>CM038222.1:95267689-96687338 GCA_021442155.1 Cymbidium sinense
TTCTTAGAAAAGAATCTTTGTTAGCTAACCTGGCGGATCAAAATATGGTTCTCAGTATGGGAGCACTAAACATTAGAACCTCTTCCCTATGGAAAGAAATTCGTTCCATTGGGCAAAGGTTCAAGGACAAATTAAAATATTATGTTGGAAATGGGAGAAACTTGTCTCTTTACTCAGATTTGTGGTGTGATCAGCTTAACCTGAATCATTTACTAGGGGGGCCCGGGTCCAGTTTTCTGGGTCTTCCTGTAGATGCTAAGGTTAGTGATATTATTAGAGATAGGAAATGGCATCTTCCTTGGAACTCTGTTCCTGAATTCTCCCTTATTTTTGAAAAAATTAAAGGTGTTCAAATCTATGGAGGTGTTGACTGGATCTCTTGGAATGGACTGAAAAATCCTGCGAATAAGGATTTCAAAATTTTTTTTTGAGAATTTCCCTTCTCACAACTGGTATAAGTACATTTGGTTCAAAGGGAATTCTTTAAATTATGCACTTTATTGTTGGATGGCTTCTTTGGGGTGTCTTAAAACATCTGATGTGCTTGCAAAGAGAGGAGTTGGATCAATTTCGAAGTGTTGCTTTTGCCATGATTTAGATGAATCTCATAACCATTTATTCTTTGAGTGCAGTTTTTCTATGGGCATCATCAAAAGTCTTCTTCCAAACGGGAATTTCATCCTTTTAAACCCTACATTACAGCAAGTATTGGGTAATGTAGATATTTATTCTCATAAAATTATAAAAAAACTGCACTTATTGATTACAGCTGTGTCGGTTTATACCATTTGGAAAGAAAGAAATAGCAGGTTTTTTTCAGGATCTTCCTCTTGCTCTCAAGCTATTAAGCTTCAAATCAAGAATCGGGTTGGTTATAAAATTTCAAAATGGGAAATTAAAGATAAGTGGCCTTCTTATGTGAGGCATACCATTCAGAACTGGAAAATGAGTCTAGTAGCTTAACTCGTTTTTCTTCCCCCCATTATATATCCCCCCCTGAATCGATGCGTGCTTTCGGGAATTATACATACTGGACAATGATGAATGCAGCCCCTATCCTGGGAACTATGTGGATTGGTCTTTATTGCAACCTGGTTAACACTCTACTTGATAGATGCTCCCATCGGAAGGCAATTCTGGAATCAATGGCAATCTGTCTACTTATATCTACTTATGTCTTTCGATACTCGGTAATCTGAAGGCAAGCTGCAACAGTCAAGCACTGTTTTTTTGGTTCTGAGTCCAGATTTCTCTAACTTATCTATATTTTTGTTGTCTTTCTCTCTGTCTTATACGGTTTTAGTTTTAGTCTTTGTCACTACAGAGTGGATTTGTGATGAAGTCACTTAGATTGTTTTACTTTTTCTGCAATTCCCTCTGTCCCTGAATACTGTATTTTTCTTAAATTTTCTTTTTACTTGTAACCACTTTACATATTGGAATGAATTGGGCTAATGCCCTCAAAATTTTTCCAAAAAAAAATATATAAAATTAGAAATTTACTAATCTAATCTTTTTCATGCTTCAAAAGATATATTTTATTTAAAAAAAAATTGAATGATGATGATATTTTTGATATGATTTTAAAAATTATGATATTATATATGTAATAATTAAAATTTAAGTGTTAGATATATATTATGTGACATGTATATAAATGCCCCAAAAAAATTTATATTTGCTATATATTATTTAAAAAATAATAATTATCATTGTGACTTATATAATAATTTTGCGTTCAAAATTATAATAAATTTTTTAAAATTATTTATTAAAATTTTTTTTTGCTTAGTATTTTATGTATAAAGTTAATACTTACAAGAAGGTCTTCAAATTTTAATGCACATATCTTCAAAAATCAATATCATTTTTCTATAAAAACTATTACTTTTTTTATTTCTTTTTATAAATTAGGGATTAGAGTTGAATTAATAAAAAAGATGATTTAGGAATTTAAATGTCATGTATACGATTCTAGAAAATCGTGATTATATATATATATATATATATATATATATATATATATATATATATATATATATATATATATATATATATATATATATATATATATATATATATATATATATATATATATATATATAATATAAACATCCAAACACAATTATTTTTTTTCGTATGATTTAAAAGATAATACCCAAAATAGTTATTTTTCATATGAAAAAATCTCTTGTAGTTTATACTCTATTAACTTTCAAAAAAATTAAATAAATAAATGATATAATTTTATGTGAGAAGTCACTATGCAATTTTTTTTCCAAGCCTCTTAGATTTCCAAGGGTAGTGGGTTTGGAAACTTTAAGAAAAAAATTGGAGATAATATGAAAGATGATATCATAATAAGTGGAGCAAGAGTTTCACGTGTTCCCATTTGATAAATTCAATTCAAGTGTGTATTAGGTCATCCTATTGCGTAAGAAGAGGTTGCGTGTTTGCCATGATCAATCCTGGAACACCAGATTTAAAAGATAATACCCAAATTAGTTATTTTTCGTATGAAAAAAAAACTCTTGTAGTTTATACTCTATTAACTTTCAAAAAATTAAATAAATAAATGATATAATTTTATGTGAGAAGTCACTATGCAATTTTTTTTCCAAGCCTCTTAGTTTTCCAAGGGTAGCGGTTTGAAAACTTTAAGAAGAAAATTGGATAATGACCTTATGATATAAAAATATATTAATATTGGTGGCAATAAATATAAAAATTGATCAGTCAAAATTAATTAAATGATGCCAAAAAAATGTATGGAATTGAAAAACCTAATACAACTACTATTAATGATTGTTAGGACCATTAAATTTTTTTTTAAGTCAAAAGAGATAATTATTATTATATTTAATATTAGTTATGGTGATAATAGATAAATTAATTATTCAAAATTAACAAAAGGGTGCAAAAGATTATAGGGGTGCAAAAACTAAAACAACTATTAGTAATGATAGTTAGGATCATAAGAAATTTCAAGTAATAAAACAAAGATTTTTATAGATAATCATCATTTTTTGAATAAGTAGTTTTTGAATTAAAAACTTTCATAAATAAATTTAGAATCATCAAAATATTGGTTTCAACAAACTTATTGACAAGTTTGACGTCTTAATAAGATTTATAAATAATCCTATCTTATAGTTTAACAAACCTTGACCATTTATAAATAGCCCTATCTTATTGGTTAGTTAAATTAATGATTTTGATTGGTTGTTATCAATTAGATGTTTTATTGATTTCATAAATGGATCATCCTCGATAATAGGATGGTTCATAGGCAAATTAGAAGGTCCAATCCAATTTTAATATCCTTGGTCTAAGGAGTGATTGTGCCTCATAATATTTTAAAGTTATAATTTTTTGTCATAAACTTTTAAGATAATTTATTTTTGGATAACTTAGAATTTGATATCCAAAAAGTTATGAGTAAATGATACATAATAAAAAAATTTCATCAATCAATCTTGAATCGTGATGCAATTTTGAATTAAAATATTTTATAATTTAAGATCATTTTAGTTTCATTAAATTTATAGTCAAACTAATCATCTTAATGAGGTGAATTCAATACACCAATAATGATCAAATCTATATTCTAATTTGCTCAAATTAAGTAATTGAAATGTATTGAAAATTTTAGAATATTAATTAAAAACAAATAATATACAATTTGTGCATGCATATAATTAAAAATGAATGCTTTGATGAGAAATTCTAAAGAGTTGCTAAATTCATATATCATTAACGTATGTAAATCTTGAAAGAAAATATTGTAATCAACGGAATGAATCTGAACCAACTTTTTTTTTTTTTAAGATTTTAGCTAAAATAATCAAATTAAGTATTGAAATGTATTGAAAATTTGATTATATATTATTATAATAAACTGATAAAAAAATAGAAGAATATAATGAGAAATCACATGATATAAGAAAACAAAATATTTTTATTAATTTTTATATTACTATTTTCTGAACATGCTATCCGACTCAGAGTCAAACTAGGATGGGCTCACACCTGTTAGCTCTTAGGTAACCTCTACTAATTTAAAATTTTTTTTTAATATAATAGTGAAGTTGATTATAAGAAAATAGAAAGAATTGTTAAATTGTAAATACACATATATTGAGTGGTTGATTAATAAATATATCTTTTTTTATATAAAAATATGCTTTACCGTAAATATTTTTTAAAAATCAATATCATTTCAATATTATTTGACAAATTGTCACCGTGTAATTGAGATGACCCACCTAGTAAGCTTATTTGAATTTGACTGATATGACCGATAATTTTCAAATTTTAGCTAATTTAAACTTAACTCCTCAATTCATAAACTTATTCGTTTTAAAAAAAGATTAATATTAAGATATTTAAAATATATTAAAATTTAAATACTTTAACTTAAAAATAAAAAAAAAATTCTATATATTGAATTTTTTAATAAATCACCATTAAATTCTCGTTCTTCTCACCGTTTTAATTTTAATTAGAATTATCTTTTCTTATGAAATAAATGATTATAATTAGAAATATTCTTCAATCGATTATCATGATTTAATTATTATTAGTTATTAATCATTATGCAATTATTATCATTTAAATATTATAATTTATTTATTATTTTTCTATCATTAATATTTTATCAATTTTTTCAAAAATCAATCATTATATATAAATCAATAACAAAAAAAATATCTGGCGGCAAGATTCACATGCAGCTTGTAGATCTGAGATCTCTGACAACAATGTCGATGTTCATCAATGACGTTGACTTGTCGTCAAAGTCTTGCATATTAATTTAATAATTATTAAATTTATTTTTGGACATTTCTTATTTTTAATAAAAATATAATGTTATCTATGTTGTGATGATGCCGTGGATCAGATAGGCCTCTCATTAAGAGTACGGTTTTGTTTTATTTGTTTTTTTTTTTTTGTTTAAAGAGAGCCACATGCAAAGAGTTCTACACGTTTTTAAAGGTCCTTGAAACTTATTGAGAAGAACAAAATAACAGATAAGCGCATAAGGGCGGTACCAGCAACTACCGACTAAGCATTAACTAATTCATTAAATATAGCATTTAAAGTCTCAAAAGTAATAAGTCGTTTAATTTCTTTCTGAATATTGAGAGGTAAATAAATTTATGATTTCTAAGAATATTTTTCAAATTTATTTTTTATTTTTCTATTATGAGTAATTATGAAATATAATAATTCTAACAATTTTATTTTTACTCTTAGAATCCTCAAATACATCTTGATCGTGAAAAACTAAACATAGGAACGAATCAATGTTTTTTTTTAAAAGTGAACAAAATTATTAAATAATTATTTATTTTATATATTGGATAAAAAGATTTATTGAGCGGGGAAAATTACTAAATTACTTAAAATATATTGAAAAATAGCAAATTTTTTTAATATATATGATAAAATTTCAAATTCTAGGGTGGGCAATTGCTCATCCTAAACATAACTTAGGTCTGCTATTGTTTATGCAAAGACTATAAACGCACTAACCATAACTGTTATTAATATTTTTCTGCGATTCTGTATAATCAAGCATAATTTCTTAATACAAAATATAGATATCCAGGTGACCTTGTTAAAAGATGTGCATTGGGTCTCAATTTCGCCAGCAAATATTGTATTATTAGATAATGTAGGTGGAATAGATGGTAGAGAATATGATTAAAGGTGTTATTGTTCCTTTTTTTTTACAGCATGCTTTTGTAGATTACTGAATATATAGGGGTGGTACTATGATTAAAGGTGTTATTGTTCCTTTTTTTTACAGCATGATTAAAGATGTATATTGGTTCTCAATTCCACCAGCTAATATTGCATCATTATATATATATATATATATATATATATATATATATATATATATATATATATATATATATATATATATATATATATATATATATATATATATATATATATCTTGATAGCATGCTTTTGTAGATTATTGAACAAGCTAGTCCATGATAGCTTAAGAGAAAAAGGCACAATTCATGTTCTTGGCTTGAAGGTTTCTTATAGATTTAAGCATCATAGTTATCTCTCAAATTTTGGAAGGAAAATCTCAATTAAAGCTAATTCTAAATAAATTATATAATGTAATTATTTTATTTTAAATTTCAATAGATCCACAAATAGAAATTATTACTTCTTATCTAATCAGTTAGATGGGGGATAATGATAAGCTTTATCAAGATCCAATAATTTCACCATCTTATATTAATCATAGATTCTTATCTAATTAGTTAGAGGAAGTAGCCAACCCATTCAAAGCAAAATATCTATTTTTTTTAAATAGTTCTTTATCCAAGAAGAAGAAAAAAAGACTCATGGACTAAGGATGAAAGCTTGTTGATAGGCCAACTTCAAGAAGACATTAGTCGGCCAAGGTATTTATTCTAAATTATCTGCATGAAACAATCAAATTAAAACCTCAGCTGCATAGCCATTGGGAAACAATACATGCTTTTGTCATAACCATGATAATGTAGCACCATCGCAAGTTGATTAATTACTAAATCAAGACATGCTAGATTCCTATTGAGAAAAAAAATTTAAGCTTAGATTTCTCAACTACATTATCAATGTGATCGTGGGCCTATTTTAAATTTGGTGGTCTTGATTAGCTTGATGTAGAAAGATACTTTACATATGCACTACTAAAATGAGAAACTAACAAAGATACTTACTAGTACGACTTAATATTTACTACAATAGAAATTTATAGATATTTTCATTACTATTATTTAGTGGCGGTTTAAACTACTACATTTTACAATCATTATAATTGTTGCAATTGTTACCTCATACAATAAATAAATGCTTGAATTAAAAAGTCAAAGTTTTAAAATCAAGAGTTTCTAGATAAAAAAATTTAAAAATACATGATTTAAAATTGAAGCATAAAATATGCCTCTGAGGTTAGCAAACTACGCATTCTTCTTACATATCTTTAATATATGGCACATATAAAATAACATGGAATGTTGCATCCTCAGCTTCTTTAATTTTGATCTCTTAACAAAGCCATGGTAATATCTCATTTGAGAGCTCCTATTTCTTCATATTTTCTTACATATTTTAGCCTACCAAATGAACCATTTTTCAAATTGTACTTTTAACCATTTAACAACAAAAGGAGCCTAAAATAAAAAATTGAAATGTCTTTAATATTTAATTTCTTCATTAACCGCTATCAACCAACATTACCTCATCATTCTCATGTATCTCTCCATTAAAAATAAAATTCCATTTTTATGCTTCTCTCTGAGAAATACTTAAACATAATTCGTAAATAATAAGTATTTCTAACCTTACTTTTAGTGAGGTTGACAACCCTTCTCTTAGACATAGGATTTGATCTAGGCGCTAAAGTTATGTTAATCTCAAGTGAGGTTAATAATCACCCTACTTTAGTAATTAGGATCTCCTAGGATACTATAATTAATAACTAAGTGTATAACTTAAACTAAAGCAGAAATAAAAATAGCTAATCAAAATAAAACTAAATATATAATTAAAATTAAATTAAAAAGTCAACACATTAAGGTGAAAACATAGGTTAGCCTAGTGAACCCCATAAGGCCTAACTTGATCCAACAGACAATATGAGTCTAATCACATCCAAATTCAACATAATTCAATAAAACTTAAATCAAGTAAACCTAAATTGAAATATAAATTCAATTGAGCCTAGACTGAGTCAATTAGCATGATCAACCAAATTGAGCATATTCAGACATGATACAAAATGGTTAGCTAGATCATTTGACATAATTTGACTCATGTGGGCCTCACTAAGCTCAAACAAAGTTTAACTAGAATCAAATCAAAATTAATTTACATAAAAGCTTAAAATCATTATATTATCTCATTGAATTTTAATTCAACTCCAAATTTTGCCTAATTTGTGCTCGATTTGGCCATTTAGACCATTTCACCCAAATTAACCAATGTGGACCTCATTAACACAAATGAAATGTAACCAAAATTAAATCAAATTAAACTTATCTAAACGCTTAAAATCATTGAATCAACTCATTTAAAATTAATTTTAATTTAATTTGGGCTTAATTTGATCATCAATTGAACCCAAAAATGGCCAATTGGGTCATTTGACCTAATTTTACTTATTTAAGTCAAATTGAGTTGACTTAGACTTAAGTTAAATAAAATTAATTAATCATAAATATTTTAAATAATTAATTTAAATTTAATCCTAAATTAAGTGGGCAAACAAGACTCACTGACTACATCCAACTCAATTTGGGTTAAGTTGAGTCAACTCAAATCTTAACCCAAAATTAGTTCACTCACCTCCCTCATATGCCAAACCAAAAAAAATTCCAATTTTAATAAAGAGAAGGTCATCCTGAACACAAGGAAATAAAGAAAGAGAGAGGTGACAATGAGAAGAAAAAATATGCATTTCTTTCTTCACATAGGGAGGCATGGAGAAAAAAAAAAGATGGTTTCTACACATCTCATTTTCTTTTATTCTTAACAAACTAAAAAAAGAAAACACACACACACACACACACATCTTCTTCCAACCAGAAGAAAACTCCTCTCCCCACCTCTTGGGCTCTCTATGTCTAAGAGCCACCAATTTTTAGCAACGGGCGATGGTGCGTGACGGCCAGAGCATTCCAAAGGGAGGCAAACGAGGAGATCCGACATCTTTTGGCATCCACCAAATGTGGGCTTCAGTGAGATAACTTTTAAAACTTTATATCAATCATAGGTGTTTGTATTTGGTGAAAATTTTGGATGAATCTAGGATTTTACCTTAGATCCCATTGCACTTTCTTTCTATAAAATCCCCATCACGAAATAAAGCGACTTCTGGTTAAGATCACCGGAAGATCATGAGATTCGATAATGTTTGGGGTAGATCCCATCCATATAACCATATCCATCTTACTTTGATAAAATGAACGACACGATTAGATCTCATTTTTAATTTAATTCATTAAATCGACCTGAAACTTTAAAAATAATAAAAATAAAATACTAAACCAAAAATAGAAATAAAAGCTCTATAGATTCGTGTTTTCAAGAGAAATCCAATGAACCCAAAATTCCTAAATTTGGTTGTATATTTTAGGTGTAATTTGAGTTTAGTAAAAATTGTATTTCTTTAATTACTCTAAAAACACTAAATCAATCAAGTTAAAATTTTCAGAAAACAAACTTAATGTTATTGCCTACTTATCATAAACATTTCAAGTTAAATAGCCTTCTATTTTAATAGTTATTAATTTTTGAAATCAATTGGATAATTTTAAATAATTAATTATAAATTATAAAAATTATGATAAGTAGGGTTTATATCTCTGTAATAAATATCAGAGATTTTAAAAAATTAATTAAACCCTTTGGATCACACTAAATCACAAAAATAATCAATTTAGGGTTTAATTAAGCATTAAGTAATTATTTTAATTATGCATAAATTTAAAAAATCATAATAAATTATAAAAAACTCTAAAAATGTAAAGAAATCTTCAATGGAAAGCTTAGAGGGAGGAGAATCTAAGAAAAATAAAAATCGCATATTTTATATAAGGATTAATTAAGGTTTAAAGTTTCAATTAATTAATGTAATTAAGCTTTAATCACTTGTTGGATTAGCTTGAAATTTGGTATGATAGTCTTATGGAATGACCTCTGTCTCCCATAATTATTTCAAGTTAATTTGCTAAGTAATTTGGGAGATTCAAATTTTTAAACCTTAATTATTCATTTTTATGTATTTAATAAATAATTATAATTAAAAAAATTATGAAATTAACTATGAAAGCCTAATTATGTATTAAAATAGAAGAATTATATAAAAATTTAATTAAGACCTCTAGCCTTGATTATTTCTGAAAGTCATTCTAAAGGGCTTTCATTTAATTATTTAAATCATTAATTACCCTAGAACTTAGAATATCTATAATAATTAGTGTAGACCTCCAAAAATTTTGTCAAGCCCTCTTGTGCTCAGCTAACAAAGAGGTTTTCATTGAAATTAAAATGTCTAATTAGTTTAGGGTATTTTGAGTATAATTGATGATTATGTGTTTTCCCTATTTCTTTAATTAATATTTAATTATAAACCCAATTACATTAGAATTTTTTAGGATGCATTTATTTCATGTTTATGAATTTTATGTAAATTTCTCATAATTTTTAGGCTTATACTTAGGGCTTAATTAAATTTATGGACTCTTTTAGACTTAGTTGATTAAATAATTAATTAAATTTAATTAATTCATAAAAATTATTTAAACTTCTTTTGAATCACTTAATGAACAAAATGGGTCAAGGGATAACTTTAATAATTTGCTCTCTTCATTAGCATTAAATGATTTAAATTTTGAAAATCAACCCTTAATGAATTCTAGCTTAATAAAGCTTATCTTCATGTGAATAATCTAACGAATTAATAACTCCAAATAGATTATGTGATAATATTTAATTGCTTTGCTTCATTTATTTATAAATTTATCTTCCATATGTCTCATGCATTCGTATTTCAAAAACAAAATAAAAATGTTTCATTTAATTGCATGCTTTGAATTAAATAGTGTGGCTATTATAATTAATAAATCTTAAATTATTTTTTCAATTAATAAAATAATAATATATTTATTAATCTAAATATAGATCAATATAAATAATTAAAATTTAATTTTAAAATCATATATGTATGAACTATAATCTGAAAGGTATATAGTCTGAAAATCGAGGTCAAGGTTCTACTCTTGGTCCAAAGGAGGCCATGATACCGATTATATAATGATGACACATACCTTAAGATATAGTGAATTACATTTTAAGGTTAAATTTTTTATATACTATATATATATATAAAGCATCTTCAAAATTTTCATAATTTCATCCTTATTCCTATATATGTATGCATAAGTATATGAATTAACAAGTATATAGTCTGGACATTTCGAGAGCACAAAACTTTAAGTGTCCCAAGCGGGTCACTAAGTCACTTTCCTAGTTCAACAATGGAACATTCTTGTATAAATTTAATATACTAATATGTATGTATGTATAGGGTATAATTAAATCATTTACTTCTACAAAATTCATGTATTATATCTCATATATTAATTATTAAAGAAAATACATTAATTCATTCATGCATTCAGTGTGGAATAATCTAATAACATATATACATGTATTCATTAAATCTAGTTGTTCAATTAAGTATATTATCTAATTAAATGAATATTATGGGATGATGAAGCAAGGTCAAGAAAAATGACATTAAATTAGTCATGATTTGGTTTATTAATTTTGACATATCTTTCATGTTTAGATAAAATCACTTAAGCCAAATCCAAACACATCGCTTAATAGAAAATTTTATAACACTTCAATAAGATGATTAAAAATCATAAAATTTGTCTTTAGATTTAACCTATGGTTAGGGATTAAGGTGGATCCTTTTTCCTTTAATGTCATGTTTATTTGATTTGATTAAGGTTTAAAATAAAATTGTTATGATTATTTGATTGATTATCATATTTATTCTTTCTATTGAATTTTATTTGAATATTTCTTTAATTTAAATATTTTAAGTTGATTAGTTTAGTTCATTAAATTAGGGTTTAAAAGTAGTTTAATTTTTTTATTCATTTTATTAGACTTATGTTAATTTATTTTCTTTACTAAACTTGATTAAGGATCTTAAGACTTCATTATTCAAATGGCTAGTTCTAACATTTTATTTATTTATATTGCTACTTAGATTTTATGATTTTAGATCCTCATTAAGCTCATTTGATTTAGTATGTTTATGTTAACTTAATTAACATTAAGCTCAGCTAATTTTTATTAAGTTTAGTAGAATAGTTAATAACTGTGTAATTGTAACTAAAGGTTTATTACTCAATTAAGACATTTATGATAAGGTCTTATTTATTTATTTATGCTTGGATATTGATCTCAACATAAAGAACCTAAAAAGATGAAAGTCTTAAAGTGTTAAACCTAATTTATGTCATTCCATGTTTCTAAGTTGTTTAAATATTTATATTATGAATGACTTAATTAATTATTTATTTCATCTACAATTCAATTATTCATTTTGTTTGATTCATTTACTTGGATTTTCACTTTAGGGGTTTATCAAATTCTTTATATATATTTACATAATTAACTAACTTAAGATTCGATTAAGTTAAGTTTCATTTAACATTAAGTTGTAGTTATATTTTAATTCCATTAAACCCATTCTACTTTAAAATTCATATACTTAATCTCATCTTCTCTTGATATCTAGTCAATTTGATACTCTCTTCTTTCCTTTTAGTTAACTTGTGTGGTTTAAATTGTTTTAACTAATTTTATTATTATTTGATTTGATAATTTTTATCTTGATTTAATATTTTCATTCATTTATTTTTAGATCATTAGAAGGATACTATATATTTCTTCTTCTTTTTTTTTTTTGAGATTTTGTATAATTAAATTCTATTAAGTACGAAATTATATTTTATTTATTATTTTAGTATATTTTATCTTAATAATTTATTTTGGTTAAATTTGATTATGTTCAATTTATAATTTAGTTTGGTCCGTTTAATTTAATTTGAATGACCAATTGATTAGTTATGTTTAGTTTAAGTGCATTTTAAGTATCTTAATTAAGTTAGTGTTTGATTACTCTGATTTTATTAAAGATAAATCAAGCCTCATAAAAATCAAATTAATTGAGTTGAAGGTGTGGTTGAATAATTTACTTAATGATCTATTTTAGATTAATTTGGTATGTCTTGCTTACATGGTTTAGGTTGATTTAATTAATTTGATTTGAATGATGAAATGGATAGTTATGTTTGGTTTGTTTAATGTGTATTACTTTGAATTTCAATTGGTTGGCTTCATTAATAGTTTGATTAAAGACATGTCTTGATTAATTCAATTAAATAATTAATTAATTTTCTAGAAGTTCAATTAGATCTATTTGATTTAAATAAAAAAGGTTTAATTGATAATTCAATCATTTAATTAAATGTTGAATTCTTGGTTTATCAAGGTTCAAATTAGTTTGTTGTTTATTGAATTCAAATTGTTGATATGATTAATATTCAATGTTTAATTAAGGTTTGATTAGGTAAATTTGATAAATATAATTAACTAAATTGATTGGATGATTTATAGTTGACTTAGTTATCTTATTTATTTATTCAAGATTTGGTTTAGATGGTGGGCAATTGCTCATCCTAAACATAACTTAGGTCTGCTATTGTTTATGCAAATAATAATAATAATAATAATAATAAATATACAATCAATACTTGAGCCATTATGAGGCATAATCAAAAAAATTTATGTAACTAAAACTAATATATTGATCTTGATTCATCGTCATTATGAGATAGGGGTGGTACTATGTGCAAGGGGTTTGGGTTAGTGTTGTGATTAAAAATTATAATAACTTATTCAATTGGGTCAAGGCAAAGAAATGAGGATGCTATGACCACTTAGTGCCCTACATGTAGCTTATGAGAGATCATCATTCCCTCTCTCTCTCTCTCTCTCTCTCTCTCTCTTAACTACTTAATTATTACTCTATTCATTTGTGAAGAAAATAGTAAAAGTATTATTAAGTTATTAAGATAAAACATATTAAATGTATGACACATTTCTTCAAAATATTAGAATAAATTACCATTTTAATTAAAAGCTATTTATATTCAATAAATATTATTTTTATATTAAAACATATCATTAAAAATTTATTATTATTTTTTTAAAAAAACTGTCATGTAATCATCATTATCTTATGAGTTTAAATACATATCTTTTTCTTCTTCTTTTTTCTTTTTTTTTTCCAAATTTGCTTCCAAAGATAGTGGCTTGAATATATTTAAGAAAGCTGGAGATATTCATTACATATATAGATAGATGGTAGAGAATATGATTAAACGTGTCCAGGTGACCTTGTTGAAAAGATGCAAAGACTATAAACCATAACTATTATTAATAATTTTTTTAGGATTTTGCGTAATATAGATGTCCAGGTGACCTTGTTGAAAAGATGTGCATTAGGTCTCAATTTTGCCAGCTAATATTGCATCATTAGATAATGTATGTGGAATAGATGGTAGAGAATATGATTAAACGTGTTATTGTTCAATTTTTTTTTTAATAGCATGCTTTTGTAGATTATTGAACAAGCTAGTCTATGATAGCTTAAGAGAAAAAGGCACGATTCATGTTCTTGGCTTGATGGTTTCTTATAGATTTAAGCTTCATAGTTATCTTTCAAATTTTGGAAGGAAATTCTCAATTAAAGCTAATTCTAAATAAATTATATAATGAATTATTTTATTTTCAATTTCACTAGATCCATAAATAGAATTTATTACTTCTTATCTAATCAGTTAGATGGGAGAAGATGATAAGCTTTATCAAGATCCAATAATTTCACCATCTTATATTAATCATAGATTCTAATCTAATTAGTTAGAGAAAGTAGCCAACCCAATCAAAGCAAAAGTTCAATTTTTTTTTAAGTAGTTCTTTATCCAAGAAGAAAAAAAAAAAGACTAATGGACTAAAGGGTGAAAGCTTGTCGATTGGCCAACTTCAAGAAGACATTAATTATTAGGTGTCTTTAAATTGAAATAATAATTAAATTAAAACCTCATCTACAAAGCCATTTTGAAACAATTCATACTTTTGTCATAACCATGATAATATAGCACCATCGCAAGTTGAATAATTACTAAATCAAGGCATGCTAGATTCTTATTGACAAAAAAAAAATTTAAGCTTAGATTTCTCAACTACATTATCAATGTGATCGTGGGCCTATTTTAAATTCGGTGGTCTTGATTAGCTTGATGTAGAAAGATACATTACATATACACTACTAAAATGAGAAACTAACAAAAATACTTACTAGTAATGGCTTAATATTTACTGCAATAGAAATTTATAGATATTTTCATTACTATTATTTAGTGGAAGTTTAAACTACTACATTTTACAATCATTATAATTGTTGCAAATGTGACCTCATACAATAAATAAATGCTTGAATTAAAAAGTCAAAGTTTTAAAATCAAGAGTTTCTAGAGAAAAAAAATTTAAAAAATACATGATTTAAAATTGAAGCATAAAATATGCTTTTGAGGTTAGCAAACTACGCATTCTTCTTAGATATCTTAAATATATGGCACATATAAAATAACATGGAATGTTGCATCCTCAGCTTCTTTAATTTTGATCTCTTAACAAAGCCATGGTAATATCTTATTTGAGAGCTCCTATTTCTTCATATTTTCTTACATATTTTAGCCTACCAAATGAACCATTTTTCAAATTTCCGCTTACTATTTAACCATTTAACAACAAAGGGAGCCTAAAATAAAAATTGAAATGTCTTTAATATTTAATTTCTTCATTAACACTGCTATCAACCAACATTACCTCATCATTCTCATGTATCTCGCCATTAAAAATAAAATTCCATTTTTATGCTTCTCTCTGAGAAATACTTAAACATAATTCATAAATAATAAGTATTGCTGACCTTACTTTTAGTGAGGTTGACAACCCTTCTCTTAGACATAGGATTTGATCTAGGCACTAAAGTTCTGTTAACCTCGAGTGAGGTTAATAATCACCCTACTTTAGTAATTAGGATCTCCTAGGATACTATAATTAGTAACTAAGTGTATAACTTAAACTAAAGCAGAAATAAAAATAGCAAATCAAAATAAAACTAAATATAAAATTAAAATTAAATTAAAAAGTCAACACATTAAGGTGAAAACATAGGTTAGCCTAGTGAACCCCATAAGGCCTAACTTGATCCAACAGGACAATGTGAGTCTAATCAGATTCAAATTCAACATAATTCAATAAAACTTAAATCAAGTAAACCTAAATTGAAATATAAATTCAATTGAGCCTAGATTGAGTCAATTAGCTTGATCAACCCAATTGACCATATTTAAGCTCAAAATCATCTAAGTCTATTAAAATCAAATAAGATTAAAATAAATCCAAATTAAATAAAACCAAAAGCATAAAATTAATACATAAATATAAAAAAAACATAAAACTATATTCAGACATGATACAAAATGGTTGGCTAGATCATTTGACATAATTTGACTCATGTGGGCCCCGCTAAGCTCAAACAAAGTTTAACTAGAATCAAATCAAAATTAATTTACATAAAAGCTTAAAATCATTATATTATCTCATTGAAATTTAATTCAACTCCAAATTTTGCCTAATTTGTGCTCAATTTGGCCATTCAGGCCATTTCACCCAAATTAACTAATGTGGACCTCATTAAACCCAAATCAAATGTAACCAAATTTAAATCAAATTAAACTTATCTAAAAGCTTAAAATCATTGAATCAACTCATTTAAAATTAATTTTAATTTAATTTGGGCTTAATTTGATCATCAATTGAACCCAAAATGGCCAATTGGGTCATTTGACATAATTTGACTTATTTAAGTCAAATTGAGTTGACTTAGACTTAAGTTAAATAAATTAATTAATCATAAATATTTTAAATAATTAATTTAAATTTAATCCTAAATTAAGTGGGCAAACAAGATTCACTGACTACACCCAACTCAATTTGGGTTAAGTTGAGTCAACTCAAGTCTTAACCCAAAATTAGTTCACTCACCTCCCTCATACGCCAAACCAAGAAAAATTTCAATTTTAATAAAGAGAAGGTCATGCCGAACACAAGGAAATAAAGAAAGAGAGGTGACAATGAGAAGAAAAAATATGCATTTCTTTCTTCACATAGGGAGGCATGGAGAAAAAGGATGGTTTTCTACACATCTCATTTTCTTTTATTCTTAAGATACTAAAAAAAGAAAACAAACACACACACACACACACACACACACACACACACACACACACACACATCTTCTTCCAACCAGAAGAAAACTCCTCTCCCCACCTCTTGCGCTCTCTATGTCTAAGAGCCACCAATTTTTAGCAACGGGCGATGGTGCGTGACGGCCAGAGCATTCCATAAGGAGGTAAACGAGGAGATCCGAGATCTTTTGGCATCCACCAAATGTGGAGATAACTTTTAAAACTTTATATCAATCATAGGTGTTTGTATTTGGTGAAAATTTTGGACGAATCTAGGATTTTACCTTAGATCCCATTGCACTTTCTTTCTATAAAATCCCCATCACGAAATAAAGCGACTTCAGGTTAAGATCACCGGAAGATCATGAGATCCGGTAATGTTTGGGGTAGATCCCATCCATATAACCATATCCATCTTACTTCGATAAAATGAACGACCACGATTAGATCTCATTTTTTAGTTTAATTCATTAAATCTGACCTGAAACTTTTAAAAATAATAAAAATAAAATACTAAACCAAAAATATAACTAAAAGCTCTATAGATTCGTCTTTTCAAGAGAAATCCAATGAACCCAAAATTCCTAAATTTGGGTGTATATTTTAGGTGTAATTTGAGTTTAGTAAAAATGTATTCCTTTAATTACTCTAAAAACACTAAATCAATCAAGTTAAAATTTTCAGAAAACAAACTTAATGTTATTGCCTACTTATTATAAACATTTCAAGTTAAATAGCCTTCTAGTTTAATAGTTATTAATTTCTGAAATCAATTGGATAATTTTAAATAATTAATTATAAATTATAAAAATTATGATAAGTAGGGTTTATATCTCTGTAATAAATATCAGAGATTTTAAAAAATTAATTAAACCCTTTGGATCACAAAATAAAAATAATCAATTTATGGTTTAATTAAGCATTAATTAATTATTTTAATTATGCATAAATTTAAAAATCATAATAAATTATAAAAAATTTTAAAATGTAAATAAATCTTCTATGGAAAGCTTAGAGGGAGGAGAATGTGTATGGCCCAGTGAGATTAGTCAGTGTAGTGAGGCATGAGGCGTGTTCGATTCTCTTGGAGCCTTTGCCATGGACATCAAGTGGGGAATCACGTGGGTGATGAATGTGTTTTATTAGTTAATGACATCCCACCCACAAGATGGGTGGGATGTTGGGTTGATACCGTCCAAAAAAAAAAAAAGAAAAGGTCCTTGAAACTTATTGACAAAATAAAATGCGCATAAGGCGATGAGCAACTACCGACTAAGCATTATCTAATTCATTAAATATAGCATTTAAAGTCTCAAAAGTAACAACTCGTTTAATTTCTTTCTGAATATTGAGTGGTAAATAAATTTATGGTTTCTAAGAATATTTTTCAATTTTATTTTTATTTTTCCTATTATGGGTAATTATGAAATATAATAATTCTAACAATTTTATTTTTACTCTTAGAATCCTCAAATACATCTTGATCGTAAAAAACTAAACATAGGAACGAATCAATGTTTTTTTTTGAAAGTGGGCAAAATTATTAAATAATTATTTATTTTATATATTGGATAAAAAGATATATTGAGAGGGGAAAAATTACTAAATTACTTAAAATATATTGAAAAAATAGCAAATTTTTTAATATATATGATAAAATCTCAAATTCTAGGGTGGGCAATTGCTCATCCTAAACATAACTTAGGTCTACTATTGTTTATGCAAATAATAATAATAATAATAATAATAATAATAATAATAATAATAATAATAATAATAATAATAATAATAATAATAATAATAAATACACAATCAATACTTGAGCCATTATGAGGCATAATCAAAAATTTTTATGTAAGTAAAACTAATATATTGATCTTGATTCATCGAGTCATTATGAGATAGGGGTGGTACTATGTGCAAGGGGTTTGGGTTAGTGTTGTGCTTAAAAATTATAATAACTTATTCAATTGGGTCAAGGCAAAGAATGAGGATGAGAGTATGACCACTTAGTGCCTTACATGTAGCTTATGAGAGATGAGAGATCATCATTCTCATGCACCCTCTCTCTCTCTCTCTCTCTCTCTCTCTCTCTCTCTCTTATAATTATTACTCTATTCATTTGTGAAGAAAATAGTAAAAGTATTATTAAGTTATTAAGATCTTTGATATTCATTACGCTGATATAAGTTGGGTATATATATAAAGCATCTTCAAAATTTTTATAATTTCATCCTTATTCCTATATATGTATGTATAAGTATATGAATTAGCAAGTATATAGTCTGGATATTCCGAGAGCACGAAACTTTAAGTGTCCCAAGGGGGTCACTAATTACGTCACTTTCCTAGTTCAACAATGGCACATTCTTGTATAAATTTAATATACTAATATGTATGTATATGTATAGGGTATAATTAAATAATTTACTTCTTCAAAATTCATGTATTATATCTCATATATTAATTATTAATGAAAATACATTAATTCATTCATGCATTCATGTGGAATAATCTAATAACATATATACATGTATTCATTAAATCTAGTTCTTCAATTAAGTATGTTATCTAATTAAATGAATATTATGGGATGATGAAGCAAGGTCAAGAAAAATGTCATTAAATTAGTCCGATTTGGTTTATTAATTTTAACATATCTTTCATGTTTAGATAAATTCACTTAAGCCAAATCCAAACACATCGCTTAATAGAAAATTTTATAACACTTCAATAAGATGATTAAAAATCATAAAATTTGTCTTTAGATTTAACCTATGGTTAGGGATTAAGGTGGATCCTTTTGCCTTTAAAGTCATGTTTATTTGATTTGATTAAGGTTTAAAATAAAATTGTTATGATTATTTGATTGATTATCATATTTATTCTTTCTATTGAATTTTATTTGAGTATTTCTTAAATTTAAATATTTTAAGTTAATTAGTTTAGTTCATTAAATTAGGGTTTAAAAGTAGTTTAATTTTTTTATTCATTTTATTAGACTTATGTTAATTTATTTTCTTTATTAAACTTGATTAAGGATCTTAAGACTTCATTATTCAAATGGCTAGTTCTGACATTTTATTTATTTATATTGCTACTTAGATTTTATGTTTTCAGATCCTCATTAAGCTCATTTGATTTAGTATGTTTATGTTAACTTAATTAGTAAGCTCAACAAATTTTATTAAGTTTAGTAGAATAGTTAATAACGTGTAATTGTAACTAAAGGTTTATTACTCAATTAAGCCATTTATGATAAGGTCTTATTTATTTATTTATGCTTGGATATTGATCTCAACATAAAGAACATAAAAAGATGAAATTCTTAAAGTGTTAAACCTAATTTATGTCATTCCAAGTTTCTAAGTTCTTTAAATATTTATATTATGAATGACTTAATTAATTATTTATTTTATCTACAATTCAATTATTCATTTTGTTTCATTCATTTACTTGGATTTTCACTTTTGGGGTTTATCAAATTCTTTATATATATTTACATAATTAACTAACTTAAGATTCGATTAAGTTAAGTTTCATTTAACATTAAGTTTCAGTTTATATTTTAATTCCATTAAACCCATTCTACTTTAAAATTCATATACTTAATCTCATCTTCTATTGATATCTAGTCAATTTGATACTCGTCTTTCCTTTTAGTTAACTTGTGTGGTTTAAATTGTTTTAACTAATTTTATTATTATTTGATTTGATGATTTTATCTTGATATATTATTTTCATTCATTTATTTTAGATCATTAGAAGGATACTATATCTTTCTTCTTCTTCTTTTTTTTTGAGATTTTGTATAATCAAATTCTATTAAATACGAATTTATATTTTATTTATTATTTTAGTATATTTTATCTTAATAATTTATTTGGTTAAATTTGATTATGTTCAATTTATAATTTAGTTTGGTTCGTTTAATTTAATTTGAATGACCAATTGATTAGTTATGTTTAGTTTAAGTATCTTAATTAAGTTAGTGTTTGATTACTCGATTTTATTAAAGATAAATTAAGCCACATAAAAATCAAATTAATTGAGTTGAAGGTGTGGTTGAATAATTTACTTAATGATCAATTTTAGATTAATTTGGTATGTACATGGTTTAGGTTGATTTAATTAATTTGATTTGAATGATGAAATGGATAGTTATGTTTGGTTTGTTTAATGTGTATTACTTTGAATTTCAATTGGTTGGCTTGATTAATAGTTTGATTAAAGACATGTCTTGATTAATTCAATTAAATAAATAATTGATTTACTAGAAGTTCAATTAGATCTATTTGATTTAAATAAAAAAAGTTTAATTGACAATTCAATCATTTAATTAAATGTTGAATTTTTGGTTAATCAAGGTTCAATTTAGTTTGTTGTTTATTGAATTCAAATGGTTGTGTGATTGATATTCAATTTTTAATTAAGGTTTGATTAGGTTAATTTAATAAATATAATTAACTAAATTGATTGGATGATTTATAGTTGACTTAGTTATCTTATTTATTTATTCAAGATTTGGTTTAGATGGTTAATTTAATTAAATTTCTTAAATCTATCATGATTAATATAATCTAAATATGACTAATAGTTAAATGAATATCTATTATTAATTTTATTTAATTAATAATTATCTTTAATTAACTTATATAAATTGATTAAATTGAAGATTATTCAAGCTCAATATGATTAATTCAATGCATTAAGTAAGAGATTTTGATTAAATAAATTATAAATTAATCAATATTTTAATTGAGATTATCTTTATTAAACTTGATGGTGACTTTAACTAAGTGTTTGACTTATGTTAGCTAGACTTAAGGATTGATTTTCCTATTTAAATTAAATTAATTTATCTAAATTTAAATTTTCAATATTATATTAATTGAAAGCTAATTTTAATTAAGTTGATTAGTCTAATTTAATTAGATTTAAAAGTTTAATTGATTTGATTAATGGGTTTGGTTAGATTGGTTAGATGTCAATTAATAATTCAATTAATCATGTTTAACTTGATTAAGATTTTGATGAATATTTATAATTAAGTGTTTTGATTTAAATTAAGTTTGATTTAAGGATCATTTTAATATAACTTGTTTTAACTTATAATTAAATGAATGATTAATTTATTTTGAATTTTCAAGAGTTATTCTTATTCTTTATATTAATTCTAATTGGATAATTAATTCAATTTATATAATATTATAATTAATTAAGTTTATTAAATTAGTTTGATTAGTTAATTTATTAATTTAATGATTAATTCTAATTTAATAATTATTGGATTTTTTTTTGTTTGTTAATTGATTTATTTTAATTTATTTTTAATGGCTTTTTTAATTTGGAGTCATAGGGACACCAAGATCTTTGGGAGTACATATTGGGGTGACGAAATAAAATTTGTACTATTTTGGAAGATAGAAATATCATCCCACAATGGACCTAATCACCTAATAAAACTCCTTGGGCTTGGTTCTACATATGAGATATTTCCCCACTTTATATGGAGAAGTAAAGCACGGTTTATTTTATGTTGAGTTCTTTAGTTTCAGCAAGCTTTCATAGTTAATTACATCTAAAAAAAATGAAAATTTCCTAAGAAAACTCTTGATTAAAATAGTCAATAAGTATCTCCAAAGATTTTAAAGATAAACTATCAAAGGAGTGGGTACTTTTGGAAATCAAGTGGGAAGGTTCAAATAAGAAAACTTATTTACCAATTCCAAAGGAGAATGAGTAGGAAGCACTCGTGATACTATGAGGCCTAGTATGTGCTTCAATCTACCTTATAATGAGACTTTACATTTTGAGAGAAAGTTTACTTTTGTTTAAGGTGGAATTTCAATAGGATGCAAGGGTTTATAGTCCAACAACACAGGATTATGAAAATTCCTAAGAGGTGGAGACTTATGCTCATAGCCTGAAGGAAATAAGTAGCCTCAGAACCTAAATCTAAAATATCTTAGCACAAGTTAGAGGCACGACCTAAATCTAATCGAGAACAATGAGATATAACGGTTTACCTCTATAAGAGAGAATTGACACATCCTGACTCTTCTAGACTTTCAACCCCCTAGAGTGGCTGCCAGCTAACACTTCCTACACCTTAAAACCATGTAGGTTGGTATTATGTAGATGCAAGATAGCTAGGTTGTTATTTAATTAGAAAATGAACTCGAATCTTAAACTAACTTCTTGAGAGACTAGAATATGATTGACATGAAAACATGACTTAGACTAATGCCAAAATTTACAACTTTATAAACCATTTTTAACACATTCATTTGGACCAATGCTTGGGACGATTATGCCTACATGCATATTGAAATTAAGTCATGGTCTAAATCAATTAGATGAGGTGTTCTCCACTACAAGGGATCACCCTCTAAGGTCAATCATATCCATTAACGTGCAGGAGTGGAGACCATCCCAATTTAAGAGTGGTACAATATGAAATGCATTGTGTGATATCATACAACATTCAAGAGATTTACGAATCTTTTGTTTATCTTGATTAAGAGCCTAAGCCTTAAAATGAGGTTATGAGTTATATTAAAATTTAGTTATGAGTTTTTAGTGCGGTAGAAAATTAATTTTTATTCTAGAGAGCCTACCACATCCAGGCCACACATAAAATCATCACACTTTAAGAAATCTATGAAAAGCATGCCATTTCTATTACACAATCTCGACAATCAAATATATGAATTTCATAAAAGAATAAAAAGTTGATGTGTGGTACTTCAAAAGGAAAGAAAATTGGGTAAGTTCTACACTTATACAACCTATATTACAATTGAATATTATAATAAAAAAAAAATGCTATGGGGTCTTCAATCTTTTGTCCTTCTTTCCTCTTTTTTGGATTAGTTTTCTCTAAGCTTCACAGGACCTCCTAGGTCTTTGCCTTTTAGTCATTACTTATCCTAAACCCCATAGTACTAATCCTAATCTTATTACAAAAGGTACATATTTATAAAAAAAAATAAAGACTAATTACAAAATAGACATTAGCTAAACAAACATACAAGCCAAGCAATTATATTGAAGGTCAACAAAGATCTTCTACGTAAACCCCAAATTGGGAATTTTGCACCATTTGGATTATTGAAGGTTTCAATTTAAATTTATTGGCTTTAATGGTCATTCTATCTATGCTTTAGTGCACTCCATCTATCATGTGGTATAATCCTTAAGAGGTTTAGGGTGTTCTACTTCTCCTGGTTGATTGGCCATCGCTAAATTTGTTAAACTAATTCTCCCCCTCTTTTCTAAACTTTTTGTGGAGTTCTTCAATTTCTAAATTCAAATGTATGATTTCTGTTGTTCTATCACTACACATGCAATATCTAGAGAAACCTTTTTCTTGCAAAATAAAAACTAACTATAAATGAAATAACTAATAAACATTTTCAACTATCAAGTAATAGATAATTAAAAGTTTACTAAACACTTAACACAAAGTAGATGAATTAAAATAGTTTAGTTAGAGTAATAGTAACTTAATATAATTAACACTTCAAACCCTGACAATGATGCAGAAAATTTTATCAGTTAAAATGGTGTACTTAAGTGAACATGCTGCTTAAGTAATAAAGTGATAAGTAGAGTATCGTTCCCAGGAAGATTGTGTTTAATTAAAAACTAAGTTAATTGCTGGTCCTATACAAATCTAATTTTTATTCAATTATTTAAAAAGTTTAAATTTATAAGGGTTGGGGGTTAAATACTAATTAGATTAGTTTTTTTTTTTTAAACAAATGTTTTTTTTAATATGATTAGAAATAAGTACTCTTGAGTCTATGTAAAGTCTAATTGAAAGCTTAAACAAAATCAATGTTGGAATTATTAATATTTGCAATTGTCAATCAGGAGCAAAGTTGCTATATCATCTATGCCTAGATTAACATAATGAATTCACTTTCACTAACTAGCCAAATTTTTATTATCTAATTAAATTTTAATTGATTATGTTACCTACTTCTCCCTTTCATGATTGCTGATCAAAACTAGCATGTGTCTATGTATAATTAGTAAAATTGCATTTCTTATTTTTCTTCTAAAACTCTTTTAATATCTTTATATCATAATCCATGTTAACATTATAATTGGCCGACAAATAAATTAACCTGGAAAGCACAAATAATTTTCTTATAAAATCATAACATCCACTTTGGTGCAAACATTCAATACAAAAATAGAAAGTCAAGAGCACTTTATGATTTTAGTTATCCATGAGAGAAGAATATATTCAAACATTTAAAATAAAATAAAGGAAATCAGAAGAACAAGGTAGACTAAACTAAGTAATTTTCTTAATAAATCACAACATCCACTTTTGCACACCATCCTTTTGTCTCTTGGTAGGATTGCACAACATATCCTTGATTTGGATCATTTTCTCCTAAACTTCCAACACAAAGAACAATCTTCCACACATCCCTTACATAGCACACTAGAACACACACACTAAATACTTCACTCACTCTCCAAGTGTTACTTACGCTCTCACACTAGACACCATCACTTGAAAAAAACTTTTCTTCTGTTAAACATACCCGTTTATATCCTTTGGTCATCATATCAGTTTTTCCCCTCTCCCCTTGACTTTCTTGAAAACTATGCAAACTAATTACTCAAACTACTTGACACTATTATGTTGTTTAGAAAGGTTGCACCTAAGCACTAGTGTAACACTATGGCATGAGCCCTTTTATATTTTTTCTTGATTCTAGTACTCCTTGGCATTGTGGAGCCTATGTATAGGGCCCTATATGTTTGAGGCTTCTTTTATTAAAATTTTTTTGAAATCCATGGCCTGCTCCACTAGGATTGAAGTGATGAGGGTCCAATCATTCTATCTTTTTGTCCAAAAATTGATCCTACTCTGGCCCATGACACTATCAATGAATTGCTTAAGCTTTGGCTTATCTGTCTAAATGCTTTTGATCCAACATTGTGGCTTTACTTTTGCAGTGCTTAGGCACTACATATAGCATTTGCATTGCTCTTCTCTTTTAAAAATTTCTTGACAAGAATAGTGAAAGTAATACAAACTATTAAACAATAACAAAATTAACTAAATTTAATACATAACATATATTTTAAATTCAATAATTTTACTAATATATTTTACTTGTCAAGTTAGAAATGATGTCCTTCCTTATAATTTAGAAAAATGTTGATGCAATAAGGTAAACATAAACTATAAGGAATAAACTACATCTTTGGAAGTTTTGAGAAGCTTTGAGATATTGGAGTTAATTTTAATAGATTAGGTTATAGTATATTTAATTATCTTTTCTTGAAGAGAAGAGGTTTGGACAAAGAAAGCATAGTATATTATTAGCATTATAATAAAGAATTAGATTTAATATTGATTCCATGCACTAATTTCATTGATGATCATGTTTGATGGCATTATGGGTGACGTAAGTGATGAAATTGGCGAGTATTAGCCTTAGTGTCAAAGGGGTGCATCCATCTTATATGTGATGGCATATGTCATTAATGTACATCCACCATATAAATAATGGTATGCATCAACATTATTGGTAATAACTAGTGATATGGTTGATAAGCAATACCCTTGCTATCAACAATGTACATCAAGCTTTTAAGCAATGACA
The DNA here is from genome assembly GCA_021442155.1 of Cymbidium sinense. Taxonomy (NCBI): domain Eukaryota; kingdom Viridiplantae; phylum Streptophyta; class Magnoliopsida; order Asparagales; family Orchidaceae; genus Cymbidium; species Cymbidium sinense. Next base: position 95,294,241 of record CM038222.1, read on the forward strand.
TGTGTCAAAATTGTTAGTCATGATGAATGATGAAGTTAGTGAAAGTTGGTCTAGCCTAGTGACTATACGACAATGGTGTATGATAATCATATTTGGATGAGGGAAGTCAAGAGATAATATATAGGCAATGATGGTCAAGAGATTACAAGTAAGTGATGGTGGTCAAGAAATCATGGTCGATTAATAGAGGATTAGCCATTGTACTCAATTGATGGAGGTTGGAGGGCTATATTCAATTGATAATGTTTAATAACCATTCTTAGGCAATGATGTTTGAAAGTCACAAGTCAGCTGATAGTGATTAGGATATCATAATTAAGTGGTGCTTGTCATGTGATCATAAATGAGTGATAATGTTGAGAATTGATAAATACTTGATAATAGTTGAGCAACTACAATCAAGTGATGGTAGTTAAGTTATTATAATAAATTAATAGTAGCGAATATAAACAAGAAAAGATAATCTAAAGATGATATTAAATCGACATTGGTTAGTAGACATTATTTAGAAAATGGTAATTTGTCAATAATGGTCAAGTAATCATAGTTTTGTGATGGTGGTCGAGCGACTATAAGGAAATAATGATGGTTAAAAAATTGTACTAAAGCGATAGTAGTCGAGTGATTATAATCAAATGATAATGAATGAGAGTTTCTAATTAAAACATAGAGGTTAAGCAGCTATAACAATTTCTCGATATTTAAATGGTAGTAATCAGTTGACAATGGTTAAAAACCATTATAGAACAATGGTACTTTTGAATTGGTAGTCAATTAATGGTTGTTGGCTATCGTAGCTAGATGTGGATGGTTAGAAGTCTATAGTTAGGCTTCAATAGTCATGTGATTATTATTGAGCAATTGTAATCAGTAGACTTGGTGATAGCTATTAGGCAATAGCAATTTGATAACACTGATTAAGAGGTAGTATTTTAAAGGTAGTGATAGCATAATGACAATGCAATGCTGGTAGTTGGGTGGTGGTTCAATGGTGCTCATCAACTAATGGTAGTCTAATGGTGGTGGTTATGTGACAACTACTTGAAGATAGCGAATGATATAAAGGTCAAATGGTGGTGGTCTAATGGTGGAACACAAGCAATGGAGGTCAGATGCATTAGACGAGCAGTGACATATTGATGGCACTAATTTGATAACAAAGTTCTAACAATAATAGTCAAGTAGTAGTGGTTCTATATGGAGTCTACGGGAAAGAGGTTCAACTATAGTGACTGGCAGTAATGATCCTATAGAAGAGATTAGGTGGTGGTCCAATGAAAGAGGTCAGTTAGTGATAGTTTGATGGTAGTGATCTCGTGATCGAGGTCAACTAGTGGAGGTTCAATGATGGTGGATAGAAAGTGGTAGTTAGAATGTTGTATTTGAATGATGATGATTCAACACAAACGTTTGGTAATGACAATCTAATCATGAAGGTTTGGTGGAGATGGCCTGATAGTGTTCTAAAAATGATGATTTGATGTTAATGGCATGATGGGGGTGCCTAGATAGAGCTCAAAGATTAGGTTTTCACTACCTTCGAGCCCTCCAAAGTGTCTCTTTATATAGAGAGTGAGAACTTATTTATTGATTTTGATAATGACATTTCTCATAAATATGATTTTTCCAAAGCACTCCATCAAATGGCTAAAAGCAATTCCTTTGATTGTGAGTTATTATGTGAATATCTAAGCATATTATTGATTTTAAATTGAGTGTTCTTATGCTGATTGGATTCATGTCATTGAAATGCTCAATTTGATTATAAGCACAAAAATTTTAAAGATTATTTGGTCCTTCAATTAAATTCTAAAATTTTTGTTATTCTTTAACTGCTTCATTTGTAGATAAATTTGCTAAAATCAAAGTTCAGAGGATTTACAATTGATCCCACCTACTAATAACATAACTTTAGATAATGTGGATGGAGTGGGCGGTAAAGGTCATGAATTGATGATTCATCGAGTATTTGTTTAGCTCATTTTTCGCGTATTATTAAGTTTATAATAGCCTATGATGAAGAGTTATAATTATCAAGGCCAAAAAAAGATGGTGAAAATGATGGAATTTTTTTCTTTTAAAGTAGTTGAACAATATTTTTAGTGAATGATGGATTTATTGGTTCTAAATGAAGCATTGCTTTAGGCTCACATGATAATAAAATATATTTAATATTTGAAGAGAAATTAAGTGGTGATAGAGAACCACCACCACAATTTCCTTTTGTAAGGAATTCATATTCTTGGTTAGAAGGTTTCTTATATATTTAAGCTTCATAGTTAATTAGCTTTCTTCTTAATTTAGATAAAACCTCAATTAAGATTTGTTGTGAAGACTCATATTAAATTTTATGTTATAGTAAATTTCTTTCCAGTTTAGCTAGAGATAGAAGTAGAAATTATCGCTACTTTTTTATCTCATAGATTGTCGATAGGTTTGGGTTGATGATATAATTGACCAAGATCATATATTTTTATTATCCTATGTTAGTTATAAATTGTTATCTAATTAATTTGCTCTAGAGTACATATCTTGATATTCTAGCACTACACTTGAGGCATACATTCAATACTTATTGATATATTTTAATTTCAATTCTCTTCTAAACACAATTGAAATTGTTCTTTAGAACACATATAGACTTTTGGCTTATTGCTAAACCATTTTAAAGGAGATTGAATGCATCTAATGATGTAATGCTAGATTTATTATTATTATTATTATTATTTGTCTTTTCACATCAACATTGGCTTGTATATCACCATCAAAGAGGAGGAGGAGGGGTGTTGTTTAACACATGAACGCATGATCTTATATATGAAACTCATGTATAATGTCATATTGATTTTGAAATAATAACTATCATCTGATAACATCGCATAATTTATTAAATATTTTTCTTGATTAATTACATCCTAACAATCATGAAAATACAGAGAATTTCAGTTGGCTAATTTGAAAGATTTATCGCTGAGATGATCGTCTAAAGTATATTTGTTAAAAAAAACTCGAATGAAGATTCATGAATCCAATGTCTTGAAGCTTATAGTAGGTATTATAAAATATTTTTAGAGTAATAAATAGCTAGAACAAATAATAGTCTTTCTCTATAATTATTTAAAATGTGCTTTAGGATTTACAAATTTACTTCATAATTTTTGGAATTTTTATATATTTATTTTCTAATTATTTGAAGTATTTAATAATTATTAAAAATATATAGATTATTGAATAAATTGATTTATATTAAACTATAAACCCTAAACCATATATATTTCGATTTTTATTGAATATTGAATAAATTGATTTATATGAAGATGATGACAGTTGTTGATAAAGTAGGAATAGTTGTTGGTAAAATAGCAAAGATGGTCAAGGTTGCTAGGTGGTGATGGCCTTTGATTGTCAAAGATGGTAGGCAGCAATAATCGGGTGGAGTTCTTTGGAGGTGGAAGTCTTCAGTCAATGATGGCAGACGATGATACGAGAAGGCCATATAAATGGAAGCAAGTAGTGAGGGATGAGCGATAACTGCGTTGATGATAGTTTAAAAATATTTAAAAGTTATTTTCAATATTTTAAAAATAAGTTGATTGATTTTTAAAATAAAAAATTAAAAAAATGTCAAAAATAAAAAATGTTTTTAAGAATAGGAAGAAAATAAAAACCAAAAAATGATCCCAAAGTAGCCATAACCATGAAAATTTTATGACATTACTATAGAGGAATTGTTTTAGCCACAGGAAAAACTTATGATTCTCATTATATTGTGATTGTCATGCATTAATACAGATAATTTCAAAGAAAAGGGTTTGCCAAATCGCTAGAGAATGATTTCAAGTACATTTTATTATAATACAGTAATGCTTATTAATCGAACGCTTGAAGTGATTTTTCATCATTGGCTACTTATTAATCTCTACTCTTTTAACTTCAAAGCAAGTAGCAATATCGTAAATTTTGCTTTCTCTGAGATATGCTTTGCAATATTTTTTGCATATCGCAAAAATAGGTCCTCCATTATATCATCTCCAAAATGACATGTAAGAAGAGGCTCTAACACAGCTCTTATGTATTTAGCCACATTTTGTCCGCTCAAGATGCTATCAATTGTAGAATCAACGATGGAATTATCAAAAGGATCCCAATTTGACTCAAAAATTTGTGCTTGATCAAGCTGAAATGGGGAGAGTCATTTCTTTTTTAATTTTTTTTCTTTTTTATTTGTCTTTTTTTCAGAAAATTGAAAATGAGGGGAAGGGTTGAGCATAGGGGTATTTTGGGGATTTTTAAATAAATTTAAATTTATTAAATAATTTAAATGTGGATTTCATGCCGGTAAATGCACAGTAATATATATATATCGATTTAGGGTAATTCCATTATTCTGAAAGCAATGGCGTCCGTTTTTTGAGATTTGGTTTGAGAGTGCCAAATTGAGTAATTTACCAAAATACACGCTGACGCTTCGATTTTCATGCACTCATCCAATCGAAAGTAATGGTCTTATTTGATAGATTTCGGTATTTCAAAGCTAATGGCGCAATCAATTTTGTAAATGAAGGTCGTTTGACTTACGTCGGCGTCTCTTGACCTCGATATGCATGCAGACGAGTTGATAACTCGAACATTTGATCAGTTGATCATCAAGTCGTGAGATATTTATATCCTGACATTATAAACGCCACGGACAAAGTCCGCTCAATGATCGGAGGTCATGTGAGTTGATTTTGAAGACGCCTTGTGCATTTCATATTCGATTTGCGCGCTACCACTTCTATTCACTCGACATTTGCACAAACTCATCTGAATTAAGCACAGATAGTCTTATTTGATAGATTTTGACATTTCAAAGCTAAGAACATGATTAATTTCATGAACGGGGGTCGTTTAGCTTACATCGGCACCTCTTGACTGATATCATGTTGATGACTTGAGCGCTTAATCGATTGATCATTAGATTTTGTAATATCTATATTCGATTGATTTCGACGCTCAACGCAACTAAGTCTGCTCATCAATCGGAGATCATTTCGACCATTTTGGTGACGCGTGCATTTTGAATCTCGAGGTGCACTTTCGCTCAAGTCCGTCGAATTAGACTTGCAGTTTGATTTATGATTTATGACAACAATACCCCAACAAATGTGATTCACGCATGGAGAGTCACATTTGTTGAAAACTAGTTGACCATTTCTACTGGCCATAGAACTTGGATCATTTTAGCTTCAATCGCAATAGCTTACAAAACTTTGATAGGATTTATCATTAGTATGATACCTTATTCGTAAACATGCTAAATGATGGGCTTGATTGATTTGTCGAATTGACTTGTCGGATTGATAAGAGCTCTTACACCATCTATTTTCTGCTTCAATGGATTTGCTGAAGATCTTATTCTTTTATGTTCTTGCAAATTTGAGTCTCCTCGAACCCTAGCTTCGAGCTTGGTTAGGTTTGATGGAGGAATTGATCTACTTGTTTTGATGAAGTACTCACCGGGAATCGCTTTATCCGCTTGTGGAATTTAAAATTCTTTCTCAGCTTTGAGCTTGACGGACTTGATGAAGGACGACGATTTATCCCTATTGACTTGAAGTGTATGCACTCCATGAACCTTTTGGTTTTGACAGATTCATTGAAGGGTACATACAGATGACCCAACCTTCTAGCTTATAAATGGTCAATGTTGAGTTATTAGTCTAGCAAAATGTGCTTTAATAGACAATAATTCCTTTAGTTCAACCATCGGATTTTGTATGAACTATGGAATTGCTTCCTCGGTCCTGTGCTTTCTACTTTAACGGACTTGATGAGGAGATAGGCATTGATCTGTGCTTTGAGCTTGATCAGATCATTTGAGAATATATTGAAATATTACCTTGCAGGTAATATGAAGATTGAGGTAGCCTTGAATTGAGCATTTCCTCAGATTTTCTTGATCCATCAATCAAGTAGAGAGATCTCTTGGATCCTGGTTGCTTGTGATCACTAAGTTGGATCTGGTTTGAGATTTAACAGCTATCATCATTGAACTGAAGAGCAAGGGCTCTTTCACTGTGGTCTTTTCTTATGGCTTGAGAGAGGAACTTGGCCATATTTGGGCTTGAAGTTGATCTTAGAACTTACTCGAGTTTTTGACTTAAGATGTAGTGGGTTTGTATTTTTGTCATCAGACTGACGAATGGGGGCTCTTTCACTGTGGCTTTTCTTGTGGTTTGTTGAGTGAGGAGAGCGTCAGCAACTCTGTCATTTGTGGGCTTGTTGAGTTCGACCTTTAGAACCCATCCGTGTCCTAGACTTTAGGATGTAGAGATTGATGTTTCTCCTCGCTTGATTTAAGCTTAAATCGGAGTTCTTGACTTGATCTCCAAAATTTGACAAATCTGGGAGATAATTTTCTTGACATTTAAGGTTGTCCTTTCATATATAAAAATAGATTCTTTTTGCTCCTGCAAGACTCTGCAACTTAATAGTAATAATTATAGATATATCCAGCGATTTCAGTGTAAAGCTTGATGTCAACTTGAATAAGAATATATTTGAGGATCTCGTCTTTTGGCACGATGTCAACTCAAATAAATTTAATATAAACTAAAAAAAATGCCTCCTGCCTTGCAGGGGGAATTCTAAAGTACATTTAAGAGAATTTTTCAAGATGAAAATATACAAATACATCCATATTTGAATTGATGTACTCTAAAAGAGATTTTAGCATACAACATTGATTTCACCTGTATATAAAAATTTAAAATGCCCCTATGTGACAGGGAATTTTCACGAAAAAAGTTTTTCATCTTGAGTATGTTTATTTAGGGATCTTGGCATGAAGCACGATGTCAACCTAAATAGTTATACTAAAAAAAATGCCCCCTGTCTTGCAGAGGGATTTCTATTATACTTTGGGAATGTATTTATTATGTATAATACTTTTTTAGGTAACGACCATTGATTAGCGGCATTGGTCTTTCACCCTTTAGGTTGATGAGTTGGTATGCCCCTCCTTGATATACTTTTTCAATGACAAAAGGGCCTTCCCAGCTAGACTCAAATTTGCCACCAAATTTTTAATTAGGAATAATCGGCCTTTTCAGCACTAGGACCAATTCCCCTTTTTGGAATGTCCGAGGCCGCACCATATAGTCAAAAACCTTGGACATCTTAGCTCGATAGACTTCTAGATTTTGATGAGCTTACAGTCTAACTTCATCAAGTGTGTCGAGTTCCTCCATTCTCAGATGAGCATTTTGATCTTTTAGTTTGATCAAGTGTGTCCAAGTGTCACACCTCGATGTTCATAGCGGCACCGGGTTCACGCCGCCATTAGAAAAGATGACAATTTTTTTGGTGGCGCCAAGATTTTCCCTCACCACGCCCTCGATATTTTCTTTTCATTAGACCTATGTCCTTGGCTACTTTGAGAACTTTATGTATCCTTACAGACAGTATTTCAGGCTATCTCCTCTATGGTGGTGGAGCTTGACGTGGTTGGTTCCAGAAGAACTGCTTTATTTCGCCAGTAGAGCTATTCCTCTTTACCCACTTTAGATTATCAAAGTTGTTGTGAGTAGGAATACTCGCTTCCGGCGACAGTATCGCTTGCTCACAAGGTCATTCAAAGGGGATCTACTGAGCCCTCAGCTCAGCGTTTCTCCTTCTTCTCTGTCTTCTGGTTAACTTCCTTATGAGGAAGCTTCATGATCATGCTTTCCACATACTAGAGGTTCAGTAGGCATAGGAGCTGTACCACGAGGAATTAAAGACATAGCTTGTCTTGATGATTCTTGTCATCACGGGAGCTTTAGATTGACCTAGCCTCTTGAAAACTGAAGTTCTCTGTTGGGAGAACTCCTTGACAACAGTTGGTTATTGAACTGGTTGGCGCACTTGGCTAGTAAGAGTTTCAGTAACTTGAGGTCTTCCAGCATGGCCTCGGACGAATGTACCACTGATGGGTACTTCAAGAGTTGGCGCTACGATAGCCGGGAAATTCAAGCTACCAAATTGGATGGTAGTCCCGACATCTCCGGTGTTGATGACGCGTTGGTTAGGCAGATGTTCGCACCATGACCAAGCGGTGAAAGGAGCTTTGTAGATCCATTTTTGTAAAAGTGAAAGATGGGGATTAGTAATTAGCAATTATTATTTTACCCCATACTTTCAAGATATGAGGTACTACATAACCAATAATGGTGTAATAAAGATACAATCAAAAATGATTCATTCTACATAGGCTCATATTGAATTTTTTACACACTTAAATCACCATTTTGTTATTTTGAATTTTCAAAAAAATTTATTGCTACTATAACACATATATGACTAGCCAAAGATGGAAGAGAATCTTGTCCCCAGTGGAGTCGGCAGAAATCTGTGGGCTCCGAAAATTCGCCACCGACCTCTTCGATGAAAAGAGGGGTTTTAAGTGTCGGTGTAATTTTCAGAAGGCAGATGGAATAGTAGATAAGACGCTACCCAAAGATTTCATCCTCATTAGGTGAGAACTTTAGATCTGGTTCTAGGTTTCCTATAGGCGCAAGCCCCTATAGTTATTTATCCTTCTCAATAAGTGCTAGAGAACTTTCGATTAAGGCTAGTCATTAGATCGCTGAATGCGAATGCGCGTTAGATGTAGAGTTTCAAAATTTAGATTATGAAATTTATCATTTCTTAAACCGATGGTTGGAGGAATGATGACGCGTCTGAATCCCATGGTTTACATCCCGCGTCATGTCCCTAGTCTACTTAGTCAGAGGAGGTAGTCAACCCAACCTGACAGAAGGATCCTCATCAGCAACACATGGGTTACATCGTCTAAGAAATCCTTGTTGACTTGGGATGGTGTTTGTCTAAGAAGACAATTTTAAGTCTACCTTAGCTGACAAAGGATTGTTTGCCCTATCAAGTATACCCTATGATTCACAACTCAAAGGGCTATATTGAGCCACTGGCCGTGATCATAATATAATGGAGCTGACCGGCCAAACCACCCGTCGGAGGACTCGTCATAATTACTTCATTTGTGGAGCCTCTGCCAAGCACCAGTCAGGACACACACGCCCTGCTAGTAAGAGATTGATTGAGAGCAAACATAGCAGAACACTTGATTTGACATTGGCTCCTTTATGAGTTAGAGTTTTCTTAATTTGTCACCCCCGATAAACTGTTGCGGAAGGTGGATAGATTGGATTTGATTTAAGTTTTAAATGATATAATTTCATTTAAGTAGTTTCAAATTGCTATTTGAAAATTGATTTGATTTGATTTGATTTGAGAAATTGATTAATTTAGATATGTTTAAGAGTTTTAGATCCTGTAAACTCTGTTTAGCTGCTAATAGAGGATTAGATCTACTATCACAAGACAGAATCAATTTTTTTCCAAATATTTCATTGATTTGAAACTCTTTTTATAGATTTTTAGGTTTTGTTAACCCGAACCCAGTCCTAAGACTAAACCGGAAGCAACTCGTGCAGCATCCTCAGACACTTGAATTTAGGCATTTAGCATAGTGTCGGGGCACATGCGGGTGTATATAGATTTAAAATTTTATTACTTGAGTTAGATTGATTTTAGATTTTCATATTTGATTTAATTTGATTAGAAAAAATGATTAATTTGAATATGTTTAAGAGCTTTAGATCCTCCAACTCGTTAGGCCACAGGATTAGATCTACTGTCACCCGACAGAATCAATTTTTCAGATATTTTACTGATTTGAAGCTCTTATTATAGGTTTTTTAGATTTTGTTAATCCGGACCCAGTCCTACGACTAAACTGGGAAGCAACCCGCACAGCATCCTCAAACACTTGAATTTAGGCATTCTGCATAGTGTCGAGGCACATGCGGGTGTTTATAGCTTAGTTATTTTCATCTAATTAGTGAAATTATTGATCTTGAAAATCATAATTAAGATAAAATTGTATTTTTTGGTTAAAAGAAGCCTTATGATTTCTATAGATTTGGATTTAGTATCACCTTCTGTACAAAAGGGTTCGGTGATTAAGAAGACATTTCAATTTAGATTTTAGTTTAATACATTACTTGCACTTAGTTTACTTGTTGAGTTTTTTGTAATTCTCCCAATTTGATTATGCTCAATTTACATCAACTTTGATAAATTATGTCGATTTCAATGTTTGTAGCTTTATCCCCACTTATACTTATTAGCTAGCATAGTAATCACCTCCACATTCAATGCACAAGTTATTAAACTCAATTTAGATTTATCCTTAGATTTTGAGTTTATTGCAAGTATGTTGTGAATTTAGAATTTAGCATCCCCCAAATTCTAATTAAAGCTTGCTTAATTTGAGGAATTTAAGAAAAGGGAACTCACTCTACCACTTTAATTTAAGCCAGATTAAGTTTGTGAGTTTAATATTCCTCCCAAATTTTACTTGCATTTTAAATGAGTGTTATATTCTTTCCAAAATTTGCTTTAAAGGCTCCCCCCTTTTTTCTTGTTTGATGCTTTTTTTTGTTTAAAATTAGCTGCAGGTTTCCCTACTTAGCGCTCATAAGTCATTTCATTTAACTCTCTTTTTTTTAAGTCAAAAGATTTGACAAAATTTAACCTCTCGATCATCCCCATGGGGATTTGGTATTTTGGCTTACTGCACCCTCTTGAGCATCCATGACTTCATGACACCACGGCTTTTATCTCTTCATGCCCTCTTGAGCACAATAGGCCTTGGGACTTGAAAGAAGAATATATAATCATCCCCTTTCTTTTCTTTTTTCTAAGTCTCAAATTAGACAAAATTTTGGCAAGATTTCATCTAGGGGAGCGACATCTAAGAAGTTTACTGACACCCTCTCGAGCATAAGGTGTCTTCATGTCGAGTATTTTTTCATCCCTGCCTCTTGAGCACAAACGAGGTCTTCAAACCATCAAAGCAACACAAGTATGTTATATATTCACATTCACAAATCCCACATATTCTAACTTATTTTGTCAGCAAAGGCAGGAACGGATTGGGTTGTGATTGGGGATGCAAGGTAAGGGGTACGACGTTGAAAATCGAAAGAAGAATTTGCCTCTTGACGATGTTCTTCCTTGATTTTGCAGCGAAGCGTAGGATGGCTAAAGCAAAGAATGCGAAAAAATACCTCGATGATGTTCTTCCCGACGGCGTGCATCAAGGTTGGAAGGGTTATGGGAGCGACACAGAAACCAAGGAAAAATTCACCTGACGATGTTCTTCCATTCACGCTGACACGTACTGCTATGACGAAATCGGGAAGAATTTGCCTCTTGATGATATTCTTTCCCCGATTCATGGCAAAGTGCAAATGGGATGGAAAAAAAAAGGTTGGCTGTTTTAATGGGCTGTAGGAATGGCGGGCCGTGGGAAGGAGGGAAGAAGGCTGGCGGGCCTTGGGCTGGCGTCAGATCTGCAAAACGGCCGTGCGCTGGCTGGCGGGCTGCAAGCCGTGGGACAACACTGATTTGCGGAACGGGCCAGGAACGCAGGCCAGATCGGCGGATCGTGGCTGTGGGATGCGCGGTTTCACGGGCTGGTTGGCGTCAGTCGGGTCGGCGGGTCGGCGGGATCGAGTTCTGCACGTGGAATGGGAGAGGGGCGGCGCAGCGGGTCGGGTCGCGTGCACCGGCGGGCTGCGCGGCGGTCTCAGATCGGGTCGCCGGATTGCGCGGCGGGTCGACGGGCTGGTATGGCGGGTCGCGGCCACGAGACGGCGCGGGTCGCGCAGGTGCGCGGCAGGACGCAGAGCGGATCAACGGGCTGGACGCGGGATCGCGCGGCGGAATAGTGTCGGATGGCCAGCGGCGTGACGCGTGCGGGTTCACGGAATGCGGGCTGGGCCAGACGGGGCCGTAGAAGCGAGAGCGGGCCGGAATCGGGAGAGCGGGATGCGTGGAAGAGGAACTGCGGCTCACGTTGGACGGCGCGACAGCGTGGACAGAGCGCACGGAACGGAGTAAAACGCGAAAATTCAGGAGGAAAATTACTTTCTTTTCTGTTATTTCTCACGGGAGAGAGAGAGAGCAGGAGAGAGAGTGGGAGAGAGAAACTGAAAATTATGATGAGAGTTTTCTTTTTATTTTTTTTTTCAGAAAATTGAAAATGGGGGGAATGATTGAGCATAGGGGTATTTTGGGGATTTTTAAATAAATTTAAATTTATTAAATATTTTAAATGTGGATTTCATGCCGGTAAAAGTACATAATCAATATATATATTGATTAGACCCAGAACGAATTACCAAATCTTTCGCTGATGGGCCATTTAGTTCGAAATGACGCCAAATCGAAATAATTTCACCAAACGCGTCGCCGCTGACGCTCCATTTTCGCCGATTCGTCCAATCGAGCGAATTGTCTTATTTGATAGATTTCAGTGTTTCGAAGCCAATGGCGTGATCAATTTTATGAACAGAGGTCGTTTGACTTACGTCGGCGCCTCATGACCTCGATATGCGTGCAAATGAGTTGACTCGAGCGCTTGATCGGTTAATCATCAAGTCGTGAGATATTTATATCCTGACTAATTTTGACATTCTAAACGTGATGGAAAAGTCCATTCATCGATCGGAGGTCATTTGAGTTGATTTTGAAGACGCCTTGTGCATTTTAGCCTCGATTTGCGCGCTAGCACTTCTAATCACTCGACATTTGCACATACTCATCTGAATTGAGCGCGGATACTCTCATTCGATAGATTTCGATGTTTCAAAGCTAATGATATAATCAATTTTATGAACGGGGGCCGTTTGGCTTACATCGGTATCTCCTGACTTCGATATGCGTGCAAGCATATTGACGACTCGAGTGCTTAATCGATTGATCATTAAATTTTGTAATATCTATCTTCCGATTGATTTTGACGCGTTTTGAACTCAACGATTAAGTCGTTTCATCGATCGGAGGTCATTTCACCATTTTCGCTACGCTCTGCATTTGAATCCCGATTGCGATGCCGCTCCAAGTCCATCGAATTAGACTTGTGCTTATTTTGATTTATGACACATATATTGAGGTCAAAAGGATTTTAATTTCATTGATTAACTTTTGTAAACTCAGTACAAAGAAGATTTATTTATCATTTTTGAGCATTTGTGCAATTCCTATAAATTTTAAAATTCTTGGTTAATTAATATATTTTAATTACTTAAACACCTTCGTAATGATGATTTTGAGAGATAGTTAAGCCCAAAGGTCTTAATTAATTTTTGTTGTCACCATCAAATCCCTAATACATATTTTATCATTCATGATAATTTTTAGAATTTTTTTTAATTAAATACCCAAAATAGTTAATTAAGTTTTGAAAATTACAAATATCCTAATGTACTAATCCAATTGACTTTAGATAATTATGAGCAGCAAAGGTCATCTCATAGAATATTTATCAAAAATCTCTCAAGCTAATTAGACAGGTAATTATGGCTTCATTAATTTATTAATAAAAATATTTAAATCCTAATTACTCACTATTCACTTATTAAAAATTGGAGATTTAACTTTTCTTAGGTTCTTCTCCATCTAAGTTTTACAAATTTTATAATTAGTTATGATTTTTCAAAGTTCTGCATGTTTAAACATATTTTAAATCCTATTTCAAAGAATTATGCAGTGAGATGACTATTTAAACCATCACCAATGGCTACTAACTCAGCAGTGGTGGACATTATTTTGTCTTGAACCATTAGATCAAAGATCGAAGGGCTGAGATTAATCTCATAATTTTAAAAGATTAAAAGAGATAAATCTCTTGATTTAATCACCATCCATTATAATGACATAAAATGGATGGTGCATCATTCATCAGGAACCTCCGGCAAGAGATGGATGTCATTCATCTTCCGCCACTTTGATATGAGCCAACTAAGGCTCATTTCACTATGGAATTGACTCCAAAATAATCACAATGTAAAAACCTAGGGATTCTTATGGCTTGGTCGAACGAAATTACACAAATTCTTCTCAAAAGTCTAACACCAAAAGGGTTTTTCAACAATTTTGAGAAATGTACCTCATAGAAGCTAAGACCAATGATGAAATCATCCGAAGTAGCTTCGCCTTGAAGGGGTGAAGCCGTACTATTGAAGTCGCCCTTTGCCTCTTCAACATTCGCTCCCGAGACTAAATATCATGGTGAGTTCATCAAAGTTTGATCAAACTCGCATCTCTAGTGCTCAAATCGAATGCTTCTCAATTTTTTCTTACTCGTCGGAGTGTAGGGAAGGTGTAAGAAGAGTTAATTAAGCTTTAGAGTTGGTTTGATGAGAGTGGATGTTTGGGATGCTCGAGTTAAGGGAGAACTTGATGTCGCCAGTGATGGGGTGCACGGGGAGCTCTAAAAGCTTAGGGACGGCTCTAGGAGGCATGTGATGGTGTATGTGGAGTTAGGAGGGTTAGGGGAGGTGTATATCTCTCCCCATGAGCCACCTATTTAGATTTGTTCAAGCCGTGGCAGCCGCCATGTAGTGATAAGGGTTGGATTTGGCTTTAGACTGATAAGGTGGACTTCCTCTAATAGTTAAAGGCATTTGATGGATAGAGGTGAATGAGGCAAGCCATAATTAGTGAACCAAGGGATGTACAAGGTGAAAGAGACCTCACCTTGGTCAATGACTAACAAGATAACCTTGGGTTAGCTTGGGTGGGTTGAGAACTAAAGGCATGCTAAGGTGACTGCTTTGGCAAGGAAGGGAGTCATGTTTTGAACTTTTGGTTCACTTGGTTTAAGTTTACTCGGGTTCACCTTAAGTTGGGTCCACTTAGGTAGGTCAAGGGATATGTGAGGATGAGTCATGCCAAGTTTGGTTAGATTTGGATTTAATTTCGTTGAGTTTGACTCATTTGGACTCATGTAGGTTAATTTGAGTTCAATTGAGTCAAGTTGACCAATTGACTAAATTGTGCCTAATAAGCTATTGGGTTGTGTTTAAATGATGAATTAAAACACATTGGTGCAATTGGTTTGAAGTGAATTTGAATTTGGCTTATATGAGTTCATATGGGCCAAATTAGTTAAGTGTGCAAATCAAGGTCAAAATGCACTAGATGTCACTGAAAATTGTTGAAACAACCTCCGATTGATGAACGGACTTCTCCCTCGTGTTCGAAACATTGAAATCGATCAGAATATTGATATTACAAAATCTAACGAGATTGAGCTATCGCGGTCGACGCGCATATCAGAGTCGAGAAGCTACTATTATATTCGAACAACTTCCGTTCATGAAATTGATCATGTCGTCAACTTCAAAATATCAAAATCTATCAAATGAGACTATCCGCGCTCAATTCGGACAAGTCTGTGCAAATGTCGAGTGATTTGAAGTGACAATGCGCAAATCGTCTGAAATATACAGGACGTTACCGAAATCAACTCAAATGACCTCCGATCGACGAACGGACTTTGCTGTTGTGTTCAGAATGTCAAAATTGGACAGGATATAAATATTGCATGACTTGATGAGCAATTGATCCAGCGCTCGAGTCATCAACGCTCCTGCACGTATATCGAGATCAAGAGGCACCGACACAAGTCAAATGACATCTTTCATGAAATTGATTATACCATTGGCTTCGAAACACCGAAATCTATCAAATAAGATTATTCGCACTCAATTCAGACTAGTTTGCGTGAAAATCGAGCGAGCGAAAGTGGCGACGCACATTTTGAGCTGAAATTGACTCAATTTGGCGCCGACTCGAACCAAACGACCTTCGATTGTGAAACGGACAGCACCATTGCGTTCAGAACAATGAAATTACCCTAAATTTATATATATATTGATTATGTGTATTTACCGACATGAAATCCAAATTAAAACAATTTAAATTAATTTAAAATTAATTTAAAAATTCCCAAATTACCCCCATGCTCAACCGTTCCCCCTATTTTCAATTTTCTGAAAAAGGAAATTAAAAAATAAAATTAAATTAAAAAGATAACCACTCCCCATTCTATAACTTATCCCTCATTCTCCCTCATTCTCTCCCACTCTCCTCTCCCTGGTAGCCCTCTTTCTCGTCGCAAAATGAAAAAGAAAAAGAGGTAAAATTCCTCCCCCTCTCGGTTTCCACTATCCGGCATCCTCAGACCTGCCGCCCAGAATAAAACTGCTCAGTCGAACTTGTCCCACAGAACGCAGATCCTCCCGCAGACATTCTCCTCCGGCCACAGATCCATCCATCTAATCAGAAACTGGCGCTGCGCAGATGAACTCGCAACAGCGGTCTTCGCCAGGCCTGCTTAGCTCAGCGGCTCGATCCTGGCTCATGGCCATAACCCACGACTCCGGCCAGCCAGGACTGTGACTTAAACCATGTATCCAGCATCCACTGCGTTCTACCTCCACCGAACCCACGGCCCGGCTCCTTCAGCTCGCTGACTCTGGGACCAGAGCGGACCATGAGTCGCGACCAGGCGATTGCCCCTGAACCGCGACCCACCCACGACGATCATTGAATTGCTCAGCCAGGCCGCCTGCCACCTTTCAAATAGCCCTTCTTCCCTCAGACATTTCCAGCGCAGCCTCCTTCCCTCCAAAGGGGCAGCTCCTTCCTACACCACCATTGTTTCAACCCGTTCTGCGCAATCTAGCCCGTAAATCTGATTCCGTTCTTCTTCCCATTATGGCAAGAGATGTACATAATGCAATATCTGCATAGCATGCTGCAAGTTCTGATGGAGTTGACTTTATTATAATCAGTAATGGAGGTGGAAACTGGAAAAGAGTGTTTGAACCATCATTTTCCTATCACAATTATCGCACTACCCATTCCTTCAACTGATGTTCTCCTAATGTCAATGATATAGTGAAATAGTTGTGGATGTGTGATGTAAATGTGAAAAATTATATATGTATATGCATATACTTGTCTTTATGTAGGTTTGAAGGCCTCGTCATGCTTATCAGGGCATGACGAGATGAAATCAGGTCTGGCTGTGGTGTCGTAAGACACCGCTTACTACACTTATCAGGGCATACCGAGCAAGCCAAAACTATCAGATGTGACACCCCCTATGCCAAAATGCTAATGAAATTAAGAATATTTGCATATATATTTGCTTTTATACATGTGATTGAAGTTTATGCTCATCAGGGCATAACAGGATTGAAGGTCGGCCGAGGTGCTTCAAAACACCAACCATCATGCTCATCGGGCATGACGGAAAACACCATGCGCCTACTACTGGGATAATGTTGGGAGGTCAAAATTGCGCCAAACCTTTAACTTAAAAAAGAAAAGAGGGAAAAATCAAATTTGAATAAAAGAGATGGAAAATAAAATTTGAATAAAAGAGTGGGAAATCAAATTTGAATAAAAGTGGGGGAAAATCAAATTTGAATAAAAGAGTGAGAAATCAAATTTGAAATAAAAGAGAGAGAAATCAAATTTGAATAAAAGAGTGGAAAATCAAATTTGAAATAAAATAAGGGGAAAATCAAATTTGAATAAAAGAGGGGGAAATCAAATTTGAATAAAAGAGAGGGAAATCAAATTTGAATAAACTCCTGCATGTTCTCGGATATAGAGATTTCAAGTGCAAATTTTAATATTTGAAAAAGCTGTGCAGGCTAGATTGGAATATATTAAATATTAATCTGAAAAATCTAATAAGATATTAGATCAATTTACAATGCCTTCTACGCCACCGGATTCACAACACATTGTACGAGTGAATAAAAGGCGTTAATTAGAGCATTCTCAAATACACCCGCATGTACCCCGACACTATGTTGAATGCTTAAATTCAAGTGTCTGAGGATGCGCGGGTTGCTTCTCGGTTTAGTCTTAGGACTGAGTCCGGTTAACAAAATCTAAAAACCTATAATAAGAGTTTCAAATCAGTGAAACATCTAAGAAACTGATTCTGTCAGGTGACAGTAGATCTAATCCTCTATTAGCAGCTAAACAGAGTTGACATGATCTAAAAGCTCTTAAACATATTCAAATTAATCGATATTTTTCAAATCAAATTAAATAAAAATCTGAAATCAATCTTATAACTCAAAAATAAAAGAACTGCCTAAATTCTTAAATACATCCGCATGTGCTCCGACATTATGCTGAATGCTTAAATTCAAGTGTTTGAGGATGCTGCGTGGGTTGTTTCCCGGTTTAGTCTTATGACTGGGTCCGGGTTAATAAAACCTAAAAACCTATAATAAGAGTTTCAAATCGGAGATATCAAAACCGATCGTTAGTGAAGAGATCTAATTCTGTCGTTAATTAAAATTGACAGGATCTAAAGCTCTTAAACATATTCAAATTAATCAAATTTTCAACTCAAATTAAATATCAATCTAAAGCTGCTTAAATGAAATTCTATCATTAAAAGCTCAAATCAAAACTCAATCTAACCACCTTCCGCAACTATTTTTCGGAGGCGGCAAACTAAGAAATCTCTAGCTGATAAAAGAACCAATGTCAAATCAAGTGTTCTGTTATGTTCACTCTCAATCAAGCTCACGCTAGTAAGGATGTGGCCTGTGTCCTCTAACTGGTTTGGCCAAGAGGGCTCCAGATGAAGCGCACCGAGTCCTCGATCGTGGTTTGGCCATTATATTATGATCACGACCGTAGCCTATATGCTCCTCAATGGCTCTGCCCTTTGAGTTGTGAATAATAGGGTATACTTGATAGGGAAAACAACCCTCTGTCAGCTAAGATAGACTTAAGCCTGTCTCCTTAGACAAACACCACCCCAGGTCTACGAGGATTTCTTGGACGACGTAACCCATGTGTTGCTGATGAGTATCTTTCTCGGTCGACTACCTCCTCGACGACTAAGGATCTGGACGCCGGATGACGGAACCATGGGATCTAGATCGGGCACATCATCATTCCCCCAACCATCCGGTTTAAGCTAAAATGATTAATTTCATATCTTAAATTCTAAAACTCTACATGCTGCTACTATACGCTACACATTCAGAAATCTAATGACTAGCCTTAATCGAAAGTTCTCTCTCACTTATTGAGAGGGGTAATTAACTATAGGGGCGCGCCTATAAAAAACTTGGAACCAGATCTAAAGTTCTCACCAAATGAGGACGAAATCTCTGGGTAATGTCTTATCTATTATTCCATCTGCCTTCTGAAAATTACGCCGACACTTTAAAACACTCTTTTCATTGAAGAGGTCAGTGGAAAATTTTTGGAGTCCACAGAGTGTCACTCTCCAAGAGTTACTCACGCTCTCACACTAACACCACCACTTGCCAAAAACTTTTTTCTTCAATAAAGCATACCTATTTATAGCCTTTGGTCATCATATCAATTTTTCCCCTCTCCCCTTGACTTTCTTGAAAACTATGCAAACCAATTACTGAAACTGCTTGAAATTATTGTGTTGGGCCATCGTAATGTTAGAAAGGTAGCACCTAAGCACCAGTATAGCACTATGGCATGGGCCCTTCTATAATTTTTCTTGATTCTAGTACTTCTTGGCATTGTGGAGCCTGAATTATGGTGTATAGAGGCTCTATATGCTATTTGAGGCTTCTTCTATTAAAAATTTCTGAAGTCCATAACACTGTACAACTGGGATTGAAATGATGAGAGTCCAAGCATTTTATCTTTTTGTCCAAAAATTGATCCTACTCTGGCGCCATGACACTATCAATGAATTGCTTAAGCTTGAGCCTATCTATCTAAATGCTTTTGATGCAACATCATGGTCGATTTTGCAAAGGCATAGCACTGCATATAGCCTTTGCATTGCTCTTCTCCTTTAAAATTTTTTTGACAAAAATAGTGAAAATAACAAAAACTGTTAAACAATCTAATGATGGAGGTTTGGTGGAGATGGTCTAATAGTGCTTTAAAAATGATGATTTGATGTTAATGGTACGATGGTGGTGCTTAGATAGAGCTCAAAAATCCTTCAGGTTGTCACTACCTTCTAGCCCTCCAAAGTGTCTCTTTATATAAAGAGTGAGAGCTTATTTATAGATTTTGGTAATGGCATTTCTAAATACACCAAAATCCAAAGCACTCCATCAAATGGCTAAAAGCAATTCCTTAGATTATGAGTTGTTATGTGAATATCTAAGCATATTATTGATTTTAAAATTAAGTATTCTTATGCTGATTGGATTCATTTCATTGAAATGCTCAATTTGATTATATGCATGAAAAATTTAAAGATTATTTGGTCCTTTAATTAAAATTTCAAAATTTTTGTTATTCTGTGATTGCTTCATTTGCGGTTATTTATGACTTAGATCAAGTCGCATTAGTCATGTTGGATTAGTCTTATTTACGCTCAATCTATAAATTTGCTAAAATCAAAGTTTAGAGGATTTAAAATTGATCCCACCCACTAATAAGATAACTTTAGATAATATGGATGGAGTGGCGATAAAGAGCATGACTTGATGATTCATCAGTATTTGTTTAGCTCATTTTTCTACATATTATTAAGTTTATAATATTTATGATGAAGAGTTATAACTATCAAGGGCAACAAGAAACATGATGAAAATGATGGAAATTTTTTTCTTTTAAAGTACTTGAACAATATTTTTTTATGAATGATGGATTTATTGGTTCTAAAATGAAGCATTTCCTTAGGCTCACATGATAATAAAATATATTTAATCTTTGAAGAGAAATTAAGTGGTGATAGAGAACCACTCCCACACTATTTCCCTTTGTAAGGAATTCATATTCTTGGTTAGAAGGTTTCTTATATATTTAAGCTTCATAGGTAATTAGCTTTTTTTTTCATAATTTAGATAAAACCTCAATTAAGATTTGTTGTGAAGACTCATATTAAATTTTATATTATAGTAAATTTCTTTTTAGTTTAACTAGAGATAGAAGTAGAAATTATTGCTACTTTTTATCTCATAGATTGTGAAGATAGGTTTGGGATGATGATATAATTGACCAAGATCATATATTTTTATTATCCTATGTTAGTTATAGATTGTTATCTAATTAATTTGTTCTGTAGAGTACCTATCTTGATATTCAATGCTATGCTAAACACAATTGAAATTGTTCTTTAGAACACATATAATCTTTTAGCTTATTGCTAAACCAATTTAAATGAGATTGAATGAATCTAATGATGTATTGTTAGATATTTTTTTCTTTTTTTCTTTTTTTTTTTGTCTTTTCACATCGACATTGGCTTGTATATCACCATCAAAGAGGAGGGAGGAGGGGTGTTGTTTAACGCATGATCCTATATATGAAACTCGTGTATAATGCCATATTGATTTTAAAATAATAACTATCATCTGATAACATCGCATAATTTATTAAATATTTTTCTTGATTAATTACTTCCCAGCAATCATGAAGATAGAGAGAATTTCAGTTGGCTAATTTGTAAGATTTATTGCTAAGATGATCGTCTAAAGTATAAACGTTATAAAAAAAACTCGAATGAAGATTCAAGAATCCAATGTCTTGAAGCTTATAGTAGGTATTATAAAATATTTTTAGAATAATAAATAGCTAGAACAAATAATAGTCTTTCTCTATAATTATTTAAAATATGTTTTAGGATTTACAAATTTATTTCATACTTTTTGGAATTTTTATATATTTATTTTATAATTATTTGAAGTATTTCATAATTATTAAAATATATTGATTATTGAATAAATTGATTTATATTTAATTATACACCTAAACCATATATATTTTGATTTTTATTGAATATTGAATAAATTGATTTATATAAAGATGATGACAGTTGATAAAGTAGGATAGTTGTCGAAATAGCAAAGATGGCCAAGGTATGGCCTTTGATGGTCAAAGATGGTAGGCAGCAATAATCGATGGTGGTCAATAGTTACTGGAGGTGGAAGATTTTAGGCTACAGTCAATGATGGCAGGCGATGATACAGGAAAGCCATATAAATGGCAGCAAGTAGTGAGGGATGAACGATAACAGCTTGCTTTGATGATAGTTTAAAAATATTTAAAATTTATTTTGAGTATTTTAAAAATAAGTTGATTGATTTGTAATATAAAAAAATTAGAAATCTGTCAAAAATAAAACATGATTTTAAGAATAGGAAAGAAAAAATAAAAACAAAAAAATGATCCCAAACCAGCCATAAGCATGAAATTTTGATGACATTACTATAGAGGAATTATTTCAGCCACACAAAAACTTATGATTCTCATCATTTTGTGATTGGTGGTTGAACACGAATGCACAGATAATTTCAAAGAACAGAGTATATCAAAGTACTAGAGAATGATTTCAAATACATTTTATTATAATACAATAATGCTTATTAATCAAATGCTTGAAGTGATTTTTCATCATTGGCTACTTTTAATCTACTCTTTTAACTTCAAAGAAAGTAGCAAAATCAAAATTTGCTTTCTACGAGATATGCTTTGCAATATTTTTTGCATATCGCAAAAATAGATCCTCCATTATATCATCTCCAAAATGACATGTAAGAAGTTGCTCTTTATGTATTTAGCCACATTTTGTCCGCTCAAGATGCTATCCATTGCAAAATCATCGATTGAATTATCAAAAGGATCCCAATTTGAAAAATTTGTGCTTGATTGAGCTGAAATGACCCTTCCATCTGAATAATTGTTATCACTTCATCCATTAATGGAGCATAAAATGGTAGATTGAAGCTATTTAATTTAGCCTCTTCCACAAGTCCCTGCTTTCAATAATTTAGATGTTAGAGAGAGAGAGCAATGATTATAATATTAAAATAAAAAAGTGGACTATGAAATAGTTTTTATTAATAAATTGATTTATCAAAAGTAACCTTTTTATTAAAATTGGGCAAAACTTTAGAGTGAGGGTAGATAATCTTCTAAAAACTAACATCTTTTAAGAGAGAAAAAATATTTAATGTTGGGCATTTGTTTCACTCTAGAGACAACTTGGTTCCAACCCTAAATGCTTACATAAAATAATTTTAAATAGCATAATTACTTTGTGTGATATTCTTTATAAAAATAAAAGGACTATTTTTAATTGAGATTTAGAACTAGTTGAACCTTAATTGAGATATGATATATGACTTTATTGAATGTAAAATTAATAATTATTTATAATAAATATTTCTTAAAATGATTTTGTGAATGAGAGATTTAAGTAACTTTGATCTGTATCTTATTATGTAGTTGATGGATACAATAGAGAACCAACTTTAGAGTATTGTGTTGAGAAAAAAAATCATACAAACCTAAAGTACTCCATATATGCATAATGATGATGCATGGACTCAATGATTAACAACATAATTTAAAATTTCCAATTATATTTATGAAAATTCAAAAATGAAGCCAACCTAAGCTCATCATTGTTGCATGCATGAGTGAAATTCTTTAAAAATTAAATAATAATAAGATAGTCGATATATCATATTTATCTCTAATATAGAATGTTCAATTTATTTTTTAGTAACAAATTATTTTATTGTTAAATGAAAAATATATATTTTTAGTTTAATAAAACATCATTAGGCATATGATATCTTTTAAATAATCCATCACTACTTGGTTAGATTGATTAGTTGATTAAGTTGCATGAAGTATTCTTCTTAACTTTCGATATAAGATTCTCTATAAAAAAATATAGGATCAAAAGGAATGTATACCAAATTAATTTGATAAAAGAGGTTCTAAAAATTAATATATTAAAAAAATATACCTCAAGGGTCATAGAATTTAGTGCATCAGCGAGAAGTCCCCAAAGATGAAATAGGTCTCCACTAGAGGAGATTTTTCTTCCCAAAAGATATAAAACCATTTTTCCACCAAACATGAGCTCTTGAGAGCGTGATTTTAGAAATTCTGAGAAGTTCTTCTTAAATTGATTTAGATATAAATCATATACAATTGAAGAGCTTGCATTTGGTATATATATGTTTCCTTTATTCAAAGGTGCACAACTTTCATCATTGAGTCCTTGAGGTACCTACCATTAATTAACAATTAAATTGAGCATAAAATGAATGATAGGATCTGCATAATATTACTACTTGAATTGAAATTTTATGCAAAAAATAAATAAATAAATAGTTGCAAATTGAGCTTTCAGAAGTTACCAACTTATTTTAGTTTTTGGGTGCAACATCTCTATCTTCTCCTTAAGGTATTAAAATAGAACATAAAAGAACAAATTCTTGGATCTTATATATTTGAAGGGTTTTATTATCTTATATTTCTTCAATTCTTACTTATCCAGGTTTTAGATCTTTGAAGTTCATGAAAGTTCCTTAAAATTCCTCAAAATCTGAACTAGCAAGAGAGATGCATACATTTGTATTATAAGAATATTACAAGAAATTTTAAAAATCAAGTCTTAAAGATACCAAAAAATGTTAAGAAAAATTCAATTTTTTATTGTTTGAAAAGACCTTTTGTGAAAGAGAATGCAAGAAGGCAAATTACCATATTTCACCATGAAAAAATCGAGACCCACATTCTTTAAACATAAGGACCTATATCTGAAATTTGCTAAATTAATGGAAAAAAATTTATTTTGGAGTTTCTTTTAATATATTTCTCATTAAAACCCTCTATAAAATTATAGCATGTGATTTTAATCGTGTGTTGTAATGTTTATATCATCATCACAAGTCTCCATATTTCATTACTATCCTTAAGTTTGTTGAAATAAGAAGGATTATTACGTTGAAGTTTGGACTTAGAGCTACTTAATATTTGTATTGGTACAGTTTTTCTTTTTTTCTTAAGATTTAGGAGATATTTTAAACACTTTGAATACTTGTAGATAGTGTATGTACATTAGTATTTTAAACATAATTAAAAAATTGAAAAAATAGCATAAAATAGCTAATTTTTTTGTTATTTTTATTTTTTTTTAATTACACTTAAAATACTTATGTATACTATATGTACAGGAGTTAAAAGTATTTAAATACTCTAAAGTTTAAGAAAAAAAGAAAAATTATATACATTGTGTATAAAGACATAGGAAAAATATGAACATAGTTTTGCACATAATAATTCTTTTGAAATTAGAGGCTTTTGTTGAAAAATCATGAGAAGTATATGATGAGCATATAATAAGTATACTAACCTGTGATAGCCACATCAGACAATAAGAAGAGTGAAAAAAATGAACACTTTTGGAAGGAAAAAGCCTCCCATAAAATGAGCCTGGCAAACCACAAACATAAAATGGTGCATACTCCTTGATCTCGCTTCTCAAAATCATAAGAAGCTGAAAAATACTATTGAAGTCATTACTTGGGAGATCATTTATAAAATATTGGAGCTCTCGACACGGTTGAATTGATAATGCTTATCCATAGCATCAATGATCTGAGAAATCACCATAAAAGGGCCTGAGGAGCACCTAGATCAGCCACTACAAAATTATTATTTATGGGTAATGTATTGCATATTTCACTTATCGCTTCTTCCACCATTGATTTTGTCCTCAAGATAGCTTTTTCCTAGAAAAATAAAACATCTTTATAATTGATCATGAATTGTATAGATTGCATGATAAAATTTATTATTAAAACCTAGTATATCACTCATAAGCATAGTAAAAAATAAATCACATGCTGCCAGTAATCTTACGACCACATTTCATAGATTTTAATCATGCAAGAAGAAAGAATAATAATTTAGATAATTCCAATCGAATCATGCTCGGCTCACTTAATAAACAAGCTTAAAAGGATTGCCATGAATTTTTCTTAAGCCGAACCGCATGAAATAAAAATCAAGTGTTCATTCGTAAAGTGGGATCAAATAATGAGTATATGATATCCACAAGTAGAAGCTGAAATTAATCAATAGATTAGAAATCTAACCTGAAGCTTGGAGTTATTAGCATATATTTCTCCACCTCCTCCTACCATATATGAAGAATTTGCTCTACCTTCATTCTCTGGAACTGTTGCAGTCAACTCTGCTCTCATTTGGTTTCTCTCAACACAAAAGGAATTTATAGAACCACTTCAACCGATAAATTACAAATCAGACATTCAATACCTATGTTTTTACAATTTTATCATTTTTTTTATTTTTATCTATTAACTTCACATATTTGTGTGTTCCTACTATTAAGAATTTAAAAGAAAATGAAAAATATGAGTTATATTTTTGTCATGAATTTCATTATTTAATTATCAATTTAAAATTTAAAATTGAAAGTGATTATTTATAAATATAGAAAATTAGGATGACTTACATGTAATAGCCTCATTAATATAATATGAAAGATGATGTCATAATAAGTGGGGCGACAGTGTGTTCCCATGATGACTTACAATTTAGAGTCATTTTCATATCAATCTCACACATTCATGCAATCCTATTAAAAAGGAAGCAATAAATATTATTATTGCCCTCACATACAGCACATGGGTCATGACCTTTCCAAATAATAAGTTTAGTGTCAATCAATAAAAACACTTTTTTTATGCATTTACATATCTAATATATAAAATTAGAAATTTACTAATCTAATCTTTTTCATGCTTCAAAAGATATATTTTATTTAAAAAAAAATTGAATGATGATGATATTTTTGATATGATTTTAAAAATTATGATATTATATATGTAATAATTAAAATTTAAGTGTTAGATATATATTATGTGACATGTATATAAATGCCCCAAAAAAAATTTATATTTGCTATATATTATTTAAAAATAATAATTATCATTGTGACTTATATAATAATTTTATGTTCAAAATTATAATAAATTTTTTAAAATTATTTATTAAAATTTTTTTTTGCTTAGTATTTTATGTATAAAGTTAATACTTACAAGAAGGTCTTCAAATTTTAATGCACATATCTTCAAAAATCAATATCATTTTTCTATAAAACTATTACTTTTTTATTTCTTTTTTATAAATTAGGATTAGAGTTGAATTAATAAAAAAGATGATTTAGGAATTTAAATGTCATGTATACGATTCTAGAAAATCGTGATATATATATATATATATATATATATATATATATATATATATATATATATATATATATATATATATATATATATATATATATATATATATATATATATATAATATAAACATCCAAACACAATTATTTTTTTTCGTATGATTTAAAAGATAATACCCAAAATAGTTATTTTTCATATGAAAAAATCTCTTGTAGTTTATACTCTATTAACTTTCAAAAAATTAAATAAATAAATGATATAATTTTATGTGAGAGTCACTATGCAATTTTTTTCCAAGCCTCTTAGATTTCCAAGGGTAGTGGGTTTGGAAACTTTAAGAAAAATTGGAGATAATATGAAAGATGATATCATAATAAGTGGAGCAAGAGTTTCAATGTTCCCATTTGATAAATTCAATTCAAGTGTGTATTAGGTCATCCTATTGCGTAAGAAGAGGTTTTTGCCATGATCAATCCTAACACCAGATTTAAAAGATAATACCAAATTAGTTATTTTTTTAATGAAAAAAAAAACTCTTGTAGTTTATACTCTATTAACTTTCAAAAATTAAATAAATAAATGATATAATTTTATGTGAGAAGTCACTATGCAATTTTTTTCCAAGCCTCTAGTTTTCCAAGGGTAGCGGTTTGAAAACTTTAAGAAGAAAATTGGATAATGACCTTATGATATAAAATATATTAATATTGGTGGCAATAAATATAAAAATTGATCAGTCAAAATTAATTAAATGATGCCAAAAAAATGTATGGAATTGAAAAACCTAATACAACTACTATTAATGATTGTTAGGACCATTAAATTTTTTTTTTAAGTCAAAAGAGATAATTATTATTATATTTAATATTAGTTATGGTGATAATAGATAAATTAATTATTCAAAATTAACAAAAGGGTGCAAAAGATTATAGTGCAAAACTAAAACAACTATTAGTAATGATAGTTAGGATCATAAGAAATTTCAAGTAATAAAACAAAGATTTTATAGATAATCATCATTTTTGAATAAGTAGTTTTTGAATTAAAAACTTTCATAAATAAATTTAGAATCATCAAAATATTGGTTTCAACAAACTTATTGACAAGTTTGACGTCTTAATAAGATTTATAAATAATCCTATCTTATAGTTTAACAAACCTTGACCATTTATAAATAGCCCTATCTTGGTTAGTTAAATTAATGATTTTGATTGGTTGTTATCAATTAGATGTTTTATTGATTTCATAAATGGATCATACTCGATAATAGGATGGTTCATAGGCAAATTAGAAGGTCCAATCCAATTTTAATATCCTTGGTCTAAGGAGTGATTGTGCCTCATAATATTTTAAAGTTATAATTTTTTGTCATAAACTTTTAAGATAATTTATTTTTGGATAACTTAGAATTTGATATCCAAAAAGTTATGAGTAAATGATACATAATAAAAAAATTTCATCAATCAATCTTGAATCTGATGCAATTTTGAATTAAAATATTTTATAATTTAAGATCATTTTAGTTTCATTAAATTTATAGTCAAACTAATCATCTTAATGAGGTGAATTCAATACAAATAATGATCAATCTATATTCTAATTTGCTCAAATTAAGTAATTGAAATGTATTGAAAATTTTAGAATATTAATTAAAAACAAATAATATACAATTTGTGTATGCATATAATTAAAAATGAATGCTTTGATGAGAAATTCTAAAGAGTTGCTAAATTCATATATCATTAACATGTAAATCTTGAAAGAAAATATTGTAATCAACGGAATGAATCTGAACCAACTAATTTTTTTTTTTTTAAGATTTTAGCTAAAATAATCAAATTAAGTATTGAAATGTATTGAAAATTTGATTATATATTATTATAATAAACTGATAAAAAAATAGAAGAATATAATGAGAAATCACATGATATAAGAAAATAAAATATTTTATTAATTTTATATTACTATTTTCTGAACATGCTATCCGACTCAGAGTCAAACTAGGATGGGCTCACACCTGTTAGCTCTTAGGTAACCTCTAATTTAAAATTTTTTTTAATATAATAGTGAAGTTGATTATAAGAAAATAGAAAGAATTGTTAAATTGTAAATACATATATATTGAGTGGTTGATTAATAAATATATCTTTTTTTATATAAAAATATGCTTTACCGTAAATATTTTTTAAAAATCAATATCATTTCAATATTATTTGACAAATTGTCACCGTGTAATTGAGATGACCCACCTAGTAAGCTTATTTGAATTTGACTGATATGACCGATAATTTTCAAATTTTAGCTAATTTAAACTTAACTCCTCAATTCATAAACTTATTCGTTTTAAAAAAGATTAATATTAAGATATTTAAAATAAATTAAAATTTAAATACTTTAACTTAAAAATCATCAAAAAAAATTAACAAATTCTATATCTTGAATTTTTTTTAATAAATCACCATTAAATTCTCGTTCTTCTCACCGTTTTAATTTTAATTAGAATTATCTTTTCTTATGAAATAAATGATTATAATTAGAAATATTCTTCAATCGATTATCATGATTTAATTATTATTAGTTTAATCATTATGCAATTATTATCATTTAAATATTATAATTTATTTATTATTTTTCTATCATTAATATTTTATCAATTTTTTCAAAAATCAATCATTATATATAAATCAATAACAAAAAAAAATATCTGGCGGCAAGATTCACATGCAGCTTGTAGATCTGAGATCTCTGACAACAATGTCGATGTTCATCAATGACGTTGACTTGTCGTCAAAGTCTTGCATATTAATTTAATAATTATTAAATTTATTTTTGGACATTTCTTATTTTTAATAAAAATATAATGTTATCTATGTTGTGATGATGCCGTGGATCAGATAGGCCTCTCATTAAGAGTACGGTTTTGTTTTATTTGTTTTTTTTTTTTTTGTTTAAAGAGAGCCACATGCAAAGAGTTCTACACGTTTTTTAAAGGTCCTTGAAACTTATTGAGAGAAGAACAAAATAACAGATAAGCGCGGGCGGTACCAGCAACTACCGACTAAGCATTAACTAATTCATTAAATATAGCATTTAAAGTCTCAAAAGTAATAAGTCGTTTAATTTCTTTCTGAATATTGAGAGGTAAATAAATTTATGATTTCTAAGAATATTTTTCAAATTTATTTTTTATTTTTCTATTATGAGTAATTATGAAATATAATAATTCTAACAATTTTATTTTTACTCTTAGAATCCTCAAATACATCTTGATCGTGAAAAACTAAACATAGGAACGAATCAATGTTTTTTTTAAAAGTGAACAAAATTATTAAATAATTATTTATTTTATATATTGGATAAAAAGATTTATTGAGCGGGGAAAATTACTAAATTACTTAAAATATATTGAAAAAATAGCAAATTTTTTAATATATATGATAAAATTTCAAATTCTAGGGTGGGCAATTGCTCATCCTAAACATAACTTAGGTCTGCTATTGTTTATGCAAAGACTATAAACGCACAAGACTAACCATAACTGTTATTAATATTTTTTCTGCGATTCTGTATAATCAAGCATAATTTCTTAATACAAAATATAGATATCCAGGTGACCTTGTTAAAAAGATGTGCATTAGGTCTCAATTTCAAAATATTGTATTATTAGATAATGTAGGTGGAATAGATGGTAGAGAATATGATTAAAGGTGTTATTGTTCCTTTTTTTTTTTCAGCATGCTTTTGTAGATTACTGAATATATAGGGTGGTACTATGATTAAAGGTGTTATTGTTCCTTTTTTTTTTGCATGATTAAAGATGTATATTGGTTCTCAATTCCACCAGCTAATATTGCATCATTATATATATATATATATATATATATCTTGATAGCATGCTTTTGTAGATTATTGAACAAGCTAGTCCATGATAGCTTAAGAGAAAAAGGCACAATTCATGTTCTTGGCTTGAAGGTTTCTTATAGATTTAAGCATCATAGTTATCTTCTCAAATTTTGGAAGGAAAATCTCAATTAAAGCTAATTCTAAATAAATTATATAATGTAATTATTTTATTTTTAAATTTCAATAGATCCACAAATAGAAATTATTACTTCTTATCTAATCAGATGAGATGATAAGCTTTATCAAGATCCAATAATTTCACCATCTTATATTAATCATAGATTCTTATCTAATTAGTTAGAGAAGTAGCCAACCCATTCAAAGCAAAATATCTATTTTTTTAAATAGTTCTTTATCCAAGAAGAAGAAAAAAGACTCATGGACTAAGGATGAAAGCTTGTTGATAGGCCAACTTCAAGAAGACATTATTCTAAATTATTCTAAATTACAATCAAATTAAAACCTCACTCATAGCCATTGAAACAATACATGCTTGTCATAACCATGATAATGTAGCACCATCATAAGTTGATTAATTACTAAATCAAGACATGCTAGATTCTATTGACAAAAAAAAATTTAAGCTTAGATTTCTCGACTACATTATCAATGTGATCGGGCCTATTTTAAATTTGGTGGTCTTGATTAGCTTGATGTAGAAAGATACTTTACATATGCACTACTAAAATGAGAAACTAACAAAGATACTTACTAGTGACTTAATATTTACTACAATAGAAATTTATAGATATTTTCATTACTATTATTTAGTGGCAGTTTAAACTACTACATTTTACAATCATTATAATTGTTGCAATTGTTACCTCATACAATAAATAAATGCTTGAATTAAAAAGTCAAAGTTTTAAAATCAAGAGTTTCTAGATAAAATAATTTAAAAATACATGATTTAAAATTGAAGCATAAAATATGCCTCTGAGGTTAGCAAACTACGCATTCTTCTTACATATCTTTAATATATGGCACATATAAAATAACATGGAATGTTGCATCCTCAGCTTCTTTAATTTTGATCTCTTAACAAAGCCATGGTAATATCTCATTTGAGAGCTCCTATTTCTTCATATTTTCTTACATATTTTAGCCTACCAAATGAACCATTTTTCAAATTGTCGCTTACTTTTTAACCATTTAACAACAAAAGGAGCCTAAAATAAAAAAATTGAAATGTCTTTAATATTTAATTTCTTCATTAACACCGCTATCAACCAACATTACCTCATCATTCTCATGTATCTCTCCATTAAAAATAAAATTCCATTTTTATGCTTCTCTCTGAGAAATACTTAAACATAATTCATTAAATAATAAGTATTTCTAACCTTACTTTTAGTGAGGTTGACAACTCTTAGACATAGGATTTGATCTAGGCACTAAAGTTATGTTAATCTCAAGTGAGGTTAATAATCACCCTAAGTAATTAGGATCTCCTAGGATACTATAATTAATAACTAAGTGTATAACTTAAACTAAAGCGAAATAAAATAGCTAATCAAAATAAAACTAAATATATAATTAAAATTAAATTAAAAGTCAACACATTAAGGTGAAAACATAGGTTAGCCTAGTGAACCCCATAAGGCCTAACTTGATCCAACAGACAATATGAGTCTAATCACATCCAAATTCAACATAATTCAATAAAACTTAAATCAAGTAAACCTAAATTGAAATATAAATTCAATTGAGCCTAGGCAGTCAATTAGCATGATCAACCAAATTGAGCATATTACATGATACAAAATGGTTAGCTAGATCATTTGACATAATTTGACTCATGTGGGCCTCGCTAAGCTCAAACAAAGTTTAACTAGAATCAAATCAAAATTAATTTACATAAAAGCTTAAAATCATTATATTATCTCATTGAATTTTAATTCAACTCCAAATTTTGCCTAATTTGTGCTCGATTTGGCCATTTAGACCATTTCACCCAAATTAACCAATGTGGACCTCATTAAACACAAATGAAATGTAACCAAAATTAAATCAAATTAAACTTATCTAAAGCGCTTAAAATCATTGAATCAACTCATTTAAAATTAATTTTAATTTAATTTAATTTGATCATCAATTGAACCCAAAATGGCCAATTGGGTCATTTGACCTAATTTTACTTATTTAAGTCAAATTGAGTTGACTTAGACTTAAGTTAAATAAAATTAATTAATCATAAATATTTTAAATAATTAATTTAAATTTAATCCTAAATTAAGTGGGCAAACAAGACTCACTACATCCAACTCAATTTGGGTTAAGTTGAGTCTCAATCTTAACCCAAAATTAGTTCACTCACCTCCCTCATATGCCAAACCAAGAAAAATTCCAATTTTAATAAAGAAGGTCATCCTGAACACAAGGAAATAAAGAAAGAGAGAGGTGACAATGAGAAAAAATATGCATTTCTTTCTTCACATAGAGGTATGGAGAAAAAAAAGATGGTTTTCTACACATCTCATTTTCTTTTATTCTTAACAAACTAAAAAAAGAAAACACACACACACACACACACATCTTCTTCCAACCAGAAGAAAACTCCTCTCCCCACCTCTTGGGCTCTCTATGTCTAAGAGCCACCAATTTTTAGCAACGGGCGATGGTGCGTGACGGCCAGCATTCCAAAGGAGGACGAGGAGATCCGATCTTTTGGCATCCACCAAATGTGGGCTTCAAGTGAGATAACTTTTAAAACTTTATATCAATCATAGGTGTTTGTATTTGGTGAAAATTTTGGATGAATCTAGGATTTTACCTTAGATCCCATTGCACTTTCTTTCTATAAAATCCCCATCACTGAAATAAAAGTTAAGATCACCGGAAGATCATGAGATTCGATAATGTTTGGGGTAGATCCCATCCATATAACCATATCCATCTTACTTTGATAAAATGAATGACCACGATTAGATCTCATTTTTTAATTTAATTCATTAAATCTGACCAAACTTTAAAAAATAATAAAAATACTAAACCAAAAATGAAATAAAAGCTCTATAGATTCGTGTTTTCAAGAGAAATCCAATGAACCCAAAATTCCTAAATTTGGTTGTATATTTTAGGTGTAATTTGAGTTTAGTAAAAATTGTATTTCTTTAATTACTCTAAAAACACTAAATCAATCAAGTTAAAATTTTTAGAAAACAAACTTAATGTTATTGCCTACTTATCATAAACATTTCAAGTTAAATAGCCTTCTATTTTAATAGTTATTAATTTTGAAATCAATTGGATAATTTTAAATAATTAATTATAAATTATAAAATTATGATAAGTAGGGTTTATATCTGTAATAAATATCGAGATTTTAAAAAATTAATTAAACCCTTTGGATCACACTAAATCACAAAAATAATCAATTTAGGGTTTAATTAAGCATTAAATTAATTATTTTAATTATGCATAAATTTAAAAATCATAATAAATTATAAAAAACTCTAAAAATGTAAAGAAATCTTCAATGGAAAGCTTAGAGGAGGAGAATCTAAGAAAAATAAAAAAGCATATTTTATATAAGGATTAATTAAGGTTTAAAGTTTCAATTAATTAATGTAATTAAGCTTTAATCACTTGTTGGATTAGCTTGAAATTTGGTATGATAGTCTTATGGAATGACCTCCTCCCATAATTATTTCAAGTTAATTTGCTAAGTAATTTGGGAGATTCAAATTTTAAACCTTAATTATTCATTTTTATGTATTTAATAAATAATTATAATTAAAAATTATGAAATTAACTATGAAAGCCTAATTATGTATTAAAATAGTAAGAATTATATAAAAATTTAATTAAGACCTCTAGCCTTGATTATTTCTCAAAGTCATTCTAAAGGGCTTTCATTTAATTATTTAAATCATGTGTAGACCTCCAAAAATTTTGACCAAGCCTCTTTGTGCTCAGCTAACAAAGAGGTTTTCAATGAAATTAAAATGTCTAATTAGTTTAGGGTATTTTGAGTATAATTGATGATTATGTGTTTTCCTCTATTTCTTTAATTAATATTTAATTATAAACCCAATTACATTAGAATTTTTTGGATGCATTTATTTCATGTTTATGAATTTTATGTAAATTTCTCATAATTTTTTAGGCTTATACTTAGGGCTTAATTAAATTTATGGACTCTTTTAGACTTAGTTGATTAAATAATTAATTAAATTTAATTAATTCATAAAATTATTTAAACTTCTTTTGAATCACTTAATGAACAAAAATGGGTCAAGGGATAACTTTAATAATTTGCTCTCTTCATTAGCATTAAATGATTTAAATTTTGAAAATCAACCCTTAATGAATTCTATTAAGCTTAATAAAGCTTATCTTCATGTGAATAATCTAACAATTAATAACTCCAAATAGATTATGTGATAATATTTAATTGCTTTGCTTCATTTATTTATAAATTTATCTTCCATATGTCTCATGCATTCATAATTTCAAAAAAAATAAAATAAAAATGTTTCATTTAATTGCATGCTTTGAATTAAATAGTGTGGCTATTATAATTAATAAATCTTAAATTATTTTTTCAATTAATAAAATAATAATATATTTATTAATCTAAATATAGATCAATATAAATAATTAAAATTTAATTTTAAAATCATATATGTATGAACTATAATTGAAAGGTATATAGTAAAAAATTAAAGGTTACTTGGTCCAAAGGAGGCCATGATACCTGGTATTTTATATAATGACGACACCTTAAGATATATTACATTTTAAGGTTAAATTTTTTACTATATATATATATATATATATATAAAGCATCTTCAAAATTTTCATAATTTCATCCTTATTCCTATATGTATGCATAAGTATATGAATTAACAAGTATATAGTCGGACATTTGAGAGCACAAACTTTAAGTGTCCCAAGCGGTCACTAATTACGTCACTTTCCTAGTTCAACAATGGAACATTCTTGTATAAATTTAATATACTAATATGTATGTATGTAGGTATAATTAAATCATTTACTTCTACAAAATTCATGTATTATATCTCATATATTAACTATTAAAGAAAATACATTAATTCATTCATTGGTGGAATAATCTAATAACATATATACATGTATTCATTAAATCTAGTTGTTCAATTAAGTATATTATCTAATTAAATGAATATTATGGATGATGAAGCAAGGTCAAGAAAAATGACATTAAATTAGTCATGATTTGGTTTATTAATTTTGACATATCTTTCATGTTTAGATAAAATCACTTAAGCCAAATCCAAACACTAATAATGAAAATTTTATAACACTTCAATAAGATGATTAAAAATCATAAAATTTGTCTTTAGATTTAACCTATGGTTAGGGATTAAGTGGATCCTTTTTCCTTTAAAGTCATGTTTATTTGATTTGATTAAGGTTTAAAATAAAATTGTTATGATTATTTGATTGATTATCATATTTATTCTTTCTATTGAATTTTATTTGAATATTTCTTTAATTTAAATATTTTAAGTTGATTAGTTTAGTTCATTAAATTAGGGTTTAAAAGTAGTTTAATTTTTTTTATTCATTTTATTAGACTTATGTTAATTTATTTTCTTTTACTAAACTTGATTAAGGATCTTAGACTTCATTATTCAAATGGCTAGTTCTAACATTTTATTTATTTATATTGCTACTTAGATTTTATGATTTTAGATCCTCATTAAGCTCATTTGATTTAGTATGTTTATGTTAACTTTAATTAACATTAACTAATTTTTATTAAGTTTAGTAGAATAGTTAATTGTAACTAAAGGTTTATTACTCAATTACATTTATGATAAGGTCTTATTTATTTATTTATGCTTGGATATTGATCTCAACATAAAGAACCTAAAAAGATGAAAGTCTTAAAGTGTTAAACCTAATTTATGTCATTCCATGTTTCTAAGTTGTTTAAATATTTATATTATGAATGACTTAATTAATTATTTATTTCATCTACAATTCAATTATTCATTTTTGTTTGATTCATTTACTTGGATTTTCACTTTAGGGTTTATCAAATTTTTTATATAGATTACATTAACTAACTTAAGATTTGGTTAATTTCATTTACATTCATTTGATACTTCTTTCCTTTTAGTTAACTTGTGTGGTTTAAATTGTTTTAACTAATTTTATTATTATTTGATTTGATAATTTTTATCTTGATTTAATATTTTCATTCATTTATTTTTAGATCATTAGAAGGATACTATATATTTCTTCTTCTTTTTTTTTTTTTGAGATTTTGTATAATTAAATTCTATTAAGTACGAAATTATATTTTATTTATTATTTTAGTATATTTTATCTTAATAATTTATTTTGGTTAAATTTGATTATGTTCAATTTATAATTTAGTTTGGTTCGTTTAATTTAATTTGAATGACCAATTGATTAGTTATGTTTAGTTTAAGTGCATTTTAAGTATCTTAATTAAGTTAGTGTTTGATTACTCTGATTTTATTAAAGATAAATCAAGCCTCATAAAAATCAAATTAATTGAGTTGAAGGTGTGGTTGAATAATTTACTTAATGATCTATTTTAGATTAATTTGGTATGTCTTGCTTACATGGTTTAGGTTGATTTAATTAATTTGATTTGAATGATGAAATGGATAGTTATGTTTGGTTTGTTTAATGTGCATTACTTTGAATTTCAATTGGTTGGCTTCATTAATAGTTTGATTAAAGACATGTCTTGATTAATTCAATTAAATAATTTAATTTTAGAAGTTCAATTAGATCTATTTGATTTAAATAAAAAAGGTTTAATTGATAATTCAATCATTTAATTAAATGTTGAATTCTTGGTTTATCAAGGTTCAAATTAGTTTGTTGTTTATTGAATTCAAATTGTTGATATGATTGATATTCAATGTTTAATTAAGGTTTGATTAGGTAAATTTGATAAATATAATTAACTAAATTGATTGGATGATTTATAGTTGACTTAGTTATCTTATTTATTTATTCAAGATTTGGTTTAGATGGTTAATTTAATTAAATTTCTTAAATCTATCATGATTAATTTAATCAAAATATGACTAATAGTAAAATGAATATCTATGATTAATTTGATTTGATTAATAATTATCTTTAATTAACTTATATAAAAAAATTGAAGATTATTCAAATATGATTAATTCAATTGCATGACTAACTTAAGTAAGAAATTTTGATTAAATAAATTATAGATTAATAAATACAATTTGAAATTATCTTGATTAAACTTGATGGTGACATTAACTAAGTGTTTGACTTATGCTAAGCTAGACTTAAGGATTGATTTTCCTATTTAAATTAAATTAATTAATCTAAATTTAAAATTTCGATATTATATTAATTGAAAGCTAATTTTAATTAAGTTGATTAGTCTAATTTAATTAGATTAAAGAGTTTAATTGATTTGATTAAAGGGTTTGGTTAGATTGGTTAGATGTCAATTAATAACTCAATTAATCATGATTAACTTGATTAAGATTTTAATGAATATTTATAATTAAGTGTTTTGATTTAAATTAAGTTTGATTTAAGGATCATTTTAATATAACTTGTTTAACTTAACTTAGTTTAATTAAATGAATGATTAATTTATTTTAAATTTTCATTAAGAGTTATTCTTAATTAGAAGTTGATGGATTATATCTAATCTAATTGGATAATTTAATTAAATATAATATTGATATTAATTAAGCCTTTATTTTATTAAGTGTAATTTGATTAAAGTTTAATTCATGTAATGGTTAATTAAATAATCTTTAATTAAGTGATCATTCATTGGATAATCAAATGCTTATCTTGATTAATTAACTAACATAACTAATTAAAATTTAAAATGGTGATTAGTTAAGTTTATCATAATTAATTTTATTAAATGATTAATTTAATTAAGATTGGTTAATAATTAATTAGTTATTTTTTGTTTGCTTAACCAATGATTGATTTTAATTGGGATTTTTATTAATGGTTGTGGTGTTTTAATTTGGAGTCATAGGGACACCAAGCAGATCTTTGGGAGTACATATTGAAGTGTCGAGTGCGAAATTATGGTATGATGTACTATTTCAGAAGATAGAATCATCATATCACAATGGACCTAATCACCTAATAAAAACTCCTAAGGCAGTTGATTCTACATATGTACCAGAGATATTTCCCCCACTTTATATGGAGAAGTAAAGCACGGTTTATTTTATGCTGAGTTCTTTAGTTTCCTGTGGAAGCAAGCATCCATAGTTAATTACATCTAAAAAAAATGAAAATTTCCTAAGAAAACTCTTGATTAAAATAGTCAATAAGTATGTCCAAAGATTTTAAAGATAAACTATCAAAGGAGTCGATACTTTTGGAAATCAAGAGGGAAGGTTCAAATAAGAAAACTTATTTACCAATTCCAAAGAAGAATGAATAGGAAGCACTCGCGATACTATGAGGCCTAGTATGTGCTTCAATCTACCTTATATGAGACTTTACATTTTTGAAAGAGAAAGTTTACTTTTGTTTAAGTTGGAATTTCATTAAGATGCAAGGGTTTATAGTCCAACAACACAAGATTATGAAAATTCCTAAGAGGTGGAGACTTATGCTCATAGCACGAAAGAAATAAGTAGCCTCAAAACCTAAATCTAAAATACCTTAGCACAAGTTAGAGGCACGACCTAAATCTAACCGAGAACAATGAGATATAACGGTTTACCTCTATAAGAGAGAATTGACACATCCTGACTCTTCTAGACTTTCAACCACTAGAGTGGCCGCCAGCTAACACCTCCTACACTTTAAAACCATATAGGTTAGTCTTATGTAGATGCAAGATAGCTAGGTTGTTATTTAATTAAAAAATGAGCTCAAATCTTAAACTCACTTCTTGAGAGACTAGAATATGATTGACATGAAAACATGACTTAGACTAATGCCAAAATTTACAACTTTATAAACCATTTTTGACACATTCATTTTGGACCAATGCTTGGGACAATTATGCCTACATGCATATTGAAATTAAGTCATGGTCTAAATCAATTATATGAGGTGTTCTCCACTAGAAGGGATCACCCTCTTAATCATATCCCCCAACAGAGTGGAGACCATCCCAATTTAAGAGTGGTATGATATGAAATGCATTGTGTGATAGCATACAACATTCAACTAAGAGATTTCTGAATCTTTTATTTATCTTGATTAAGAGCCTAAGCTTTAAAATGAGGTTATGAGTTATATTAAAATTTAGTTATGAGTTTTTAGTGCGATAGAAAATTAATTTTATTCTAGAGAGCCCGAATCGGGCCACACATCATCACACTTTAAGAAATCTATGAAAAGCATGCCATTTCTATTACACAATCTAAATACAACAATCAAATATATGAATTTCATAAAAGAATAAAAAGTCGATGTGGTCAGGTTTCGTCGTACACCCCAAAAAGGAAAGAAAATTGGGTAGTCGAGTTCTACACTTATACAACCTAGATTATAATTGAATATTATAAATAAAAAAAATGCTTTGGGGGTCTTCAATCTCTTGTCCTTCTTTCCTTCTTTTGGATTAGTTTTCTCTATTCACAGGACCTCCCAGGTCTTTGCCTTCTAGTCATTACTTATCCTAAACCCCATAGTACTAATCCTAATCCTATTACAAAAGGTACATATTTATAAAAACAAATAAAGTCTAACTACACCTGTAAAATAGACATTAGCTAAACAAACATACAAGCCAAGCAATTATATTTCACATATTTAGACATAGCACACTGCTTGGGTAGCCAAGCCCATATGCACTAATTAGATTAATGCTTGAGGCCATAAGCAGCACCTACAAGAAAGAACTTTTTTATTTACTTATTATTATGGTGGCCCCTTTAGTAGAATCCCTTATAGAAAATATCATTATGCTATTAGTGACCTAACATCCAGTCTACACATAA
Organism: Cymbidium sinense; assembly: GCA_021442155.1. Taxonomy (NCBI): domain Eukaryota; kingdom Viridiplantae; phylum Streptophyta; class Magnoliopsida; order Asparagales; family Orchidaceae; genus Cymbidium; species Cymbidium sinense. The sequence continues at coordinate 95,334,967 of CM038222.1, forward strand.
ATAATCCTAACATCTAGTCTAAAACATTACATCATAAAACAAAACACAACACCATAACATACACCAACTTAACCTAAGACTAGAATTGGTGACTTAGCATTCTATTATGTGTGCAAAGGTTTAGTGTGGTGTGCCTTGACTAAGCTTTAAGAGTGTGATTATCTAAATTTTAGAATTATTTAAGTTAAACATTATGGGAGATTTCACTTCAAATCTTTGAATGAATTCATTAATTTTAATTTACACTTTTTTGTTTCATTTAATGGCTACTCAACATCTAATTATTATGAAGAGAATAAAGGGCCCCCTTCATCCCTATCATAAGTTATTTTCTACAAGTATATTATTATGACTTTAGTTACTTTAGTGAACCATTTATTAACATTTTATTGAACCTAAGTTTGAGTTAGTCTTAAAAAGTCTTATTCAGCATGAAAGGAATCTTAGGATTAATAAAATTGAATCATTATTACATAAACAATATTCCACTACTTCTTTCAATCATCAATAGCATACACACTTCTTCATTTTTATTGTTCATGATATTTGATTATATATATATATATATATATATATATATATATATATATATATATATATATATATATATATATATATATATATATATATATATATATATTTGCACATGATGATAATTAATGCATAAATTTAATAGAAAAGAAAGATTTCATTCCATCGTTAAGCATATATAAGCATGTATTTGAGATTTAAGCAAGTACGTGCCATTGTTAAACTAGAGAAGTGAGATTATCTAAGATCTCCTTAGAGCTACTTAAAGCCTTATGTTCCCGGGATGTTCAGACTACATACTTGCCAACTTAAATACATATAAACATATACACAAGCATGAAATAAAAATCATGCAAAAGGTATATGTAAGCAAATATTTTATTCATGGAAAATAAAGTTTTATCCCAAATTCAAGTATTTGCATATACATGAATAAAATTAAGCAAGTACATGTCATTGTTAAACCAGGGAAGTGAGATTATCTAAATCTTCCTTGGGGCTATGTAAAACCTCGTGTTCCCGGGATATCCAAACTATTTACTTGCCAACTCTAAATATATACAAACATATACATGATCCATGAAAATAAAATAATCCTTTACCATCTTTAAATTCTAACTAAATGTAAATCTTATTCAACATTTATAACCAACATTAGCTTAAATTTTACATCATTAGCTTATAGTTTTGAAAGTAATTTGAAATTTATTTGTGATAATCGACATACCATATAATATTTATCCAACACATGCAACTTAAACACAACCATACTCTTTTAATTCTCTTTTCTTTTTTTTTTCTTTTTTTTGAAAACATGAACATGTGACACAAATGACATGCTATTTATAATGATTGAAAAGAAGTAACTAGACATTGCCACATAATATATTTAATTACATTAAGTCCTAAGGACAATCAAGCCAAATAAATACTCTTTAAGACTAACCAAAATTCTGATGAGATTTGATTTTGATGTTTAAATTATTAAAGCCTAAAGAAGAGAGAATAATAGTTAGTATTTTCCCCATCCCATGTTGGTGATTTGATATATTTAAAGAAAATAATTAAATAAGTTTTATGGATTGATAAGGTTCAAATCATTGAGCACATCGACTTAATTACCATTCCCTAAACTTCTTTAATTTAATTAAGTTCTTGATCATGATCCTTCAATGATACGCTTCTATGAAAGTAAACTTTGCAAAGCACCTAAAGGAATATAATGCAATCGGGCTCACGCTTATGACTTAATTGAACTAAAGAAGGAAAGAATCTAAGTTAAATACTCTTATAATTTTTTCATACGAATGAGTTAATCATATTTCTTTAATGACTTTATGCTATTAAACACATAAAGGGAAATTAACTGATTGTGTTTTAATTATCTGAACTAATTATTAATTTTGTTTGATTTTCATTTTATCATTAATGTTTTTAATTAATCTCTAATTATTACACATGTTAATTAACCCACTTAAAGAAATACTTTTAAAAAATAATTAGAAGAGGGGTCATAATTACTTCTCCTCACTATTCTTCCTATTCATAATGATTAATTATCATTAATTATTTAATTTTCACTATTTATCAATTTTAATAATTATTTAATTAATTAATGAGTAATTAAGATTGAAATTCAAATAAAAACTATGAGAGGTAGAGGACATCCAATGGAAACATCCTAGCAAATTTGGAATTAACTAGCCAAGTAATTTGGCCTTAATTAAAGTAATTAACCTAAGCTTCAAACCTAATTAGGCACTATTCACTAGGCATAAATTAGGAATTTTATTTTTCTTAAATTCTCCTTTGTCTAACTGTGGTGTTTTAATTTGGGATTGTATGGACACTACACAAATCTTAAGGGGTACTTATTGAAGTGATTGGGTGCAACATTAAGATATGATGTACTACCCCATAAGATATAGACATCACCCCAGAATGGACCAAATCATCTACTAATAACTCCTAAGGCAGATGAGACTATGTATATACCATTGATCTTTCCCCTACTTCACATGGAGATGTAAAGTAGAGTTTATTTTGTATTGGGTTCTTTAGTTCCCAATGAAAGCAAGCTTTCATAGTTAATTACATCCTAGAAAATGAGAATCTCCTAAGAATTCTCTCGATTAACATAGTTAATAAGTATTTCCAAAGATTTCAAAGCTAGACTATCAAATGATTAGGTATTTATGAAAATCAAATGGGAGAGTTCAAATAGGAAGACTTATTTATGAATTTCAAAGGAGAATAAGTAGGAAGCACCTATAATACTAGGAATCCTAGTGAGTGCTTCAATCTACCCTATAGTGAGGCTTTATATTTTTTAGAGAGAGAATTTACTTTTATTTAAGTTAGAATCTTAGAATGTCAACACGAGATTATGAAAATGCTTAAGAGGTGAAGACTTGCACTTGTAGCTCGAAAAAAATAAGTAGCCTCATAACCTAAATTTAAAATGCTTTAGCATAAGCTAAAAGTAGGACCTAAGTCTAATTAGGAAAGATGGGATATAATGGTTCACCTCCACAAGGGAAGATGAACACACCCACTCTTCTAAATTTATGAACGCCTGGAGTGGCTGCCAACTAACACCTCATATGCTTTAAAATTATGTAGGCTAGTCTTATGTGGATGCAAGATAGCTAGGATATTATTTAATTAGGAAGGAAGCTAGAATACATATCATGATTAGTATGAAAATATGACTTAGACTGATGCCAAAATTTATAACTTTATAAATCATTTTGACACATTTATTTTGGACCACGGCTTGGGATAATTATGCCTATATGCATGATGAAATTAAGTCATGGGCTAAGTCAATTAGAAGAGGTGTGCTCCACTACAAGAGATCGCCCTCAAAGGTTAAGCATATCTCTTATCATGCAAAAGTCGAGACCCTCCTTATTCAAGAGTGAAATAATATGACATGCATGGTGTAATAACATACAACATTCAGCTAAGGGGATTCTAAACCTTTTATTTATCTTGATTAACTACCTAGGCTTTAAAATGAGGTTACGAGTTGCATTAGGATTTAGTTATGAGTTTTTAGTGATGGTAGAAAATTTAATTTTATCCTAAAGAGTCAACTGGATCCAAGGCACATATCAAACCATTATACTTTAATAAACTTATGAAAAGCATGATATTTCTATTGTACAATCTAAACACAATAATCAAACGTATGAATTTCAAAAAAGAATAAGAGGTTAGATGCAATCATTCCATAGAAAATGAAAAAAGAATATTGGGTAGCCAAGCTCGCCTATACAAACAATTCTGATAGAATATTACAATTACAAAGAATGTTATGGGGGCCTTCAATCTCTTGCACTTCTTTCCTTCTCTGGATCTATTTGCTCTAGGCTTCACAAGGCCTCCCAGGTCTTTGCTTTCTTACCACTATTGATCCTAAACCTCATAACACTAATTCTAATTCTATTATAAAAAGTACATATTTATGAAAAATAAAATCTAACTACACCTACAAAATAGACATTAGTTAAATAAACATACAAGCTAAGAAATTATATTTTACATATTTGGACTTAGCACCATGCACTTGGGTAACCAAGCCCACTTATCCTAACTAGATTATGCATAGGGGGATAAGCAGCATCTGCAAGTAAGAGCATTCATATTTACTTATTATTACCGTGAGCCCTTTAGGATAATCCCCTGGATAAAATATCATTAGACTATTAACGACATAGCATCCAGTCTATGCACAAGCAATCCTAATATCTAGTCTAAAATATTACAACATAAAATAAAATGTAACACCAGAACATATTGCTGACCTCATTTTTAGGATGAGCTCTTAACCCCTCCATCTTAGACATAGAACTTCTCTTAGATTTTAAGAGTTCCTTAGCCTTAAGATACATCTAGTGATTAGGTGGACACTCAACCTAGCCCTAGAGACTTAGAAGAGTTAGCCATAGGAATAGGTCATGCCTTAGGGGTGTTAGAAAAATTTGTGTACCCTATAACTTGAACCAAATCCTCACTACCTTCTTCCAACTCAAACTTCCAAACTCATATCAACACCAACTCTAAACTCAAACATTGAACCAATTTAATGGATTTTCTCAAATCATGAATCAATTTTAAATAATTGAAACCTATGATTGAAGCCCAAAATATTTCCTAAGTCTTTTGATTCCCTCTCATGGACTTAGCCTAAATCAAATCTAAATCAATTCAAATTCAAAAAATTTTCTTACAACCTATTTATATTCTCATTTATATTCACATATATAAATGAAATATAAATTCAAACCAATCAACCCAAATTCAAAATTCAAACCCAAATTCAAATCAAGTCAAACCCTTGATTTTTTCTCAAGATTCAATCAATCCTTCAATCATGAATCTAAATATAAACACAAACTACAATCATCAAAACAAAACTAAATTGAAAAATCAAACCCAGGTCAAACTCATGTTCACCCTTTGAACTTTAAATTATCAAGTGGATCAAAACCCATTTGTTTTCAAACTGCTTGCAAATGGATTTATATTTCAATCATAAGTCCATATATGAGTTCAATCAAACTCAAATCAAGCTTTGACCAAGTCATTTGACCCACTTAGGCTCACTTGACCTAAAGTGACCTAAAGTACCCTTATGAGCCAAATTCTAATCCTTACCAAATTGGATTGAACTAAGCCCACCAAAGCCTCACATTATGAGTAACAATTATCATAAGATGATCAATCACTCAAATTGGGTCAAATAAAGTTAAACCTAAGGGTTGACCAAGTCAACACTTAGCTAAAATGAAACCTAAACTAGCCAAAATCCACCATAGGATAAATTGATTGAAACCATTGATCAAAACTCATTCATGATCAATGTTTGAACTTGACCAAGTCATCATTTGAGCCTAACCTAGCCCATTGGCCACTTGACCCAAGTTGACCCAACTTGACCTAAAAATATAAAATGTGTCAAAACTTGATTTAAGCCAAATTGATTGAAACCAATGGGTCAAGTTCATTCCACGTCACTTGTTGAACTTTACCAAAGCCCCAATTGGCCAACTAGACCTAACCTAGCCCAATTGACCTTGAACCCAACTTGACGTAAAGGGTCAAATTTAGCCAAATCTAAATATAAATCAAATTGATTGGAAACAAAGATACCAATCCATTTTAAATGACTAACCAAACATAAACCAACCCTTGACCTAACCCAAATAGGTCAAATGGGTCAAATTGGTCAACTTGACCCATTTGACCTAAATGAAATCAAATGAACCAAATTCAAATATGAATCAAATTGATCCAAACCAATGATGGCAACATATTTCAAATGGTCATATGAACTTGACCCTTAGTTTGACCCAATTTGACCAATTGGTCAACTTGACCTGTTGACCCATTTTGACCTAAATGGGTCAACATGAGCCAAATCACATCAAACCAACTCCAAATTCAATGAAACTTGGCCCAACCCATTTTTCAATCATAGCAAACATATTCAAACTAAAATCAAGGTCAAATGACCATTTTATCCCTGGGACATAGGGTAACCTAAAATCAAAATCACTTGGAATTTGGTCAATTCCTTTTCATGGACACTTGGCAACCTTTTAGTGGACCAAGTGGGCACTAATGGGCATGGTGCACATGACCCATTTGGTTTGAGTCAGCCAAACCCAACCCAAGGTCAAAATTGACCACTTCCTTCAAATTGAGCACATGGAACTCCTTCCTCCACTCAATTAAGCACATGACAAGCTTCACCACTCCACTCCTCTAACTAAACCAAATGCCATGCCCCCTCTAACAGCCTAACAAACCCACTCAAGGAGGTGTATTGGATCAAAATAGAAAGGAAGCTTGCGGCTGTCCGATTCATCTAAGGGGAGATATACTCCCCCTAACTCCACATGAATTTCACTCTCACCTATTTGATTGAAGCATAGAAACTCAGAGGAGGTGATTCCAAGATCCCCCCAAGGTTTCCTAAGCATCTTCTATTTCTTCATTTCTTGATTTTCTTAGAGTGAAAACAGGGGAGCTAAAGTGAAAATCCAACCTAGTCAATACTCCATATCAAGCTAGTTTCTCGTGCAAGCTTCATCAGAGGACTCAATCGAACTTGCCTAAACCTTTTCCCAAGTTTTCAAGGCAAGGGAGGAGTGCTCTTGATCAAGACTGAGCTCAATTGAAGAGGGCTTGGTCCAGAGAGAGATCTACTCAACCCAAGGCTTGAAACTTTCAACAAGGCTTCGTCTCCACTAGACGGAGTTATCTCATTGAACGAGTGTGCTGCTGATAGCCTCCATCAAGGTATGACATTAATCCGAGCTTAATTTAGCCATGATGTGGTCCTTTGTGAAACAAATTCTCACCTTATGAGAACTTAGCTGTTGGATGTGTTCCCCTTTACTCTTAGATGGTGTGAGTTGAATTTGGTTTCAATCCGAGCTCAATCGAGCTCAGATCTTCCCTTAGAAGATGGACAGTGGCCATTTCCCATAGGGAAGATCAGGGATGGATCATGGTCCATCCATTCGTGCATTTTGAATGGACTGCCACGATCAAGATGCGTAGGATATTTGATTTAATCCTTTAATACTTCAGGCTTAATCTCAGCCGTCCGATCCTTGATCGGATGGAAGGGGAGAAAGCGCGTAGCACCGCCGCTGATGCGGTGCTACGATGTGATAACTTAAATAGCCTCTCTAATCGAGCCATGTGGAAAGCGCGCATCGCGTCAGCCTCCACGTGGTGCGACGGGATTAGCCATTTAATTAGGTGATTTATTTAATTATCCTTAATCATGGAAACTTCATAATTGCATAAATAATTTTAGAAAAATCCTAAAAATATAAAGTAAAAAAGCATATGAAAGATATTTCATTGTATAATAATATAAAATTATTTGCAATGGATTTGGAATATTTTATTTCTCTGAATTTTGGTTTTAATGAAAACTAAATAACCCTAATTACTCCTTAATTATCCCACTGATTCATCTCAAACATCTCATGTGTATTTAGGGGGATGATGTCTGCCTCCCCTAATTTTCTTGGAATTTATTGATGGGTTAATTAGGGAGATCAATTGATGAATCCTTAATTACTCTCTTTATATAATTAAGGATAATTAAGCATATGAACAGTGGTTTAATCCCTTTATTAAGTTAATTAAGCCATGCTTAAGTAAGGAATAAGTTTATGGAATGGATTTTTGGAATTTTTTCTAAGCTATTCCCTAAACCCCTTTTCTTCCTTAATCTAAACTTAATTAAGGATTAACCACCTAATCACTTGCTTAATTAATCAGATAAAAATTTCAAAAATATTTCATAACTTAATCAATCCTTCTTGGGTAGATGCCTAGGTGTTTAATAACCTAAATGGATTAAGGAAATAAAAACCTAATCCACATGTGTGGAAAGTGTTATGAAAGTACTAAACTTAAACCCTTTAGTTTAATTAATCATTAATTGTGAACCAAATACATTAGGACTTTTTCTTCCTAGGTACATTACTGATTTAAAATCTTTGTGTGATTTTATGTCATATCATTGGCTCATAATTATTTGGTTAACTATGCTAAGGTGGTATAGGTAAGGGGTAAATAATACACTTAATGTACACCCTAACCTAACTAAAACATAAAATTGACCTAATCACCTAAAAATTAAACAAAAATATCATACACATGTGGGAATGGGTCAAGATCAGCAAACTCATCTCACATTTCTCAAATTGAAATCAAACTCAATCAAAATACAAACTCCCTTTAAAACAAATTTGATTTGCTTAAAATATTTCTATTCCATAGGATTGTTTTTAGGAATTAATTAGGGTGAATGAATTTACATTACTTTCATCACTTTATTTCCTTCCTAGCATGCTAAATGTGTATGTCATATGAAAATCATGCATTCATTCTTTTTAAAAAACAAAATTAAAATGAAATGTTTTCTTAATGTGAAGTTGCATGTTTTGGCTAAAGTATGAATATGAATGGCTAGTAACATTATTAAATTCTAAATTATTTTTAAAATTTATAAATCAAATATTAAAACTTAAAGGTATGCTACTTATAATTTTTTATAAGCTTGCATGTGAGAAACATAAAGATATTTGTTATGTGGCTTTGATTTTCCCTCTCTTTCTTAACATAAAATTGTATAGGATTGGCAAAGTGTAAAGTCTATTTGAAAAAGACATAACACTTGCTCAAATCCATACCTATACACTCCTATATCATGACTTAAGAAGGAAATTCACATCACACATATAAATTAAACAACCAAACCAAAAATCAAATAAGTGTAAACTTTTACATCTTTCTTTTTTTCATTAATTTGTTTTGTACATGCTTATGTATTTAAGGAAAGTGGTATATTAGAATGGACAACCCCAAAATTGCAAGGCTTTATGTAGCCCTAAGTAGGTCTTATACCTTACACCCCTCGTGCTAATAATGGCACCATACTCACTTATGCCTTTCATACATACACATGTGCATATGAATAAAGGATAAAAGAATATCCCCTTTTCTACTTAATGAAAATCATGCATCATAAAGCATCCAAATTTTCTTAAGTAACACTACTTATCATTCATCATTAAGATGTGCTAAACATTCTCATTTGCATATATAGATATGCTTAAGATTCATCCTTATGCATGTTATATAAGTTGGGAAATAAATAAAGTGGTGTGCGTCCTGTGATATTATTTCACTTTACTTAATCTTAAAATGCCTTTTCTTTTGAATAGGTTTGTTTAGAGTTATTCTAAACTTAAGATTAATTAAAATATATAAGAAAATATTCACTAAATAAAATCAAACATGAATCTACTTTAGAAATTACTTAGGTAGGGAAGGAAAGAGAAGTCTCTCTCTTTTCCTCTCTTACAACTTAGAAATTAATTGTAGGATTCACCTAAACCAAATCAAAAATACAAAATAAAATTAACCCAAAACAACTTAATAACTTAAATGGAAACCATCCTCTAAGTTGAACATTTCCATACTTACAAAACCTAAACCTTAAACCCATAGCTAAGCATACCACACAAACCTTAAATGGCACACACATTAGGTTAAATCACAACTTCTAGCTTTAGGATAGGGCGGTGCATGGTTTGATGTTGGCTCTTATTTTGTGATGTATTTTTTCTAATCTGGTTGTTAGGGTGTATGTGCATTAGACTGAATGGTAGGACAATTTAGTCTAATCATTATCTTCTGTAGGGGATTGTGCTTAAGGGGCGCTGTAATAAATAAAAATATAAATGCTTTTGCTGTAAATGTGCTTCTATCCCTAAGTATAATCCAATAGGCTAGGTGGACTTAGTTACTCATGTGTGGGGTGCTAAGTTCGATATACATGCTTAGGATTTGTAAGATTTGTTTAGCTAATCTCTATTTTGTAGGTGTTAGTTAGATTTAATTTTTTTCTTTTCATGTACTTTTATAATTAAGATTTTGTAATGATTGTTATGGGAGATTAGGATGAACATTAGTCATAAGATCTCATCTTATGTATCATGCGAAGCCTTCGGAGCAACCACCTTCCAACCATCCAAAAGAAGGAATCAAAAGAAGAAAGAAGAAAGAAGAAGAGAAGAAAGATGAAAGAAGAAATGAAGAAATGAAGACCCCCATAACATGAATTCCTTGCTTAATTGTAATTAATTCATTTGTATTCAAGGTTGTATAAGGATAGAACCCGACTACCTAATTTATTTTCAGGTTTATCTAGTGGTGCCTGACTATAAGTGGTCTTTTATTCTTTTGCATTAGCTTTATAAAATGTTTGATGTTTTGTTTAGCTGGTGCATTAGAAATGACATGTTTTCCTAGTTTCTTCCTTGCTTGTTGTATGGCCTAGATGATGATTAGACTCTTAGGAAAAAAATAAATCTTCTACCAAATTAATCAACTCAAAATTAAAAATAAATAACTCATAACCTCACTTAAAGCTTAAGCTAAAAATCAAGATAAAAGAATTAGTAACCCTTTAACTGGATGTGTACTTTCTTTTCTAACATCATGCATAAAAGCATATTATTTCACTCTTGAATGAAGGGATTCCACCTTTGCCAAAGAACTTGGCTTGACCTATGAGAGCCATGGTAGAAACACACCTCCTTATCGTGCTGATTTTGGCCCATAATCTAATTTTTCATGCATTAGGCATAAAGAATCCTACAGCCTGAGTCAAAAGTTTGTCCAAAATAATAATAAAACATATGAAATATTTGCATTAGATTTAAGTCATGAATTCTTGCCTTACATGATCTAGTCTCTTTAGGGAGTGTGTTTAAGGAGTTAGTCTCATTCTAAATAAATAACAACCTCGATATCTTGCATAAATATATGACTTGCCTACATATCTTAAAATCATGGGAGGAGTTAGTTGGCTGCCACCCCTTGTGGTAAGTCAATGGGTGATTTATCCTCTTGTGGAGGTAAACCAAATACCCATTTTTCCATAGTCATGCTTTTGGCCCCCAAAGCCCTAGATTTAGGTTCGAGGTTGCTACATTCTTTGGGCAGCATAAATCCTCACCTCTTAGCATTTATGTGACCTTGTATCATGGAATTATAAGCCCTAACATTCTAATAAAAATTCAACTCAAACAAATTAATTCAATTTAAAAAATGTAAAGCCCAACCATAGGGTAGTTTGGGATGCTTACTAGGCTTTTTAATATCTTAAGCATCCCCTACTTGTTTTCATTTGGCTTTGATAAGAGCTCCCTTCTCTTGATCGATCACACTTGACTTTTTAAAAATAAACCAATCGATTGATAGTCCTACCTTTTTGAAATCTTTGGAGACAACGATCATTTACCTTAATCGAGTATTTGCAAGGAATCCCGTTTCTTGGGATGTAATTCACTATGGGGGCTTGCCCCTGTGGGAAATTTAATGACCAATTTAAAATAAACCCTACTTTATTTTTCCATATAAACTAGACGAAGAACCTCTAGTACATTCTGAAGACCCATAGTCCTTAGGAGTCCTTATTAAAGTGATTAGGTCCATTGTAAAGTGTCAACATCTATCTCTCGAGATAGTACACCTCTCCTCAATGTCATACCCAATCACCCCAATAAGAACATCTGTGGATCTATATGGCATCCTAACAAGATGTATTTTATATATTTTTATTTTCTTTTATCTTTCTTTTCCCTAAAAAGGAAAAGGAGACAGATGAAGGCAGAGATGTATAGAATATTTTCACCACAGATTTTTCTGGTGACTCCGCTGGAGATTGTTCCTCTCTCCATCTTTGGTAAATGATCATTGTCTCCAAGTATCGATAGTAGGTTTCTACTTTTTTATGGATCCAAGACTATCTTTCTTTCCATTGACACTTTGCTTATTTCGTCCTTAGGTTAAGTTAGCCAACATCTTTAGATTTTAGGACCTCACCCCGTGTTGGTCTTAAACCCCCCGTCTAGTTCTCCGATGGGTGAAAATAAAAATCTAATAAAAGAAAATGATTAAAGACTTCATTCTTACCATTTTTTTGAAAGGAAGGTTCATTCTAAAAATAAAGATAAAATAAATCCTTCATAAAATTCTTGCTTTTCAAAAGCACTTTTTCAAAATAAACTTAATAAAATATTTGCACTACATCTAACAATTTTTCATAATTGTTACAGGTAGAAACATTTCAAAAATAAAACCAACACTCATATTTTCTTAAAGCACAAATAAACTTCTTTACTCAATTCATTTTGATGAAAACTTCATTTTCAAAAATAAAATTCCAACAAATCATATTTTCAAAAGCATAAAATTTGAAGATGGACCTTTCCATTCAATACATCCAAATGTTTTGGATGGATGTTACATCTTCAAGGAAAAATCACAACTTTGAAATTCCACTCAACACATTCCACATGTGCTAAGATGGACCTTTCACATTTTCAAAAAAGCACATATGAAACCACTCCATTCAATATACCCACACCTATTGAATGGAGTTTTCATTTCGAATCAAAATCAAAAATAAACTTTCAAAAAGCACATATGAACATCTCCATTCAATATACCCAAATTTATTGAATGAAGATTTCATTTCCAAATAAAATAACATTATTTTGAAATGCCACTTAACATATTCCATATATGATTTGGTTGGAGTTTCCTCTTTCAAAAAAAAAAAAAAAAAATAATAGAAAGAAACAAAAAACAATAATCACACATGAAAATACATCTTTGAAAATGAAACATATTTAATTTCCATCTTACATACCCAAATTTATTAAGTGGAAATCCCTCTTTTCAAAATCAACAAACACACAAAATTTCAAAACACATTGGAACTTAATTCTTTATCATACCACATTTGCTAAAGTGAAGTCTCCATTTTCAAAACAAAAAAAAAAAAAATCTCAAAACACATTTTTTGGAATTTCATTTAGCATACTCAAATTTGCTAAGTGAAATCTCCATTTCAAAAAACAAAAAGAAACACTTTTGAACTTCATTCTAGCACCATGTTTGCTAAAATGAAGTCTCCTTTCAACAAAAAAAATTTGAAAACATTTTGGAATTTCATTTAGCATAAATTAATAAGTGAAATCCATCTCACAAAATTTAAAACACATTGAACTTCATTTTAACATACCACATTTGCTAAAGTGAAGTCCATTTTCAAAATAAAACTAAAAGAAAAGAAACACTTTTGGAACTTCATTCTTTAGCATACCATATTTGCTAAAGTGAAGTCTCCATTTTCAAAACAAAAACAAAAATACAAAAATTTTAAACACATTTTTGGAATTTCATTTAACATTCTCAAATTTGCTAAGTGAAGTGTCCATTTCACAAAATCCAAAATACGATAGAACTTCATTTTAACATACCATATTTGCTAAAGTGAAGTCTCCATTTTCAATCAAAATCCATAACAAAATAAACACATTAGGATTTTCTTAGCATACTCAAATTATTCAAAAAATCAAGCAAGCAAAGAAAAAGAAGAAATTTGAGGATCGACATCTCTAAAGACCTTCGCCAATTTGAGGATCGACATCTCCACACTCTGAGGAGATCGGATGAAGTTGAGAGGATTCAATGAACAAGGCAAGAGGGCTTTAGGTTCCATAGTGTTACCATTGGAGATAGGTGACTGAAGCCAGATCTTATATCATTGATTTGAATACTTCATTCACTGCTTTGCTCAGTAAGCCTTGGATATACTAGAACAAGATGTTTCCATCCTCCCTCCATTAGTGCATCAAGTTCTGGAAGGATGAGATTGAGTACTGTGTCAAAGGAGATGAAAAACCATTTTCAATTAGAGAGATTGACATATATGAGGATGCGACTTACTATCTTCCTCAAAATAGCCTTTCTCGTGAACTTGGACAAAACTCAAATTCAAAAGAAAAAGAAAAAGAAAAAGAAAAATGAAAATACAAGTGAACAAGAAAGGGGAATTGAAGAAGAAATAGAACCACATTTCACATTCTGCCCACAGTTCATTCCATCATATGGACATATGAGTAGGATGACTCGACCTCCACCAGGCAAAGGTAGAGGCAGAAATAGAGACAATTCTAGAGGTGGAAGACCCTGGTTGGCCATCAACAGGTTATGTTCATTCATAGGAGTACCCTACTATTCACATAGACTTGGAATCCTCGAAGGATGAGTCTAATATGATTAGCATACCCAACCCCTCTCGGATTTCATTAGAGGTGACACTGACCGATGATGCCTCAGGACAAAGCAAAGTATTTGAATCAAATGTAACTATGCAAAAGTGGTTAGGAACCTTAGCTCTAACCTTACTTTCACCCCAAAAAGTTGAAGGTTTAGTAGTTAAGGAAGCCCCTAAGCCTTTTAGTGATATGAAGCCAAAGAGATTCTTTTTAGGATCATCCTCCTCAAGTCCTGAATTTGATGTAGAACTTGAGGAGAATTCATACAAAGAATTAATGGAATTACCTTTTGATTGGTACTCACCTTGTGTTCTTAATCTTGCAAAGAAGGGGCTGATTCCATATTCATGGTCTAAGCACAGGTCAGGTACTTCGAAAAGCTATGGAACAACACAAGCAAGGATGCACGATCAAGATTAGGACTAGGATTTGGTAGTGGGTCCGGTTATGATGATTCGCTTGGTTGTCACCATCTAGAGTTTGATAGTTCTTTTCACCAAACCAACTCTTATGAGGATGTGTGTCTAAATCTGATGATCTCCAAATCAAAGATGCACCTCATAATTTGAAGGAGATTCATTCAATAATTGATAAGCTTAAAGAAATCAACCTCGGATAGAAGAAAATCTATGCCACATACATATTGCTTGAATGAAGAAGAAACTAATGACTTAGTTAGGACTATTGACTGAGTTTAAGGATTACTTTGCATGGAGTTATGAAGAGATGCCCAGATTATCTCCTGACGTAATAGTCCACAAACTAGCAATAGATTCTAGCGTTAACCCTATCAAGCAATCTACTATATGCATGCGATTAAAAATTGAACAACAGGTCATTTCTGAAGTTAAGAAATTGATCGATGCTGGTTTCATCAGGGAAGATAAATATCCTACCCGGTTAGCTAGTGTCATCCCAGTTAAGAAGAAGAATGGACAAATTTGCATATGCATCGATTTCAAGGACTTAAACAAAGCATGTCTTAATGATGAGTTTCCTCTTCCAATACCAGAATTAATGGTGGATATTGCCTCATCTCATGCAGTATTCTCCTTCATGGATGGGTCATCTGGCTATAACCAAATCAAGATGACCCTCGAGGTTGAAAGAAACATTATTTTTTGAACCCTGATCAGAATCATTGTTATAGGTCATGCCTTTCAGCCTTAAAAATACTGGTGCAACATACCAATGAGCAATGACTCAGATCTTCAATGAACTCATCCATCATGAGGTTAAGTGCTACGTTGATGATATAGTAATCAAGAGTAGAGAAAAGGAAAGACCATCTCTTTGACTTGAGATCAATTTTTGAATGGTTAAGATAATATAACCTTAAAATGAATCCCCTTAAGTGTACATTTAGAGTAGCTTCAGGGAAATTCCTTGGATTTATTGTCCAACACCAGGGAATAGAAATAGATCCAGAACATATCAAAGGTTTCTTAGAAATTCCACCTTCTAAGAATTTAACTCAACTTAGATTTTTCAAAAGACAGTTGGCATATCCAAGATGCTTTATTTCTAACTTATTGGGGAGATCCAAGCCATTCTTAGCACTTGTCAAAAAGGATGCCAAGTTCAAGTGGGATGACAAGTGCCAACTTGCCTTTGAAGATATCAAGCAGTATTTGATGAAGCTGCAGTTCTAGCAGTCCCTATCCCACGCAAGCCATGCATCCTCTACATTGCTGCATTGGATTACTCTCTCAGTAGTTTGTTGGCCCAAGCCAATGAGGAAGGGAAGGAGAGCACTCTCTACTACCTCAGTCATTGTCTGATTCCTGCTGAAGCAAACTATCCACCTATTTATAAACATTGCCTAGCTTTGATCTTTGCGTCTCAAAAGCTATGTCATTATATACTTTCTCATAAGGTGAACTTGATTTCTAGAACCAATCCACTACAGTATCTCATGACATGACCAACACTATCCAGATGTTTAGCATGATGGTACATGATTCTCTTGCAGTTTGATATCACATTCGTACCCATCCGTATGGTAAAAGGAAAAGCACTAGTGGATTTTTTAGCAGCACACCCACTTCTTGCTGATTCTTCGCTTAGTGATGATCTCCCTGATGAACAAATTATAAACTTAGGGGAGGTTGACAATCACCGATGGGAGATGTATTTTGATGGTGCGGCTTCTTTTCATAAAGGGAAGCACCGATCTACTCTTCGGAAAGGGGGGTGAATAGTTCTCCCTCTTGATGTGATGAGATTCTCATACCATAATCCCTACATGAAGCCGAGTATAAGGCTTTGATTACCGATATGGAGTTAGCTATTATATTATGTGTCAAGAGCATCAATATCTTTGGGGATTCTCAGTTGGTCATCAACCAGATTGCCGGGTCTACAAGGTTCACTAACCTAGGCTTCGTCACTACCACGAGTATACCATGAAGCTATTGGCCCAAATCTCTGGAGTTACCATCTACAAGATTCCCTGAGCAGAGAATGTAGTGGTAGATACTTTGGTCAAACTTGCCAAAGAATTGGCATATCCCGATGATGAGTCAATTCCAATAAGGGTCCAAAATAGACAAGTCATATCCCTTATTGATGCTGAACTCATTGAGAGACTTTCTCTTGAAGGGGAGGTTATCGTTGCCTATATAAACCAAGAGTTGGATTGGAGGCAACTGTTCATAGACTATTTGAACACTAACAAACTACCTTAAGAAAAGTCATAAGCCCATCAGGTAAAATAGAGAGCTCTCTCCTATGCTCTCGTTGTTGGCACTCTGTACCGACTATCCATTGATCAAATATGGTTACATTATTTAGATAAACACGAAGCCCATGGAATTATAATTGAGGTACATTCAGGCCTATGTGGAGTGCATCAATCCAATCTGAAGATGAAGGTGAGGATCAAGAGACTAGGATACTACGGCCCATGATTACGGTATGGATGTAGCTAGGAGATGCCATGTCGTGCACGGTGTGGTCCTACATCAACCACCCAACATTCTACACCCTACATTAGCCTCATGGCCATTCGAGTGTTGGGGTATCGACATTATGGGTCCGATGGTTCCTCCTTCTTCCAAGGGTCATCAGTTCATCTTAGCTGCCACCGACTACTTTTCCAAGTGGGCGTAGGCAATCCCACTCAGAGAGGTCACAACTCAACATGTGCTTTAGTTTTTCAGAAACCATATCGTATATAGGTTCAGGATGCCTCGATGAAATATACCCAATAATGGTACTACATTCAAAAGCACCAAAATCAATAGCTTTGCCAAAAGAAACAGTATAGATTGGAGATACTCCACCTTCTATTACCCCATAGCAAATGGTTTAGCAGAGGCATTCAACAAAACTCTCATCCAAATACTAAAGAAGACTCTTGATGATAACAAGCGGTGGTGGAATGAGCAGTTGGTTGAGGCCTTGTGGGCCTACCACACAACATACCAAACTCCAACTCAATCTACTCTATTTTCCATAGTGTATGGGTCCAAAGCCTTTCTACCTTTAGAAGTTCAACTCCCATCACTAAAGATAGAATTGGGTAGCAAGATCACTACAGAGTAGAATGCATAGTTGCAGTTAGAAGAGCTCGAGTTGTACAAGGCAAAATTGATTCAAGCTCACAACAAGCTAGTCCGCCTTAGGTCCTTCCAAGTAGGAGAACTTGTGTTAGTACTAAGGAGACCAATTATTGCCCATCAAAAGATGGGAGGCAAGTTTGAACCCACTTGGGAAGGCCCCTAAGTCATAAGGAAGGCTCCTATGTCATAGAGAAGGCCTACCAAGTAGGATCTTATCAGTTCATTGGTTGTAAAGGAGAACACCCAATGCTTCCAATTAATGTGCTCTATTTAATAAAATAGTATCCATAAAACATGTTTGAAAATAATTATTAACAAAAGAACAAAAAATTAATTCCATTTCATCAAAATCTTCTCTTCTTTTGAAGCATTTTTTGCTTATCTTGTGAATCTGCCATGACGTGTTTAGGATAGGTGTAAGAGTCCCCCAGTGGCATCCTATCCCTCTTCCACAACACAAACACAATCTCCCAGCATGTTTAGAATAGGTGTGAGAGAACCTAAGCGATGTCCTATTCCCTTTAACACAAGAACAAAAATAAACACATATCTTTTTTCTCGGGCTATTTTTGATGTGAGAGCAAGCCCATTTGTGGTACTCACTCATTAGCTACTCTAGGTCAGATCTACATGCTACCTCGCTAGTATGTCACCCCAGCAGTCACTTGTTTGGAAGATGTGAGTCCTCATGCTTTCTTCCTAACTTGACCATTGCAAACCAACGAGTGCCTTATTAGTTTGGTAGACATCACTACCCAGCCAGTAATTTACCTCATGTCGATTTTATTTATGAAGATGCGAGTCCCTGAGATTTCTTCTTAAACTAATCATTATGAGCTAACTAAGTCGAGTATATTTGAGGTTTAGGATAAGTCCCCTAGAGGCTCCTTTCCTCTTGATTATATTTGAGTCAATGTAAGTCCCCCAGTGGCATTCACTCAGTAATTGCTCTAGGTTGATGGGCAAAAGAAGGCTATCCCAAAATAAGTACCACTATAGAGGATGTGAGTCCCTGCTTTCTTCTAGGCTATTATAAATTGATGGGCACCTTAGGTTGGTTGATGTTCTATGCTGGTGACTCACGGTGGATACACCACTCTTGGCAGATGAGTCTCCATGCTTTCTCCTTGAGTTGCCTATCTTTGATTTTGATTTATATGTCATCTCTTTTAGATCAAGCCTTTAGTGGCCCCTCTCCCCGCAGGCATTCTATTTGGATCACATCCTTTTTGACCCCATTTAGACACTACTTGGGCTACACTTGGATCTGATAGTCTCATTTTTCTAGAAGTCAACCCTGTGGTTGGAGAATTTGTTCAGCGGATGCATAGATTCTCCCTTGGTTCAGTAAATCTGAGATAGGTCTAGGCTGATATAAGCTCCTTCTTAGTTTGATCCCTTGCAAACTAACAGGGTCCATGATAAATAAAGAAAATAAACAAATAAAATATTCACTTGTGGATTAGAAATTTAAGCCCCCAAAGGGCCCCTTTTCTCAAGTAGACATCCTATCTTTAGGGCAGTACAGCAGAACTCCCTATAGGAATTACGTGACTACATGAGTTGAGATAAATCCCCCGGTCGATACTCACTCCGCAACCGCCCCTAGGTCGGGTTCAATCTATTTTTCCACAAGCATGTTACCCCAACGGTCATTCCACTTTAGAAGATGTAAGACTATGATGCATTCTTTCTAGCATGACTATCTTAAATCGACGGGGAGCCCTACGTCAGGATTGATTTGTTTCCCAAAGCGACCGATCACTCCAATGATCTTTAGTAGTGGAAGATGTGAGTCCCTGGGCTTTCTTCCCTTGAATTGATCATTGCAAACTGAATGGCACTCCTTTGGTCAGATAGTTTTCTCATTGGCCTGTAAGCTACTCCCTTTGGATCAGTAAATCTAAGATATATCTAGGCTAATATAAGCTTCTTCTTAGTATGATCCATCACAAACCAACGTAATCCATCAAAATAAATTAAAGAATAAAATTAATTTGGACTATCTTTGAGTTGATTTAAGTCCCCCAATGGCATTCACTCAATAGTTAGCCCTAGGTCATGTTTGATCTGTTGCCCTGCCAACCGATCACCCCAGTGGTTCCTTCTTTTGGGAGATGTGAGTCCCCACGCTTTCTTCCTAACTTGATTATTGCACATCGAAAGGCATCCCTTTGGTTGGCTAGTCCTACTGTGTGTTAAGTAGACTACCCCTTTGGATTGACAAATCTGACTTAGGTCTAAACCTCCATGGCTCTTACTCAGTGCGATCCATCACAAACCAACAAGGTCCATCTCAAAATCCATATTCTAAAAATATGAAACAAATTCAACCCTCCTCCCTTAGTGGAGTCAAACAACAAAAAAATAAATCCAATCAACCTCCACCAGTGGAGTCAACCAAATCAAAAAAATTAAATAATTAAACAAATCAAATCAATTTTTCACCCCAATGAGAATCAAATCAAATCTCTAATCCCTTTTGTGGATGACTTGAACCTGCTTCCCTAATGGAAGGTTCACATACTCTATCCCTAATGGATTCCTCTTTCCCTCTCTTATGTCCTTGGCATAAGTAGAGTCACATTGCACTAAGCTCTAGATTCATTCTACACCTTGGGTTAGGAGTGCGGTGTTCATTTGGTGTTGTTGATCATTTGGAATACCAAAATGGGTGTTTTCGTTACACCACACCTCTGGCCCTTTGTTGACCTCATTTTTAGGATGAGCTCTCAATCCCTCCATCTTAGACATAGGACTTCTCTTAGACTTTAAGAGTTCCTTAGTCTTAAGACACAACTAGTGATTAGGTGGACACTCAACCTTGCCTTAGAGACTTAGAAGAGTTAGCCATAGGAATTGGTCATGCCTTAGGGGTGTTCAAAAAATTTGCCTGCCTTATAGCTTAAACTAAATCCTCACTTCCTTCTTCCAAGTCAAAACTCCAAACTCATATCAACTCCAATTCTAAACTCAAATCTTGAACCAATTCAATGGATTTTCTCAAATCATGAATCTATTCCTAATAATTGAAACCTATGATTGAAGCCCATGATTTGATTCCAAACTCCAAAATATTTCCTAAGTCCTTTGATTCCCTCTCATGGACTTAGCCTAAATAAAATATAAATTAATTCAAATTAAAGGAATTTTCTCACAACCCATTTATATTCTCATTTATATTCACATATTTATAAATGAAATATAAATTCAAACCAATCAACCAAAGTTCAAAATTCAAATCGAAATAAAAATTTTTTCCTAAGTTACTTTGATTTTATCTCATTGACTTAGCCTAAATCAAATCTAAATCAATTCAAATTTAAGGAATTTTATCATAACCAAATTATATTCTCATTTATATTCACATATATAAATGAAATATAAATTTAAATTAATCAAGCCAAATTCAAAATTCAAATCCAAATAAAAAATCTTTCCAAATTTTGATTCTATCTTATGGACTTAGCCAAAATCAAATCTAAATCAATTCAAATTCAAAGAATTTTCTCATAACCCATTTATATTCTCATTTATATTCACAAATATAAATGAAATATATATTCAAATATCCAAAACTAAATTTAAAAAATCAAATCCAAATTCATTCAAAATTCAACCTAAACCTTTAAAGTCAAATTCTTGAACTTTGCCAAATCAAATTCAAATTAAGTCAAACCCTTGATTTTCATTCATGATTCAATCAATCCTTCAATCATAAATCCAAATATAAACACAAACTTCAATCATCAAAGAAAAACTTAATTCAAAAATCAAACCCAAGTCAAACTCATGTTCATCCTTTGAACTTGAAATTATCAAGTGGATCAAAAACTATTTGACTTCAAACCACTTGCAAATAGATTTATATTTCAATCATAAGTCCATATGTGAGTTCAATCAAATTCAAATTAGGCTTTGACCAAGCCATTTGACCAACTTAGGCTCACTTGACCTAAAGTGACCTAAAGTACTCTTATGTGTCAAATTCTAATCCTAATAAATTGGATTGAACTAAGCCCACCTAAGCCTCACATTGTGAGCAATAATCATCATAAGATGATCAATCACTCAAATTGGGTCAAACCAAGTCAAACCTAAGGGTTGACCAAGTCGACACTTAGCTGAAATGAAAACTAAACTTGCCAAAATCTACCATAGGCCAAATTGATTGAAACCATTGATCAACACTCATTCATGATCAATATTTGAACTTGACTAAGTCATCATTTGAGCCTAACCAAGCCTAATTAGCCACTTTACCCAAGTTGACCCAACTTGACCTAAAAAGTCAAAATATGTCAAAACTTGATCTAAGCCAAATTGATTGAAATCAATGGGTCAAGTTCATTCCACATTACTTGTTGAACTTGAACAAAGCCCCAATTGGCGAACTAGACCTAACCTAGCCAATTGACCTTTAACCCAACTTGATCTAAAGGGTCAAACTGAGCCAAATCCAAATATAAACTAAATTGATTAGAAACAAAGATACCAATCCATTTCAAATGACTAACCAAACATAAACCAACCCACGACCTAACCCAAATTGATCAAATTGGTCAAATTGGTCAACTTGACCCATTTGACCTAAATGAACCAAATTCAAATATGAATCAAATTGAACCAAACCAATGATGCCAACATATTTCAAATGGTCATATGAACTTGACCCAACCTTAGTTTGACCCAATTTGACCAAATGGTAAACTTGACCCAAGTTGACCCTTTTGGACCTAAATGAGTCAACATGAGCCAAGTCACATCAAACCAACTCCAAATTTAATGAAACTTGGCCCAACCCATTTTTTAATCATACCAAACATGTTCAAACTAAAATCATGGTCAAATGACCATTTTACCCCTAGGTCATAGGGTAACCTAAAATGAAAACCACTTGGAATTTGGTCAATTCCTTTTCATGGACACTTGACATCCTCTTAGTGGACCAAGTGGTCACTAATGGACATGGCACACATGACCCATTGGGTTTGGGTTAGCCAAACCCATCCGAAGGTCAAAACTGACAATTTCATTCACATTGAGCTCATGAAAATCCTTCCTCCACTCAATTAAGCGCATGACAAGCTTCATCACTCCACTCTTCTGACCAAACTAAATGCCATGACACCTCTAACAACCTAACAAATGCAGTCAAGGAGGTGTATTGGATGAAAATGGCAAGTAAGCTTGCGGCCGTTCGATTCACCTTAAGGGAGATACATTCCCCCTAATTCCACTTGAATTTCAATCTCCCCTATTCGATTGAAGCATATAAACTCGAAGGAGGTGATTCCAAGCTCCCCCAAGGTTTCCTAAGCATCTTCCATTTTCCCATTTCTCAGTTTTCTTAGAGTGAAAATATGGGAGCTCAAGTGAAACTCCAACCTAGTCAATACTCCATATCAAGTTAATTCCTCTTGCAAGCTTCATCAGAGGACTCAATACAATTTTCCTAAACCTTTCCCAAGTTCTCAAGGAAAAGGAGGAGTGCTCTTGATCAAGACCGAGCCCAATTGAAGGAGAGCTTGGTCCATAAAAAGATCTACTCAACCCCAAGGCTTGATACTTTCAACAGGGCTTCGTCTCCACTAGAAGAAGCTACCTCATCAAACTCGAGTGCCGATGATAGCCTCCGGTGAGATATGGCATTAACCTGAGCTTAATTTAGCCATGGTGTGGTCCTTTGTAAAAAAAATTCTCACCTTATAAGAATTTAGCCGTTGGAGGAGTTCCCCTTTAGTCTTAGATGGTGTGGGTTGAATTTGGTTTCAATCTGAGCTCAATCGAGCTCAAATCTTCCTTTAAAAGATGGACGATGGCCATCTCCCACAGGGAAGATCAGGGATGGATCATGGGCCGTCCATCTGCATATTTTGGATGGATGGCCATAATCAAGATGTGTAGGATATTCGATTTAATCCTTTAATATCATGGGCTTAATCTCAACCATCTGATCCTTGATCGGATGGATGGGGAGAAAGCACGTAGCATCGTCGCTCACGTGGTGCTATGATGTGATAACTTAAATAGCCTCTCCCATCACGCCATGTGAGAAGCGCGCGCCATGTCAGCCTCCATGTGGTGGCGACGGGATTAGCCATTTAATTAGGGGATTTATTTGTTTATCCTTAATCATGGAAACTTCATAATTGCATAACTAATTCTAGAAAAATTCCAAAAAAATAAAGTAAAAAGAACATGAAAGATATTTTAATCTAAAATAATATAAAATTATTTCCAAAGCATTTTGAATTATGTACTTCTCTGAATTTGGGTTTTAATGAAAATCAAATAACCCTAATTACTCCCTAATTATCCCACTAATTTATCTCAAACTTCTCGTGTGCATTTAGGGGGATGACTTCTGCCTGCCTTAATTTTCTTGGTATTTATTGATGGGTTAATTAGGAAGATCAACTGATGAATCCTTAATTACTCTCTTTATATAATTAAGGATAATTAAGCATATGAACAATGGTTTAATCCCTTTATTTAGTTAATTAAGCCTTGCTTAAGTAGGGGAAGAAATGGATTTGGAATCTAAGCCATTCTCTAAACCCCTTTCCTTCCTTAATCTAAACTTAATTAAGATTAATCACCTAATCACTTGCTTAATTAATTTGATAAAATTTTCAAAAACATTTCAAAACTTAATTAATCCATCTTGGGTAGATGCTTAGGTGTTTAATAACCAAAGTTGCTTAAGGAAATCAAAACCTATTCCACATGTGTGGAAAGGGTTATGAAAGTACTTAACTTAAACCCCTTAGCTTAATTAATCATTAATTGTGACCCAAATGCATTAGGCCCTTTTCTTCCAAGGAGCATTGCTGATTTAAATTCCTTGTGTGATTTTATGTCATATCATTGGCTCAAAATTATTTGATTAACTATGCTAAGGTGGTATAGGTAAGGGGTAATTAATACACTTAATGTACACCCCTCACCTAACTAAAACATAAAATTGAACTAATCACCTAAAATTAAACAAAAATAACATACACATGTGTGAATGGGTTAGGATCAGCAAACTCATCTCATATTTCTCAAATTGAAATCAAACTCAAAAAAAGTTCAAACTCTCTTTAAAACAAATTTGATTTGCTTTAAATAAGTTTATTCCATAAGATTACCTTTAGGAATTAATTAGGGTGAATGAATTTACATTACTTTCATCACTTTATTTTTTTCCTAGAATGCTGATGTGTATGTCATATGAAAATCTTACATTCATTCCTTTAAAAAATCAAAATTCAAATGAAATGTTTTTTTATGTCAAGTTGCATGTGTTGGCTAAAGTAAGAATATGAATGGCTAGTATCACTATTAAATTCAAAATTATTTTTAAAATTTATAAATCAAATATCAAAACTGAAAGGTGTTCTACTTATAATTATTTATAAGCTTGCATGTGAGAAATATAAAGATATTTATTATGTGGCTTTGATTTTCCCTCTCTTTCTTAACATCAAATTGTATAGGATTGGAAAAATGTATAGTCCATTTGAAAAGGACATAACACTTGCTCAAATCCATTCCTATACACTCCTATGTCATGACTTAAGAAGGAATTTCACATCACACATATAAATTAAACAACCAAACCAAAATCAAATATATGTAAACTCTTGCATCTATTTTTTCCATTTATTTCTTTTGTACATGCATATATATTTAAGGAAAGTAGTATATTAGTCTAGACAACCCCGGGATTCCAAGGCTTTATGTATCCCTAAGTAGGTCTTGTACCTTACACCCCTATTGCTAACAATAACACCACACTCACTTATGCCTTTCATACATACACGTGTGCATATGAATAAAGGATAAAAGAATACCCCCTTTTCTACTTAATAAAAATCTTGCATCATAAAGCATCCAAATTTTCTTAAGTAACACTACTTAGCATTCATCATTAAAGTGTGCTTAACATTCTCATTTGTATGTATAGATTTACTTAAGATTCATCCATATGCATGTTATATATGTTGGGAAAGAAATAGAGTGGTGTGTGTTTTGTGATATTATTTCACTTTACTTAATCTTAAAATATATTTCCTTTTGAATAGGTTTACTTAGAGTTATTCTAAACTTAGGATTAACTAAAACACATAAGAAAACATTCACTAAATAAAATCAAACATAAATCTACTTTAGAAATTACTTAGGGTAGGGAAGGAAAGAGAAGCTCTCTTCTCTTTTTCCTCTCTTTACAACTTAAAATTAATTGTAGGATTCATCTAAACCAAATCAAAAATATAAAATAAATTTAACCCAAAATAACTAAACAACTTAAATTGAAACCATCCTTTGAGCTGAACATTTTCATACTTACAAAATCTAAACCTTAAGCCCATAGGTAAGCATACTACACAAACTTTAAATGGCACACACATTAGGCTAAGTCACCACTTCTAGCTTTAAGTTAGGGTGATGCATGGTCTGTTGCTTACTTTTATTTTGTGATATATTATTTTTAATCTGGATGTTAGGGTGTATGTGTGTAGACTGAATGGTGGGATGATTTAATCTAATCATTATCTTCTATAGGGGATTATGCGTTAGAGGCGCTGTAATAAATAAAAATATAAATATTTTTACTGTGCAGGCGCTTATACCCCTAAGTATAAACCAATAGGCTAGGTGGACTTGGTTACCCATGTGTGGGGTACTAAGTCCAGTATACATGCTTGGGATTTATATGGTTTGTTTAGCTAATCTCTATTTTACAGGTGTTAGTTAGATTTACTTTTTTTCCTTTTCATGTACTTTTGTAATTAGGATTTTGGAATGATTATTATGGGAGATTAGGGTGAACATTGGTCATAAGATCTCATCTTATGTACCATGTGAAGCCTTTGGAGCAACCACCTTCCAACCACCCAAAAGAAGGAATCAAAAGAAGAAAAAAGAAAGAAGAAAAGAAGAAATGAAAAACCTCATAACATGAATTCCTTGCTTAATTGTAATTAATTCATTTGTAATACGAGTTATATAAGGATAGAGACCGGCTACAAAATTTATTTTTGGGTTTGTGTGGTGGTGCCCAACCATAAATGACCTTTTATTCTTTTGCATTAGCTTTATAAAATGTTTGATGTTTTGAATAGCTTGTACATTAGAAATGACATGTTTTCTTAATTTCTTTCTTGCTTGATGTATGGTTCGGATGATGATTAGACTTTTAGGGAAAAATAAATCTTCTACCAAATTAATTAACTCAAAATTAAAAATAAATAACTCATAACCTCACCTAAAGCATAGACTAAAAATTAAGATAAAAGAATTAGTAACCCCTTAGCTGGATGTGTACTTTCTTTTCTAACATTATGCAAAAAAGCATATTATTTTACTCTTGATTGGAGGGTTTCCACCTTTGCCAGAGAACTTGGCTTGACCTATGAGAGCCATGGTGGAAACACACCTCCTTATTGGTCCATAATCTAAATTTTCATGCATTATGCATAAAGAATCCTATAGCCTGAGTCAAATGATTGTCCAGAATAAAAATAAAATATATGAAAAATTTGCATTAGATTTAAGTCATGAATTCTTGCCCTACATGATCTAGTCTGTTTAGGGAGTGTGTTTAAGGAGTTATTCTTATTCTAAATAAATAACAACCTTACTATCTAACATAAACACATGAGTTGCCTACATATCTTAAAATCGTAGGAGGAGTTAGTTAGCGGCTACCCCCAGGCGGTTGTAAGTCCAACGGTCGGGTGGTTTATCCTCTTTTGTGGAGGTAAACCAAATATCAATTTTCACCTTAGATTTAGGTGATTCTTTTTGGCCTTTGCCAAAGCTCCCTAGATTTAGGTTCAGAGGCATTTCTGTGACCTTACATCATGTAATTTTAAGCCCTAGCATTCTAATAAAAATTTAACTCAAATAAATTAATTCAAATTTTAAAAATGTAAAGCCCAACTATAGGGTAGTTCGGGATGCTTATTAGGCTTCCTTGTATCTTAAGCATTCCCTACTTGTATTCATTTGGCTTCGATAAGAACTCCCTCCTATTAATTGATCCCACTTAACTTTCTAAAAATAAACCAATCGATTGATAGTCCTGCCATTTCAAAATCTTTGTAGACAATGATTATTAACCTTAATCAAGAGTATTCCCAAGGAATCTCATTTCTTAAGATGTAATTAACTATGGGGGCTTGCCCATGTAGGGAATTTAATGAACTCAGTTTAAAATAAACCCTACTTTACTTTTCCATGTAAAGTAGGGGAATAATCTCTAGTACATTTCGAAGACCCATAGTCCTTAGGAGTCCTTATTAAGGTGATTAGGTCCATTGTAGGGTGGTGAATTCTATCTCACGAGATAGTACACCTCTTCTCAATGTCGTACCCGATCACTCCAATAAGAACATATGCGGATCTATGTAGCATCCTAACAAGAGGTATTTTATATATTTTTGTTTTCTTTTATCTTTCTTTTCCCTAAAAAAAGAAAAGGGAAATAGATGAAGGTGAAGTTGTATAAAATATTTTCACCACACATACACCGGCCTAACCAAAGGCTAGAATTTGTGACTTAGCATTCTAATGTGTGTACTAAGTTTAGTGTAACATGTCTTGACTAAGTTTTAAGAGTGTGATTATCTTAAGTTTAGAATTATTTAAGTTAAACATTATAAGAGATTTCACTTCAAATCTTCGAATGGATTGATTAATTTTAATTTACACTTTCTTGTTTCATTTAATGCATACTCAACATCTAATCATTATGAAAATAAGAAAGGTGTTTGACCCCCTTCATCCCTATCCTATGTTATTTTCTAAGGTTATATTATTAGGACTTTGGTTTCTTTAGTTGGCCATTTATTAAATATTTTTATTAAGCTTAAGTTTGGGTTAGTCTTAAGGAACTTTTTTCAAACATAAAAGACATCTTAGGATTACTAAAATTGTATCACTATTACATGGATAACTGTGGTGTTTATTTTTGGATGGGGGGGGATACCATGATGGGGTACTTATTGAAATGATTAGGTACTACATTGAGGTATAATGTACTATCTTGAAAGATAGAAACATCACCCTTCAATGGACCTAATCACTTAATAAGAACTCCTAAGGCATGATGGGTCTTCGAATATACCTGAGATTTTTTCCTACTTTATATGGATGAATAAAGTAGGGTTTATATTAAATCGGGTTCTAAACTTTCCTATGGGGGCAAGCCTCCATAGTTAAATACATCTTAGGGAATGAAATTCTGTAAGAATATTCTCAATTAAAGTAGACAATTATCATCTCCAAATATTTCAATGCTAGACTATTAAATGATTTGTTATATTTGGAAAATCAATCGGGATAGAACAAATGGAGAGACATATTTTAGAAGCCAAAGGAGATGAGTAGGGAATGCTCCTGATACTAGGAAGCCTAGTGAGCTTTTCAATCTATCGTATGGTTGGGCTTTATATATTTAAAATTAAAGAGAATTATTTATTTGAGTTGAATTTTATTAGATTGCTAGGGCTTATAATCCGCCAACACAAGATTGTGAAAATGCATAAGAGGTAAGAATTTATGCCTGTAGCCCAAAGAAAATTGTAACCTCGAATCCTAAATCTAAGGAGCTTTATCATAAGCTAAAGAACAACTTAAATATAAGCGAAGATGGACATGATGATTTACCTCTACAAGAGAGAATATACCACATGACTTCTGAACTTATAATCGCTTGGAGTGACTACCAACTATCTCCTCCTATGATTTTAAAATGATGTGGTCTGGTCAAATGAATCTGCAAGATAGTTGGGCTATTATTTATTTAGAAAAGAGACTAAAGTCTTTAGACCCACTCCCTAGGAGACTATGACAAGAGTGGTATGAGTAATAACTTAATATAATGCAAAAAATAATAAAAAAATAAATAAAAATCTTTTCAAATTATATTTATTTTGATGGTTCATTTGGACAAAGGCTTTAGGATTTTAATGCCTACATGCATAGTGAAATAAAGTTGTTGGTTAAATCAACAAGAAATGTCCAGTTTTGGATGCCCTCACAATCATGCAAGGATGTAAATCCCCAATTTTCAAGAGTAAAATAATATGCATGCATGATGAGAGACATACAACATTCAGCTAAGGGATTACTAAATCTTTTAATTTTCTTGATTTACATCCCAGGCTTTATGGTGAGGTTATGAGTTATAAAAAATTTTAGTTATGAGTGATTGCTTGGGTAGAAAATTTATTTTATCCTAAGAGCTTAATCACTTCTAGGCCACATATTAAAGCATCAAACATTTACGAAACTAGGAAAAGCATGTCATTTTTAATGTGCAAACTATTTAAATCATCAAACATTTTATAAAATATTGTAAAAGAATAAGAGGTCAAGGCAATGAAAATGAAAAAAATGGTGCCAAGCTCTACCCTTATACAACCTAGAATAGGAAAGAATAATTATAATTTTATTTAAATTCTATGGGGGACTCCACTTTTCAGTCTTTCATCTCCCTTCTTCTTTCTTTGATTTGGATGTGCTTGCTTCAAAGGCATCACAAGGCACCCCAGGACAAAGCCTTTTAGGCACTACTCATCCTAATCCCCCATAGCATTAATCTTAATTCCTAATGCAAAATTACATTAAAAATAAGAAAAAGTAAATCTAACTACACCTGTAAAATAAGTGTTAGCTAAACATATGTACAACCTAAGCACTTACATTTATAATTTGGATTTAGCACACTGCCCATGGGAAACCAAATCCACCTATCCTAACTTGGATTATACTTAGGGGTTTAAGAAACCTGCAAAGAGAGTATTTATATTTATTTTCTTAAGCAACCCCTTTAGCACAATCCCCTCTAGAAAATGTGATTAGGCTAGGAACGACCTAACATCCAATCTATGAAGCATACACCATAACATCCAGTCTAAAATAATACATCATAAAATAAAATATACATCACATCATGTACCATCCTAACTTAGGACAAGAAGTGGTGACTTAGTTCTAATGTGTGTGTTAAAGCTTTTGTGGTGTGTCTCAACTAGGAAATTAGAGTTATGCTTTTCTAAGTGTTGAAAATTTTCAAATTATCATGAAATGTTGATTTCACTTGAAGTTATTTAATTGATTTGAGAATTTTAATTTATGTTTTTTTTTGTTTCACTTGATTTACACTTAGCAACTAAGCTTTATAAAGAGAAGGAAGAGGATTGCCCTCTTTCATCCCTACCTTAAGTCACTTTCTAAAGCATATTAATTTGATTTAGTTCTCTTTAGTGAATGACTTATTAGATGATTTTTAATTCATCCTAAGTTTAGGTTCACTTTAAATAAGTCTATTTAATATGAAAGGCTTCTTAAGATTAATCTAATTGAATTACTATCACATGACATATATTAACTCATTCCTTTCCATCATATATAACATGCACATAATTCAAATCTTAAGTGTATCTATACATGCAATAGGTCTTATCACACTTATATGATGAATGAATATATGTGTATTTAAAGTTTATATTCTTTTAAGTGATTGAATTATTTAATCATATTAGCTTAAAGCTCTATCTAGATTCTTATACAAAAATACATAGGAATGAAATTAAATAGGTATGTGCCATTGTTAACAAGAGAAGTGAGGTAATCAAATGACCTCATTGGGGCTAGCTAAAACTAAGTATTCCTGGGATGTCCAAACTATATACCCATTTGCATTCAAACATATGTAAATTTATATACATGAATATGAGAAAGTAAGCTCCAAATCAGATGACTAATTAATCAAGACACTTGATCGATTATGGATGGATGCCTTTTTAGTAGAAAAGAGGATTTTCATCCTTTAACCACACATACATATACATGTAAAGAGAAATGAGAAAGTACATGCCTTTGTTAACCAAGGATGTGAGGTAATCAAATGACCTCCTTAGGGCTAGCTAAAGTCCCATTTTCTCGAAATGTCCAGACTATATACTTTGCTATCGCACTACACATGAATGTATATGTAAATAAGAGGAAGAAAATCATGAAAAAGATCATATTTTTCTTTGATTAAGACATTTATGCGTGTGAAACAAAATTCCATCCCAATTATAATGTAGAAACAGGTGTAAATTAAATCAAATAAGTACGTGCCATTCTTAACTAGGGAAGTGAGTTAATCAAATGACCTCCTTGGGGCTAACTAAGGCCTCGTATTTTTGGGATGTCCAAATATTATACTTATTAACATTCAAATACATGTAAAATTACACATGAATTAAGGAAAAGATAGCTTCACTTCACATACCTAAGTTATAAGCATATGAAAACTTATATGTATTCATAACTACTATCACTCTAATCAATGTAATTGATTTATAAACTTTAGAAAAATAATTTAAATTTATTAGTGATAATGGCCACACATATTATAAATTAATCAAGCACATGCAAGCTTACATAAAGGAAAACCATTTGATTAAATCAACTTCGAAAAGGTGAATGTATGATATCAAATGACATACAATATTTAACATGATTGGAAAGGAATAAAAAAACATAAACACATGATTTTCATTCAGTCAAATTAATTCCAAAGAACAATCATATTAAATAAAATTGTTTAAAGTAAACTAAAGCTTCTTAATATCATTTTTAATTTCATATTTTGATTTAATTTAAGGATGTGAGAAATGTTTTACTGATCCTGACCCATTCCCATGTTTGTTAATTAATTTAGTTTAATGAAATATAATTAAGTTGATTTTATGAGTTAATTAGGTTATAACAAGCATTAAATACATTAATTAACCCTTTCCTATGTTACCTTAATATAATAATACAAATAATTATGAGCTAGCCTGATATGCATATGAATTAGAAATTATATTAGCAATGATCCTAAGAAATAAAAGGGACTTAATGCATTGGCTCATAATTAATGGTTAATTAAGTTAAGGAACTTAATTAAGTATTATTATGGTTTTCCCACACATGTGGATTAACCATAATTTCCTTAAATGGCTTTAGGTTGTAAAACACCTAAGACTACCCAAAATTTACTTAATTAAAATTTGATATGATTATGATTTCAATTTAACTAATTGAGTAGTTTAATTAATTAATTAGTCCTTGATTGATTTAATTAATGAAATGAACTTAAGGAAATAGATTAGAGAGGAGGCCCTAACTTTATCCCATGGGTTCATTAACTATAAAACAATGATTTGCCACTTAATTAATTAATTTTTTATTCTTCATGGGATTAATTAATGACTAATTAACTTAAGAGAGTAATTAAAGCTTAATTAGTCAATTTTCCTAATTAATCAAGCAATAAATCACAAGAAAATTATGGGAGGTAGAGATCATCCCATTAGATTAACCCATAAAGTTTGGGGGTTAATTACTTATAGTATTTAAGGAATTATTAAGCTAATTATTTTTGTAATTAAACCTTAATTAAGCCATAATTGCTATTCTAAATTAATTAAGAATATTTTGAATAAATTCTTCTCTTAAATACCTTTAAAATTCGTATTTATTTATTTTTAATTTTTTCTACAATTAGTTATGATTTTTACAAATTTCGGCCATTAAAAACATTAATTAAGCCTAAATAACCCTTAATCCCGTCGGCACCACATAGCGCGCTGACACGATGCACTTTCCATGTGACGCTGCAGGATTGGTTATTAAAATAATCCTAGTCAGCGCTTGTATAGTGGCAACAAAATGTGCTTTCTCGTTTGTCGTCTGATCTAAGATCTGATGGCCACGATTAATCCCACGGCTTAATAAGATTAAATCAGATCGATCTATCGGATCTAATCACGATCGTCCATTCTGATCATGCGAAATGGATGATGCATGATCTATCATCACATGAGCAATGGAGAATTGAGTTCATCCTCCATTGCTCACGTGATCCAAGCTCACCTGAGCTCAGATCAACTCCAAATAGAATCCACACCTTCATGAGAAGGATCCAAGGATATCCAATGGCTAAGATCACACGGCATGTAAGTTTTATTCAAAAAGCTCTAACACATTTTTCACATAAAGGTTAGTTTCAATGGCATACCTCATCGGACCTCAAGACCGATGGCAAATCAGATTGAGAAAGCTTCATCTAGTGGAGATGAAGCCCTACTGATCAACATGAGCCTTAATTTGGTGTAGTTTGCTCAAAAGACCAATACCCAAAGCTTGGGAGGCTGACGTTGATCAAAGTCCACCCTGTGATCATCGGGAAGCTTGGGGGATGATTCGTTCTTTCTCGATTGGCTCTAGAGATGGTGTGTGAAAAGTTAAATGCACTTTGGTTGCGGTTTGAGCAAATAAGAATCAATGGGAGGATGCCTTATTTTGGCTTGAGGGAAATCGAGAATAGAGAGGCTTGGGGACTTTGAAAAAGCTATGGGAAACTCTCTTGAGGATGTAAGGAATCTCCCTATGCTCTAGTGCTCGATTTGGAATGAATTTGAGGGGGGTATACCCCCTGCTTCCCTTGATCAAATGCCCCAATTAGATTTAGCTCCTAGTGGCCATCCAGCCACCTCAGAGGGTCATGGGTGGTAGGGAGTCGATGAGGTGGCTCAGTTTGGTTGGGTGATGGTGTGGAGGTGGCTGCCAAGGAGGGTAGTGGGTTTCCTTGGTGTTCTAAATTCTCCAATGGGATAGGTGAGGTGATTTTACCTTCCAAGGGTCATGGCTGACATAACCAACTCTTGGATTAGGTTGGGCAGTATCCTTAGTTCTTAGGTGAACCATTGCAAGGGTGCTAAGTGGCCAAGGAATAGAAATGACCACTTACATGGGTGATTTGTCTAATGTGATACCCTTGCGCCAAGGGTAGAATGGTAATTTGGCATTGAATTTAATTTGGATAGATTTGAAATGATTTAAAAGTGGGTTGGCTTAAATTTCAATTGATTTGGAGTTTAATTGGTTAGGTTTGGCTCAATTTGACTCAAATGGGTCAAATTAGGTTAGGTTGGGTCAAGTTGACCAATTGGTCAAATTAGGTCAAACCAAAGGTTGAGTCAGGTTCATATGACCATTTGGGATGTATTGGTTTCATTATTTTGGTTTGGTTTGGCTTAGATTTGATTTTGGCTCATTTAAGTTCATTTGGGTCAAATGGATCAAGTTGACCAATTTGATCCAATTGGCCAAATTGGCTTGAGTCATGGCTTGGTTTGGGTTAGGTTGATCATTTGGAATATGCTGTAGGCTTTGGTTGAGTTTAATTTGGATTTGATTGGATTTTTAGGTTAGTTTGACCCTTTAGGTTAAGTTAAGTTCAATAGGTCATTTGGGTATAGTAGGTCAATTAGGCTCAATCAAGGCTTTGGTCAAGTTCAATAATCAATTTGAAATGAACTTAAGCAATTGGTTGCAATCAATTTGGATTATATCTAGATTTGACCCATTTTGG
This sequence comes from Cymbidium sinense, assembly GCA_021442155.1. Classification (NCBI taxonomy): domain Eukaryota; kingdom Viridiplantae; phylum Streptophyta; class Magnoliopsida; order Asparagales; family Orchidaceae; genus Cymbidium; species Cymbidium sinense. The sequence continues at coordinate 95,370,141 of CM038222.1, forward strand.
CTATTTAGGTCAAATTGGGTCAACTTGGGTTAAGAGGGCCAATTGGGTTTAGTTTGGCTTAATTGAAGGTCAAGTCATGTTCAAATGGTTTTGGATGGGAATGGGTCATTGGTTTCAATTAATTTGGCTTAGATTGCAATTTGGCTAGTTTAGGTTTGTATGGGTTAAAGGGTTGACTTGGTCAAATGACCAAATTGATTTGGTTTTACCCAATTTATGCTAATTGATCATCCTATGGTGATCAACAATCATGATATGAGGCTTTGGTGGGTTTGATTCAATCCAATTTAGGTAGGATTGGAACTTGGCTTAAATAGGTCAAATTGGCCACTTTAGATCAAGTGGACCAATTAGGTTTAGTTGGCTTGATTTTGGGTTGATTTTGATTTAGTTGAGTTTATATATGGATTTGGGATTGATATATAAATTCAATTGCAATTAATTTGGGTTTGGATGAGTTTGGGTTCATTTGAATATTTCAAGTCAAATGTGTTAGGTTATATTTGACTTAGGTTGATTTTGGTTTGGCTTGATGATTGTAGATTTCATTTATATATGTGAATATGATTGAAGGTATAATTGATTCATGAGAAAATCAATTGAATTTGGGTTCTAGAATGAAGGAATTTGGTTAAGTCCATGGAATTGGGCCATGAAGCTTAGGTTTGGATTTTGATTTAGTTTGATTTAGTTTTGATAATTTAAGTGCATATTTCATTTATATTTGTAAAGATGATTGAAGATATGATTGATTTGTGAGAAAATAAATTGAGTTTGGATTGATTTGAAGGCAAATTTGGCTAAGTTCATGAAGTTGATTCATAGGACTTAGATTTGGATTTGATTTGATTTTGATTTAGTTTTGGTTTAGTTATGATCATTTGAATGTAGATTTGATTTATATTTAGGAAGATGATTAATTGATTATGAGAAAATTAATTGATTTTGGATTGATTTGGAAGGAATTTTTGCTAAGTTATTGAAAGAAGGTCACATGGCTTAGATAGGACTTGATGTGATTACAGATGTTGGAAAATTGGATTTGGAATTGAGTTTGATTGTAAGTTTGATGGACTGATTGAAGGGTTGAATTGATATTTGAGAAAATCACTTGAGTTTGGATTGATTTGAATTTGGCTAAGGCTATGTCCATAAGGTAAAATCATAGGGCTTAGGTTGATTTTGGGTTTGGATTTGATCATGAGCTTCAATCATTTAGCTTGGAATTTGGATTTGCATTTGGTATTTGGTATTTGAATTGAATTTGAGGTTTGGTTATAACTTAAGAAGGTGAACATGGATTGGGTTTAGGCTATAGGGTAGGTGAGTTTTCTTAAGTCCTAAGGCATATCCTAATCTTATGATTAACCCTTCTAAATCTCTAGGCTTAGGTCAAGTGTTCACCTAAGTGCTAGAAGTGTCTTATGATTAAGAAATTCTTAGTGTTTAGAAGACTCCAAAGTCTAAAAAGAGGGGATGAGAGCTCACTCCAAAAGTGAGGTCAGCAAAAGGACCTCCAATAGGTGTGGTGTAACTAACAAGGCACACTGCACATTTTGGCATTGATCGAGACAATCAATAATGTCCAAAAGATTGCGAGTACTATCAAAAATGATCTATTCTTAAACCCAAAAGATAGATAGAATCACGATCTTAGTGCAATGAAACACAACCTATGCCAAGGGCATAAGAGAACCAGAAGGATCTGATTAGAATTCCATGTCAAGGACATGGAGGGAGATCCTCCAGGGGATAATAATCTATAATTTGTTGGGGATTAAGGTTTGAATTATTTTTTTTATATGATTTATTGAAAAAGGATCCATTGGGGAAAAGAATCTATAATCCACCGGGGATTAGAATCGAATTAATTTTAATTTGTTTTGTCTTAATTAGCATCGAGGCATATCCACTAGGGACATGGACTCGAATATGTTGGGGTTCGGGTATATGAACCTTTCACTAGGGAAGCAGGTTTGACCTATCCATTGGGGATAAGAGTATCTGAGTTTGATTTTATAGATTTGTTTGGGGATGTATCCACTGGGGATAAGAGTTTGGTTGGATTCCTTTGATTTAGACTCCACTGGGGAGGTTGGTTTTTATTTGTTTTGATTATATGATTTGGTGTTCCTCTAGGGAGAAGGCTGTGATTTAACTCCATTGGGGGAGAATCAGATTGAGTTTAATTTGTTATGGCTCCATTGGGGAGGATGGTTTTGAATTGAGGGCATATCCCTAAGGGATGTGAACTTAGTTAAATTTGATAGTTTTAATTCATGGACTTTGTCAGTGTGAAATGGACCCACTGAGAAGGGGCTGTATCGGCCCTGACCTATCTCAGATTTACAAATCCAAAGGGGTAGTCCACTAGCTGTGGGGTAGAGCTAACTAACCTAAGGGGTTGCCTTTCAGCGTGTAATCGTTGTCCTAGGAAGAAAGAGTAGCAGACTTACATCTTCCAAAATAGAGAACAACCACTGGGGAGATATATTGGATGTGCAATAAATCAAACCTGACCTAAGTTGACTACTAAGAGAGTGTCGATGGGGACTTACGTCAGCTCAAGAGTAGTCAGAATTAATTTTATTTGATTGGTTTTACTTTGATTTAATTTGGTGTGTATGTTGTGGACCCTGTTGGTGTGCGATGGACGTAAAGATAAGGGGCTATGTCAGCCTTAGCCTATCTCAGATTTATAAATCCAAGGGATAGTCTGCCAACTGAAGGGAGAGACTATCCAACCTAATGATTGCCTTTAGGTGTGCAACGACTGTACTAGAAAGAAAGCATAGCAGACTCACATCTTTCAAAGTGGGGAACAATATCTGGGGTGCTCTATTGGATGCGTAATAAGTCAAACCCGACCTAGGGAAACTACTGAGTGAATATCACTGGGGACTTACGTCAGCTCAAGAGTAGTGAAAATAAATTTCATTTTAACTTGATGGACCGTATCGGTGTTCGATGGATCCACTAATAAGGGGCTATGTTAGCCTTGGCCTATCTTAGATTTATCGATCCAAAGGGGTAGTCTACCAATCGAAGGGTGAGACTATCCTACATAAAGGTTTCCTTTTGGTGTGTAATGACTGTGTAGGAAGAAAGCACGGGGACTTACATCTTCCAAAGTGGAATAGTCGACATGGTGGACTGCTGGATGAGCAACAAATTGAACCCGACCTAGGGTGACTACTAAGTGAATGTCATCGAGGGCTTACATCAACCCAAGAGTAGTCAGGAGATTCATATAGGGAGTTTTACTGACACTGCCCTAAAGATAAGATGCCTGCTTGGGAAGAGGTGCCACTGGGGCGTTCTCCTAATCCACAAGTGACTATATATTTTGTTTGTTTATATGTTTGCATGGACCCTATTGGTGTACAAGGGACCACACTAAGAAGGGACTATTTTAGACTTGACCTATCTCATATTTGCTAGACCAAGGGAGAATCTATACATATATAGGATGGATTCTCCAATCACAGGAGTGGTTACTAGGAAAGGGGGACTGTCAAATCTGATAGTAACCCGGGTAGTGCCTAGATGGGGTCACAAAGGATGTGATCCAAATAGAGTTCCCACATGGGAGGTGCTGCTAGGGGCATTATCCTGAGCCTTAGAAAAGAAAGCCAATAGGTGTATGGTGGCCAACTTGAGGAGAAAGCGTAGCGGACTTACATCTGCCATGAGTGGTGTATCCATCAGGTGGGTTGTTATCAGCATAGTGAGAACCAACCAACCTAAGTTTCCTGTCGGTGTGCAATGATCAATCTAGAAAGAAAGCGTGTAGGCTTACAACTTTCCAAGTGGAACTGATCATCGGGATAGCCTGTCGTCGACTAGATAGGGACTATCTAATCTAGGGTGACTACTAAGCAGTGAGTCCCACGAGGAGGATTGGACCCAGACTTGAATTAGTGAAGAGGAAAGGAGTCACTGGGGGACTTATCCTAAATCTCAAATATACTCAACCCAGTCAGTGCATGATGACTAGTTCAAGAAGAAAGTGCAGCAGACTTACATCCTCTTAAATGAAGCCAACATGAGATAGCTTACCGGCCGTGCAGTAAGGCCTATTGAGCTAACAGGGTGCTCATTGGTGTGCACTGGCTAAGTAAGGAAGGAAAGCATAGCATACTTATATTCTCCAAAATAAGAAGACCACTAGGGTGACACACTAGCAGGGTAGTACGTCAGCCCGACCTAGAACAGCTTCTGAGCGAGTGCCACTAGGGGCACTATCCCAACTCGAAGTAGCCCGAGATAAAAGATATGTCTTTATTTTATATGTTTGTGTGCAGTTCGTGTTTGTGTTATGTTGAAAAAGGATAAAGGATAGGATGCCTCTTGGGTTCTCTTACACCTATCCTAATAGAACTGGAGATAAATATTGAGTTTTGGATGTAAGTTGGAAGAAATGTTTAGGTTGATGAGGAATATATATATATATATATATATATATATATATATATATATATATATATATATATATATGACATTTCTTTAGCTATGTGCAAATGGAACAAGAACAACTAAGAATAGTGCTCTCCCTCCAAAATCTTTGGGACCCAGTCAAGGTAATTGATCATCCATAGTGAGAGAAATTCACCAAGGCTTCTCAAGTATTAAGCTCTAATTTGCATTTGAATGAAAGAAATTTCACATTCCAATTACTTGAATTATTCTCCAACTTTGAATTTTGATTTTGAGTGTAATGGCTTTTGAGGTAGTGTTTGTTGACTAGAAATACAAGACACTCTCCTATCATAGTGGTTTAAACTCCTTTCAATCCTTCGAAGCACCAAAGTAGAACTTTTAATGATCAGAAACAAAATCTTGATTTGGAGAGTTTTCAGATAAACTAACTTTGAAAGAGTTTAAACCATCTATGTTCAACATTAATTGAGTTCTTTTTTTTTTGCAAGACCTTCAAGCTTTTAAATCGATGCATAGAGTTTTGCAGTTTGATTATTGATGATAAATCTTTACAAGAAGAGTTGTACCCTAAATGGAAAAAGCCTTAAACTAGTGGTCTAAGGTGAATGGAGGGGGTCAATATTAGAGGTGTCATGAAATATTACCTTATGCTTTTGAATGAGTATTGAAACTTATCATCCTTCAAAACTTGATCTCCTTTCTTTGTCAAAGTAGTGAATGATTTACACCTACCAAAAAGATGAGAGATTAAGCATTTTAGAATAGGAATAGCAATAGGTTCAGTTTTGAGTTTGCAGACTAGTACCATTGAAGATGTGTTGGGCACTTTATTATGGTCTTAAGTAAAGCAGTCTTTAAACTACAAAAGTAAACTAACCAAGTTGTTGGCATTTTCCTTCTAACTTATTATATATGGATGTTGAGAGGGTGGATGGACTCTCTTTATGTTCTAAATTTAACTTCTTGAAACTTATTGGTTAATGATCTAATTTTCTCTTCAACTTTAGAGAGTGCATCCTCTACTTGAAAGTCTTCAAAACTCTTTGAGCAAAGTAGGTAGAGTTAAGCAAAAGATGATTTTATTATTTCACTTGAAGGTTTATCTACGAGCGTTTAATCCTCTTTCGAGCTTGAAGCAATTGATATGAAGTGGAAATTTTATATATATATATATATATATATATATATATATATATATATATATATATATATATATATATATATATATATATATATATATTGTTTGAGGTTAGGAGCAACTCTCAACTTCCAATCCTATAATAATATCATGAGATAGTAGAATTGGAGTCAATGAGCTTGCATAACTACTATGTTTCTAGTCATATCATGCACGAATCATCCTTTGAGAACATTTTTTTTATTTCCATCTATCTCCAGAGACTTGTCAAAATTTGACTCAAAATCTAGTTTGCATATTCTTTTTTCTCTTTTTCCTTGAATTTATACCTCATACACATGATTCATCCTTTGGATTCCAAATCAATGTGTAATATTGGTGCTTTACTTTTCTCTTTTTCTTCTTCTCTTTCTCTTCTTCTTTTTTTCTTTTGAATTTTTTTACTTTTCTTTTCTTTTCATTTTTTTTATTAATTTCATTTTTCTTTCTCTACTTTTTTTTTTTAGTTTTTACTTATATTGTGTTCTCTGGAGGAGACTTCTTGTCTTTCTTTTCCATAGGATATTCTATGTTAAATATGACTTGAGGAGGTTGCCACTAACTGAGCAAGAAAGAATCAAGTTAAGTTTTAATCAAACACTTTTCTATCTCTTTAGAGAATGTGAGAGTGCACTTATTATTTAGCTTAGTGGGCAACTTTCCAAGATAGCTTTGGACCTTAAGATTAACCTTCAGAATAGTTTGATGCCCTTATTTTAAATTGTGAGTTGTATCATAAGAAGGATTTGAAATTTGATTATATCTAATGACTGGTTTGCTTCTTCCTATGCTGTTGATCAAAGTGGTAGGACCCTGCCACTGCAATAATTAACTCCTGTGATATCTTCTAAAGAGAGGTAGAATTGATGTTTACCTACTTTCTTTAGTGCCCAACGTTTATCCCATTAGACCTTTAAAATATGATGATTCTAACTCTTTATTGATAGTGACACTATGAAAGCTTAGAATGGGGGCATCTTTACCCGAGTTGGAATCATTAAAGACATCAAGTCCATCGATTGGGGTTCATATGATTTTTATTTTTGTAAAAGATATGTTTTTTTATTTTACTTTGGATTTTATTGAAATTTTGTTAAGCATGGGATGAGCTTTACTTCACCAATCTAGTGGTAAGAGGTTCTAAATTTTATGCTTGGTTATTTTTCTTTTCTTTAGATAATTTATTTTTATCTATTGAGGGACCCAATAGGGGTTTTAAGACCTACATTGATAGATGATTGCCCATTGTATTCAATTGATGGAGGTTGGGGGGCTATATTAAATTGATAATGTTTAATAACCATTCTTAGGCAATGATGTTTGAAAGTCACAAGTCATTTGATAGTGATTAGGATATCATAATTAAGAAGTGTTGGTCAAGTGATCATAAATGAGTGATAATGTTTGAGAAATGATAAATACTTGATAATGGTTGAGCAACTACTGTCAACTGGTGGAAGTTAAATGATTATAATCAATTAATAGTATATAAGCGATTATAGTCAACCAATGATAATTTAAAGATGATATTAAATCGACATTGGTAAGTAGACATCAGTTAAAAAATGATAATTAGTCAATAATGGTCATGCAATCATAGTTTGGTGATGGTGGTCGAGCAATTATAATGAAATAATGATGGTTAAACAATGTACTAAAGCGATAGTAGTGGAGTGATTATAATCAAATGATAATGATTGAGAGTTTCTAATTAAAAGATAGAGGTTAAGCGACTATAATCATTACTCAGTATTTAAATGGTAGTAATGAGTTGATAATGTATAAGAACCATTATAGAATAATGGTACTTTCGAATTGTTAGTCAATTGATGGTGGTTGTTGAAATTTTTTGTAAAAGATATGTTTTTTTATTTTACTTTGAATTTTATTGAAATTTTGTTAAGCATGGGATGCACTTTGCTTCACCAATCTAGTGGTAAGAAGTTCTAAATTTTATGCTTGGTTATTTTTATTTTCTTAGTTAATTTATTTTTATCTAATGGGGGACCCTATAGGGGTTTTAAGACCTACATTGATAGAAGATTGGCCATTGTATTCAATTGATGGAGGTTGAGGGGCTATCTTCAATTGATAATGTTTAATAACCATCTTAGGCAATGATGTTTGAAAGTCACAAGTCAGTTGACAATGATTAGGATATCATAATTAAGTAGTGTTGGTCATGCGACCATAAATGAGTGACAATGTTTGAGAAATGATAAATACTTGATAATGGTTGAAAAACTATAGTCCAAGTGATGGAAGTCAAATGATTATAATCAATTAATAGTAGTTAAGTGATTATAGTTCAGAAAAGATAATTTAAAGATGATAATAAATCGACATTAGTTAGAAAATGGTAATTAGTCAATAATGATCAAGCAATCATAGCTTGGGGATGGTGGCCGAGCGACTATAATGAAATAATGATGGTTAAATAATTGTACTAAAGTGATAGTAGTGGAGTGATTATAATAAAATGATAATGATTCAGAGTTTCTAATTAAAAGATAGAGGTTAAGCGACCATAATCATTACTCAGTATTTAAAATGTAGAAATTAGTTGACAATGGTTAAGAACTATTATAGAATAATGGTACTTTTGAATTGGTAGTCAATTGATGGTGGTTGGCTATCGTAGCTAGACGTGGATGGTTAGAAGACTATAGTTAGTCTTCAGTAGTCATGTGATTTTTATTGAGCAATTATTTTTAGTAGACTCTGTGATAGCTAATAGGCATAGTGATTTGATAACACTGATTAAGAAGCAGTAGTTTAAAGGTAGTGATAGGGTAATGACAGTGCAATGCTGGAAGTTGGGTGGTGGTTCAACGGTGCTCATCAGCTAATGTTAGTCTAATTATGGTTGTTATGCATCAACTATTTGAAGATTGTGAATGATCGATAGAGGTCGAATGGTGGTGGTCTAATGGTGGAAGATAAGCGATGGAGGTCAGATGCATTATACGAGAACTGACATATTGATGGCACTAGTTTAACAACAAAGTTCTCACAATAATGGTCAAGTAGTGGTGGTTCTATGTGGATTCTAGGTGAAAGAGGTTCAACTATAGTGACTGGCAACAATGATCCAATAGAAGAGATTGGGTGGTGGTCCAATGAAAGAGGTCGGTTAGTGATAGTTTGATGGTAGTGATCTGACGATGGAGGTCAACTAGTGGAGATTCAATGATGGTGGTCAGAAAGTGGTATTTAAAAGGTGGTATTTGAATGATTTTGATTCAACACAAATGTTTGGTAATGACAATCTAACAATGGAGGTTTGGTGGAGCTGGCCTGATAGTGCTCTAAAGATGATGATTTGATGTTAATGGTACGATGGTGGTGCTTAGATAGAGTTCAAAGATTTTTCACGTTGTCACTGCCTTCTACCCCTCCAAAGTGTCTCTTTATATAGAGAGTGAGAGCTTATTTATTGATTTCGATAGTGGCATTTCTTATAAATACGATCAAAATTCAAAGCACTTCATCAATAGGCTAAAAGCAATTCCTTTGATTGTGAGCTATTATGTGAATATCTAAGCATATTATTGATTTTAAAATTCAGTATTCTTATGTTGATAGGATTCACTCAGTGAAATGCTTAATTTGATTATAAACATGAAAAATTTAAAGATTATTTGGTCCTTCAATTAAAATTCCAAAAGTTTGGTTATTCTTTGATTGCTTCATTTGTAGTTATTTATGACTTTGATCGAGTCACATTTACAGTTCAATCAATAAATTTGCTAAAATCAAAGTTTAGAGGATTTAAAATTGATCCCACCCACTAATAACATAACTTTAGATAATTTGGATGGAGTGGGCAGTAAAAACCATGATTTCATGATTCATCGAGTATTTATTTAGCTCATTTTTCGACATATTACTAAGTTTATAATAGCTTATGATGAAGAGTTATAACTATCAAGGGAAACAAGAAAAATGATGAAAATGATGGAAATTTTTTTTCTTTTAAAGTACTTGAACAATATATTTTTTATGAATGATGGATTTGTTGGTTCTAAAATGAAGCATTGCTTTAGGCTAACATAATAATAAAATATATTTAATCTTTGAAGAGAAACTAAGTGGTGATAGAGAACCATGTCCACACTATTTCCCTTTATAAGGAATTCATATTCTTGGTTAGAAGGTTTCTTATATATTTAAGCTTCATAGTTAATTAGCTTTCTTCTTAATTTAGATAAAACCTCAATTAAGATTTGTTGTAATGGTTCATATTAAATTTTATGTTATAGTAAATTTCTTTTTAGTTTAACAAGAGATATAAGTAGAAATTATCGCTGCTTTTCATCTCATAGATTGTGAGGATAGGTTTGGGATGATGATATAATTCACTAAGATCATATATTTTTATTATCCTATGTTAGTTATAGAATATTATCTAATTAATTTGTTCTGTAGAGTACCTATCTTGATCAAAAAAATGGAACCCATAGGCCTTTATCAAATAAATCCTCATAGACCAATTTCTAAGCATATTGAGGGGCTAATTTCAGAAAGATATATGCTGAATGAATGCTATAGAGATTTTTATATGATTTTTAAAACATATGGGAGATTTAAAGTTGCATAAGAAATAATAAAGTTAAATCTAAAATATTATTTTAAAATCCAGATTATTATTTTTTAAAATAATTAGATAAATATTAAAGGGTAATTAGGTTGTCATCTTTTGATCATTCATAAGTGTAATCCTTGAAGTTTCCCTATGCATAGAAGATATTCTAGCACTACACTTGAGGGATAAGATGGCATACAATCAATACTTATTGATATATTTTAATTTCAATGCTCTACTAAACACAATTGAAATTGCTATTTAGAACATATATAGTCTTTTGGCTTATTGCTAAACCATTTTAAATGTTAATATTAAAGGAGATTGAATGCATCTAATGATCTATTGTCAGATATTTTGTCTTTTCACATCAACATTGGCTTATATATCACCATCAAAGAGGAGGGAGGAGGGGTGTTGTTTAACACATGATCCTATATATGAAACTCATGTATAATGACATATTGATGTTAAAATAATAATTATTATGTGATAACATTGCATAATTTATAAAATATTTTTCTTGATTCATTACTTCCTAGCAATCATGAAGATAGATAGAATTTCAGTAGGCTAATTTGAAAGATTTATTGTTGAGAAGATCATCTAAAGTATAAACGTTAAAAAAAACTCGAATGAAGATTCATGAATCCAATGTTTAAAGCTTATTGTAGGTATTATAAAATATTTTTAGAATAATAAATAGCTAGAATAAATAATAGTCTTCTCAATAATTATTTAAAATATGTTTTAGGATTTACAAATTTACTTCATAATTTTTGGAATTTTTATATATTTATTTCCTTATTATTTGAAGTATTTCATCATTATTAAAAATATTAATTATTGAATAAAATGATTTATATTTAACTATAAGCCCTAAACCATATATATTTTGATTTTTATTGAATATTGAATAAATTGATTTATATGAAGATGAAGATTGTTGTTGATAAAGTAGGAATAATTGTCACTAAAATAGCAGAGATAGCCAAGGTTGCTAGGTGGTGGTGGTCTTCGATGGTCAAAGATGGTAGGCAGCAATAATCGATGGTGGTTAGTAATTGTTGGAGGTGGCAGCCTTCAGGCTACAATCAATGGTAGCAGGCGATGATATGGGAAGGCCACATAAATGGCACCAAGTAGTGAGGGATGAGCGATAATAGCCTGCATTGATGATAATTGAAAAATATTTTAAAAGTTATTTTGAGTATTTTAAAAATAAGTTGGTTTATTTTTACAATAAAAAAATAAAAAATATGTCAAAAATAAAATAGGTTTTTTGAATAGGAAAAAAATAAAAACCAAAAAATGATCCCAAACCAACCATAAGCATGAAATTTTCATGACATTACTATCGAGGAATTATTTCAGCCACACAGCACTTATGATTCTCATCATTTTGTGATTGGTGGTTGAACATGAATACATAGATAATTTCAAGGAAAAGAGTATGTCAAATTGCTAGAGAATGATTGCAAATATATTTTGTTATAATACAATAATGCTTATTAATTGAACGCTTCAAGTGATTTTTCATCATAGGCTACTTATTAATCTCTACTCTTTTAACTTCAAAGCAAGTAGCAAAATCGTAAAATTTGCTTTCTCTACTGAGATATGCTTTGCAATATTTTTTGCATATTGCAAAAATAGATCCTCCATTCTCCAAAATGACATGTAAGCAGAGGCTCTAACACAGCTCTTATTTATTTAGCCACATTTTGTCCTCTCAAGAAGCTATCCATTGCAAAATCATCAATGGAATTATCAAAAGAATCCCAATTTGACTCAAAAATATGTGCTTGATCGAGCTGAAATGACCCTTCCATCTCAATTATTGTTATCATTTCCTCCATTAACGGCGCATAAAATGGTAGATTGAAGGTATTTAATTTAGCCTCTTCCACAAGTCCCTGCTTTCAATTGTTTAGATGTTAGAGAGAGAGAGAGAGAGAGAGCAATGAATATAATATTAAAATTAAATAGTTGAGTATGAAATAATTTTTATTAATAAATTGAATTATCAAAAGTAACCTTTTATCAAAATTGGGCAAAACTTTAAACTCAGGGTAGATAATCTTCTAAAAACCAGCATCTTTTAAGAGAAAATGTTTTTTTAATGTTGGGCATTTTTTTCACTCGAGGGACAACTTGGTTCCAACCCTAAATGCATACTAAAAATTAATTTTAAATAGCATAATTAATTTGTGCAAGATTCTTTATAAAAAATAAAAGGACTTTTTTTTAATTCAAAAGATTTAGGACTAGTTGAACCTTAATTGAGATGTGATATACGACTTTATTGAATGTAAAATTAATATTTATTAATAATAAATATTTCTTAAGATTTTCAAGATATTTTATACACCAGTTTTTTCTTTTTTCTTAAGATTTACAAGATATTTTATACACTTTGAACCCGTGTACACAGTGTGTGTACATAAGTATTTTTAATATAAGTAAAAAATGAAAAAAATACCTTAAAATAGCTAATGTTTTGGCTATTTTTTATTTTTTTTAATTGCACTTAAAATACTTATGTGCACAAACTATGTAGAGGAGTTCAAAGTTTTTAAATACCCCCTAAATTTTAAGAAAAATAAGAAATATTAGTGTACACGTATTATGTACACCACTACACAACAAAAATCTGAACATAGCTCTCTCTGTATGTAATAATTTCTTTAAAATAAGAGGCTTCTGTTGAAAAATAATGAGAAGTACAGATGATGAACATATAATAAGTATACTAACCTATGATACCCATATTAGACAATAAGAAGAGTGAAAAAAATAAACACTTTTGGAAGGAAAAAGCCTCTAATAAAATGATCTTGGCAAACCACAAACATAAAATGATGCATACTCCCCTCCCATCTTATCTCTTACGTGCGTCTCAAAAATCATAAGAAGCTGAAAAATACTATTGAAGTCATTACTTGGGGGATCATTGATAAAATATTGGATCTCAGGTTGATTACGGCTGGACTGACAATAATGCTTTTCCATAGCATCAATGATCTGAGAAATCATCAGAAAAGTGTTGGGGCCTAAGGAGCAGCCTAGATCAGCCACTACAAAATTATGCATGGGTAATGTATTGCATATTTCACTTATCGCTTCTTCCACCATTGATTTTTTCCTCAAGATAGCTTTTTCCTAGAAAAATAAAACATCTTTATTATTGACCATCGATTGTATAGATTGCATGATAAAATTTATTATTAAATCCTAGTATATCACTCATAAGTATAGTAAAAAATAAATCACATGCTGTCAGTAATTTTAAGACCACATTTCATAGATTTTAATCATCCAAGAAGAAAGAAATAATAATTTAGATAATTCCAATCAATTCATGCTCGGCTCACTTAATAGACAAGCTTAAAAGGATTGCCATGAATTTTGCTTAAGCCAAACCACATGAGTATGCTTGGTTTAGGCCATTTATTTGCTTCATTTTACCCAAATTTGATTCCCTTGTTGAACACAAAACTAGTACAATGATAAAATAAGTTTTTTTTTTCAAAGATATCAATTAATTAATCCTCTTATATGTGAATTGCTCTTAAACTAGTGATTTATATCTCACTATTCAATCATGAGGTCATACTTCTTACCTATTCTTTATATTACTTCTCTTTTTTTAAAAAATAAAAATAAAAATAAAGTGTTTATTCGTCAAGTGGGATCAAATAATGAATATATGGTATCCGTAAGTAGAAGCTGAAATTAATCAATAGATTAGAAATCAAACCTGAAGCCTAGAGTTATTATCATAGCTATTCTCTCCACTTCCTCCTACCATATGAAGAATTTGTTCTACCTTCATTCTCTGAAATTGTTGCAGTCAACTCTACTCTCCTTTGGTTTCTCTCAACACAGATGAAATTTATAGAACCACATCAATCGATAAATTGAAAATCAGGCATTCAATACATTTGTTTTTATAATTTTATCATTTATTTTCTAATAAATTCATACATTTGTGTGCTACTACAATTAAGAATTTAAAAGAAAAATGAAAAATATGAGTTAGATTTTTGTCATGAATTTCAATAATTAATTGTCAATTTAAAATTTAAAATTGAAAGTTATTGATTTACAAATATAGGAGAATAGGAAGACTTATATGTAATAGCCTCATTAATATAATATGAAAGATGATGTCACGTGTTCCCATGTTCCCATGTTGATAAATTCATTTATGTTGCCTAATTTTTTTATTTTTTATTTTATTTTTTTCACCATTTGAATCATTTTCATACTAGGTGGATCTACTATGGATGCTATACATTTGTTAAGAGGTTTGATGGAGAAGTATAGAGAAAGTAAGGAGGATCTACATATGATATTTATTGATTTAGAGAAAACTGATGATAAAGTTTCAAGAGATGTTCTTTGGAGAGTTCTAGAACAAAAAGGAGTTAATATTGGTTATATTCAAGTCATTAAGGATATGTATACTAGAGCTGTTACTTGTGTCCAAACACGAGGAGGATTGACAAAATATTTTCCTACTTCAGTTGGATTACATCAAGGATTTGCTTTAAGCCCTTATATTTTTTACTTTAGTTATGGATGTTCTTACTAGGCATTTACAGGATGATGTACCTTGGTATATGCTTTTTGCTGATGACATTCTTCTTATTGATAAGACTAGAGAGGGAGTCCAAGAGAAACTTGAATTATGGAGGTCAACTTTAGAGTCTTAAGGTTTTCGTTTAAGTAGATCTAAAATTGAATATATGGAGTGTAATTTTAGTTGTAGAAGTTCTAGTGGTAATGTTGTGACACTAGGTGAACAAGTCATTAATAAGAGTGAGCGATTCAGATAATTAGGCTCTATTGTTCAAAATGATGGTGAAATAGATGGAGATGTTATTAGTAGAATTCAAGTTGGATGGCTGAAGTGGAGGAATGCATCTGGCCTATTGTGTGATAGAAAAGTCACTTAAACTTAAGGGAAAATTTTATAAGATGGTGGTAAGACCTGCAATGATTTATGGTGCAGAATGTTGGCAAATAAAAGAGAAGCATAAGACTAAGTTAAGTGTTATAGAGATGAGGATGCTTAGGTGGATGAGTGGCTTTACTCTTAGAGATAAAATGTGAAATGAGTATGTTCGGGAAAAAGTTGGAGTAGCTCTAGTGGTAGATAAGATTAGAGAGAGTCGCCTTAGATGGTTTGGCCACATAAAATGTCGGTCGATGACCCGGTTAGGAGAATAGATGCATTAGATTTGCCTTATGTTAAGAAAGGTAGAGGTAGACCTAAAAAGTCTTGGTTAAGATGTATAAAAAATGACCTTAGTATACTTGAATTAAATGAGAATTTGACACATAATTGGGCACAATTGAGACAAAGGATTCATGTAGCCGACCCCACTTTGTGGGATAAAAGCTTGTTGTTGTTGTTGTTATTGTTGAGTCATTTTTATATTGGTCTCACACATCTATGCATTCCTCAATATTCAAACTGAGTTCTCCAGAAATGAAGCAAGATCTCAACCAACTGATTATAAAATGAATTCAGAGTTTTTGAAAAAAAGACTTTCATCAAAACATGATGGTTTTTCAGCTAGTGTTCCTGGCTCTTCTCTGGCTTCTTTGAATGACCTCTCTTAAGCTTGGATTTCTAAAGATTAGCTTCCCTTTCTGGTGGGTTCTTCATATTTTGATTGTTTGCCAGCCTCTGGCTTTGGCTAGGGGCCTTGCTCCTTGGTATAGTTCTTCTTCTTGAACTATACTCATTCATCCATGGATTTTGCATCTACCTCTTCTTTTCCCCATTATCCCTCAAATTTTGGGGCTGCTCAGTCATCCTGCTCACACTCCTCCACCATTATGCCAACTCTATCTTGGAATTGGAAGGCTCTTCTTAATTCACAGAAGGATAATAGTAACTCTCTGTCCCTTTCCTACATCCCCTCTTCAGAAGCCCAAGTTTTCTTTTCGGAAGCTGAGCTTGTTGCTGGATAGTAGGAATGCGAGCTTTCTTTAGACAGTCACGCAATAGGGAAGTGACCATTCTATGGTTCTCTTCTAGCTACTATCAAACAGAAATTGGTTTTTAAGGGCCATTTGGGGCTGCTTACCTTAGAGGGAGATTTCTTCCTGTTCTGTTCTCTTATAAGGAAGATTATGACCTTGTTTGGAATAATGGCCCTTGTTGTCTTAACAGAAGACCATTCATTTTGCAAGAGTGGTCTTGAGACTTCAGACCGATCACAAAAAAATTTTTTGACATCCCTCTATGGTTAAAATTTCCTAATCTTCTGTTATGTTGCTGGAATGAAGAGAGTCTCTCAAAAGTGGCAAGCAAAGTGGGTATTCCTATTGTGGTGGACAATCTTACGGTGTCTAAAACTTGGCTCACCTTCTCCTGTGTCTATGTCCAGGTTCGTCCTTCATCACCGCTCCATGATTCTATTCCTTTGAATATTAACAGGATCAAATTTGATCAAATAGTTCAGTATGATTAGAAACTTAGTACTTGTTCTCCCATGACTCATTGAGCTGCCCTCTTAACCCATCCCTTCGATCCTCTATCAGGGGTCGAAGCAGTAGCAGGAAGCCTCATCCTGGACCTAATCAAAATTTCTTAGGTATTCCTTCTTCTATTCTTCTCGAGACCAATCTTCACCCCCCCTCCCCTCTAATGCTTCACCTAACTTGCAGGACCCCTCCACCCTTCCCCATGCGGCTGATCAAATTGATCCCGCTAGTGTTCCTCCCACCTTAACCACAATATCTCTAAATGACCTAAACCAACTTCCAACCCAATCCCATTCTTCTTCACATTTTGAAGATCCTGACCCTATTGTCAATGAGGAGGCCGATACTCAATCCATCCCCCAATCCCCATATACTATCACTACCCGCTCCGCTGCCATTTCTCCCTCAAAAACCTCTTCACAACATCCCCAAGATTCTATCCCCAAAACTCCTAGGAAGTCTTACTAGGACAAAGAGACCTCTAATTCCCCAAATAATCTTATTTTCTTAGTCCAAATGACTAAGAAGAAAGGAAAGAACCACTAACCTTTGTTTTATGTATCTCCCTAAGCTTAGCAGTTGGAATGTGAGAGCCCTATTGGCTGAAGGCCGGATTCGTGATTGTGCTCGCATCATTTTGGAAAATCACCTTGATATGCTTTGTCTCCTGGAAACTAAAATCAGTAAAGATAACACTGACAACCTAGTTATCAATAAGGAGCTTACATTATTCCCCTATAAAGATAGTTGCAACAATTTTGATGCTTATTTTGGGGGCAGATTATGGTTAAAATGGAATGTTAGTTCCCTTTTCTTTACTCCTAGTATCATCAATGCCCAGTTCATTCATGGTACGGTGTCTACTCCCTCTTGTCCTAAGTTCTTTATTACCTGGATTTATGCTCATAATGAGGCAAGAGACATACTTGAGCTCTGGTCTTTTCTCTGCCACCTTTCTGCTTCTATGGAGGACCCTTGGCTGGTAATAAGTGATTTTAACTGTGTATTATATTCCAACGAGAAAGCTGGTTGCAACCCCATACCACCCAACTGGCTCACTGATTTTAAAGACTGTGTTAATGACATAAGGATTTTTGACCTTCCATGCTCTAAGCTCTTCTTCACCTGGTCTAACCTTAGAGTGGAAAACCCTATTAAAACCAAAATTGATAGAGCTATGTGTAACATGTATTGGCTTGATGCTTTCTCCTCCTCCTCTTACAAAGTTTTACCACCTCTAACCTCTGATCACTCTCCTCTGATTATCGCCTTTAATGATCACTTACCGAAGAATCACAGATTTATTTTCAGGAATCATTGGGTTCTTTACTCAAATTTCCAGGTCTATGTCACTAAAGCCTGGAAAGCTTTTGTCAAAGGGGATCCCATTTTGGTGCTATTCAAGAAACTAAAACTTGTTAAAGATTATCTCAAATCTCATAAGCTTGAATTCATTTCTCTTGAGCAGTAAATCAGAATCTTGAAGGAGGATCAAGAAATCTACATGAAGTTTCTTGATAATGATCCCACCAATATTTCTTACCTCCAAAACATTGAGGAGATAAATGCTCGCTATGCGGATACCGTCAAGAAAAAAAGTTAATGGGATAAGCAAAGAGCTAAAATTTCTTAGGTTACTCATGCTGATGATGACCTTAAATTTTTCTAGTGCTCCATTAAAGAACAACATAATTCAAATATCATCAAAGAACTTCTAGTGGAAGGGGGAATAATTTCTAGTCCTTCAGAGATTGCAGCTGAAATTTGTCTTTACTACTCATCTCTCTTCAACAAAACCACTAACAATGTGTTCACTCTTTTTGATATCCCTGTTGGTACTCCTATTACTTCCATCCAATTTGATGACTTAGGTTCCTCCATTACTGACACAGAAATTATGGTGGCTCTCAACAGCATTAACGAGGACAAAATCCCTGGCCCTGATGGCTTCACCTCCAAATTCTTCATATCCTGCTGGGACACCATTGGCAATCAATTCATGTTAGCTGCTCAACACTTCTTCAAAACCATAAACTTCCCGATGTCTTCAAACACACTATCATTACTTCGATCCCCAAAATCAAACATGCTAACACTTTGACGGACTACAAACCTATTTCTCTTTATAACACATTTTATTAAGTAATTGCCAAGGTTTTACCCAACTGGCTTAAATCTATCCTTCCCTCTATCATCGATCTAGCTCAGTCTACTTTTATCAAAAATAGAGATATTGCTGATAATATTTTAGTGGCTCATGAAATCTGCTTGGAATTCAATAATAGAAGTTCTCAAAACCTCTTTTGTGCTAAGATTGACCTCCAAAAAGCCTTTGATAGTGTTAACCACAAAACGGTCATTCTCAAACTTATTCAAAAGGGTTTCCCTAAGGTATTTGTGGATTGGGTGGAAGCTTATATTTCTGACATCCCTTTCTCCATTGTGTTAAATGGCCAAATAGAGGGATACTTAAAATCATCAAATGGATTGAGACAAGGGTGCCCTCTTTCTCCCTTTCTCTTTACCATCATTATGGATATCTTCTCTTGCTTACTTGAAAAGAAGGTGACTGATCAAATATACAAGCCGATTGCTTCTGGTAACTATTTCATATCCCACCTCTTATTTGTTGATGACATTTTGGTGGCAGGGGTTGCTGATACTCAATCGGCCTTATCCCTTAATGAGATCCTGGTTGGTCTCTCATCCCTTACTGGCTTAGATGTGAACCATTAGAAATACCAAATATGCTTTTCTAAAAGTTCTAAAGCCTCTCATCTCTTCAGCTCCATACTAAACATTGAGCCCGGTGATTTCCCTCTCAAATACCTAGGGCTTCCTTTAGTGGCTAGACATCTCAAATCTATCCACTGTTTGACCCTACTTGATAAACTCACTAGATGGCTAGCTGGCTGGAAATCTAAATGGCTCTCTTATGGTGGAAGACTTCAACTTATTTGATCCTCTATCAATAGTTACTTAACATATTGGCTTAGAGCTCTGGTTCTCCCTAAATGTATTATCAAAAAAATTATATCTTTAACTGCCAAATTCTTTTACCATGGAGATGTGATCAGGAAAATGCACCCCATCTCATAGTATAAGACAACCTTACCTAGAGATAGGAGTGGCACGGGGTTGATTTCCATAAACACTCTCAGTGTTATTTGTAAAACCAAGATCCTTTGGAAAGTGCTTAATCAATCCTCTTCTCTAGCAATTTGGAATAGAAATAAATATGGCTTTATCTGGCAAAAAACACATAAATATTCAACTTTCTGGAGAGATCTTCAACTTTGTGGTTCTAGAGTTAGAGGGAAGCTGCTTTATTCTGTTGGTGAAGGTTCTCATTTTTTCCTTTTTAAGACCCTTGGTGCAACGAAAATTCTCTGTTTGATATTTGTGGTGCTGAATGCTTGGCCTTAATCAATTTGTCTAAGAACTCTACTCTCAATGCTATCATGAGTAATGGTAAATGGGACATCCCAGTTGCTTTCTCCCAACATTTTTCGGCATGTGCTCTCTCTATTATGCAAACAAAAATTCATCCTGGTCCAGACTCTATACTTTGGAATGGGAACAAATCATTTAATAACAAAGGTATTATTAGTACCCTTTTTGACCAGGTCCCCTCTGTGGATGGGTTTAAAGAAATTTGGTTTAAAGGGTTTGCTATTAACTATGCAGTGTTCTGTTGGATGGCAAAATTGGGTGGGCTTAAAATGTCTGATATGCTTAGCCGAAGGGGTCTTGGTTCTAACCTAGACTATTCCTTCTATCACTCTGATAAAGAATCTCACACCCAATTATTTTTTGGTTGCCCTTTCTCTCTAAATATCATCAGATCTCTTTTTCCTAATGGGAATTTCTTCCACTTTCAACCTACTCTCCAAACTCTTCTTACTGCTTCCTCCCTTCTGAGCCATTCTACTTTGAAAAAGGCTCTATTTACTTATTATGGCTGTGACTGTTTACACCATTTGGTACAAGAGGAATAAGAGAATTTTCACTAATCAGTTGATTTCAGCTGCTACAATCTCCCTGAACATTAAATTTAGAGTTGCTGTTAAACTTAGTCGAAGGGTTCTTAAAGATAAATGGCCTCGCCCGGTGTTGGAGACACTTAACAAATGGATCAATTACAGCAAAACTGATCTTTCGGGCAGACCTCCCTAATGGAGAGGATTTTTTCTGCAGGCCTATTTCTGGTTTTCCTTTTGGGTTGCTGACCTTTGTCTATTTTCTTTTGCCATTTATCTGATAATTTATGAATCTGTTTTGTGCTGGAACAGCTCTCTATTTTCAGGGTTGCGTTCAAATTTTTCCTGGACTGCGATGAGTCTGTTGCTGCTGATGGTGTTATTCTTTCCCCCTTATTGCAACCGTTTTTGTGCACCTCCCTTTCAGATAGAGCTATATAGGGGAGGTAACTTTTTTCTGCAGGCCTGTTACTGGTTATCCTTTTGGGTTGCTGACATTTGTCTATTTTTTTCCACTTATCTAATGATTTATGCTTCTGTTTTGTGTTGGAACCACTAACTGTTTAGTAGGTTGCCTTCGAATTTTGCCTAGACAATGATGAGACTGTTGCTGCTAATGGTGTTACTCTATCTCCCTTTTTGCAGCAGTTTTTGTGCTCCTCCTTGGATGACGTTTAGGTGCAACCTGGAACTACGGCTCGGCCTGCCAAGTTTTCTTTCTCCTGTTCTGTTGGCCGTTATTGTTCCATTGGATGGCAGTTGTTGTCAACCGTGATAGCTTTCGCGTGGCTGCTAAACTTAGTAGATGGACTCTAAAAGATAAATGGCCGGTGCAGGTGATTAATTCTATAAGGAATTGGCTTGAATGTGGAAAAAAATGTCTGCAGGACTGAACCTCCTTGGGGCCTTTTGTTTTTTTACGCTGGTGCTTTGATGATTCTGTTTAAATTGCTTATACTCTTTCTCTTTGTTTGGCTCCTGATTTTTGGATTGGAGTTTGCTCCCTTTTTTGAGATGGTTGGCTGCAAGGTTACCCTTATTTTTGATGCCTATCATCTTTATGGCTTGGATGATTTTGCCTCTAAATGGCAGACGGTTTGCACAATGTTTTACGTTTCTATCGAGCTAAGACTGGACAATGATGAGTCACTGCTACCCCAAAAACTCAAACTGAGAACTTACATGGGTTTGAGCTTATCTATGGTTGACAATGGCTGCAACCTGGAATTATGATATGATATTTTCTGTGTTCTGGGATCCTTCTCCTTTTGGTTTTGGTAGGATGAATGGTGGCTTGCTGTTGCTACATGTATTCAGTGAGAACTTTTTGTTCTCTTCATGGGAATCTATCGTTGGTAATTTGTGTTATTGGTTGGAATCTTTTGGGAGTGGACATGTATTTCCTGTGTGGTCTCATCTCGGCCAGTTTCGTCTCTATCCCTTTCTATTGGATGGCAGCTATTGTCAACGATGGGGTGCTCTATATGTAGACAAAGAATATGTATTCGGTAGCACTGTCCCTGAGTCCAGATCCTCTTCCTCGAATTTTGATCATTATTTGGACATTGATTTTACTTGTTGGTAGGAAAACAAAATTTGGCTTCAGACCTACTTCCTTCAAGTGGTTTTGAGATTGTTATGAACGACGCGCGTTATCAAGCGTGCGATCGAGTAGCCAATTGTGTCTGAGTCCAGGTCCCTTTACATTATTGTATTAGTTCTGTTTTTGAAGTTTAAACTTTGATCCCTGAATTTTTCTTTCATTAGATCTTTTGTAATAGTTTTTTTGGAATGAAATTGGGCTTCTGCCCTCAATTTTCCCCAAACAAAAAAAAAAAAAAATCGTGATAGCTTTTGATCGTTGGACAACCAATCTTTCTCGATTACTTATTGTCTCTGACCCATTTTTAGCTTAGTCTCTGAGTCCAATGACTCTTTCTCTTATTTGCCTTTTGCTTTTATATTATTTTTTTTGTTTTTGTCCAAGGGCTATTCTTACTCTTAGGAGTATCTTCTTTGTAATTACTCTTTTTGGAATGATATTGGGCTAAGCCCTCAAATTTTCCAAAAAAAAAAAAACTAACTCATTATGACAAGAAATATTGTTGCGTAATTCTCACATACAGCACATGGGCCATGACCTTTCCAAACAATAAGTTTGGTTCAAATCAATAAAAGCACTTTTTTAAAAACAAAAAATTATGAAAACAACTTGAAGATTTATATATATAGCCTACAATTTCTATGCATTTACATATCTAATATATAAAATTAGATATTTAGTAATCTAATCTTTTTTATGCTTCAAAAGATACATTTCATTTAAAAAACAGTGAATGATGATGATATATATATATATGATATTGAAAATTATGATGTTATATATGTAATAATTAAAATTTAAGTGTTAGATATATATTATGTGACATGTATATAAATGCCCCAAAAAAAATTATATTTGCTATATATTATTTAAAAAATAACAATTATCATTGTGACATATATAATAATTTTGCGTTCAAAATTATTATGATTTTTATTTTTTTTATTTTTATTTATTTTATTTATTTTTGCATAGTATTTTATGTTTAAGGTTAATGCTTACAAGAAGGTCTTCAAATTTTAATGATATATCTTCAAAAATTAATATAATTTTTCTATAAAAACTATTAATTTTTTTTATTTCTTTTTATAAATTAGGGACTAGAGTTGAATTAATAAAAAATATGATTTAGGAATTTAAATGTCATGTGTACGATTCTAGAAAATCATGATAATATATGTATATATATGTATATATATATATATATATATAAACATCCAAACACAAATTATTTTTGATATGATTTAAAAGATAATACCCAAAATAGTTATTTTTCCTATGAAAAAAATCTATTGTGGTTTATACTCTATTAACTTTCAAAAAATTAAATAAATAAATTATATAATTTTATGTGAGAAGTCACTATGTAAATTTTTTTTTTCCAAACCTCTTAGTTTTCTAAATGTAAAATTGATATAAAAATTAGAGATAATGAATGACCTTATGATATAAAAAAAATTTGTGATAATAAATATAAAAATTGATCAGTCAAAATTAGTTAAATGATGAAAAAAAGAATGGTATTGCAAAACCTAATACAACTACTATTAATGATTGTTAGGATCATTAAAAAATTTTTTTGTGGTGATAATAGATAAATTTATTAGTCAAAATAAACAAAAGGGTGTAAAGATTATAGGGGCGCAAAAACTAATACAACTATTAGTAATGACAGATAGGGTTATAAAAATTTTCATGTAATAAAACAAAAAAATATAGATAATCATCATTTCATGTATAAAATTAATTATGATTTATATGTTACAAAATACATTCATTTAATCCGATGCAAATCTCAATGTAGTTTCTGAATTAAAAACTTTCATAATTAAATTTGAATCATCAAAATATTGGTTTCAACAAACTTATTATCAAATTCGACGTATTAATAAGACAAACTTAAATATACCAAAAATAATTTGATCTTAGTCCAATGATCCCAAATAAAACAATTGAGGTGTGGTCGAAATTTTGGGATATGAATTGAAAGGGCAAATGATATTTAATTTTTGTATATTTATAATCAAAATGAGTATCTCAACAAGAAAATTTCAACGTGTCCAAGTTCCAATTTTGTGATCATTAAGGCACTTAAAATTAAAAGAATAGTCTATGATAAAAAAAATTAATCTGACCATTTGATATAGTGTTTTAAACTTTAATAAAAATAATCAAAATACTACTATCAAAAATTATAAATAGCCCTTTATTCTTCATATATGAAGAGATGATAATGAGTCTCAAAAAAGAGAAAGCATGGAGATTTAAAAAAAAATAGAGCTTTAATTATTATTCGACATCAACACCCACCACTATTAAACTTAGCCACCTGACCCTCATTATTCAATTGTCATTATCAGACTATCTTTGCCTGATCGTCATAGCCCATTTACCATCATTCAGCCAACATCATCTGACTAACATAGTTTGTTCTTTCATCATTCTACCACCAATACATCATCCAATCATTATCATCATCATTCACTACATCTCTAGCATTATCCTCCACGTTCATAAGAAGACAAACTTGCGATCTAAACTTTATAACTACATCTTCTTCAAATGAGAAAAATATTGGGCCTTTATAATATCTCTCAATATGATAGATCATTTCATCTAGGTTAGGCCATGTGATCTTTTTAGGATTTTTATATAATAACTTTATTTTCAGTTGAAGTACTTTCTTTTAAATGTGTGTGAAATCTTTGTACAAGTAAAACATAAAATACTATCTTTATAACTGCAAATATGTTATCACACAATAGTTTGCTATCATCTATAAAAAATATTTCACACATCTTACTGACATAGTGGCAAGTTTGGTTGTTAACATGGAAAATAAGATGAGTCAAGGGCAATCCTAGATGCAGGCCTAGAGTCGGGTGAGAAATGAGGATAATGAGATATAAGAATTTAGGGTTAGGTGGTAAGGTTAATTTAAGTTATTTTTATTTAGCATATTAGCTCTTTGATCAATGATCAAATAGCTATAAATTAAAATACATTAAATTGGCCTTTTATAAATAACCCAATCTTATTGGTTAGTTAAATTAATGATTTTGATTGGTTGTTATCGATGAGATGTTTTATTGACTTCATAAATGGATCATATTCAATAATAGGATGGTTCATAGGCGAATTAGAAGGTCCAATCCAATTTTAATATCGTTGGTCTAAGGAGTGGTTGTGCCTCATAATATTTTAAAGTTATATTGTTTTTGTCATAAATTTTTAGGATTATTTATTTTTGGATAACTTAGATTTTGATATCCAAAAAATTATGGGTAAATGATACATAATAAAAAAAATTCCATCAATCAATCTTGAATCTTGATGCAATTTTGAATTAAATTAAATATCATTCTAATTTCATTAAACTTATAGTCAAATTAATCATCTTAATGAGACGAATTCAATACACCAATAATGATCAAATCTAAGTTCTAATTTGCTCAAATTAAGTAATTGAAATGTATTGAAAATTTTAGAATATTAATTAAAATAAAATAATATACAATTTGTGCATGCACATAATTAAAATGAGTGCATTGATGAGAAATTCTAAAAAGTTTATGATTGCTAAATTCATATGCCATTAAGACATAAATCTTGAAAGAGAATATTATAATCAAATGAATCAATCTGAACCAACTAATAAGAGATTTGAAAACAATAATAACTATAACTAGAAATATCCTTCAATCAATTATCATGATCTAATTATTATTGATTATTAATTATTATTTAATTATCATCATCTAAATATTATAATTTTTTATCATTAATATCTTATCAATTTTTTCAAAAATCAATCATTATATATTGGACAATAATAATAATAAAAAATATCAGCCTGGAAGATTCACATGGAGCTTATGGACCTAAGGTATCTCATAATAATGTCGATGTCCATCAATGACGTTGACATTATCATCAAAGTCGTGCATTGAATTTAATAATTATTAAATTTATATTTTGATATTTACTATTTTTAATAAAATATAATATTATATATGTTATGATGGTACGACATGACTGTTGTGGATCCGAGAGGCCTCTCATTAAGAGTTTGGTTTTGTTTAAAGGAGGCACATGCAAATAAGTTCAAACATACTCTTCTAACCCTTATTCCCAAAATCAAGCACTCTAACTTGATTGCAGACTACCGTCCAATATCTCTCTGTAACACTATTTACAAGGTTATAGCCAAGGTCATTGCTGGTAGATTGAAGAGGTTCCTTCCATATCTCATTAACCATGCTCAATCAGCTTTCATCAAGGGTAGAGACATAGCAGATAATCTCTCTATGGCCTATGAGATATGCAATGAGTTTAATTCTTCAAGGAATCACTGTTATTTTCTTGCAAAGTTTGAATTAAGGAAGGCTTTTGATAAGATCAATAGGCAATATCTAATCCACAGAATTTGTGCCAAAGGTTTCCCTATCAGGTTCATTAAATGGGTGGAGGATTATCTCTTGGACGTCCCCTTTTCAATTGTGTTGAATGGTAGTATTAAAGGCTTCTTCCCCTCAACAAATGGTCTGAGACAGGGCTGCCCTCTCTCCCCCTTTTTGTTCACTATTGCTATGGACACCTTCTCATGTCTAATGGATAGGGAAGTTAATCTTCTCCTTTATAATCCTTTCTTTTCAGGTGAGTGCAAAGTCTCTCATCTACTTTTTGCTGATGACCTCTTGGCTATGGGGGAAGCATCCCATTCCACTCTCCAGTCTCTTAAACTTTTCCTCAAATCACTTGAGTCTTACACTGGGCTGGAGGTTAACACTGAGAAATCCTCCATATGTTTTTCTAAAAATTGTAGTAGGGTGGATGACCTTATTAATATCCTTGACATCAATTAGGGTACTTTCCCTCTAAAATACCTTGGCTTACCTCCAGTGATTGGCTCCATAAAGTGGGCTTACTTCAATCCTCTTGTTGACAAACTTCATACTTGGCTAGATGATTGGAAATGCAAGTTCCTATCTCTTGGGGGCAGATTTCAATTGATTAGATCTTCTATGAATAATTACCTATCCTATTGGTTTCTATCCATAGCTATACCCAATGGCATAATTAAGCGCATCTGCTCCTTTACAATGAATTTTTTCTACCATTCAGGTGAGGCAAAGAAGCTTCATACCATTTCCTGGGCTCGTACCACTCTTCATAAAGATAAAGGTGGTATTGGACTTCTCTCTGCTTCTTTCTTAACCAGATCTATAAGCTTAAAATTATGTGGAAAATCTGTTTGGGGGATTCTCTCTTTGCTAAATGGTGTAAAGAGAAATATGGCTCTATTTGGAATCCCATCCTCTTAAGAGCCTCCCCCCTTTGGAAACATATTAAGTCTATAGCTATTAGATTCAAAGATAAATTTACCTATAAGGTGGGCAATGGAACATAACTTTCCCTTATCCATGACCCTTGGGATGGAGGTTCTTCTTTATCTGATAATCTTAGGCCTAGAGGGCTACAGTCTTTGGGGCTCTCTGTCGATGCTAAGTTGAGCTCAATAATTCTTAACGGGCACTGGAATCTACCCTCTAGCTTTACTTCAGCTTATCCTAGATGCTCCAACAGAATCTCCTCCATCCCTATCCTGGGAGGTAAAGATGTTATTGTATGGCACATTCAGAACTCTCCTACAAACAAGGATTTTAAGATGGCTATTTTTGAGTCCCACGACACAGTGTGCTAAAGCAATGCAATTTGGTTCAAGGGTCATGCTATAAATTTTGCCCTCTATTATTGGTTGGCCTACTTGGGAGGTCTAAAAACTTCTGAGGTTCTTGCTAATAGGGGTCTTGGCTCCTCCTTTAACTGCTGCTTCTGCCATACTCACCCTGAAACTCATACTCACTTGTTCTTTGAGTGTCCTCTTTCAATGAAATTAATTAGAGCTCTGATTCCAAATGGCAAATTCTTCTTAATGTAGTCCTCCCTACATCAGATTCTAGGTAATGTGGATGAAAGTACAAACAATGTGACATCTAGATTCCATTACTTGATTACTACTGTTAATACTCCATATGGAGAGAAAGGAAAAAAAGTTATTCCCATCTACCTATTCCTCCTTTGATTCTCTTGTCTCTCTGATTCAAGAACGGGTTGCAGCAAAACTTAGAAGGTGGAAATTCAATGATGCCTAACCCAGTTACATTCTTTACATATTTGGATTCTATTTTTCTTTCCTCCATTCTTCTCCTCGATGCTGTGTTATTTTATATTGTGAGCTGGATGGACAATGATGACCAACTTGGGGTTGACTGTTCATTAAGTATGTTGGTTGCCTGCTTGGAGGGCCTTCTTGGCAACTAGTGTGTAACTCCTTTCTATAGCCTCTTCTTGGTTTAACTGAGGGCCGTGAAAGCAATCGTAGGCCCCTACCCTCTCACCCGTCGGCTCTCATCCCTGATGATTTTGGTTTGCTGGATACTCCAGTTTTTGGTGGTCTGAGTCCCCCTTCGACTCAAATACTTAGTTCCTGTTCTTTGTCTACAACTTTGTATCTCTTTTATGCACACTGTTGATTTTTCTTCTGCTTCTATCGGTAGAAGGCTAAATTCCTTCTCATCGTTCCTTGCTTATGTTGTTAGCTTTCCTTTCTTAATTTTATACTTGTATTCATTCTTCATTTGGAATTAAACTGGGCTAGGCCCTCAAAATTTTCCAAAAAAAAAAAGAGTTCTACACATTTTTAAATGCCCTTGAAACTTATTGAGAAAAACAAAATAGCAGATAAGCGCATAAGTGCGGTGCCAGCAACTACCTACTAATTATTATCTAATTCATTAAATATAGCACTTAAAGTCTCAAAAGTTGAATATTGAGAGGAAAATAAATTTATAATTTCTAAAAATATTTTTTATTTTTATTTCATTGTGTCTTATTAAGAAATATAGTAATTTTAATAAATTTTATTTACTTTTAGAATCCTGAAATACATCATGATCATGAAATAATAGCAAATTTTTTAACATATATGATAAAATTTCAAATTCTAGGGTGGGAAATTGCCCATCCTAAATATAACTTAGGTCTGCTATTATTTATGCAAAAAATAAAAACTAAAAAAATACACAATCAATTTTCTAGTCATTATGAGGCATAATAAAAAAATCTTATGTAAGTAAAACTAATATAGTGATCTTGATTCATTGAGTCATTATAAGGTAGGGGCGGTACTATGTGCAAGGAGTTTGAGTTACTGTTGTGATTAAAAATTATAATAACTTATTCAATTGGGCCAAGTCAAAGAAGCGAGGATGTGAGCATGAGCACTTAGTGCCCTACATGTAGCTTATGAGAGATCATCATTCTCATGCACCCTCTCTCTCTCTCTCTCTCTCTCTCTCTCTCTCTCTCTCTCTCTCGGAATCATATTCTCATGTGTCTTCTTATTAATATTTTTTTGGGATTTTGTATAATATAGATGTCCAGGTGACCTTGTTAAAAACATGTGCACTATGTCTCAATTTCGCCAACTAATATTGCATCATTAGATAATGTAGGTGGAATAGATGGTAGAGAATATGATTAAACGTGTTATTGTTCATTTATTTTTTGATACAATGCTTTTGTAGATTATTGAACAAGCTAGTCTATGATAGTTTAAGATAAAATGGCACAATTAATATTCTTGGCTTGAAGGTTTCTTATAGATTTAAGCTTCATAGTTATCTTTCAAATTTTGGAAGGAAAATCTCAATTAAAGCTAATTCTAAATAAATTATATAATGTAATTATTTTATTTTCAATTTCACTAGATCCATAAATAGAATTTATTACTTCTTATCTAATCAGTTAGATGGGGGATGATGATAAGCTTTATCAAGATCCAATAATTTCACCATCTTATATTAATCATAGTTTCTTATCTAATTAGTTAGAGAAAGTAACCAACCCAATCAAAGCAAAAGGTCTATTTTTTCTAATAGTTATTTATCCAAGAAGAAAAAAAAGACTAATGGACTAAGGGTGAAAGCTTGTTGATAGGCCAACTTCATGAAGATGTTAGTCGGCCAAGGTGTTTATTCAAAATTAGATGCATGAAACAATCAAATTAAAACCTCCACTAAATAGACATTTTGAAACAATTCATACTTTTGTCATAACCATGATAATATAGCACCATCACAAGTTGATTAATTACTAAATCAAGACATGCTAGATTCTTATTGACAAAAAATTTTAAGTTTAGATTTCTCGACTACATTAACAATGTGATCGCGGGCCTATTTTAAATTTGGTGGTATAGATTAGCATGATGTAGAAAGATACTTTACATATACACTAATGAGAAACTAACAAAGATACTTACTAGTAATGGCTTAATATTTGTTGCATTAGACATTTATACATATTGTCATTACTATTATTTAGTGGTAGTTTAAATTGCTACATTTTGCAATGATTATAATTGTTGCAAATGTTACCTCATATAATAAATAAATGCTTGAATTAAAAATTCAAAGTTTTAAAATTTGGAGTCTAGATTTAAAAACTAAAAATTACATGTTTAAAATTGAAGCATAAAATATGCCTTTGAGGTTAGCAAGCTAAGCATTCTTCTTAGATATCTTTAATATATAGCACATATAAAATAACATAAAAAGCTACATCACTCAGCTTCTTTAATTTTTGATCTCTTAACAAAGCCATGGCAATTTCTCATTTGAGAGCTCCTATTTCTCCATATTTTCTTCCATATTTTAGCCTACCAATGAACCATTTTTTTCAAATAGTTGCTTACTTTTTAACCATTTAACAACTAAGGTAGCCTGAAAATAAAAATTTGAAATATCTTTAATATTTAATTTCTTTATTAACACCACTATCAACTAACATTACCTCATCATTCTCATGTATCTCAACATTAAAAAATAAAATTCCATTTTTATGCTTCTCTCTAAGAGGTACTTAAACATAATTCATTAATAGTAAATATTGTTGACCTCACTTTTAGTGAGGTTGACAACTCTTCTCTTAGACATAGGATTTGATCAAGGCACTAAAGTTCTATTAACCTCAAGTGAGGTTAATAATCATCCTACTTTAGTAATTAGGACTCCAACCTTGGTTAAGAGCTTCTTAAATAGGCACTTAGGATACTATAATTAATAATTAAGTGTATAACTTAAACTAAAGTAGAAATAAAATATAAAATCAAAATAAAACTAAATATAGAATCAAAATTAAATTAAAAAGTCAACACATTAAGGTGTAAACATTGGTTAGCCTAGTGAACCCCACAAGACTTAACTTGACCCAATAAGACAATGTGAGTATAATCAAATCCAAATTCAACATAATATAATAAAAACTTAGATCAAGTAAACCTAAATTGTAATCTAAATTCAATTGAACCTAGATTGAGTCAATTAGCTTGATCAACACAATTGACCCTATTTAAGCTCAAAATCATCTAAGCCTATTAAAATAAAATAAGATTAAAATAAATCCAAATTAAATAAAACCAAAAGCATAAAATTTATATTTAAATATAAACAAACATAAAACTATATTCAGATAGGATACAAAATGGCTGGCTAGATCATTTGGCATAATTTGACTCATGTGGGCCCCGCTAAGCTCATACAAAGTTTAACTAGAATAAAATAAAAATAAATTTGCATAAAAGCTTAAAATCATTATATTATCTTATTCAAATTTAATACAACCCTAATTTGAGCCCAATTGGTGCTCGATTTGGCCATTCAACCCATTTGATCGAAACATTTGGACCCCACTAAACCCGAATCAAATTTAACCAAAATTAAATCAAATTAAACTTATCTAAAAGCTTAAAATTATTGAATAAACTCATTTAAAATTAATTTAAGCTTAATTTGGGCTTAATTTGATCATTGGACCCAATTGAACTTAAAACAGCCAAGTGGGTCATTTGACTTATTTAAGTCAAATTGAGTTGATTTAGATTTAAGTTAAATCAAATTAATTAATCATAAATATTTTAAATAATTAATTTTAATTTAATCCTAAATTAATTGGGCAAACAAGACTCACTTAACTCAGCCAAACTCAATTTAGGTTAAGTTGAGTCAACTCAAGTATTAACCCAAAATTAGTTTACTCAACTCCCCATACACCAAACCAAGCAAAATTTCAACTTTAATAAAGCGAAGGTCTTGCTAAACACAAGGGAAAAAAGAAAGAGAGAGGTGACAATGAGGACAAAATATATTCATTTCTTTTCACAATATGGGGTATGGAGAAAAAAAGAGAGGCTTTTCTACACACCTCATTTTCTTTTATTCTTAACATTCTAAAAAAGAAAATACAAACACACACAGATCTTCTTCCAACCAGAAGGAAACCCCTCTCCCCACCTTTTATGCTCTCTAAGTCTAAGAGCCACCAATTTTTAGCAACGGGTGGTGGTGCATGATGGCCAGAGCATCCAAGGGAGGCAAAATAGGAGATCCAAGATCTTTTGGCATCCACCGAATGTGGGCTTCAAAGAGGTAACTTTTTTAAACTTTAGATCAACCATAAGAGTTTGTATTTGTTGAAAAATTTGAACGAATCTTGGAGTTTCCCTTATATCTCATTAGACTTTCTTTCTTTCAATTCCCTATCACGAAATAAAGTGATTTCAGAATAAGATCTTCAGATGATCATCAGATCCGGTAATGTTTGGAGTAGATCCCATCTACTAACCTATTTGGTCTACCTACCATGAGGGAGACAACCTTCAGGTTGTCCATCTTACTTCAACAAAATGAATGACCATGATTAGATCTCATTTTTTGATTTATCTCATTAAATCTAACCCAAAACTTTAAAAAAATAATTATAAAATACTAAACAAAAAATGAAAATAAATGCTCTATGGATTCATCTTTTCAAGAGAAATCCAATTAACCCAAATTCCCTAAATTTGGTTGTATATTTTAGGTGTAATTTGAGTTTTGTAAAAATTATATTTCTTTAATTATTCTAAAAACACTAATAAATCAAGTTGAAATTTTAATAAAATAAATTTTATGTTATTCTCTACTAATCATAAATATTTCAAGTTAAATAGCCTTCTAGTTTAATAGCTATTAATTTTTGAAATCAATTGGATAATTTTTAATAATTAATTAATTAAAAATTATAAAAATTATGATAAGTAGGGTTTATATCACTGTAATAAATATCAGAGATCATAAAAAATTAATTAAACCCTTTGGATCACACTAAATCACAAAAATAATCAAATTAGGGTTTAGTTAAGCATCAATTAATTATTTAATTATGTATAAATTTTAAAAAATCATAATAAATTATAAAAAACTCTAAAAATGTAAATAAATCTTCTATGGAAAGCTTAGACAGAGGAGAATCTAAGAAAAATAAAAGCCGCAAAATTTATCAAGTATATAGGGATTAATTAAGGTTTAAAGTTTCAATTAATTAATGTAATTAAGCTTTAATCACTTGATGTATTAGCTTGAAATTTGGTATGATAGTCTTATGGAATGAGCTCTACCTCCCATAATTATTTCAAGTTAATTTGTTAAGTAGTTTGGGAGATTCAAAATTTTAAACCAAAATTAATCATTTTTATGTATTTAATAAATAATTAAAATTTAAAAAATAATGAAATTAACTATGAAAGCCTAATTATGTATTAAAATAGTAAGGATGATAAAAATTTAATTAAGACCTCTAGCCTTGATTATTTCTCAAAATTAGTCTAAAGGGCTTTCATTTAATTATTTAAATCATTAATTACCCTAGAACTTAGAAAATCCATAATAATTAGTGTAGACCTCCAAAAACTTTTACCAAGCCTCTTTGTGCTCAACTAAAAAAAAAGGCTTTCAATGAAATTAAAATGTCCAATTAGTTTAGGGTATTTTGAGTACAATTGATGATTATGGGTTTTCTCTATTTCTTGAATTAATTTTTAGTTATAAGCCCAATTATATTAGAATTTTTAGGATGCATTTATTTCATATTTATGCATTTTATGTAAATTTCTCATAATTTTTGGGCTTATACTTAGGGCTTAATTAAATTTATGGGCTCTTTTAGACTTAATTGATAAAATAATTAATTAAGTTTAATTAATTCATAAAAATCATTTAAACTTCTTTTAAATCACTTAATGAACAAAAATGGGTCAAGGGATAACTTTAATAATTTTTTCTCCTCATTAGTATGAAATGATTTAAATTTTAAAAATCAACCCTTAATGAATTCTATTAAGCTTAATAGTGCTTATCTTCATGTGAATAACCTAACGAATTAATAACTCCAAATAGGTTATGTGATAATATTTAATTGATTTGCTTCATTTATTTATAAATTTACTTTTCATATGTCTCAAACATTCATAATTCAAAAATAAAATAAAAATATTTCATTTAATTGCATGCTTTGAATTAAATAGTGTGGCTATTATCATTAATAAATCTTAAATTATTTTTTCAATTAATAAAAGAATAATATATTTATTAATCTAAATATAGATTAATATAAATATTTAAAATTTAAATCTAAAATCATATTTGTATGAACTACAATTTGAAAGATACATAGTCTGAAAACCCGAGGTCGCAAGATTACTGGTCCAAAGGAGGCCATGATACCTCATATTTTTGGTATAATGATGACACATACCTTAAGACATAGTGAATTAAATTTTAAGGTTAATTTTTTTTTTTTTGCTTATACACA
Organism: Cymbidium sinense; assembly: GCA_021442155.1. NCBI lineage: Eukaryota > Viridiplantae > Streptophyta > Magnoliopsida > Asparagales > Orchidaceae > Cymbidium > Cymbidium sinense. The sequence goes on from CM038222.1 coordinate 95,405,120, forward strand.
CACACACACACACACACACACACACACACACACACACATAATATAAATATTTAAAATTTAAATCTAAAATCATATTTGTATGAACTACAATTTGAAAGATACATAGTCTGAAAACCCGAGGTCGCAAGATTACTGGTCCAAAGGAGGCCATGATACCTCATATTTTTGGTATAATGATGACACATACCTTAAGACAGTGAATTAAATTTTAAGGTTAATTTTTTTTTTTTTGCTTATATACATACACACACACACACACACACATATACATATATATATATATATATATAAAGCATCTTCAAAATTTTTATAGTTTCATTCTTATTCCTACATATGTATGTATAAGTATATGAATTAACAAGTATATAGTCTGGACATTTCGAGAGCACGAAACTTTAAGTAGTCCCAAGGGGGTCTCAAATTACCTCATTTCCCTGGTTCAACAATGACACATATTTGTATAAATTTAATATACTAATATGTATGTATATGTATAGGGTATAAATAAATCATTTTCTTCTACAAAATTCATGTATTATATCTCATATATTAATTATTAATGAAAATACATTAATTCATTCATGCATTCAGTGTGGAATAATCTATTAACATATATACATGTATTCATTAAATCTAGTTATTCAATTAAGTATATTATCTAATTTAATGTATATTGGGATGATGAAGCAAGGTCAAGAAAAATGTCATTAAATTAGTCGTTTGTAAATTTTAAGATATCTTTCATGTTTAGATAAAATCACTTAAGCCACATCCAAACACATAGCTTAATAGAAAATTTTATAACACTTCAATAAGATGATAAGTCATAAAATTTGTCTTTAGATTTTACCTATGGTTAGGGATTTAGGTAGATCTCACTCCTCCTCTCTTTAAAGTCATATTTATTTGATTTGATTAAGGTTTAAAATAAAATTCTTATGATTATTTGATTTCATGTATATTCAATTGATTATCATATTTATTCTTTCTATCAAATTTAATTTGAGTATTTCTTAAATTTAAATATTTTATGTTGATTAATTTATTTCATTAAATTAGAGTTTAAAATTAGTTTTTTTATTCATCTTATTAGACTTATGTTAATTTGTTTTCTTTGTTAAACTTGATTAAGGATCTTTAGACTTCATTATTAAAATGGCTGGTTTTGACCTTATTTTTATTTATATTGTTGTTTAGATTTTATGATTTCAGATCTTCATTAAGCCCATTTGATTCAGTATGTTTATGTTAACTTAATTAACATTAAGCTCAACTAATTTTTATTAAGTTTAGAAGAACTGTTAATAATGAATAATTGAAACTAAAGGTTTATTACTCAATTAAGCCATTTATGATATGGTCTTATTTATTTATTTATGCTTGGATATTGATCTCAAATAAAGAACCTAAAAAGATGAAATTCTTAAAGTGTTAAAGCTAATTTATGTCATTCCAAGTTTCTAAGTTGTTTAAATATTTATATTATGAATGACTTAATTAATTATTTATTTCATCTACAATTCAAGTATTCATTTTATTTGATTCATTTACTTGGCTTTTCACTTTACGGATTTATCAAATTTTTTATATAGATTTACGTAATTAACTAACTTAAGATTCGATTACTTGGCTTTTCACTTTACAAATTTTTTGTTAAAGCTAATTTATGTCATTCCAAGTTTCTAAGTTGTTTAAATATTTATATTATGAATGACTTAATTAATTATTTATTTCATCTACAATTCAAGTATTCATTTTATTTGATTCATTTACATGGCTTTTCACTTCTGGATTTATCAATTTTTTTATATAGATTTACATAATTAACTAACTTAAGATTCGATTAAGTTAAGTTTCATTTCACATTAAGTTGTAGTTATATTTTAATTCCAGTAAACCCATTCAACTTTAAAATTCATATACTTAGTCTCATCTTTAATTAATATTAAATCAATTTGATACTCTCTTCTTTCCTTTTAGTTAACTTGTGTGGTTTAAATTGTTTGAACTAATTTTATTATTATTTGATTTGATGAGTTTTTACTTAATTTAATATTTGCATTCATTTATTTTTAGATCTTTAAATGGATATTATATCTTTTTTTTAGATTTTATTATATAATTAAATTCTATTCAGTATGAATTTATAATTTATTTATTATTTTAGATTATTTTATTTTAAAAATTTATTTTGGTTGAATTTGATTATGTTAAATTTATGAATTAGATTGGTTCATTTAATTTAATTTGAATGACCAATTTATTAGTTATGTTTAGTTTAAGTGCATTTTAAGTATCTTAATTAAGTTAGTGTTTGATTGATTACTCGATTTTATTAAAGATAAATCAAGCCTCATAAAATCAAATTAATTGAGTTGAAGGTGTGGTTGAATAATTTATTTAATGATCTATTTGAGATTAATTTGGCATGTCTTGCTTACATGGTTTAGATTGATTTAATTAATTTGATTTGAATGATGAAATGGATAGTTATGTTTGGTTTGTTTAATGTGTATTACTTTGAATTTCAATTTGTTGGCTTGATTAATAGTTTGCTTAAAGACATGTCTTAATTAATTCAATTAAATAATTAATTGATATACTTGAAGTTCAATTAGATCTGGTTGATTTAAATAAAAAAAATTTAATTGACAATTCAATCATTTAATTAAATGTTGATTTTTTGGTTAATGAAGGTTCAATTTAGTTTGTTGTTTATTGAATTCAAATGGTTGATATGATTGGGATTCAATGCTTAAGGTTTGATTAGGTTAATTTGATAAATATAATTAACTAAATTGATTGGAGGATTTGTAGTTGACTTGGTTATCTTATTTATTTATTCAAGATTTGGTTTAGATGGTTAATTTAATTAAATTTCTTAAATCTATCATGATTAATTTAATCAAAATATGACTAATAGTTAAATGAATATCTATGATTAATTTGATTTGATTAATAATTATCTTTAATTAACTTATATAAATTGATTAAATTGAAGGTTATTCAAGCTGATTAATTCAATTGCATGACTAACTTAAGTAAGAGATTTTGATTAAATAAATTATAGATTAATAAATATTTTAATTAATTGAGATTATCCTAATTAAACTTGATGGTGACTTTAACTAAGTGTTTGACTTAGGTTAAGCTAGACTTAAGGATTGATTTTCTTATTTAAATTAAATTTATTAATCTTAATTTAAAATTTCAATAATATATTAATTGAAAGCTAATTTAATTACGTTGATTAGTCTAATTTAATTAGATTAAAGAGTTTAATTGATTTGATTAAAGGGTTTGGTTAGATAGGGTTAGATGTCAATTAATAATTAAATTAATCATGAGTAACTTGATAAAGATTTTGATGAATATTTATTATTAAGTGTTTTGATTTAAGGATTATTTTAATATCACTTGTTAAATTTAACTTAGTTTAATTAAATGAATGATTAATTTATTTTGAATTTTTATTAAGAGTTGTTCTTAATTAGAAGTTGATGGATTATATCTAATCTAATTGGATAATTAATTCAATTAAAATAATATTTATTATTAAATAAGCCTTTATTTTATCAAGTGTTAATTTGATTAAAAGTTTAATTCATGTAATGATTAACTAAATAATCTTTAATTAAGTGATCATTCATTGGATAATCAAATGCTTATCTTGATTAATTAACTAACTAATTAAAATTTAATTGGTGATTTATAATAATTAATGATTACATGATTTAACCAATTGGATTTTTAATTAGTTTTTGTTTTAAAGTGTAATTAGTATTTAATTAATGATTTTAGATAAACATAAGGGTGATCTTTGGGAAATAAGTGGGAGATTAATGGGAAAATTATTTCATTTAAAAGAGAATACTTTTACTTTACATGAAAGTAATCTTAATACACTTATAATGAGCTTTATATTTTTTTAAGAAAGACTACTTTTGTTAATTAAATTCATAGATTAAAATAGTCTAAAAGAGAAAATCAAGGGTGGGGAATTTGGGAAAGAAAAAACAATAAATGACCAACTAAATGTCTAAAGAAGATAAGATATAATGGCTTTATATTTAAAGGTTAAATTATTTTCTAGATTACAACACAAGGTGCCACAGTTAATACCTCTAGGAAAATATGAGTAGTCTTATGTAATCAAGAAAATATAAGGTTTATTTAATTAGAAAAAAAAATGAATCTTAAACTTACAACCCCACAGTTACAAGAATATGATTGGCATGAAAACATGACTTAGACTAAAGCCAAATTTTACAACTTTATAAACCATTTTTGACACATTCATTTTGGACCAATGCTTGGGACAATTATGCCTACATGCATATTGAAATTAATTTATGGGCTAAATCAATTATATGAGGTATTCTCCACTACAAGGGATCACCCTCTAAGGTTAAGCATATTCCCTATCGTGCAAGAGTGGAGACCCTCCCAATTTAAGAGTGGTACAATATGAAATGCATTGTGTGATAACATACAACATTCAACTAAGAGGTTTCTAAATTTTTTGTTTATCTTGATTAAAAGCCTAATATTTAAAATGAGGTTATGAGTTATATTAAAATTTAGTTATGAGTTTTTGGTGTGAGTAGAAAATTTAATTTTATTATAAAGAGCCTACCGCATTTAGGACACACATCAAATCATCATAATTTAAAAAATTTATGAAAAGCATGCAATTTCTATTACACAATCTAAATACAATAATCAAATATATGAATTTAGTAAAAGAATAAAAAGCCACTGTGGTTAGGTACCACCGTACTCCCTGAAAAGAAAAGAAAATTGGGTAGCCGTGCTCTACGCTTATATAACCCGAATTATAATTAAATATTACAATTAAAAAAAATGTTATGGGGGTCTTCAATCTCTTGTCCTTCTTTCTTTCATTTGGATTATTTTTCTCTAAGCTTTATAGGACCTAATAGGTCTTTGCCTTCTAGTCACTACTCATCCTAAACCCCATAGTACTAATCCTAATCCTATTACAAAAAGTACATATTTATAAAAAAAAATAAAGTCTAACTACACCTGTAAAATAGACATTAGCTAAACAAACATACAAGCCAAGCAATTATATTTCACATATTTGGACTTAACACACTGCACTTGTGTAGCCAAGCCCGTATACCCTAATTTGATTTATGTTTAGGGCCATAAGCACAACCTGGAAGCAAGAACATTTTGATTTACTTATTATTATGGTGGCCCCTTCAGCAGAATCTCTTATAGAAAATATCATCAGTCTACGCACAAATAATCCTAACATCTAGTCTAAAACATTACATCATAAAATTAAATACAATACCATAACATACACCGACTTCACCTAAGACTAGAATATGTGACTTAGCATTCTAATGTGTGTGCAAAGGTTTAGTGCAGTGTGTCTTGACTAAGCTTTAAGAGTGTGATTATTTAAAGTTTAGAATTATTTAATTTAAACATTATGGGAGATTTCACTTCAAATCTTTAAATGAATTCATTAATTTTAATTTACATTTTTTTTGTTTCATTTAATGGCTACTCAACATCTAATTATTATGAAGAGAAGAATGGGGTTTGACCCCCTTCACCCCTACCATAAGTTATTTTCTAAAGGTATATTATTATAAATTTGGTTACTTTAGTGAACCATTTATAAACATTTTACTGAACCCAAGTTTGGGTTAGTCTTAAGTAGTCTTATTCAACATGAAAGGCATCTTAGAATTAATAGAATTGAATCATTATTACATAAACAATATTCCACTACTTCTTTCAATCATCAATAACATACACACTTCTTCATTTTTATTGTTCATAATTTTTTATCATATATATTTATATTTTTGCACACTTGATCATAATTAATGCATGAATTTAATAGAAAAGAAAGATTTCATTCCATAGTTTAGCATATATAGACATGTATTTAAGATTTAAGCAAGTACGTGCCATTGTTAAACCAGGGAAGTGATATTTTCTAAGATCTCCTTGGGGCTACTTAAAGCCTTATGTTCCCAGGATGTCTAGACTACATACTTGCCAACTTAAATACATATAAACATATACACAAGCATAGAAATAAAAATCATGCAAAGGGTATATGAAAGCAAATATTTTATTCATGTAAAATAAAGTTTTATCCCAAATTCAAATATATGCCTATAGAAGAATAAAATTAAGCAAGCATATGTCATTGTTAAACCAAAGAAGTGAGATTATCTAAGACCTCCTTGAGGCTATGTAAAACCTCGTGTTCTTGAGATGTCAAGATGATATACTTGCCAACTCTAAATATATACAAACATATACATGATCCACGAAAACAAAACAATCCTTTACCATCTTTAAATTATAACTAAATGTAAATCTTATTGAACATTTTTAGCCAACATTAGCTTAAATTTTACAGCATTAGCTAATAGTTTTGAAAGTAATTTGAAATTTATTAGTGATAATAGCCATATCATATAATATTTATCCAACACATTCAACTTAAATGCAACCATATTCTTTTAATTCTCTCTCTCTCTCTCTCTTTTTGAAAACATGAAAATGTGACACAAATGGCATGCATATTTATAATGATTGAAAAGAAGTAACTACACATTGCCACATAATATAATTAATTACATTAAGTCCTAAGGACAATAAAGCCAAATAAATACACTTTAAGACTAACCAAAATTCTTATGAGATTTGTTTTGATGTTTGAATTATTAAAACCTAAAGAAGAGAGAATAATAGTTAGTATTTACCCCATCCCATGTTGGTGATTTGATATAATTAAAGAAAATAATTAAATGAGTTTTATGGATTGATTAGGTTCAAATCATTACGCACATCAACTTAATTACCATTCCCTAAACTTCTTTAATTTAATTAAGTCCTTGATCATGATCCTTCAATGATATGCTTCTACGAAAGTAAAATTTGCAATGCACCTAAAGGAATATAATGCAATTAGACTCATGCTTATGAGTTAATTGAACTAAAGAAGGAAAGAATCTAAGTTAAATACTCTTATAATTTTTCCATACTAATGAGTTAATCATAATTTCTTTAATGACTTTATGTTATTAAACACATTAAGGGAAATTAATGGATTATGTTTTAATTAACTAAACAAATTATTAATTTTGTTTTATTTTTATTTTATCATTAATTTTTTTAATTAATCTTCAATTATTACACATGTTAATTAACCCACTTAAAGAAATCCATTTTAAAAAAATAATTAGAAGAGGGGTCATAATTACTTCTCCTCACTATTCTTACTATTCATAATGATTAATTATAATTTATTATTTAATTTTCACTATTTATCAATTTTAATAATTATTTAATTAATTAATGAGAGTAATTAAGATTGAAATTTCAAATTCTTTAAATTGCATGGCAAATAATTCCAAGAAAAATATGAGAGGTAGAGGACATCCAATAGAATCATCCGACCAAATTTAAAATTAATTAGCCAAGTAATTTGGCCTTAATTAAAGTAATTAACCAAAGCTTCAAACTTAATTAAGCACTATTCAATAGGCATAAATTACGAATTTTATTTTTCTTAAATTCTCCTTTGTCTAACTATGGTTTATTAACTTGGAACTGTATGAACACACAAATCTTAGAGGGTACTTATTGAAGTGATCGGGGGCGACATTATTATATGATGTTCTATCTCGGAAGATAGACATCATCCTAGAATGGACCTAATCACCTAATAAGGATTCCTAAGGCAAATGGATCTACGTATATACCAAAAATCTTTCTCTTACTTCATATGGATATGTAAAGTAGAGTTTATTTTTTGTTGGGTTCTTTAGTTCCCAATGAAAGTAAGCTTTCATAATTAATCACATCTTAGAAAATGGGAATCTCCTAAGAATACTCTTGATTAACATAATTAGTAAGTATCTCTAAAGATTTCAAAGCTAGACTATTAAATGAATAGGTATTTATGAAAATCAAATGGGAGAGTTCAAATAAGAAGACTTATTTACGGATTTCAAAGGAGAATAAGTAGGAAGTACCTATGATATTAGGAATCCTAGTGAGTGCTTGAGTCTACCCTATAGTGAGGCTTTATATATTTGAGAGAGAGAATTTATTTTTATTTAAGTTAGAATCTTAGAATGTCAACACGAGATTGTGGAAATACTTAAGAGGTGAGGACTTGCACTTATATCCAGAAGAAAATAAGTAGCCTCAGAACCTAAATTTAAAATGCTTTAGCACAAGCTAAAAGCACGACCTAACTCTAATTAGGAAAGATGTGATATATTGGTTCACCTCCATAAGGGAAGATGAACACACCCCGACTCTTCTAAATTTACGAACGCTTGGAGTGCCTGCCAGCTAACATGTCTTATACTTTAAAACCATGTAGGCCAATCTTATGTGGATTCAAGATAGCTAGGATATTGTTTAATTTGGAAGGAAACAAGAATCCTAAACTAACTCCCTAAGAAACTAGATCACGATTAGCATGAAAACATGACTTAGATTGATGCCAAAATTTATAACTTTATAAATCATTTGACAATTATGACATGATAAAATTAAGTCATGGGATAAATCAATTAGTAGAGGGTCTCAAAGGTCAAGTATATTACCTATTATGCAAAAGTGGAGACCCACCCTCCTTAGTCAAGAGTGAAATAGTATGACATGCATGGTGTAATAACATACAACATTTATCTAAGGGGGTTCTAAATCTTTTATTTAACTTGATTAATTACCAAGGCTTTAAAATGAGTGATGAGTTGCATTAGGATTTAGTTATGAATTTTTAGTGATGGTAGAAAATTTAATTTTATTCTAAAGAGCCGACTGCATCCAGACCACACATCAAACCATCATACTTTAATAAACCTATTAAAAGCATGATATTTCTATTACACAATATAAACACAATAATCAAACTTATGAATTTTGTAAGAGAATAAGAGGTCGTATCGGGTACCAGTACCCCAAAAGAAAAGAAATTGGGTAGAAGCTCTTATACAACTGACTACAATATAATATTATAATTATAAAGAATGTTATGGGGGCCTTCAATATCTTGCCCTTCTTTCCTTCTTTGGATCTATTTTGCTCTAGGCTTCACAAGGCCTCCCAGGTCATTTCTTTCTAGCCACCGTTCATCCTAAATCCCATAGCACTAATCCTAATCTTATTGTAAAAATTATATATTTATGAAAACTAGAATCTAACTGCACCTGCAAAATAGATATTAGTTAAATAAACATACAAGCCAAGAAATTATATTTTACATATTTGGACTTAACACCATGCACTTGGGTAACCAAGCCCACTTGTTCTAACTGGATTATGCTTAGGGGGGATAAGCATCACCTGCAAACAAGGACATTCATATTTACTTATTATTATAATGACCCCTTTAGCATATTCCTTACATAAAATATCATTAGAATATTAACGACATAACATCCAGTCTACACACAAGCAGTCCTAACATTTTGTCTGAAATATTACATCATAAAATAAAACATAACAACACAACATACGTCAGCCTAATCTAAGGCTTAAATTGGTGATTTAGCATTTTAATGTGTGTGCTAAGTTTAGTGTAGCGTGTCTTGACTAAGCTTTAATGTGTGATTATCTTAAGTTTATAATTATTTAAGTTAAACATTATAAGAGATTTCACTTCAAATCTTTGAATGGATTGATAAATTTTAATTTACACTTCCTTGTTTCATTTAATGCCTACTCAACATCTAATCATTATGAAAATAAGAAAGGTGTTTAACCCCCTTCATCCCTATCCTAAGTTTTTTTTCTAAGGATATATTATTAGGACTTTGGTTTATTTAGTGGGCCGTTTATTAAATATTTTTATTAAGCTTAAGTTTAGATTAGTCTTAAGGAACTTTATTCAAACATAAAAGACATCTTAGGATTACTAAAATTGTATCACTATTACATGGATAACTGTGGTTTTTTTTTTAGGGGGGGGGGACACCACGCAAATTGTACGGGGTACTTATTGAAGTGATCAGGTATGACATTGAGGTATGATGTACTATCTTGAAAGATAGAGGCATCCCTTTAATGGACCTAATCACTTAATAAGGACTCCTAAGGCATGATGGGTCTTCGAATATACCAGAGATTTTTCCCATACTTTACATTAGATGAATAAAGTAGTGTTTATATTAAATCGGGTTCTAAACTTTTCTATGGTTGTAGCCTCCATAGTTAATTACATCTTAGGGAATGAAATTCTCTAAGAATATTCTCGATTAAAGTAGACAAATATCATCTCCAAATATTTCAAGGGTAGACTATCAAATGATTGGTTATATTTGGAAAATCAATCGGGATAGATCAAATGGAGAGACATATTTTAGAAGCCAAAGGAGATGAGTAGGGAATGCTCATGATACTAGGAAGCTTAGTGAGCATTCCAATCTATCTTATCATTGGGCTTTATATATTTGAAGTTAAAGAAAATTATTTATTTGAGTTGAATTTTATTAGATTGTTAGGGCTTATAATTTACCAACACAAGGTTGTGAAAATGCCTAAGAGGTGAGGATTTATATTTGTAGCTTGAGAGAAACAACAACCTCATATCCTAAATTTAAGGAGCTTTAGCATAAGCTAAAGCATGATCTAAATCTAAGCGAAGATGGACATGACGATTTACCTCTACAAGAGAGAATAAATCACCTAACTTTTGGACTTATAATCGCCTAGAGTTGACGCCAGCTAACTCCTCCTACAATTTTAAAACCATGTGGTATGGTCATATGAAACAGCAAGATAGTTGGGCTATTATTTATTTAGAAAAAAGACTAAAGTCCTTAGACCCACTCCCTAGGAGATTAAAGCATGAGTGGTATGAGTAATGACTTAAGCTAATGCAAAACAAAACAAAATATTTCCAAATTTTATTTAATTTTTGATGCTTCATTTGGATAAAGGCTTAGGATTTTAATGCCTACATGCATAATGATATAAAGTTGTTGGATAAATTAGCGAGAAAGGGGGTGTTCTCCAACATAAGGGATGCCCTTACAGGTCAAGCATTCCCTTATCATGCAAGGATGGAAATCTCCTATTTTCAAGGGTGAAATAATATGCATGCATGATGTGAGACATACAACATTCAGCTAAGAGATTTCTAAATCTTTTAATTATATTGATTTACATCCTAGGCTTTATGGTGAGGTTATGAGCTATAAAAAATGTTAGTTATGAGTGATTACTTGGGTAGAAAATTTATTTTATCCTAAGAGCCTAATCGCATCCAAGTCATACATTAAAGCATCAAACATTTAAGAAATTAAGAAAAGCGTGCCATTTCTAATGCATGAACTAAAGAAATCATCAAACATTTTATAAAATAGCATGAAAGAATAAGAGGTCAGAGCGGTCGGGTAGCGTCGTACAACCTAAAAAGGAAAAAAAATGGGTAGCCAAGCTCTACCCTTATACAACTTAAAATATAAAAGAATAATTACAATTTTATTTAAATGCTTTGGGGGTCTCCACTTTTCACTCTTTCATCTCCCTTCTTCTTTATTTGATTTGGATATGCTTGCTTCAAAGGCATCACAAGGTACCCCAGGACAAAGCCTTCTAAGAACTACTCATCCTAATCTCCCATAGCATCAAACCTAATTCCTAATGCAAAATTATATTGAAAATAGGAAAAGTAAATCTAATTACACCTGCAAAATAAGAGTTAGCTAAACGTACATACAACCCAAGCAGTTATATTAATAATTTAGACTTAGCACCCTGCACATGGGTAACCAAGTCCACCTGTCCTAATTTGGATTATGTTTAGGGTTTAAGAAACCTACAAAGAGAGCATTTATATTTATTTTTTTAAGAAACCCTTTTAGCACAATCCCTTGCAGAAAATGTGATTAGGCTAGGAATGGCCTAACATCTAGTCTATGAAGCATACACCTTAACATCCAATCTAAAATAATACATCACAAAATAAAATGTACATCACATCATGCACCGTCCTAACTTAGGACTAGAAGTGATTACTTAGTTCTAATGTGTGTGTTAAAGCTTTTGTAGTGTGTCTCAACTAGGTCATTAGAGTTATCTTTTTCTAAGTCTAGAAAATATTCAAATTATCATGAAATGTTGATTTCACTTGAAGTTATTTAATTGATTTGAGAATTTTAATTTGTGTTTTCTTTTATTTCACTTGATTTAATCTTAACAACTAAGTGTTATAAAGAGAAGGAAGAGGATTATCCTCTTTCATCCCTACCTTAAGTCACTTTCTAAAGTATATTAATTTGATTTAGTTCTCTTTAGTGAATGACTTATTAGATTATTTTTAATTCATCCTAAGTTTAGGTTCACTTTAAATAACTCTATTCAATATGAAAGGCTTCTTAAGATTAATCTAATTGAATTACTATCACATGACATATATTAACTCATTCCTTTCCATCACATATAACATGCACATGATTCTAATCCTAAGTGTATCTATACATGCAATAGGTTTTATCACACTTATATGATGAATGTATATATGTGTATTTAAAGTTTATATTCTTTTATGTGATTGAATTATTTAATCATATTTTCTTAAAGCCCTATCAAGATTCTTAAACAAAAATACATAAGAATGAAATTAAATAGGTACGTGTCATTGCTAACCAGGGAAGTGAAGTAATCAAATGACCTTATTGGGGGTAGCTAAAGCCTCGTATTCCTGGGATGTCCAAACTATATACCCATTTGCATTCAAACATATGTAAATTTATATACATGAATATGAGAAAGAAAGCTCCAAATTAGATGACTAATTAATCTAGGCACTTGATCGATTATGGATGCATGCCTTTCTAGTAGAAAATAGGGATTTTCATTCTTTAACCGCACATACATACACATGTAAAGAGAAATGAGCAAGTACATGCCTTTGTTAACTAAGGATGTGAGGTAATCAAATGACCTCCTTGGGGCTAGCTAAAGCCTCGTATTCCTAAAATGTCGAGACTACATACTTTGCAGTCTCACTACACATGAATGTATATGTAAAAGAGAGGATGAAAATCATGCAAAAACCATATTTTTCTTTGATTAAGACATATATGCATGTGAAACAAAATTCAATCCCAATTTTAATGTAGAAACATATGTAAATGAAATCAAATAAGTACGTGTCATTGTTAACCAGGAAAGTGATGACCTCCTTGGGGCTAACTAAAGCCTCGTATTCCTGGGATGTCCAAACTATATACTTATTAACATTCATAATACATGCAAAACTACATATGAATTAAGGAAAAGAAATCTTCACTTCACATAGCTAAGTTATAAGCATAAGAAAACCTATATGTATTCATAACTACTATCACTCTAATCAATGTAATTGATTTATAAACTTTAGAAAAATAATTTGAATTTATTAGTGATAATAACCACACATATTATAAATTGATCCAACACATGCAAGCTTACATAAAGGAAAACCATTTGATTCAATTAACTTTGAAAAGGTGAATGTATGATCTCAAATGGCATACAACATTTATCATGATTGGAAAGGAATAAAAAAACATAAACACGTGATTTCATTCAATCAAATTAATTTTTAAGAACAGTCATATTAAATAAAGTTGTTTAAAGTAAACCAAAGTTTTCTTAATATCATTTTTAATTTAATATTTTGATTTAATTTAAGGATGTGAGAAAAGGTTTGCTGATGCTAATCCATTCCCATGTTTGTTAATTGATTTAGTTTAATGAAATATAATTAAGTTGATTTTATGAGTTAATTAGGTTATAACAAGCATTAAATACATTAATTAACCCTTTCCTTTGGTACCTTAATATAATCATACAAATAAATATGAGCTAGCATGAAATGCATATGAATTATAAATTAAATTAGTAATCATCCTAAGAAATAAAAAGGACTTAATGCAATTGGCTCATAATTAATGGTTAATTAAGTTAAGGAACTTAATTAAGTACTATAATGATTTTCCCACACATGTGGACTAACCATAATTTCCTTAAATGGCTTTAGGTTGTTAAACACCTAAAGGCCTACCCAAGATTTACTTAATTAAAATTTGATATGGTTATAATTTCAATTTAACTAATTAAGTAGTTTAATTAATTAATTAAGCCTTGATTGATTTAATTAATAAAATGGACTTAGGGAAATAGATTAGAGAGGAGGCCCTAACCTTATCCTATGAATTCATTCACTTTTGAACAATGATTAGCCACTTAATCAATTAATTATTTATTGTTCATGGGATCAATTAATGATTAATTAGCTTAAGAGAGTAATTAAAGCTTAATTAGTCAATTTTCCTAATTAATTAAGCAATAAATCCCAAGAAAACTATGGGAGGCAAAGGTCATCCCATTAGATTAACCCACAAAGTTTGGAGTTAATTACTTAAAGTAATTAATGAATTATTAAGCTAATTATTTTTATAATTAAACCTTAATTAAGCCTTAATTATTATTCTAAATTAATTAAGAATATTTTTAATAAATTCTCCTCTAAAATACCTTTAAAATGAGTATTTATTTTTTTATAATTAGTTATGATTTTTACAAATTTTAATCATTAAAACACATTAATTATAATTAACCCTTAATCAGCTCGATGCCATGTAATGTGCTGACACGGTGAAATGCACTTTCTCGTGTGCCTTCCATCTAAGATTGAATGACCACGATTAATCCCATAGCTTAATAGGATTAAATCGGATTGATCTATCAGATCTAATCACAATCATCCATTTTGATAACATGAAATGGACGATTCATGATCTATCATTACGCGAGTGATGTAAAATTGAGTCCTTACACCATTGCTTGCATGATCCGAGCTCACCCGAGCTCGAATTGACTCCAAACAAATCTCACACCTACACACGAGGGATTCAAGGAGATCCAATGGCTAAGATCACACGGCGTGCACATTTTTATCAGAAAGCTCTAACTCATTTTTCACCCTAGGTTGGTTTCAATGGCATACCTCACCGGAGCTCAAGACGGATGGAAAATATGATTGAGGAAGCTTCGTTTAGTAGAGACGAAGCCTTATTGATCAGCATGAGCCTAAATTTGGTGTAGTTTGCTCAAAAGACCAATACCCAAAGCTTGGGTGGCTGGTGTTGATCAAAGCCCACCCTCCAATCATTGGGAAGCTTCGGGGATGATACGTTCTTGCTCGATTGGCTCTAAAGATTGTGTGTGCAAAGTTAATTACACTTTGGTTGCGATTTGAGAAAATGGGAATCATGGGGAGGATGCCCTATTTCGGCTTGAGGGAAATCAAGAATATGGAGGCTTGGGGGCTTTCGAAAATCTTTGGGAAACTCTCTTTAGGATGTGAGGGCTCTCACTATGCCCTAGTGCTTAGTTTCGAATGAATTGGTGGGGGGTATACCCCCTCCTTTACTTGATCAGATGTCCCAATCAGATTTGGTTCCTAGTGATTTTTCGACCACCTTAGAGGGTCATGGGTGGTAGGGAGTGGATGAGGTGGCTCAATTTGGTTGGGTTAAGGTGTGGAGGTGGTTGCTAAGGAGGGTAGTGGGTGTCCTTGGTGTTCCAAATGTCCAATGGGGTATGTGAGGTGATTTCACCTTCCATGGATCATGGCCAACCCAACCAATTCTTGGGTCAGGTTGGCCAGTATCCTTAGTGCCTACGTGAACCATTGGGAGGGTGCCAAGTGGCCAAGAAATATAAAAGATCACTTACATGGGTGATTTATCTAAAGTGATACCCTTGATCCAAGGGTAGAATGGTTATTTGGCATTGGATATAATTTGGGCAAATTTTAAATGAGTTAAAAGTGGGTTAGCAAAAATTTTAAGTGACTTGGAGTTCAATTGGTTAGGTTTGGCTCAATTTGACTCAAATGGGTCAAATTGGGTTAGGTTGGGTCAAGTTGACTAATTGGTCAAATTGGGTCAAATCAAGGGTTGGGTCAAGTTCATATGATCATTTGGGATGTGTTGGTGACATTGGTTTGGTTTGGTTTGGCTTAGATTTGATTTTAGCTCATTTGGGTCAAATGGGTCAAGTTGACCAATTTGACCCAATTGGCTAAATTGGCTTGAGTCTTGGCTTAGTTTGGGGTAGGTTGATCATTGGAATATTTTTTTTTGGCTTTGGCTGAGTTTAATTTGGATTTGATTGGGTTTTAGGTTGGTTTGATCCTTTAGGTCAAGTTAGGTTCAACCGGTCATTTGGGTCTAGTAGGTCAATCGAGCTCAATCGAGGCTTTGGTCATGTTCAACAATCATGGAATGAACTTGAGACATTTGTAGCAATTAATTTGGATTGTATCAAGATTTGACCCATTTTGGCCATTTAGGTCAAATTGGGTCAACTTGGGTCAAGAGGGCCAATTGGGTTAAGTTTGGCTCAACTGAAGGTCAGGTCATATTTAAATGTTGGTTTTGGATGGGTATGGGTCATTGGTTTCAATTAATTTAGCTTAGATTGCAGTTTGGCTAGTTTAGGTTTATATGCATTATGGGTTGACTTGGTCAAATGAATAAGTTGACTTGGTTTGACCCAATTTATGATAATTGATCATCCTATGGTGATCAACAATCATGATATGAAGCTTTGGTGGGCTTGGTTCAATCTAATTTGGGTAGGATTGAAACTTGGCTCAAATAGGTCAAATTGGCCACTTTGGATCAAGTGGACCAATTGGGTTTAGTTGGCTTGATTTTGGGTTTAGTTTGATTTAGTTGAGTTTATATATGGATTTGTGATTGATATATAAATTCAATTGCAATTACTTTGGGTTTGGATGAGTTTTGGTTCATTTGAATATTACAAATCAAATGGGTTTTGTTAGATTTGACTTGGGTTGATTTTAGTTTGGCTTTATGATTGTATATTCCATTTATATTTGAGAATATGATTGAAGGTATAATTGATTCAAGAGAAAATTAATTGAATTGGCTTCTGGAAAGAAGGAGTTTGGTTAAGTCCATGGAATTGGGTTATGTGGCTTAGGTTTGGATTTTGATTTAGTTTAATTTAGTTTTAATGATTTAAGTGCATATTTTATTTATATTTGTGAAGATGAAGATATGATTAATTTGTGAGAAAATCAATTCAGTTTGGATTGATTTGAAGGAAAATTTGGCTAAGTTCAAGAAGTTGATTCATAGGAGTTAGATTTGGATTTGATTTGATTTTGATTTAGTTTTGGTTTAGTTTTGATCATTTGACTGTAGATTTGATTTATATTTATGCAGATGATTGAAGATATAAATTGATTATGAGAAAATTAATTGATTTTGGATTGATTTGGATAGAATTTTGGGTAAGTTCATGAAAGAAGGTCACATGGCTTAGGTATGATTACAAATTTTGGTAAATTTGATTTGGAATTGAGTTTGATGGATTGATTGAAGGGTAGAATTGATATTTGAGAAAATTACTTGAGTTTGGATTGATTTGAATTTGGCTAAGGCTAAGTCCATAAGATAAAATCATAGGGCTTAGGTTGATTTTGAGTTTGGATTTGATCATAAGCTTAAATCATTTGGCTTGGAATTTGGATTTGGATTTGGTATTTGGTATTTGAATTGAATTTGGGGTTTGGTTATAGCTTTAGAAGGTTAAAATGGATTGGGTTTAGGCTATAGGAGGTGGGTTTCCTTAAGTTCTAAGGCATAGCCTAATCCTCTGATTAACCCTTATGAATCTCTAGGCATAGATTAAGTGTTCACCTAAGTGATAGAAGTGTCTTATGACTATGGAAGTCTTAGTGTCTAGAAGACTCCTAAGTCTAAGAAGAGGGGATGAGAACTCACTCCAAAAGTGAGATCAGCAAAAGGACCCCCAATAGGTGTGGTGTAACTGATAAGGCACACTACACATATTGGTGTTGACTGAGAAGATCAATAATGTCCAAAAGATTGCAAGTACTATCAGAAATGATCTATACCTAAACCCAAAAGATAGATAGAATCACAATCTTAGTGCAATGCAACTCAACCTATGCCAAGGGCAGAAGAGAACCAGAAGGATCTGATGAGAATTCCATGTCAAGGATGTGGAGGGAGATCCGCCGGGGGATAATAATTTATAATCCATCTAGGATTAAGGTTTGAATTATTTTGTTTATATAATTTATGGAAATAATATCCATCAGGGATAAGAATCTATAATCCACCAGGGATTAGGATCAAATTAATTTTAATTTATTTTTTCTTAATTATCATCGAGGCATATCTGTTAGGGACATGGACTCGAATCTATCGGGGATTGAGTATATGAACCTTTCACTAGAGAAGCAGGTTCGGGCTATCCATTGGGGATAAGAGTATATGAGTTTTATTTTATAGATTTTTTTGGGAATGTATCCATTGGGGATAAGAGTTTGGTTGGATTCGTTTGATTTAGACTCCACTAGGGAGTTGGTATAGTTTGGCTCCACTAGGGAGGTTGGTTTTGATTTGTTTTGATTATATGATTTGGGGTTCCATTAGGGAGAAGGGTGTGATTTAACTCCACTGAGAGAGAATCAGATTGGATTTAATTTGTTATGGCTCCATTGGGGAGGATGGTTTTGAATTTAGGGCATATCTGCTAGGGATGTGAACTTGATTAAATTTGATAGATTTAATTCATGAACACTGTAGGTGTGTGATGGACCCACTAAGAAGGGGCTATATCGGCCCTGACCTATCTCAGATTTATAAATCCAAAGGGGTAGTCTACCGGCTGTAGGGTAAAGCTAGCCAACCTAAGGGGTTTTCTTTCAATGTGTAACGGCTATGCCAGGAAGAAAGTTAGCAGACTTACATCTTCCAAAGCGGGGAACAACCACTGGGGAGAGCTGTTGGATGCACAACAAATTAAACCCGACCTAAGGTGATTACTAAGAGAGTGTTGCTGGGGACTTATATCAACTCAAGAGTAGTCAAGATTAATTTCATTTGATTTTATTTGATTTGTTTTAATTTTATTTAATTTAGTGTGTTATGTTGTGGACCCTATTACTGTATGATGGAGCTACTGAAAAGGGGCTATGTCGGCCTTGCCTTATCTGAGATATATGAATCCAAGGGGTAGTCTGCTAACTTAAGGGAGAGACTATCCAACCTAAGGGTTGCCTTCCAATGTGTAATGGCTTGCTAGGAAGAAAGCGTAGCGAACTTACATCTTCTAAAGTGGGGAATAACTGCTGGGGTGACCTAATGGATGCGCAACAAGTTGAACCCAACCTAAGGTGACTACTGAGTGAATGCCACTAAGGACTTACGTCAGCTCAAGAGTAGCCAAGATAAACTTCATTTTAACTTGATGGAACTTGTTAGTGTCTGATGGATCCACTTTGAAGGGGTTATGTCGGCCTTGGCCTATCTCATATTTGTCTATTCAAAGGGGTACTCTACTAGTCAAAGGGTGAGACTATCCTACCTAAGGGTTACCTTTTGGTGTGCATTGACTGTGCTAGGAAGAAAGCATGAGGGCTTACATCTTACAAAGTAGAACTGTTGACATGGTGGCCTACTGGATGCGCAAAAAATCGAACCCGACCTAGGGCGACTACTAAGTGAATGCTGCTAGGGGCTTACATCAACTCAAGAGTAATCTAGCGATTCTTATAGGGAGTTTTGCTGACACTGTCCTAAAGATAGGATGTCTGCTTGGGAAGAGGTGCCACTGGAGCATTCTCCTAATCCACAAGTGAATATATATTTTGTTTATTTATATGTTTGCATGGACCCTCTTGGTGTGCGAGGGACCACACTGAGAAGGGGTTATTTCAACGTTGACCTATCTGATTTACTGACTACTAGAATTCCACATAATCAGTAGATGGGATTCTCCAAATAGTGTGGGAGTGGTTACTGTGAAAGGGGGATCCTAAACCTATCTGAGGAGAAAAGTGTAGCAGACTTACATCTTCCATGAGTGGTGTATCCACTAGGTGGGTCTTTGTCAGCATAGCAAGAACCAACCAATCTAAGGTGCCCGTCGGTGTGCAATGATAAATCTAGAATGAATGTGTGTAGACTTACAACTTTCCAAGCAGAACTGATCGTCGGGATAGCCTATCATCGACTAGATAGGGACTATCTGACCTAGGGCGACTACCAAGCGGGGAGTCCCACGAGGAGGACTGGACCTAGACTTGAAGTATTTCAAGAATAAAGGAGCCACTGGGGGACTTATCCTAAACCTTAAATATACTCAACCTAGTAGGTGAATGATGGCTAGTTCAAGAAGAAAGTGTAGCAGACTTACATCATCTTAAACGAAGCCAACAAGAGGTAGCTTATTGGCCGACCAGTAAGGCTTACTGAGCTAACACAATGCTCATCAGGGTGCAGTGGCCAAGTAAGGAAGGAAATCATAGCAGACTAATATCATCCAAAATAAGAAGACCACTAGGGTGACACACTGTGGTAGCACATCACCGATGAGAAATAAAGTGAGTCACGGGGCATTATACCAACTTGAAGTAGCCCGAGATAAAATATACATGTTTGTTTTATATGTTTATGTATAGTTTATGTTTGTGTTGTGTTGAAAAAGAATAAAGGATAAGATTCCTCTTAGGTTCACTTACACCTATCCTGAAAACATCAAAGAATGGATGAAATGGTGTCACAAGGGCATTGTGACTCTACTAAGGAAGGATGCCACTCAAGTTCTCTTACATATAACTTAGTTCTGTTAGTCAAAATTGGTTCCCTCTTGGGTTCTCTTACACCTATCCTAATAGAACTAGAGATAAATATTGAGTTTTTCATGTAAGTTTGAAGAAATGTTTAGATTGATGAGGAATTTTGATGGGTAATTATAGATCAATTGTATTATTATTATTATTATTATTATTATTATTATTATTATTATTATTATTATTATTATTTTGAAATTTCTTTAAGTGTGTGTAAATGGAACAAGAACAACTAAGAGTAGTGTTCTTTCTCCAAAATCTAGTCAAGGTAATTGATCATCAATTGTGAAAGAAATTCACCAAGTCTTCTTATGTATTATGCTCTAATTTGCATTTGAATGAAAGAAATTTCTCATTCCAATTACTTGAATTATTCTCCTATTTTGAATTTTTATTTTGAGTGTAATGGCTTTTGACGTAGTGTTTGTTGACTAGAAATACAAGACACTCTCCTATCATAGTGGTTTAATCCTTAAAAGCACCAAAGTAGGTCTTTGAATGATCAAAAGCAAAATCTTGATTTGGAGAGTTCTGAGATAGACTAACTTTGAAGGAGTTTAAACCATCTATGTTCAACATTAATTGAGGTCTCTCTCTTTTTTTGCAAGACCTTCAAGCTTTTCAATCGATGCATAGAGTTTCGCAGTTTGATTATTGATGATAAAACATAATAAAAAGAGTTGTACCGTAAATGGAAAAAGCCTTAAACTCGTGGCCTAAGGAGAATAGAAGGGACCAATATTAGAGGTGTCATGAAATATTATCTTATGATTTTGAATGAGTATTGAAACTTATCATCCTTCAAAACTTGATCTCCTTTCTTTGTCAAAGTAGTGAATTAATGACACCTACCAAAAAGATGAGAGATTAAGCATTTAGATACGACAACCTTCTTTGAAATGATTTTAAATTTGTTAAGCCCCTCTTTTGTTTTTGTTTTTTTAAAGGTTGCATCTCTAATATCACTTTAATCTCTTTTAGATCAATTTTTATTATCCCATGATGCTTTACTACAAGCCCTAGAAACTTTCCTTAGAAACTTTCCTAGAGTCATCCTCACTGTATACGTTAAGGGATTCATAGTGTCATAACTAATCGAAGACAACTACTCATATCGCAAAGATGGTCTTCCTTTTCTTCACTTTTGACCATGAGATCGTCGATGCAGCATTCAACTTGGTGATGAATGATTTCATCGAATATTTGAGTCATGGCCCACTGGTATGTGGCACCAACATTTTTAAGGCTACAAGACATGACCTTATAGCAGTAAATTTTGATGGAAATTATAAATGCAAACAACTTCTCATCCTCCGACATCATTTGACCCATCCTTGAATGAGGATACTACATGTAAAGAGGCAATGTCCACTATAAATTTGATATATGTAATGAGAATTTTCTTCAATACATGCCTAACTTAGATCTTCAAAGTTGGCATATGTGTTGATTTGAATGTTCTTCCTTTTGACTAGGCATAATGTTGGGTAATCATGATAGTCTCTTTCTTCTTCAATAAGCTTAACTTCAAACTTTGATCCTCTTCTTGGTGCAAAAATTCACATCAAAAGTTTGTAAAATAAGAATAGAAATAGGTTCAATTTGGAGTTTGCAGACTGGTACCTTTGGAGATGTATTAGGCATTTTATTATGGTACTAAGTAAAGTAGTCTTTAAACTACAAAAGTAACCTAACCAAGTTGTTGGCATTTTCCTTCTGACTTATTATATATGGATGTTGAGAGGGTGGGTAGACTCTCTTTATGTTCTGAATTTAATTTCTTGAAACTTATTGGTTAATGATCAAATTTCCTTCTCAACTTCAGAGAGTACATCCTCTACTTGAAAGTCTTTAAAATTCTTTGAGCAATGTAGGTAGACTTAAGCAAAAGATAATTTTATTATTTCATTTGAAGGTTTATCTATGAGCATTTAATCCTCTTTTGAGCTTAAATCAAAGAGATTTGATATCTCATTTTATATATATATATATATATATATATATATATATATATATATATATATATATATATATATATATATATATATATATATATATATATATATATATATATATATATATATATATATATATATATATATATATATATATATATATATATATATATATATATATATATATATATATATATATATATATTGGTTAGAGGTTAGGAGCAACTCTCAACTTCCAATCCTATAATAATATCATAAGATAGTAAAATTGGAGTCAATGAGCTCGCATACCTACTAAGTTTCTAGTCACATCATACACGAATCTTCCATTTAGAACTCTTTTTTTTATTTCTATCTATCTCGAGAGACTTGTCAAAATTTGGCTCAAAATCTAGTTTGCATATTCTATTCTCTCTTTTTCCTTGAATTTACACTTCATGCACATGATTCATCCTTTGGATTCCAAATCAATGTGTAATATTGGTGCTTTACTTTTCTCTTTCTCTTCTTCTCTTTCTCTTCTTCTTCTTCTTTTCTTTTGAATTTTTTTCTTTTCTTTTCTTTTCTTTTTTTTAATTTCATTTTTTCTTTCTCTTCTTTTTTTTTGAGTTTTTATTTATATTGTGTTCTCTGGAGAAGATTGCTTGTCTTTCTTTTCATTGGATATTTTATGTTAAGTATGACTTGAGGAGGTTGCCAGTAACTAAGGAAGAAAGAATCAAGGCAAGTTTCAATCAAACACATTTCTATCTCTTTAGAGAATGTGAGAGTGCACTTATTATTTAGCTTAGTGGGAAACCTTCCAAGATAGCTTGGGACCTTAAGATTAACCTTCAGAATAGTTTAATGCCCTTATTTTGAATTCTGAGTTGTATCTTAAGAAGGATTTGGAATTTGATTATATCTCACGACTGGTTTGCTTCTTCTTATGGTGTTGATCAAAGTGGCAGGACCCTGCCATTGCAATAATTTACTTTTGTGATATCTTCTAAACAAGAGGTAGAATTGATGTTTACCTACTCTTTTTTTTGTGCCCAGAGTTTATCCCGTTTGACCTTTAAAATCTGATGATTCTAGCTTTTTATTGATAGTGACACTATGAAAGCTTAGAATGGGCATCTCTACCCGAGTTGGAATCATTAAAGACATCAAGTCGATCGATACAACTATTTTATGGCTTACGATCGTTATTATGATTGTCATTTTGAGAGTTTTATTCTTTTGGAAATTTAGATTCAAGCATTTGAGTCATACTTATCTGAAATATATAAGACATACTCAAAATCTTTGTCACTTCCATTCTTAGCATCTAAAGGAACCACTATGCCCTTTCTCCTTTAGGGCGAGAATCCACATTTTGGTTTTAAGTTGAATTCCATCATAATTTTTTTTATTAACTATAACTTTATGACCAATAATAGTTAATATTGCATTATCATAAGTCACCATAACATTCTCAAGCTCTTTGTCGAATTTGATTTAGACATTTTGGATAGAATTAAAGAATTTGGACCCACACTCATCAAATTTGAATATGATAAAGCGGTTCAAATAATTAAATTTTGATTTGGAGAGATTTTGAAGAGAATTTCTTTGGAACTATACTAGTGAAATGTTGATATGACTGTAGGTTCAGAGGGCTTTAACTGGGACTTAAGAAATTTTGGAACCTTACTTTTCAAATATTAATATGATAGTAGGTTCAAATTTTTAGGAATTTCTTTTTTAGGGTTTTGAAAATGGAACTCTCACTTAACAAATTTGGTTATGTTAAATGGAGTTCAATTGTATGTTGTATTGATTATTGTGTGTTGATATGTGGTTTTATTTTTATTTTTGAATAGGAAACTCTCATTTAACAAATTTAGGCATATTAAATAGAGTTTATTTTATTTCAAAATATGTTTTGAAATTTTTCTTGGAGAATGTCTTGACATTTTTAAGATGAAATTTTTGTTTGTTGTATTTGTTGTTTGATTTTGATTTTGAAATAGAATTTACATTTAACATATTTGGGTATGTTAAATGAGGTTTGTTAATTTTGTTTGAAAAAAGGTTTTGATATTTATTTATGAAGAAGAGGTTTTATTTTATTTAATTTTGATTTTGAAAAAGGAACATTCACTTAACAAATTTGGGCATGCAAAGTGGGTTCAATTAATTTTATTTTGAAAGGGGTTTGAAAATTTTTGGAGAAATGATTTTTGTCTTTGTTTAATTTTGATTTTAAAGAGAGAACCTCCCTTTGACAAATTGGATTATGTTAAATGGGGTTCATTTGATTTTTATTTTGAAAGGACTTTTAAAAATTTTTGTATATGATTTTTATTTTACTTTGGATTTTATTGAAATTTTGTTAAGCATGGGATGAGCTTTGCTTCACCAATCTAGTGGTAAGTGGTTCTAAATTTTATGCTTGGTTATTTTTCTTTTCTTTAGTTATTTCATGGGAGACCGAATAGAGGTTTTAAGACCTACATGGAGTGATGTCTTAAAACGTAAAGGATGTTGGCTAGCTTTACATAAGGATGGAATAAGCTTAGTGCCAATAGAAAGAAAGATAGCCTTGGGATTATATAAAATATAAGTCCACTATCGATGTGTGAAGACAATAATTATCTACTAAAGATGGAGAGAGGAACTCTCCCCAATGGAGTGGCCAAAAAAATCTGTGGTGTTTATTTTGGATGTGGGGGGGGGCACCAAGTAGATGCAGGATACTTATCAAGTGAGTATGACATTGAGGTATGATGTACTATCTCGAAAGGTAGAGACATCAACCATCAATGGACCTAATCACTTAATAAGGACTCCTAAGGCATGATGGATCTTCAAAAATACTAGAGATTTTTCCCCAACTTTACATGGATGAATAAAATAGGGTTTATATTAATACAGGTTCTAAAGTTCCCTATGGGGAGGAAGCCTCCATAGTTAATTACATCTTAGGGGATGAAATTCTCTTAGAATAATCTCGATTAAAGTAGAAAATTATCATCTCCAAAGATTTAAAGGCTAAACTATCAAAGGATTGGTTATATTTAGAAAATCAATCGAGATAGATCAAATGGAGAGACTTATTTTAGAAGCCAAAGAAGATAAGTAGAGAATGCTCATGATAATAGGAAGCCTAGTGAGCATTCCAATCTATCTTATGATTGGGCTTTATATATTTGAAGTTGAAGAGAATTATTTATTTGAGTTGAATTTTATTATATTGCTAGGGCTTACAATCCACCAACACAAGGTTGTGGAAATACCTAAGAGGTGAGAATTTTTGCTTTTAGCTCAAAGGAAAAAAGCAACCTTGGATCCTAAATCTAAGGTGCTTTAGCATAAACTAAAGCATGACCTAAATCTATGTGAAAATAGACATGATGGCTTACGTCCACAAGAAAGAATAAATCACTCGACTTCTGGACTTATAATCGCCTAGAGTGAACGCCAGCCAACTCCTCCTGAGATTTTAAAACCATGTGGCCTGGTCATATGAAACTGCAAGATAGTTGGGTTATTTTTATTTAGAAAAGAGACTAAAGTCCTTAGACCCACTCCCTAGGAGACTAGAGCATGAGTGTTATGAGTAATGACTTAATCTAATACAAAACAAAAAAAAATCTTTTCAAATTTTATTTAATTTTTGATACTTCATTTGGATAAAGGCTTTATGATTTTAATGCCTATATGCATGATGAAATAAAGTTATTGGATAAATTAGCGAGAAAGGTGGTGTTCTCCAACATAAGGGATGCCCTCATAGGTCAAACATTCCTTTATTTTGGAAGGATGGAAATCCCCTATTTTCAAGTGCGAAATAATATGCATGCATGATGTGAGACATCTAACATTTAGCTAAGAGGTTGCTAAATATTTTAATTATCTTGATTTACATCCTAGCCTTTATGGTGAGGTTATGAGTTGTAGAAAATTTTAATTATGAGTGATTACTTGGGTAAAAAATTTATTTAATCCTAAGAGCCTAATCACGTCTAGGCCACACATTTAATCATCAAACATTTAAGAAACTAGGAAAATCATGTTATTTCTAATGCACAAATTAAATAAATCATCAAACATTTTATAAAATAGCGCAAAAGAATTAGAGGTCAGTGCAGTCGGGTACCGCCATTCAACCTGAAAAGAAAAAAAATGGGTATCCAAGCTCTTCCCTTATACAACCCGGAATATAAAAGAATAATTATAATTCTATTTAAATGCAATGGGGGTCTTCACTTCTAACTCTTTCATCTCCCCTTCTTCTTTTTTTGATTTGGATGTGATTGCTTCAAAGGCATCACAGAACACCCCAAGATAAAGCCTTCTGGTCACTGCTCATCCTAATCCCTCATAGCATTAATCCTGATTCCTAATATAAAATTACATTGAAATTAGGAAAAGTAAATCTAATTATACTTGCAAAATAAGTGTTAGCTAAACATACATACAACCCAAGCAATTATATTTATAATTTGGACTTAGCACCCTACACACAGGTAACCAAGTCCACCTGTCCTAACTTGGATTATGCTTAGGGGTTTAAGCAACCTACAAAGAGAGCATTTATATTTTTTTTTGCAACCCCTTTAGTACAATCCCCTACAAAAAATGTGATTAGGCTAGAAATGACCTAACATCTGGACTATAAAGCATACACCCTAACATCTAGTCTAAAATAATACATCATAAAATAAAGCATACCTCACATCATGCATCATCCTAACTTAGGACTAAAAGTGGTGACTTAGTTCTAATGTATGTGTTAAAACTTGTGTGGTGTGTCTCAAGTAGGATAGTAAGGTTATACTTTTCTAAGGGTAGAAAATATTCAAATTATCATGAAGGGTTGATTTCACTTGAAGTTATTTAATTGATTTGAGAATTTTAATTTGTGATTTCTTTTATTTCACTTAATTTACACTTAGCAACTAACTTTCATAAAGAGAAGGAAGAGGACTGCCCTCTTTCATCTCTACCTTAAGTCACGTTCTAAAATGTATTAATTTGATTTAGTTCTCGTTAGTGAATGATTTATTAGATGATTTTCAATTCATCCTAAGTTTAGGTTCACTTTAACTAACTCTATTTAATATGAAAGGCTTCTTAAGATTAATCTAATTGAATTACTATCACATGACACATACTAACTCAATCCTTTCCATCACATATAACATGCACATGATTCTAATCCTAAGTGTATCTATACATGAAATATGTTTTAGCACACTTATATGATGAATGGATATATGTGTATTTAAAGTTTATATTCTTTTATGTGATTGAATTATTTAATCATATTAGCTTAATGCTCTATCTAGATTCTTATACAAAAATACATCATAATGAAACTAAATATGTACTTTTCATTGTTAACCAAGGAAGTGAGATAATCAAATGACCTCTTTGGGGCTAGCTAAAGCCTCATATTCCTGGGATGTCCAAACTATATACCCATTTGCATTCAAACATATGTAAATTTATATACCTGAATATGAGAAAGAAAGCTCCAAATCACATGACTCATTAATCCAAACACTTGATCGATTATGGATGCAAGCCTTTTTAGCAGAAAAGAGGGATTTTCATCCTTTAACCACACATACATACACATGTAAAAAGAATTAAGCAAGTACATGTCTTTATTAACTAGTGAAGTGAGGTAATCAAATGACCTCCTTAGGGCTAGCTAAAGCCTCATAATCCCGGGATGTCCAGACTATATACTTTGCTATCTCACTACACATGAATGTATATGTAAATGAAAGGAAGAAAATCATGTAAAAATCATATTTTTCTTGATTAAGACGTTTATGTATGTGAAACAAAATTCCATCCAAATTCCAATGTAGAAACACATGTAAATGAAATCAAATAAGTAGGTGTCATTGTTAACCAGGGAAGTGAGGTAATCAAATGTCCTCCTTGGGGCTAACTAAAGCCTCGTATTCCTGGGATGTCCAGACTATATACTTATTGACATTCAAATACATGTAAAACTACACATAAATTAAGGAAAAGAAAGCTTCACTTCACATACCTAAGTTATAAGCACATGCAAACCTATATGTATTCATAACTACTATCACTCTAATCAATGTAATTGATTTATAAAATTTAGAAAAATAATTTGAATTTATTAGTAATAATAGCCACACATATTATAAATTAATCCAACACATGCAAGCTTACGTAAAGGAAAATCATTTGATTCAATTAACTTTGAAAAGGTGAATGTATGATCTCACATGGCATACAACATTTAACATGATTGGAAAAGAATAAATAAATATAAACACATGATTTCATTCAATCTAATTAATTCCTAAGGACAATCATATTAAATAAAGTTGTTTAAAGAAAACCAAAGCTTTCTTAATATCATTTTTAATTTCATATTTTGATTTGATTTAAGGATGTGAGAAAAGGTTTGCTGATCCTAAGCCATTCCCATGTTTGTTAGTTG
Organism: Cymbidium sinense; assembly: GCA_021442155.1. NCBI lineage: Eukaryota > Viridiplantae > Streptophyta > Magnoliopsida > Asparagales > Orchidaceae > Cymbidium > Cymbidium sinense. The sequence goes on from CM038222.1 coordinate 95,434,236, forward strand.
ATTTAGTTTAATGAAATTTAATAAGTTGATTTTATGAGTTAAGTAGGTTATAATAAACATTAAATACATTAATTAACCCTTTCTTATGTTACCATAATATAATCATCCAAATAATTATGAGCCAGCATGATATGCATATGAATTGGAAATTAAATTAGCAATGATCCTAAGAAATCAAAGGGACCTAATGCAATTAGCCCATAAATAATGGTTAGTTAAGTTAAGGAACTTAATTAAGTACTATTATTGTTTTCACATACATGTGGATTAACCATAATTTTTTTAAATGGCATTAGGTTATTAAACACCTAAAGACCTACCCAAGATTTACTTAATTAAAATTTGATCTGATTATGATTTCAATTTTACTAATTAAGTAGTTTAATTAATTAATTAAGCCTTGACTATTTTAATTAATGAAATGAACTTAGGGAAATAGATTAGGGAGGAGGCCTGAATCTTATCCCATGGGTTCATTCACTGTTGAACAATGATTAGCCACTTAATAAATTAAAATTTTACTGTTCATGGGATTAATTAGTGATTAACTTAAGAGAGTTATTAAAGCTTAATTAGTTAATTTCCTTAATTAATTAAGAAATAAATCATAAAAAACTTATGGGAGGTAGAGGTCATCCCATTAGATTAATCCACAAAGTTTGAGGTTAATTACTTAAGTAATTAAGGAATTATTAAGGTAATTAATTTTTTAATTAAACCCTAATTAAGCCTTAATTATGACTCTAAATTAATTAAGAACATTTTTAATAAATTCTCCTCTAAAATACCTTTAAAATGAGTATTTATTCATATTTTTTTATTTTTCTACAATTAGTTATGATTTTTACAAATTTTAGCCATTAAAACACATTAATTAAGCCTAATTAACCCTTATCCCATTGGTGCCACATGGCGCGCTTTCCACGTGATGTCGCGAGATTGGTTATTAAAAATAATCTTAGTCACCATCTAATCTAATATCGAATGGTCATAATTAATCACATGGCTTAATAAGATTAAATCATATCGATCTATTGGATCTAATCATCACCATATTTTTTAGTCACGGGAACGGGTGGTGCATGATCTATCGTCACATGAGCAAGGGAGAATGGAATTTGTTCACCATTGCTTGCGTGATCTGAGCTCACCCGAGCTCGAATCGACTCCAAACAGATCCCACACCTACGCGCGAAGGATCCAAGGAGCATACCTCACTACATCTCAAGACTGGTGGTAAATTGATTGAGGAAGCTTTGTCTAGTGGAGACGAATCCTTACTGATCAGCATGAGCCTTAATTTGGTGTAGTTTGCTCGGAAGACCAATACTCGAAGCTTAGGAGGTCGACATTGATCAAAGTCCACTTTCTGGTCATAGGGAAGCTTGGGGGATGATTCGTTCTTGCTTGATTGGCTATAGAGATGGCATGTGCAAATTTAATTGCACTTTGGTTGGGGTTTGAGAAAATGGGAATCAAGGGGAGATGCCCTATTTTTTCTTGAGGGAAACCAAGAATAGGGAGGCTTGGGGGCTTTGGAAAAGCTCTGGGAAATTCTCTTGAGGATGCTAAGGCTATCATTATGCTCTAGTGCTCAATTTGGACTGAATTGGAGGGGGATATACCCCCTCCTTCCCTTGATCAGATTTGGCTCCTAGTGTCCGTCTGACCACCTCAGAGGGTCATGGGTTGCAGGGAGTGGATGAAGTGGCTCAGTTTGGTTGGGTGAAGGTGTGGAGGTGACTGCCAAGGAGGGTAGTCAGTGTCCTTAGTGTTCCAAATGCTCCAATGGGTAGGTAAGGTGATTTCATCTCTCAAGGGTCATGGCGACCAAACCAACTCATGGGTCAGGTTTGGTAGTGTTCTTAGTGCTTAGGTGGACCATTGGTAGGGTGCCAAGTGGCCAAGGAATGGAAATGACCACTTATATGGGTGATTTGTCTCATGTGATACCCTTGAGCTAAGGGTAGAATGGTCATTTGGCATTAGATTTGATTTGGGCAGATTTGAAATGAGTTAAAAATGGATTAGCCTAAATTTCAAGTGATTTAGAGTTTATTTGGTTAGGTTTGGCTCAATTTAACTCAAATAGGTCAAATTGGGTTAGGTGTTAAGTTGACCAATTGGTTAAATAGGTCAAACTAAGGATTGGGTCAAGTTCATATGATCATTTGGGATGAATTGGTGTCATTGGTTTAGTTTGGCCTAGATTTGATTTTGGCTCACTTGAGTTCATTTGGGTTAAATGGGTCAAGTTGACCAATTTGATCCAATTTGCCAAATTAGCTTGAGTTATGGCTTGATTTTGGTTTGGTTGATCATTTGGAATATGGTGTAGGCTTTGGTTGAGTTTAATTTTGATTTGATTAGATTTTAGGTTGGTTTGACCCTATAGGTCAAGTTAGGTTCAATAGGTCATTTGGGTCTAGTGGGTCAATTGGGTTCAATCGAGGCTTTGGTCAAGTTCAACAATCAATTTGGAATGAACTTGAGCCATTGGTTGCAATTAATTTAGATTGTATTAAGATTTGACCTACTTTGGCCATTTAGGTCAAATTGGGTCAACTTGGGTCAAGAGGGTCAATTGGGTTTGGTTTGGCTCAACTGAAGGTAAAGTCATGTTCAAATGTTGATTTTGGATGGGTATGGGTCATTGGTTTCAATTAATTTGGCTTAGATTGCAATTTGACTAGTTTATGTTCATATGGGTTAAGGGGTTGACTTGGTCAAATGACAAAGTTGACTTGGTTTAACCCAATTTATGATAATTGATCATCCTATGGTGATCAACAATCATGATATGAGGCTTTGGTGGGTTAGGTTCAATCTAATTTTGGTAGGATTGAAACTTGGCTCAAATAGGTCAAATTGGCCACTTTAGATCAAATGGACTAATTGGGTTTAGTTGGCTTGATTTTGGGCTAAGTTTGATTTAGATGAGTTTATATATGAATTTAGGATTGATATATAAATTAAATTGCAATTGATTTGGGATTGGATGAGTTTTGGTTCATTTGAATATTTCACGTCAAATGGGTTAGGTTAGATTTTACTTGGACTAATTTTGGTTTGTCTTATTGATTGTAGATTTCATTTATATTTGTGAATATGATTGAAACTATAATTGATTCATGACAAAATCAATTGAATTTGGATTCTTGAATGAAGGAATTTGATTAAATCCTTGGAGTTGGGTCATGTGGCTTAGGTTTGGATTTTGATTTAGTTTGACTTAGTTTTGATAACTTAAGTGCATATTTCATTTATATTTGTGAAGATGATTGAAGATTTGATTGATTTGTCAGAAAATCAATTGATTTTGGATTGATTTGAAGGAAAATTTGGCTAAGTTCATCAAATTGATTCATAAGACTTAAATTTGGATTTGATTTAATTTGATTTAGTTTTGGTTTAGTTATGATCATTTGAATGTAGATTTGATTTATATTTAGGAAGATGATTGAAGATATAATTTGATTATGAGAAAATCAATGGGTTTTGGATTGATTTGGATGGGATTTTGGCTAAGTTCATGAAAGAAGGCCACATGGCTTAGGTAGAATTTGATAAGATTGCAAATTTTGGCAAAATTGGAATTAGTATTGAGTTTGATTGTAAGTTTGATGGATTGATAGAAGGGTTGAATTGATATTTGAGAAAATTACTTGTGTTTGGATTGATTTGAATTTGGCTAAGGCTAAGTCCATAAGATAAAATCATGGGGCTTAGGTTGATTTTGAGTTTAGATTTGATTATGAGCTTCAATTATTTGGCTTGAAATTTGGATTTGGATTTGATATTTTGTATTTGAATTGAATTTGGCTTGGAGTTTAGATTTGATTATGAGCTTAAAAAGGTGATCATGGATTGGGTTTAGGCTATATGGTAGGTGGGTTTCCCTAAGTCTTAAGGCATAGCCTAATCCTATGATTAACCTTCTAAATCTCTAGGCTTAGGTTAACTGTTCACCTAATTGCTAGAAGTGTCTTATAATAATGGAAGTCTTAGTGTCTAGAAGACTCCTAAGTCTAAGAAGAGGGGATGAGAACTCACTCCAAAAGTGAGATCAACAATAACATTTCACCACTTCTTTTCATCATCAATAGCATATGAATTTCTTCATTCTCATTATTCGTGATATTTGATTTAATATACATATTTATACATACATGTGGTGTTTATTTTTGGATGTGGGGTGGACACTACATAAATCGTAGGGGGTACTTATTGAAGTGATCGGGTATGACATTAAGGCATGATGTACTATCTCAAAAGATAAAGATATCACCCTATAATGAACCTAATCACCTAATAAAGACTCATAATGTTTGATGGGCCATCTAATAAACCAGAGATTTTTCCCCTACTTTACATGGAAAAGTAAAGTAGGGTTTATTTTAAGCTGGGTTCTTAAGTTCCCAATGGAGGCAAGCCTCCATAGTTAATTACATCCTAAGAAATGGGATTTCTTAAGAATACACTCAATTAAAGTAGAAAATTATTATCTCCAAAGATTTTAAGGTCAAGATTATCAAAGAATTGGTTCTTTTGGAAAATCAAGTGGGATTGTTCAATTGAGAGGACTTATTTTAGAATCCAAAGGAAGATGAGTAGTAAATGCTCATGATACTAGGAAGCCTAGTGAGCATTTCAATCTATCTTATGGTGAGGCTTTATATGTTTAAAAATGAGAAGATTTATTTGTTTGAGTTGAAATTTTATTATATTGCTAAGGCTCATAATCCATCAACATAAGATTATGAAAATACTTAAAAGGTGAGGGTTTATACTTGTAGCCTAAGGGAAACTAGATACCTCAGATGCTAAATCTAGGGAACTTTAGCACAAGCTAAAGCAAGACCTAAATCTAAGCGAAAGATGGACACAAGAGTTTATCTCCATAAGAGAGCATAAACTCGTCTGACTTCTAGACTTACAACCGCCTGGAGTGTCCACCAGCTAACTCCTCCTACGATTTAAAATCATGTAGTCTGGTTTTATAAATTTTCAAGATGGTTAGGCTTATTATTTAATTGTAAAGAAACTAAAGTCCTAAACCCACTCCCTAAGAGACTAGAGCATGAGTGGTATGAGCATATGGCTTAGTCTAAAATGCAAATATTTATAATTTTATTTCATTTTAACATGTTATTTTGGACAAAGGCCTTGGGATTTCTTATGCCTAAATGCATGATTAAAGATGGCTATTAGCTAAATCAATGAGAAGATGGTGTTCTCCACCATAAAGGATGCCCTCATAGGTCAAACATTCCCCTATTAGACAAGGATGGAGATCCCGCATATTCAAGGAAGAAAGAATATGACATGCATGATGTGAGATATACAAAATACAACTATGGGGTTATTAAATCTTTTAATTATCTAGTTTATAGTTTAAGCTTTAAGATGAGGCTATGAGTTGATTAAAATTTAATTATGAGTGATTAGTTGGTGTAGAAAAAAATTAGTTTTTATCCTAAGAGCCTACCACATCCAGGCCACACATTAAAACATCAAACATGAAGAAACTATGAAAATCATGCGATCCTATTGCGCAATCTAAACAAAACATCAAATAATTTTATAAACTACTGTAAAAGAATAATAGGCCGGTGTGCCCGGGTATCGCCATACACTGCAGAAAAGAGGAAAGATGGGTAGCTGATCTCTACCCTTAAGAATAATTTCACAATTATAAATAAATACATGCTATGGGGGTCTTCACTTCTTCATGTCTTCATATCTTTTTTCTCCTTCTTTAGTTTTGATTTGATTTGCTCCAAGGCATCATAGGGCACTTTAGGACTAAGCCTTTTAGCAACTGCTCATCCTAATCCTCCATAACATTTATCCTAATTCTTATTATAAAATTATATTTATATAGAAAAAGTAAATCTAACTACACCTGTAAAATAGAGGTTAGCTAAACATACATACAAATCTAAGTAGTTATATTCATAATTTAGACTTAGCGCCCTACACATGGGTAACAAAGCCCACCTATCCTAATTTGGAGTATGCTTAGGGGTTTAAGCAACCTTCAAAGAGAACATTTATATTTATTTTGAGCAACCCCTTAAGCACAATCCCCTACAAAAAAATATCATTAGGTTAAGAGCGGCCTAACATCCAGTCTACAAAATATACACCCTAACATCTAGTCTAAAATATTACATCAAAAAATAAAACATACATCATACATCACACATACACCATCTTAACTTAGGACTACAAGTGGTGGTTTAATTCTAATATGTGTACTAATGCTTTTGTGTGGCATGTCTTACTAAGCATTAGAGTTATAATTTTATAAATTTATAAAAATTGAATTTAATCATAATGGTTGTTTTACTTCAAGTTATTTAATTGATTTGTGAATTTTAATTTATGTTCTATTTTGTTCCATTTGATTTACACTTATCCTGTAAGTATTATAAAGAGAAGAAAGAGGCTTTCCCTCTTTCATCCCTACCTTAAACCACTTTCTAAGGCACATTTTCATGGTTTAATTCTCTTTGGTGAATGGATTATTAAGTATTTCTTATGAATACTAAGTTTGGGTTAACTTTAAATAATCATATTCAATATGAAAGGCATCTTAAGATTGATAAAATTGAATTACTATCACATGACATATATCAAGTCATTTCTTTCCATCACACGCAACATGCACATGATTTAACAATTAGCATATCTATACATACAACACATTTGGGCACACTTAAATGATGAAGGATGCATACATACTTAGTGGAAAAAGAAGACTTTCATTCATTAAGCAAGTATACATGCATATGTATAAAAGATATAAACAAGTACATGCCACTATTAACTAGGAAAGTGAGATAATCAAATGACTTCTTTGGGGCTACTTAAAGTCTCATATTTTTGGGATGTCCAGACTATATACTTGTTATCCTAAATACATATTAATGTATACATAACTATGAAGATGAAAGTCATGCAAGAGGTGATATTTCATCTAATTAAACTATTTATATATATGGATTACAGCTCTATCCAAATTCAAATACAAAAATACATAGGAATGAAATTAAATAAGTAAGTTGATTTGCTAACCAGGGAAGTTAAGTAATCAAACAACCTCCTTGGGGCTACTTAAAGCCTTGTATTCCTAGGATGTCCAGATTATATACTTATTAACATTCAAACATATGTAGATTCATATACATGAATAAAAGAAGGAAGCTTTACATCCACATACTACATGTTTTAGTGACTTAGGTAATTATGAATACATGTATTTTTAGTAGAATATGAGAGTCTATTCATTCTTTAATCACATACACATTCACATGTATAAAAGATGTAAGAAAATACATGTTGTTAACCAGGGAAGTGAGATAATCAAAGGACCTTCTTGGGGCTACTTAAAGCCTCGTATTCTCAGGATGTCTAGACTATATATTTGCTATCTTAGACACATATTAATGTATACATGAATTAAAAGAATAAACACCATGAAAAGATTATATTTTTGAATGATTGAATTATTTATGTACATGAATTAAAGTTTTATCCAAATTATAATACCAAATATATAAGAATAAAATCAAATGGGCATGTGCCTTTGTTAATGAGGGAGGTAAGATAATCAAATGGCATCCTTGGGGCTACTTAAGGCCTCTTATTCCCAGGATATCCAGACTATATACTTATTAGCATTCAAACCCATGTAAATCTATATATAAGAAAATGAGAAAGAAAGCTTCACATTCATATGACTAAGCTATAAGCACATGAAACCCTATATTCATAACTATCATCACTCCACATGTTATTATCAATTTATAAACTTTAAAAAATAGATTTGAATTTATTAGTGATAATAGCCACACATATAATAAAGTTAATCTAACAGATGCAAGCTTACATAAATAAATTTGATTTGATTCATTTGAATTTGAAAGAATGAATGCATGACCACATAGCATACAACATTTAAGATGATTGAAAAGAAACAACCAATCATAAACATGTAGTTCATTCAACTAAATTAATTCTTAAAGATAATCACATCAAATAAAATTATTTAAGAGAAACCAAACTTCTTATTAATTTGATTTTTAGATTTAGATTTGATTTAAAGAGAAGGGAAATTATTTGTTGTTTTAATCTCATTCCCATGTTGGTAATCTTAATTAATTCAAGGAAAGATAATTAAATTAATTTTATGAACTAAATTAAATTGAATCATTAATTAAATAACTTAATTATCCTTTCATACGCTTATTTAATTTGATTTATCATTTAATCATGAGCCACAAATGATATGAACTTGTGAGAAAATAAAATTGCAATGCTCCTAGAGGATCTAATCCAATTGGCTCTTAATTAAAGATTAATCAAGTTAAAGAATCTAATTAAGTAATTTTATGATTTTCCCACACTTATGGGTTAATCATAATTTCCTTAAAAGGTCTTTATGTTATTAAACACATAAAGAGAAACCCTTAATATTATTATTAATTATCTAATGTGGTTTGCATTTTAATCTGATTTAATTTAATCACTTAATTGATTAATTAAGCACTTAATTAATTACCATCTTTATTAATCCTCTTAAAATGAAATGGATGTGGAAAAGAGAATAGGAAAGGGGTTCTAATCACTCTCCCTCATCCACTTACTATTAATCAATGATTAATAGGCTTTAATTAATTAATTCTTATTATTTGGAATGTTAATTAATCATTAAAGTAATTTAAAAGGGTAATTAAGGTTAGAATTATCAATTCCTCTAATTATCTAGGCAATAATTTCCAAGAAAATGATGGGAGGTAGAGGTCATCCCATTGAATTAACACATAAAGTTTGAAATCAATTGCCCAAGTAATTTAGGCTTAATTAAGCTAACCAAGCATATATTCAAACCATAATTAAGCCTTTATTACTATTCAAAATCAAATGAATATATTTTTAATTAAATCTCCACTATTTCACCTTTAAAATGAGTATTTATTTGTAAATTTTTGGATTTTTTGACAATTAGTTATGATTTTTCAAAGTTTCAGTGATTAAAACACATTATTAATGGATCACTGATGTGTTGCACTTTTCACATGGTGCTATGAGATTAGTTATTTAAAATCGTTTGACTGAGTGCTGACATGTTGGTGGCAAATGCGCTTTCGTCGCCACCATTCGATCTAAGATCGAATGACAAAAATTACTCCCACAATTCCTAAGGATTAAATCAAGATTAATCTAATCAAAAGATCATGATCGTCCATTCCAATCACGCAGAATGGATAGCAGGTGATCTATCATCCCTAGAGTGACGGAAGATGGACACCGTCAGCCTTCCTCTACTCAAGTTAAGCTCGCCAGAGCTCAGGGAGGCACGAGATCGATCCCACACCTTCACGGGGTTGATCTACAAGGATCATATGGTGGGATTCACATGGCATTCACATTTCCTTTAAGAAGGCCTAAAAATTTTGTAAAATACTCAGTTTTCTAAAAAATACCTCATTAGAGCTTCAGACCGGTAGTGAACCACTGAGGTTGCTTCACCTTGAAGAGGCAAAGCCTTGTTGAGAGGATGGTTCCTTGAATCCTCGCTGATAGTTCTGTGGACCAAACATCACCCGAATCCTCATCAGAGTTGGTCTAGGGAGGGCTTTTGGTGCTTGAATTACTCAGGGGAGAGTTTTTTTTTGCCTCGCCGGAGCTTGGAAAACATGTGGGAAGAGATAATTGGAATGGGGTTGAGTTTTGGTGGAGATGGTCAGAGCTAAGCCTAGGTTTGGCTTGGTTCCATCATCTCCGATGATGGGAATGCTTAAGGAACTCGAGAGGAAGCTGTGGCAGCTTGTCTTGAGTTGGTAGGCCTCTAAGGAGGAATAATATGCTAAATTTGATCGAATTGAGGGGGGTATACCCCCTCCCCTCTTGGATCAAATGGACAAGATCAGTTTGGTCTCTAGTGGCTGTTCAGCCACCGTAGGTGGTCGTGGGTAGCAGGGTGGTGCTGAGTTGGCTCGATTTGAATGGGTGAGTGAGGGGGAGTGGCTGCCTTGGGAGGGAAAGTGGGAGTCCTTGGTTTCCAAGTGTCCTAATGGGAGGAGAGGGGTGAACTCACCTCCACTTGGTTTATGGCTGACTTAATCACCATTGTGTCAGGTGAGCTAATGTCCCTCTTTCTTAGGTGGAATCCTAAGAGGCAACCATGCAGAGGAGAGTGGGTTTGACCATTCAAATGGGGTATTTGTCCCATTTGGCAAGCTTTCCCTATTTGGTTTTGGGTTAATTTGGGTCAAGCATGGGTTGGGTTGGATTGGGCTGACCAAAGGTGAGCCAAGGATGGGTCATGCCAAGTTTCAATGGGTTTAGGCTTGATTTGAATGGGTTTGGCTCAATTTGACCCATGTAGAAAAAATTGGGCTAAGATGTGTCAAGTTGACCAATTGGTCAAATTTGTTCAAACCAAGGCTTGGGTCAAGTTCAAATGAGTATTTGGAATATTTTGGTGCAATTGGTTTGGTTCAATTTGGCTTGGATTTGATTTTGGCTCATTTGAGTTCATATGGGTCAAATAGATCAAGTTGACCAATTTAGCCAAATTGGCCAAATTGTCTTGGGTTAGGCATTGGTTCATATTCAATTGATCAATTGAAGATGATTTTGGGCTTTGATTTTGATCAATTTGGATTTAAGGATGATTTAGACAAAATTGACCCTTTAGGTTAATTTGGGCTAAATTTAGGTTCAATCAAGGCTTTGATCATGTTCAATGATCAATTTGGGATGAACTTGAGCCATTGGTTGTAATTAATTTGGGTTAGATTTTGATTTAACCTAATTTGGTCTTTTAGGTCAAATTAGGTCAACTTGAGTCAAGGGGCCAATTGGGTTTTGGTTTGGCTCAATTGATGGTCAAGTCATGTTCAAGGATTGATTTTAGGTTGGCATGAATCATTAGCTTCAATTAATTAGGCTTAGGATAAAATTTGGTTCCTTTAGGTCATGTATGTTAAGTTGGTTGATTTATCAAATGGCCAAATTGACTTGGTTTGACCAAATTGATAGCAATTGATCAATCAAGGATGATCAACAATCATTTTATAAGGTTTTGATTGGTTTGATTCAATCCAATTTGGGTTGAATTGAAAGTTAGCTCAAATGGGTCCTTTAGGTCACTTTGGATCAAGTGAGCCTAATGGGTCAATTGGATCAATTTTGGGTTGAATTGAGTTTAGTTGAGTTTGGATATTGATTTGGGATTGATTTATAACTTTGGTTGCAATTGATTTAGGTTTAAAGGTATTTTGGCTCATTTGAATATTTCAAGTCAAATGGGTTAGGTTAGGTTTGATTGAATTGATTTTGGCTTGATTGATTTTGATCATAGATTTGATTTGGTTTGAATGATAATTGATGGATTGTTTGATTTATGAGAAAATCAATTGAATTTGATTTGTATTGAAAGAAAATTTGGCTAACTCCATTGGATCAAATCATGAGCTTAAGTTTGGTTCAGTTGGATTTGTATTAGGTTTTGGAGTTTGGATTTGGATTTGAACATGAGTTAAGATTTGATTTGGAATGATGATTGAAGGATTGATTGATTTATTAGAAAATCAAATGAGTTTGATTTGGATTGAAGGAAAATTTGGTTAAGTCCATAAGATCAAAGCATAGGATTAGGTTTGGTTTTGGGTTTGAAGATTTGAATTGGAGGTGGGATCCAATTGGAATCGGATAAATTGGTTTGAGATTGAATTTTGGTTAAGGATATATGCATAGATATGGCTAGGCTATAGGCTAGGTAAGTTTCCCTAGGTCCTAAGGCATAGCTTAATCTTATGGCTAACCCTCCTAAGTCTCTAGGCTTAGGTTAAGTGTGCTCTTATCCACTAGAAGTGTCTTATGACTAAAGAGCTCTTAGTATTTAACCGATGATGGGAATATTAGATCCTCACTCCAAAAGTGAGGTCAAAAATACATTACATATTTATGTTTTGCACACTTGATGATCATTAATGCATGTATTTTGGTAAAATGGAAAGATTTCATTCCTTAGTTAAGCATATGTAAATGTGTAGTAGAGATTTAAGCAAGTACCTATCGTTGTTAAACTAGGGAAGTACGGTTATCCAAGACCTCATTAGGGCTACTTAAAGCCTTGTGTTCCCTGGATGTCTAGACTATATACTTGCTAAATTAAATATATGTAAACATATACACAAGCTTAGCGATGAAAGCCATGCAAAGATTATATAATAGCAAATCTTTTTGTTCATGAAAAGCTTAGTGGCACGAAAAGCAAAGTTTTATCTTGATTCTAACACATTAATACATATAAATGAAATTAAGCAAGTATGCAATATTGTTAAACTAGGGAAGTGAGGTTATCTAAAACTTTCTTGGGGTTACTTAAAGCCTCATGTTCTCAGGATGTCCAGACTATATACTTATCAATTCAAATGTATGGAGATATGTACATGAAACATAAAGATAAAATAAATTTCTTGCTATTTTAAAATTATAATTAAATGTAAACTTTATTGAATAAGTATAACCAACATTAGCTTAAAATTTGCATCATTAGCTTATACTTTTAAAAATAATCTGAGATTTAGTAGTGATAATAGCCACACTAATAATATTTATCCAACACGTACAACTTAGATGTAATCATGTTCTTTTGGTTCTCTCTCTCTCTCTCTCTCTCTCTCTCTCTTTGAAAGCATGAACATGTTACACAAATGGGATATGCATTTATGATGATTAAAAAGAAGTAATTAAACATTACCATATAACATATTCAATTACATTAAGTCTTAAAGAAAATTAAGCCAAATAAATATGCCTTAAGACTAATCAAAGTTCTTATGAGGTTTGATTTTGATATTTGGGCTATTAAAACCTAAGGAGGAGAGATGGCACTTAACACTTCCCACACCCCATGTTGGTGATTTAACATATTTAAAGAGGGCAATTAAATGGGTTTTATGGATTGATTAGGTTCAAGCCATTAAGCAAATCAACTTAATTATCCTTCCATAAACTTCTTTAATCTAGTTAACTACTTGATCATGAGCCTACAATGATATGCCCTTGGGAAAAAAAATTTGCAATGCACCTAAAGGAATATAATGCAATTAGGCTCATGTTCTATATTAGAGAAGGAAATAATCTAAGTTAGTGCTCTTATGATTTTCCCATACTAATGGGTTAACCATAATCTTCTTAACAACTTTATGTTATTAAATACATAAAGGGGAATTAATGGATTATGTTTGAATCATCTGAACTGATTGTAAATTTTGTTTGATTTTTATTTTATCATTAATTTTTCTAATTAATCCCTAATTATTAAACATGTTAATTAACCCAATCGATGAATTACATTTGGAAAAATAACTAGAAGAGGGGAGAGGGGATCCTAATTACTTCTCACTATTCTCACTGCTCACAATGGTTAATTATCATTAATTATTTAATCTTTCTCATTTATCAATTTTAATAATTATTAAATTATTTAATGAGAGTAATTAGGATTGAAATGCCAAATTCTTTAAATTATATGGCAAATAATTCCAAACAATTTATGGGAGAGTGAGGACATCCCATGGAATCATCCCACAAAATTTAGAATTAATTAGCCATATAATTAAGCCACAATTAAAGTAAATATTCCAAGTTTCAAATCTTAATTAAGCACTGTTCACCAGACATAAATCAAAGATTTTATTTTTCTTAAATTATCCACTATCCAACCTTTCCAAAATGAGTTTATTTGCTTTTTAAGATTTTTGTATAATTAGTTATGATTTTTTTAAAGTTCTATCTATTTAATTATATTTTTAAAGCCTAATTAACCCTTTAAACCATCAGTGCCACACGGATGCTGAAGCAGCAGTACTTTCTATGTGGCGTCATGGTATTGGTTACTTAAATTATCTGACGCATCAGCTAACTCAATGGCGGTGGATGCGATTTCATCTTGACCATCCGATCTTGGATTGTACGACCAAGATTAATCCCCTGAATTTAAAGGGATTAAATCAAAATTTCTAATTTGATTAATCATGATTGTTCATTCTAATCAGGTGAAATAGATGGCCAGTGATTTTTCATCCCATAAGTACCAAAGGTGTCTGCCTTCTACCACACGATCTGAGCTCATGAGAGGTCATTCGATGGTGAAATCAACTCCAAAATGATCAGGGAATGAATCTAAAAGGATTCTATGGTAAACAAATGCATGAAAATATGATTCACTTTAATAAAGACCATCACTTAGGGCCAAAGCTATGGTTGCTAAATTTTTACCTCGTTGGAGCTATAGACAAATAGTTTGACAATAGAGGTAGCTTCGTCTTGAAGAGATGAAGCCCTGTTGACAAGATCATAAGCTGCCTCCTTGCTAATCGCTCTATGGACCAAATGTCACTACATAACTCCCTCAAATTGGCCTTGAGTTGCCTTCCGTTGGTCGAATTGCTCTGAAAATGATTTGTTTTAGTTCGCTGGAGTGAGATAAAGGTGTGGGAAGAGTTAATTTGGATTTTGTGTAGGTTTTAAAAACTTGGATGAATGAAGCTCTCTGGTTCGATCGGGAGCTGGTCTCACCAACGGTGGAGTGCACAAAGAGCTCGGGAGAGGGTAGGGGACTGTGTGAAATGCTCTGGGGAAGGTGTCTGCTCAATTTGAATCCATGGGGAGGAGTATACCCTCCTCCCCAACTGAACTAAGGGTTGGGATTAGTTCAGCTTTTAGCAGTCATCCAGCCAGGGTAGGTGGCCAGAGATCATAGGGGACAGCTGAGGTGGCTAAGGGTGAGTGGCTAAGGGAGTGTGGGCTAGCTTAGGGTGTACCCTCTCCCTTAGGTGGACAAATGGGTTGCCATGGGTGAACTCACCCTCTCCTGGCCAAAGGTTGAGCTCAATAGCCTTAGGTTAGGTTGGGTCAGTAGTCCTCTTATCCAAGAAGAACCAAAGGTGGTTGCTATGGGCTAAGGAGGTGGAGAACCCATCCAAATGGGGATTTTGTCCCATTTGGGTGGGTTGATTCAATGGATTTGACCCAAACTAGATTCACCATGGGTTGGGCCCACTTGGGTAGGCCCATGGTGACCCAAGGATGAGTCATGCCAAGTTTGGATGGGTTCGAGCTTGATTTGGTTAGGTATGGCTTAATTTGACCCATATGGGTCAAAAGGGTTCAATTGAGTTAAGTTGACCAATTTGACCAAATTGTGTCAAAGTGATGATTTGGCTGAGTTTAATTGGTCACTTGGAGTGAATGAGTGTAATTGGTTTGATTCAATTTGGGTTAAATTTTAATTTGGCTCATATGGTTCAATTTGTGTCAAATGGGTCATGTTAACCAATTTGATCAAATTGGCCAAATTGGTTGAGCATGGGTTAGGTCTATGTTCAATTTGTCATTGGTGATTGATTGGAAGAATTTATTTGAATTAATTTGGATTATGAAGTGAATTGGTTCAATTTGACCATTTACATCAAATTGGGCTAAGTTGGCTAATTGAGTTAGATTGACCAAATTAGATGTAATTAAAGGTTGAAGTATGTTTAATATTGAATTAGCGATTATTGGAAGCATTAGTTTCAATCAATTTAATTTAGATTTGATTTGGTTCAATTTGACCTTTTAGGCCAAATTGGGTCAACATGGGTCAAAGGGTCCAATTGGCTTGATTTGGTTCAATTGATTGTAGTGGACTATTCAATAACGATTTACAATCATCAATGAAGCGATTGGATGGCTTGATTTGATCTAATGGGTGTTTAATTTGAGTTTGGTTCAATTACCCCTTTTTGGTCACTTTGGGTCAAGTGACGTTGATTACAATTGATTTGGATTTAATTAAGTTTTGGCTTATTTGAAACCTTTAGTTCAAATGGGCTAACTTGGGTTAGTCACCTTCCTTTGGTTCAATTGGCTTGATTGCAAGTATTAAAATAGTTTGAAATGATCTATTGAATAATTAGAGTGATTGAGAAAATTAAGTTGGATTTAGTTTGCTTGAATGGGCTTGTGTTGAGTTATAGGATTGTTGTGGAGTTAACTTGGGTTAAGGCCCAAGTTAATTTGGCTTGGAGCTCAAATTAAAAAACCATATTCAAGTAAGATTAATTAAATGGGTTGGAGTTAGTTTAGCATCATCTATATGAGCTTGAGTTTGGATGAGTGAATAGGTATGAGTCTTGATTTTGGCCATGGGATGGATGAAACATATTTGTCCAAAGGTGGACTCTGAGCTTAGGGTCCACCTTCTAAGTTTCTAAGCTCAATTTTAAGTGTCCCTTTAATCACTAGAAGTGTCTTAGCACTACAAAAATCCAAGTATCTAGAATGTTCCAAAATATAAGATAAGAAAAATTAATCCTCATTCCAAAAGTGAGTTCAACACTAACCTTTCTAAAATGGGTTAATTTACATTTTTTTGAATTTTCCTATAATTACTTATGGTATTTTGAAGTTTTGGATATTTATTTATATTTTTAAAGTCTAATTAACCATTTAAACCATCACATCCATGTGGACACTAAAGCGGTAGTGCTTTTCATGTGGCGTCGCAGTATTGGTTATTTAAATCGTCCCACGCGGCAGCTGACTCAGTGACAGGGACACGGTTTCATCTCGTCTATCTGATCTCAAATCAGACAGTCTATATTAATCTCGTGATTCCAAAGAGATTAAATCAAAATTTCTAATATAAATAATGATGGTTATCCATTCTAATCAAGTAGAACAGACAGTCAGTGATTCATCATCCCAAGAGCGCTAGAAAATAGACACTGTCCGCCTTTGATTGAGAAATTAACTCTAAAATGATTAAAGAATAAATATAAGGGGATCCTATGGTGGAAATCGCACCAGAACGTGATTCACTTCAAAAAAAATACCAACACTTAGGGGCCAAAGCTACGGTTGCCAGATTTTTACCTCATCGGAGCTATAGACTGGCAGTTTGCTAATAAAAGTAGCTTCATCTTGAAGAGTTGAAGCCCTACTGAGAAGATCATGAGCTGCCTCCCCTTCGATCACTCTGTGGACCAAACATCACCACAAAGATAGTCATAGTTGGTCTTAAGGCATCTTCTGGTGGTCGAATCACTCGAGAAATGATTCATTTCAGTTTGTCAGAGTGAGGTGAAGGTGTGGAAAGAGTTAATTTGGATTTGGTGGAGGTTTTGGAAAGTTGGACGGACTAGGATCTTGGGTTCGAACAAGAGTTGGTCTTGCTGGTGATGGAGTGCACAAAGAGCTCGAAAGAGGGTATGAGACTAAGCAGAATGCTCTAAGGAAGGTCTATGCTCAGTTTGAATCCATGGTGAGGAGTATACTCTCCTCCCTAGTTGAACCAAGGACTGGGATTGGTTCAGCCTTTGATAGCCATCCGACAGGGGTATGTGGCCAGAGATGGCAAAGGATTGCTGAGGTAGCTGAAGGTGAGAGGCTGAGGGAGTGTAGTGGGCTGGCATGAGGTGTACCCTCTCCCATAGGTGGACCAATAGGTTGTCATGGGTGAACTCACCCTCTCTTGGCCTAAAATTGAGCCCAACAGCTTTGAGTTAGGTTTGGTCAGTAGTCCTCTTGTCCAAGTAGAGCAAAAGGTGACTGTCATTAAGTGTTGAGCTCACTTTTTGGAGTGAGGATTCAATCATCTCATCTTAGATCTAGGAATCTTCTAGACACTAAAATCTTTTTAGTCATAAGATACTTCTAGTGGCTAAGTGAACACTTAACTTAAACCTAGATACTTAGAAAGATTAGCCATAGGATTAGGCTATGCCTTAGGACCTAGGAAAATCTACCTAGCCTATAGCCTAACCAACCCATGTCTAGCTCCTTAACCAAAATCTAACCTCAAATCAATACAACCAATATCAGTTGAATCCCAACTCAAATCTAAACTCCAAAACCAAAACCTAATCCAAATGATCTAAACTTAATCCTATGATTTAATCCTATGGACTTAGCTAAAACTCTCTTCAATCCAAACTCAATTGGTTTTCTCATAATCAAATCAATCCTTCAATTATCATTCCAAACCATATCATAATTTACAATCAATTCAATCAACCTAACCTAACCCATTTGAGCTAAAATATTCAAATGAGCCAAAATCCAATTAAACTCAAATCAATTACAACCAAAGCCAAAAACCAATCCCAAATCAATATTTAAACTCAACTCAATTCAATTCAACCCGAAATTAAGTCAATTAACCCATTTAGGTTCACTTCACCCAAAGTAACCTGAAGGACTTATTCAAACCAAATCTCAATCCAACCCAAATTAGATTGAGCCAAACCAATTAAAATCTCCTATGATGATTGGTGATCATCCTTGATTGTTCAACTGGAATCAATCGGGTCAAACCAAGTCAATTTCATCATTTGACCAAATTAACCCACTTAACCTATATGAACCTTATGAATTAAATCTCATCCTATTCTAAATCAATTGAAACCAATGATTTATACTAACCTAAAATCAATCCTTGAAGATGACTTGACCATCAATTGAGCCAAACCAAATAGGCTCTTTGACCTAATTTGACTTAAAGGGCTAAATTAGGTCAAATCAAAATTCAATCCAAATTGATTCAAACCAATGACCAAAATTCATTCTAAATTGATTGTTGAACATGATCAAAGCCTTGATTGAACCCAAATGACCAATTTAGCCCAAATTGACCTAAATGGTCAATTTGGCCTAAATCATCCATAAATCCAAATTGATTAAAATCAAAGCCTACAATCAACTTCAAATGATCAATTGAACATGAACCAATGCCTAATCGAAGCCAATTTGGCCAATTTGGCCAAATTAGTCAACTTGACCCATTCGACCCATTTGAACTCAAATGGGTCAAATCAAAATCCAAGCCAAATTAAACCAAACCAAATGAACCAAAATATTCCAAATACTCATTTGAACTTAAAGAAGCCCTTGGTTTTACCAAATTTGACCAATTGGCAACTTGACTCAACCTAGCCCAATTTGACCTACATGGGTCAAATTGAGTCAAACCCTCTCAAACCATGCCAAAACTTATTGAAATTTTGCATGACCCATCCTTGGCTTATCTTCGGTCAGCCTAAATCAAACCCAACCTGATATAGACCCAATTTGACCCATTACCAAATGGGTAAAGCCTCTCATATAGGAATAAATCCAAAATAGGTGGTCAGTAACCTCCTTTGCACTTGGCAACCACCCAAAGCTCAAAATGAACCCGTGATAATGTGACTAACCTGACTTAAAGGGGTTAGATGAGCCCTTGGTCAAGGGGAGGTAAGTTAACCCACCTCCCCTCTTTGGCTCATCCATAAGAGATGGAGAGAACTCAAGCCAGCCACTTCAGACCTCCCTCCACTCAAACTGAGCCACCTAAGCAAATTCTTGCCACCTTTGGCCACCTACGGTGGTCGGACTACTAAATATGGCAGATTTGATCTTGTTCATCCGATTTGAGGGAGGAGGGGGTATACTCCCCCTCATTCCCTCTGATCATAATAATTGGACTTCCGCAGAGCTAGAGCACTTAGAGTCGACCTCCCCGATCATTCCTCTAAGCTTCCCGAGCCTCCCCATTGCTAGAAAACACCAACCCGAGCGTTCCTGAGGCCTAACTTTGTCCAACTTTCTCCAAACTCAACCCCTCTCTAATTAACTCATCCCACACTTTCACCAAGCTCCGGTGAGGCAAAATGAACCTTTCCTAGAGCGATTCGAGCACCGGAAGCCCTCCCCAAGCTAACTCTAGTGAGGATTCCGATGATATTTGGTCCACAGAGCTCTTGATGAAGAGTCAAGGTGTCACCTTCTCAACAAGGCTTTGCCTCTTCAAGGCAAAGCAATTTCAGTTGGTTAGCCACTATTCTGAAGCTCTAGTGAGGTATTTTTCTGGCAAACTGAGATTTTTTAATTTTACTTGGTCTTTTTTGAAGAAAATTGCAATGTCATATGAAATTCACCATTAGATCCCCTAAGATTGCCCTTGTGAATGTGTGGGATCCATCTCGAGCCCTCACAAGCTCCAGCGATCTCAGATTAGGCAGAGGAAGGTGGACGGTGTCCATCTTCCATCGCTCGGGGGACAACAGATCATCCGACGTCTGTTCCACATTATCATAATGGATGGCTGTAATTATTCACTAGATTTTATTTTATTTATTCTCTTAAGAACCACAGGATTAATCCCCACAGTTCAATCATAGATTGAACAATGGGGATGAAAGCAAGTCCGATGCTACCATGTCAATACCGCGTCAGACATTTTAAATAGCCAATCCCGCGATGCTATGTGAAAAGCATGAATAATCCATTTTAATCATTGAAACTTTAAAAATCATAACTAATTATAGAAAAATCAGTAAACTACAAGTAAATATTCATTAGAAAGGTAAAATAGAGGAGATTTTATTGAAATTAATTTCATTTATTTTTGAATAGTAATTAAGGCTTAATTAAGGTTTGAAGGTATACTTAATTAGCTTAATTAAGCATTAATTACTTGGGCAATTGATTCCAAACTTAGTGTGTTGATTTAGTGGGATGGCCTCTACCTCCCATAATTTTCTTGGAATTTATTACCTAGGTAATTAGGGAAATTAATGTTTCAAACCTTAATTACCTCTTTTAATTAATGTAATGATTAATTAATATTATAAATAACAAAAATTAATTAATTAAAGCTCATTAATCACTGATTACTAGTGAGATGAAGAGGAAGAGTGATTAGGACCTCTTTCAAAATCACTCTTCCAAATTCATTTCATTAGAGCAAATTAATTAATATGAGAATTAATTAAGTCTTTAATTAATCAATTAATTGGCTAAATCAAATTAAATTAAAACCATAATCACATCAAATAATTAACAATGAAATTAAGGGTTCATCTTTATGTGTTTAATAACATTAAAACCCTTAATGAAATTATAATTAACTCATAAGTGTGGGAAAATCATAAAAGTTTTTGATTAGATTCTTTAACTTAATTAATGTTTAATCATGAGCCAATTGCATCAGGTCCTTTAGGAACATTGCAACTTTATTTTCTCACATGTTCATATCATTTGTTGCTCATGATTAAATGGTTAATTAAATTAAAAAAAGCATAGAAAAGAATAATTAAATGATTTTCTTAGTGATCCAACTTAATTAATCTGAAAATATCATCTAATTATCTTTCCTTAAACCAAATTAAGATTTCCAACATGGGAATGGGATTAAAACAGTAAATAATTTTTTCTTTCTAAAGCTTAATCAAAATCCAAAGTCAAAATTAAGTTAATAAAAAGCTTTGGTTTTCTTTAAGTAATTTTATTTTATGTGATTGTTCCTAGGAATTAGTGTGGTTGAATGAATCACATGTTTATGTTTAGCTATTCATTTCTAATCACTTTAAATGTTGTATGTCATGTGGTTTCAAGCATTCACCCTTTTCAAATTCAGATCAATCAAATTGAATTTTTTTTATGTAAACTTGCATGTGTTGGCTTAATTTATTATATGTGCGGCTATTATCACTATTAAATTCAATGTATTTTTCTAAAATTTATAAATGGATAGCAACATTTGGAGTGAGGATAGTTATAAAGATATAGGATTTATATGTGCTTAAAGCATAGTCATATGAATATGAAGCTTTCTTTATCACTTTTAGATATAAACTTACATGGGTTTGAATGCTAACAGGTATATAGTCTGGACATCTCAAGAATATGAGACTTTAAGTAGCCCTAGGAGGTCATTTGATTACCTCACTTACCTAGTTAACAAAGGCACATACTTATTTAATTTCATTCATATGTATATTTGTTTTAGAATTTGGATAGAGCTTTAACTCATATCTATAAATAATTTATTAAAAAATGAAACTTTTTGCAGGGTTTTTATTCTCCTAAACACACATACATTCATATGTATTTAATCTAGCAAGTATATAGTCTGCCATCCTAGAAATACAAGGCTTTAGGTTGCCCTAAGGAGGTCATTTGATTATCTCACATCACTAGTTTAAACAAAAACATGTACTTGCTTATGCCTTTTATTCATGTATATGTATACTTAATTAGAGAATAAACAACATCTTTTCTATTAAGAATACATGCATTCATATTTATTCAAGCCAAAAATACATAACATGTAAAGACATAGCTCTCTTTCCTATGTTTATATATGGATCTACATAAGGTTGAATGCTAATAAGTATATAGTCTGGATATCTCAAGAATACGAGGCTTTAAGTAGTCCCAAAGAGGCCATTTGATTATTCACTTCTTTGGTTAACAAAGGCATGTACTTATTTAATTTCATTCCTATGTATATTTGTAATAAGATTTGGATAGCACTTTAATTTACATGTAGAAATAACTCAATCAAGTAAAATACAATCACTAAACATGTATACATCCATTTTCATTTAAGTGTGCCAAAAATATGTTGTATGTATAGGTATGTTAAGGATTAAATCATATGCATGTTAATAAGTGATGGGAAGGAATGGTTTAACGTGTGCTTTGTGGTAGTAATCCAACTACATTAATCTTAAAATGCCTCTCATATTGAATAGGATTATTTAAAGTTACCCTAAACTTAGGACTAATAAAAATATTTAATAAGCCATCCACTAAAGAGAACTAAACCAAATTAATGTGCTTTAAAAAGTGGCTTAAGGTAGGGATGAAAGGTGGAAAGTCTCTTTCTTCTCTTTCAACACTTAGATGCTAAGTGAACATCAAATGAAATGAAACAAAATATAATTTAAAATTTGCAAATCAACTAAACAATTTGAAGTGCAACCAACTTTTATGGTTAACTTAAACAATTTTAAAATTTAGAAAATCATAACTCTAATGCTTAGTTAAGGCATACCACGCAAAGTCTTAGAACACATATTAGAATTAAGCTACCACTTCTAGTCCTAAGTTAGGACAGTCAATGTGTGATATTTTGCTTTATTTTATGATGTAATATTTTAGTCTAGATGTTAGGGTGTATGACTCATAGATTGGATGTTAGGTCATTATTAGCCTAATATGTTTTATGTAGAGGATTGTGCTAAAGGGGTTGTTCAAAAATAAATATAAATGTTCTCTTTGTAGGTTGCTTATCCTCCTAAGAATAATCCAAATTAGGACAGGGGGCTTGGTTACACATGTGCAGGGTGTTAAGTCTAAATTATAGAATATAACTGCTTGGGATTGTATGTATATTTAGCTAATCTCTATTTTGTAGGTATAGTTAGATTTACTTTTCATATAAATATAATTTTTGTAATAAGAATTAGGATTAGTGCTATGGGGGATTAGGATGAGTAGTGATTAAAAAGCTTAGTCCTGGGAGGCCATGTGAGGCCTTGACAAATCAGAAGAGAGAGAAAGAAGATAAGAATAAATGAAGAAATGAAGACTCCATAGCATGTATTCAATTTCAATTGTAAATATTATTTTGTAATTCTAGGTTTTATAAGGGTAGATCTTGGCTACCCAACTTTCTCTTTTCTAGGGTGTGCAGCGGTACCCAACAACACCGGTATTTTATTCTTTTGCAGTAGTCTATAAAATTTATTAATGATTTGTTTAGATTGCGCATTAGGATTGCATCTTTTCATAGTTTCTTTTTAATTGATGTATTAACATGTGGCTTGGATGCGGTAGGCTCTTAGGACAAAATTAATTTTTCTACCCCAACTAATAACTCATAACTAAATTTTAAAATAACTCACAGCCTCATCGTAAAGCTTTGGATATAGATAAGATAATTAAAAAATTAAGCAACCCTTTAGCTGAATATTGTATGTCTCACATCATACATATCATATTGAATCACTCTTGTAAAATGAAGGCCTCTATTTCAACACTTTAGGGACCGCTTGACCTATGATGGAGCTTCATCCTCTTTCTCTTTTTATTGAACAAATTTTATCATGAATTTAAGCATATAATATCCCAATCCTTTATCCAAATGAATTTGTCAAAATGAAATAAAAATTATAAATGTTGTATTTTTAGACTAAGTCGTATGCTCATACCACTTATGCTCTAGTCTCGTAGGGAGTGAGATTATGATTTTTATTTCTTTCTAATTAAATAATAAGCATAAATCGTAGGAGGTGTTAGCTGGCGGCCACTCTAGGTGGTTGTAAGTCTAAAAAAGTCGGATGGGTCTATCTTCTTTGATGGAATAGATCATTATGTCCCCTTTCCACTTAGATTTAGGTCAATCTTTAAAGCTCCATAGATTTAGAGTCCGAGATTGAGGTTTCCCTTGGGCTAGAGGCATAAATCCTCACCTCTTAAGCATTTTCACAACCTTGTTTTAATGGATTGTAAGCCTTAGTAATCTAACAAAACTTTAGCTCAAACAAAATAAATCCTCACTTTCAAATATGTAAAGCCTCACCATATGATAGGTTAGAATGCTCACTAGGCTTCCTAGTATCATGAGCATTTCCTACTCATCTTCCTTTGGATTCCAAAATAAGTCTTCCAATTGAATAATCCCATTTGATTTCCCAAAGAAGATAATAATTGACTACTTTAATCAAAAGTTTTCTTAGGAAATCTCATTTCTTACGATGTAATTAACTAGGTAGGCTTAACTCTATAGGGAACTTAAGAACTCGGCTTAAAATAAACCTTAATTTACCTTTTCATTTAAAGTAGGAGAAAGATCTTTGATATATACGAAAACCCATAATGCCTTAGCAGTCCATATTAGGTGATTAGGTCTATTGTAGGGTGATATTACTATCTTTCAAGATAGTACATCATACTTTGAAGCCATACATAATCACTTCAAAAAGTACCCCCAATGATCTGTGTGGTGTCCACCCATCGCATCCAAAAATAAACACGACATGGGGTAAAGAGGTGGAGAACCCATCCAAATGGGGATTTTGTCCCATTTGAGTGGGTTGGTTCAATGGGTTTGATCCAAATCGGGCTCACCATGGGTTGGGCCCACTTGAGCAGGCCCATGGTGACCCAAGGATGAGTCATGCCAAGTTTGGTTGGATTTGGGTTTGGTTTAGTTGGGTTTTGCTCAACTTGACCCATATGGTCAAATGGGCCATTTTCGACAAAGTTAAGCATTGGAATGAATTAGTGCAATTAGTTTGATTAAATTGGACTAGATTTGAATTTGGCTCATATGGTTTAATTTGGGTAAAATGAGTCATGTTGACCAATTTGACCAAATTAGCCAAATTGGCTGGAGCATGGGTTAGGTCTATGTTCAATTAATCATGTATGATTGATAGAAGAGTTGATTTGAATTGATTTGGATCATAGAGTGAGTTAATTTAATTTGACCATTTACATCAAATTGGGCTGAGTAGGCCAATTGGATTGGGTTGACCAAATTGGGTCCAATTGAAGGTTGTATCTTGTTTGATATTGAAGTAGTGATTGGTTGGGAGCATTGGTTTCAATCAATTTGATTTAGGGTTTATTTTGGTTCAATTTGACCCTTTAGGACAAATTGGGTCAACTTAGGTCAAAGGGTCCAATTAGCTTGATTAAGTTCAATCGATTGTAGTGGAGTGTTTGATAATGATTTACAATCATCAATAAAGGAATTGGATGACTTGATTTGATCTAATGGAAGTTTAATTAGAGTTTGGTTGAATTACCACTTTTATGTGACTTTGGGTCAAGTGGCTTGGTCAAGGAAATTTCAACCAATTGAGGTTATGAATGGTTGGGGTGTGCTCAATGATAAGTTTGAAGTTGATTGGTAGCTTTGATTGTAATTGATTTGAGCTTAATTAGGTTTTAGCTCAACTGAACCTTTTAGGTAAAATGGGTTAACTTGGGTTGGTCACCTTCATTTGGCTCAATTGGTTTGATTGCAAGTGTTGGAGTATATTGAAATGATCTAATGAATAATTGGAGTGATTGAGAAAATTAAATTGGATTTAATTTGCTTGAATAAGATTTAATTGAGTTATAAGATTATGGATAAGATCCAAGTTAGCTTTTCTTGAAGATTGGATAAGAAAATCAAATTCAATTAAGATTAATTGAATAGGTATGAGGTTGGTTTAGCTCCATCCACATGAGCTTACGTTTGGATGAGTGGATAAGTATGAGTCTTGGTTTAGGCCAAAGGATAGGTGGAACCTATTTATCCTAAGGTAGACTCTGAGCTTAGGGTCACGCCTTCTAAGTCTATAAGCTTAAGTTTTAGTGTCCCCTTAATCACTAGAGTTGTCCTAGCACTTAAGAAATCCAAATGTCTAGAAGGTTCCTACATCTAAGATGGGGAGGATTAATCCTCACTCAAAAAGTGAGGTCAACAATGATAAATTTAATTCTCATTATAATTAGATAATTATCAAATTAAAGGATAGTTTATTATTAATTATAATTATTTTAGCTAACTATTTCATTTCATTAAGATCAAATTGATAAATAATTGGATTTTGTATTAATTAAATAATTAACTAACTAGGTGATTGGAGTTTGATTTGATCTTGGAATTATCACAAAATATCCTAATAAAATGTTAGACTTAACTAAGA
The DNA here is from genome assembly GCA_021442155.1 of Cymbidium sinense. Lineage (NCBI taxonomy): Eukaryota > Viridiplantae > Streptophyta > Magnoliopsida > Asparagales > Orchidaceae > Cymbidium > Cymbidium sinense. Next base: position 95,460,773 of record CM038222.1, read on the forward strand.
TTGATCAAGAAATTCCTTTGCTTAATGATCAAATGTCAATTAAGTTAATCTTAATTGGCTTAATCAAGTTTAATTACTCATCGACTATAATTAATCTTAATTAGACCTATTAGAGTTTGACTTGGTTTATTGCATTTGAAGTGATTTAAAATACATAATCAGTCCTATATGAATTAAATCTACTTTGATATAAGTTGTTTAATTAATTATTGATATGTTAAATTTAATTGATTAAATTAGATTTAAAGCTTAACTAATTCTTAATTAAATTAAATTAAGTTTAATTTTGTTTGATTTAACTTAAAGATAAGTTAATGGTGGTTTGAGTACTATTTTATTTATAATTTTAGTTTGATATTTAATTTAGTGATATTTAAGTTTCAATATTAGTGTTGGCCCTAACGATTTCTCAAATCCTAATTAAATGATTTTTAGTTTTATCAAGCTCTAAAGGGGTTCAAATATTTTTTAAAGCTTTCTGATGTTGATTAAGATATTTTGAACTATTTTAATAATTTTCTATGATTTTCATAATTTTTAATTATTTATTTTCTTAAAATAAGCCATTTGATCTTCAAAATTTAATATCTCTCAATCTTGAAAATTTTATGGTGGGCGTGTTCTAACCTTCATTTCATTCTCTAAAAATTTCAGGTCAATCATATTATTATTTTATAATTAATTAAAGAAATTCAGATTTTACTAAAACTTAAATCAAGCCTAAAATACATAATAAAAATTGGAGATTTTGAGTTCTTCGGATTCCTCTCAAAAAGGCGTATCCAACGAGCTCTTACTTGTGATTTTTTATGAGTATTTTAGTTTTAATGATTTTTTGAAATTTTAGGCAATTTTATATATTTTTAAAATCTGAAAAATCCTCTATTTACTTACCCAAATGTTGTTGAGGGCTCTATTACACATATGTCAAGCATCTATTGACATAAGTATGATTAGAATTTTGAGGGAAATAAGTTTGATCGTCGATCAAAGATCTGACAGGCAACGCTGGATCTAAGGAGCCAAATCAAATCCTAAGTTAGTTTTAATCATAGCCATCCATCCCATTAAAAGAGAATTGGACAGTTGTTATATCGTCTCCATTGTGGACAGAGAATGGATTTCCACCCCAAACTGCTCGTTCAAGCCCAATTTTTTGGCAAACTCGTTGAAAAATGCCATGTTTCCTACCTATGGGCTAGGAGAAGGTAAATGCAAGGAGAATCTAAGGGATTTTCCTAAAATCGAGTGAGTATTTTTGCACATAAAAGAACTTACAATTTTTTCTAAGGTTTAGAAATTACCTGGTCGAAAGCCCATGTTCGATGGATTTTTCATTCTGGAAAGCTTTCCTAAGTCAAGGTGAGTCTCTACTATAGTTCTCCTTGCTTGCCTCCCTCTAGATCATTCTCTCCACTAATGACCGTTGCATCTGACCAAAATCTCACGAGATTTTATGATTTTATGTGGGAAAGAAGTGATGAAGGGATTAGCTTTCTTCAATGGAGCTTTTGGAAGACAACTAATGCCAAAAAAAGGATCATTGAACCTTCTTTTCTCCTCCTTTTAATGGTAATCGAATTTCACAATTAATGGTAAATTGAAGGTTATCATTTGATTTGAAAATGAGATTGCAAGTGGGAATGAGTATGCTTGCATTAATGCCAAAGTTTGAGGATGAGGATTTGGTGTGCACAAGTCTTCTTTTGGTGGCTTTGGATTTTTTATTTTATTATTTTATTTTTTATTTGAATGCTTCCATCTTCTTCTTCTTCATCTTCTTTTTCTTTCTTTTTTTTGTTATTTGATTTGGCTAAGATCTTCCTGCCATATCCAAGTTTGAGAAGGAGGCACGATGGAGAGATGAGAGAAATCTTAGCATTTTCTTTGATTTTCTTTACATTATTTTAATTTTCCTATTTTTTCACTTTAATCCCTTTCCCATTCTCATTAATCAAGATTTGGGAAGTCTTTGGGTTGGCATGACCTCACTTGGGTCAATTATGGGTTAAACCTTGGGTTAACTCAATTTGACCCTCATTAATTTGGATTAATTCGATCAATTTTTATCAGTTTATTTGGGTCAAAGTAATGCTTCAATTGTGCTTAACTTGATCATTCAAAAAAAAAATTGAAGGATCAATTGAATTGATTTATTTTGAATTTAAGTTGATTTAAACTTAATTTGACTCACTTTGACTAAAATAAGTCAAATTAATTTAAATGGCTCAATTAATCATCTTGGACTTATTTAAGTATTAATTATGTTTAATGAAGTTTTTAAAATGATTTGGATTGATAAAATTTAATTAATTTTTAGTTGAATTTTTTAATTTTAATATGATTGATTTTCTTTGATTTTTTATTTATTTAGATTATTTTGATTATCGATTCTTTTTGATTTTGGTACGTTCAGTTTTAATTTGTTTTGATTTATATTCAGATCCAAGGTACTATTCTAGACCTCAATTGGTTGGATAAAGTTTATATTATATTTATAATATTTCATTTATTTAAGTTTTAAATTTAATGTTTGATTTAATTTGTTACTCAATTTTTGGTTTGTTCACCTAGTCATTAAGTATAGTATTCTAAGTGACTAATTATAAAGCATTAACCTAAGATTAATGATAATAATTATTAAGATAATGGATGATATTTTCGCCATCCAAAAATTAGGTCAACATATATGAAAGTGTCATCTTATCACACTTATAGGAATTAAGAAATGCAGTAAATCGATTATGAGCTTAGAAACTCATCAACAACATAAATTAGTCACTTCGAATATTTCAAAGTCTAAGGACATTTAGAATAAAATGATACTCTGGGCATATGAATAGAAATCCCTCGTTCTCACCAGATGTCCTTAGGTGGATGTTGCATGCATCACTAAGTGTTATCATTTAATCTAAATGTTTTGATGGACTTGCAAATGCTCAAACGAAGTGAACTCCATATATGCAATGCTTCATGATTATATATGTATTTAAAGGAGTTAAATTCTCACATGTGGCATAAGATAAACCATACATCTAAGTCTATGTCCTCAAAATATATATAAGTGTTCAGATAAAAAAAATACATATTGCATTAACTTTGAACCAATCATATATCTCACTCAAATGCTTCAAAATTTATACAAGCTTCTAAATGAATGAGTATAGTGCTTTCATGAATTTCAAGAAGTGTACATACTCACATTCACCATATTAGCATATGTGCAAAAGATTTAAAGGAGACAATTCAGCATGAATTCCAAAGTTGATTTATAGACAAACTCAAATACTTTAAGATTCATGATGATATATTGAATAGAAATACTTTTATCAAATGTCTTTTATATGATTTAAATAGCCTACATAGGCCCTGACATTATGCTGAATGAATGAATTTAGTATCTAAGGATGTTGTGTGGGTTGATCTCCCAGTTGGGTCTTAGTATTGGGTCTGAATTAACAATTATGTTATTACAACCTTCTCAACTAAAAATAAATAAATATCTAAGAAGCTAATTATGTCATATGATAATAAAGTAAATATCTCTTAATTCTCTAATGATAGTTGAGTTGATTGAAAATTTCAATTGAAAGTATCATCTATATCAAAATATCTAAGATAATTATATTCAATAATCTCAAATTCAAAATTCTCAAAACATAAATCTAGATCTGATCCTCTATTATTAAACTAATAGGGTTGACATGATATGAAATAATAAACTAAATGATCAAATAGACTTATATACCCTAGTAATTGTTATGTTGATTATAGATTTCATCCGTAGGGGATATCACCATTAAATTATATTCAAAATTCAATGCTAAATCAATATAAATTCAAACTTCATGAAAATTTTAAAAAAACAAAAAATATATATAAAAGAAGCTAAATTTGAATGATTAAATGAAATCTAATATCTAAAACATAAAGCAAAAATCCAATCCATCTATCTACAATTATTTGTCGGAGGTGACAAAATAAGAAAATTCAAACTCGTAAATGAGCTAATGTCAAGTCAAATATATAACTATATTCACTCTCAAACAATCTCATGCTAGTAAGTACGTGTTTCATATCCTCTATTCGCGTAGATTGGCTAATGGGCTCCACATATGATGCGACTACGATCAGAGTCTTCTGACCAGGTGGTTCACCGCTAAATGACAGCATTATATTATGATCACGACTATAGCTCGTATGTTCCCCCAATGACTTTGCTCTTTAAGTTGTGAACTATAGGGTTCACTTGATAGGGCAAAAAACCATCTATTAGCTAAGGTGGACTTAAGCCTGTCTCATTAGGAAAACACCACCCTAGGTCTACAAGGTCCCCTTGGACGATGTAACCCATGGCTGTTGACAAGGATATTTCAGTTAGGTTGGGTCGACTACCTCCTCTAACTAAGTAGACTAAGGACCATGACAGCCTAGGATAATGGAATCATGGGATCTTGATCGAGCATGTCACCATTCCCCCAACCATCCACTTTAAACTAACAATCATGAACTTCATAAATTTCAAACTCCAATCACCTCTACTATACACTAAGTAATTAATGATCTAACAACTAGCCTTAATCCAAAGTTCTCTCTCAGAATTGTGAGGAGTAATTAATTATAGATTCTTTCGCCTATAGGAAACTTGGAATGAGATCTAAAGTGCTCCAAAAATGAGGGCAAAATCTCTGAATAGTGTAGGGGTGTGCATTATTTGGTTTTAACAAAAAAACCAATCCAAACCAAAGTTTTTGAGTAGTTTGGTTTGGTTTTGAACTTAGTAATTTGGATTTTGGTTTTAATTATTGAAAACTTTGGTTTTTGGTTTTTGGATCGGTTTGTTAAATAAAATTTTGGATGAAACCAAATAAACTAAAGTAATTATATGTAATGTGGTATCATTAATTTATGTATAATAGGCTTATCTATTATACACTTATTTTTATTTATTTTTTTAATACTTGGTAGGTACTTTTTTGGAGAACCATTATCCAATTTTTCAAAATATTTTGGTCTCATAGTATGATAATATGGTTCCATCAACTTCTAAGTTGAAAACATCATTACGGTAAGTAAAAATTAGTTTTAAATATTTATTTTAGCGCATGAAATAGTTAATTGCATTTTTTATTATAATTATGTTATTTTGCTTATTTCTTGTTCATTATACAATAAAAAAATTATGTAACTAATTTTTAAATGTAGCCAACTTCGGTTTATCCAAAACCAAACCAAAATTATCGAACCAAATTAATATTCTATTTGTTTGGTTTTGCATTTTATTTGGTCAGTTTGGTTCAATATTTTTAGGAATCCAAAACCAATCGGTTTTAAAAATTTATCATCCAATCCATCCAAATCAACCAAACGCACACCCCTAGAATAGTGTCTTTTTTACTATTTCATCTGCCTTCTGAAATTTTGATCAACATAAATCATACTCTCTTCATTGAGAGATCGGTGGTGAATTTTTAAAGCCCACACATATCATCGAATGTAGCAATTTAGAAAATATCTATGATCACACATCTATTACGCAAGCCAATTACTCTAGTTAATCAAATTATATTATATGGTATTTTTTTATACCAATTATAATAAATCAAGCACATTATCATATTATATTATTAATAATAATCATGTAACATAATAAATGAGAATTATCGCCTCTAACACATCAACACTCGAATCATATCATATTCCTACCCGAGACTATAATCTAATCTTCTACTCGCAAGGACTATCGCTCTCATGTGGTCTAGGGCTCGCACCAAGAAGTTCTTCTACCTTCCTTCTCCTTTACCTTCACTCTCCACCTGCCTCAGCTCCTTTAGCTCCTCCCACTCGACCTCAGAGGAGGTTAGAGCCCAGCCTTCTGGTATGGGCTCATGCATCCAACCCGCTTCCACTCCTCTTCTCGCCTCTCCTCACTCCTCTATCCTCGGTCCTCCTAAACCTCCCACTATTGGTCCTAGTATGTGGAAGGATCTTCTCATAGCCCAGAATAAAAAAAGTCAGGCACTCCCTCACTCTTTTATCCCATCTGATTCGCAGGAAGTTTCTTTCTCCGAAGATGAGCTCACTGAAGGCCGAAAAGAATGGCATCTTTCTCTGATAGGTCATGCAATTGGGAAACATCCATATTATGGCTCCTTGCTTGCTACTATTAAAAGGAGATGGAAGTTTAAAGGTAACCTAGATCTCTTAACCCTGGAAGGGGACTATATCCTCTTCAAGTTGACCTATCAAGAGGATTACGATTTGGTCTGGGACAACAGCCCATGCTTTCTCAATGGCCGGCCATTTGTCTTCCAAAAGTGTTCATGGGACTTTCGGCCATCCAAAGAATCCATTTTGGAACTTCCCATCTGGATCAAGCTCCCAAACTTCCCTCTCTATTGCTGGAATGAATCAGGTTTCTCCAAGGTTACTAGCCGTATAGGCATCCCTCTGGCAGTAGACAATCTCATTGCCTCTAAAGCTAGGATAACCTTTGCTTGTATTTGTGTCCAAATCTCTACTTCCTCAGCCCTCCCTGACTCAATTCCAATCAACTTAAACGGTAAGAAATTTACCCAAGAGATTACATATGATTGGAAGCCGTCAGCTTGCACAATTTGTAACACCTTCTCACATGACTCTCATTCGTGCCCCTAGAATCCTAAGCCTCAGGTTGATAACAGGGGTCAGAGCAGGAGCCGTGTTTCTACTAGGGGGAATAATAAAGCTTTTCCTCCCAAACAGATGGATATTCCATTAGAGCACACACCCCTACAAGATTCTTCTCTCCCTCCTCCACATGTCTCAGTAGGCCAGGACACTCCTATGGAGGACTCCATGCTACCTTCTTCTGCAAACAAGGAAATTAATGACCTAAACCACTCTCCTATACTCTCTCCTTCTCTTGAAGATTCTATCGACGTGGAGGAGGAATTATCTCTACCTCTTGCTCAAGTTGATCCTTCTCCTATGGACAACACTGGTGGCTCTCAAATGGGTCATCACCGATCATCACCTTGTCAGATCACCAAATGGTGAATGAGAAAGTCACCAAAACCCCCAAAAAAATCCTTCACGAAGGGGAATCCTCCAAGGCAAGTGCCACTCCTCATAAAGGAAATAAGAAGAAGGGCAAGAAGCCCACCTCCTCTTCCTCTCAATGAATCAACCGTCTCTAGGTTGTTGGAATGTCCGTGGGCTCTCAACTCCAAGAAGGAAACTTGATTGTTTGAGAATTATCAAGGAGTACTGTCTGGATCTCCTATGCCTATTGGAGACCAAATTACAACCTGATTCTTCTTACCCTACAAATTACCTTCAAAACTTCACTATGCTCCACTATGAATCCAGTGTTTCTAACATCGAATGAACACCTGGTGGGCGTATCTAGATTAAATAGTGTACTGATAGGTTAACATTCGATCCGATTACCATGAACCATCAATTAATTCATGGTTGCGCCCCGGTCTTGGCCCTTTCATCTCACTTATATCTATGCAGTGATGCAAAGCTAAGAAACTCTCTATGGAATTCTCTCAGAGATCTGGCTAGTACTCTTGATACTCCATGGATTCTCATGGGTGATTTCAACTGCACCCTCTCCTGCAAAGACAAATCAGGTGGCAACCTTATTTCCCTAAGCAACTCTCTAGATTTCAAGGATTGTATCAATGAGTGTGAGCTTCTTGAGCTCCCTAACACTAGTCTATTCTACACATGGTCCAACCAATAGATCGACAAACCCATCTTCTCTAAACTTGATCGGGTTCTCTGTAATTCACACTGGTTGGGGTCTTTTCCATCTTCTTACTATAAAGTCCACCCACCTCTCTCATCTGATCATTCCCCCCCCCCCCCCCCCTTGTGACTTTTCTGCATTCCCCCTCATCCTTCTCCCATCGATTTATTTTTAAAAATTACTGGACCACTGTCCCTGGTTTTTAGGAATTTTGGGGAAATTATATTTCAGGTGACCCTCTTTATGTGTTATCCAAAAAGCTCAGTCTTACCAAGAGGGCCCTCAAAGGGAAAAGTTGGGAGATCATCCCTCTTAACAAGTAAATTGAGTCCTTAAGATCTGATCAAGATTATGGTGGAAGCTAAGCCCAGTAATCCCTCCTTACTTCTTGATGCAAAGGACATTAAAGCAAGATACATGGACCTCACTCTCAAGGAAAACATATGGATCAAGCAAAGGGCTAAAGTACACTCGATTACTCACTCTGATGATGACTTAAAGTTTCTTTACAGCTCTATTAAAGAAAGAAAGAATACAAACCTTATTAGAGAAATCCAAACTTCTAGTAGGAGTGTTACTGAGCAATACTCCATCACGGAGGCTTTTAGTAAGTATTATTTTGATCTCTTCAATAGTAATTATCCTCTCAACCTTCCCTCTCAGAATCTCCCTCTAGGTAATTGTATCTCCTCATCACAAGCAATTGAACTGGAAGCTGATATCACTGACTAGGAAATTCTTACTGCTCTAAGAAGTATAAGTGTGAACAAATCTCTAGGACCAGATGGGTTTAACTCCAAATTTTTTATAGCAACTTGAGACACAACTGGGAAGGCTTTTCTCAATGCTGCTCACTTCTTCTTTAACTCCTCTAAACTTCCTAACTACTTTAAGCATGCCCTTATAACCCTTATCCTGAAAGTCAAGCATTCGAATAAGATAGAGGATTTCCGTCCCATCTCTCTTTGTAATACTTTCAACAAAACTATTGCTAAAGTTCTTGCTTCCAGATTAAAGAAGTATCTCCCATCTGTGATCAACCAAGCTCAATCTGCCTTCATCTAGGGGAGGGATATCTCTGACAATCTTGCTATGGCATACGAGATCTGTAATGAATTATCTTCAAGTGAATCACTCTTTCATGGCTAAATTTCAATCTGAAGAAAGCATTTGACAAGGTTGATAGGCTTTCTCTCATACATCGTCTCCTTAGCAAAAGATTTACTGTGAAATATGTAAAATGGATTAGGGCTTGTATTGTGGATATACCCATCTCCATAGTGCTTAATGGAAGTATTAAAGGCTTTTTTACCTCTTCTAATGGACTTAGACAAGGATGCCCACTATCTCCTCTACTTTTCACCATTGCCATTGATACTTTTTCTTGTCTAATGGATAAAGATGTTAGTCTTCAATAGTATAACCCCTTTACATCTGGGTATTGCAAGATTTCCCACTTGCTGTTAGCTGATGACCTTCTTGTAATGGGGGAGGCATCCAGCTCTTCAATTGATTCTCTTTAGCTCAATCTCAGAATCTTGGAAAAGTATTTGGGGTTAGAGGTTAACCACACTAAATCCTCTATATGTTTTTTTAAAAATTGCAGGAGGGGGCCTGAGCTCATCAATATTCTTTATATTAAGCTAGGATCCTTCCCTTTCAAATACCTTGGGCTCCCCTTGTGTACTGGTCCCATAAAAATGGCTTATTTTAACCCTTTGTTTGATAAACTCCATATGTGGCTGGCTGGCTGGAAGTGTAAATTTCTCTCTCTAGGGGGTAGACTCCAATTGATTAGATCCTTTATCAATGGCTACCTATCCTACTGGTTTCGTTCTATGGCAATTCCTAATGGGATAATTAAAAGACTTTGTTCCTTCACAGCAAACTTCTTCTACCACTCAGGGGAAGCAAAAAACTTGCACACCTTCTCTTGGGCTCTTTCTACTCTCCCTAAAGAAAAAGGTGGTATTGGTCTCCTCTCAGCTTCTTCCCTCAATCATATATGTAAGATTAAAGTTCTTTGGAGACTTTGTCAAGGGGAATCCCCTTTTGCTAAATGGTGTAAGTCAAAATACACTTTAATATGTAATCATTCCACTTATAGAGCTTCTCCCCTCTAGAAAAAGATCAAACAAATTACTACAAAATTTAAAGGAAAACTCACTTACAATATCGGCAGTGGCCAGAACTTCTCCCTCTTTGATGACCTCTGGTGTGGTGGCTCCTCTATTATCAGCATCTTGGGGACAAAAGGGCCCCAATTTATAATCCCGACAATCTATTATTTGGAATGGACTCTGGAACCTCCCCTCTGGCTTTACATCTGTTCACCTAGGATGCTCTAACTCCATTACCTCCTCCCGATTCTGGGTGGGGAAGACATAATTCTATGATGCTGCTTAAAGCATCCCTCTAACAAGAATTTTAGGGATGCAGTGTTTGAATCTCATCCCAATGTTTCCTGGAGCAATGAAATATGGTTCAAGGGACATGTTATTAACTTTGCACTTTACTGTTGGATGGCATACCTGGGTGGTCTCAAAACTTCTGATCTATTGGCAAAAAGGGGTCTTGGGACCTCAATTACCTGTTGTTTCTGTCACTCTCACCTTGAATCGCATTCTCACCTATTCTTTGAATGTCCTTTTTCCATGAAACTGGTCATAATACTGGTTCCTAACGATCAATTTCTTCTTATGCAGTCCTCTCTCCAACAAGTCCTGAGCTCAGTGGATGATCTTATGCACAAAACAATTATCAGGCTTCACTTCCTGATCACTGCCACTATGGTCTACTCTATTTGGAGAGATAGAAATAATCATCTTTTTTCTCTAAACTCTTCCCCCTCTTCCGCTCTTATCTCACAAATTTGTGTGAGGGTTGCGGCAAAACTCCAGAGATGGAAGATTAAGGATTCTTGACCTTGTCATGTAAAGGAATTGATTCAAATGTGGTGTAGCTTCAAGCCCCCTTAACTATATCCTCTTCTCTCAGTTCTTCTTTCTATTTTCCCCGTGTCTCGTTTTGATTTGGTGACGATGATGATCAATGTTGCTGACTATCCTAGAATGGTTTTTCCTTCTTGGAGGGCCGTCATGGAAACCTAGGTAGTATTTATTTGGCTGTGTTTTCGTTCTCTAGCTCCCCAATCGGATGGTCTGCAGGACTCTTCTCTTCCGGATCTCATCTTTGATGAATTGGTTGGACATTCCAGCTGATCCGAGTCTCCCGATCTTGAATTTTACATGATATTCAATTTTCTTGTTATTTTATCTAGCCGTTAGCTTCTTTTGAGGATACATGTATTCTTGTCTCCGCCTGTCCTCAGGTTCTTGCTGTTAACCTCTTTATTTTATTGTCTCTGAGTCACTATAACACATTTTACATTTGGAATTAAATTGGGCATATTCCCTCAAATTCTTCCAAAAAAAAGAATCATATCATATTCTATCCTTACACCTCTCATCTTATATTGGATTCGCCACAAATACATATTAATATAAAAAAAACTTTTGTCATTCTCCCAAGAAAGGCGTCATATCTCCACTAATTTATCCAACCCTTCTTGCATTTACACGCCTCACATTAATTATGGTATATTTAACAATTCATATTATACTCAACATTCATCCCAATAGCTCAATTACAGTATGCATATAATTTATATATTTTAAAAAATAAATATGTTCATAAAATATAATAGCATGTTTAATTTATATGCAGAAATTTTAACTGTGCAATCTCCTCTATGCCAACATGTCGTAATACCTTTTATTAACTTTTAATATAATTTTATATAAATTAAAATAAAAATGTCTTAAAAATAAGAAATATTTGATGACAAGTCAATATGATCATATAAAAATCTATGAAATAATTAAGATATTAATATATTAAACTTACACAATAAAAATTTTCAAAATATCAAGTCATCATAAATTTTATAAGTTTTGACCAAATTAAGATTTATAAATCACACAAAAATGTAAAATTAAAAATAATAATAATAAAATAAAAAACATAAGTAGGTTAAGCATAACCTACCTTGAGTGAAACAATTTATTTCAACTTGTCTATCAGACGAGAACAAAATCAAGATCTCCAAACCTAATTTCTCTCTCCTCTTTCTTTCTCTCTTCTTCATATGCTTCACTCTCACAATCTTAGAAAGGGCTAAAACTAGTTAATCTAGATGAATTTAGTGAATTTTATATTAAAAAAAAGCCAAGAGTATATTTATAATTATGCCAATTATTTAATTTTAAGTGTAAAATTTATATATCCTGAGATGCAAAAATTTATTAAAAGAAAAAAATCATAACATAGTCTAAAATACTCTGGTTTGCAAAACAAAAATTAAATGCTCCAAAAAAACATGTTTGTATGGACATGTTTCTCAAGGAATTTAGATAACAAAAATAACCTTCAATTTTAATTCTTACAACACCCACAAAAAATAAAGGCAGACTATCTCCTCTTAAACCTCGTGCTACAAAGGTGCCATTACATATCAAACCATCAGCTTCCTCATCGATGATAGTATGACACTAATTTTATTCCCTCTTGTATTTTATTGTGAATCGAGTAAATCTTCAACCACCCAGAAATGCTTTAAACTAACTACTTAGAATAAAGGAACCACTTTATGTTGAGCCGTCAGACCATTTTGCTAATTGAGGTGTCAAAAATTAACTAGACATGATAACTTGATCCGAACCTGACTCAAAAAATTTGGATTTAAGTTGACCCGCCAACTTAAAATTGACTCGATTTTAACATACAAACTCGAATTTAACTTGTAATTAACCCACAAACTCAAAATTGATAGAATTTTTTACCTATGAATTTGATTTTAACCTGATTTTGGCCTATAATATATATATATAAATAAATCATTCGAATCATGTTCAAGTAAATCAGGTTGAAGGCGGGTCAAGTTTGGGTTTCAGCCTTTTGACCCATTTAATAAACAAGCTAGGTTCGAGACAATGCTATTCAAATCAGGTCAAGTTAGGGTCAGACCTAAACCCATCTTGTTGACCCAAATGGACACCCTAATTACTAGTGACAACTTGACAAAATCATCTCTATATGTTCTAAGTTTGACATAATATCCCATCAATCCAAAAAGGCCTTAAAGCATTGAGCTAAATTAGCTGAATACAAAATTAAAGCATTCCAAAATATTTTGTATGCATCATTCAACCAAAATAAATTGAAGATGAATTTGAAGCACTCCATATACTTTATTTTTATACATTCTAAATTTTTCTTATTTTTTTTAATTCTGACATGCATCCATTTCAATCAAATGAGCCTTTATATAATATTTTGAATCATTCAACATTACTGATCTTCTGCTAAATGCAGTGAATTACAAGCATTCAAAAAAGAATGTTTACTTATTAAGAAAAAAATGGGCAATACTTCTAAATCTCATGCAGTAGAAAGCGCAAGAGTAGAACATTAACAGATCAACAAAGTGAACACGACAATGATTTGTGTGCTACAATAAGGCACCATTTGAACTATAGTATCATTAGCCAAAAGAAAGCTAAGTCATTGAACCAATAGTGGTTGAGCCCAATTTAGTTGGTTTCTAACCTTTTTATGTACTTGTCATAAAAGTTTGATGCTCGTTCAAAGTCTCCAAGTTTAGTAAAGCAGTCAGCTATTGCTCCATATGCCTCTGTAGTGGCAGAATCCTCACCTTCTAGTTTGGATATTGCTAAAACCCCGAGTAGTATAATATGGCATCTTTGAATTTCCCTTGCCTTTGAAGGGATGCACCTGAATTATGATTAGAAAAAGAAATATAGAACAATTCAAAAGAAATAACATAAATTACATTTCAATCTAGAGTTTCTTTAAAAATAATTTCCGTCCATTTAGGGAACATGGTATAACTAAATTTAACCAATTTATCAACACTAAGAGCACATTTTGTTACAAGTGTGATTTAGAAAATAAAATCATCACTTGTGAGGAATTTATAAGGTTTTTGTAGAGATCATAATGAACATTAATTTCTATATACATCCATCCAAATGATGAAATCCAATAAATTCATCATCCTTGAAAGCATGTTTTCAAAGTTCCAACAGCTAAGTAAGCCCTAATTATAATCATCCAAAAAGATGTTTCTATAATAGCAACTTGTAGGAATAAGTGGAAGGCTTCATTGCAATAATTGTCCGCCTAATTTAAATAGAGAAGAGGAAGAGGTTATCTGTGATTTTTCTATGAACAATAAATAAACACTTATGATTCTGAACTAAAAATAATATAATATGATATGAATGCTTGAATTCAAATTTTCATTGCATTTAATGATACATGAAAAAGAAAAAAATGGGTTTGTGGGTTGGATGAAGCTACAAAATAAGGAAATAATAATTCTTTGATTAGTGAGGTGAATAAAGCAACTTAGAGTTTACACTTGAAGCTAGTGTAATGAATGGCCTTAGAATATCAGATGTATAAAGAATTGAGAGAGTTTAAACAAGTTGGATAATATTGTCACCAATCTTTTTTTTTCTTGATAAAATGGTTATCAATCTCTATATGCTTAGTTTGAACAAGTATTTGGTTCTTAAAAAATTTTAATTCTTGTAACATTCTCTCCAACTATATTCCTACACAAATCTTATATGATAGCCCTAAATTTTACTTCAACACTACGTCATGTCACAATATGTTTTTTTTCTGTATGACTAAAGTTTCCACATACATTCATGCAATATCCACTGGTTAATCTCCTATCAATAACAAATTTTACCCAGCTTGCATCAATGAATACTTCCATGTAGCCGAACCTTATAGTGGGATAAAAGCTTCTTGTTGTTTATGCATCAGTGAATACTTGTAAAACTTTATTGAGAGTTTTCCTAAAATATAATCATTCATTATCATTCTTCTTCAAACATTAAAGTACTGAAAAAACAACCCATATAAGCATTTTTATGGAATTTTCATACGTCTATTGGTTATACAAATCGAGAAGAAAACATATAATTCGATATGTGTCAAGTAAATCAGCTTTCTAATATGCAACAAATATCTTTCTTTATAAGCAAGTGAGCTTACATCATCAATATCCATCTTATCATTTGAGTCCATAGGTGTGTTCACTAGTTTGCATTTACATCATATCATCCAAATTTCTTTAAGGAGATCAACAATATAATTTCATTAATATACAAAGGAATATCTCGATTGGGAAATTACTATGCCAAGAACATATTGAAGTTAGTCTAGAGCTTTAATAATAATTTTTTGACAAAATATCTTTAACCTAATTATTTTCCCTCATCATTTTGAGTAAAAATGATATCATCAATATAAACAATAAATATGATAAATTGTAATTTTGACAACATATTATATCAATATAACCAGGTAAATCTGATATTCAACAAATTCATACACCTTAACCACTTTTGATAAACAATCAAATTATGCATACAATGATTATTTAAAACCATATAAAGTTTTTCTAAACTCGAACCTTTTTAATAATTGAAACTAAGCTTTTCACTGATCTAATAGATTGTAGAGTTTATTAGATTTTGGAGGTTGTTGAAGCAATTTTTAAAGGAATTCAATTTGCTTTAAGCTAAATAGAGTTTAAGTTAGATGGCATTGAGCTTCGATGATGACCATCGTGCTATGAAATACATAATTTCATGCTATCCTTACTTTACAATTCATGTATCTTCTAATTGTTATCACAAATTTTCCCAATATTATCATAATGATTGCACCATGATATGACCATCTCTAATGCCAGCATGGTCGAATTCAATTCCAAGAGCTGTAATAATAAGGTTGACATCACAGAGTTTTAAGCATTGTGAGGAACCCCAGACATATCTATTCTTTCTTCTCTTCAAATGAAAGATAATACTTCAACCATTGGGTAGAGTCTTTATGGTTCAAAATCTCCCATGAACATTATCTAAATTTTTATTTAGACCTAATAGCAAGTTCAAACTTGTTCCCATTCCACCATCATCTTATATAATTGATTATCATCTAAGCACTTATATTATATTTCATCAAAGAAGCTCACTTGTTGTGAATAATGAGTTAAAAAGTTGGAATATATAGTTGAAAATGTTATCCCCTTAATTTAGGCAATAGAGAATGCTTTGATCTCAAATATGATCAAGCTATTGTCAACATGGGAGCAAGCATATTTTGACACATCTAAAATTTCTTTGGTGTTTTGGAGTACATGAAATTTTCTCAAATTTTATTTGTAATAGAATTTATTAGACATGACATGACCATACAATGTTTTGCCCTTTATGACCTAAATAAGGGATTTCTTTCACCGTGTGCAGGTGGGTGCATGTGAGATGATCTTCCTCGGCTTTCCCATGAACAAACATTATAGCTAATTGAGACCATTGGATAAAGTTTTTCCAATAATCTTATGGGCATTGAGGAATAACTAAAGTCTCTAATTGATGGACTAGAAGGTCATGTCACCTTGTAGTAGATTTTACCTTTATTGTCTGTCATAAATAGGGACCAATAGAAGAAAATACAAGAAAAAATGTTCGAGCTAAAAAATTGCTCCTATACATTGTAAAAATAATTGGAAGGATTTTTTTATTTAATTCTCCATTGACTCTAGAGTACAAGTTAGATTTAATAGGAAAGAGATGGAAGTGATCTACGAATTTCTAATGAATGACAAATAAATTTCTAAAGAAAGAATGACATAATAAACAAAAAAAGAATTTGACTATTTAAATTCAAGCCATTACTATATTTAATGATACACAAAAAAAGAAGAAAATAACAATGTCTTGGATTGATGAGCTAGAAGAAGTCACAAAAAAAGAAAATAACATTGCTTCAATTCAGTGAGCTAGATTAAGCCAAGAAAGAAGCTCCTGATAAGTGTTGGTGGATCAAGGGAATTCATGGATTCGATCAACATCCAAGACAACTAAATACCCTCATAGTAATTAACAAAAATAAATAAAAGAAAAGGTATCATAAAGTTGACCAAAAAATATTTAAATACAACTAAAGATGACAGTCATATCAAATATTAAATCTATTTGACAACTAAACCATTTCATTAATCACAGGGCTAATTGCATGCATCTTTCGGTATAAACCCGAGAATTTGGGATGAAACCAAGTATGCTAAAATTTTACTATGAAGTTAACATTTAAGAGTCAATTACAAGCAATAACATTATAAGTTTGGTCAATGCATGAGACTGCAGCCAATTGAATTTGAAATGAAACTATGTTAAGTTAAATAAGGATGGTAATGAGTGCAACCAATGAGGCTCTTGCCAATTACAGGGTTAAAGTTATTGCCAAATTGGATTATATAACAAAACTTTAAAGTACTAAGCCTTATCCTTGCTTTAGCCATCTCTCCCTCTTAGAGATTTAAGTCACAAAAGGCTAATTAATTGGTGAACCAGCTCTGCCCACAACATCAACATAGTTAGCTGTAACATCTTTTTTATTCTGTAATAAGCAAGTCACCATATTAGTTGAAGTTAGCTAGATATATTTCATCATCTATTACAAAACATACTGTTTAGCTTGAATTTCACCTTAAATAAGAGCAATAAAAGCAAATTTGGATAGCTAAATATTTATTGCAGTTGAAATGAACAAACCTAAACCTCTTGCAGCCTTCCTTTCTTCCACATGATCTCTATAGTTGCTCTTTCTTAAGATCTACAATGACATCCTTGGCAATTATCTTACCTACTGGTGCATAGCTCAAGTCAGAAGCACAAGAATCTATCTTTACCTGCCTTCTAAGTGTTTCATTAATTTGGCACAATTGATCATTGACCCTCTTCAACTCCGCCTTTCTCTTCTGTGCAAGCAAACCAAGAAAGAAAATTATGCCATTATAAATAACATTAAGTTCTTAGAATGGCCATTTCAATTTTTTTTTCCACTCAAATATTCAAATGAAGAATTAAGATATAGATAGAAGAAATAGCTTTTCTTAAAGAAAACAATTTCATTAGGTTGCCAAAATTGATACAAAAAAGTAATATTCTAATGCAAAGTTGGATTCCCAAAATGTGGCCCAAGTAAAATAGCCTAAATCATGGTTCTCAGTTGATGGCCATGTGAGTTATTGAACATGATCAAAAGTTGAAAACGTAATTATCTAATGGGATGTTTGGTTGGAAGTATTTGGGATATAAAGGTATTTCAAATGTAGTGTAAATTGAATATATTGTATTTTGTTTTCCTTAAATTGCTTAGTGGTTGATAAACAAACCTTCTAATTTCAATCTGGTTTATGCTTTTATTTTTTTTATTTATGTCAAAATACATTCGGTTTGGTGTGATCTTCAATGTGACAACTTCTTTAGAATGATTTTAGAGTAGAATATGACAAGGGACCTTGGTGGAAGCACCTCTTCAATGGGTATACTTTTAAAACCTAGTTGGTTGTATTAAATTTAGGATCAACTAGCTTGTTGGTTGACTAACTTAGTTCATTTTGATCATCTAGCTCTTCTTGGGCATTATAATCTACATGATCTCATTGTACCTCTATTTTTCACCTGCTCAAATGTATTTTGATTTGCTGGCTACATCAAAGTTGTTAGTCTCCAGCACTCTTAAAGTAGAAGTGATCACTGTTGAAAATCATCATTGATGAAGACAATTTTCCTTCTTATGAAAAGAAAATTAATTAAGAAATTTTGCTAGGATGATTTTTAATTAATACTCTCAGATTTATTTTTAGATGAGTGTAATATGAAAGTTAAAGGATTATTATTTATATGTTGTATATATTTATCTCAAAAGAAATTCTCAAGAGTTTTAAACTCATCCTAACTAAAAATTTTTGTTCATGATATTCTTAACCTGAACTCTCATATCCTCTTTCTATTTTCACTTCTTAATTAATTAAATGACCTCACTAATTCTTAATTGAGCATATTTTATAAAATTGGTGGAAAAAACTTTTGTACTACAACAAAAAAAATTTTATCTCATAAAGCACAGTTCTTTCTAATGTCGCATAACCTTGAGCATGCAAACCAATTTTATTAGATGTTGTTTCAGGAATATTCAGTTTTGATATAAAAGTAGTGATATGGGCATTAATAGGGGTATCATTAGTGGCTCTATCAAGTACACAAAAATAATGTTTTTGAGAGTTTGTTTTTATTGCTTGACTTATTATCTATTTTGTGGTGTATGATGATTCCTCTGATGTTTTTTTAATATTTAGTAGCATTAAAGCACAAATTTATTTATTCATATTTTTGAAAAATCTTGTTGTGATGGCTAGCTATAATTGCCAATTTTTTAATAAACAAATCTACTTAAATACATTTTTATAATGATACTTTTAATGTAATGTAAATTATTTGATATATCTAGAATTATAAATTTTATTCAAATATTTTATTTAAATATAAAAAAATTAGAAACCAACTATAATGGGTTGTCAAAAAAAATGGTATAGGGCATGAAATTGCTTAAAAATCACTTAAATGTAATGAAGATCACATTGCTTAAGCCACTCATTTTATAAGACTTAATGTATATATATGTTTCACGTATATATATGTTTCACATTTTATCTCTAAGTGTAAATCCACTCATCCACCTGAGCATCCTCATTTCTATAACACTTAACTTAATTTTGTGTTTCTCTTTCATTGGCTAACATTCTACTCCATAAATCATAGCAGTCCTTACCACCATTTTATAAGACTTTCCATCACATAATAGGCATGAAGCATTGGTCCACTTAAACAATCGAACTTAAATTCCACTAATAACTTCCTCACATATTTCATCACCATTATGAATAATCAACCCGATATATCTAGAACGTTCACTCTTTATAATCACTTGATCACCCAATGTCACAACCCTACTACTAGATCTTTTACAAATAAAATTACACTCCATATATTCAATTTTAGATCTATAAAAATGAAAGCCTTCAGATTCTAAGGTTGACATCCATAACTCATGTTTCATTTGAACTCCCTCTATAGTCTTATCAATAAGAAAAATATCATCAACAAGCATACACCAAACAACAGCCTACTATAAATGCCTAGTAAGAACATCCATAACTAAAGCAAATATATATTGGCCAGAAGTCAATCCTTGATGTAATCCAATTGAATTAGAAAAATACTTAGTAAATCTTCCTATTTGAACACAAGTAACTACTCCAGTAAATATATCCTTAATGACTTGAATATAAACAATATTAACTTATTTCTTTTCTAGAATTCTCTCAAGAACTTCTATTTAAACTTTATCATATGCTTTTGCTAAATCAGCAAATATCATATGTAAATCCTCATTCTTCTCTCTATACTTCTCCATGAAATCTCTTAACAAATGTATAGCATCCATAATAAACATAGCTCACATGAAACCAAACTGACTTAGAGAAACTTTTGTATTGTGTCGTAACTTATGTTCAATTATCCTATTTCATATTTTAAATGTATCGCACATTATCTTGATTCCTTTATAATTTGCATTCTTGTGCATCAACTTTATTCTAAAAAATAGGAATCAACAAATTATTTTTTTACTCTTTACACATCTGTTTAATCATTAAAAAAATATATTAAAAATATTAGTAAGTCAAGAAATACATTGATCTCCTAAGCATTTACACACTTCTATTAGAATATCATTAGATTCTATTATTTTTTCACATTTCATTTTCTTTAAAGTCTCTTTAACTTTACATTAGTTAATATTATAATGAAAATAATATTCTTATTTTCATTTAGGATACTAAGATTAATAAATCAATCGTACTCTCATAATCTTTATTGAAAATTTAATTAAAATATTTCATCCACCTATATTTAATATTCTCTTCAAAGAAAAATAATTTAAGATTTTTATCTTTAATGCACTTAACTTGAACTAAATATTTACTTCTCATATCTCTTTATTTGGCTAACTTATACACACAACTTTCAACCTCTTTAGTATTCAGTTTGTGATATAAACCACTAAAGGATAAATTCTCTACATCACATATTGTTATCATAGAACCCCTTTGGGACACTTCATATTTTTTCCTAATTCTCTAAGCTTTCACGTATAAACTAATTTTTATAATAAATCTTCTTATCTCTGAACTTTTTTTGTACACATTTTGACTCCACCACCAATTATTTTTATTAATAAGAGTCTTTCCTTTTGATTCTTTAAGCATTATTTTTGTGACTTATTTAATCTCACCGCATTTTTTACATAACATTAGCTTCATCATGAACTTTCCAAATCTTAAGATCTTGTATCTTACTCTTAAATGTATTATTATTATTATTTTAAGTATTATTATTATTACTCTTAAATGAACTTTTCAAATCTTAAGATCTTGTATCTTACTTTTAAATGTATTATTATTATTATTTTAAGTATCCCCATCTAATACTAAGATAATGTTTTAATTTTTTTTCATCTTCTAACCCATCATCTAAAAATTCAAACTAGTAGTCAATATTGGGTATTTAAACATTCTCTCAAAATTAATTTATAATATTTACAATCTAAATGATCTATTTTTCTTATAAAAAAATAATTAAATTGTGTTTCATTATGGCTATTCATATAAGTGATAATATGCTCATTTATTTTTTTTTTTAAAAAATAAAGTATTAGTATATCATAAGCTAAAACAAAATCTAATATAGTCTTACATTCTTCTTTAGGCACTCCAAATTCATAACCATCATGAATGCATTTAAAATCTTCTACCACTCTACCAACATGCTCATTTAAATATCCTCTAATAAATGCTCTTTTTTCAAGTGGTATCCTTTATATTAATCCCTCCAAAAAATTTCTTTCGAGCATACATCCAAACATACTTAAGAAGAATAAATACTTATAACATTAATAATCTTAGCATCAAAAGAAATCTTTAAAATTATAATTACATCTCCAATCTTATTAATATCAACAACATAATCCTTAAAACTCTTATTTATAATCACACATGCATCATTTCTAGTACGATTCCTACCAGAATACTAAAGTTAAAAATCTGAATTATTAATCTCCTTTTCCTTATTTCCAACTAATTTAGTTTCTTAAATATATAAGATATTTATCTTGCTATGAACCAGAATATTTATTAATTTACTCCTAATGGTACCTATATTACAAATTTTTATTCTAATTTTAGTTTCTTGCACACATGCCACTATATTCAGGCTATATAGCTCATCACTTTTAGGGAACACACTAACATTAACACAATGTATTAAAGAATTCATGTCATTATTTTTAAACAAGTTTTACGCTGGCAATCAACTACTTAACGCAACCTCCACTTTTTTCATCTGAGACTTGATAACTAGCAGAGATAGCAGTTGAATTTTTAGCTCTAATGTTCACTCAAAATAAAGTTGATTTAAAATCGAGCATACTCAAATAATAATACTTCTCTAATTTCCACGCAATATTTTTAATCTTATAATGTCTGATTGACAAATCTGAGTCAATTTACTTCTTTTTTTTGCAATAACGAATGACATTATGTTATATTTCATGAAATTATGATAATTTGATCTAAATAATATGTTAGATTATTCTCTCATTTTAGGGTATCAGTATATTCAAATTAAATGAATATTCTTTGTTTTTATGCTTAAAATATATCTTAAATAATTATAATATATTTAATAATACTTTAATGTGGGGGCATTACAAGATAATATTTCAAAATTTTGTATAATATCAAAAGCTTTATTAAAAAATATGTATTATTAGCATTTTTTTGCAGGCCCTGTAATAAGAGATCTCATAATAATACAATGCAATATCTTATAACATCGCATTATGCCTAAATTAAAGAAAAAATCACATAAAAACTAAACTAATTTATGATATAAAAAAGTACCTTGCAAAATTCTATAATATAAGTAAAGATATCAATGCAAGTAATAATTTTATCACAAATCCAACATAAATAAAGAAATAAAATAAAACTCTCAAATGAAGTCTTATTTATCATCTATTTCTTCATAGTCTTCATCCTTCTCCTCACCTACCTGCTTTCTCTTGCATTGTTGTTGGCACATTGGTTCCATCTCAGCTTACAACACTATTATATGAGTATTTATATCATCAGTAAATGTAGCTATTTATCTTCACACCATCACTTAAATTTTTTTCTCTTAAAAGTCATTGTAGATGTTTGGGATGATTGGACATCATATGCTATGCCCTGAGAACCTAAGATGTAAATCCTCACTTTTTTA
Organism: Cymbidium sinense; assembly: GCA_021442155.1. Taxonomy (NCBI): domain Eukaryota; kingdom Viridiplantae; phylum Streptophyta; class Magnoliopsida; order Asparagales; family Orchidaceae; genus Cymbidium; species Cymbidium sinense. The sequence continues at coordinate 95,483,780 of CM038222.1, forward strand.
TTTTCTCTTAACACTTGCTTATACAAATCAAATATGGCTTATTTTCTCACCATTAGTAACGATTGTAAATCTTTAAATATCTTGTTTTTAAATCATAATTCACAATTTTCACATATCAAGGGTTTCAAGTGATTCACCTATTTGATGAGATTTAATTCCATCATGAACATGGGTATTCTCATTTGTACTGAAAATGTACCATATTGGTGGAACTAAGAATTTGTCAATAACGTCATTAACTATAATCATTTTCTTGAATTAGATTAAAGATCATGATTGGTTTCACTTAATCAACCACTAAATATTGATGTTGGCCTTAATGGGTGTAAACACCTTTTTAGCCAATTAATCTTGGACCATGGGTCAATTGAGTCTAATAATTCTTGGACCATGTTTAGAACATTAAGAAAATTTCATATGTCCAATTGGGCTAATCAATTCAATGGTTTAGACAAATTTGGTTAAATTGGCTCAATTAGATCTATTTGGGTCTAGTAAGCAATAATAGGTAAAATTAACCCATATGGAATGATCAATATTAGGTCCATTTGATTTTTTTTTTATTTGAACACATAGGTAACCTTAGTTAGCCTATGTTAGACTTTCTTGGACTTTTGGTCATTTGGTATATGACTAGCAATTTTAGTGGTTATGTAATTAATAACCATGCTAAGAACATCTTGTTAGCCTCATTTTTAAGATGAGATCTCAACATCTCCATCTTAGACATAGGACTCCTCTTATACTTCAAGGGATCCTTAGTCTTAAGACACATCTAGTGATGAGGTGGACACTCAACCAAGCCCTAGAGACTTAGAAGGGTTAGCCATAAGGATAAGTCATGCCTTAGGGGTGTTAGGAAAATTTGTCTACCCTTAGCTTGAACCACTCCTCACCTTCCTTCCTTCAAGTCAAACTCCAAATCAATCTTATTTGATTTTCTCCACATTTAAATCAATGCCACATGATTGAAATTCATGATTGAAATCCATGATTGAAATTCCAAGCTTGAAAAAAATATCTTAAGTCCTTAATTTCTATTTTAAGGACTTAGCCTAAATCATGATCAACCCAATTCAAATTCATGAGATTTTCTGATAATTCATTTATATTCTCATTTATATTCACATATATAAATGAAATATAAATTCAAATCAATCAAACTAAACTCAAAATACAAAATCAATTCATGAAGTTTCCTAAGTCCAATTAAATCCCATTTAAAAGACTTATCCAAAATCAAATCTAAATCAATTCAAACTCATGAGATTTTCTCATAACTCATTTATATTCTCATTTATATTCACATATATAAATGAAATATAAATATAAATCAATCAAACCAAATTCAAAATTCAAGCTCCAAACTCAAAAATTTTCTAAGTCCTTAAATTCCCTTTTAATGGACTTAGCCTAAATCATGATAAAATCAATACAAATTCATGGGATTTTCTAATAACTCATTTATATTCTCATTTATATTCACATATATAAATGAAATATAAATACAAATCAATCAAATCTAAATCCAACAATCAAATCTCTACTCCAAAATTTCCTAAGTCCTGTAAATTCCTTTTAATGGACTTAGCCTAAATTATGATCAAATCAATTGAAACTCATGAAACTTTTTCATGATCCATTTATATTATCATTTTTATTCACATATATAAATGAAATATAAATTCAAACAATCAAAATCACTTCCAAAAATCAAAATCAAATTCAATCAAAATCCAACCTAAGTTTTTCAAGTCAAAATCTTGAGCTTAGCCAAATCAACTTCAATTTAAGCCAAACTCTTGATTTTTCATCATGATTCAATCAACCCTACAATCATGAATCCAAACATAAATACAAACTTCAATCACTTAATCAAAAATCAACTCAAAAATCAAACCCCAAATCCTTTCATGTTCTTCCTTTGAATATGAAATTGTCAAATGAATCAAAACCCATTTGACTTCAAACCACTTGCAAATGGATTTATATTTCAATCATAAGTCCATATACAAGTTCAATCAAACTCAAATCAAGCTTTGACCAAGCCATTTGACCAACTTAGGCTCACTTGACCCAAAGTGACCTAAAGTACCCTTATGAGCCAAATTCTAATCCTAACCAAATTAGATTGAACTAAGCCCATCTTTTTCTCTCATCATGATCAACAATCATCATGGGATGATCAATCAATCAAATTGGGTCAAACGAAGTCAAATCTAAGGGTTGACCAAGTCAACACTTAAAAAAATAACATAGCCAAAATCCACCATAGGCCAAATTGATTGAAACCATTGATCTAAGTTCATTCATGACCTATGTTTGAACTTGACCAAGTCAACATTTGAGCCTAACCTAGCCCAATTGGCCACTTGACCCAAGTTGACCCAACTTGACCTAAAAAGTCAAAATGTGTCAAAACTTGATCTAAGCCAAATTGATTGAAACCAATGGGTCAAGTTCATTCCAAATCACTTGTTGAACTTGACCAAAGCCTCAATTGGCCAACTAGACCTAACCTAGCCCAATTGACCTTAAACCCAACTTGAGCTAAAGGGGTCATTTTGAGCCAAATTCAAACTTAACCAAAATTGATTGGAAACAAAGATACCAATCCACTTCATATGTCTAACCAAACCCAAACCTATCCTTGACCTAGCTCAAATAGGTCAAATGGGTCAAATTGGTCAACTTGACCCATTTGATCTAAATGAAGTCATATGAGCCAAATCTAAAACTAAACCACATTGAATCAAACCAAAGCGACCAAAACATTTCAAATGGTCATATGAACTTGACCCAACCCTTGGTTTGACCAAATTTGACCAATTAGTCAACTTGACCCATTTTGACCTAAATGGGTCAACATGAGCCAAACCTCATCAAATGAACTCCAAATCTAATGAAACTTGGCCAAACCTATTTTTTCCACATACCCAATAGATTCAAATTCAAAAATTAGCCAAATGACCATTTTACCCCTAGTCCATATAACAAATTTTGATCTAATCCATGGGTAATTTGGTCAAGCCCTCTTTATATCAACTTGATACCTTCCTAATAGCTCAAGTGAACCTAATGGAGTGGTGCCAATGGGTTTGGGTTAGCCCAATGGACCCAAGGACAACCCCAGCTCAAATTGGCTAATTCAAAATCCTCCTTCCACTCAATTTGAAGCACATGGGAGGTTACCAATCCACTCAAATCAACGACCATGTGCAAAATCTAGCCTAAACCCTCCCATATATATTGGATCAAAATGCAACTCATGGTTCACCACCGATTTCCATAGGGGAGATATACTCCCCTAATTCATTTAATTCATGATCCTCACATTGATTGAGCACTAGAGAGTTAGGGATCCATTAGAGAGCATTCCCAAGCTTTCTAGAGATTTAGAATCTTGCCTTTCATTCTTCTTTGAAAATAGGGAGCTCATCTGATTCAACTTCTTCCATACTCAAATTCACTTCAATTGCCTTTACACTCCACAGGGGATGCACACTCGATAAAGTGCACCCAAGCTCATTCAAGTTCCCAAAGCGAGCAGAGGTTGAAATGGATCAAAGCCACAAGCAAGGAGAAGAGGTGTTGGTCCATAGAGAGATCCGCTCAACCCCAAGGCTTGAAACTTTCAACAGGGCTTCATCTCTGCTAGAAAAAGCTACCTCATAGAGCTCGAGTGTCGATGATCACCTCCGACGAGGTATGAAATTTTTTGACCACAAAGCTTAGGAGGTGTTGGTCCTTTGTGAAAGAAATGTTCATGGAATGTGAAATTCATTGGATAGGGTTTGTAGTTAGATGGTGTGGGTACAATCTCATTCCAATCTGAGCTCAATCGAGCTCGGATCTCCCCTTAGATCATGGATAGTCTCCATTGATCCTCAAGGAAGAACTAGGAGGATCCTGGTCATCCATCCATGTAGTTGGCTAGACGGCCGAGATTAAGCACACATTTTATAAATGATTTATCCCTTTAAAATGAGGATCCATCCATTCGATCCTTGATCGCGAGATCAAACGCTCATCGCAGCCCTTTGTGACATTTAAGTATTCCCCTCATGCGCGTGTAAAAGCCACCATGCGCGTGTGATGTGAGCTAAATGGATTAGTTAGGGATTTAATTAATTTTAATTAATCTCCTAACCTTCAAAAATTCATATCTCCCTTAATAAAATTTAGAAAAATATGTGGTAAATTTCAATGGAAAGATAATTCAACCTAGATTATTTTAAAAATGATTTCAATGGATTTTGAATTATACTTTTCTCTGATTTTGTGTTTTAATAGAAATCTTATTTTACTAATTACTTCTTAATTAATCCTCTGATTAATCCCAAAATTCTTGGGTATATTTTAGGGGATGACCTCTGCCTCCCCTAATATTCTTGGGATTCATTGAAGGCTTAATTGGGAGAATTGGAAATCCATTTCCTAATTACTCCCTTAATATAATTAAGGATAATTAAGGTTATATTAGTGTTTTAATCCATTATTAAGGTTAGATCCAATGAATAGGAGGTTTAGGGAATAAGTTAGTGGTATTTCTCCTAAAATATTCCCTAAACCACCCCTTTTTTTCCTTAATCCTCTCTTAATTAAGGGATAATTCATTAATTACCCTCTTAATTAATTTCTAAAAATTCTAAAACTTTCCAAAACTTAATTAATCTACTTTGGGTAGATTCTTAGGTGTTCGAGAGGCTAAGTTCAATTAAGGAAATCAGAACTCAACTCACATGTGTGAGGGGTGTTTTTGAAATTACTTAAGTTAAAACCCTTAGCTTAATCAACCATTAATCATGAGCCAAATTGCATTAGGCCCTTTTCTTCCTAGGTGCATTGCAAATTTAAATTTCTTGTGAGGTTTTATGTCATCTCATTGGCTCATAATTACTTGGTTAATTATGCTAAGTTGGTGTTGGTAAGGGTTAATTAACTTGTTTAATTCATACTCTAACCTAATTAAAATTTAAAATGAATCTAATCATGTAAAAATTAAACAAAAATGTCAAACACATGTGGGAATGGGTTAGGAATAGTAAACTCAACTCACATTTTCAAAATTATATCAAATTCCAAATAAAACAAAAATCATACTAATTGAACTTTGATTTACTTTAAGCTTTCTTATTTAATAAGATTGTCTTTAGGATTTAATTAAATGAATGTGTTTACATGCTTTCATTGCTTAATTCTTTCCCAACATGCTAAATATGTGTGTCATCTGGTTTCATGCATTCGTACTTTTCAAAATACAAATTTAAAATGAAAATGTTTACTTTATGTCAAATTTGCATGTGTTGGCTAAAGTAGAAATATGAGTGGCTATTACCACTACTAAATTCAAATTATTTTCAAAAATATATGAATCAATTATCAAAACTAAAAGTGTGCTACTTATATTCTAATTATAAGCTTGCATGTGAGTTAGATATAAGGATGTGCTTAGTGTAGGTTCTCCTTCTCTTTTCTTTTAGTATAGTTTTGAATAGGATTTGGTAAGATGTATGGTTCACTTGAAAAGATCCTAACACTTGCCTAATTCCATATCCTAGTCAATTCATGTACTATCACTTAAGAAGGGTACCTATGCTTGCACATTTAAATAGCATAAACAAAATGAATCAACTAATACAAATTTTTGCATCCTTTTTTTTTCCATTCATTTATTTTGTACACATATTTGTATTTAAGAAATGTGGTATATTAGTCTGGACAACCCCCAGGTTGTGAGGCTTTAAGTATCCCTACATAGGTTTTATACCTTACGCCTCTGGTTAACAATAGCATTGTACTCACTTATGCATTTCTTACTTTCATGTGTGCATGTGAAAATTGGATAAGAAATTCCTTTTCTGCTTAATGGAAATCATGCATAATAAACATCCAAATTTCCTTAAATGAATTACTTGGCATGCATCATAAAGTGTGTTAAACATTCTCATTTGTATGTATAGATATGCTTAGGACTCATTCATATGCAAGTTATACATGTTGGGAAAGAAATGAAGTGATGTATGTTTTGTGAATTTAGTTCATTTTATTTAATCACAAAATGCATTTTTTTTTGAATGGGTTTGTTTAGAGTTCATCTAAACTTAGGATTAATTAAAACACTTAATCAAAATATTCACTAAAAAAACTAAAACATGAATCTACTTTAGAAATTACTTAGGTTAGGGAAGGAAAGAGAAGTTCTCTTCTCCTTCCCTCTCTTCATAACTTAGTAATTAATTGTAGGATTCACTTGAACCTAATCAAAACACAAAATAAAATCAATCCAAAATAATTAAACCACTAAAATGAAACCCTCCTCTAAGTTGAATATGCTTTACACTTAGAAAATTTTAACTTAAATCCATAGCTAAGCATACCACACAAACCTCCAAAGCACACACATTAGGCTAAGTCACCACTTCTAGTTTTAGGTTAGGGCAGTGCATGGTTTGATGCTTGCTTTTATTTTATGATATATGTTTTAGACTGGATGTTAGGATATATACTCATAAAATGAATGGTAGGGTGATCCTAGTCTAACCATTATTTTCTGCAAGGGTTTGTGCTTAAGGGGTGATATAATAAATAAAATTATAAAATTCTTTTGCTTGCAGGTTCTTATACCCCTAAACATAATCCAATAGGCTAGGTGAACTTAGTCACCCATGTGTGGGGAGATAAGTCCAATATACATGCTTGGGATTTTATAGTTTGTTTAGCTAACCTTTGTTTTAAAGGTGTTAGCTAGATTTACTTTTCCTTTTCATGTAAATTTTGCAATTAGGATTTTGGAATGATAGCTATGGGGATTAGGATTGGTCATAAGATCTTATCTTATGTACCATGTGAAGCCTTTGGAGCATCCACCTTCCAACCATCCAAAAGAAAGAGCTAAAGAAGAAAGAAGACAAGAAGAATGAAGAAATGAAGCTTTAAGACCCCCACAACAATGAGTTCCTTGCTTAATTATATGTAATTTATTTATTATCTGGGGTGTATAATAGTAGAGCTCGGCTACCTAATTTGTTTTCGAGTTTGTGTGGTGGTTCTCGACCATATTTGTCCTTTTATTCTTTTGAGCTTAGCTTTATAAATTGATTGATGATTTGTTTAGCTTGTGCATTAAGTGACATCCTTTTTCTAGTTTCTTCCTTACTTCATGTATGGACTGGATGTGGATTAGGCTCTTAGGGAAAAATAAATCTTTTACCAAACCTAATAATGCAAAACTAAAAATAAAGAACTCATAACCTCACCTAAAGCTTAGGTTTAAAATCAAGATAAAAGAATTAGCAACCCCTTAGCTAGATGAGTATTTCTATTATGACATCATACACAAATGTATCTTATTTCACTCTTGATTGGAGGGCTTTCACATTTGCCAGAGAAACTTGGCTTGATTTGTGATAGCCATGGTGGAAACACACCTCCTCCCTTATCGCTTATTTTGGCCCACAATCTTATTTCTCTCATGCATTAGGCATATGAATCCTATTAGATTGAGTCAAAATGATTGTCCAAAAATGAAAATAAAATGAAATTTGAATTGCATTAGATTTATGTCATTTTAAGCATATATTTACATGATCTAGTCTCTTTAGGGAGTGAGTTTAAGGACTTAGCCCCTTTCTAAATAAATAACAGCCAAGCTATCTTGCATAAAGCATATGACTTGCCTACATGAATTTAAAACCATAGGAGAAGTTAGTTGGCGGTCACCCCCAGGTAGTTGTAAGTCCAAGTAGTCGGGTGGCTTGTCTTCTCATGTGGAGGCAAACTATATACCCATTTTTTGCCTTAGATTTAGGTTGTGCTTTTGGCCCTCGCCAAAGCTCCCTAGATTTAGATTATGAGGTTGATTCTCCCATTTGTGGGCCATAAGCATAAATCCTCACCTTTTAGGTATTTCTATAATCTTGTATTATGGAATTATAAGCCCTAACATTCTAATGAAAAATCCAACTCAAAAATTTAAATCAATTTCAAAAATATAAAGCCCAATCTTAGGATAGTTTGAGATGCTCGCTAGGTTTCCTAGAATCATGAGAATCTCTTACTTATCTTCATTTAGCTTCGATAATAAATCTCATTTGATCTTGAAAATTGAACCCATCGATTGATAGTCCCTTTCCTATTGAAATCTTTAGAGACAATGATCATTTACCTTAATCGAGAGTTATCCTAAGAAATCCCCATTCCTTAGGATGTAATTATCTATGGGGGCTTGCCCCAGTAGGAAACTTAACAAACTCGATTTAAAATAAACCCTATTTTACTTTTTCATGTAAAGTAAGGAAGAATCTACAATGAGACCCAATCCTTAGAGTCCTTATTTTGGTGATTAGGTCCATTGTAGGGTGGTGACTTCTATCTTTGAGATATGCCTCTCCCTGTCATACATCACCTCAATCTCTACATATATTTGTCCCAAAAGATGAATTTTTATATTCTTGCTTTTCACCCACAGATTGAAGGTGACTATATAGAAAAATTTTACCACAGATTTTCTGGCTACTCCATTGGGGATGGTTCCTCTCTCCATCTTTGGTAAATGATCATTGTCTCTAAGTATCAATAGTGGGTTTGTACTTTTGTATAAACCCGTAGACTATCTTTCTTTTCATTGGCACTTAGCTTATTTCATTCTTATGTTAAGCTAGCCAACATCTTTAGATTTTAGGACCTCACCCCGTGTTGGTCTTAAAACCCCCGTTGAGTTCTCTAATGGGTAAAAATGAAAATATAATAAAAGAAAACATTTAAAGACTTTCTATTTATCATCTTTATGATAAAGAAAGGTTCATTCTAAAGTAATAAAGATAAAATAAATTTTTCATAAAAGCACTCTTCAAAAATGCACATAATAAGATTTTTCACAAAATTTTCTTAAATCACCCTCATCTAATAATTATTATAATTTTTACATGTAAGAATCTTCAAAAATAAAAATAACAATCTTTTCCAAAAGCACAAATGAACATCTTCCTTCAATTCATTTTGATGAAGATTTCATTTACAGAAATAAAGTGAACAAATCATCTTTCCAAAAATCAAAAATAAAACTTTCAAAAAAAAAAAAAACACACATGAACCTTTCCATTCAATACACTCACACCTATTGAATGGAAATTTCATTTTCAAATAAAATTTTTCAAAAGCACATATGAACATCTTCATTTAATATACTCAATTTTATTGAATGAATATTTCATTCCTAAATAAAAATGAAATCATTTGAAAATCCCACTTAAACATATTCCATATATGATTAAGTTGGAAATCTCTCTTTCAAAAAAAGCAACAATCACACATAAAACAAAATTTTCATATTTCAAAAATAAGATTGATTCCCATTCCTACATACCCAAATTTGTTGCATGGAAGTCCTCTTTACAAAAATTGAAACTTAACAATCATATTTTCAAAATTCAAACACGTTTTGGAACTTCATTTAGCATACTCAAATTTTCTAAGTGAAGTCTCCAAATTCAAAATAAAAAATTTCCCAAGCATTTGGAACTTCATTTAGCATATTCAAATTTGCTAAGTGAAGTCTCCAAACTCGAAACCCAAAAAATTTTCAAACACATTTAGAACCTCATTTAGCATACTCAAATTTGCTAAGTGAAGTCTCAAAATTCCAAAATCAAAAAATTTTCAAACACATTTGGTATTTCATTTAGCATAATCAAATTTGTTATGTGAAGTCTCCAAATTTAAAATAAAAAAAAATTTCAAAACACATTTGGAACTTCATTTACCATACTCAAATTTTCTAAGTGAAGTCTCCAATTCCAAAATCAAAAACTTGTCAACACATTTGGAACTTCATCTAGTATACCTAAATTTGCTAAGTGAAGTTTTCAAATTCAAAATAACAATATTTGAACACATTTTGGAACTTCATCTAGCATACTTAAATTTGCTAAGTGAAGTCACCAAATCCAAAATAAAAAAAAAACTTTCAAAACACATTTGGAACTTCATTTAGCATACTCAAATTTGCTAAGTGATTTCCCCAAATCTAAAATGAAAAACTTTTCAAACACATTTGAAACCTCATTTAGCTTACTCAAATTTGCTAAGTGAAGTCTCCAAATTCAAAACTAAAAATTTTCAAACACATTTGGAACCTCATTTAGCATACTCAAATTTGTTAAGTGAAGTCTCCAAATTCAAAACCAAAAATTTTCTGAACACATTTTGGAACTCCATTTAGCATACTCAAATTTGCTAAGTGAAGTCTCTAAATCCAAAATAAAAAATTTTCAAAACACATTTTGGAACTCCATTTAGCCTACTCAAATTTCCTATGTGAAGTCTCCAAATCCAAAATCAAAAATTTTCAAACACATTTTGGAACTCTATCTAGCATACTTAAATTTGCTAAGTGAAATTTCCAAATTCAAAACCAAAAATTTCCAAACACATTTTGAAAACTTCATTTAGCATACTCAAATTTTCTAAGTGAAGTCTGTAATTTCAAAATCAAAAATTTTCAAACACATTTGGAACTTCATTTAGCGTACTCAAATTTGCTAAGTGAAGTTTCCAGATTCAAAATACAAAAATTTTCAAACACATTTTAGAACTTCATTTAGCATACCCAAATTTGCCTAGTGAAGTATCCAAATTCAAAATCAAAAATTTTCACACACATTTGGAACTACATTTAGCATACTCAAATTTGCTAAGTGAAGTTTCCAAATTCAAAACTCAAAAAATTTTAAACACATTTTGGAACTTCATTTAGCATACCTAAATTTGCTAAGTGAAGTCTCCAAATCCAAAATCAAAAATTTTTGAACACATTAGAAACTTCATTTAGCGTACCCAAATTTGCTAAGTGAAGTCTCCAAATCCAAAATAAAAAAGAAAAACTTTTTTTTTCAAACACATTTGGAACTCCATTTAGCATACCAAAATTTGCTAAGTAAGGTTTCCAAATCCAAAACCAAAAAATCTTCAAACACATTTGGGATCTCATTTAGCATACTTAAATTCGCTAAGTGAAGTCTCCAAATTGAAAATCAAAAATTTTCAAACACATTTTGGGATTTCATTTAGCATACTCAAATTTGTTAAGTGAAGTCTCCAAGTCCAAAATAAAGAAAAAATTCAAACACATTTGGAACTTCATTTAGCATACTTCAATTTGTTAAGTGAAGTCTCCAAATTCAAATTCAAAAAGTTTTTCAAACACATTTGAAACTTCATTTAGCATACTCAAATTTGCTAAGTGAAGTCTCTTAACTCAAAACAAAAAAATTTTCAAACACATTTGGAACCTCATTTAGCATACCCAAATTTGTTAAGTGAAGTCTCCAAATTCAAAACCAAAAATTTTCCAAAAACATTTGGAACTTCATTTAGCATACTCAAATTTGCTAAGTGAAGTCTCCAAATTCAAAACCAAAAAATCTTCAAACATATTTGAAACTTCATTTAGCATACTCAAATTTTCTAAATGAAGTCTCCAAATTCAAAACCAAAAATTTTCAAGCACCTTTGGAACTCTGTTCTTTAGCATAATAAATTTTCTAAGGAAAAGTTTCCATTTTCAAAACCAAACTAACAAAAAAATTTTGAACACATCATTTGGAATTTCATTTAGCATACTCAAATTTGCTAAGTGAAATTTCCATTTCATAAAACTAAGTTGGACTTCATCTTTAGTATACCATATTTGCTAAAGTAAAGTCTACACTTTCAAGTAAATCAAAATAAAAATGAAACACATTAGGATCTCCTTAGCAAACTCAAATTTGCTAAGGATCCTACTCTTTCAAAAATTCAAAACATCCAAAAACAAATGAAACACCTTAGGATTTTTGTAGCATATTCAAATTTGTTAAGAATCCTATTATCAAAAAAAATATAAATCAAACAAAACAGACTTGAGTTCTTCACTTAGCATAGCTAAATTTACTAAGAAGGAATTCCAATTTTCAAAAAAAAAAAAAAAATCAAACGACAATTCACAAAAGGAATAATTATTTTTAAACACTTCACTCAACATACCCAAATTTGCTAAGTAAAATTCCAAAATCATCAATCAAAAATAAAAATCAATTAACCCTTACTTTAACATACCAAATTTGTTAATGGAAAGGGTCCTTAAATTAAAAATCTAAATTCAAACAAACATGAACCTATGGAAGCATCCTTCTAAAAATACTTGAATCCATCTTTCAACATACCCAAATTTGTTGAAGTTGGATACATATTCAAAAATTTCTCTTTCAATCAAATCTTCTCAAATCTATTTGAACCCCACTTAACACTTCCAAAGATGTTGGATGTGGTTCAAATTTTAGATTCCAATCAAAAAATCACCAAAGATAGAAATCTGATATAAATTTGTTTCCTATTGCAGATTCTCACAATCTATTACTGTATTATGATAGTTCAATTTTTTAGTCTTTGCAATTGATCTGAAATGGCAGGCTCACAGAAATTCTTTTTCACTTTCACTCATGGCATGGATTTGGCTTTGGATCAAGCCAACTTCCCCTGATTGGATCATACACATCTTATCCACATTGGTAGGGGATTTGAGGGAGTGAGGATTACATGTGAGGGCACTCACCTCGGTATGGGACCATGGTGACGGCACGGTCATCTGGATTGATCTACCCGATTCGACATCTCCTGAAGAGGAAAGCGGTGGCGACCCACGAGCCCGAGTGATGGCTACTAGGTACCACATTTTAGTGCACCCCATGGTTTCGATCGCCTAGTGTGAGGCTAGCACCCTCTCATCTGTACTCTCTAAAGATAAGGCTTCCATTATCTCAGGGATTGCCTCCGCTACTTTTGAGTATGGGCCTAGCTCTCACTCATCCCATCCTACCAGGACATGGTGTAGGAACAAAAATTGCATGATCAAGTGGTACCGCATTAGGATTTCTAGGGAGATGGAGGCAACTGTCTATTTAGCTATTGAGGAGTTTCCCATTTTAACTTCACCACTAGTTACAACAAACCAGTTGCATCCTCTCTCTAAGTCAGACAAAGAGGATGTTAGGAGGATTTGTACATCACCTCCACCAATAGTACAACATCAGCTGGCAGTTACTTGGAGTAGGAGGTCATATGCTGTCCTCTGATCAGTCTTGCGCCAGGTAGGCGAAGCTTACGAACATTCAGAGTTTAAAGCTCAATTTGATATTAGATCCATCATCCCCTGTAATGTGGGGAAGCATATTTGTTAGGAGAGGGCCAAAGAGGCCCATACTACTCACATTACCAGTAGCGAGAGGCGGAGGTTCAATCGCCAATCAGCAGCTTCCACACTTGGTGATTTTCCAGCTCAGCGTGCTTCCCGTGCCGACCATACAAACATCATCCTACTTACTGGACCAATCATCATAGGAAGATAACTCCTATGTATAGAGAGTCGGTGGTGTCTCCACCCCACTGCTCCACCCCTCATACGCCATTACCAGTCCAAGTCACAGCATCTTTAGTTCCATCAAAGGCCATGAAGGCAATATCCAGGGAGAAGCACACCCCATTGGTGATCTGACTATGGCCAAGGGATCCTACCCCATCTACACCACCCATTATGGCGAGGCCAAGCTCTTCTGCTCACCTTCTGCCCTAATGGTGGTGCGGAAGGAGTGGCGACCTTGAAGCATCATGGTCGTCCCTTCACCAACTCCCTGGATGGAAATGGTGGCTATTTGATGTGGTAGATGATAGCGGCATGATAGTGGAACATCCTAAGAATGTCACACATTTTATACTTGGTGGCAGTCAGGATTATCTCTCATCTAGTGAGTATAGTCCACATACGATTGACTCCCCAACATTAAGTGAGGTTCGATTCCTTTCATTACACCATAGGGATCATACCGGTCAGCCAAAGATATTTGCACCTGCTCAGATTAATCATTCTTTAGATGAGATAGTGGCTCATTATTTTATGAAAAATAAAGAAATTCTAGGGTATGATTTATCAGATGAGGAGTAGGTCAGCTTCGATCCCAATAAAGATGACTTGTTGGGAGACTCAGCTGGAGTTTGCATGGTTAATAGTAGAGGATCTCTTCTCAGGGAGCAGTAGACCATGGAAGGTGATGAGGTTGATCAGAAGACAACATAAACCAACACCTCTCGTTGAAACAAAAAGATGAGCAAATAGATAGAATGGCACAACAATTAGATGACTTGTTAGCAGCGATTTCAATACTCCACAAATAAGCCCCAGCAGTTCATCCTACTACAGCTGACATTAATCAGCCTGAGTTAGTGCATGTCTTGGACCAGCCAAGACCTTACCTCCCATTGAGCAAGGTAGCACTAGCATGTATAGGAAAGTAGTGGAAAGTACCTCCATACAAGAAAAAGACTTCTGATCCATGGTTGAGCAGCAAGTGAAGGAAGTGCTAGCTCAAACCTGAGGAGCATCATCAGTTCCAAAAGGTAGACCCTACCCAGAGAAATTTTATTCAATCCAGTATCCCAAGGGTTTCATGTCTCCTTCCTTCAAAAGCTTTGATGGCAGTGGAAACCCAAGGCAGTATATAGCATACTTCAGGGCAAGTTGTTGCAACACTAGTGGCAGTGACGCTTTGCTATTCTACCTCTTCGTTAGTATACTAGCAGGGATTACTTTTGATTGGTATGCTGAATTGCCTAACGGTTCAGTAAAGACATTATCTGAGTTGGAGTAACTCTTTATCAAGAGGTTTGCTGGAGCTCAGCAAAGGGTTATTGTAGGTGATCTCATTGTAGCACAATAACACTGAAGTGAGTTCCTTATTGATTATATTCTTCGATGGTGTAACCTGAGTATGAAATGTGAACCACAGCTATCTGAACAACATGCCATTGAGATTCTTTTGAAGAATATCTATGGCCTGGTCACCTTCATGCTTAAGGGCTTCACTACCAAGACATTTGAGAAGCTAATCAACAAGGCGACTAGTCTATAAGAAGAGACTAAATAGTTACCTTTTCAAGACCAGTTGCCTAAAACAAAGCCACAAAAGGTCTATGAGAAGAAGCCAAGGCGGTGAGGTGGTGGGGATGCTAGCTAGAGATCAATGGAGACCACCTCAGTGACCTCCACCTCCTTTGTCACCACCAAGGCAGCCCTACATACCTCCACAGCAACCTCCATGGCTAGCACCATCACCTCCTTAGCCATACCACCAGCAGTAGTGACACACATACCCACCACCAGGTAGCTACCATCCATCTTCTTCTTCTTCTTCTAGTAGAACTCTTGTATCGGTAGATAAGGGCATCAAATCCCTTACCCCACTCACTTTACTTGATTTCTACTTTGTACCTCCAAACAATTCTAAGAAATTGAAGAATAAAGCTAGCTTGAAATACATCTGTGTCACTTTTGATGGGTTATCTTCTTCTATTCCTAACGATAACTCTTCAAGACAAAATAACTATAATAATTTTGATCTTCTTCTTTTTGATTCAGAGTTATACTTTCCTACTTAAATACTACGGGTTCACCTCTTAAGATAAAATTGGAATCATTTGATTCTGAGGGACCCATAGAAGAAGCTATAGGTGAGCCTGATGTGTAAGTAGAACCTTCCATTACCTTGCCACAAGAGATCATCGAAGTCAACCTCCGTAGTGGCAAGGTTCTACCTCTTAGGGCAGCACTTCAAGATAGAGGGAAACAAGTCATTGGTACATAGGATCGAGAAGCCCCTCCACAGGATGCTCCACCCTTGGATATGCTTGTGGAGGATCAGCCCAAGGTGGATTATAATGTCCTTTCTCATCTAAGAAATTTTCCATCTAAGCTAAGTATATATGATGCCCTTGTCTTATCCAAAGAAATGAGGGAATCATTAATCAAGGCTCTCCTTGATCCTAAAATATGCTTAGCTCAGCTAACCGTCATAGGTGAGTAGGAACATTATGCAAAAGAAGCTCAAGGGATTACCTTCACAGATGAAGACCTTCTTCTGGGAGACTTGGAGCACAACTGTCCCCTCTACATCACAGTTGACATGGGCAAATTTAGACTGGCCAGAATTCTCATGGATCTAGATGCATCGGTGATCATTATGAGTCTAAAGACTCTTGCCTATTTGAGAATCGACATCTCCATACTCTGAGGAGATCAGATGATGTTGATAGGGTCCAATGAATAAGGTGAGAGGGCTTTAGGTTCCATAATGTTACCTTTGGAGATAGGTGATTGGAAGACTGAAGACAAGTTTTACATCATCAATTCAAATACTTCATTTACTGCTTTACTCGATAGGCCTTGGATACATCAGAACAAGATAATCCTATCCTCCCTCCATCAGTGCATCAAGTTCAGAAAGAATGGGATTGAATACCTAGTCAATGGGGATAAAAAGCCATTTTCAATTAGAGAGGTTAAGATTTATGAGGATGCGACCTATTATCTTCCTCAACACACTCTTTCTCATCAACTTGGATAAAATTCAAATTCAGAAGCAAAAGAAAAAGAAAATCAAGAAAAAGAAAAAGAAAAAGAAAAGAAAAATGGAAATCCAAGTGAACAAGAAATGGGAAATGAGAAAGAAATA
The DNA here is from genome assembly GCA_021442155.1 of Cymbidium sinense. NCBI lineage: Eukaryota > Viridiplantae > Streptophyta > Magnoliopsida > Asparagales > Orchidaceae > Cymbidium > Cymbidium sinense. Next base: position 95,500,321 of record CM038222.1, read on the forward strand.
GAGCCATATATCACTTTCCACCCACAGTCCATTCCATCATATGGACGTGTCGGTAGAATGACTCAACCTCTACAGGCAGGCGGAGGCAAAATAGAGTTCTAGAGGTGAAAGACCTCTGTTTGGCCATGTATAGCATGTTCTAGTTCATAGGAGTACCCTACTATTTACATAGAATTGGAATCCAGCTCAGAGGATGAGTCTAATTTGATTAGTATACCAGCCAAGCCCTCTTAGTGAAGTCCATTGGAGGGGACTTTTGATCTAGACAACGATGAAGACCAGGCCTCCAAACAAAGCAAAGTATTTGAATCTGGTTTATGTAAAATTATTAGACAGTAGTTGGGAACCTTAGCTCTAACCTCACTTACATCTTAAAAAGTTGAAGGTTTGGTAGTTAAGGAAGACCCTAAGTCTTTCAGTGATATGAAACAGAAGAGATTCTTTTTGGGTTCATCATCCTTAAGTCCTAAAGTGGACATAGAACTTGAGGACGATACATTTAAAGAATTAATGGAATTACCACTTAATTTTTACTCGCCTTGTGTTCATAATCTTATACAGAAAGGTTTAGTTCCTCATACATGGTCCAAGCACAGGTCAGAGTATTTTGAAAAGCTATGGAATAATACAAGTAGGGAAGCACAATCAAGAGCAAGACTAAGGTTCGGTACAGTGGGTCTAGTCGATGACAATGATCACTGCTTGGTTGTTACCAATCATTTTGAGTCTGATTGTTCTTTTCACACAACACCAACTCTTATGAGAATGTGTATTTAGAAACCTTAGATGATCTAAATGATCTTCAAATCAAGGATGCACCTCCAAAATTTGAAGAAGAAATCCATTCAATAATAGACAAGCTTAAAGAAATCAACCTTGGGATAGAAGAAAATCCACGCTTGATATACATCAACTCGTTATTGAATGAAGAAGAAACCAATGACTTAGTTAGGCTATTGATTGAGTTTAAAGACTGCTTCATATAGAGTTATGAAGAAATTCCTGGATTATCTCCTGACATAGCAGTCCATAAGCTAGCAATAGATCTTAACGCTACCCCTATTAAGCAAGCTCCTAGACGCATGTGATTAGAAACTTAACAACATATCATTTTTAAAGTCAAGAAACTGATCGATGTTGGTTTCATCAGGGAAGAAAAATATCCTACCTGGTTAGCCAGTGTTATCCCAATTAAGAAGAAGAATGACCAAATTTGCATATGCATCAATTTTAGTGACTTAAATAAGGCATGTCTTAAGGATGAGTTTCCTCTTCCTATACTAGAATTAATGGTGGACATTACCTCATCTCATGCAGTCTTCTCTTTCATGGATGGGTCAGCTAACCAAATCAAGATGTCTCTAAGATGAAAAAACACGAACCTTAATCGAGAATCTTCATTTATAGGGTCATGCCTTTCGTCCTTAAAATGCGGTGCTACCCATGACTCAGATCTTCAATGAACTCATCCATCATCAGGTTGAGTGCTACATTGATGATCTAGTAGTCAAGAGCGAAGAAAAGAAAGACTACCTCTTTGACTTGAGAGTAGTTTTTGAACGGTTAAGATAATATAACCTCAAAATGAATCCTTTGAAGTGTGCATTTAGAGTAGCTTCAGGGAATTCTTGGGTTTGTTATTCGACACCACGGACCTTAAACCTTAACCTAAAACCCTAAACCATAAAACCCTAAATCGTAAACCCTAAACCATAAACCCTAAACCCTAAACCTTAAACTCTAACCCTAAACCCTAAACCTAAACTAAAAGTAACTTAATAAATTATAAAATAAACTTAAACCTAAGAATGGGCATAACTTGACTACAAGGAGATGCAAGCAATTCTCAACACTTGTCAAAAAAGTATGCCAAGTTCAAGTGGGTTGACAAGTGCTAACACACATTCGAAGACATCAAGCAGTATTTGGTGAAGCCGCCAGCTCTCATAGCCCCTATCCCGGGCAGGCCACTCATCCTCTACACTACTGCATTGAATGAGACTCTCAGTGCTCTGTTGGCCCAAGCCAACGACGAAGGGAAGAACAGTGCTCTTTACTATCTCAACTATCATCTGATCCCTATTGAAGCAAATTATCCACCTATTGAGAAACATTGCCTAGCTTTGCTCTTTGCCTCCCAAAAGTTACGATATTATATGCTTTCTCAAAAGGTGAACTTGATCTCTAGGATAAATCTACTACAGTATCTCATGACACAGCCAATGCTATTCGGATATTTGGCACGCTAGTCCTTGATACTTTTGTAGTTTGATATCACTTTTGTGCCCCTCCATGCGGTAAAAGGACAGGCACTAGCAGATTTCTTAGCAGCACACCCACTTCTGGCTGATTCTCTGCTTAGTGACGATCTCCCTGATAAATAAACTATGAGCTTAGGGGAGGCCGACAACCGTCGATGGGAGATGTATTTTGATGGTGCATCTTCTTTTCACAAAAGGGAAACACCACGATCTATTCTCCCAGGAAAGGCAGGGGTAGGAATAGTTCTTCTAACTCCAAACCACAATGTGATGAGATTCTCATACTATCTTTCCAACCCTGCACCAACAACAAAGCTGAGTATGAGGCTTTGATTGCTGGCCTGGAGTTCATCACTATCAGTGTTAAGAGCATCAACATCTATGGGGATTCTCAGTTGATTATCAACCAGATTGTCGAATCCTACATGGTTCTCAAACCCAAGCTTCATCATTACCACGAATACACCATGAAGCTGTTGGCCCATATTCCCAAAGTCACCATCTACAAGGTTCCCTGAGCAGAGAATGCGGTAGCAAATGCTTTGGCCAAACTTTCCAAAGAATTGGCATGTCCGGATGATGAGTCCATTCCAATAAGAATCCAAAATAGACAAGTCCTATCCCTTATTGATGATGAACTTATCAAGAGACTTTCTCTTGAAGGGGTGGTTGACGTTGCCAAAAAGGATGAGGAACTAGATTGGAGGCAATCGTTCATAGACTATTTGAACACTGGCAAACTACCTCAAGAAAAGTCACAAGCTCATCAGGTGAAACAAATAGCTCTCTCCTCTTCTCTCGTTGATGGTACCCTGTACCGTCAGTCCTTTGACCAAATGTGGTTACACTATTTAGGCAAACACGAAGCTCGTGGCATTGCAACCGAGGTACATGTAAGTCTATGTGAAGCTTATCAATCCGGTCTGAAGATGAAGATGAAGATCAAGAGACTAGGATACTGCTGGCCTTCGATGATTACATACTGCATGGATGTAGCTAGGAGATGACATCAGTGTCAGGTACATGGTGTGGTTCTCCACCAACCAACCAACATTCTACACCCTACATTGGCCTCATGTCCATTTGAGTGTTTGGGTACCGACATTATGGCCCCGATCGATCCTCTTTCTTCCAAGGGTCACCAGTTTATTCTAGCTACCACCGATTACTTTTCCAAGTGGGTAGAAGTCATCCCACTCAGAGAGGTCACAGGTCATCATGTGCTTCAGTTTTTCAGGAACCATATCATATATAGGTTTAGGGGTGCCTCGATGAATTATATACAATGAAGGTACAGCATTCAAAAGCACAAAGATCAACAGCTTTGCCAGAAGACATGATATATATTGGAGATACTCCACTATCTACTACCCTAGAGCAAATGGCTTAGCAGAAGCATTCAACAAAACTCTCAGCCAGATATTGAAGAAAACTCTTGATGACAACAAACGACAGTGGCATGAGAAGTTGATTGAAGCCTTGTGGGCCTACCTCACCACATACCGAACTTTGACTTAGTCTACTCCATTTTTTTAGTGTATGAGTCTGAAGCCGTTCTACCTCTAGAAGTTTAACTCCCATCACTAAGGATAGCATTGGGTAGCAAGATCACTTCAGAACAAAATGCAAAGTTATGGTTAGAAGAGCTCGAAGGTTTGGAGGAGAGTCACCTACGGGCATGCCAAAATCTCGAGTTGTACAAAGCCAAAATGATTCAAGCTCACAATAAGCTGGTCCACCCTAGCTCTTTCCAAGTAGGAGAACTTGTGTTAGTCCTAAAGAGAACAATTATTGCCCGTCAAAAGATGGGAGGCAAGTTTGAACCCACTTAGGAAGGCCTACCAAGGAGGATCTTATCAGCTTATTGATTGTAAAGGGGAACACCTGATGCTTCCAATTAAGGAGCTCTATCTAAAGAAATATTAACCATGAAATAAATCATGTTTAAAAATAAACATAAATAAAAAGAACAAAAATCTATTTCCATTCATCAAATCTTCTCTTCTTTCAAAGCGTTATTTGTTTATCTTGCAAATCCTCCATGACGTGTATAGGGTAGGTGTAAGAGTCCCCCAGTGGCATCCTATCCCTCTTTCACATCACAAACACAACCTCCCGACACTATTAGAATCGGTGTGAGAGAACCTAAAAGGCATCCTATTTTAATTAGCACAACTAAGTTAGGTGTAAGAGAACCCGAACGACATCCTTTCTTAGTGGGAATTCCCGGTTGACATCCGTGACACCATTTCATCAAACTCCCCAGTGTGTTTAGGATAGGTGTGAAAGAACCCAAGAGGCATCCTATTCCTATTAACACATGCACGAAACAAAAACAAATCTTTTGTCTTAGGCTACTTTGATGTGGGACCAAGCCCCCTATGGCACTCACTCATTAGCTGCTCTAGGTCGAGTTTACATGCTACCTTACTAATATGTCATCCCAGTGATCATTTGTTGGAAGATGTGAGTCCCCTCACTTTCTTTCTAACTTGATCATTACAAACTAATGAGCGCCTTATTAGTATGGTAGACTTCACTGTCCAGGCAGTAAGCTACCTCATATTGACTTTACTTAAGAAGATGTGAGTCCCCATACTTTCTTCTTAAACTAGCCATCATGCACTAACTAGGTTGAGTATATTTGAGGTTTAGGATAAGTTCCCCAAAGGCTCCTTTCTTTTTCACTACGTTTGAGTTGATTTATGTCCCCTAGTAGCATTCACTCAGTAGTCTCCCTAGGTCGGATGATACCTATCGAGTTGAAGACAGACTATCCCAACAATCAGTTCCACTATAGGAGGATGTGAGTTCCCGAGCTTTCTTCTATGCTGATCATTGCAAACTGCCAGGCACCTTAGGTTGGTTGATGTTCGCTATGCTAATAGCGACTTACCCAGTGAATACACCACTCTTGGTAGATGTGAATCCCCGAGCTTTCTTCTTGAGTTGGACACTGAATATCTATTGGATATATGACCAGCCATGTCATCTTCTCTAGGGTGTTAGATTAAGCCTATTAGCGGTCCCATCCCTTATGGGCATTTTATTTGGATAACATCCTTTGTGACCCCATTTAGACACTACCCGGGTTACTTATGGATTGGACAATTTCCTTTTCCTAGTAACCACCCCTGTGATTAGAGAATTTGTTCAGGGATATGTAGATTCTTTCTTGGTTCAGTAAATCTGAGATAGGTTTAGGCTAATATAAGATCCTTCGCAGTTTGATCCCTTGCAAACCAACAAGGTCCACGATAAAATAAACTAAATAAACAAAATAATAATAATTCACTTGTGGATTAGAAATTCAAGCCCCAAAAGGGCCTCTTTTCCCAAGCAGGCATCCCATCTTTAGGGTAATGTTAGTAGAACTCCCTATAGGAATCGCCTGACTACCTAAGTTGAGGTAAATCCTCGGATCAGTACTCACTCTGTAGTCACCCTTAGGTTAGGTTCAATCTATTCCTCTTTGGAAGGTGTAAGACTATGACGCATTCTTTTTAGCATGACTGTTGCAAACCGACAAGTAGCCCTAAGTCGGGTTCAATTTGTTGCCCAAAGCAACCGATCACCCCAGTGGTCTTTTGTAGTGGAAGATGTGATTCCCCAAGCTTTCTTCCCTTAAATTGATCAGTGTAAACTGAAAGGCACTCCTTTGGTCAGATAGTTCTCCCATTGCCTGGGAAGCTACTCCCTTTGGTTCAGTAAATCTGAGATAGGTCTAGGTTGATATGAGCTTGATTTGGCTTGATTTGAAGAAGATTTGGTTTTGACTCATATGGGTTCATATGGGTCAAATGGGTTAAGTTGACAAAATTGGTCAAATTGTCCAAATTGGCTTGGGTTATGGGTTGGTTTATATTCAAATGATGATTTTAGAATGATTGTAGGTGTTGGTTTGAGTTAATTTGGATTTGAGAATGATTTGATTCAATTGAACTCTTTAGGTCAATATGGGCTAAAGGGGTCAATTGGATTGGTTTGATCAAATTGGGTTCAATTGAAGGTTGGTTCATGTTCAACAATCAATTTATGATGGATTTGAGTCATTTCAATCAATTTGAATTAGGATTTGATTTGGCTTAATTAGGCCCTTTAGGTCAAATTGGGTCAACTTGGGTCAAAGGGTCCAAATTGACTTGGTTAGGTTTCATTGATGGTGAAATCAAATTCAATACTAAATTTATGATTGATTGGAAGTATTGGTTTCAATCAATTGAGTTTAGGTTGATTTTTGGTTCAATTTGGTTCATGTAGGCTAATTGGGTCAACTTAGGTCAAGTGATCAAATTAGCTTGGTTTGACCCAATTGATTGCAATTGGATAATCAACAATGATCAATAATCATTGTAGAAGGTATTGAATGGGTTGGTTCAATCTAATTTGGGTTGGATTGGACTTTAGATCAAATGGGTCCTTTAGGTCACTTTGGGTCAAGTGAACCAAATGGGTCAATTGAGTTGAATTGGGTAGAATTAGGTTGAATTGAGTTTAATGATTTATTTGGGATTGATTGATGGCTTTGATTGCAATTGATTTGGATTTAATTAGATTTTGACTCATTTGGACCCTTTGGGTCAAGCGGGCCAATTTGGGTTGATTGAATTGATTTGGTTGGTTTAATTGGATTGTAAGCTTTGGAAGGATTTGAAATTGAGATTTGGATGCTTGGAGTACTTTGGTGAAAGCAATTGGATTGGTTTCAATTGAATAAGCTTAAGTTGGTTCCATAGGATGATGGTAGGATTGATTTAAGTTAAGGTTTAATTTGGTTTGGCTTGGAGCTTGGATATGAAACAAAATTCAATTTAGGTTTGATTGTATTGATTTAAGGTTTGGTTTTGCATGATTGGGTAGGCATAAGTCTGGTTTAGGCTATAGGATAGGTTGGACCTATTTACCCTAGGGTATGACCTAAGTTTGGGGCATGTCTTCTTAAGTCTTCTAGGCTTAGGTTTAGTGTTCACCTAATCATTAAATGTGTCCTATGACAAGGGAAGTTCTAGTGTCTAGGAGATTCCTAAGTCTAAGATAGGGAGGAAGAGTCCTCACTCCAAAAGTGAGGTCAACACTACCTTTGAAATCTCTAGAGACATTAGTTGACTACTTTAATCAAGAGTGTTCTTAGGATGTAATTAACTATGGAAGCTTGCTTTCATAGGGAACTAAAGAACCTAACATAAAATAAACCCTTCTTTACTTATCCATATAAATTAAGCTAAGGGAAACATCTCTGGTATATATGTAGACCCATCTACCTCAGGAGTCCTTATTAGCTAACTAAGTTCATTATATGATAATATTTCTATCTTTCGAGATAGTACATCATTTTTTAGATGTCGTACTCAATCATTTTAATAAGTACCCACTAAAATCTACGTAGTGTCCTTACAACTCCAAATAAAAAATACCACATGATGATCAGGTAAAGGTAGTCATAAGATAGTATTCGAATAATGATGATTAAACATAAAGGTTTGGTAATGGCTATCCAACGATGGTAGTTTGGTGATAATGACCTGATGATGGTTACACTGGCAATCTGATATTGGTGGTATGATGGTGGTGCTTAGATAGAGCCCAAGGATCCTTCAAGCCTTTAGTCTCTCTTATTTTTATCCCTACCTTCTAACGCTCCAAAAGTTTCTCTTTATCTAAAGAGTGAGAGCCATTTTATTGATTTTAACATTTATATTTCTCATAAATACAACCAAAATTCAAAGCGCTCCAGCAGATGGCTCAATGTAATTCCATTATTTATGAGTTATTTTGTGAAAAATTATGATAATGATGTCATAATTGAGTGATCTTAGGCTCATTAGATTTGTCTCAATTGATTATAAGCATGAAAGATTTAGAGATCATTTGATCCATCAATTAATATTCAAAATTTTGTTGTCATTCTTAAAGTGCTTTATTTAGATTATTTTGGATTTAGATCAAGTTACTTTGGTTTGTTGGATGTGTCTCATTTGGAGATCACATAAATTATAAATTTGCTAAAAATCAAAATTCAGAGGATCTTAAATTTGAGTTTAAAAATTTTCAATTGGAAAATAAATATGATCTATACTTAATCAAGAGAACTAATGTGTAATATTATTAGTTAATGTTCCTTAACACATATGAGGGACTATTTATGAGTGTGTGTAAGAAAGGCTGCGACTTTGGTGGCTTAATTGCGTTAACAAAGATGACTAATGTTCATTTGTATATAAATTAATTCATTTATCTATAAATTTAATTTTCTTAGGTAATGGAAGCAAATCATTCCTCAGAAATTTTTCAATCTTGATGAAGATTATTCAGTGGATTTGAAATGCATTATTAGTTGCGAGTCATTGTATTTGGGCTGGATTTTAAGCATGAATAAAAATATCTTATTTGTTAATGACTTTTAGTTATGTACATATCAATCTAGAATTCATCTATTAATGGGTTGAAAGAATATTTGTATATTAGTCTGAGAATTTATGCATAATGTTATATATAAATTAAAAGCATCAAGAACTATTGATACTTTTCAGTTTCTGAATTTGTAAAAAAAAATTAAAAAAATTACTATCAAGAGATATGTTTTTAACCTCTTTTGTCAAACCAATTACTTTTAGCCACTAAAAATAATTTATTCAGTGCATGATCTGTTAATTTAGATCTTCTGGAAAAACTAAATGTATCATTTTGAATATGAAGTTCAGTATATAGCTTCAAGAAAAAGTATAACAAAGCATAAAATTTGTAAATAACTAAATAAAAGGTTTTAACCACACAAAACTAATAATTCTAATCATTTGGTATTTGGTGGTTGAATATGAATATATAGATAACTTCAAAGAAAAGAGTACATTAGATTGTCAGAGAAATTATTTCAACTAGACATTTTATAAATCAGATACATATAATTATGATTCGTCATGCTAGGTGATTTTTATTGGTAAGCTCCCTTCTCTTTACTCTTTTAACTTCAAAACTAGTATCAATCTTCACTTTCTCCAAAGAAATGTGCTCCACAATATTTTTTCATATCGTGAAAATAATTCTTCCATAACGTCAACTCCAAAATGATATATTAGAAGAGGCTCTAGCATTGCTCTTATGAATTTAGCCACATTTTGTCCTTTCAAAGTATTATCTATCACAAAAGTATCAATTGAATCATTAGAAGTATCCAAATTTGACACAAATATTTGTGCTTGATCTATGTAAAATTATCCTTCCAACTTAATAGATGATTCGACTTCCTCCATCAATGGTACATATATTGGCAGATTGAAAGCATCTAGTTTGGCCTCTTAAATGAGTCCTTGCTTTCAATAGCTTAGATATAATTACAAAATTATAGCATTCAAAAGTAGTTATTTAAAACTTAAATGATACAAATCTTAATTATTACATTATCAAATAATTCTTAGTTATAATTATCTCTTTCTTATGATGGTTAGCATCTCTTCGGTTATTGAGCTATGTAATCATGCAAATAACATATCAAAAGATGGCACTCCCTTAATTAAGAGTATTTCAAGGAACCTACTTTAAAATGTCATTGTAAAGGGAAGGGGAAGTATTATGAGAAGTGTTCCATTTCACTAGATCCATCCCACTAGAAAATTGATTATATATGGTTGACTTTCTTTTATCTTTGGTGGCATTTATAAAAATTTGCATTTTTAATATTGATCAAACTAGAAAAATAAAAGGATTTTTTAGAATTCAAAGTCCATTTATGATTATTAGAATATAGATGAAGTATATCATATATAATTTCATTAAGCAGTCGAAAACTAAAATAATATATTATTCTTTAATAATTCTAAGTTGCAAAATTCGATAAAAGAAGGACTATCAATAAATTAAGTCTTTTTAAAGATTATTCAATTAAGATTTGAGTGATAAATTATATTTAATTAAAAATAAATATTAAATTATGATTTAATTTAGTATTATAGGCATATACTATATTTTAAATATTTCATATTATAATTTTTTATTTACTTATATGAAATATTGTTCATAACTATTTTTCAATAAGAATCCCTATAAGAAATATGCAGGGAAGAAACGAAAACATAGCAAATTAGTTGATTAACAATATCCAAGCAATTAATGTTTTAAAAAATACCTCAAAGATCATAGTATTTAGTACATCAGTAGGAAGATTGCTGAAGTGAAATTGTTCTTCAGTTCCTTCATTTTTTTCCTTCCAAAAATAGATAAGACCATCTTTCCACCAAAGATGAGCTCTTTAGAATGTGACTTAAAAAATTCTGAGAAGTCCCTCTTAAATTTATTTAAATACAAGTTGTACACAACCTAAGAGATTGCATCTGCTATATGTATGTTTCTTTTATTTAGCAGAGCATAATTTTGCTCATCAAGTCCTTGACGTACCTAGTATGAATTGTTAATTTAAACATAAGAGTATAATAGAATGTATGTAATAGTGCTATCGAAAAATAAATTTGTTGTACATAAGAGATTCAAAATTAAAAAAATAGTGTTTGGGAGCAGGATCTTTATTTTCATTTAAAAGATTTATAACATAATTTAATGAAAAGGAATTCTAGAATTCTATGAATCTAAAGTGTTTTAGATAATAATATATATTCCATTAATTCTTAGCTCTCATAATTTGAGATCTTTAAAAGTCATGAAACCTCATAAATACCTAAAATCAACCTAGTTTAACAAAAGACACATATTTTTATCATATAAATATTTCTAAGCATTTTATAATACAAGTCTTAATGATACCCAATAGTTTCTTAAGATTATTATAACTTATTAGTATCATAGCTTGGAAACTCTTTACTATTCGAAGAGAAGGCAAGGATCCATTGAAAAAATAAAGAGATGCAAATATGATGAATATATCATAATTATTTGTACAAACCTGTGATATGACATCAGACTATACAAAGAGTGAAAAAAGTGAACACTTTTTGAAGAAAAAAGCCCCCATAAAATGAGCCTAGCACTCCAGCAACATTAATTGGGACATACTATTTCTTCCAAATTAGGCTTTTTCTGCTTAGGTTGAATATATGGAAGATATCCAGGTGGAATCATAGATCTAAAGTTTGAGTTATGATGGTTATAATTCCTATTGTTCTAGTTCTTCATATTTTCATTTTGATTATAATTTGTGTTGTTGTTACAAGAAAGGATTGGGTGATTTCTCCAACTTGGGTTAAATGAATTCGAGAAAGGATCATTCGACTTTTTGGCTATATAATTAAGCATTTCTATTTTATTATTATTTTTCACTTTTAACACACATGCTTCACTATTGTCTCCCAAATGATTGCTAGTATTGAAATTCTTATTCACCCCTAAATTATCTGATTTTATAGACAAGGATGTTACTTCTAAGGTCAACATTGCCATCATTTCATTGTTGTGCACACTAGTCACTTTATTAGGGTTTATTCTAACATATATCCAATAAATTTTGTTTATAGTCATCTCATCTATGAAAGTGTAGGCCTCCTCAAAAGGTTTGGACATTAGACTACCCCCAACTACAACATCTATGATTATTCTTCTAAGGGATCTTGCTAAGCCATTGTAAAAAGATTGGACAATTAACTAGTCAGGAAAAGTGTGATGTGGTAATTTCTTTAAATGTCTCCCAAGTTACATTATCCATTTGCTTGAAAGAAGTGAGGTCATTCCTAAGGTTAGCAATATTAGATAATGGAAAATATTTAGCTAAAAATTTTTGGGCTAACTTATTCCACATGACGATAGATCCTCAAGGTAATGGATTCAACTAGACTTTGGCTTTATCCCTAAGTGAGATAGAGAATAACATAAGTCTAATGGCATCATTGTTAAATCTATTATATTTAAATGTTGCACAAATATCTAAAAAACTTGATATATGCATATTAGAATTATGATGCTTAAAATGTGTAATAAAAGCGACACCACGCAGATCTTAGGGGGGTACTTATTGTAATAATCGAGTATGGTATCAAAGAATGATGTACTACCTAGAAAGGTAGAAACATCACCCTACGATAAACTTAATTATCTAGTAAGGGCTCCTATGGCTGATGGGTCTACATATACTAGAGAGAAATTTTTCCTACTTTATATGGATGAAGCAAACCATGATTTATTTTAAATCAGGTTCTTAAGTTCCCTATAGGGGCAAGACCCCCATAGTTAATTACATCTTAGGATATATGAATTTTCTAAGAAAGTACCTGATTAAAGTGATTAGTTAACATCTCTATTGATTTCAAAGCTTCATATTAAAGGATTAGTAATTTTGGAAGCAAATGAAAAGACTTAACTAGGAAGAGTTCTTAATGAACTCCATTAATTAAGAAGTGTTCATCATACTAGGAAACTTAATGAGCATTTTAGTCTATCTTATACTGGAGATTCACATTTTTGAAGTAAATAATTATGATTGTTTAAGTTAACATTTTATTAAGAAGATAGAACTTATATTCCAACAATATAAGATTATGAAAATGTCAAAGAGATGAGAATTTATACCTTTAGTGAAAGAGAAACACATTACCTTTGAACTTATATCTAATGTGCTTTAGCACAAGCAAAGAGTTTAACCTTATTTTATTTGGGAAAAATGTGATTTGTTGGTTCACTTCCACTAGACAGAGTGAATATATCTCGACTCTTTTGGACTTATAATTGCATAAAGTGGTTGCCAACTAACACCTCCTATGAGTTAAAGTCATATGACCAAGTTTTATGAATACAATATCGTTAGGTTACTATTTATTAAGAAAGAGTCTAAGATCTTAATCTCGCTCCTTAAGAGTCTAAAACATGATTGATATGAAAATATGCCATAGATTAATGTAATAAAAATTATATATTTTATTCATTTTGACTCATTAGTTTGCCTCAAATTTGAGTGGGCAGGTATGCCTATATGCATGATGAAATTCAATTATGAGCCAATATGCGAGAACGGTCTTCTTCACTAAAGGGTTGTTGTCAATGGTCCTGCACTCCCTTTATTGTGCAATGAGTGAAGATCTCCTATATCCAAGGAAGGAAGACAATATGCATGCATGATGTTATGCACATTCATTGGAACAAATGGTCAAAGATTGAGAGTTAGTGGCTCCTCGAAAAAAACTCGGGGTGTTGACCGAAAAAACTTTCTTTTCTCTCCATGGTGGGGGGTGGCCGGCGGTCACCTCCTCATACAAGGGATAGGGCGGCTAGAAGGGAAGGCCGAGAATGTGGCAAGAAGGAGAGGGGCCATGGCAAGGTGGTGCTAGGGATGGACAAGGATTTTGATGCAAGGATGGTGATGCAGTGATGTGTTTGACATGGAAATGCATGGTGAAGGTGGCGACCTCTCCAAGGACCATGCAAGGCTTCTCAAGAGGAGGTGCTAGGGATGGCAAGTGGTGGTCTTGATTTATGGAGAAAGGGATTTTGAAAAATCCAAACCCACATTCTCACTCTGAACCTTGTAGAGTCTGCAGCGGCCGTCGAATGGCCTTCTGAGAGGCTGTGCAGGCGTTACAACGGCAGCCAATCCTGTGCAGGGATTCTTGAAGCGGAGCGGACTGGAAGCGTCGCATAAATAGCGCCCGATCTGGCGGACCCGACCCATGAGATCTGTGGAGCGCTTATGGAGCAAGCCTTGGCCATGAAGCGTGCGGCCTTCATATAGCCTAACAGCTCAGGCTTGTATGAGCGGCAAACAATAGAGATGAAGCGGCAGCGCCATATGGCTGGCGGCGCCTATGTGCTTGTTCACTCTGCGACTGGGGAGGAAAGAACAAGAAACCATCGAACTATTCACTCAGCGGTACAGTTCATTGGCTAGACATCTTTGAAATGGCCGATCAAGTGGCCTATGGGGATGATGATATGGATGATGGTGAAGACCAAGCTGGCCTTGTTAAGGCCAACAACACACACAAGGGCAAAACCGAAAGCATGGAGGGGCTTCAACTTGGCCAAGGTATGTTCTATAATGAGCATGATATGGGTGATACTAGGGCTTGTTGCCCGGGCCATATGGATGATTTTTCAGGTGGGGATCATCTTTGAACACCCAAGGGAAAGGGGAGGCTGACCAAGATGTCTCTATGGATGATGACATTACTACAAGACAATGCACACAAGGTGTTTGCACAAATGCCAAGGAGAACCCAGAGCACCTTTGCTTGGGGTGTGCTTCAAGGATTGAACAAAGGGAAGGGCAAGGCTACTACCAACCCCTTGTTTGAAGATAATAGCCTCCCTAGAGGCTCTTCCTAGAACTTCAAATGGTGCTAGCTCGGCAAGGGAGGGCAATGATCAAGCTAACCCTTGGAAGAAGAAGGAGTATCTTAAATTAGGGCACTGTTGATAAAAAATGCACTCATGAAGGATGGCATTACTATTACGCTAGATGACCAAGTGGATGACAATCAAGTGATGCTTGAAAGAGCACTTGTAGGAAAGGTGTTGGGGAGAAGACCACCCTATTTCTACCTTAATGCAGACCTGTAGAGGAAGTGGAGTAGATGGGGGGCTTTTAAATTGATTATGGTTGCTACAGATTGCTTTGTCTGCATCTTTGAAAACGAGGCTAGAGATGCGGTTTTGATGAATGGGCCTTGGTTGGTGGAAATGTCATTGGGTTGGATAAGTGGACTCCCACTTTCAATCCCAAATCTTTTGATGGGCTCTCCTCTTGACGATGCAGCTTCCCTAACCTCCCCTTGCTTTACTGGGACAATACTAATATTGCCAAGATCGCTTCCTTCATTGGAGAGCCACTGTGGGTGGACCACCCAACAAACTCATGGGGGCAAAGCATGTTTGCTAGAGTATGCATCAGGCTTGATCTTTCACAAAAACTCCCCCCTGGAGTTTGGATCCATGGAAGAAATGGAAGGTTTTTCCAACGGGTTGAGTATGAGGGGATTACTCAACTCTATTTTGCTTGTGGAAAGGTGGGACACAAGGTTGACTCTTGTCCCACCAAGGGAGTTCCTCCAGCTGCTACCACTCATGGTAAGACTTCCTCTCCTTCTCTGTTGGACTAATGCGAGTCATGCTGAGAACTTGACACCTTCTAAGAAGGGGAATGTAGCACTACTAATCAAAATCCTACCAATGGAAAAAATCTTTGAGACACAAGACTACTTCACCACCACTACATAGCACGAGAGTCCACTTCTTGAGTATGGTCAATGGGTCTTTGGTCACCAGAAGAGAACTAACAACAAGCGACAGCAGTTAACTTAGAAGAAGGAAGGTGGGAAGCAAGGCCATGGGGTGGCCAACCTCTACTCAACCCAGGAAGAGCTCCTCTTCAAGGAGCACCTTCAAAGCAATCCCTCCTCTGCTGAAGCCTCCTCCTCCTATATTCCAAGCCAAAGCTGGGTGGGCTCAAAAAGCCGGTGAGGAGAAGGTAACCACCCAACCTACCACAAGGTCTAGGATGTCTGACTTTGAGAGGGGGCTGCATTTAGCCAATTGAGGCCAACTCAAAGAGGAAAAAAGATACACAGAATCACCAGGGGATAAATCCCCATGGTGACTTAATGTCATCGATTCTATTTGGAATTGTAGGGGTGCCCATGAGAAGACTACACCTACCATGCCACCTTATTGGTGGTAGCGATCTCACATTACTTGAAACCGAGGATTGAGTGCATCTCAAGACATGAAGTGCAAAATGGCGGGATCAGCTGCGTTCTTTGTAAACCCTCAAATGGGCTTTACGGAGGCATTATCATCCTTTCAAGAAAGGATATTGTGGACTTCTCCCCTCGGTTATTTCGACCCGACTTGTTTTGGGCTGTTCCTTGCCCAATGGCATTAGGTGGACTATTGGTTGGGTCTATGCCAGAGTTATCTTCTGAGGGACCTCTGGAAAACCATCAAGGACAATGTGGATCTTCAAGCTCCCATGGCTATTGGGGGTGACTTTAATTGTATCTTGGCTCAAAGTGATAAGAAGGGTGGGAGGCCCTTTCATTATACACTTGCAACACAGGAGATGGAGGAGTGTATGGCTTTGGCAGATTTGCATGAGTTGGAGTTTGTTGGCCCAAAGTTCACTTGGACCAACAACAAAGATGGGAGGATCTGGGTCCGGCTTGATCGGGTCTTGATCAACTCTATGGCTTCTCAATTACTGGGGGATACCAAGGTTTGTCACTTACCTTGGATACGATCATGCTCCTCTTCTTCTTCCTCTTTCGGGCCTGGGTTGAAGCCCCGAGATGGTTAAGGTTTGAAGATACTTGGCTCTCTTATCTTATGAGTTGTAGAGTGCGGAAGGGGAAGACTTTGGCTCAAAGGCGCAATTCTCCATAGAAAGAGTTGTGGTACCCTACGATCTCTCATCCATTGGAGTAGAGTATGTTGAAGAACCTCCACTCTCTCAGTTGACTTGGAAAAGGACATTACCTCTCTCCAAACTCTTGATTGTTCTGATGATGGACTCACTCCTACCCAAGAAGGGGAGCTTCGCTCTAAGGTTATTGAGCTTAACTCTACATTGGCGGGGCTTTGGTGGAGACAAAGGGCTAAAGCTAGATGGCTCAAGGATGGAGATGGGAACACTCATTTTTCCATACGGTTGCCTCGCGGACACCGGACCAAGATTGTGCTTGTAATGCGGTGGATGGAGGTATGATTGAAACCTTCGAGATTTCGATATTTTCACTTCCTTCTTGAGCAAAATGGGTTGAGGAGAATGTCTCCCTTGATGGTTGGCTTGCCTTTATATAGAGGTTCCTCCGTCAAATCTCTTCTTGAAGCCCGGTGGTGATCAAGATTCATTCTATGGGGAGTAAGTTCACACTCGATGGGATCGCCTCTTTACAAGCATTTCGGCCTTGTGTGAAGAAGGATGTCGTTCTTTTGCTGAGAGTTCTTTGAACTTGATCATATGGAGGATTCATGGAAGGAGACACTTATTGTCCTCATCCCCAAAGTTAGATTGGGGCTAGCACTCCCTCCAAATTTTGGCCCATTAGCCTGTGCCAGATGATCTATAAAGTGGTGGCCAAGATTTTGGTGAGCAGGTTGAAGCATTTACTACCTCTCCTTGTTTTAGAACAAGGTGCTTTTGTGCTTGAGAGGAACATCTCTCACCATGCTCTCCTTGCCCAAGAAATCATCAACAAATTCCATTCTTCTTCCGGTTGGTTTCATGGCGATTAAAGTTGATATGGAGCAAGCATATGATAAGATGGCGCATTGAACTCACCTTGATGGGGTTCCCGATAGATTCATGATTGTGTCACTCACCTAGATTCTCCATCTTGTTGAATGGTAGAAGGTCTCCACTGGATTGAGTGTGGATTTAGGCAGCTGTCCACTCTCACCTTACATTTATTCTATGTTAGGTGCTTTCTTTAGCTTTTAAGCGAGGGCGAACCTAGGTATGGTGAAAGCGGGAGGTACCTCTATCTCTAATCTCTTATATGCTGATGACATTATGATTACCTCTCAGGCCTCTATTCTGCATGCCAAGCAAATTAAAGCCATCCTTGATGATTATTGTATTTGGGCAGACCTGGATCAGCGGTGCTAAGTCCATTCTCTTTCTTTCAAATCGCTAAGAGATGGAGGAATAATCGATTGCTAGGCTTATTGGGTTGATAGGTCCAAGAGATGGAGTATCTTGGCCTTAAGTTGGCTATGAGGAAGCTCTACAAGCATGATTTCAGTTCCACGATTGATGGGCCAAAAGAAATGTCACGGAACTGAATCTCTCTATGCGGTAGGCTACCCTTATTTCCTGACTCTTATACGGGTTGGTTTATCGGCTAACACAACTATTCCCTTGAATGTGTTGCGGGGAGATTGGCGGTTATGTAGGTCCTTCTTATGGGACAAGAGTCCACTCAGGAGGGCATTCACTATGTGGTTGAATGCTTGTTTGCTTACCTATTAAGCATGGGGGCTTGGTTTTCACTCTACCCCTACTTGCGGCCCTCTCGAGCAAGGTTGGCTTGGGATTTTCTTGAAGCCCACTTCATTACTTCAGTTGAGCTATGGGAAGATATTTGGAGTGGAAGCTTGAAGAGGGGGACTCAAGACTTGGGCATTCTTAGTGGGGCTCAAAGTCTTCAACCTCTCATTGGAAGATTCTGATGGCGACAAAGTTGATTTTGGATCACACATGGTTAGGTGATTGTTCCTTAGCGGGAGACCGACTTTCTTAGATCACTGAGGATCGGTGGCCTTCATCATATTGGAGGGGACAACATTAGTCAATTTACTTAGGAAGACCATCGTGAGACTTTCGGTCTTCTCTCCTCGAAACTCCATACTTGGGCTTTCTTCTAGCCTTCCACCAAGTTACGTTCTCACATGTTTCCGGGACTTCAATCGGTGTGACTCTTGTGCTCCAGCTAGAAGCGGACTTTACTTGGTTGTCTTTAGATGTTTCTACTTTATTTTTGTTTAGTTATTTGAGGATGATAAGAAGCATGTTGCTTCTATTTAGCTTCTTGTTTTAGACTATCTAGCCTTTGCTAGTTCTTGTATTACTTTTTTACTATTATTAAATGCAATATGCAAGTTTCAAAAAAAAAAATGAAATCTAAATCAATTTTATTGATTAATCCCTAGATTTTATAGTGAGGTTATGAGTTGTAATAATTTTAAGTTAAAATTATTTATATTAATTAGATAGAAAATTTAAAGTTCTAAAGAGCCTAATAAAATTCAGGCCATATAACAATCATCACACTTAAAAAAATGTAAGAAAAATCATGTGGCTTTATTACATAATCAAATTAAAAGAATAATAAAAGACTGATGTGATTGGATTTTGCTATACACCCTAGAATAAAAAAAGTTGGGTTGCCGAGTGTTGACCTCACTTTTGGAGTGAGCTCTCAACCCCATCCTCTTAGACTTAGGAATCTTCTAGACACTAAGATTTCCTAAGTCATAAGACACTTCTAGTTTTTAGGTGAGCACTAAACCTAAGCCTAGAGACTTAGAAGTGTTAATCATAAGATTAGGTTATACCTTAGGGATTAAGGAAATTACCTGTCCCATAGCCTAAACTTAATCTAGATACACTTTCTCATATCAAACCCAGATTCAATTCTCAAACCAAATCTCAAATTGAAATTCAAATTCTGAATCTAATTTCAAATTTGACTCCAAATGATTGAAACCCAAAATCAAATTAAAATCCTAAGACCCTTCCTAAGCCATATGAACCACATTCATAACCTTAGCCAAAACTCCCCTTAAATCAAATCAAACTCAATTGATCTCTTTATAAATCAATTATTCCTTCATTTATATTCACAAATATAAATGAAATCCAAATTTAAATGACCAAAACTATATTGAAAATCAAATCCAAACTCAATATAGGCTTTTTAAGCAAATTCTTTGGACTTAGCCAAATTCTATCCAAACCAAGTCAAAACCAATGAATTTTCTCTCGAATCAATCATTCATTCGATCATTTATCTAAATATAAATAAAATCTACAAATTGACTTAGCCCTTTTGACTTAAAACTTTTAATTGCACCAAATTTCTTAGACTTTAAATTGATTGTTGCTGAATTTATATTCTAATCTAGGGCTCATATATAAGTTCAACTAATCTCGAATCAAACCAAAACCAAACCAATTGAACCACTTAGGTCCACTTGACCTAAAGTGACCTAAAGGACCCATTTGAGCCAACTTTCAATCCAACCCAAATTGGATTGAACCAAGCTCACCAAAACCATCCACCATAATTATTGATCCCCTTAGGATGATCAGTTGCAATCAATTGGGCCAAACTAAGACCAATTGGCCATTTGATCCAAATTGACTCAAATTGGCCTAAAGGACCAAATCAGGTCAAATCATGATCTAACCCAAATTGATTGTAACCAATGGCTGAAGTTTATTCCAAATTGATTATTGAACTTGACCAAAGCCATAATTAAACTTAATTTGATCAATCGAGCCCAACTGGTCAACTTGACCCAACCTAGCTCAACTTGGCCTAAAGGGTCAATTTGGCCTAAATCCAAATTAATTCAAACCAAAGATCACATTCATCTTCAATTAGCCAATTGAACATTAATCAACCCATGACCTAAGCTAATTTGGCCAATTTTGGTCAAATTGGTCAATTTGACCCAATATGACTCATTTGACCCAAATTGAGCAAAATCCCTTGAAACCAAGCCAAGACCCATTGGGGGCTGATCAAACCCAATCCAAACCCATTTGGGATCAGCCCAAAATCAATCGAACCTAATTAAACCCCTCATGGATCATCACCCACATAGGATTCCACCCAACCTGATTTAATTCTCCCCCATCACATGCACTTAACTCATCCCCAACATTTGCATTGAATTGAGCAGACCATATGACAGCAAGAGAGGACATTGGAGCAAAAATCTAAAGTCCTCAATCAATCAATTATCCATCCCAATCACCCCAAGCAAGATGACAATCAATTTGAAGCCAAAAAATTCAAAAAAGAATGGATTTTTAGCCATTATAAAAGGAGGGGGAGATGAGGCTTTAGATCTCTTTCTCCCACCACCATTCAGCCCCCAAAAGCTCTCCAAAGAAAAAAAGAACCCATCCCCCATCTCTTTGAGCCATTTTTGAGCTCAATACACAAATAGTTACTTTTCTGGTGAGACGACGGTCGGAGAACACGACATTCCGAAGGGTGGCAAGGGTTAAAGATCATTCTAAAGCTTCCTCACATACCTAGGAGTTTGCTCGGATCTTCATCGCCGCCGAAAACCATCCCCGGTGAGGTGAATTTTGCCAAACCGTAGCCGGCCTTAAAATTTTGCGCATTTTGAGTTAATTTTCTTACAATTTTAAAAATTTCCCCTATATAATCTTGCATTCTTACTTTAAATCATCCCAATTAG
This sequence comes from Cymbidium sinense, assembly GCA_021442155.1. Classification (NCBI taxonomy): domain Eukaryota; kingdom Viridiplantae; phylum Streptophyta; class Magnoliopsida; order Asparagales; family Orchidaceae; genus Cymbidium; species Cymbidium sinense. The sequence goes on from CM038222.1 coordinate 95,521,446, forward strand.
AAAATAAAATTTCATCAGTGCGAATCGACTCAAAAATGGATCCATTTGGATAAGTTTTGGCTTAGAAACTCTCATTTTTCCCTTTAAAAGCCTGAAAACACTGTTCACCATCTAACAGGCTACAACCGTCGTCCGATCTCGTGGTTCATGGGATCGGATAGTCAGTCGATCGATAGGTCTTGAGATCACTTGATCACGATGCGATTGTCCGATCGACTCGCGTGTCGGACGACTCATATCGGCGTCGATCGCGATCCCAGCCTCATCAGCGATCGATCACGGATCATCCATCTACAATCGATAGTGTGAGAGCTGCAGGTCGCTCTCATGGGTTGACCAGTCTTCCCACCCAATGGCTGACATCAGTACTGCGCGTATTTTTTTTATATAAAAAAATTAATTTAAATCATTTAAAATTTCAAAAATTTATAGAAAATAAAATACTTAACTAAAAATTATAAACAAGGGCTTGTTGGATTCTTCTTTTCGAGAGGAATCCAACAAATTTAAAATCCCCAAATTTTACTGAGTGGTTTGAGCTTAATTTGAGTTTTAGTAAAAAAAAAATTGCATTAATTAAACCAAAAATACATATCATATTAAGTTAAAATTTTCAGGTATTGAAGTTAATGTCAAAACACACCTACCATAAATAGTTCAAGTAAAAAGGACTTCTAGATTAAGAGAAATTAAATTTTGAAGTTCAGATTGTCCATTTTAATAAAATAAATCAAATAAAAATTCAGAAATTTACAAAAATTGTCATGACGACTTAAATCACTTCAATTGACATCTAGGTATGATCTTCTGAATCCTAATGAACCCCAAAAAAATACTTAAGAATAAAATTTAATCAATTAAGGAGTTAATTAAAACATAATTTAAAAATTATTTAAATATCAAATCAAAATCAGAAATGAAATAGCACTTAAGCAACTATTAATCAAACCTCAATCAGAAAAATATCATCCTTAGAGGAAATTAAATTAAATATGATTTAAGTTAATAAAACTCAATTAAATGATTAAATCTTAAATCAAATTTAAAATTAAACAAATCTAGGAAACTTAAACATGGGTCAAACCAGTATAACTAAACCTACACTAAGCATGAAATCCTAATCATATGAAACCCCTTAATGAGTATAAATAAACTAAAACTAATTAATCATTAAATAAACTAAAAAATCAAATTGATTAATAAACCAATTCGACATAATCATTTAATACTAATCAAATTAAGCCAAATAAAGTTAAAGTAAACTTAATTAACATATGATTAAATCACATCCATTTGGAATGAGATAATTAATTATTCATTAAATATTTCAACCTAATAACTAAATCAAACATGTTAATAAATTCAAAAAAACATAATAAGTGAATCAAATCAAATAAAACTCTAATCATAAATAATCAAACTTAATTGAAATGAAATAAACAATTAATTCACTTAATAATAATGATGGTAATAACAATAACCCCTTAATCAAATCAAACTTAAGTAAAATACTTAACTAAATCAAATCACTCACATGTGGAAAATTAAGTCATTAATCTCTAATTAAACAAACCCTTAATTAATCTAATAATTAAAATTTTAATTACCCTTAATCAAACTTAATTAATGCAAACTTAATGAATTAATCCATTATCTTGATTAATCAAATTAATTTAAATAAGTTATATTAAAGCTAACTCTAAAATTAAGCTTAAATCAAACCCCTAATTAAATTTAATAATTAATCACACCACTCAAGTAAACTAATTAAGTTAATCAAATTAATCATATTAAACCTAAGCTAAACCAAACATAATCAAAATTCAATTAAATACTAATCATAACCTAAATTAAACTTAAATCATTTAATCATTAATTACATCATTAAGAATTAAATAAATCTTTATTGAATTTAATAATTAACTTAAACACACTCCTTAATTAAACAAATTACCCTTAAGCTAATCCAATTGAATAAACACTTAATGAATGCAAACCTAATGAATTAATCTATCATCTTAATGAACCAAATTAACTTTATAAATTAGATTTAAATTAATTTAAATCAAATATTTAATTAATCTACTAATTAATTTAATCACACTTATTAAATAAACTAATTAAGTCAATTAAATTAATCATATTAAACTTAAGCTGAATAAAATATAAAATGCAATTAAATGCTAATCAAATATTAATTTAAACTTAAATCATTAAGTCATTAATCACATCATTAACATAGGAAAATATGAAATCAAATTTTTTAAAAAAAGTAAACAAATCTTTACTTAATTTAATAATTGATCACACCACTTAAATAAGCTAATTAAGTTAATAAAATTAATCATATTAAACTTAAGTTTAATTAAACATAAATTTGAACATAATCATAATGCAATTAAATATTAATCAAAACCTAAATTAAACTTAAATTATTAAGTCAATAATTATATCATTAACCTAAATAAATATGAAATCAAATTGAAAATTAAACAAATCTTTATAATTAACATAAATACACTTCTTAATTAAACTAATCACATAATCCCATTGAACCTAAGCAAACCCATAGAATGATAAAGCTAATCAAATCAAATTAAATCAAATTAAATTAAATTAAGAAAGACTCTCATCAATTTAATATGCAATCAAATCAAATCTCATTCAACCTACTTAAATAAGATAAACTAATTAACTATCCAATGTTTGAAATCAAAATGCAAACCAAACTTTGATAAACATGATAAATGGATGAGATTAAGAATAAAATCCTAATTACAAAGAATCAAACTCAATTAAAATCAAAATAAAATATCAATTAATATAATGTGATCAAACTACAAATGAATGAATTGTAATCAAATCAAATAAACATAAAGTCAAGTCACATAACCATAATCAAAGAAAAGAATTAAATATTAATTTAAAAGGATATTGAATTATCAAGATTTAATTAAACCAAAATATCTAATCTGAAATTAATCAATCAATAACACATGAATGTAAATAAACTTAAACTTCATTAGAGATAAAGGATATTGAATTATCAAGATTTAATTAAACCAACATCTAATATGAAATTAATCAATTAAAAACACATGAATTTAAACAAACTTAAACTTCATTAGATATCAAGGATATTGAATTATCAAGATGTAATTAAACCAAAACATCTAAATCAAAATCAATCAATCAAATACTTAAACAAACTTAAATTCTAAGCTCTAAATCAAATCAAATAAATTACACAAATTCAAATGGGCTAATTAATATACTTAAGGACTTAGATTCTTTAGGAATTATGATGTAGAATATGGTGAGTTCCATCTACAAATAGAATTCATGCTAATCTTCATTCTTCAAAACCTAAACATCATTTTAACCAAATAAAAGTGAAATAAAAATAAAAAATAAATCATTAAATCATTTAAATCAAAATCACCCAATGGTAAAATTTAAACAAATTCAAACTCCAAATTGAAACTTAACTAAAGAAGCCCAGTAAAGTCTTGCCACATAAGCCTTAAGCACACACATTAGAATACTAAGTCACAACTTCCAGTGCTAAGTTAGGGCATTGTATGTATGATGTTGTGTTTTTTTTTGTGATGTAATATTTTAGACTCGATGTTAGGGTGCATGTTTTGTAGACTGGATGTTAGGCCGTTATTAGTCTAATCATATTTTCTTTAGGGGGTTGTGCTTAAGAGGCCACTGTAATAAAAATATAAATATGTTTGTTGTGCAGGTTACTTAGCCCCTAAGCATAACTCATGTTAGGACAGGTGGGCTTGGTTATCCATGTGTGGGGTGCTAAGTCCAAATTATTCATATAACTTCTTGGGTTGTATGGTATGTTTAGCTAATATTTATTTTGCAGGTGTAGCTAGATTTACTTTTCTTATTTTTGACATAATTTTTCATTATGAATTAGGATTAATGTTATGGGAGATTAGGATGAGCAGTGACCAGAAGGCTTAGTCCCTGGGGTGTTCTGTGATGCCTTTGGAGCAATTCAAATCAAAAGAAAGAGAAGGAAGAAATGAAGAAAAGAAGACCCCCATAGCATGTATTATTCTTTTGTAATCCGAGTTTTATAATGGTAGAGCTCGGCTACCTATCTTTTTTCTCTTTTTAGGGTGTACGGCAGAACCCGACTGCACTGCCCTTTTATTCTTTTACGGTAGTCTATAAAATTGTTTGATGTTGTGTCTAGATTGCACATTAGAATAACATGCTTTTTATAGTTTCTTTAAGATTGATGCTTAAATGTGTGGCTTGGATGTAGTAGGCTCTTATGATGAAATTAATTTTTCTACCCCAATTAAGAACTCATAACAAAAATTTTAAAATAACTCATAATCTCACATAAAAGCTTAGGAATTAAATCAAGATAATAAAATTTTTAGCAACCCCTTAGCTGGATGAAAGAATGTATAATATCATGCATGTCATATTATTCCACTCTTGCTAAGAGGGGGCTTCCATCTTTGCCAAAGAATGAAGGCATAACCTGCGACAACCTTTGATGGAAGAACACTCATTTCTCTCTTGATTTAGCCCATAATCAAGTTCTCATGCATTTAGGCATACAAAATCCCATAGCTTTGTTAAAATAAAGAGCTCAAAAGTATCAAATAAATTTGATAAAATTTGCATTAGATTAAGTTTTGAATTCATACCACTCATGCTCTAGTCTCTTAGGGAGTGAGTTTAAAGAGTTAGTCTCCTTTCTAAATAAACAATAGCCTAGCCATTTATAAATCATAAGGCTTATCTACATGGATTTAAAGTGTAAGATGAGTTAGTTAGCAGCCACTCCAGGTGGCTGTAAGTCCAACTGTCGGGTGGTTCATCCTCTCTTATGGAGGTGAATCAAATAACCACCTTTCACTTAGACTTAGGTCGTGCCTTTATTTTGTACCAAGGCTCCTTAGTTTGGGAATCTGAGTTAGCTATTTCCTTTGGGCTACAAAGATAAATCCTCACCTCTTAGGCATTTCTACAATTATATGTTATGAAATTATAAGCCCTAGTAATCTAATAAAATGTCAACTCAAATAATTAACTCTCTTTAATTTCAAAACTATAAAGCCCAATTATAGGGTAGACTGGAATGCTTACTAGGCTTCCTAGTATCATAAGCATTTCCTACTTTCTCCCTTTGGATTCTAAAAATAAGTCTTTTTCTTGATCTATCACATTTGATTTTCTAAAATAGCCAATCTTTTTATAGTCTTAACCGTGAAATCTTTGGATCAAGATAATTCTTAAGGAATTCTCATTCCTTAGAATATAATTAATCATGGGGGCTTGCCTCCATAAGGAACTTAACGAACCCAGCTTAAAATAAATCCTACTTTACTTTTCCATGTAAATTAAGGGAAATATCTCTGGTATATTCAAAGACTCATCAAGCCTTAGGAGTCCTTATTAGGTAATTAGGTCCATTATATAGTGGTAATTTCTATCTTTTGAGATAGTACATCATTTCTTAATATCGTACCCGATCACTTTAATAAGTATCCCCTAAGATCTGTGTGGTGTCCCACATCTCAAAAATATACACCACACCGAGCTCAACCCTTATACAACCCAAATTACAATTAGATGAATAAAATTAAAACAAGCAATGGGGTCTTCATCTTTATTCGAATCTCCAAATCTTGGTTCCTTCAAGCATCATAAGGCCTCTCAGGTCTATTTCTTCTAATAACTATTCATCCTAAGCTCCATCGCCCTAATCATAATACTGATACAAAATTTGCATTTAAACATTTTAAAAAGAGATCCCAACTATACTTATAAAATAGAGGTTAGCTATAATCAAACATACATACCAAACAATTTTATATCACATCATTAAACTTAGCATCAACAGATGTCAAGCTCACCTATCCTAGTGAGTTATGCTAATGGGGCAAGCAGCACCCGAAAGCATTTATTTTTTTATGATAGTGGTTCCTTTAATTAAGCACAAACCCCTCCTAAAAATATTATTAGTCTAATAAATAATATCCTACAATCCATACTAGCACATAAATAATCATAACATCCAGACTACAATATTGCATCATAAAATAACAGAATCAATACGCCACGTTAAAGTACCGACCTAATCTAAGTCTAAGATCACTAACCTATCAATATAATGTGTATGAGAAGGTTAGTGTGGCAAGTCAAAGCTAAGCTTTAGTGTTTAAGTTGTGTATTAAATGATGAGTTCAAGTAATTAGCCAAAAGGATGATTTTGATTCAAGTATTTAGTGATTTAAGAAATTGAATTTTATTATTATTTTTTACCCATTCGATATTATTTGAATTAGACTTAGTGTTTTAAAAATTATAAAAATTCATAAACTTCGCATAAAATGAAAATTATTCTATTTCAATACCCTATTTTATGGTTAAACCTAATAATATATTTCATTATTTTTAGAAGGAAACATTAAGACTTTTATTAATCCTTAAGTTTAGATTAACCTTAAATGGAGTTATAATCACATGAAAATGCTTTAAGTATAATAAGAATAAGAGGTGACTTACTTAATGATATCCTCCTACCCTTTATCATATTGATTGTTCATTTTATTATTTTTTAATATATCATTTTAAAAAAATTATATGCTTATTTTATCAGCTTAATATTCTATTTCAAAATAATTATGTATTTATTTCATCATCTAATAACTCATCTTTAAAAGATTATTTTTTTATTTCATTATTTTGATAATTTATTTTAGAAATGTATTTATTATGTGACATTAATAATTCAATTTTAAATGATTTTGTGTTTATTATTTTAATATTTCAAAATAATTATGTATCTACCTCATCATATTAATAATTCATTTTTAAAAATAATATACATTTTTATATAAACCTCAATATTGATGAAATAAATTTTTAAAATCTTTATGATATAAAGTAAAAAAAAAATTATATTTTGCATGTATTTTTTTACACTACTTTTCAAGTATGTGTCATTGTTAAACTAGGGAGATGAGGTATCTAAGACCTTTGGAGCAGTAGACTTACGTCCTTAGGTGTTGAGACTATATACCTTCAAAAAAGTGTATATTATACACATGAATTATACATAAGAGTTTCGTTCACTTCAACTAATTTAAATTTGTAATTATTTACCTCAATAGTAAGGATATTATTTTTTATTTAATAATAATCATCATACTACTTATATATCGTGCACAAAAAGAATTTAACTTTAAACATGAATATAAATTAACAATACATTCATGAGTGAATAAAGGGTATCAAAAGGACATCTTAAAGCAATCCACTTAAGCTATCAAATCCCTAAGGTCCTTCATATGAAAAAAATGTCATTTAAGCTTAATCAAAATTTTTAAGTAAAACATATTAATTATAATTAATTAGGCTTATTGTAGAGAGATTAAATTATAAAAAGATTTTCCCCACACAACCTTTGGTTACTAATTAGAGTTAAGAGTAAAATAGCAATTTTTATGAATTAATAAAATTTCATAATTATTTGTTGGACTTAATACTCGAAAGACCTTAAAAATTAATTAATCATAATCAATAACCCCAAAAATTATGAGAAAATATATGAATATGTGAAATAACATGAAAAGTAAATAGTAATCATTTTAAGGCACTTATGCTAATATTTTTTATTAATTAATTAATTAAGAAAAATCTTAATGAGGTAGTTACTCTTAAAATACACAAAATCATTTTGGGGATTTTAATTTCATTGATTAACTTTCTGTTAACTCAATATGAAAGAGGATTTATTTATAATTTTTGAGCATTTGAGCAATTCATTATAAATTTTTAAAATTCTAGGTTACTTAATATATTTTTAATTAATTAAACCCCTTAATGATGATTTTGAGAGATAGTTAAGACCAAAGGTCTTAATAAATTTTTATTGTCACCATCAAATCTCTAATACATATTTGATCATTCATGATAATTTTCAAAAAAATTTTAATTAAATACCCAAAATTGTTAATTAAGGCTTGAAAAATATAAATATCTTAATGTACTAATCCAACTAACTTGAGATAATTATGAGTGGCAAAGGTCATCCCATAAAATATTTATCAAAAATCTCTCAAGCTAATTAGACAAGTAATTAGGGCTTAGTTAATTTATTAATAAAATATTTAAATCCTAATTACTGACTATTCACCTCTTAAAAATTGGAGATTTAATTTCTCTTAGATTCTCATCTATCTGAGCTTAACAAGTTTTTATAATTAGTTTTGATTTTTCAAAATTTTGCATATTTAAACATATTTTAAATCCTATTTCAAGAATTATGCAGTGACATGACTATTTAAATCATCACCAATGGCTACTAACTCAGCAGCGGTGAACATTATTTTGTCTTGAACCATTGGATAAAAGATCAGAGGGCTAAGATTAATCTCATAATTTTAAAGTATTAAAATGAGATAAATCTTAACAATTTAATCACATCCGTCCATTCTAATCACACAAAATGGATGGTGTGTGATTCATCTCGAACTTCCAGCAAGAGATGGAAGCCAATCATCTTCTGCCACTTGATATGAGCAGACTAAGGCTCGTTTCACAATGAAATTGTCTCCAAAATAATCATAAGGTGAAAACCTAGGGATTCCTATGGCTTGGTCATAGCAAATTACTCAAATCCTTCTCAAAAGTCTAACACCTAAAGGCTTTTTCTACAATTTTGAAAAATGTACCTCGTCGTAATTAAGACCAACGATGAAATTAATCAAAGTAGCTTCACCTTGAAGAGGTGAAGCGATACTATTGAAGTCCCCCTTTGCCTCTTCAACATTCGTTCCTGAGACTAAACGTCACAGTGTATTTATTAGAGTTTGATCAAACTCCCATCTCTGGTGCTCAAATTGAATGCTTCTCAATTCCTTCTTGCTTGAGAAGAGTGTAGGGAAGGTGTAAGAAAAGTTAATTAAGCTTTGGAGTTGGTTTGATAAGATTGGTTGTTTGGGATGCCCAAGTTAAGGGAGAACTTGTCGCCGGTAATGAGGTGCACGAGGAGCTCTAAGAAGCTTAGGGACCGGCTCTAGAAGGCATTTGATGGTGTATGTGGATTTGGGAGGGTTGGGGAGGTGTATATCTTCCTCCCTATGTGAGCCACCTATTTAGATTGGTTCAAGCCATGGCAGCCCACCATGTAGTAATAAGGGTTGGATTTGTCTTTGGACTAATAAGATAGACTTCTTCTAATAGGTAAAGGTGATTGGTGGTCAGGGGTGAATGGGGCAAGACATAATTAGTGAACCAAGGGTTGTCCAAGGTGAGAGAGACCTCACCTTGGTCAATGACTAGCAAGCCAACCTTGGGTCAGCTTGGGTCAGTTGGGGAGAACTCAAGGCATGCTAAGGTGACTACATTGGAAAAGGGAGGGAGTCCTATTTTTAACCCTTGGTCAGTTGGTTTAACTTAACTCGGGTTCACCTTAAGTTGGGTCTACTTGGGTAGGTCAAGGATATGTGAGAATGAGTCATGCCAAGTTTGGTTAGATTTGAACTTAATTTGGTTGGGTTTGACTCATTTGGACTCATGTAGGTTAATTTGAGTTCAATTGAGTCAAGTTCATGAATTGGCTAAATTGGACCTAATAGGCTATTGGGTTTTGTTTAAATGATGGTTTAAAATAAATTGGTGCAATTGGTTTGAAGTGAATTTGAATTTGGCTCATAGGTTCATATGGGCCAAATTAGTCAAGTTGATCAATTTGATCAAATTAGACAAATTGGGTGTAATTGGAGGATGATTTATGTTCAATTATCACTTTGGAGTTTATTTCATGCTTTGATTTGACTTAATTTGGTATAGATTAGGTCATGGTTTAAGTTGACCATTTATGTTTATTTGGGCTAAGTTTATCAATTAGGATAAGCTGGTCAAATTGGCTTCAATTGGTTATTGAAGAGTGCTAGAACTAATTGCAAGTGTTAATTCAATTCAATTTGAATATGATCAATAATTATCTCAATTTAACCCTTTAGGTCAATTTTGGTGTCAATTAAGTACAATTGGTGGTTGGAGCATGATCAATAATCATTTTAGGATTGATTGTAATGATTGGCATGGTCCAAATTGAGTTAGATCAAGGTTTGGTTCGATTTAGTCTTTTGGATTAAATTGGGTCAAGTAGGGTTAAGTGAGTCAACTAGCTAAATTGAGTCATTTGGTTTCAATTAGATGTTTGAATATGATCATCAAGTATTTTAGGATTGATTATAGATATGAGTTTGATTTGATTAGGTTGAATTAAAAGTTTAATTTAATTTGACCCAATTAAGTTAGGCAAGGTTTCATCAAATTAGCTAATTGATAAAATTATATGTCAGTTGGTCATGAAGAATGTTTAAATATGTGATTAGAGTGATTTTGGAATTTTTGGTTAGTTTAATTTAGTTTGGGTCAGATGGGATTTGACTTTTGGGCTTATATGATTTAATTGAGTCAACTTAGGCAAAGTGAGTCAATTTACCAATCGAATTTCTAATGAGGCCTTAATTAAGCTCAAATAATGTATTAAAGAACTTTGGTTAGTTAAATTACAAATGGTTTGAAGGAATTCTGGGTTTAGATCCTTCAGGCCCAAATGGGTCATATTGGGTTAACTTGGTCAATTGGCCATACTGAACACCAATTGGGTATAGTTTGAAACATTTTGGAATTTTGAGTGACATAATCAATTGGGTTTTCTATATGGGGTATAGTTTGAAATTAGGGTCATTGGGTTCTACCTAATCGGGATCAGATCCTACCCTACGGTTAATCCTTGTGAGCCTTCTATGCATTGTCTTTGTGTTCTCCTAGCCACTAGAAATATCTTGAGGTCAACAAAGATCTTCTACAGGTAAATCGCCAAATTGGGAATTTTGCACCATTTGGATTATTGAAGGTTCCAATTTAAAATTATTGGCTTTAATGGTCATTCTATCTATGCTTTGGTGCACTTCATCTATCATGTGGTATAACCCTTAAGAGGTTTACGACGTTCAACTTCTCCTGGTTGATTGGCCATTGCTAAGTTTTTAAAACTAATTTCACCCCTCTTTTCTAAACTTCATGTGGAGTTCTTCAATTTCTAAGTTCAAATGTATGATTTATGTTGTTCTATCATTACACATGCAATGTTTAGAGAAACATTTTTCTTGCAAAATCAAATCTAACCACGAATGAAACAACTGATAAACATTTTCAACTATTAAGTAATAGATAATTAAAAGTTTACTAAACACTTAACACCAATTAGAGTAATAATAACTTAATGTAAATTAACACTTCAAACCTTGACAACGGTGCTGAAAACTTTATCAGTTAAAATGGTGTACTTAAGTGCACATGCCGCTTAAGTAATAAAGTGATAAATAGAGTATCGTTCCCACGAAGATTGAGTTTAATTCAAAACTAAGTTAATTGCTAGTCCTATACAAATCTAATTTTTTAATTAATTATTTAAAAGTTTAAATTTAGAAGGGGGTTTAAATACTAATTAGACTTATTTTTTAGGGTTTTGTAGAAAATGTTTTTTTAATATGATTAGAAATAAGTACTCTTGAGTCTTGGCTTGTTTAAGTTTCATTTTGGCTAAGTGTTGACTTGGTCAACCCTTAGGTTTAACTTTGTTTGGCCTAATTTGAGTAATTGATCATCTTATGATAATTGTTACTCATAATGTGAGGCTTAGGTGGGCTTAGTTCAATCCAATTAGGTTAGGATTAGAATTTGGCTCATAAGGGTACTTTAGGTCACTTTGGGTCAAGTGAGCCTATGTGGGTCAAATGGCTTGGTCAAAGCTTGATTTGAGTTTGATTGAACTCACATATGGACTTATGATTGAAATATGAATCCATTTGCAAGTGGTTCGAAGATAAATGGGTTTTGATCCACTTGACAGTTTATAGTTTAAAGGGTGAACTAGGTTTGATTTTTCAATTTAGTTTTGGTTTGATGATTGAAGTTTGTGTTTATATTTGGATTCATGATTGAAGGATTGATTGAATCTTGAAGAAAAATCAAGGGATTGACTTGATTTGAATTTGATTTGGCTAACTTCAAGAATTTGACTTGAAAGGTTTAGGTTGAATTTTGATTGAATTTGGATTTGATTTTATGAATTTAGTTATGGATATTTGAATTTATATTTCATTTATATTTGTGAACATAAATGAGAATATAAATGGGTTATGAGAAAATTTCTTGAATTTGAATTGATTTAGATTTGATTTTGGCTAAGTCCATAAGAATGAATCAAAGTGATTTAGAAAAGATTTTTTATTTGGATTTGAATTTTGAATTTGGCTTGATTGATTTGAATTTATATTTCATTTATATATGTGAATATAAATGGATTGTGAGAAAATTCTATGAATTTGAATTGATTTATATTTGATTTTGGCTAGGTCCATGAGATAGAATCAAAGTGACTTAGGAAATATTTTTGATTTGGATTTGAATTTTGAATTTGGCTTTATTGATTTGAATTTATACTTCATTTATATATGTGAATATAAATGAGAATATAAATGGGTTGTGAGAAAATTCCTTGAATTTGAATTGATTTAGATTTTATTTAGGCTAAGTCCATGAGAGGGAATCAAAAGACATAGGAAATATTTTGGAGTTTGGAATCCAATCATGGGCTTCAATCACAGGTTTCAATTATTTGGAATTGATTCATGATTTGAGAAAATCTATTGAATTAGTTTAAGGTTTGAGTTTAGAGTTGGTGTTGATATGAGTTTGGAGTTTTGAATTGGAAGAAGGAAGTGAGGATTTGGTTCAAGCTATAGGGTAGACAAATTTTCCTAACACCCCTAAGGCATGACCTATTCCTATGGCTAACTCTTCTAAGTCTCTAGGGCTAGGTTGAGTGTCCACCTACTCACTAGATGTCTCTTAAGGCTAAGAAACTCTTAAAGTCTAACAGAAGTTCTATGTCTAAGATGGAGGGGTTGAGAGCTCAACCTAAAAAAGAGGCCAATAGTATGTTGTAGTGTTACGTTTTATTTTATGTTGTAATATTTTAGATTAGATATTAGGATTGCTTGTGCATAGACTGGATGTTATGTTGTTAATAGTCTAATGATATTTTATGCAGGGGATTATGCTAAAGGGCTCACGGTAATAATAAGTAAATATGAATGCTCTTTCTTGCAAATTCTGCTTATCCCCCTATGCATAATCTAGTTAGGATAAGTCAGCTTGGTTACCCAAGTGCATGGTTCTAAGCCCAAATATGTAAAATATAATTGCTTGGCATGTATGCTTATTTAACTAATGACTATTATGCATATGTAGTCAGATTTTACTTTTTATAAATATGTAACTTTTACAATAGGATTCAGATTAGTGTTATGAGGTTTAGGATGAATAGTGGCAAGAAAGCAAAGACCTGGGAGGCCTTGTGAAGCTTGGAGAAAAATAGATCCAAAGAAGGAAAGAAGGGAAAGAGATTGAAGGCCCCCATAACATTCTTTATAATTGTAATATTCTATTGTAGTCTAGGTTGTATAAGGGCAGAGCTCGGCTACCCATTTTTTTTTCATTTTCGGGGTGTATGACAGTACCCAGTCACACCGACCTCTTATTCTTTTATGGAATTCATATGTTTGATTATTGTGTTTAGCTTGTACAATAGAAATATCACGCTTTTCATAGGTTTATTAAAGTATAATGGTTTGATATGTGCCCTAGATCCGGTCAACTCTTTAGGATAAAATTAAATTTTCTACCATCACTAAAAACTCATAACTAAATCCTAATGCAACTCATAACCTCATTTTAAAGCCTAGGTAGTTAATCAAGATAAATAAAAGATTTAGAATCTCTTTAGCTGAATGTTGTATGTTATTACACCATGCATGTCATATTATTTCACTCTTGAATAAGGAGGGTCTACACTTTTGCACGATAAGTGATATGCTTAACCTTTGAGGGCGATCTCTTGTAGTAGAGAACACCTCTTCTAATTGATTTAGCCCATGACTTAATTTCATCATGCATATAAGCATAATTGTCCCAAGCCGTGGTCCAAAATAAATGTGTCAAAATGATTTATAAAGTTGTAAATTTTGGCATTAGTCTAAGTCATGTTTTCATACTAATCATGATCTGGATTCTAGCATCCTTCCTAATTAAATAATATCCTAGCTATCTTGCATCTATATAAGATAGGCCTACATAGTTTTAAAGCATAGGAGGTGTTAGCTGGCAACCACTCCAAGCATTCATAAATTTAGAAGAGTCAGGGTGTGTTCATCATCCCTTGTGAAGGTGAACCATTATATCTCATCTTTCTTAATTAGACTTAGGTCATACTTTTAGCTTGTGCTAAAGTATTTTATTTTAGGTTCTGAGGCTACTTATTTTCTTCGGGCTACAAGTGCAAGTCTTCACCTCTTAGGCATTTTCACAATCTTTGACATTCTAAGATTCTAACTTAAATAAATGTAAAATCTCTCTCTTAAATATATAAAGCCTCACTATAGGGTAGACTGAAGCACTCACTAAGATTCCTAGTATTATAGGTGCTTCCTATTTATTATCCTTTGAAATTCCTAAATAAGTCTTCCTATTTGAACTTTCCCATTTGATTTTCATAAATACTTAATCATTTGATAGTCTAGCTTTGAAATCTTTGGAGATACTTATTAACTACATTAATTGAGAGAATTCTTAGGAATTCCCATTTTTTAAGATCTAATTAACTATGAAAGCTTGCTTTCATTGGGAACTAAAGAACCCAATATAAAATAAACTCTACTTTACATCTCCATTTGAAGTAGGGGAAAGATCAATGGTATATACATAGTCTCATCTACCTTAGGAGCTATTATTAGGTGATTAGGCCCATTCTGGGGTGATGTATATATCTTCTGGGGTAGTACATCATACCTTAATGTTGCACCCGATCACTTCAATAAGTACCCCTTAAGATTTGTGTGCTGTCTATATAGTCCCAAATTAAAAACCACAGTTGGACAAAGGAGAATTTAAGAAAAATAAAATTCCTAATTTATGCCTAGTGAACAGTGCCTAATTAAGTTTGAAGTTTAGGTTAATTACTTTAATTAAGGCCAAATTACTTGGCTAATTAATTCCAAATTTGGTGGGATTATTTCATTGGATGTCCTCTACCTCTCATATTTTTCTTGGAATTATTTGCTATGCAATTTAAAGAATTTGGAATTTCAATCTTAATTACTGTCATTAATTAATTAAATAATTATTAAAATTGATAAACAGTGAAAATTAAATAAATAATGATAATTAATCATTATGAATAGTAAGAATAGTGAGAAGAAGTAATTATGACCCCTATTCTAATTATTTTTTAAAATGTATTTCTTTAAGTGGGTTAATTAACATGTGTAATAATTAGAGATTAATTAACAAAATAATGATAAAATGAAATTAAAACTAAATTAATAATTAGTTCAGATAATTAAAACATAATCCATTAATTTCCCTTTATGTGTTTAGTAGCATAAATTCATTAAAGAAATTATGATTAACTCATTAGTATGAAGAAATTATAAGAGTATTTAACTTAGATTCTTTCCTTCTTTAGTTCAATTAACTCATAAACGTGAGCCTAATTGCATTATATTCCTTTAGGTGCATTGCAAATTCTACTTTCATAGAAGCATATCATTGAAGGATCATGATCAAGAATTTAATTAAATTAAAGAAGTTTAGGGAATGGTAATTAAGTTGATGTGCTTAATGATTTGAACCTAATCAATCCATAAAACTTATTATTTAATTATTTCTTTAAATATATCAAATCACTAACATGGAATGGGCTAAATACCAACTATTATTCTCTCTTCTTTAGGTTTTAATAATTCAAACATCAAAATCAAATCTCATAAGAATTTTGATTAGTCTTAAAGAGTATTTGTTTGGCTTGATTGTCCTTAGGACTTAATGTAATTAAATATATAATGTGGCAATGTGTAGTTACTTCTTTTCAATCATTATAATAATGCATGCCATTTGTGTCACATGTTTATGTTTTCAAAAAAAAAGAAAAAAAAGAAAAGAGAATTAAAAGAATATGGTTTCGTTTAAGTTGCATGTGTTGGATAAATATTATATAGTATGGCTATTATCACTAATAAATTTCAAATTACTTTTAAAACTATAAGCTAATGATGTAAAATTTAAGCTAATGTTGGTTATAAATGTTGAGTAAGATTTACATTTAGTTATAATTTAAAGATGGTAAAGGATTGTTTTATTTTCATGGATCATGTATATGTTTGTATATATTTAGAGTTGGCAAGTATATAGTTTGGACATCTCGGGAACACGAGATTTTACATAGCCCCAAGAAGGATTTAGATAATCTCACTTCCTTGGTTTAACAATGACATGTACTTGCTTAATTTTATTCATTTACATGCAAATACTTGAATTTGGGATAAAACTTTATTTTCCAAGAATAAAATATTTGCTTTCATATACCCTTTGCAAGATTTTTATTTCTATGTGTGTGTGTATATGTTTATATGTATTTAAGTTGGCAAGTATGTAGTCTGAACATCCCGAGAACATAAGGATTTAAGTAGCCCTAAGGAGATCTTGGATAATCTCACTTCCCTAGTTTAACAATAGCATGTGCTTGCTTATATATGCTTAACTATGGAATGAAATCTTTCTTTTCTATTAAATTCATGTATTAATTATCATCAAGTGTGTAAAAATATAAAAAAATAAATAAATTATATATATATATATATATATATAATCAAATATCATGAACAATAAAAATGAAGAAGTGTGTATGCCATTGATGATTGAAAGAAGTAGTGGAATGTTGTTTATGTAATAATGATTTAATTTTATTAATCCTAAGATGCTTGTCATGTTGAATAAGACTTCTTAAGACTAACTCAAACTTGGGTTCAATAAAATGTTAATAAATAGTTCACTAAAGTAACTAAAGTCATAATAATATACCTGTAGAAAATAACTTATGATAGGGATGAAGGGGGCCCTTTATTCTCTTCATAATAATTAGATGTTGAGTAGAAATTAAATGAAATAAAAAAACTATAAATTAAAATTAATGAATTCATTCAAAGATTTAAAGTGAAATCTTCCATAATGTTTAACTTAAATAATTCTAAAATTTAGATAATCACACTCTTAAAGCTTAGTCAAGACACAGCACACTAAACTTTTGCACACACAATAGAATGCTAAGTCACCAATTCTAGTCTTAGGTTAAGTCAGTGTATGTTATGGTGTTGTATTTTATTTTATGATGTAATATTTTAGACTAGATGTTAGGATTATTTATACATAGACTGGATGTTAAGTCGCTAATAACATAATGATATTTTTTATAAGGGATTCTGCTGAAGGGGCCACCATAATAATAAGCAAATAAAAATGTTCTTTCTTGCAGGTGCTGCTTATGGCCCTAAGCATAAATCCAATTAGTGCACATGGGCTTGGCTACCCAAGTGCAGTGTGCTAAGTCCAAATATGTAAAATATAATTGCTTGGCTTGTATGTTTGTTTAGCTAATGTCAATTTTACAGGTGTAGTTAGACTTTATTTTTTTTATAAATATATACTTTTTGTAATAGGATTAGGATTAGTACTATGGGGTGTAGGATAAGTAATGACTAGAAGGCAAAGACCTGGGAGGTCCTGTGAAACTTAGAGAAAACTAATCCGAAAGAAGGAAAGAAGGACAAGAGATTGAAGACCCCCCATAGCATTTTTTTTAATTGTAATATTCAATTGTAATCTGGGTTGTATAAGTGTAGAGCTCGACTATCCAATTTTCTTTTATTTTTGGGGTGTACGACGGTACTTGACCACATAGGCTTTTTATTCTTTTACGAAATTCATATATTTGATTGTTGTAATTAGATTGTGTAATAGAAATGACATACTTTTCATAGATTTCTTAAATTGTGATGATTTGATATGTGGCCTAGATGCGATAGGTTCTCTAGAATAAAATTAAATTTTCTACAGCACTAAAAACTCGTTACTAAATTTTAATATAACTCATAACTCATTTTAAAGCTTAGGCTCTTAATCAAGATAAATAAAATATTTAGAAACGACTAAGCTGAATGTTGTATGTTATCACACAATGCATTTCATATTGTACCACTCTTGAATTGGGATGGTCTCCACTCCTGCACGATAGGGGATATGATTGACCTTAGAGGGCGATCCCTTGCAGTGGAGAACACCTCATCTAATTGATTTAGACCATGACTTAATTTCAATATGCATGTAGGCATAATCATCCCAAGCATTGGTCCAAAATGAATTTGTCAAAAATGGTTTATAAAGGTGTAAATTTTGCCATTAGTCTAAGTCATGTTTTCATGCCAACCATATTCTAGTGTCTCAAGAAGTAAGTTTAAGATTCGATCTCTTTTTCTAATTAAATAACAACCTAGCATAGGAGATGTTAGCTGGCGGCTACTCTAGGGGGTTGTAAGTCTAGAAGAGTCGGGATGTGTCAATTCTCTCTTATAGAGGTAAACCATTATATCTCATTATTTCTGATTAGATTTAGGTCATATCTCTAGCTTATGCTAAGACATTTTAGATTTAGGTTTTGAGGCTACTTATTTCCTTCAGGCTATGACCATAAGTCCCCACCTCTTATGCATTTTCATAATCTTGTATTGTTGGTCTATAAACCCTTGCATCCTAATGAAATTCCAACTTAATCAAAAGTAAACTTTCTCTTTCAAAAATGTAAAGTCTCATTATAAGGTAGATTGAAGCACATACTAGGCCTCATAGTATCGCGAGTGCTTCCCACTCATTCTCCTTTGGAATTGGTAAATAAGTTTTCATTTGAACCTTCCCACTTGATTTCCAAAAGTACCCACTCCTTTGATAGTTTATCTTTAAAATCTTTGGAGATACTTATTGACTATTTTAATCAAGAGTATTCTTAGAAAATTCTCATTTTTTAGATGTAATTAACTATGGAAGCTTGCTTCCATAGGAAACTAAAGAACTCAGCATAAAATAAACCGTGTTTTACTTCTCCATATAAAGTGGGGGAAATATCTCTGGTACATATATAGACCCAACTGCATTAAGAGTTTTTATTAGGTGATTAGGTCCATTGTGGGATGATGTTTCTATCTTCTAAAATAGTACATCATACCTTAATTTTCACTAGATCACTTCAATATGTACTCCCAAAGATCTGTTTGGTGTCCCTATGACTCCAAATTAAAACACCACAATCATTAATTAAAATCCCAATTAAAATCAATCATTGGTTAAGAAAATAAAAAAAACTAATTAATTATTAACCAATCTTAATTAAATTAATCATTTAATCAAATTAATTATGATAAACTTAACTAACCACCAATTAAATTTTAATTAGTTATGTTAGTTAATTAATCAAGATAAGCATTTGATTATCCAATGAATGATCACTTAATTAAAGATTATTTAGTTAATCATTACATGAATTAAACTTTTAATCAAACTAACCACTTAATAAAAAAAGGCTTAATTAATTATCAATATTATATTAATTGAATTAATTATCCAATTAGATTAGATATAATCCATCAACTTCTAATTAAGAATAACTCTTAATTAAAATCAAAATAAATTCATCATTCATTTAATTAAACTAAGTTAAGTTAAACAAGTTATATTAAAATGAACCTTAAATAAACTTAATTTAAATCAAAACACTTAATTATAAATACTCATAAAAATATTAATCAAGTTACTCATGATTAATTTAATTATTAATTGACATCTAACCAATCTAACCAAACCCTTTAATCAAATCAATTAAACTCTTTAATCTAATTAAATTAGACTAATCAACGTAATTAAAATTAGCTTTCAATTAATATATTATTGAAATTTTAAATTAAGATTAATAAATTTAATTTAAATAAGAAAATCAATCCTTAAGTCTAGCTTAACCTAAGTCAAACACTTAGTTAAAGTCACCATCAAGTTTAATTAGGATAATCTCAATTTAAAATATTTATTAATCTATAATTTATTTAATCAAAATCTCTTACTTAAGTTAGTCATGCAATTGAATTAATCATATTGAGCTTGAATAATCTTCAATTTAATCAATTTATATAAGTTAATTAAAGATAATTATTAATCAAATCAAATTAATCATAGATATTCATTTAACTATTAGTCATATTTTGATTAAATTAATCATGATAGATTTAAGAAATTTAATTAAATTAACCATCTAAACCAAATCTTGAATAAATAAATAAGATAACTAAGTCAACTACAAATCCTCCAATCAATTTAGTTAATTATATTTGTCAAATTAACCTAATCTAACCTTAATTAAGCATTGAATCCCAATCATATCAACCATTTGAATTCAATAAACAACAAACTAAATTGAACCTTCATTAACCAAAAAATCAACATTTAATTAAATGATTGAATTGTCAATTAAACTTTTTTTTATTTAAATCAACCAGTTCTAATTGAACTTCAAGTAAATCAATTAATTATTTAATTGAATTAATTAAGACATGTCTTTAAGCAAACTATTAATCAAGCCAACAAATTGAAATTCAAAGTAATACACATTAAACAAACCAAACATAACTATCCATTTCATCATTCAAATCAAATTAATTAAATCAACCTAAACCATGTAAGCAAGACATGCCAAATTAATCTCAAATAGATCATTAAATAAATTATTCAACCACACCTTCAACTCAATTAATTTGATTTTTATGAGGCTTGATTTATCTTTAATAAAATCAGAGTAATCAAACACTAACTTAATTAAGATACTTAAAATGCACTTAAACTAAACATAACTAATAAATTGGTCATTCAAATTAAATTAAATGAACCAATCTAATTCATAAATTTAACATAATCAAATTCAACCAAAATAAATTATTAAAACAAAATAATCTAAAATAATAAATAAATTATAAATTCATACTTAATAGAATTTAATTATATAATAAAATCTAAAAAAAGATATAATATCCATTTAAAGATCTAAAAATAAATGAATGCAAATATTAAATTAAGTAAAAACTCATCAAATAAAATAATAATAAAATTAGTTCAAACAATTTAAACCACACAAGTTAACTAAAAGGAAAGAAGAGAGTATCAAATTGATTAAATATTAATTAAAGATGAGACTAAGTATATGAATTTTAAAGTTGAATGGGTTTACTAGAATTAAAATATAACTACAACTTAATGTGAAATGAAACTTAACTTAATCGAATCTTAAGTTAGTTAATTATGTAAATCTATATAAAAAAATTGATAAATCCGTAAAGTGAAAAGCCAAGTAAATGAATCAAATAAAATGAATACTTGAATTGTAGATGAAATAAATAATTAATTAAGTCATTCATAATATAAATATTTAAACAACTTAGAAACTTGGAATGACATAAATTAGGTTTAACACTTTAAGACTTTCATCTTTTTAGGTTCTTTATGTTGAGATCATAAATAAATAAATAAGACCTTATCATAAATGGCTTAATTGAGTAATAAACCTTTAGTTACAATTACACAGTTATTAATTGTTCTACTAAACTTAATAAAAATTAGTTGAGCTTAATGTTAATTAAGTTAAAATAAACATACTGAATCAAATGAGCTTAATGAAGATATGAAATCATAAAATCTAAATAGCAATATAAATAAAAAAAGGTCAGAACCAGCGATTTGAATAATGAAGTCTAAAGATCCTTAATCAAGTTTAATAATGAAAATAAATTAACATAAGTCTAATAAAATGAATAAAAAAATTAAACTACTTTTAAACCCTAATTTAATGAACTAAACTAATCAACTTAAAATATTTAAATTTAAGAAATACTCAAATTAAATTCAATAGAAAGAATAAATATGATAATCAAACTAATATACATGAAATCAAATAATCATAACAATTTTATTTTAAACCTAAATCAAATCAAATAAACATGACTTTAAAGGTGGAAGGATCCATCTTAATCCCTAACCATAGGTTAAATCTAAAGACAAATTTTATGACTTTTAATTATCTTATTGAAGTGTTATAAAATTTTCTATTAAGTTATGTGTTTGGATTTGGCTTGAGTGATTTTATCTAAACATGAAAGATATGCTAAAATTAATAAACCAAATCATGACTAATTTAATGACATTTTTCTTGACTTTGCTTCATCATCCCATAATATTCATTTAATTAGATAATATACTTAATTGAATAACTAGATTTAATTAATACATGTATATATGCTATTAGATTATTCCACACTAAATGCATGAATGAATTAATGTATTTTCATTAATAATTAATATATGAGATATAATACATGAATTTTGTAGAAGTAAATGATTTAATTATACCCTATACATATACATACATATTAGTATATTAAATTTAAACAAGAATGTGCCATTATTGAACCAGGGAAGTGAGTTATTACAGACCCCCTTGGGACAACTTAAAGTTTCGTGCTCTCGGAATGTCCTGACTATATACTTGTTAATTCATATACTTATACATACATATATAGGAATAAGGATGAAATTATGAAAATTTTGAAGATGCTTTATATAAATATATATATATATATATATATATATATATATATATATATATATATATATATATATATATATATATAAGTAAAAAATTTAACCTTAAAATGTAATTCACTACCTTTGTCGTCATTATATCAGAAATAGGAGGTATCATGGCCTCCCTTGGACCAGTAACCTTGCGACCTCGGGTTTCCAGACTATATACCTTTCAAATTATAGTCCATACATATATGATTTTAAAATTAAATTATAATTATTTATATTGATCTATATTTAGATTAATAAATATATTATTATTTTATTAATTGAGAAAATAATTTAAGATTTATTAATGATAATAGCCACACTATTTAATTCAAAGCATGCAATTACATGATACATTTTTATTTTGTTTTTGAAATATGAATGCATGAGACATATGAATGATAAATTTATAAATAAATGAAACAAAGCAATTAAATATTATCACATAATATATTTGGAGTTATTAATTCGTTAGGTTATTCACATGAAGATAAGCACTATTAAGCTTAATTCATTAAGGGTTGATTTTCAAACCTTAAATCATTTAGTCCTAATGAAGAGATAAAATTATTGAAGTTATCCCTTGACCCATTTTTTTTCATTAAGTGATTCAAAAGAAGTTTAAATGATTTTTATGAATTAATTAAAGTTAATTAATCAATTAAGTCTAAAAGAGCCCATAAATATAATTAAGCCCTAAGTATAAGCCCACAAATTATGAGAAATTTACATAAAATGCATAAACATGAAATAAATGCATCCTAAAAATTCTAATGTAATTGGGCTTATAATTAAAAATTAATTAAAGAAATAGGGAACCCATAATCATTAATTATACTAAAAATACCCTAAACTGATTAGACATTTTAATTTTATTGAAAACCTCTTTGTTAGATGAGCACAAATAGGGTTTGGACAAAATTTTTGGAGGTCTACACTAATTATTATAGATTTTCTAAGTTCTAGGGTAATTAATGATTTAAATGATTAAATGAAAGCCCTTTAGAATGATTTTGAGAAATAATCAAGGCTAGAGGTCTTAGTTAATATTTTTTATCATTCTTACTATTTTAATACATAAGGCTTTCATAGTTAATTTCATAATTTTTTAATTATAATTATTTATTAAATACATAAAAATGATTAATTAAGGTTTAAAAATTTGAATCTCCCAAATTACTTAGCAAATTAACTTGAAATAATTATGGGAGGCATAGGTCATTCCATATGACTATCATACCAAATTTCAAGCTAATCCAACAAGTGACTAAAGCTTAATTACATAAATTAATTGAAACTTTAAGCATTAATTAATCCCTATATAAAATTTGGGGCTTTTATTTTTCTTAGATTCTCCTCCCTCTAAGCTTTCCATAGACGATTTATTTACATTTTTAGAGTTTTTTATAATTTATTATGATTTTTTAAATTTATGCATAATTAAAATAATTAACTAATGTTTAATTAAACCCTAATTTGATTATTTTTGTGATTTAGTGTGATCCAAAGGGTTTATTTAATTTTTTAAGATCTCTGATATTTATTACAGTGATATAAACCCTACTTATCATAATTTTTATAATTTATAATTAATTATTTAAAATTATCCAATTGATTTTAAAACTTAATAACTATTAAAGTAGAAGGTTATTTAACTTGAAATGTTAATGATAAGTAGGAAATAACATTAAGTATGTTTTCTGAAAATTTTAACTTGATTGATTTAGTGTTTTTAGAGTAATTAAGGAAATACAATTTTTACTAAACTCAAATTACACCTAAAATATACAACCAAATTTAGGAATTTTGGGTTCATTGGATTTCTCTTGAAAAGACAAATCTATAGAGCTTTTATTTACATATTTGATTTAGTATTTTATTTTTATTATTTTTTTAATTTTTAGGTCAAATTTAATGAGTTAAATTAAAAAATGAGATCTAATCGTGGCCATTCATGTTATCAAAGTAAGATGGATAGCATGAAAGTTGTCTCCTTCATGGGAGGTGGACGAAATATGGTTATATGGATGGGATCTACCCCAAAAATTACAGGATCTCATGATCTTCCGATGATCTTAACTGGAAGTCGCTTTATTTTGCGATGGGGATTTGATAGAAAGAAAGTACAATGGGATCTAAGGGAAAATCCTAGATTCGTCCAAAATTTTCACCAAATACAAACACCTATAATTTATATAAAGTTTTAAAAGTTATCTCACTAAAGCCCACATTTGGTGGATGCCAAAAGATCTCGAATCTCCTCTTTTTCCTCCCTATGGAATGCTCCGGCCGTCATGCTGCACTGCCCGTTGCTAAAAATTGGTGGCTCTTAGGCATAGAGAGCACAAGAGGTGGGGAGAGGAGTTTTCTTCTGGTTGGAGGAAGATGTGTGTGTGTGTGTGTGTGTGTGTGTGTGTGTGTGTGTGTGTATGTTTTCTTTTTTAGTATGTTAAGTATAAAATAAAATGAGATGTGTAGAAAACCCATTTTTTTCCTCCATGCCTCCCTATGTGAAGAAAGAAATGCATAATTTTTTCTTCTCATTGTCACCTCTCTCTTTCTTTATTTCCTTGTGTTTGGCATGACCTTCTCTTTATTAAAGTTGAAATTTTGCTTGGTTTGGCGTATGGGGGAGGTGAGTGAACTAATTTTGGGTTAAGACTTGAGTTTGACTCAACTTAACCCAAATTGAGTTGGGTGTAGTCAGCGAGTCTTGTTTGCCCAATTAATTTAGGATTAAATTTAAATTAATTATTTAAAATATTTATGATTAATTAATTTTATTTAACTTAAGTCTAAGTCAACTCAATTGACTTAAATAAGTCAAATTAGGTCAAATGACCCAATTGGCCACTTTGGGTTCAATTGATAATCAAATTAAGCCCAAATTAAATTAAAATTAATTTTAAATGAGTTGATTCAATGGTTTTAAGCTTTTAGATAAGTTTAATTTGATTTAATTTTGATTACATTTGATTTGGATTTAATGAGGTCCACATTGGTTAATTTGGGTCAAATGGTCTGAATGGCCAAATCGAGCACAAATTAGGCAAATTTTGGAGTTGGATTAAATTTCAATGAGATAATATAATGATTTTAAGCTTTTATGTAAATTAATTTTGATTTGATTCTAGTTAAACTTCATATGAGCTTAGCGGGGCCCACATGAGTCAAATTATGTCAAATGATTTAGCCAGCCATTTTGTATCCTGTCTGAATATAGTTTTATGTTGGTTTATATTTATATATTAATTTTATGCATTTGATTTTATTTAATTTGGATTTATTTTAATCTTATTTGATTTTAATAGACTTGGATGTTTTTGAGCTTAAATATGGTCAATTTGGTTGATCATGCTAATTGACTCAATCTAGGCTCAATTGAATTTATATTTCAATTTAGGTTTACTTGAGTTAAGTTTTATTGAATTATGTTGAATTTGGATCTGATTAGACTCACATTATCCTATTGGATCAAGTTAGGCCTTATGGGGTTCACTAGGCTAACCTATGTTTTCACCTTAATGTGTTGACTTTTTAATTTAATTTTGATTTTATATTTAGTTTTATTTTGATTTGCTATTTTTATTTTTTTCTTTAGTTTAAGTTATATACTTAGTTACTAATTACAGTATCCTAG
Organism: Cymbidium sinense; assembly: GCA_021442155.1. NCBI lineage: Eukaryota > Viridiplantae > Streptophyta > Magnoliopsida > Asparagales > Orchidaceae > Cymbidium > Cymbidium sinense. The sequence goes on from CM038222.1 coordinate 95,547,706, forward strand.
GAGATCCTAATTACTAAAGTAGGGTGATTATTAACCTCACTCGAGGTTAACAAAACTTTAGTGCCTAGATCAAATCCTATGTCTAAGAAAAGGGTTGTCAACCTCACTAAAAGTAAGGTCAACAATACTAATTATTTATGAATTATGTTTAAGTATCTCTGAGAGAGAAGCATAAAAATGGTATTTTATTTTTAATGTCGAGATACATGAGAATGATGAGGTAATGTTGGTTGATAGCGGTGTTAATGAAGAAATTAAATATTAAAGGCATTTCAATTTTTTATTTTAGGCTCCCTTTGTTGTTAAATGGTTAAAAAGTAAGCCACTAATTGAAAAATGGTTCATTTGGTAGGCTAAAATATGTAAGAAAATATGAAGAAATAGGAGCTCTCAAATGAGATATTACCATGGCTTGTTAAGAGATCAAAATTAAAGAAGCTGAGGATGCAACATTTCATGTTATTTTATATGTGCCATATATTGAAGGTATCTAAGAAGAATGCGTAGTTTGCTAACCTCAGAGGCATATTTTATACTTCAATTTTAAATCATGTATTTTTTTAATTTTTTAATCTAGAAACTCTTGATTCTAAAACTTTGAATTTTTAATTCAAGCATTTATTTATTGTATGAGGTAACATTTGCAACAATTATTATGATTGTAAAATGTAGTAGTTTAAACTACCACTAAATAATAGTAATGAAAATATCTATAAATTTCTATTGCAGTAAATATTAAGCCATTAGTAGTAAGTATCTTTGTTAGTTTCTCATTTTAGTAGTGTATATGTAAAGTATATTTCTACATCAAGCTAATCAAGACCACCAAATTTAAAATAGGCCCACGATCACATTGATAATGTAGTCGAGAAATCTAAGCTTAAATTTTTTTTTGTCAATAAGAATCTAGCATGTCTTGATTTAGTAATTATTCAACTTGTGATGGTGCTATATTATCATGGTTATGACAAAAGTATGAATTGTTTAAAATGGGCTATGTAGATGAGGTTTTAATTTGATTATTTCATTCATCTAATTTAGAATAGACACCTTGGCCGACTAATGTCTTCTTGAAGTTGGCCAATCGACAAGCTTTCACCGTTAGTCCATTAGTCTTTTTTTTCTTCTTGGATAAAGAACTACTAAAAAAAATTGAACTTTTGCTTTGATTGGGCTGGCTACTTTCTCAAACTAATTAGATAAGAATTTATGATTAATATAAGATGGTGAAATTATTGGATCTTGATAAAGCTTATCATCTTCTCCCATCTAACTGATTAGATAAGAAGTAATAAATTCAATTTATGGATCTAGTGAAATTGAAAATAAAATAATTCATTAGATAATTTATTTAGAATTAGCTTTAATTGAGAATTTCCTTCCAAATTTTGAAAGATAACTATGAAGTTTAAATCTATAAGAAACCTTCAAACCAAGAACATGAATTGTTCCTTTTTCTCTTAAGCTATCATAGACTAGCTTGTTTAATAATCTACAAAAGCATGATATTAAAAAAAAATGAACAATAACACATTTACTCATATTCTCTACCATCTATTTCACCTACATTATCTATTGATGCAATATTAGCTGGCGAAATTGAGACCTAATGCACATCTTTTCAACAAGGTCACCTGGACATCTATATTATGCAAAATCCCCCAAAAAAAATAATAATAATAGTTATGGTTTGCATCATTTAGTTAATTCTGAGTAATCTATTTATATATGTAATGAATATCTCCACCTTTCTTAAAAATCTCCAAGCCATTATCTTTGGAAGCGCAAATTTGGAAAAAAAGAATAAGAAAAAGATATGTATTTAAACTCATAATATAATGATGATTACATGACATTTTTTTTAAAAAATAATAATAATAAATTTTTAATGATCTGGTTTAATATAAAAATAATATCTATTTATAAATAGCTTTTAATTTAAATGTTAATTTATTATAATATTTTGAAGAAATGTGCCATACTTTTAATATGTTTTGTCTTAATAACTTAATAATACTTTTACTATTTTCTTCACAAATGAATAGAGTAATAATTAAGTAGTTAAGAGAGAGAGAGAGAGAGAGAGAGAGAGAGAGAGAGAGAGAGAGGGTGCATGAGAAGCATGAGAATGATGATCTCTCATAAGCTACATGTAGGGCACTATGTGCTCACGCTCGCATCCTCATTTCTTTGATTGGGCCCAATTGAATAAGTTATTATAGTTTTTAATCACAACACTAATCCAAACTCCTTGCACATAGTACTGGCAGAAATGCAGGGAACAATCACTATCATAAATGCAGGGAACAATCACCGTTAGAAGTCATCATGATGGAGACCGACAGAGATTGACACTGGATCAACGGCGACCGATGGCGGTGGTTGATGACCGTCGAGTGGCGGCACGATTGTGCTTGGAGGATCTTTAGAGCTCTCTCCTCTCTCTTGCTTGGGCTCGTTAGATCCGGCTCGTCGAGATGCTCGATTTGACTATAAACACTTCATATTTGAGAGTTATTTAGGGATTTAACCGATATCCCAAAGTTTTCAAGAATATTTTAAGTGCTTGATCTCGATCAGTTTCAACGTCGGATCAGCTTGCTTTTAGCATCAAGATTCGTGCTTCGACTAGTAGTATTTTAAGTGTCATATCAGGTTTATAGTCTTTGCATCATTTAGTTAATTCTGAGTAATCTATTTATATATGTAATGAGTATCTCCACCTTTCTTAAATATCTCCAAGCCATTATCTTTGGAAGCGCAAATTTGGAAAAAAAAAAAAAAAAGAAGAAAAAGATATGTATTTAAACTCATAATATAATGATGATTACATGACAGTTTTTTTAAAAAATAATAATAATAAATTTTTAATGATCTGTTTTAATATAAAAATAATATCTATTTAATATAAATAGCTTTTAATTAAAATGTTAATTTATTATAATATTTTGAAGAAATGTGTCATACTTTTAATATGTTTTGTCTTAATAACTTAATAATACTTTTACTATTTTCTTCACAAATGAATAGAATAATAATTAAGTAGTTAAGAGAGAGAGAGAGAGAGAGAGAGAGAGAGAGAGGGTGCATGAGAATGATGATCTCTCATAAGCTACATGTAGGGCACTAAGTGCTCACGCTCGCATCCTCATTTCTTTGACTGGGCCCAATTGAATAAGTTATTATAGTTTTTAATCACAACACGAATCCAAACTTCTTGCACATAGTACAACCCCTGCCTCATAATGACTCAATGAATCAAGATCAATATATTAATTTTAGTTACATAAGATTTTTTTGATTATGCCTCATAATGACTCAAGTATTGATTGTGTTTTTTTAATATTTAATAATTTTGCACACTTAAAAAAAAAATGATTCGTTCCTATGTTTAGTTTTTCACGATCAAGATGGATTTGAGGATTCTAGGAGTAAAAAAAAAAATTGTTGGAATTATTATATTTCTTAATAATCCATAATAGAAAAAATAAAAAAATAATTTGAAAAATATTCTTAGAAATCATAAATTTATTTTATTTTTGATACATCCTCAGAAAATTAATCTGATCAAGCACGAATCTCAAGACATTTTCAGAAATGCTTCGATCTAATCACCGATTTCAGCAAGCTTACAGTCAAACTGACCGTCTCGATGAGACGAACATAGCAACATCAAACATAGTCTGATCCGAGCTCGAATCGACTCAGATCAAGCTATCGGAGCATGAAAATGGATCCTGATCCGCCAAATGGTCACCAAAACTGACATATTTATAGTCAGATCGAGCGGCTCGTCAAGACGAATCCAAGATCACCCAATTCCGACATCATTAAGGCACCCAGATCATCAAAATAGACCGTCTGATCGAGGGATCGTCGGGCCGTGGTGGTTGGAGTTTTCACAAGGCCCACTCCCAAAATCTATAAATAGAGCTTCATTCTCACCTTAGGGGACCGAAATCTGATTTGAAGACCAGAGAGCTCTGAGAACCACCAGTCGACCTTGACGCCGACGATCTATCACCACCGTTACCACCAAGAGTAAAGATGAGCTCGCCTCTGGAGATCGCCTCTGAGGACTAGAAAAGACCCGCCGCTTTTCTCCGAAGATCAAGAGGTTGCTCCTAAGATCGCCGCTTTTGGAAAACTTCTCCTTGGAGTTGACATATTGTATTTTTCTACACTGAATATTGTTTCACAGAAACACACCTTCTTCTCCAACTAACGAGAAGCAAGGACCAGTATCTTTGAACACATAAAGTTCTTGATCGCAAGGCCCCGTGATTTTTCCTTAACGGGTTTTCCAATGATAACCCCTGTTCATATCCGCTTGTGTGTTGGATAATTTTGCTACAGAAGATCTCGATCTACGGAATGCACTTAGCGGTTTTGAAACCCGTGTCTGGCAGAAAAAGCAATTCCCCATTGCTATATCTCAATATGGTTGGTAAGCGGGGTTTGCGCTCCAGCGGCTCCTCATTCGGGATCAGGGCGCCAAGTCTCCAACACTTCTCTACATAGCAGACTTACGTCCCGGTGAGGGTCAGGGCCCCTCTTTGGAAGATCGCGTTCAAGGATGGAGGATTCCCGAGCGAAATTCTTGACTCTGAGAGGCGGCAAAAGCGTTCCAACGGAAGAGCCACGGGTTCCATACGGCCCTCGGCATAATCCGATTTTCTTCACGAGAATGATTGCAGGAATCAGGATCAACAAGTAGAGAACCCGCGGCACCACATCGGATCTTTGAACTTACGGATCGATTCTACTCACCCCACACGAATGGCTCAGCCTCGTATCGGTGAAACTCCACGTCATCTTATGCGCGATGAACTACGACGACTGGTACAGGAAGAGTTCCCGGCAAACAATCTGAATGATCCATTCTCCCGCCGCCTCTTCCAAAACTTCGTCCCTTCGGCGAGATCATCTCATGATACGGATTCAAGCTTCCGGCATGGACCCTACGATGTCGCCGTCCGTACGAGCATATCGATCACTTTGAGCGATCATGCACATTCGGTGCAAATGACTGTCTTGTGTCGGTATTCCTGACTCTCAAAGAGCTCGTGGGTTCTATTCATTAAGGGTCCGTCAGATCATTTGGAGAGCTTCGATTGTTTGTAGAGTTCTGGCGAACAAGAGAATCATCGATTCATCACATCTCTCAGGAATCCGCGAGCGATGGAGAGTCCCTCGAATACTTCCAGAGGTTCTCCTCGAAGCCGACAGTCTGAGTAGATCGAGAACTTTTGAGGCGTGCTTCTGGAGGACTCGCGGGATACTTATTCATCATTAATGCGGAGCAGTCCATTCTATCGACTGGTCCACGAATAGAGCACAAATCTCCTGGCTTCTCGTTATCGTGGCAACAATTTGAACCACCAGCGACAAGCGGAAGAAGGTTCCCAAAGGTGATGTTCAAACATCTCGAGAGAAAAAGAAGAAGCGACAACCTCCCCAAAACCTCCTCGGTGACCTCGGATGACTCAATCGAGAGGAAATATCGGCTCTCAACACGTCATCGCGAACATCTCTGGCTATCGGGAAGAGGATAGCGTCAAGTGGTGCGACCTTTAAAAGGTGGAAATCAAGAGAAATTACGCCACTTTCATCGCATGAGGCACACCAGCGAAGAGTGCCTGGCGAAGGAGGAGATTGAAAGACTAATATGTCAGGGGTATCTAGGCCATTTTATACAAAACCAACCCGCTCGTCCAGCAAATCTTTGAAATGGACTGAAGGAACCTTGGCGGTGAGATAGAAACAATTGCGGGAGGGCGGTGTTATCTAGCCAAATATTCATTCAGCCCTTCAAGAGCGAGCGAAGAAGTCTCGGGTTGACCATTCTATCACCTTTGATGATTTAGATCTAGAGGGCTTAGCATCCCACATCAAGATCCCTTGTCATCGGTCGGTGATCCATGCTTCAATATTAAAGGATATTGATCGACAATGGGAGTTCGGTTGATGTTCTTTTTTACACTTTCCTTAGCATGGGTATAGAAAGAGAAGCTTCAACCGGCCGGTCCTTGTATGGATTTGATAATCGGCCGGTATTAGTGGAAGGGACAATCGGTCTTCCGTAACTCTTGGAGAATTTCCCGACGCACCCTTGATACAATTTGTAGTCAGTCACAGCGTCAATGCAATATTTGGGAGACCTCTCCGGTCATATTGGATCACATCGTGCCTCACCTCGATGAAATTCCGACACCGGTGCGCGGGTGGTAAGTGGAATCAAGATAACCTGGCGTCTTATATCAAACAAGCAACCATTTACGTCGGTAACCCTCAACATCGAGAACTTGACCTACGAGATGAGGATGCCTCGAAGGGCTTCTCCAGCTGAAGATGTAATTTGTCTTCCTATCTCGGTTGATCCATCGCGAAAGGTGAAGGTGGGATCGTTGTCGCTCACCGATCGAAATCGAATACGTAGATTTTCTCGAAAATCAAGATATCTTTGCTCGAGCGACCGATATTCCGGCATTGACCCGAAGTCATTACGCACTCCTCAAAGTTGACTCAACCTACAAGCCGGTGATACAGAAGAAAAGAACCTTCGCTTCAACGACAAGTCATAGAACAAGAAATCACCAAACTTAAGTCAAGTTCATTCGAAGTCTACTACCCCACACGGTTGGCTAACATAGTGTTAGTCAAGAAGGCCAATTCACGGAGAATGTGCTTCACTACGACCTTAATCGTGCATGCCCAAAAGATAGCTTTCCCTTCCTCGTGTCGACCAACTAGTTGATGCGACATCATCGATGCCAGCTTCATGGATGCCTACGCTATAATCAAATCGGGATGAACAAAACAGATGAGGAAGCAACATCCTTCCAAAGCAGATAAGGGACTATACGCTATCGTCATGCCATTCGGACTAAAAAATCGGAGCAACATATCAATGCCTTATGAATAAGATCTTTAAGGATCTTATAGTATGGAGGTGTATGTTGATGATATCGGTGAAGAGCTTGGAAATATCACGATATTTACGATCGCAAGTGCTTTGACATTCTTCGACACTACAAGATGCGGCTCAACCCAAGCAAGTGCATTTTGGAGTTTCCTGAAATTCCTAGGCTTCATGGTCACTCGACGGATAGAGGCCAACCCCAGAAGATAAAAGCACTCAAGGACATGTCACCTCAAGAACGATCAAGGAAGTCCAACGTTTACCTGGAAGGATTGCGCTTTATCACGATTCTTGGCCCTTCGGAGATAAGTATCTACCATTCTTCAAAATCTTAAGGGGTGCGAAAATGGATTCCAGTGAGATGAATGTCGGTGCTTTTGAGCAACTTCAGTCTATTTAGCTTCCCCCTATTATCAAAGCCTATCCAAGGAGAGAAGGCGTACATCTATCTTCTTTGTTTCTTCTCATGCCGTAAGCTCCGTCGACACGCGAGGAGCATTCAGCGACCCATTTACTATGTCGAAAATCCTTTCGATCGAAGGGCGCTATCTACTAGCGAGATAAGGCGGCGTTGGCCTGCATTCTCGCGCGAAAATTGCGGCGTACTTTCAGCCCACACCATCAACGTCTACACTCATCTTCCATTAAGAACTATTCAAAAGCGATGTATCGGAAAGTTGATGAAGTGGTCGAGCTTAGAGTTTGACATCCATTTTCTTCCGCGTCGATATAAAGTCACAAGTGCTCGACTTGTTGTAGAATGTACCATCCCATCACCACGAATAGATCATTCATCACTCCATGACAAATCAATGGACATTATATGTTGATGGAGCTTGTACAGTCGGAGCGAGAATTTTGCTTATCTCCCAAGTAAAATAACTTTTAGAGTACCCCGACTAAAGTTCCACCACAATAATGTCGGCGAACGAGGCCCTTGGCGGGACTAAGGCTCGCCATTATTTGTGAGGTCCGAACTTAGCCATCTATCACGACTTGTGGCCTCACGGGTTGAAGGAGATTTCGATACGTCATCCAGCTTACTTTCGGAGCTTTGGCAAAGTCACTTCTTGCGAATCGAGACCCATCGATAACTCATATTCTAAGAAGCGAGAACCGACAGATGCCCTCTCCAAGTTAGCCACAACAACGATAGGAGATCTTTTCAAGAGAAAATACATAGAGGACATCCACTTTCCCAGTATTCAAGGCCCTTGGGTGATACAATCTCTGGAGGACCCAAAAGAATCTTCATGGATTGACCGATCATGTTCTTTCGCAAAGCGGCCTTGCCATGACCCCCACCGATGCTATCCGTCTCCGACGTAGAGCACTGAACTTCACCATAATCGGTGATGAACTCTACAAGCGGTCCTTCTTAGGGCCCTACTTAAAGTGTCTACCACCTTCGGAGGCTAACTATGCAATGCGAGAGGTTCATTCAGGAATTTGTGGTGAACATTTGGGAGGAAAAGCCCTCGCCCTCAAAATCATGAGGCAAGGTTTTTACTGGCCTACAATGAAGAAGGACGCATTAGAGTTTGTAAAGAAGTGTAACAAGTGTCGGTTACATTCCAATCTCACTCATACACCATCTGTAGAACTCACCACAATCCAGAGCCCGTGGCCCTTTGCTCAATGGGAGATCGACATAATGAGACCCTTTCCCATTGCCACTAGGCAACGAAAATTCATAATCTTGGCCATTGATTACTTCACGAAGTGGGTGGAAGCTGAACCGCTGGCCAAAATCACCGAAACAAATGCCAAGCAATTTGTCCGGAAAAATATTATTTGTCGTTTGCATTCCAAAGAAAAATCATCACCGATAATGGGGCAGTTCACGGGAAAGACATTCACATCTTTCGCCGGATATCCGTTAATCCACACGTATCCCATCCACAGGCAAATGGGCGACCAGTCACCAATAGGACAATACTAAAAGGTAAAGACACGACGAACCAGCCGGGGGCAATGGAAGAACTATCCAATGTTCTTTGGGCTTACCGCTACATCAAGGACCCCTGCGGAAAGCGCATACAATCATGTTTGACTTAGGTATTCCGGTCGACATCGGGGTCCCTAGAACCCATAACTTTGATGCCGGCAATGGATAAGCTTCGATTCCATCTGGATCTCCTGAGAGACCGCGACATGTCGGACTCAGAATGGCTTCCTATCGAAAGGATTGCTCGAGGTTTCAACCGAAGGGTAAAACCACGATATCTGTTGGGGACCTCGTCCTCGAGTCTCGACTCGGCAGGAAAAGGCTAACAAACTCTCACCGCTTTGGGAAGGCCCGGTATGTGGTGGTGTCTAAAATCAAGCACGCACGTTCAAGCTTAAGGATAGTATGGGAAGACTCTCCCGCATTGCACGGAATGCTACAAACCTCCAGAAGTACTACCAGTGATGTATCAGCTTTTTTATTCTAGTGAATGCGGAAAACATTATCATCGTGTGTGTTTGTATTGCAATTGTTGTTAAATTAAACATTTATCGATACTCAGTTTATCGTCCTTATTGTCCAACCTTGGCATCAAGGTGTTTGGATTTATGTTTCTATCTATGTTAAAGTTCTCATACTTATTGTGACTTTTTCTTGCTTATGCTTGCATTTTAAAACACCGACTCAAGAGATGCATATTGTTGTATCTCATTCGTGGTAAGATCGATCCCCAGGAATTGATCGATCTTCCTATCTGAGTTAACATCGCCGAGTAACGCCTCGATAAACAACCTTGGATAAGTTGGCAATCCTCTATAGGCTACAACTTTCTCATAACGTTAACATCATCGAGCGCCATACACCTAGGATAGATCGAGAGGTTAGAACCTCTATAAATATATTCCGTGTAAGTTTGTCATCAAGTAACGCTCGTAATGATCTTAGAATAGATCGAATTATCCAAAGTTCCAGATGATCTCTTTTATGCTAATCTTTATCATTGAGTACACTTTGACACAACTCAGGAAATATTCACAAACAATTTTTGTGGATTGTTAATATTTCTCGCGAACATACAAGTACAATCAACCGTAAAAGTATACAACACACTACAACATAAAGGAACTACAACTACACTTGATGGTCTCATCAGATGATGAAGAACTATCGAGTCATCCACCGTCGTGAGAAGTGGAAGCTAGGCTAGGAGAAAGGACCTCAACACCGACTCACAAGCGTCGCCAAGCGTGTCCCCTTCAAGAAACCTCGGATGAAGCCTTCATCAACACCCGCTCCAAAGCCTTCACCTCTACATCATACACGTGGTCTCTGGCCTCCTGAGCGTGATCGATGATACTCTTGAAGTTCGAGTTCTTGAAGTCCTCCGGCACGTGATCCGCTCCGCTTCTGCAGATAAGGCGCCTCTTTCTCGAAAAGCGGCGTAACTCGGTTCTTTGCCTCAAGACGAAACCTTCTCGGAAAAGATCTTGGATCCATTGCGGACAACCAACCCTCCACTAATTCATCCAGTCCCTTCAACTTCTGAAAAGAAAGAAGTCGGCAGTCGCCAACTGGTCTGCACTCATCAAGTTGATTCTCCAACAGGACATCTCTTTTACTTTCTCCACATACCGCTTCTTATATTCACCATGGAGAAACTTGACCTTCGCGAACTCACAGTCATTGACCTGTTCATTTTGAAGTCAAGTTCTTGCTTCTTCAGTATCTGAAATAAGAAAAATTACGTTAAGCACAAGGAAATGGGAAATAAAAGATGATGAACGCAGAAGGATTACCAGTTCTTGGCATGCGGCACGCAGAATGATTCAACGCCCTCGAATGAAGATCCTTGGGGCGACTACCGAAGGGCCCGACTCTTTGGTGTCGATATCACCATCACCTCTTCGCTCCTTTTCCTCTTCTCTATTGGACGGGTCCCTTTGCTGGGAAGAAGCCAGAGGACGCTTGGGAGATCGGACCTCTTTGTTGGGCTTTCTCGCGCAGCATAAGACCGCCGGGATGAATAGAAAGCCCTCGAACAAAGATTCCTCCCAAATCTGTTGATATATCGAATCTCAAATCGAAGATCTTCAATATTCGAATTTCGGTGTCCAGATATCTTCATCACCAACACAGAGGGAATGGATAAATCTCGCCTTTCCCCATTTCTCGAGGAGACCCATCATTCTTCACAAAAGAATCACAACTCTTGGGAGGATCCTTCGTCCGAGTCAAATGGACTCTGCAGTGATACGACCATGTTATCATAGTAAACTTGCACATCCGTCGAGGTAATCGATAGTTAAGTCGCAGCATCTCGAAAAGACTATAAGTCCCATCACGATCGTCCGCCGGTGGGAAAAAAACCTCATCGACAAAATGGCGATCATCTCGTGGGATGGAAACCGTAATCCCGCCAAACTCATCTCGTAAGTGGTGAAATACCGGCGGAGATTGGCTCTATCGGACTTCTTGGACACTTAAGAACCAAATCATTCTAAATAATATTTTTTTGACGATCAATGTGTCTCCGTGATCGACTCCCACGAATCTTCAGTCCTCCCCTTTTTAGAAGGTTCCCTCATCACGCCTCGTTACAAGGTGGTGTGTCTCTTTCCAAAGATTCTCACAAACATCGGCAACTCGTACGATCGAGATGAAAATTATTCCAAGGAGTGCCCAAACTCCCACCAGGGGGAGGGCTATGCACTCTGGCTTGTTGGAGATGAGGAGGTAGAGGTTGATCCAAGAAGAGTGCCCAAACTCCCACCAGGGGGAGGGCTATGCACTCTGGCTTGGTGGAGATGAGGAGGTAGAGGTCGATCCAAGAAGAGTGCCCAAACTCCCACCAGGGGGAGGAGGCTATGCACTCACGGGGGGTGAGGTGGATCCGTTACCTGAGACCTGGTCAAAGCTAATTTCTACAAGAAAAATAGAACCGCTTTGATCACCTCAGTCAGACGGTCCCGCTGATACCTCTTGCCGAACGACGATACCGTGGGCCTTGATCACCTCCTAATCAACTCAAGAAGCAAAGGAGAGGAGCGTGCATTTCCTCTTACCCTGGGAGTTTTTTATAGGGGTAAAAGGGTAAAACCCCAAAAAATCCTTCAAACCCGCCAAAGCCAAGCCTCAGGCGGGCCGTGGCTAGCATGCCCTGGGCTGCCGCATGACGCCAGCGTCTGCCCCTTCTCAACCCCGCCATCCGCAGCCCGCCGATCCGGGACTGCGTCGTCCTCCGGCGGCGTGATGGATCTGGCGGCCGATGCCCATGCGTGGCCGCGTCAGCGTAACGTTGTGGCGGCGTACCACGGGCAACGCGATCTTGCCAGCTGGCCAGCTGCTCGCTGCGTGTGATGATGCCATCGCCGACGTGGTTCACCCGCGCTGGCCGCGACCGATGCCGCAAGCGTTCGGAGACCTCCATGAGTCGCGCTGTGCCGCGCCCGTGGCTTCGCCCGTAGCTTCTGGCGCCCTGGCTTCTGAACCTCAGCGCCATGGGTCTCCGGAACGCCGAAAACTTCCGTAAGTGTCCGACAGTCCATAATCGCCGCTCCCGCGATGCGCATTTGCGCGAGCTTATAATATTGTGCTGTTATGAAGATCTGCTCTCTCAAAATGCGCAGTTGATGGACTCTCAAATTTCATTTGCTATTTTCAAGTATTTGACATATATTTTGGATCGAGATAATGTCACCCAAAAATAAGCAATCGATACATCCTCGAAAATTAATCGATCAAGCACGAATCTCAAGGCATTTTGAAATGTTTCGATCTAATCACCGATTTCGAAGCTTACATCAAGCCGTCTCGATGACGAACATAGATCAAACATATCGATCAGAGCTCGATCGATTTCGATCAAGCTATGAATGAAAATGGATCCGATCCGCCAAATGGTCACCAAACATATTTATAGTCGGTCGCGGCTCGTCAAGCGAATCCAACGAATCCAAGATCACCCAATTCACATCATTAAGGCACCCATATCATCAAAATAGACCGTCGATGGGGGGATCAGGCGCGTCAGGAGTGGTTGGAGTTTTCCACGAATTCTAGGCTCCTATCATAATAGAGCTTCATTCTCACCTTAGAGGGGGAAATCAGATTTGAAGCTCTGAGCGCCACCACGAACGACAGACGCCAGCGCGATCACCAAGTGCCACCACCAAGTAGTGCTAAGATCGGGGCTCGCTTGGAGATCGCCCCGAGGGACTAAAAAGGCTTCACTCTTTTCTCAAGATCAAGAGGTTCTTCCCGAGAAGATCGATTCTGCTTTTGGGAAACTTCTCCCTTGGGTTGGAGTTGAATTTATTTTACACTCGGAATGTTTCCACCCTTTTCTTGAAGCGAAGGGCCGCGTATCTTTGAGCATGAAAGTTCTGGTAGGCAAGCGTGGTTTTCCGGGTTTTCCATTTCATGTTCATATCTCCTTGTGTGTTGGATAATTTTTTGTTCACGAAGATCTCATCTCTAAAATCTACAGCACATAATAATTTTCAATATTCAGAAAGAAATTAAACGAGTTATTACTTTTGAGACTTTAAATGCTATATTTAATGAATTAGATAATGCTTAGTAGGTAGTTGCTGGCACCGCCCTTATGCGCTTTTGTTTTTCTCAGTAAGTTTCAAGGACCTTTAAAAAATGTGTTGAACTCTTTGCATGTTCCTCTCTTACAAAACCGAACTCTTAATGAGAGGCCTATCTGATCGACGACAGTCATGCCGTACCACCGCAACATATATAATCTTATATTTTTATTAAAAATAATATATATAATAATAATAATAATAATTATTTTTTTTCATTGATGGACATCGACATTGTTATCAGAGATCTCAGGTCCATAATTTTTGAAAAAATTAATAAGATATTAATGATAGAAAATGATAAATAAATTATGATATTTAGATTATGATAATTAAATAATAATTAAATCATGATAATCGATCAAAAAATATTTCTAGGTATAATTATTGATGTTTTCAAAGCTTCATATTTTTTTCTTTTTTTAGTTTGGATTTCAGCCGGTCTATATGTAAAGAATCAAGATTTATTTAAAGATTATAAAGCTGATATTTGATTATTGTAGCTAAAATTTTAAAATAATTTATTACTTGTTTAAGATTGATTCAATTGATTACAATATTTTCTTTCAAGATTTATATGTGTTAATGACATGAATTTAGCAACTCTTTGGAATTTCTCATCAAAGCATTCATTTTTAATTATATGCATGCACAAATTGTATATTATTTCTTTTTAATTAATATTCTAAAATTTTCAATACATTTCAATACTTAATTTGAGCAAATTAGAACATAGATTTGATCATTATTGATGTATTAAATTCGTCTCATTAAGATGATTAGCTTACCCCTTACCTTAAACCTATTGGACCAAGAGATTATCCATCAATACACATCTATCAATACTCCACAATAAAATAGAGTTGTTCAAAGAGAAAAAAAATTTAATGGAAGTAGATCGATAAAGTAGGAGTGCATCGCATGTTTCAAATTACTTTTTTGTGAGTATTTGTGCTAATTACAATATTTATCATTAATTGCATGTCCTCTTAAATGCTAAAATATTGAACTCTTTAATAAAACATTCTGCGAATTTATTCATTCTAACTAAAATCCTTAGATGTGCTTTGTTATTATACAACTTTAACATCTCTATAAATTTGAACCTAGATCACTCAAATATATTTTTTTTAGATATATCGAGCAAAAAGTGGTATAATTATTATTCATTGTCTACAAAGAAATTCCACACCACCATTGATGTCACCTTCTTCCAAAACTACTTCTATACCCAAGATGATATCCTTGATATTCAAGTGAGAGTTTTCAAGGAATATCACTTTTGAGAAACCAACTCTGCTATTGACCCATGCCCTTCATGTCGGTCCAAATAAACTCCATGCAAAATATTTTCATTCATTTAAACTCATTCGAAACCAATGACTACCCTTTGAATTCTATACATAAAGCCACCACTAAGAAATCATTGAAGCATATTGATGTGATCTTGATCAACCTATTTAGTCATGAAAGGTGGCAGATCTTTTATGAAGCACCCTATTAGTAATTTTTGTTCATATAACAAGTTAGCTCCTTCCTATTGTGTCATTATTAATTATTAATAGATATTAAATTCCAAATAATATTCAAGAAGCTCTATGAATGAAATTAATTCCCTTGAAAGAAATGGCACTTGGGTAATCAATGTGCTTTTAGAAAGCAAGAGACAAGTTAGATGTAAGTGGATTTTTTTATTAAATACAATGCTATTGAAACTATGAATAGATTCAAAGCTTTTAGTAGCCAAAGATTTCACCACTTAGATGGGATAGACTATGGGGAGACATTTTCCATAGTTACTAAATTTAACTCTATTTGTATACCATTCTTTGCAACAAACTTATTTGTCATTGAAAATATTTGCTTAGGTGGTAATTTTGAAGAAGTCTATATGAATGTTCCTACTATGCTTGAGATTTAAGTTGATGTTAGCAAAGTTTTGAGCTTTAAAAAACTTTATATGGTTTTAAACAATCATTGTATGCATAATTTGATTGTTTATCAAGAGTGGTTAAGGTGTATGAATTTGTTGAATATCAAATTTACCTCGTTATATTGATATAATATTTTGTCAAAATTACAAGTTATCATATTCATTGTTTATATTGATGATATTATTTTTACTCGAAATGATGAGGGGAAATAATTAGGTTAAAGAATCTTTTGTCAAAAAAATTATTATTAAAGCTCTAGAATAACTTCAATATGTTCTTGGCATAGTAATTTCCCAATCGAGATATGCCTTTGTATATTAATGAAGTTATATTGTTGATTTCCTTAAGGAAATTTGGATGATATGATGTAAATGTAAACTAGTGAACACAGCCATGGACTCAAATGATAAGATGAATATTGATGATGTAAGCTCACTTGGTTATAAAGAAAGATATTAGCTGCTTATTAGAAAGTTGATTTACATATTGAATTATAGTTTGCTTCTCGATTTGTATAACCAATATACCTATGAAAATCCCATAAAAATGCTTATAGGGGTTGTTTTTTGAGTACTTTAATGTTTGAAGAAGAATCATAATGAATGATTATATTTTGGGAAAACTCTCAATAATGTTATGCAAGTATTCATTGATGCATAAACAACAAGAAGATCCCACTACAGGGGTCGGCTACATGGAAGTATTCACTGATGCATGCTGGGCAAAATTTGTTATTGATAGGAGATTAACCAGTGGATATTGCATGAATGTATGTGGAAACTTTAGTCGTACAAAAAAACCTGTTGTGGCATGATGTAGTGTTGAAGTAAAATTTACGGCTATCACATAGGATTTTTGTAGGAATATAGTTAGAAAGAATGTTACAAGAATAAAAAAAAATTTTAAGAACCAAATACTTGTTCAAATTAAGAATATAGAGAACCATTTTATCAAGGAAAAAAAAGATTGGTGACAATATTATCCAACTTGTTTACACTCTCTCAATTCTTTATACATCTGATATTCTAAGGCCATTCATTACACTAGCTTCAAAGGTAAACTCTAAATTGCTTTACTCACCTCACTAATCTATGCATTATTATTTCCTTATTTTGTAGCTTCATCCAACCCACAAACCCATTTTTTTTCTTTTTTATGTATCATTAAATGTAATGAAAATTTGAATTCAAGCATTCATATCTTATTATATTATTTTTAGTTCAGGATCATAAGTGTTTATTTATTGTTCATAGAAAAATCACAGATAGCCTCTTCCTCTTCTCTATTTAAATTGGGTGGACAATTATTGCAATGATGCCTTCCACTTATTCCTACAAGTTGCTATTATAGAGACATCTTTTTGGATGATTATAATTAGGGCTTACTTAGCTGTTAGAAGTTTCAAAACATGCTTTCAGAAATGATGAATTTATTGGCCTCCGTCATTTGGATGGATATATATAAAAATTAATATTCATATGATCTCTACAAAAATCTTATATAAATTCCTTACAAGTGATGATTTTATTTTTTGAATCACACATGTAACAAAATGAGCTCTTAGTGATGAAAATTTGGCTAAATTTTGTTATACCATGTTCCCTGAATGGTCGTTGAAAATTATTTTTAAAGAAACTTTAGATTGAAACGTAATTTCTGTTATTTCTTTTGAATTATTCTATATTTCTTTTTTTAATCATACTTCAGGTGCATCCCTTCAAAGGCAAGGGAAATTCAAAGATGCCATATTGTACACTCCAGGGTTTTAGTAATATCCAAACTAGAAGGTGAGGATTCTGCCACTACAGAGGCATATGGAGCAATAGCTGACTACTTTATTGAACTTGGAGACTTGGAACGAGTAGTAAACATTTATGACAAGTACATAGAAAGGTTAGAAACCAACTAAATTGGGCTCAACCACTATTGGTTTGGTGACTTAGCTTTCTTTTGGCTAATGCTACTATAGTTCAGATGGTGCCTTATTATAACACACAAATCATTGTCATGTTCACTTTGTTAATCTGTTAATGTTCTACTCTTGCGCTTTCTGCTGCATGAGATTTAGAAGTATTGCCCTTTTTTTTTCTTAATAGGTAAACATTCTTTTTTGAGTGCTTGTAATTCACTGCATTTAGCAGGAGATCAGTAATGTTGAATGATTCAAAATCTTATATAAAGGCTCATTTGATTGAAATGGATGCATGTCAGAATTAAAAAAAAAATAAGAAAAATTTAGAATGTATAAAAATAAAGTATATGGAGTGCTTCAAATTCATCATCAATTTATTTTGGTTGAATGATGCATACAAAATGTTTTGGAATGCTTTAATTTTGTATTCAGCTAATTTAGCTCAATGTGCTATTATGATGAATTTAAGTCCATTGTTGGGTTGAAGGTAATTTATTAAATGATCATTAGGAACAGATGAATGATTTGAACTATGTTGTCCCTCTGTTTAAGTCCTTTTTAAGCCGATCATCTATTGGATTGACAATAGAGTACAAAGAGTTCTTTATTTGGGATGAAGGATCTGATGGCTTGACATTAATGAATGTTAGTTTAGGGTTTTTTCGGGTTAACACTATTAGTTTGATTGTAAGCATAGAAAGAAGGTACAACCACGGAGGAGGATCATGCTAGGCAATCATTTTCAATGGGGCTTTTGGGTTGATGATGGCTGACAGTGGAGTGTGAAGAGTAACACTCTATTTTTTAGTTTTTTTTAGCTTTTTTTTTGTTTGTGAATTGACCATCATTTTGGTTGGTAGTATAACATAGAGATGATACTCAATTAGAGAGAATGGGTCATGCCAAGTTGTGATTAGTAATGTGGCTACTAGCTTTTCATGAAGAAATATTAGTTTAGGGTTTTTTTTTGTTTTTTGTTTTTATGCCGATGGTCTTCTAGGTCGATAACAAAATATTAAGAGTGTGTAATCATACTAAGCCTTCATCGACGCTAGAGCTGACAGGGTAGTACCTTGGCGGCGTTAAGTGATGGTTCCTCCTATCTTATTGAGTCATATAATAGAAGGAATATCTATCATATCATTAGCATGGGTGGATGATAACTCAACACGAAGTGTTAATTTAAAGCCATAAAGTGTACACTAAAACTTCAACAATCAAGAGAAATATAAAATTCACTCAATTCATCTAGAATCTTCATTAACTAGTTTTATCCCTTTCCAAGATTGCGAGAGTGAAGGAAAGGAAGAAGCGAGAAAGAAAGAGGAGACAAAAATTAGGTTTGGAGATCTTGATTTCGTTCTCGTCTGATAGACAAGTTGAAATAAATTGTTCCACTCAAGGTAGGTTATGCTTAACCTACTTATGTTTAGTGACATGGAAATTTCTTTATTTAGAATGTGTAAAATGATCATAATGCAATCTTACATTCTTTTCAATTTTTGTATGTTGAATATATTTATAGTTTTTGTGTATTCTACTTGATTATTATATTTACATATTTTTATAAAAGGATAAGGAACCATTGAAGTGAGATTTTAGTTTTTATTGATAGAGATTTTTTTTATTCTTATTGATATACTCTTTTATGATCATGGATTTCATATAGTTTGTTAAAGATATTAAGAAACCATGATTATTATATATAATTATTTTGGATATATATAATTTGGATATACATATAAAATTGACTGATGACTCTTACCTTCTTATATTATTATTGATAGTTTAGTATCTTTGTGTTATGTAGTAGAAAATATTTGATAAAGTTCTTTTAAAAAGATCTTTGGCATGGCCTTATTACATATTTGACTTGGTATGACATACTACATGATATAAATTATATTAGGTTGGATCATGGTGCTTAGAGCTTGTGCTTGGGTTTTGAGCAAAGTATAATTTTTTATTGCTGCTTCCCTAGTTATGTTTAGGGTTTAAGATGTAATCCTATAGATAATATCTTGACTTAATCTCCTCTAGTTGTTGTGCTTACGTTTACTAAAGGCGTGGGCTAAACTTCCATATTGGTATTTATAACCTAAACCATTTTGATTTTGCCTAGGATGATACCCTAAGGCTTGTATTTTGTTAATGAACTAAGGATTAGTATTTATCACTAAAACTTCTTTAAATGTACCTAGGGGATGTCCTAAGGTATATATATTTTGGGTCGCCATAATGCTAGTCTCTTGCTTAGGCTTCCATAGCTATTTCTATTAAGTTTGGATGGTTACCCAATTCTCTTTGTTGTGCTTAAGAAGGGCTCTCAAGAATTGTTAATACTTACTACTTGGACTCCTCTAATTTTAAGTTTAGGCCTTATGTTTAGGGGAAATACCCCTAAAATTTGGATATTATCAAGCTTTCCTATTATATATTGATATGATTTGATCTAATACCTCAATTGTAGTATTTATAATCCAAACTTCTCTAGTTATATCTAAATTTAGAGCTTAGGTTTAATATTTGAAAGAAAAGTTTTACTTAAGATATAGTTTGAAGGTTAGTATGTATTACCAAATTTCTCCAATGGTGCTTGGGTATGATCTAAGATTGGGAAAATATGTTCACAATGCTTATTTGTAATTGATAAGACAAATATAAGGAACATTAAAAGGGAAATTATTTTGTCAAGCTATCATTGCTTAAGGTGATTGTTGTCTTATCACAGGATGTTATCATGGTGGTAGGGAGTAGTTAGTTTATTTATTTATTTATTTTTTAGATTGACCATATACTAGGTTGATAGCAAAACATGTTGGGGGAGATAATCTTATTAAGCTATCAATTGTAGAAGGGGGTGATAGTTTAATATTGCATAATGTTAGTTTAAGGAATTTCTTAGTTGTTGACTCACTGGGCTATTAGTGGAGCATACTAGAAGTTGATCATTTCAAGTTATTATCAGCAGTAATGTCAATGGCTTCAAATTATATAATTTTAGTTTATTACTTTTTTCATGTTGAAGATCTGTAGAGCTAGTAGCAAGTATGTAGAAAGCCAATCTTATCAAACCATCTTTATTAGGAATTTTGATAGCCCAATATGATGGGATTTTATGTTAAGGCATTTCAAGGCTAATGATCTATTAGAATGAAATATAGCTTAAAGAGGGACTACTATGTTAAGTGATTATTAGTTGATGAGCCAACAACTCAACACAACATAATGTTGTAGTGATAAGAAAACTATGGTTTTCTTAAGGCGTTCTTAGGTTAATAGCATATTAAGTTGACAATAAAGCAGAAAGAAGATTACTATGACAAGTTATCATTAATTGCGCTTGGGGTTGTGAGTATCCTTGAAGAGGATGTTGAGAAAGTGCATTTAAAAAGTAAGAAGATCCTTCCTCTTATGGTAACCAAGCTTATTAGTTTGGAGAGGACAAAAATATTATCTTTAAGAACTATATGACCTTCTAATGAATATGAATCAAGAAAAAAACCCAAAATTCTCATGTTAAAGTTAATTATAACTTTTTGGTGCATATTAACAAACTATTAATATTCTTAAATTTTTATGATGTATAAATGTTATCTCGCGAGCTATGAAAGACTTAGTGAAGGCTTTACATAAGTCATAAATATTTTAAGCTTGCTTTAAAGAGGAGAAACTAAAATAAGTGGGCTCCTCAGAGATTATTCTTATTATTATTTTCACTAATAAGGATTTGTTGTTTGGCATGAGAGATCACAACAACTATCCACTCTATATTGCATCCTTACTATACATTAACTTTTTGTTTAATCATATATTGATTGATTCAAGAGCATTGGTAAACATTGTGAATACTCGCATGTTAACATTACTTTCTTTAATTTTAAAATATTTATATTATGATGAATGTTCTATGTGGACTAATTTAGAAAAGTTAACTCAACTAACATTAATGCTTCAATTTAGAGAATTTAAGATTAAAGTTGTTTCGTGTCATTAAATAAAATACATTATTCAAGGCCTTATTTAGATAACCTTATTTGCATGAGTATGAGATGATATCATCAAACTTGTATTAGTGTATCAAGAGTGCATGTACATGAGAAAAGTTCTTCCCTATTGATCTACAGTCATTTCTTTTATAAATAAAGTTAAAATTTATGATAATGATGAGTTTTGTATACCCAAAAATAAATGTGCTTATATTGTTTCAACTCTTTTAAATTATAGGCAAGCTCCTCCCTTTGCTTTCTTTTTCTCTCCTAAAAGAGGAGGAAGGTTGGTATGATAAGGAAGAGGTTGCTATAGTTTTACTAAAATGCAAAATGAAGAACACTAACCAACCTTTTTTATAATAGAGATAAATATTGAGATAAAATTCGACAATAATTTTGACCCAAATTTAGATTTAAAGATAAATAAGATTGAAGTTCTACAAAGTCAATCCACTTGTATTAGACTCAAGTCCAAGAGGATATAGAGAAAGAAATATTACCCACTTTTTATACTGTACTAGTATTTGTATTCTTTTGCTTATCAAACTTAATTCTTTCAAATGAGTTCTTAACTAGTTTGTGTTGAAAACCATCTCATGGACTTAATTCATACAAATGTATTTATTATTAAAGATTTATGTTTAAGTACCTCTTAAAGAGAAGAATAAAAATGGTATTTTATTTTATTTACTGTTGAGATACATGAGAATGATGAGGTAATGTTAGTTGATAGTGGTGTTAATGAAGAAATTAATATTAAAGACATTTCAAATTTTTATTTTTAGGCTGCCTTAGTTGTTAAATGGTTAAAAAGTAAGCAGCTATTTGAAAAATGGTTCATTTGGTAGGCTAAAATATGTAAGAAAATATGGAGAAATAGGAGCTCTCAACAGAGATATTGCCATGGCTTTATTAAGAGATCAAAATTAAAGAAGCTGTGTGATGCAACAGTTCATGTTATTTTATATGTGTCATATATTAAAGATATCTAAGAAAAATTCTAAGCTCGTTAACCTTAAAGGCATATTTTATGCTTCAATTTTAAATCAAGTAATTTTTAGTTTTGAAATCTAGAAACTTCTAATTTTAAAACTTTGAATTTTTAATTCAAGCATTTATTTATTGTATGAGGTAACATTTGCAACAATTTCAATCACTACAAAATGTGGTAGTTAAAACTGCTACTAAATAATAGTAAAGAAACTCTTTAGAATTTCTCATCGAAGTATGTTTCTAGTTGTAGTTATCGATGACTAATAATAATTATGGTATTTTTCTCTTTTTTGAGTTTGGATTCCAACCCCTCGATATGTAAAGAACCAAGATTTATTTATAGGTTATAAATGTGATATTTGATTATTTTAGCTAAAATCTCAAAATAATTTATTAGTTGGTTCAAATTGATTCATTTGATTATAATATTCTCTTTCAATATTTATATGTCTTAATGGCATATGAATTTAGCAATCATAAACTCTTTAGAATTTCTCATCAAAGCATTCATTTTTAATTATATGAATGCACAAATTGAATATCATTTGTTTTTAATTAATATTCTAAAATTTTCAATACATTTCAATTACTTAATTTGAGCAAATTAGAACTTAGATTTGATCATTATTGGTGTATTGAGATGATTAGTTTGACTATAAGTAATAAGTTTAATGAAATTAGAATGATCTTAAATTTAATTCTAAAATCTTTTAATTCAAAATTGCATCAGGATTCAAGATTGATTGATGGATTTTTCTTATTATGTATCATTTACCCATAATTTTTTGGATATCAAAATCTAAGTTATCCAAAAATAAATTATCTTAAAAGTTTATGACAACAAAATTATAACTTTAAAATATTATGAGGCAGAATCACTCCTTAGACCAAGGATATTAAAATTGGATTGGACCTTCTAATTTGCCTATGAACCATCCTATTATCGAGTTATGATCCATTTATGAAATCAATAAAACATCTAATTGATAACAACCAACCAAAATCATTAATTTAACTAACCAATAAGACAGGGTTATTTATAAATGGTCAAGGTTTGTTAAATTGTAAGATAGGGTTATTTATAAATCTTATTAAGACATCAAATTTGACAATAAGTTTGTTGAAACAAATATTTTGATGATTCTAAATTTAATAATGAAAGTTTTTAATTCAAAAACTACATTGAGATTTGCATTGGATCAAATGAATGTATTTGTTAACATATAAATCATAACTAATTTATACATAAAATGATGATTATCTATAAAAATCTTTGTTTTATTACATGAAATTTCTTATGATCCTAACTATCATTACTAATAGTTGTATTAGTTTTTGCACCCCTATAATCTTTTGCACCCTTTTGTTAATTTTGAATAATTAATTTATCTATTATCACCATAACTAATATTATATATAATAATTATTATCTCTTTTGACTTAAAAAAAATTTAATGATCCTAACAATCATTAATAGTAGTTGTATTAGGCTTTTCAATTCCATACTTTTTTTTTATCATTTAATTATTTTTTGACTGATCAATTTTATATTTATGGTCACAATATTAATATATTTTATATCATAAGGTCATTATCTCCAATGTTTTTCTTAAAGTTTCCAAACCGCTACCCTTGGAAAACTAAGAGGCTTGGAAAAAAAATTGCATAGTGACTTCTCACATAAAATTATATCATTTATTATTATTTTTTTTAAGTTAATGGAGTATAAACTACAAGAGGTTTTTTTATCATACAAAAAATAACTAATTTGGGTATTATCTTTTAAATCTGGCATTCTAGGATTGATCATGGCAAACACGCAATCTCTTCTTACACAATAGGATGACCTAATATTTCTTTTTCTTTTGTTTTTGAATGCAAGGCATCTTAGCTGATTGAGAGCTTTGACTTTCAACCAAGAGGTCTTAGGTTCAAGTCCTTGCACATATATTGTATGTATGAGACTATGAGTTTACGATTAAATTCGCTCAAGTATGATTTCTAGTCTATTGATTAATTTCAGCTTCTTCTTGCGGATACCATATACTCATTATTTGATCCCACTTGATGAATACACACTTGATTTTTATTTTTATTTTTATTGTCAAAAAAAATAATGCTTTTATTGTAAGCTATATATATATATATATATATATATATATATCTTCCAATTTTTTCATAAATTTTCATTTTAAAAAAGTGCTTTTATTGATTGGCATCAAATTTATTATTTGGAAAGGTCATGACCCATGTGCTGTATCTATGTGAGAATTACGCAACAATGTTTCTTGTCTTAATATTTGGAAAGATCTTGCTTTATTCTTAGAGAACTAGAGTTGGAATATTGAGGAATGCATGAATATGTGAGATTAATATAAAAATGATTAAAATAGTGCAAAAAAAAAAAAAAAACGCAACATAATTGAATTTATCAACATGGGAACACGTGAAACTCTTGTTCCACTTATTATGATATCATCTCTCATATTATATTAATGAGGCTATTACATGTAAGTCTTCCTATTCTCCTATATTTATAAATCAGTCACTTTCAATTTTAAATTTTAAATTGACAAGTAATTATTGAAATTCATGACAAAAATCTAACTCATATATTTAATTTTCTTTTAAATTCTTAATAGTAGGAACACACAAATATGTGAAGTTAATAGATAAAAATAAGAAAAAAATGATAAAATTGTAAAAACATAGGTATTGAATGTCTGATTTGTAATTTATCGGTTGATGTGGTTCTATAAATTCCTTCTGTGTAGAGAGAAACCAAACGAGAGCAGAGTTGACTGCAACAGTTCCAGAGAATGAAGGTAGAGCAAATTCTTCATATGGTAGGAGGAGGTGGAGAGAATAGCTATGCTAATAACTCCAAGCTGGTTAGATTTCTAATCTATTGATTAATTTCAGCTAGTGATATACTAGGATTTAATAATTAATTTTATAATGCAATCTGTACAATCGATGGTCAATAATAAAGATGTTTTATTTTTCTAGGAAAAAGCTATCTTGAGGACAAAATCAATGGTGGAAGAAGCGACAAGTGAAATATGCAACACATTACTCATACATAATTTTGTAGTGGCTGATCTAGGCTACTCCAATAGTATTTTTCTGGTGATTTCTTAGATCATTGATGCTATGGAAAAGCATTATTATAAGTTCGGCCATAATCGACTTGAGATCCAATATTTTGTTAATGATCTCCCAAGTAATGTCTTCAATAGTATTTTTCAGCTTCTTGTGATTTTTGAGAAGCAAGTAAGAGATAAGCTGGGAGGGGAGCATACACCATTTTATATTTGTGGATTGCCGGACTCATTTTATGGGAGGCTTTTTCCTTCCAAAAGTGTTCATTTTTTTCACTCTTCTTATTGTCTGATGTGGCTATCACAGGTTAGTATAGTTATTATATGCTCATCATTTATACTTCTCATTATTTTTCAACAAAAGCCTCTAATTTCAAAGAAATTATTACGTGCAGAGAGAGCTATGTTCAGATTTTTGCTATGTACTGGTATACACAGTATGTGTACACTAATTTTTCTTTTTTCCTTAAACTTTAATGGGTATTTAAATACTTTTAACTCCTGTACATAATATATGTACATAAGTATTTTAAGTGTAATTTAAAAAATAAAAAATTACAAAAAATTAGCTATTTTATGCTATTTTTTTAAATTTTTAATTACGTTTAAAATAATAATGTACACACACTGTCTACAAGTATTCAAAGTGTTTAAAATATCTCCTAAATCTTATGAAAAAAAGAAAAACTATTGTACACCAATACAAAGTAAAAATTCGGACGTAGCTCTAAGTCCAAACTTCGAACGTAATAATCCCTTCTTATTTCAACAAACTTAAGGATACTAATGAAATATGGAGACTTGTGATGATGATATAAACATTACAACACACGATTAAAATTGCATGCTATAATTTTAAAGAGGGTTTTAATGAGAAATATATTAAAAAAACTCCAAAATAATTTTTTTTTTCCATTAATTTAGCAAATTCCAGATATAGGTCCTTATGTTTAAAGAATGTGGGTCTCGATTTTTTCATAATGAAATATGGTAATTTGCCTTCTTGCATTCACTTTCACAAAAGGTCTTTTCAAAAAATAAAAAAATGATTTTTTCTTAACATTTTTTGGTATCTTTTAAGACTTGATTTTTAAAATTTCTTGTAATATTCTTAGAATACAAATGTATGCATCTCTCTTGCTAGTTCAACAGATTTTTGAGGAATTTTAAGGAACTTTCATGAACTTCAAAGATCTCAAACCTGGATAAGTAAGAATTGAAGAAATATAAGATAATAAAATCCATTTTGTGTGATTATAATGGATGGCTGTGATTAAATCAGTAAGATTTATCTGCTTTTAATCTTTAAAATTTTGAGATTAATCTTAGCCCTTCGATGTTCAATCTAATGGTTCAAGACAAAATAATGTCCACCACTGCTGAGTTAGTAGCCATTGGCGATGGTTTAAATTGTCATCTCACTGCATAATTCTTTGAAATAAGATTTTAAATATGTTTAAACATGTAGAACTTTGAAAAAGCATAACTAATTATAAAATTTGTAAAACTTAGATAGAGGAGAACCTAAGAAAAGTTAAATCTCCAATTTTTAATAAGTGAATAGTGAGTAATTAGGATTTAAATATTTTTATTAATAAACTAATGAAGCCATAATTACTTGTCTAATTAGCTTGAGAGATTTTTGATAAATATTCTATGAGATGATCTTTGCCGCTCATAATTATCTAAAGTCAATTGGATTAGTACATTAGGATATTTGTATTTTTCAAAACTTAATTAACTATTTTGGGTATTTAATTAAAAAAATTCTAAAAATTATCATGAATGATCAAATATGAATTAGAGATTAGATGGTGACAACAAAAATTTATTAAGACCTTTGGTCTTAATTATCTCTCAAAATCATCATTAAGGGGGGTTTTAAGTAATTAAAATATATTAATTAACCATGAATTAAAAAAATTTATAAAGAATTGCACAAATGCTAAAAAATTATAAATAAATCCTCTTTGTACTGAGTTTACAAAAAGTTAATCAATGAAATTAAAATCCCCAAATGATTTTGTGTATTTTAACAGTAACTACCTCATTAAGATTTTCTTAATTAATTAATTAATTAACAAATATTAGGTTAAGTGCCTTAAAATTATTACTATTTACTTTCCATGTTATTTCACATATTCATATATTTTCTCATAATTTTTAGGGCTATATATTATGATTAATTAATTTTTAAGGTCCTTCGAGTATTAAGTAGATCAAATAAATATGAAATTTAATTAATCCATAAAAATTGCTATTTTACTCTTAACTCTAATTAATAACCAAAGGTTGTGTTGGGAAATTTTTTTATAATTTAATCTCCCTACAATAAGTCTAATTAATCATAATTAATATGTATTAATTAAAAATATTGATTAAGCTTAAATGATATTATTTTCATATGAAGGACCTTAGGGTTTTGATAGCTTAAGTGGATTACTTTAAGATGTCCATTTGATACCCTTTATTCACTCATGAATGTATTGTTAATTCATATTCATGTTTAAAGTTAAATTCTTTATGTGCATGATATATAAGTAGTAAGATTATTATTATTAAATCAAAAATAATATCCTTATTATTTAGGTAAAAAATTACAAATTTAAATTAATTGAAGTGAACAAAACTCTTATGTATAATTCATATGTATAATATACACTTTTTGAAGGTATATAGTCTCAACACCTAAGGACGAAAGGCTACTACTCCGAAGGTCTTAAACATCATCTCTCTAGTTTAATAATGACACATACTTGAAAAGTTGTGTAAAAAAATACATACAAAATATAAATCTTACTTTTTTAACTTTATATCATAAATATTTCAAAATTTTATTTCATCAATATTGAGGTTTATATAAAAATGAATATTATTTTTCAAAATGAATTATTAATATGATGAGGTAGATACATAATTATTTTAAAATTATTAAAATAATAAACACATAATTATTTAGAAATGAATTATTAATGTGACACAATAAATACATTTCTAAAATAAATTAACCAAATAATGAAATAAACAAATATTTTTTAAAGATGAGTTATTAGATGATGAAATAAATACATAATTATTTTGAAATAGAATATTACAGTTATAAAATAAGCATATACTTTTTTTTGAAATGATATATTAAAAAATAAAAAAAATGAATATTTTATACAAAATGATTAATCATGTGATAAAAGGTTGGAGGATATCATTAAGTAAGTCACCTCTTATTCTTATTAGCCTTAAATCATTTTTCATGTGATTATAATTCCATTTAAGGTTAATCTAAACTTAAGGATTAACAAAAGTCTTAATGCTTCTTTCTAAAAATCACGACATATATCTTTAGGTTTAACCATAAGATAGGGTACTGAAAAAGAATAATTTTCATTTTAAGTGAAATTTATGAATTTTTATACTTTTTAAAACACTAAGGCTAATTCAAATAATATCGAATGGGTAAAAAATAATAATAATATTCAATTTCTTAAATCACTAAATACTTGAATCAAAATCATTCTTTTGGTTAATTACTTGAACTCATCATTTAATACACAACTTAAACACTAAAGCTTAGCTTTGACTCACCACACTAACCTTCTTATACACATTAGATTGATTGGTTAGTGATCTTAGACTTAGATTAGGTCGGCACTTTGTCGTGATGTATTGATTTTCTTATATTATGGTATAATATTGTAGTCTGGATGTTATGATTATTTATGTGTTAGTATAGATGGTAGGACATTATTTATTAGACAAATAATATTTTTAAGAGGGGGTTGTACTTAATTAAAGGGGCCACTGCCATAAAAAAAATAAATGTTTTTGCTTCCAGGTGCTGCTTGCCACTTTAGCACAACTCACTAGGATAGGTGGGCTTAACATCTATTGATGCTAAGTTCAATTATGTGATATAAAATTGTTGGGTATGTATGTATGATTATAGGTAATCTCTATTTTATATGTTTAGTTAGGATATCTTTTTAAAAATTTTAAATATAAATTTTGTATTAGTATTGTGATTAGGACCATGGGGTTTAGGATGAATAGTTGTTAGAAGGAATAGACCTGAGAGGCCCTGTGATGCTTGAAGGAACCAGGATTTGGAGATTTGAATGATGATGAAGACCCTATAGCTTGTTTTAATTTTATTCATCTAATTGTAATTTGGGATGTATAAGGGTTGAGCTCGACAACCCAACTTTTTCTTTTTCTATCGTCTATAACAAAATTCGATCACATTAGTCTTTTATTATTTTTTTAATTTGATTTAATTGGTTGATGTGTTTTCTTTGATTATATAATAGAACCACATGATTTCTTAGGTTTTTTAAGTGTGATGATTGCTATATGGCTTGAATTTTATTAAGCTTTTTAGAACTTT
The DNA here is from genome assembly GCA_021442155.1 of Cymbidium sinense. Lineage (NCBI taxonomy): Eukaryota > Viridiplantae > Streptophyta > Magnoliopsida > Asparagales > Orchidaceae > Cymbidium > Cymbidium sinense. The sequence goes on from CM038222.1 coordinate 95,577,481, forward strand.
AAATTTTTTATCTAATTAAAATAAATAAATTTAACTTAAAAGTATTACAACTCATAACTTCACTATAAAATCATAAAATTTAATCAATAAAATTGATTTAGATGTCATATGTCTCTAATGAATGTGCATAACATCATGCATGTATATTGCTTCCTTCCTTGAATATAGGAGATCTTCACTAATTGCACGATAAAGGGAGTGCAGGACTATTGACAGCAACCCCTTAGTGAAGAAGACCCTTCTCGCAGATTGGCTCATAATTGAATTTCATCATGCATGCAAGCATACCTGTCCACTCAAATTTGAGTCAAACTGATGAGTCAAAATGAATAAAATATATTATTTTTATTCAAAAATAATTATCTCTTTTTGATAACAATCATTAATAGTAGTTGTATTAGGTTTTGAAATTCCATACTTTTTTTGCATCATTTAATTAATTTTGACTGATCAATTTTTATATTTATTATCAGGAATATTAATTTTTTTAATATCATAAGGTCATTATCTCCAATTTTTTTAAAAAGTTTCCAAACCGCTACCCATAGAAAACTAAGAGGCTTTGAAAAAAAAATTTTTTACATAGTGTCTTCTCTCATAAAATTATATCATTTATTTATGTAATTTTTTGAAAGTTAATAGAGTATAAACTAGAAGGTAATTTTTTTTTCATACGAAAAATAACTAATTTGGGTATTATCTTTTAAATTTGGCATTCCAGGATTGATCATAGCAAACACGCATCCTCTTCTTACGTAATAGGATGACCTAATAATTATTTTTATTTTATTTTTTTTTTCTGTGTATGCAAGACACTTTAGCCTAGTGATTGAGAGCGTTGAACCAAGTTGAGCTCAAGTCAGACATACATCGAATGTGAGTTTATGATTAAATTCACTCAAATGTTCTAAAAAAAATCATATATTTTATTAATTCAACTCTAGTCCCTAATTTAAAAAAAGAAATAAAAAAAATTAATAGTTTTATAGAAAAATAATATTAGTTTTTGAAGATATATGCATTAAACTTTGAAAACTTTCTTGTAAGTATTAACCTTTAACATAAAATACAAAGCAAAAAAACAAATCTTAATAATTTTGAATGCAAAATTATTATATATGTCACAATGATAATTATTATTTTTTAAATAATATATAGCAAATATAAATTTTTTTGGGGCATTTATATACATGTCACATAATATATATCTAACACCTAAATTTTAATTATTATATATATGACATCATAATCTTCAATATCATATCAAAAATATTTTTATCATTCACTTTTTTAAATTAAAATATATCTTTTGAAGCATAAAAAAGATTAGATTAGTAAATATATAATTTTATATATTAGGTATATAAATGCATAAAAATTGTAGGCTATATATATAAATCTTCCAATTTTTTTCATAATTTTTTTATTTTTTTTAAAATGCTTTTATTGATTGGCACCAAACTTATTATTTGGAAATATCATGACCCATGTGCTCTATGTGAGAATTACGCAATAATATACTTTTTGTCTTGTTTTGTTCATAGAGAACTCGAATTTAAATATTGAGGAATGCATGAATATATGAGATTATATAAAAATGACTCAGATAGTGCAAAAAGAAAAAAAAAATGCAACATAAATGAATTTATCAACACGGGAACACGTGGAACTCTTGCTCCACTTATTATGACATCATCTTTCATATTATATTAATGAGGCTATTACATGTACGTCACCTATTCTCTTATATTTATAAATCAATCACTTTAAATTTTAAATTTTAAATTGACAATTAATTATTGAAATTCATGACAAAAATCTAATTCATAAATTTCATTTTCTTTTAAATTCTTAATAGTAGTAGCACACAAATATATGAATTTAATAGATAAAAAATAGAAAAAAATGATAAAATTGTAAAAAGATATGTATTGAATGCCTGATTTGTAATTTATCGGTTGATGTGGTTCCACAAATTCCTTCTGTGTTGAGAGAAATCAAAAAGAAAAAAAATAAAAAAAATTAAAAAAATTAAAAAAAAACAAAACAAAAAAAAAAGTAGAGTAGAGTTGACTGCAACAATTTCAGAGAATGTAGATAGAGCAAATTCTTCTTATGGTAGGAGGACGTGGAGAGAATAGCTATGCTAATAACTCCAGGCTTCAGGAAAGATTTCTAGTCTATTGATTAATTTGAGCTTCTACTTGTGAATACTCATTATTTGATTTTTATTTTTATTTAAAAAAAAAGAGCAGTGATATAAAGAATAGGTAAGAAGTATGACCTTATGATTGAATAGTGAGATATAAATCACCAATTTAAGGAGCGATTCACATATATATAAGGTTTAATTAATTGATATCTTTGAAAAAAAACAGTGATATACTTGTTTTCTGTTTAACAAGGGAATCAAATTTGGGGGGAAAAAATGAAGCAAATAAATGGCCTAAAACAAGCATACTCATGTGGTTCGATTTAAGCAAAATTCATGACAATCCTTTTAAGTTTGTTTATTAAGTGAGCCAAGCATGAATTGACTGGAATCATCTAAATTATTATTTATCTCTTCATGCATGATTAAAATCTATGAAATGTTATCTTAAGATTATTGGCAGCAAGTGATTTATTTTTTACTATGCTTATGAGTGATATACTAGGATTTAATAGTAAATTTTATCATGCAATCTATACAATCCATGGTCAATAATAAAGATGTTTTACTTTTCTAGAAAAAAGCTATCTTGAGGACAAAATCAATGGTGGAAGAAGCAATAAGTGAAATATGTAATACGTTACCTATACATAATTTTGTTGTGGCTGATCTAGGCTCCTCCTCAAGCCCCAATACTTTTCTGGTGATTTCTCAGATCATTGATGCTATGGAAAAGCATTATTATCAGTTCAGCCGTAATCGACCTGAGATTCAATATTTTATTAATGATCTCCCAAGTAATGACTTCAATAGTATTTTTCAGCTTCTTATGATTTTTGAGAAGTGAGTAAGAGATAAGATGGGAGGGGAGTATGCACCATTTTATGTTTGTTGTTTGGGAGGCTCATTTTATGGGAGGCTTTTTCCTTCCAAAAGTGTTCATTTTTTTTCACTCTTCTTATTGTCTGATGTGGCTATCACAGGTTAGTATACTTATTATATGTTCATCATCTATACTTCTCATTATTTTTCAACAAAAGCCTCTTATTTCAGAGAAATTATTACGTGCAAAGATAGCTATGTTCAGTTTTTTGTTGTGTACTAGTGTACACAGTATGTGTATACTAATTTTTCTTTTTTGCATAAATTTTAAGGGACATTTAAATACTTTGAACTCCTATATATAGTGTGTGTATATAAGTATTTTAAGTGTAATTAAAAAAATATAAAAATAGCCAAAAAAATTAGCTATTTTACGCATATTTTTTCATTTTTTTAATTATTTTTAAAATACTTATGTACACACACTAAGTACAGGGGTTGAAAGTGTTTAAAATATCTCCTAAATCTTAAAAAAAAAAAAAAAAAAAACTAGTGTACACCAATATACAACAAAAATCTGGACGTAGCTCTACGTCCAAACTTCTAATAATCTCTTCTTATTTCAACAAAACTTAAGGATAGTAAAGAAATATGGAGACTTGTGATGATGATATAAAAATTGCAACACATGATTAAAATCACATGCTGTAATTTTAAAGAGGGTTTTAATGAGAAATATATTAAAAAAACTACAAAATAAAAATTTTTCTAAATTAATTTAGCAAATTTCAGATATAGGTGCTTATGTTTAAAGAATATGGGTCTCGATTTTTTTATAGTGAAAGATTTTTGTGGTAATTTGGCTCCTTGCATTCTCTTTCACAAAAGGTCTTTTCAAACAATATATGATACTCATATGGTAAAATGATTTTTTCTTAACATTTTTTGGTATCTTTTAAGACTTGATCCTTAAAATTTCTTGTAATATTCTTATAACACAAATGTATGCATATCTCTTGCTAGTTCAGGAAATTTTTGAGGAATTTTAAGGAACTTTCATGAACTTCAAAGATCTAAAACTTGGATAAGTAAATATTGAAGAAATATTGAATAATAAAAACCCTTCAGATATATAAGATCCAAGAATTTCTGTTCTTTATGTTTTATTTTAATACCTTAAGGTGAAGATAGAGATGTTGCACCCAAAAACTAAAATAAGTTGGTAACTTCTGAAAGCTCAACTTGCAACTATTTATTTATTTATTTATTTGCATAAAATTTCAATTCAAGTAGTAATATTATGCAGATCCTATCATTCATTTTATGCTCAATTTAATTGTTAATTAATGCTAGGTACCTCAAGGACTCAATGATGAAAGTTGTGCACCTTTGAATAAAGGAAACATATATATAGCGAATGCGAGCTCTTCAATTGTATATGATTTATATCTAAATCAATTTAAGAAGGACTTCTCAGAATTTCTTAAATCAAGTTCTCAAGAGCTCATGTTTTGTGGAAAGATGGTTTTATCATTTTTGGGAAGAAAAAAATCTCCCTCAAGTGGAGACCTATTTCATCTTTGGGGACTTTATCACTCATGCACTAAAATATATGATCCTTGAGGAATATTTTTTAAAAATATTAATTATTTGGATCACTTTAATCAAATTAATTTGGCATACATTCATTTTTGTTCATACATTTTTGTCATAGAGAATCTTATAGATCTAAAGTTAAGAAGAAAACTTTATTCAACTTAATCAATTAATTAATCTAACCAAGTAGTGATGGATTATTTAAAAGATATCATATGACTAATGATGTTTTATTAAACTAAAAAATATATATTTTTCATTTAACAATAAAATAATTTGTTACTAAAAAATAAATTGAATATTCTATATGAGAGATAAATATGATATATCGACTGCTCTTATTATTATTTAATTTTTAAAGAATTTCTCTCTTGCATGCAACAATGATGAGCTTACGTTGGCTTCATTTTTGAATATTCATAAATATAATTGGACATTTAAAATTATGTTGTTAATCATTGAGTCCATGTCATCACCGTTAAGCATATACGGAGTACTTTAGGTTTGTATGATTTTTTTTCTTAACACAATACTCTAAAGTTGGTTCTCTATTGTATCCATTAACTATATAATAAGATAACAAATCAAAGTTACTTAAATCTCTCATTCACAAAATCATTTTTAAGAAATATTTATTATTAATAATTATTAATTTTACATTCAATAAAGTCATATATCACATCTCAATTAAGGTTCAACTAGTCCTAAATCTTTCGAATTAAAAAAAAAAAGTCCTTTTATTTGTATAAAGAATCTTGCACAAAGTAATTATGCTATTTAAAATTATTTTTTAGTAAGCATTTAGGTATGGAACCAAGTTGTCTCTAGAGTGAAAAAAATGCCCAACATTAAATATTTTTTTTTCTTTAAAAAGATGCTGGTTTTAGAAGATTGTTTACCCTCAGTTTAATGTTTTGCCTAATTTCGATAAAAAGGTTACTTTTGATAAATCATTTTATTAATAAAAATTATTTCGTAGTCCACTTTTAAATTTTAATATTATAATCATTGCTCTCTCTCTCTCTCTCTCTCTCTCTCCATCTCTCTCTCTCTCTTACATCTAAACTATTGAAAGTAGGGACTTGTGGAAGAGGCTAAATTAAATACCTTCAATCTACCATTTTATGCTCCATTAATGAAGGAAGTGATAATAATTATTGAGATGGAAGGGTCATTTCAGCTTGATCAACCACAAATTTTTGAGTCAAAATGGGATCCTTTTGATAATTCCATCGATGATTTTGCAATGGATAGCATCTTGAGCGGACAAAATGTGGCTAAATACATAAGAGCTGTGTTAGAGCCTCTTCTTACATGTCATTTTGGAGATGATATAATGGAGGACCTATTTTTCCGATATGCAAAAAATATTGCAAACCATATCTCTGTGAGAAAGCAGAATTTATGATTTTGCTACGTGCTTTGAAGTTAAAAGAGTAGATATTAATAAGCAGCCAATGATGAAAAATCACTTCAAGCGTTCGATTAATAAGCATTATTGTATTATAATAAAATGTATTTGAAATCATTCTCTAGCGATTTGACATACTCTTTTCTTTGAAATTATCCGTGTATTCGTGTTCAACCACCAATCACAAAATGATGAGAATCATAAGTTAATGTGTGGCTGAAACAATTCCTCGATAGTAATGTCATGAAAATTTCATGGTTATGGTTGGTTTGGGATCATTTCTTGGTTTTTATTTTTTTCCTATTCTCGTATCATTGCCTGCCATCATTGACTGTAGCTTGAAGGCTTCCACCTCCAGCAACTACTGACCACCATTGATTATTGCTGTCTACCATCTTTGACCATCAAAGGCCATCGCCACCTAGCAACCTTGGCCATCTTTGCTATTTTACCAACAACTATTCCTACTTTATCAACAATTGTCGTCATCTCCATATAAATCAATTTATTCAATATTCAATAAAAATCAAAACATATATGGTTTAGGGTTTATAATTAAATATAAATCAATTTATTCATTAATCAATATATTTTTAATAATTATGAAACACTTCAAATAATTAGAAAATAAATATATAAAAATTCCAAAAATTATGAAGTAAATTTGTAAATCCTAAAACATATTTTAAATAATTATAGAGAAAGACTATTATTTGTTCTAGCTGAAATTCTCTCTACCTTCATGATTGCTAGGAAGTAATTAATCAAGAAAAATATTTAATAAATTATGCAATGTTATCGGATGATAGTTATTATTTTAAAATCAATATGGCATTATACACGAGTTTCATATATAGGATCATGCGTTCATGCGTTAAACAACACCCCTCCTCCCTCTTCTTTGATGGTGATATACAAGCCAATGTCGATGTGAAAAGACAAGAAAAAAAATCTAACATTACATCATTAAATGCATTCAATCTCTTTTAAAATGGTTTAGCAATAAGCCCAAAGACTATATGTGTTCTAAAGAATAATTTCAATTGTGTTTAGAAGAGCATTGAAATTAAAATATATCAATAAGTACTGACTGTATGCCATCTTATCCCTCAAGTGTAGTGCTGGAATATCAAGATAGGCACTCTACAAAACAAATTAATTAGGTCATAATTTATAACTAACATAGGATAATAAAAATATATGATCTTGGTCAATTATATCATCATCCCAAACCTATCCTCACAATCTATGAGATAAAAAGTAGCGATAATTTCTACTTCTTTCTCTAGTTTAACTGGAAAGAAATTTGCTATAACATAAAATTTAATATGAGTCTTCACAACAAATCTTAATTGAGGTTTTATCTAAATTAAGAAGAAAGCTCATTAATTGTGAAGCTTAAATATATAAGAAACCTTCTAACCAAGAATATGAATTCCTTACAAAGGGAAACAGTGTGGGGGTGGTTCTCTATCACCACTTAATCTCTTCAAAGATTAAATATATTTTATTATCATGTGAGCCTAAAGCAATGCTTCATTTTAGAACCAATAAATCCATCATTCATTAAAAAAATATTGTTCAAGTACTTTAAAATAAAAAATATTCCATCATTTTCACCATCTTTCTTGTTGGCCTTGATAGTTATAACTATTCATCATAGGCTATTATAAACTTAATAATATGTAGAAAAAATGAGCTAAACAAATACTCGATGAATCATCAAATCATGGCCTTTAGGACCCACTCCATCCATATTATCTAAAGTTATGTTATTAGTTGGTGGGATCAATTTTAAATCCTTTGAACTTTGATTTTAGGAAATTTATCTACAATTGAAGCAATCAAAGAATAACAAAAATTTTGGAATTTTAATTGAAGGACCAAATAATCTTTAAAATTTTTATGCTTATAATCAAATTGAGCATTTCAATGAGATGAATGCAATCACCATAAGAATACTCAATTTAAAATCAATAATATGCTTAGATATTCACATAATAACTCATAATCAAAGGAATTTCTTTTAGCCATTTGATGGAGTGCTTCGGATTTTGGTCGTAATTATGAGAAATGCCATTCTCAAAATCGATAAATAAGCTCTCACTCTCTATATAAAGAGACACTTTGGAGGGCTAGAAGGTAGTGACAACCTGAACGATCATTGAGCTCTATCTAAGCACCACCATCGTACCATTAACATCAAATCATCATCTTTAGAGCACTATCAGGCCATCTCAACCAAACCTCCATGGTTAGATTGTTATTACCAAACATTTGTGTTGAATCATCATCATTCAAATACCACCTTCTAACTTCCACTTTCTGACCACAATCATTGAATCTCCACTAATTGACCTCCATCGCCCGATCACTACTATCAAACTATCACTAACAACCTCTTTCATTGGACCACCACCTAATCTCTTCTATGGGATCATTACTGCCAATCACTATAGTTGATCCACTTTCCCCTAGACTTTACATAGAACCACCACTACTTGACCATTATTGTCAGAACTTTGTTATCAAACTAGTGCCATCCATATGTCACTGCTAGTCTAATGCATCTGACCTCCATCGCTTGTGTTCCACCATTAGACCACCACCATTGACCTCTATCAATCATTCACTATCTTCGAACAGTTGTCACATAACCACCACCATTAGACTACCATTAGTTGATGAACATCGTTGAACCACCACCCAACTACTAGCTTTGCACTGTCATTACCCCATCACTACCTTTAAACTACTACCTCCTAATCAGTGTTATCAAATTTCTATTGTCGAATAGCTATCACCAAGTCCACATAATACAATTGCTCAATAATAATCACATGACTATTGAAGCCTAACTATAGTCTTCTAACCATCCACGTCTAGCTACGATAGCCAACCACCATCAATTGACTACCAATTCAAAAGTGCCATTGTTCTATAATGGTTTTTAACCATTGTCAACTGATTACTACCATTTAAATATCGACTAATGATTATAGCAGCTTAACCTCTATCTTTTAATTAGAAACTCTCAATCATTAGCATTTGATTATAATCACTCGACTACTATCGCTTTAGTACAATTGTTTAATTATCATTATTTCATCATAGTCACTCCACCACCATCACCAAACTATGATTGCTTGACCATTATTGACTAATTACCATTTTCTAAATAATGTCTACTAACCAATGTCGATTTAATATCATCTTTAAATTATCTTTTCTTGACTATAATCGCTTAGCTACTATAAATTTATTATAATCACTTAACTACCATCACTTGACTATAGTTGCTCAACTATTATAAAGTATTTATTATTTCTCAAACATTGTCACTCATTTATGATCACATGACCAACACCACTTAATTATGATATCCTAATCACTATCAACTGAATTGTGACTTTCAAACATCATTTCCTAAGAATGGTTATTAAACATTATCAATTGAATATAGCCCCCCAACCTCCATCAATTCAATACAATGGCCAATCCTCTATTAATCGACCATGATTTCTTGACCACCATCGCTTACCTATAATCTCTTGACCATCATTGCCTATATATAATCTCTTGACTACCCTCATCCAAATATGATCATTATACACCATTTTCGTATAGTCACTAGGCTAGACCAACTTTCACTAACTTCGTCATTCATCATGACTAACAATTTTGACACATGTGATTGCTTAAAAGCTTGATGTACATTGTTGACAATAAGGGTATTGCTTATCAACCTTATCACCAGTTATTACCAATAATGTTGATGCATACCATTATTTATACGGTCGATGTACATTGATGACATATGCCATCGCATATATGATGGATGCACCCCTTTGACAATAAGGCTGATACTCGCCAATTTCATCACTTATTGTCACTCATAATGCCAACAAACACGATCATCAATGAAATTAGTTCATGGAATCAATATTAAATCTAATTCTTTATAATAATGCCAATAATGTACTATGCTTTCTTTTGTTCAGCCTCTTCTCTTCAAGGAAGGATAATTAAATATACTATAACCTAATCTATTAAAAACAACTATGATATCTCAAAGCTTCTCTAAACTTTCATCATGGAGTTTATTCCTTATAGTTTATGTTAACCTTATTGCATCAACATTTTTCTAAATTAAAAGGAAGGACATCATTTCTAACTTGAAAAGTAACAATATTTTAGTAAAATTATTAAATTTAAAATATAAGTTATTTATTAAATTTAGTTAATTATGTTATTGTTTAATAGTTTCTGTTATTTCACTATTTTTGTTAAGAAATTTTTAAAGAAGAAGAGCAATGCAAAGGCTATATGTAGTGCCTAGGCATTGCAAAAGTAAAGCCACGATGTTGCATCAAAAGCATTTAGATAGATAAGTCAAAGTTTAAGCAATTCATTGATATTGTCATGGCGCTAGAGTAGGATCAATTTTTGGACAAAAAGATAAAACGCTTGGACCCTCATGGCTTCAATCCCAGTGAAGCAGTGTTGTGGATTTCAGAAATTTTCAATAGAAGAAGCCTCAAATAGCATATAGAGCCCTTATACACCACAATTCTGATGCCATAATGCCAAGGAATACTAGAATCAAGAAAAATTATAAAAGGGCTCATGCCATAGTGTTATACTAGTGCTTAGGTGCCACCTTTCTAGCATCGCGATACGATGGCCCAACATAATAGTTTCAAGTAGTTTCAGTAATTGGTTTGCATAGTTTTCAAGAAAGTCAAGGGGAGGGGAAAAATTGATATGATGACCAAAAGGATATAAATAGGTATATTTTACTGAAGAAAAAGTTTTTGGAAAGTGATGGTGTCTAGTGTGAGAGTGTGAGTAACACTTGGAGAGTGACACTCCAAGTATTCAGTGTGTGTGTTCTAGTGTGCTGTGTAAGGGATGTGTGGAATATTGTTCTTTGTGTTGGAGTCTTAGGAGAAGAAGATCCAAATCAAGGATATGTTGTTCAATCCTACCAAGAGAGAAAAGGATGGTGTGTAAAAGTGGATGTTATTATTTATTAAGAAAATTACTCAGTTTACTCTACCTTGTTCTTCTAATTTCCTTAATTTTATTTTAAATGTTTAAATATATTATTCTTCCCTCTATGTTGAGTCACTAAAATAATAAAGTGCTCTTGAGTTTTTGTATTTTTGTATTGAATGTTTGTACCAATGTGGATGTTGTGATTTTATAAGAAAATTATTTGTACTTTTCCCAGCACTTAATTTATTTGTAATATGGCCAATTATAATGTTAGCATGGATTATGATATAAAGATATTAGAAGAATTTTTGAAGAACAATAAGAAATACAATCAAATTTACTAATTAGACATAGACATATACTAATTTTGATCAGCAATCATGAAAGGGAGAAGTAGGTAATGTAATCAGTTAAAATTTAACTAGATAATAACAATTTGGCTAGTTACCGAAAGTGAATTTGTTATGTTGATCTAGGCCTAAATGATATAGCAACTTTGGTCCTGATTAACAACTGCAAATATTAATAATTCCAACATTGATTTTGTTTAAGCTTTCAATTAGAATTTACATAGGCCAAATTGATTGTAACCATTGATCAAAACTCATTCATGATCAATATTTGAACTTGACCAAGTCATCATTTGAGCCTAACCTAGCCCAATTGGACACTTGACCCAAGTTGACCCAACTTGACCTAAAAAGTCAAAATGTGTCAAAACTTGATCTAAGCCAAGTTGATTGAAACCAATGGGTCAAGTTCATTCCACATCTCTTGTTGAACTTGACCAAAGCCCCAATTGGCCAACTAGACCTAACCTAGCCCAATTGACCTTGAACCCAACTTATCCTAAAGGGTCAAATTGAGCCAAATCCAAATATAAACCAAATTGATTGGAAACATAGATACAAATCCATTTCAAATGACTAACCAAACATAAACTAACCCATGACCTAACCCATATAGTTCAAATGGGTCAAATTGGTCAACTTAACCCATTTGACCAAAATGAAATCAAATGAACCAAATTCAAATATGAATCAAATTGAACCAAACCAATGATACCAACATATTTCAAATGGTCATATGAACTTGACTCAACCCTTGGTTTGACCCAATTTGACTAATTGGTCAACTTGACCCAAGTTGACCCATTTTGACCTGAATGGGTCAACATGAGCCAAATCACATCAAACCAACTCCAAATTTAATGAAACTTGGCCCAACCCATTTTTTAATCATAGCAAACATATTCAAACTGAAATCAAGGTCAAATGGCCTTTTTATCCCTAGGCCATAGGGTAACCTAAAATCAAAACCACTTGGAATTTGGTCAATTCCTTTTCATGGACACTTGGCATCCTCTTAGTGGACCAAGTGGTCACTAATGGGCAAGGTGCACATGACCCATTGGGTTTGGGTCAGCCAAACCCAACCCAAGGTCAAAATTGACCACTTCCTTCAAATTGAGCACATGGAAATCCTTTCTCCACTCAATTAAGCATATGAAAAGCTTCACCACTCCACTCCTCTGACCAAACTGAATGTCATGCCCCCTCTAACAAACTAACAAACCCATCAAGGAGGTGTATTGGATCAAAATGGCAAGGAAGCTTGTGGTCGTCCGATTCACCTAAGGGGAGATATACTCCCCCTAACTCCACTTGAATTTCACTCTCCCCTATTCGATTGAAGCATAGGAACTCAGAGGAGATGATTCCAAGCTCCCCCCAAGGTTTCCTAAGCATCTTCCATTTTTTCATTTCTCGGTTTTCTTAGAGTGAAAATAGTGGAGCTCAAGTGAAAATCCAACCTAGTCAATACTCCATATCAAGCTAGTTCCTCTTGCAAGCTTCATCAGAGGACTCAACAAAACTTGCCTAAACCTTTTCCCAAGTTTTCAAGGCAAGGGAGGAGTACTCTTGATCAAGACCGAGCCCAACTAAAGAGAACTTGGTCCATAGAGAGATCTACTCAACCCCAAGGCTTAAAACTTTCAACAAGGCTTCATCACCACTAGACGAAGCTACCTCATCGAACTCAAGCGCCGATGAAAGCCTCCATCAAGGTATGACATTAATCTGAGCTTAATTTAGCCATGGTGTGGTCCTTTGTGAAACAAATTCTCACCTTATGAGAATTTAGCCGTTGAATGTGTTCCCCTTTACTCTTAGATGGTGTGGGTTGAATTTAGTTTCAATCCAAGCTCAATTGAGCTCAGATCTTCCCTTAGATAATGGACGGTGGCCATCTCCCATAGGGAAGATCAGGGATGGATCATGGGCCATCCATCTGCACATTTTGAATGGACTGCCACAATCAAGATGCATAGGATATTCGATTTAATCCTTTAATATCGCAGGCTTAATCTCTGCCATCCTATCCTTGATCGGACGGAAGGGGAGAAAGCGCATAGGGAAGGAAAGAGAAGCTCTCTTCTCTTTTCCCTCACTTTACAACTTAGAAATTAATTTTAGTATTCTTCTAAACCAAATCAAAAATATAAAATAAAATTAACCCAAAATAACTAAACAACTTAAATTGAAACCATCCTCTAAGTTGAACATTTTCATACTTAGAAAATATAAACCTTAAACCCATAACTAAGCATACCACACAAACCATGAATGGTACACACATTAGGCTAAGTCACCACTTCTAGCTTTAATTTAGGGCGATGTATGGTTTGATGCTTACTTTTATTTTGTGATCTATTATTTCTAATTTGGATGTTAGGGTGTATGTGCGTAGACTGAATTGTAGGATAATTTAGTCTAATCATTATCTTCTTCAGGGGATTGTGCTTAAGGGGCACTATAATAAATAAAAATATAAATTCTTTTACTGTGCAGGTGTTTATATCCCTAAGTATAATCCAATAGGCTAGGTGGACTTGGTTACTCATGTGTGAGGTGCTAAGTCCAATAGGCCATGTGGACTTGGTTTGTTTAGCTAATCTCTATTTTTGAAGTGTTACTTAGATTTACTCTTTTTCCTTTTCATGTACTTTTGTAATTAGGATTTTGTAATGATTGTTATGGGGGATTAGGATGAACATTGGTCATAAGATCTCATCTTATGTACCATGTAAAGCCTTCGGAGCAACCACCTTTCAACCATCCAAAAGAAGGAATCAAAAGAAGAAAGGAAAAAGAAGAAAAGAAGAAATGAAGACCCTCATAACATGAATTCCTTGCTTAATTGTAACTAATTCATTTGTAATCCGAGTTATATAAGGATAGAGCCCGACTACCCATTTTATTTTTGAGTTTGTGTGGTGGTGCCTCACCATAAATAACCTTTTATTCTTTTACATTAGCTTTATAAAATGTTTGATGTTTTGTTTAGCTTTTTCATTAGAAATGGCATATTTTCCCAGTTTCTTTCTTGCTTGATTTATGGCCTGGATGACGATTAGGCTCTTAGGAAAAAATAAATCTTCTACCAAATTAATCAACTCAAAATTAAAAATAAATAACTCATAACCTCACCTAAAGCTTAGGCTAAAAATTAAGATAAAAGAATTAATAACCCCTTAATTGGATGTGTACTTTCTTTTCTAACATCATGCATAAAAGCATATTATTTCATTCTTGATTGGAGGGCTTCCACTTTTGCCAGAGAACTTGGCTTGACTTGTGAGAGCCATGGTAGAAACACACCTCCTTATCTTGCTAATTTTGGCCCATAATCTAATTTCTCATGAATTAGGCATAAAGAATCCTATAGCCTGAGTCAAATGATTGTCCAAAATAAAAATAAAATATATGAAAATTTTGTATTAGATTTAAGTCATGAATTCTTGCCCTACATGATCTAGTCTCTTTAGGGAGTGTGTTTAAAGAGTTATTCTCATTCTAAATAAATAACAATCTTGCTATTTTGCATAAACATATGACTTGCCTACATATCTTAAAATCATAAGAGGAGTTAATTGGCGGTCACTTCCAGGCGGTTGTAAGTCCAACTGTTGGGTGGTTTATCCTTTCTTGTTGAGGTAAACTAAATATCAATTTTTACCTTAGATTTAGGTCATACTTTTTGTCCCTCGCCAAAGCTCCTTAGATTTAGGTTCAGAGGTTGCTACTTCCCTTTGCGGGTTACGAGCATAAATCCTCACCTCTTAGGAATTTCTGTGACCTTGCATCATGGAATTTTAAGCCCAAGCATTCTAATAAAAATTCAACTCAAATAAATTAATTCAAATTTCAAAAATGTAAAGCCCAACTATAGGATAGTTTGGGATGCTTACTAGGTTTCCTAGTATCTTAAGCATCCCTAACTTATTTTCATTTGGCTTCGATAAGAACTCCTTCCTCTTGACTGATCCCACTTGACTTTAAAAAAAATAAACTAATCGATTGATAGTCCTACCTTTTCAAAATCTTTGGAGGCAACGATCATTTACCTTAATCAAGAGTATTCTCAAGGAGTCCTATTTCTTAGGATGTAATTAACTATGGGGGATTGCCCTTGTAGAAAATTTAATGAACCCGATTTAAAATAAATCCTACTTTACTTTTACATGTAAAGTAGGGGAATAATCTCTGGTACATTCTGAGACCTATAGTCCTTAGGAGTCCTTATTAAGGTGATTAGGTTCGTTGTAGGGTGGTGACTTCTATCTCTCAAGATAATACACCTCTCCTCAATGTTGTAGCTGGTCACTCAAATAAGAACATCTGTGGATCTACGTGGCATCCTAACAAGGCGTATTTTATATATTCCTGTTTTCTTTTATTTTTCTTTTCCCTTAAAGGGAGATAGATGAAGGCGGAGATGTATAATTTCACCACGCACACACCATCCTAACCTAAGGCTAGAATTAGCGACTTAGCATTCTAATGTGTGTGTTAAGTTTAGTGTAACATGTCTTGAATAAGCTTTAAGAGTGTGATTATCTTACGTTTAGAATTATTTAAGTTAAACATTATAAGAGATTTCACTTTAAATCTTTGAATGGATTGATTAATTTTAATTTACACTTTCTTATTTCATTTAATGCATACTCAACATCTAATCATTATGAGGATAAGAAAGGTGTTTGACCACCTTCATCCCTATCCTAAGTTATTTTCTAAGGTTATATTATTAGGAATTTGGTATTTTAAGTGGTCCATTTATTAAATATTTTTATTAAGCTTAAGTTTGGGTTAGTCTTAAGGAACTTTTTTCAAACATAAAAGACATCTTAGGATTACTAAAATTGTATCACTATTACATGGATAACTGTGATGTTTATTTTTGGATGTGGGGGGACACCACACAGATTATATGGGATACTTATTGAAATGATCGGGTATGACATTGAGGTATAGTGTACTATCTTGAAAGATAGAGACATCACCCTTCAATGGACCAAATAACTTAATATGGACTCCTAAGGCATGATGGGTCTTCGAATATACGAGAGATTTTTTTTCCTACTTTACATGGTTGAATAAAGTAGGGTTTGTATTAAATCGGGTTCTAAACTTTCCTATGGGGGCAAGCCTCCATAGTTAATTACATCTTAGGGAATAAAATTCCCTAAGAATATTCTCTATTAAAGTAGACAATTATCATCTCCAAATATTTCAATGCTAGACTATTAAATGATTTATTATATTTGGAAAATCAATCGAGATAGAATAAATGGAGAGACATATTTTGGAAGCCAAAGGAGATGAGTAGGGAATGCTCAAGATACTACGAAGCCTAGTGAGCATTCCAATCTATCTTATGGTTGGGCTTTATATATTTGAAATTAAAGAGAATTATTTATTTGAGTTGAATTTTATTAGATTGCTAGGGCTTATAATCCACCAACACAAGGTTGTGAAATTGCCTAAGAGGTGAGAATTTATGCTTATAGCTCAAAGAAAATAATAACCTCAGATCCGAAATCTATGGAGCTTTAGCATAAGCTAAAGCACAACCTAAATCTAAGTAAAGATGGACATGATGATTTACCTTTACAAGAGAGAATAAATCGCATGACTTCTGGACTTATAACTGCCTGGGGTGGCTGCCAACTGACTCCTCCTATGATTTTAAAATCATGTGGTCCAGTCATATGAATCTGCAAGATAGTTGGGCCATTATTTATTTAGAAAAGAGACTAAAGTCCTTAGACCCACTCCCTAGGAGACTAGAGCAAGAGTGGTATGAGTAATGACTTAATCTAATGCAAAAAATAATAAATAAATTTTTTTCAAATTTTATTTATTTTTGATGCTTCATTTGGACAAAGGCTTTAGGATTTTAATGCCTACATGCATGATGAAATAAAGTTGTTGGTTAAATCAATGAGAAAGGGGGTATTTTCCAACACAAGGGATGCCCTCACAGGTCAAGCATTTCCTTATCATGCAAGGATGGAAATCCCTTATTTTCAAGAGCGAAATAATATGTATGCATAATGTGAGATATACAACATTCAACTAAGAGATTGCTAAATCTTTTAATTATCTTGATTTACATCCCAGGCTCTATGGTGACGTTATGAGTAATAAAAAATTTTAGTTATGAGTGATTACTTAGGTAGAAAATTTATTTTATCCTAAGAGCGTAATCACATCTAGGCCACATATTAAAGCATCAAACATTTAAGAAACTAGGAAAAGCATGTCATTTCTAATGTGCAAACTAAATAAATCATCAAATATTTTATAAAATAGCATAAAAGAATAAGAGGTTAGTGCAGTCAAGTACCGATGTACAACCCGAAAAAGAAAAAAATGGATAGCCAAGCTCTACCCTTATACAACCCGAAAAGGCTTTATGGGGGACTCCACCTTTCAGTCTTTCATCTCCCTTCTTCTTTCTTTGATTTGGATGTGCTTGCTTCAAATGCATCACAAGGCACCCCAGGACAAAGTCTTTTAGCCACTACTCATCCTAATCCCCCATAGCATTAATCCTAATTCCTAATATAAAATTACATTGAAAATAAGAAAAGTAAATCTACTACACCTGTAAAATAAGTGTTAGCTAAACATACGTACAACCTAAGCAGTTATATTTATAATTTGGACTTAGCACACTGCATGTGGGTAACCAAGTCCACATATCCTAATTTAGATTATGCTTAGGGGTTTAAGCAACCTGCAAAGAGAGTATTTATATTTATTCTTTTAAGAAACCCCTTTAGCACAATCCCCTATAGAAAATGTGATTAGGCTAGGAATGGCCTAACAACCAATCTACGAAGCATACACCCTAACATCCAGTCTAAAATAATACATCAAAAAATAAAATATACATCACAACATGCATCGTCCTAACTTAGGACTATAAGTGGTGACTTAGTTCTAATGTGTGTGTTAAAGCTTTTGTGGTGTGTCTCAACTAGGACATTAGAGTTATGCATTTCTAAGTGTTGAAAATATTCAAATTATCATGAAATGTTGATTTCACTTGAAGTTATTTAATTGATTTGAGAATTTTAATTTATGTTTTCTTTTGTTTCACTTGATTTACACTTAGCAACTAAGCTTTATAAAGAGACGGAAGAGGATTGCCCTCTTTCATCCCTACCTTAAGTCACTTTCTAAAGCATATTAATTTGATTTAATTCTCTTTAGTGAATGACTTATTAGATGATTTTTAATTAATCCTAAGTTTAGGTTCACTTTAAATAACTCTATTTAATATGAAAGGCTTCTTATGATTAATCTATTTGAATTACTATCACATGACATATATTAACTCATTCCTTTCCATCATATATAACATGCACATGATTTAAATCTTAAGTGTATCTATTAGGTTTTATCACACTTATATGATGAATGTATATATGTGTATTTAAAGTTTATATTCTTTTAAGTGATTGAATTATTTAATCATATTAGCTTAAACCTCTATCTAGATTCTTATAAAAAAATACATATGAATGAAATTAAATAGGTGCATGTCATTGTTAACAAGGGAAGTAAGGTAATTAAATGACCTCATTGGGGCTAGCTAAAGCCTCGTATTCCTGGGATGTCCAAACTATATACCATTTGCATTCAAACACATGTAAATTTATATACATGAATATGAGAAAGAAAGCTCCAAATCAGATGACTAATTAATCTAGACACTTGATTGATTATGGATGCATGCCTTTTTAGTAGAAAAGAGGAATTATCATCCTTTAACCACACATGCATACACATGTAAAGAGAAATGAGCAAGTACATGCCTTTCTTAACCAAGGATGTGAGGTAATCAAATGACCTCCTTGGGGCTAGATAAAGCCTCGTATTCCTAGAATATCTAGACTATATACTTTGCTATCTCACTACACATGAATGTATATGTAAATGAGAGGAAGAAAATCATGAAAAAAATCATATTTTTCTTTGATTAAGACATTTATGTGTGTGAAACAAAATTCCATCCCAATTTTAATATATAAATGAAATCACATGTAAGGTACCAACTAAGGTCT
Source organism: Cymbidium sinense (assembly GCA_021442155.1). Classification (NCBI taxonomy): domain Eukaryota; kingdom Viridiplantae; phylum Streptophyta; class Magnoliopsida; order Asparagales; family Orchidaceae; genus Cymbidium; species Cymbidium sinense. The sequence goes on from CM038222.1 coordinate 95,596,879, forward strand.
CGTGTTCTCAGGATGTCCAAACTATATACTTACTAACATTCAAATACATGTAAAACTACACATGAATTAAGGAAAAGAAAGCTTCACTTCACATACCTAAGTTATAAGCATATGAAAACTTATATGTATTCATAACTACTATCACTCTAATCAATGTAATTGATTTATAAACTTCATAAAAATAATTTGAATTTATTAGTGATAATAGTCACACATATTATAAATTAATCCAACACATGCAAGCTTACATAAAGAAAAACCATTTGATTCAATTAACTTTGAAAAGGTGAATGTATCATATCAAATGACATACAACATTTAACATGATTGGAAAGGAATAAAAAAACATAAACACATGATTTCATTCAATCAAATTAATTCCTAAGAATAATCATATTAAATAGAGTTATTTAAAGTAAACCAAAGCTTTCTTAATGTCATTTTTAATTTCATATTTTGATTTAATTTAAGGTTTGTGAGAAAAGGTTTACTGATCCTAACCCATTCCCATATTTGTTAATTGATTTAGTTTAATAAAATATAATTAAGTTGATTTTATGAGTTAATTAGGTTATAATAAGCATTAAATACATTAATTAACCCTTCCTATGTTACCTTAATATAATCATGCAAATAATTATGAACTAGCATGATATGCATATGAATTAGAAATTACATTTGCAATGATCCTAAGAAATAAAAGGGACTTAATGCAATTGGCTCACAATTAATGGTTAATTAAGTTAAGGAACTTAATTAAGTACTATTATGATTTTTCCAAACATGTGGATTAACCATAATTTCCTTAAATGACTTTAGGTTGTTAAACACCTAAGACCTACCCAAAATTTACTTAATTAAAATTTGATATGATTATAATTTAAATTTAACTAATTGGGTAGTTTAATTAATTAATTAAGCCTTGATTGATTTAATTAATGAAATGAACTTAAGAAAATAGATTAGAGAGGAGGCCCTAACTTTATCCCATGGGTTCATTCACTATAGAACAATGATTAGCCACTTAATTAATTAATTTTCTACTATTTGAGGGATTAATTAATGATTAATTAACTTAAGAGAGTAATTAAAGCTTAATTAGTCAGTTTTCTGAATTAATTAAGCAATAAATTACAAGAAAATTGTGGGAGGTAGAGGTCATCCCTTTAGATTAACCCACAAAGTTTGGGGTTAATTATTTAAAGTAATTAGGGAATTATTAAGCTAATTTTTTTAATTAAACCTTAATTAAGCCATAATTACTATTCTAAATTAATTAAGAATATTTTTAATAAATTCTCCTCTTAAATACCTTTAAAATGAGTATTTATTTATTTTTATCTTTTTCTACACTTAATTATGATTTTTATAAATTTTGGGCCATTAAAACACATTAATTAAGCTTAATTAACCCTTAATCTCATCGGCACCACATAGCGTGCTGACACGATGCGCTTTCCATGTGACACCGCAGGATTGGTTATTAAAAATAATCCTATTCAGCACTTGCATAGTGGCGACGAAATGCGCTTTCTCGTGTGCCGTCCGATCTAAGATCGAATGCCCATAATTAATCCCACGGCTTAATAGGATTAAATTGGATTGATCTAACAGATATAATCATGATCGTCCATTCGATCATGCAAAATGGATGATGCATGATCTATCATCACATGAATAATGGAGAATTGAGTCTATCCTCCATTGCGCGTGATCCGAGCTCACCCAAGCTCGGATGGACTCCAAACATATTCCACACCTTCGTGCAAAGGATCCAAGGAGATCCGATGGCTAAGATCACACGGCATGCAAGTTTTATTCAAAAAGCTCTAACCCATTTTTCACCTAAGGTTAGTTTCAATGGCATACGTCACTAGAGCTCAAGACCAGTGGCAAATCAGATTGAAGAAGCTTTTTCTAGTGGAGACAAAGCCCTACTAATCAACACAGGCATTAATTTGGTGTAGTTTGCTTGAAAGACCAATACCCAAAGCTTGGGAGACAACGTTGAACAAAGTCTGCCCTCCGGTCATCGGGAAGCTTGGGGGATGATTCATTCTTGCTCGATTAGCTCTAGAGATAGTGTATGCAAAGTTAATTGAACTTTGGTTACGGTTTGAGCAAATGGGAATCAATGGGAGGATACCTTATTTTGGCTTGAGGGAAATCAAGAATAGGGTGGCTTGGGGGCTTTGGAAAAGCTTTAGGAAACTCTCTTGAGGATACGAGGGCTCTCACTATGCTCTAATGCTCGATTTGGAACAAATTTGTGGGGGGTATACCCCCTCCTTCCCTTAATCAAATACCCCGATTGGATTTGGCTCCTAGTGGTCTTCTAGCCACCTCAAAGGGTCATGGGTGGCAGGGAGTTGATGAGGTGGCTCGGTTTGGTTGGGTAAAGGTGTGGAGGTGGCTGCCAAGGAGAGTAGTGGGTGTCCTTGGTGCTCTAAATGCTCCAATGGGGTAGGTGAGGTGATTTCACCTTTTAAGGGTCATGGCCAACCTAACCAACTCTTGGGTCAAGTTGGGCAGTATCTTTAGTGTCTAAGTGAACCATTGCGAGGGTACTAAGTGGCCAAGGATTAGAAATGACCACTTACATGGGTGATTTGTCTCATGTCATACCCTTGACCAAAGGTAGAATGGTAATTTGGCATTAGATTTAATTTGGGTAGATTTGAAATGAGTTAAAAGTGGGTTAGCTTAAATTTTATGTGATTTGGAGTTCAATTGGTTAGGTTTGGCTTAATTTGACTCAAATGGGTCAAATTAGGTTAGGTTGGGTCAAGTTGATTGGTCAAATTGGGTCAAAACAATGGTTGGGTCAAGTTCATATGATCATTTGGGATGTATTGGTTTCATTGGTTTCGTTTGGTTTGTCTAGCTCATTTAAGTTCATTTGGGTCAAATGGGTCTTAAGACATATTGGTTTCATTGGTTTGGTTTGGTTTGGTTTGGTTTCATTGGTTTGGCTTTGGTAGGTTTGGTTCAATCCAATTTGAGTAGGATTGAAACTTAGCTCAAATCGGTCAAATTGACCACTTTGGATCAAGGGGACCAATTAAGTTTAGTTGGCTTGATTTTGGGTTGAGTTTGATTTAGTTGAGTTTATATATGGATTTGGGATTGATATATAAATTCAATTGCAATTAATTTGGGTTTGGATGAGTTTTGGTTCATTTGAATATTTCAAGTCAAACGTGTTAAGTTAGATTTGACATGGGTTAATTTTGGTTTGGCTTGATGATTATAGATTCCATTTATATTTATGAATATGATTGAAGGTATAATTGATTCATGAGAAAATCAATTGAATTTGGGTTCTAGAATGAAGGAATTTGGTTAAGTCCATAGAATTGGGTCATGTGGCTTAGGTTTAGATTTTGATTTAGTTTGATTTAGTTTTGATAATTTAAGTGTGTATTGCATTTATATTTATGAATGTGATTGAAGATATGATTGATTTGTGAGAAAATCAATTGAGTTTGGATTGATTTGAAGGCAAATTTGGCTAAGTTCATGAAGTTGATTCATAAGACTTAGATTTGGATTTAATTTGATTTTGATTTAGTTTTGGTTTAGTTATGATCATTTTAATGTATATTTTATTTATATTTAGGACAATAATTGAAGATATTAATTGATTATGAAAAAATCAATTAATTTGGATTGATTTGGTTGGAATTTTAGCTAAGTTCATGAAAGAAGGTCACATGGCTTAGATAGGATTTGGTATGATTACAGATGTTGATAAATTGGATTTGGAATTTAGTTTAATTATAAGTTTGATGGATTGATTGAAGGGTTGAATTGATATTTGAGAAAATCACTTGAGTTTGGATTGATTTGAATTTGGCCAAGGCTAAGTCCATAAGATAAAATCATAGGGCTTAGGTTGATTTTGAGTTTAGATTTGATCATGAGCTTCAATCATTTGGCTTGGAATTTAGATTTGGATTTGGTATTTGGTATTTGGTATTTGAATTGAATTTAAGGTTTATTTATAGTTTAAGAAGGTGAACATGGATTGGGTTTAGGCTATAGGGTAGGTGAGTTTCCTTAAGTCCTAAGGCATAGCCTAATCCTATGATTAACCCTTCTAAATCTCTAGGCTTAGGTTAAGTGTTCACCTAAGTGCTAGAAGTGTCTTATGACTAAGAAAATCTTAGTGTCTAGAAGACTCCTAAGTCTAAGAAGAGGGGGATGAGAACTCACTCCAAAAGTGAGGTCAGCAAAAGGACCCCTAATAGGTGTGGTGTAACTGACAAGGCACACCGCACGTATTGGCATTGATTGAGATGATCAATAATGTCAAAAAGATTGTGAGTACTATTAGAAATAATCTATTCCTAAACCCAAAAGATAGATAGAATCATGATCTTAGTGCAATGAAACACAACCTATGACAAAGGCATAAGAGAACTAGAAGGATCTGATGAGAATTCCATGTCAAGGACGTGGAGGGAGATCTGCCAGGGAATAATAATCTATAATCCATTGGGGATTAAGTTTTGAATTATTTTGTTTAGATGATTTATGGAAAGAAGATCCATTTGGGATAAGAATCTATAATCCACTAGGGATTAGAATCGAATTAATTTTAATTTGTTTTGTATTAATTAGCGTCGAGGCATACCTGTTAAGGACATGGACTAGAATATGCTGGGGATCAGGTATATGAACCTTTCACTAGGGAAGCAGGTTCGGGCTATCCATTGGGGATAAAAGTATATGAGTTTGATTTTATAGATTTATTTGGTGATGTATCCATTGGGGATAAGAGTTTGGATAGATTCATTTGATTTAGACTCCACTTGGGAGGTTGGTTTGGATTGTTTTTGATTATATGATTTGGGGCTCCACTTAGGAGAAGGTTGTGATTTAACTCCACTAGGGGAGATTCAGATTAGGTTTAATTTGTTATGGCTCCATTGGAGCAGATGGTTTTGAATTGAGGGCATATTCGCAAGCGATGTGAACTCAGTTAAATTTGATAGATTTAATTCATGGACCTTATCGATGTGCAATGGACCAACGGAGAAGGGACTATATCGGCCCCGACCTATCTTAGATTTACAAATCCAAAGGAGTAGTCTTTTGGTTGCGGGGTAGAGCTAGCCAACCTAAGGGGTTGCCTTTCAACGTGCAATGGCTGTGCTAGGAAGAAAGCGTGCTTACATCATCTTCCAAAAGCAGAACAACCAGGGAGATCACGTGGATGCTAATAAATCAAACCCGACCTAAGGCGACTATTAAGAGAGTGTTGATGGGGACTTGCGTCAGCTCAAGAGTAGTCAGAAATAATTTCATTTGATTTCAATTAATTTCATTTTGATTTGTTTTAATTTGATTTAATTTGGTGTGTTATGTTGTGGACCCTGTTGGTGTGTGATGGACCTAATAAGAAGGGGCTATGTTAGCCTTGGCCTATCTCAAATTTATGAATCAAAAGGGTAGTTTGCCAACTGAAGGGAGAGACTATCCAACCTAATTGTTGGCTTTAGGTGTGCAATGACTGTGCTAGGAAGAAAGTGTAGTAGACTTACATCTTCCAAAGTAGAGAACAACATCTGGGGTGACCTATTGGAAGCGCAACAAGTCAAACCCGATCTAGGTTAACTACTGAGTGAATGTCACTGGAGACTTACATTAGCTCAAGAGTAGACAGGATAAATTTCATTTCAACTTAATGGACCCTGTCGGTGTGCGATGGATCCACTAAGAAGGGGCTATGTTAGCCTTGGCCTATCATAGATTTATCAATCCAAAGGGGTAGTCTACTAGTCGAAGGGTGAGATTATCCTACCTAAGGGTTGCCTTTTGGTGTGCAATGACTGTGGTAGGTAGAAAGCATGAGGACTTACATCTTCCAAAGTGGAATAGTCGACATGGTGGCCTATTAGATGTGCAAAAAATTGAACCTGACCTAGGGTGACTACTAAGTGAATGTCGTCGAGGGCTTACATCAACTCTAGAGTAGTTAGGAGATTCCTATAGGGAGTTTTGCTGACACTGCCCTAAAGATAAGATGTCTGCTTGGGAAGAGGCACCACTGGGGCCTTCTCCTAATCCACAAGTGAATATATATTTTGGTTGTTTATATGTTTGCATGGACCCTGTTGGTGAGTGAGGGACCACATTGAGAAGGGACTATTCAGCCTTGACCTATCTCAGATTTGTTGGACCAAGGGAGAATCTGTACATCTGTAGGATGGATTCTCCAACCACAAGAGTGGTTACTAAGAAAGGGGGACTGTTTAATCTGATAGTAACCTGGGTAGTGCCTAGATGGGATCACAAAGGATGTGATCCAAATAGAGTTCCCACAGGGGAGGTGATACTATGGGCATTATCCTGAGCCTTGGAAAAGAAAGCCTATAGGTGTATGGCGGCCAACTTGAGGAGAAAGTGTAGCAGACTTACATCTGCCATGAGTGGTGGATCCACTGGGTGGTTTATTATCAGCATAGAGAGAACCAACCAACCTAAGGTGACTGTCGGTGTGCAATGATCAATCTAGAAAGAAAGCGTGTAGACTTACAACTTTCCAAGCAGAACTGATCATCGGGACAGCCTCCCGTAGACTAGATAGGGACTATCTAACCTAGGGTGACTACCAAGTGGGGAGTCCCACGAGGAGGATTGGACCCAAACTTGAATTAGTAAGGAGGAAAGGAGCCATAGGGGGACTTAACCTAAACCTCAACAATGGCTAGTTCAAGAAAGTATAGCAAACTTACATCCTCTTAAACGAAGCCAACATGAGGTAGCTTACCGGCCACGCAATAAGGCCAAACGAACTAATAGGGCGCTCATCGGTGTGCATTGGCCAAGTAAGGAAGTAAATCCTAGCAGTCTTATATCCTCCAAAATAGGAAGACCACTAGGGTGACACACTAGCAGGGTAGCACGCCAGCCCAACCTAGAGCAGCTACTGAGCGAGTGCCACTGGGGGAGTTATCCCAACTCGAAGTAGCTTGAGACAAAAGATAGTATTTGTTTTATATGTTTGTGTGTAGTTTGTGTTTGTGTTATGTTAAAAAAGGATAAATGATAGGATGCCTCTTGGGTTCTCTTAAAACTATCCTAAACACATCGAAGAATGGATGAAATGGTGTCACAGGGGCATTGTGACTCCATTAAGGAAGGATGTCGCTCGGGTTCTCTTACGCCAAACTTAGTTGTGCTAGTCGAAATAGGATGCCTCTTGGGTTCTCTTACACCTATCCTAATAGAACTAAAGATAAATATTAAGTTTTGGATGTAAGTTTGAAGGAATGTTTAGATTGATGAGGTATATATATATATATATATATATATATATATATATATATATATATATATATATATATATATATATTTTTTTTTTTGAAATTACTTTAGGTGTGTGCAAATGGAACAAGAACAACTAAGAGTAGTGTTCTCCCTCGAAAATCTTTGGGACCCAGTCAAGGTAATTGATCATCCATAGTGATAGATATTCATCAAGGCTTCTCAAATATTAAGCTCTAATTTGCATTTGAATGAAAGAAATTTCTCATTCTAATTACTTGAATTATTCTCCAGCTTTGAATTTTGATTTTGAGTGTAATGGATTTTGAGGTAGTGTTTGTTGACTAGAAATACAAGACACTCTCCTATCATTGTGGTTTAAACTACTTTTGATCCTTCGAAGCATCAAAGTAAATTTTTTAATGGTCAAAAGCAAAATCTTGATTTGGAGAGTTTTTAGATAGACTAACTTTGAAAGAGTTTAAACCATCTATGTTCAACATTAATTGAGTTCTTTTTTTTTTTTTTGCAAGACCTTCAAGCTTTTCAATCGACGCATAGAATTTTGCAGTTTGATTATTGATGATAAACCTTAACAAGAAGAGTTGTACCTTAAATGGACAAAGCCATAAACTAATGGCCTAAGGAGAATGGAGGGGGTCAATATTATAGGTGTCATGAAATATTACCTTATGCTTTTGAACGAGTATTGAAACTTATCATCCTTCAAAACTTGATCTCCTTTCTTTGTCAAAGTAGTGAATGATTTACACCTACCAAAACGATGTGAGATTAAGCATTTTAGATATGACAACCTTCCTTAAAATGATTTTAATTATATTAATCCCCTCTTTTTTTTTTTTTTTAAAGGTTGCATCTCTAATATCACTTTAATCTTTTTTAGATCAATTTTTATTATCCCATGATGCTTTACTACAAGCCCTAGAAACTTTCCTAAAGTCATACTAATTGTATACTTTAAGGGATTCATAGTGTCATAACTAATCAAAGATAACTACTCAGATCGTAAAGATGGTCTTCCTTTTCTTCACTTTTGACCATGAGATCGTCAATGTAGCATTCGACTTGGTGATGAATGAGTTCGTTGAAGATTCAAGTCATGCCCCGCTGGTATATGGCGCCAACATTTTTAAGGCTGAAATACATTACCTTATAACAGTAAATTCTGATGGAAATTATAAATGCAAATGACTTCTCATCCTCTGGCATCATTTGACCCATCCTTGAATGAGGATACTGCATGTAAAGAGGCTATGTCCACTATTAAATTTGATATAAGTAATGTGAATTTTCTTCAAGACATGCCTAACTTAGATCTTCAAAATTGACGTATGTGTGGATTTGAATGTTCTTCCTTTTGACTAGGCATATTATTGTGTAATCAGGATAGTATCTTTCTTCTTCAATAAAGTTAACTTCAAACTTTGATCCTCTTCTTGGTGCAAATGTTCACATGAAAAATTTGTAAAATAGGAATAGCAATAGGTTCAGTTTTTAGTTTGCAGACTGGTACCTTTGGCTGTGTTGGACATTTTATTATGGTCTTAAGTAAAGTAGTCTTTAAACTACAAAAGTAAACTAACCAAGTTGTTGTCATTTTCCTTCTAACTTATTATATATGGATGTTGAGAAGGTGGGCGGGCTCTCTTTATGTTCTGAATTTAATTTCTTTAAACTTATTGGTTAATGATCTAATTTTATCCTCAACTTCAGAGAGTGCATCCTCTACTTGAAATTCTTCAAAATTCTTTGAGCAAAGTAGGTAGAGTTAAGCGAAAGATGATTTTATTATTTCACTTAAAGGTTTATCTACGAGCATTGAATCCTCTTTCGAGCTTGAAGCAAGAGATATGAACTAAAAATTTATATATATATATATATATATATATATATATATATATATATATATATATATATATATATATATATTGTTAGAGGTTAGGAGCAACTCTCAACTTCCAGTCCTATAATAATATCATGAGATAGTAGAATTGGAGTCAATGAGCTCGCATACCTACTAAGTTTCTAGTCATATCATGCACAAATCATCCTTTTAGAACTCTTTTTTATTGCCATCTATCTCTAGAGACTTGTCAAAATTTGACTCAAAATCTAGTTTGCATATTCTTTTTTCTATTTTTCCTTGAATTTACACCTCGTACATGATTCATCCTTTGGATTCCAAATCAATGTGTAATATTGGTGCTTTACTTTTCTCTTTTTCTTCTTCTCTTTCTCTTCTTCTTTTTTTTTCTTTTGAATTTTCTTTTTCTTTTGAATTTTTTTTTCTTTTCTTTTCTTTTCTTTTTTTTTTAATTTCATTTTTTCTTTCTCTACTTTTTTTTAGTTTTTATTTATATTGTGTTCTCTGGAGGAAATTGCTTGTCTTTCTTTTCCATAGGATATTCTATGTTAAATATGACTTGAGGAGGTTGCCACTAATTGAGCAAGAAAGACTCAAGTTAAGTTTCAATCAAACACTATTCTATCACTTTAGGGAATGTGAGAGTGCACTTATTATTTAGCTTAGTATGCAACCTTCCAAGATAGCTTGGGACCTTAAAATTAACCTTCAGAATAGTTTGATGCTCTTATTTTGAATTGTGAGTTGTATCTTAAGAAGGATTTGGAATTTGATTATATCTAACGACTGGTTTGGTTCTTGCAATGGTATTGATCAAAGTGGTAGGACCCTTCCACTACAATAATTAACTCATGTGATATCTTCTAAAAGAGAGGTAGAATTGATGTTTACCTAATCTTTTTTTTGTGCCCAAAGTTTATCCCATTAGACCTTTAAAATCTGATGATTCTAACTCTTTATTGATAGTGACACTATGAAAGCTTAGAATGGGGGCATCTTTACCCGAGTTGGAATCATTAAAGACATCAAGTCCATCAATATTGCTATTTTATGGATTACGATTGTTATTATGATTGTCATTTTTGAGATTTTTCTTCTTTTGGAAATTAGGATTCAAGTCATTTGAGTCATACTATCTGAAATAAATAAGACATACTCAAAATCCTTGTCAATTTCATTCTTGGCCTATAAAGGAACCTCTATGGCTATTCTCCTTTAGGGTGAGAATCCACATTTTGTTTTTAAGTTGATTTCCATCATAAATTTTTTTATTAACCATAACTTTATGACCAATAATAGTGAATATTGCATTATCATAAGTCATCGTAAGATTCTCAAGCTCTATATTGAATTTGATTTAGACACTTTTTTTGATAGATTTAAAGAATTTGGAACCACACTCATCAAATTTGAATATGATAAGGGGGTTCAAATAATTAGATTTTGATTTGTAGAGATTTTAAAGAGAAATTCTTTGGAACCGCATTAGTCAAATGTTGATATGACTATAGGTTCAGAGAGCTTTGACTGAGACTTAAGAAATTTTGGGGCCTTACTTTTCAAATATTAATATGACAGTAGGTTCAAAATTTTAGGATTTTTTTTTGGCATTTTGAAAATGGAACTCTTACTTAACAAATTTGGGTATGTTAAATGGAGTTCAATTGTATGTTGGGATTGATTCTTGTGTGATGATATGTGGTTTTGTTCGGATTTTTTAATATGAAACTTTTATTTAACAAATTTAGGTATATTAAATGTAGTTAATTTTGTTTGAAAATATGTTTTGAAATTTTTTTTGGAGAATGTCATGACATTTTTAAGAAGAAAGTTTTGTTTGTTGTATTTGTTGTTTGATTTTGATTTTGAAATAGAATTTACATTTAACATATTTGGGTATGTTAAATGGGGTTGGTTAATTTTGTTTGAAAAAAAAAAGGTTTTGAAATTTATTTTTGAAGAAGAGGTTTTATTTGATTTAATTTTGATTTTGAAAAAGTAACTTTCACTTAACAAATTTGGGTATGTTAAGTGGGTTCAAATAATTTTATTTTAAAAGGGTTTGAAAATTTTTGGAGAAAAGTTTTTTGTATTTATTTAATTTTGATTTTAAAGAGAGAACTTCCATTTAACAAATTGGATTATGTTAAATTTGGTTCATGTGATTTTTATTTTGAAAGGACTTTTAAAAATTTTTTGTAAAAGATATCTTTTTTTATTTTACTTTGGATTTTATTGAAATTTTGTTAAGCATGGGATGAGCTTTGCTTCACCAATCTAGTGGTAAGAGGTTCTAAATTTTATGCTTGGATATTTTTCTTTTCTTTAGTTAATTTATTTTTATCTATTGGGGGACCCAATAGGGGTTTTAAGACCTACATTTATAGAGGATTGGCCTTTGTATTCAATTGATGGAGGTTGGGGGGCTATATTCATTTGATAATGTTTAATAACCATTCTTAAGCAATGATATTTGAAAGTCACAAGTCAGTTGATAGTGATTAGATATCATAATTAAGTAGTGTTGGTCATGTGACCATAAATGAGTGACAATGTTTGAGAAATGATAAATACTTGATAATGATTGAGCAACTATAGTCAAGTGATAGAAGTTAAATGATTATAATCAATTAATAGTAGTTAAGCGATTATAGTCAAGCAAAGATAATTTAAAGATGATATTAAATCGACATTGGTAAGAAGACATTAGTTAGAAAATAGTAATTAGTCAATAATGGTCACGCAATCATAGTTTGGTGATGGTGGTCGAACGACTATAATGAAATAATGATTGTTAAACAATTGTACTAAAGCGATAGTAGTGGAGTGATTATAATCAAATGATAATGATTGAGAGTTTCTAATTAAAAGATAGAGGTTAAGCGACTATAATCATTACTTGGTATTTAAAAGGTAGTAATGAGTTGACAATGGTTAAGAACCATTATAGAATAATGGTACTTTCGAATTGTTAGTCAATTGATGGTGGTTGTTGAAAATTTTTGTAAAAGATATGTTTTTTATTTTACTTTGGATTTTATTGAAATTTTGTTAAGCATGGGATGTGGTTTGCTTCACCTATCTAGTGGTAAGAGGTTCTAAATTTTATGCTTGGTTATTTTTCTTTTCTTAGTTAATTTATTTTTATCTATTGGGGGACCCTATAAGGGTTTTAACACCTACATTCATAGAGGATTGGTCATTGTATTCAATTGATGGAGTTTGGTAGGCTATCTTCAATTGATAAGGTTTAATAACCTTTCTTAGGCAATGATGTTTGAAAGTCACAAGTCTGTTGACAGTGATTAGGATATCATAATTAAGTAGTGTTGGTCATGTGACCATAAATGAGTTATAATGTTTGAGAAATGATAAATACTTGATAATGGTTGAGCAACTACAGTTAAGTGATGGAAGTCAAATGATTATAATCAATTAATAGTAGTTAAGTGATTATAGTCAAGCAAAAATAATTTAAAGATGATATTAAATCGACATTGGTAAGTAGACATTAGTTAGAAATTGGTAATTAGTCAATAATGTTCAAGCAATCATAGTTTGGGGATGGTGGTCGAGCGACTATAATGAAATAATGATGGTTAAACAATTGTACTAAAGTGATAGTAGTGGAGTGATTATAATCAAATGATAATGATTGAGAATTTCTAATTAAAAGATAAATGTTAAGCGACTATAATCATTACTTGGTATTTAAAAGGTAGTAATTAGTTGACAATGGTTAAAAACTATTATAGAATAATAGTACTTTTGAATTGGTAGTCAATTGATGGTGGTTGGCTATCATAGCTAGACGTGGATGGTTAGAAGAGTATAGTTAGGCTTCAGTAATCATGTGATTGTCATTGAGCAATTGTATTTAGTAGACTCGATGATAGCTATTAGGCAATAGCAATTTGATAACACTAATTAAGAGGCAGTAGTTTAAAGGTAGTGATAGGGTAATGACAGTGCAATGCTGGAAGTTGGGTGGTGGTTCAACGGTGCTCATCAGCTAATGGTAGTCTAATTATGGTGGTTATGCGACAACTATTTGAAGATAGTGAATGATCGATAGAGGTCAAATGGTGGTGGTCTAATGGTAGAAGACAAGCGATGGAGGTCAAATGCATTATACGAGAAGTGACATATTGATGGCACTAGTTTAACAACAAAGTTCTAACAATAATGGTCAAGTTGTGGTCATTCTATGTGGATTCTAGGTGAAAGAGGTTCAACTATAGTGATTGGCAACATTGATCCAATAGAAGAAATTGGGTGGTGGTCCAATGAAAGAGGTCGGTTAGTGATAGTTTGATGGTAGTGATCTGACGATGGAGGTCAACTAGTGGAGATTCAATGATGGTGGTCAGAAAGTGGTATTTAGAAGGTGGTATTTGAATGATTCTGATTCAACACAAACATTTGGTAATTACAATATAACAATGGAGGTTTGGTGGAGCTATCCTGATAGTGCTCTAAAGATGATGATTTCATGTTAATGGTATGATGGTGGTGGTTAGATAGAGTTCAAAGATTCTTCACGTTGTCACTACCTTCTAGCTCTCCAAAATGTCTTTTTATATAGAGAGTGAGAGCCTATTTATTGATTTTGATAATGGCATTTCTTGTAAATGTGATCAAAATTCAAAGCACTTCATCAATAAGCTAAAAGAAATTCCTTTGATTGTGAGTTATTATGTGAATATCTAAGCATATTATTGATTTTAAAATTGAGTATTCTTATGTTGATTGGATTCACTCAGTGAAATGCTTAATTTGATTATAAACATGAAAATTTTAAAGATTATTTGGTAGTTTAATTAAAATTCCAAATTTTTTGTTATTCTTAGATTGCTTCATTTGTAGTTATTTATGACTTGGATCAAGTCACATTGGTCTTGTTGTATTAGTCTTATTTACAGTTCAATCTATAAATTTGCTAAAATCAAAGTTCAAAGGATTTAAATTTGATGGAGTGGGCGGTAAAGACCATGATTTGATGATTGATCGAGTATTTATTTAGCTTATTTTTTCTATATATTACTAAGTTTATAATAGCCTATGATGAAGAGTTATAACTATCAAGAGCAACAAGAAAAAATGATGAAAATGATGGAAATTTTTTTCTTTTAAAGTACTTGAACAATATTTTTTTTTTTTGAATGATGGATTTATTGGTTCTAAAATGAAGCATTGCTTTAGGCTAACTTTAAATAGCCTATGATGATAGAAAGAATTTCAGTAGGCTAATTTTAAAGATTTATCATTGAGAAGATCGTCTAAAGTATAAACTTTTAAAAAAACTCGAATGAAGATTCATCAATCCAATGTTTTGAAGCTTATTGTAGGTATTATAAAATATTTTTAGAATAATAAATAGCTAGAACAAATAATAGTCTTTCTCAATAATTATTTAAAATATGTTTTAGGATTTACAAATTTACTTCATAATTTTTGGAATTTTTATATATTTATGTTCTTATTATTTGAAGTATTTCATCATTATTAAAAAATATTGATTTTTGAATAAAATGATTTATATTTAACTATAAACCCTAAACCATATATATTTTGATTTTTATTGAATATTGAATAAATTGATTTATATGAAGATGATGATTGTTGTTGATAAAGCAGGAATAATTGTCAGTAAAATAGCAGAGATAGCCAAGGTTGCTAGGTGGTGATGGTCTTCGATGGTCAAAGATAGTTGGCAGCAATAATGGATGGTGGTCAGTAGTTGTTGGAGGTGGCAACCTTCACGCTACAGTCAATGGTAGCAGGCGATGATACGGAAAGGCCATATAAATGACAGCAAGTAGTGAGGGATTGGCAATAATAGCCTGTATTGATGATTGTTTAAAAATATTTTAAAAGTTATTTTGAGTATTTTAAAAATAAGTTGGTTGATTTTTACAATAAAAAAATAAAAAATATGTCAAAAATAAAATAAGTTTTTAAGAATAGGAAAAAAAATGAAAACCAAAAAATGATCCCAAACCAACCATAAGCATGAAATTTTCATGACATTACTATAAAGGAATTGTTTCAGCCACACAAAACTTATGATTCTCAACATTTTGTGATTGGTGGTTGACATGAATACATAGATAATTTCAAGGAAAAGAGTATGTCAAATCGCTAGAGAATGATTTCAAATATATTTTATTATAATACAATAATGCTTATTAATCGAACGCTTGAAATGATTTTTCATCATAGGCTACTTATTAATCTCTACTCTTTTAACTTCAAAGGAAGTAGCAAAATTGTAAAATTTGCTTTCTCTATCGAGATATGCTTTGCAATATTTTTTGCATATCACAAAAATAGATCTTCCATTATATCATCTCCAAAATGACATGTAAGAAGAGGCTCTAACACAGCTCTTATGTATTTAGCCACATTTTGTCCGCTCAAGATGCTATCCATTGCAAATTCATCAATGGAATAATCAAAAGAATCCCAATTTGACTAAAACATTTGTGCTTGATCGAGCTGAAATGACCCTTCCATCTCAATAATTGTTATCATTTCCTCCATTAACGGCACATAAAATGGTAGATTGAAGGTATTTAATTTAGCCTCTTCCACAAGTCCCTGCTTTCAATTGTTTAGATGTTAGAGAGAGAGAGAAATGAATATAATATTAAAATTAAAAGGTTGAGTATGAAATAATTTTTATTAATAAATTGATTTATCAAAAGTAACCTTTTTATCAAAATTGGGTAAAACTTTAAACTGAGGGTAGATAATCTTCTAAAAACCAACATCTTTTAAGAGAAAAAAAAAATTTAATGTTGGGCATTTTTTTCACTCACGAGACAACTTGGTTCCAACCCTAAATGCTTATTAAAAAATAATTTTAAATAGCATAATTACTTTGTGTGAGATTCTTTATAAAAATTAAAGGACATTTTTAATTCAAAAGATTTAGAACTAGTTGAACCTTAATTGAGATATGATATATGACTTTATTGAATGTAAAATTAATAATTATTAATAATAAATATTTCTTAAAAATGATTTTGTGAATGAGAGATTTAAGTAACTTTGATTTGTTATCTTATTATATAGTTGATGGATACAATAGTGAACCAACTTTAGAGTATCTTGTGTTAAGAAAAAAAACATACAAACCTAAAGTACTCCATATATGCATAATAGTGATGACATGGACTCAATGATTAACAACTTAATTTAAAATGTCCAATTATATTTATGAAAATTCAAAATTGAAGCCAACCTAAGCTCATCATTGTTGCATGCAAGAGTGAAATTCTTTAAAAATTAAATAATAATAATAAGAGCAGTCGATATATCATAGTTATCTCTTATATAGAATGTTCAATTTATTTTTTAGTAACAATTTATTTTATTGTTAAATGAAAAATATATATTTTTAGTTTAATAAAACATCATTAGGCATATGATATCTTTTAAATAATTCATCACTACTTGGTTAGATTAATTAGTTGATTAAGTTGCACAAAGTATTCTTCTTAACTTTCGATCTATAAGATTCTCTATAACAAAAATATAGGATCAAAAATGAATGTATACCAAATTAATTTGATTAAAGAGGTCCTAATAATTAATATATTAAAAAATATACCTCAAGGATCATAGACTTTAGTACATCAGTGAGAAGTCCCCAAGAAGTCCCCAAAGATGAAATAGGTCTCCACTAGCGGGAGATTTTTTCTTCCCAAAAATGATAAAACCATCTTTCCACCAAACATGAGCTCTTGAGAACAGGATTTAAGAAATTATGAGAAGTCCTTCTTAAATTGATTTAGATATAAATCATATACAATTGAAGAGCTTGCATTCGCTATATATATGTTTCATTTATTCAAAGGTGCACAACTTTCATCATTGAGTCCTTAAGGTACCTACCATTAATTAAAAATTAAATTGAGCATAAAATGAATGACAGGATCTGCAAAATATTACTGCTAGAAATGAAATTTTATGCGAAAAATAAATAAATAAATAGTTGCAAATTGAGCTTTCAGAAGTTACCAACTTATTTTAGTTTTTGGGTGCAACATCTCTATCTTCTCTTTAAGGTATTAAAATAGAACATAAAGAACATAAATTCTTGGATCTTATATATTTGAATGGTTTTTATTACCTTATATCGTTTTAGATCTTTGAAGTTCATGAAAGTTCCTTAAAATTTCTCAAAAATCTCCTGAACAAGCAAGAGAGATGCATACATTTGTGTTATAAGAATATTACAATAAATTTTAAAAATCAAGCCTTAGAATATACCAAAAAAATGTTAAAAAAAATCATTTTACCTTATGAGTATCATATATTGTTTGAAAAGACCTTTTGTGAAAGAGAATGCAAGGAGCCAGTTTACCATAGAAATCTTTCACTATAAAAAAAAAAATCGAGGCCCACATTCTTTAAACATAACGACCTATATCAGAAATTTGCTAAATTAATTTGGAAAAAAATGTTTTGGAGTTCTTTTAATATATTTCTCATTAATACTCTCTTTAAAATTATGGCATGTGATTTTGATCAAGTGTTGTAATTCTTATATCATCATCACAAGTCTCCATATTTCAGTACAATCCTTAAGTGTTGTTGAAATAAGAAGAGATTATTACGTGTGAAGTTTGGATGTAGAACTACGTCCACATTTTTACTGTGTGTTGGTGTACACCAGTTTTTCCTTTTTTCCTAAGATTTACAAGATATTTTATACACTTTGAACCCCTGTACACAGTGTGTGTACATAAGTATTTTAAACATAATTAAAAAATAAAAAATAGCTTAAAATAGCTAATTTTTTTGCTATTTTATTATTTTTTTAATTGCACTTAAAATACTTATGTGCACACACTATTTAAATACAAATTTTAAGAAAAAAAGAAAAATTAGTGTACACATATTGTGTACAACAGTACACAACAAAAATCTGAACATAGCTCTCTCTGTATGTAATAATTTCTTTAAAATAAGAGGCTTTTGTTGAAAAATAATGACAAGTATAGATGATGAACATATAATAAGTATACTAACCTATGATGGCCACATCGAACAATAATAAGAGTGAAAAAATGAACACTTTTTGAAGGAAAAAAGCCTCCCATAAAATGAGCCTGGAAAACCACAAACATAAAATGGTGCATACTCCCCTCCCATCTTATCTCTTAGTCGCGTCTCAAAAATCATAAGAAGCTGAAAAATACTATTGAAGTCAATACTTGGGAGATCAATGATAAAATATTGGACCTCAGGTCGATTATGGCTGAACTAATAATAATGCTTTTCCATAACATCAATGATCTAAGAAATCATAAGAAAAGTGTTGGGGCCTAAGAAGCAGCCTAGATCAGCCACTACAAAATTATGTATGGGTAATGTATTGCATATTTCACTTATCGCTTCTTCCACCATTGATTTTGTCCTCAAGATAGCTTTTTCCAAGAAAAATAAAACATCTTTATTATTGACCATAGATTATATAGATTGCATGATAAAATTTATTATTAAATCCTAATATATCACTCATAAGCATAGTAAAAAATAAATCACATTCTATCAGTAAGTTTAAGACCACATTTCATAGATTTTAATCATGCAAGAAGAAAGAAATAATAACTTAGATAATTCCAATCAATTCATGCTCACTTAATAAGCTTAACAGATTGCCATGAATTTTTTGCCAAAACCACATGAGTATGCTTGGTTTAGGCCATTTATTTGCTTCATTTTAACCCAAATTTGATTCCCTTGTTGAACACAAAACTAGTACAATGATAAAATAAGTTTTTTTTTTCAAAGATATCAATTAATTAAACCTCCTATATGTGAATTGCTCCTTAAACTGGTGATTTAGATCTCACTATTCAATCATGAGGTCATATTGCTTACCTATTCTTTATATTACTGCTCTTTTTTTAAAATAAAAAATAAAAATCAAGTGTTTATTTGTCAAGTGGGATCAAATAATGAGTATATGGTATCCGCAAGTAGAAGCTGAAATTAATCAATAGACTAGAAATCAAACCTGAAGCTTGGAGTTATTCTCTTTGCCTCCTCCTACCAATGAAGAATTTGTTCTACCTTCATTCTCAGAAATTGTTGCAGTCAACTCTGCTCTCCTTTGGTTTCTCTCAACATAGAAGGAATTTATAGAACCACATCAACCGATAAATTACAAATCAGGCATTCAATACATTTGTTTTTACAATTTTATCATTTTTTTCTAATAAATTCATACATTTGTGTGCTACTACAATTAAGAATTGAAAAGAAAAATGAAAAATATGAGTTAGATTTTTGTCATGAATTTCAATAATTAATTGTCAATTTAAAATTTAAAATTGAAAGTTATTGATTTACAAATATAGGAGAATTGGATGACTTATATGCAATAGCCTCATTAATATAATATGAAAGATGATGTCATAATAAGTGGGGCAAGAGTTTCCCATGTTGATAAATTCATTTATGTTGCGTAATTTTTTTTATTTTTTTATTTTTTTTCACCATTTGAGTCATTTTCATGCCAAGTAGATCTAATATGGATGCTATACATTTGTTAAGAGGTTTGATGGAGAAGTATAGAGAAAGTAAGGAGAATCTACATATGATATTTATTGATTTAGAGAAAACCTTTGATAAAGTTTCAAAAGTTGTTCTTTGGAGAGTTCTAGAACAGAAAGGAGTTAATATTTGTTATATTCAAGTCATTAAGGATATATATACTAGAGCTATTACTTGTGTCCAAACACAAGGAGGATTGACAAAATATTTTCCTATTTCAGTTGGATTACATCAAGGATCAGCTTTAAGTCCTTATCTTTTTTAGTTACGGATGTTCTTACAGGCGATGTACCTTGGTGTATGCTTTTTGCCGATGACATTCTCTTCTTGTTGATAAGACTAGAGAGGGAATCCAAGAGAAACTTGAATTATGGAGGTCAACTTTAGAGTAAAGGTTTTCATTTAAGTAGATCTAAAATTGAATATATAGAGTGTAATTTTAGTTATAGAAGTTCTAGTGGTAGTGTTGAGACATTAGGCAAACAAGTCATTAATAAGAGTGAGTGATTTAGATATTTAGGCTCTATTGTTCAAAATGATGGTGAAATAGATGGAGATGTTATTTGTAGAATTCAAGTTGGATGGTTGAAGTGGAGGAATGCATCTAGCCTATTGTGTGATAGTAAAGTTTCACTTAAGCTTAAGGGAAAATTTTATAAGATGGTGGTAAGACCTGCAATGACTTATGGTACAAAATGTTGGCCAATAAAAGAGAAGCATAAGACTAAGTTAAGTGTTAAAGAGATGAGAATGCTTAGGTGGATGAGTGGCTTTACTCTTAGAGATAAAATGTGAAATGAGTATGTTCGGGAAAAAGTTGGAGTAGCTCCAGAAGCGGTAAGATTAGAGATAATGTGGTTTGGCCACATAAAGCCATGATGATTAGGAGAATAATGCATTAGATTTGCCTTATGTTAAGAAAGGTAGAGGTAGACCTAAAAAGACTTGGTTAAGATGTATAAAAAATGACCTTAGTGTACTTGAATTAAATGAGAATTTGACACATAATAGGACACAATAGAGATGAAGGATTCATGTAGCCAACCCCACTTAGTGGGATAAAGGCTTATTGCTATTGTTATTGTTGTTGAGTCATTTTTATATCAATCTCACACATCCATGCATTCCTCAATATTCAAACTCGAGTTCTCTAGGAACGAAGCAAGATCTCAACCAACTGATTATAAAATGAATTCAGAGTTTTGGAAAAGAAAACTTTCATCAAAACGTGATGGTTTTTCGGCTAGGGTTTCTGGCTCTTCTCTGGCTGCTTTGAATGGCCTCTCCTAAGCTTGTATTTTTGAAGGTTAGCTTCTCTTTCTGGTGGGTTCTTCGCATATATATATAACTTTCATAATTTCATCCATATTCCTATATATGTATGTATAAACAAGGTATAGTCAAGGTACGGATATTCGAGAGCATGAAAGTTTAAGTAGTCTCAAGGGGGTCTCTAATTACCTGACTTCCCTAGTTCAACAATGACACGTACTTGTACAAATTTAATATACTAATATGTATGTATATATATAAGGTATAATTAAATCATTTTCTTCTACAAAATATATGTAGTATATCTCATATATTAATTATTAATGAAAATACGTTAATTCATTCATGCATTTAGTGTGGAATAATCTAATAACATATATGCATGTATTCATTAAATCTAGTTATTCAATTAAGTATATTATCTAATTAAATGAATATTATGGGATGATGAAGCAAGGTCAAGAAAAAAGTCATTAAATTAGTCATCATTTGGTTTATTAACTTTAAGATATCTTTCATGTTTAGATAAAATCACTTAAGCCAAATGCAAACACATAGCTTAATAGAAAATTTTATAACACTTCAATAAGATGATTAAAAGTCATAAAATTCATTTTTAAATTTAACCTATGGTTAGGGATTAAGGTGGATCTCACTCCTTCTCTCTTTAAAGTCATATTTATTTGATTTGATTAAGGTTTAAAATAAAATTGTTATGATTATTTGATTTCATGTATATTAGATTGATTATCTTATTTATTCATTCTATTGAATTTAATTTGAGTATTTCTTAAATTTAAATATTTTAAGTTGATTAGTTTAGTTCATTAAATTAGGGTTTAAAATTAGGTTTTTTTCATTTTATTAGACTTATGTTAATTTATTTTCTTTATTAAACTTGATTAAGGATCTTTAAGCTTCATTATTCAAATGGCTGGTTCTGGCCATTTAGATTTTATGATTTCAGATCTTCATTAAGCTCATTTGATTTAGTATGTTTATGTTAACTTAATTAACATTAAGCTCAGCTAATTTTTATTACGTTTAGTAGAACAGTTAATAACCGAGTAGTTATAACTAAAGGTTTATTACTCAATTAAGCCATTTATGATAAGGTCTTATTTATTTATTTATGCTTGGATATTGATCGCAATATAAAGAACCTAAAAAGATGAAATTCTTAAAGTGTTAAACCTAATTTATGTCATTCCAAATTTCTAAGTTGTTTAAATATTTATATTATGAATGGCTTAATTAATTATTTATTTCATCTGCAATTCAATTATTCATTTTATTTGATTCATTTACTTGGATTTTCACTTTAGGGGTTTATCAAATTCTTTATATAGATTTACATAATTAACTAACTTAAGATTCGATTAAGTTAAGTTTCATTTCACATTAAGTTGTAGTTATATTATAATTCCATTAAACCCATTCTACTTTAAAATTCATATACTTAGTCTCATCTTTTATTAATATCTAATCAATTTGATACTCTCTTCTTTCCTTTTAGTTAACTTGTGTGGTTTAAATTGTTTGAATTAATTTTATTATTATTTGATTTGATGAATTTTTATCTTGATTTAATATTTTCATTCATTTATTTTTAGATCTTTAAAAGGATACTATATCTTCTTCTTCTTTTTTCTGAGATTTTGTTATATAATTAAATTATATTAAGTATGAATTTATAGTTTATTTATTATTTTAGTTTATTTTATTTTAATAATTTATTTTGGTTGAATTTGACTATGTTCAATTTATGATTTAGTTTGGTTCATTTAATTTAATTTGAATGTCCAATTGATTAGTTATGTTTAGTTTCAGTGCATTTTAAGTATCTTAATTAAGTTAGTGTTTGATTACTCTGATAAATCAAGCCTCATAAAAATCAGATTAATTGAGTTGAAGGTTTGGTTGAATAATTTACTTAATGATCTATTTGAGATTAATTTGGTACGTCTTGCTTACATGGTTCAGGTTGATTTAATTAATTTGATTTGAATGATGAAATGGATAGTTATGTTTGCTTAGTTTAATGTGTATTACTTTGAATTTCAATTGGTTGGCTTAATTAATAGTTTGATTAAAGACATGTCTTGATTAATTCAATTAAATAATTAATTGATTTACTTGAATTTCAATTAGATCTGTTTGATTTAAATAAAAAAAGTTTAATTGACAATTCAATCATTTAATTAAATGTTGATTTTTTGGTTAATCAACGTTCAATTTAGTTTGTTGTTTATTGAATTCAAATAGTTGATATGATTGAGATTCAATGTTTAATTAAGGTTTGATTTGGTTAATTTGATAAATATAATTAACTAAAATGATTGGATGATTTTTAGTTGACTTAGTTATCTTATTTATTTATTCAAGATTTGGTTTAGATGGTTAATTTAATTAAATTTCTTAAATCTATCATGATTAATTTAATCAAAATATGACTAATAGTTAAATTAATATCTATGATTAATTTGATTTGATTAATAATTATTTTTAATTAACTTATATAAACTGATTAAATTGAAGATTTTTCAAGCTCAATATGATTACTTCAATTGCGTGACTAACTTAAGTTAGAGATTTTGATTAAATAAATTATAGATTAATCAATATTTTAATTAACTAAGATTATCCTGATTAAACTTGATAGTGACTTTAACTAAATGTTTGACTAATGTTAAGCGAGATTTAAGGATTGATTTTCTTATTTAAATTAAATTAATTAATCTTAATTTAAAATTTCAATATTATATTAATTGAAAGCTAATTTTAATTAAGTTGATTAGTCTAATTTAATTAGATTAAAGAGTTTAATTGATTTTATTAAAGGTTTTGGTTAGATTGGTTAGATGTCAATTAATAATTCAACTAATCATGATTAACTTGATTAAGATTTTGATGAATATTTATAATTAAGTGTTTTGATTTAAATTAAGTTTGATTTAAGGATTATTTTAATATAACTTGTTTAACTTAACTTAGTTTAATTAAATGAATGCTTAATTTATTTTGAATTTTCATTAAGAGTTGTTCTTAATTAGAAGTTGATGGATTATATCTAATATAATTGGATAATTAATTAAATTAATATAATATTGATAATTAAATAAGTTTTACTTTATTAAGTGGTTAATTTGATTAAAAGTTTAATTCATTTAATGATTAACTAAATAATCTTTAATTAAGTGATCATTCATTAGATAATCAAATGCTTATCTTGATTAATTAACTAACATAACTAATTAAAATTAAATTGGTGATTAGTTAAGTTTGTCATAATTAATTTGATTAAACGATTAACTTAATTAAAATTGGTTAATAATAAATTAGTTTTTTTATTTGCTTAACCAATTATTGATTTTAATTGGGATTTTAATTAATGAATGTGGTGTTTTAATTTGGAGTCATAGGGACACCAAGTAGATCTTTGGGAGTACTTATTGAAGTGAATGAGTATGAAATTTAGGTATGATGTACTATCTCGGAAAATAGAAATATCACCCCATAATGGACCTAATCACCTAATAAGGACTCAAGCATGGGTATGTATATACGGAGATATTTCCCCCACTTTACATGGAGAAGTAAAGCATGGTTTATTTTATGCTGAGTTCTTTAGTTTCCTATGCAAGCAAGCTTTCATAGTTAATTACATCTGAAAAATTGAGAATTTCCTAAGAATTCTCTTGATTAAAGTAGTCAGTAAATATCTCCAAAGATTTTAAAGATAAACTATCAAACGAGTGGGTACTTTTGGAAATCAAGAGGGAAGATTCAAATAGGAAAACTTATTTACCAATTCCAAAGGAGAATGAGTAGGTATGAGGCCTAGTATGTGCTTCAATCTACCTTATAATGAGGCTTTAAAATTTTGAAATAGAAAGTTTACTTTTGTTTAAATTGGAATTTCATTAGGATGCAAGGGCTTATAGTCCAACAACACAAGATTGTGAAAATGCCTAAGAGGTGGGGACTTATGCTCATAGCCCAAAGGAAATAAGTAGCCTCAGAACCGAAATCTGAAATGCCTTAGCACAAGCTAGGGGCACGACCTAAATATAGTGGGGAATAATCAGATATAATGGTTTAGCTCCATGATAGAGAATAGACACATCCCAACTCTTCTAGACTTACAACCCCCTAGAGTGGTCGCCAGCTAACACTTATGCTTTAAAACCATGTAGGCTAGCCTTATATAGATGCAAGATAGCTAGGCTAGTATTTATTTAGAAAAGGAGCTTGAATATTAAACTCACTCCCTAAGAGACTAAAATATGATTAGCTTGAAAACATGACTTAGACTAATGCCAAAATTTATAGCTTTATAAATCATTTTTGACACATTCATTTTGGACTAATGCTCGAGACAATTATGCCTACAGGCATATTGAAATTAAGTCATGGGCTAAATCAATTAGATGAGGTGTTCTCCACTATAAGGGATCACCCTCTAAGGTTAAGCATATCCTCTATCGTGCAAGAGTGGAGACCCTCCCTATTCAACAGTGGTATAATATGAAATACATTATGTGATTACATACAACATACAGCTAAGAGATTTCTAAATCTTTTATTTATCTTGATTAAGAGCCTAAGCTTTAAAATGAGGTTATGAGTTATATTAAAATTTAGTTATGAGTTTTTAGTGCAGGTACAAAATTTAATTTTATTCTAGAGAGCCTATCGCATCTAAGCCACACATCAAATCATCACACTTTAAGAAATTTATGAAAAGCATGCCATTTTTATTACACAATCTAAATACAACAATCAAATATATTAATTTCATAAAAGGATAAAAATTTGGTGTGGTCAAGTACCGTCATACACCATGAAAAGGAAAGAAAATTGAGTAGCAGAGCTCTACGCTTATACAACCCAGATTATAATTGAATATAGCAATTAAAAAAAATGCTATGGGGGTATTCAATCTCTTGTCCTTCTTTCCTTCTTTTGGATTAGTTTTCTCTAAGCTTCACAGGATCTCCCAGGTCTTTTCCTTCTAGTCAGTACTCATCCCAATCCCCATAGTACTAATCATAATCCTATTACAAAAAGTACATATTTATAAAAAAAAATAAAGTTTAACTACACCTGTAAAATAAACATTAGCTAAATAAACATACAAGCCAGGCAATTATATTTCACATATTTGGACATAACACACTGCAAGGGTAGCCAAGCCCATATGCCCTAATTCGATTTATGCTTAGGGCCATA
The DNA here is from genome assembly GCA_021442155.1 of Cymbidium sinense. Taxonomy (NCBI): domain Eukaryota; kingdom Viridiplantae; phylum Streptophyta; class Magnoliopsida; order Asparagales; family Orchidaceae; genus Cymbidium; species Cymbidium sinense. The sequence continues at coordinate 95,623,109 of CM038222.1, forward strand.
AGTAGCACCTGCAAGCAAGAACATTTATATTTACTTATTATTATGGTAGCCCCTTCAGCAGAATCCATTATAGAAAATATCATTAGGCTATTAGTGACCTAACATCCAGTCTACGCATAAATAATCATAACATCTAGTCTAAAATATTACATCATAAAATAAAACACAACACCATAATATACATCGACTAAAACTAACACTATAATTGATAACTTAGCATTCTAATGTGTGTGCAAAGGTTTAGTGTGGTGTGTCTTGACTAAGCTTTAAGAGTGTGATTATCTAAAGTTTAGAATTATTTAAGTTAAACATTATGGGAGATTTCACTTCAAATCTTTGAATGAATTCATTAATTTTAATTTACACTTTTTTGTTTCATTTAATGGCTATTCAACATCTAATTATTATGAAGAGAAGAAAGGGGTTTGACCCCTATCATCCCTACCATAAGTTATTTTCTGAAGTTATATTATTATGACTTTGGTGACTTTAGTGAACCATTTATAAACATTTTATTGAACCCAAGTTTGGGTTGGTCTTAAGTAGTCTTATTCAACATGAAAGGCATCTTAGGATTAATAAAATTGAATCATTATTACATAAACAACATTCCACTACTTCTTTCAATCATCAATAGCATACACACTTCTTCATATTTATTGTTTATGATATTTGATTATATATATATATATATATATATATATATATATATATATATATATATATATATATATATATATATATATATATGTATGTATGTATGTATGTATGTATATATGTATTATTTATTCATTTTTTATTTATTTTTATTTATATTTTTGCACACTTGATGATAATTAATGCATGAATTTAATTGAAAAGAAAGATTCCATTCCATAGTTAAGCATATGTAGATATGTATTTGAGATTTAAGCAAGTGCATGCCATTGTTAAACCAGGGAAGTGAGACTATCTAAGATCTCCTTAGGGATACTTAAGCCTTATGTTCCCAGGATGTCCAAACTACATACCAACTTAAATACATATAAACATATACACAAGCATAGATTTAAAAATCTTGCAAAGGCTATATGAAAGCAAATATTTTATTCATGTAAAATAATGTTTTATCCCAAATTCAAGTATATGCATATACATGAATAAAATTAAGCAACTACATGTCATTATTAAACTAGGGAAGTGAGATTATCTAAGACCTCCTTAGGGCTACATAAAATCTCATGTTCCCGGGATGTCCAGACTATATACTTGCCAACTCTAAATATATACAAACATATACATGATCCATGAAAACAAAATAATCCTTTACCATCTTTAAATTATAACTAAATGTAAATCTTATTGAACATTTATAGCCAACATTAGCTTAAATTTTACATCATTAGCTTATAGTTTTGAAAGTAATTTGAAATTTATTAGTGATAATAGTCATACCATATAATATTTATCCAACACATGCAACTTAAATGCAACCATATTCTTTTAATTCTCTCTTTTTTTTTTCTTTTTTTTTAAAACATGAACATGTGACACAAATGGCATGCATATTTATAATGATTGAAAAGAAGTAACTACACATTGCCACATAATATGTTTAATTAACAATCAAACTAAATAAATACTCTTTAAGACTAACCAAAATTCTAATGAGATTTGATTTTGATGTTTGAATTATTAAAACCTAAAGAAGAGAGAATAATAGTTAGTATTTACCCCATCCCATGTTGGTGATTTGATATATTTAAAGAAAATAATTAAATGAGTTTTATGGATCGATTAGATTCAAATCATTAAGCACATCAACTTAATTATCATTCCCTGAACTTCTTTAATTTAATTAAGTTCTTAATTGTGATCCTTCAATGATATGCTTCTATGAAAGTAAAATTTGCAATGCACCTAAAGGAATATAATGCAATTAGGCTCATGATTAAGAGTTAATTAAACTAAAGAAGAAAAGAATCTTAGTTAAATACTCTTATAATTTTTCCATACCAATGAGTTAATCATAATTTCTTTAATGACTTTATGCTATTAAACACATAAAGGGAAATTAATGGATTATGTTTTAATTATCTGAACTAATTATTAATTTTGTTTGATTTTCATTTTATCATTAATTTTTTTAATTAATCTCTAATTATTACACATGTTAATTAACCCACTTAAAGAAATAAATTAAAGAAATAATTAGAAGAGGGGTCATAATTACTTCTCCTCAATATTCTCACTATTCATAATGATTAATTATCATTAATTATTTAATTTTCACTGTTTATCAATTTTAATAATTATTTAATTATTTAATGAGAGTAATTAAGATTAAAATTCCAAATTCTTTAAAATACATGGAAAATAATTTCAAGAAAATCATGAGAGGTAGAGGACATCCAATGGAATCATCTCGCTAAATTTGGATATAATTAGCCAAGTCATTTGGCCTTAATTAAAGTAATTAACCTAAGCTTCAAACCTAATTAGGCACTGTTCACTAGACATAAATTAGGAATTTTATTTTTCTTAAATTCTCCTTTTTCTAACTATGGTGTTTTAATTTGGAACCATAGGGACACCACATAAATCTTAAGGGGTAATTATTGAAGTGATCGGGTACGACATTAAGATATGATGTACTATTCTAAAAGATAGAGACATCACCCTAGAATGAACTTAATCACCTAATAATGACTTCTAAGGAAGATGGGTCTACGTATATACCATAGATCTTTCCCCTACTTCATATGGAGAAGTAAAGTAAAGTTTATTTTGTGTTGGGTTCTTTAGATCCCAATGAAAGCAAGCTTCATAGTTAATTACATCTTAGAAAGTGGGAATCTCCTAAGAATACTCTCGATTAATGTAGTTATTAAGTATCACCAAATATTTCAAAGCTAGACTATTAAATGATTAGGTATTTATGAAAATCAAATGGAAGAGTTCAAATAGAAAGGCTTATTTATATATTTCAAAGGGGAATAAGTAGGAAGCACCTATGATACTAGGAATCCTAGTGAGTTCTTCAATCTACCCTATAGTGAGGCTTTATATATTTGAGAGAGAGAATTTACTTTTATTTTAAGTTAGAATCTTATTAGAATATCAACACGAGATTGTGGAAATGCCTAAGAGATGAGGACTTGCACTTGTAGCTCAAAGAAAATAAGTAGCCTCAAAATCTAAATTTAAAATGCTTTAGCACAAGCTAAAAGCACGACCTAAGTATAATCAGGAAAGATGGGATATAATGGTTCACCTCAATAAGGGAAGATGAACACACCCTGACTCTTTTAAATTTATAAACACCTGGAGTGGCTGCCAGCTGACACCTCCTATGCTTTGAAACCATGTAGGTAAATCTTATGTGGATGCAAGATAGCTAGGATATTGTTTAATTAAGAAGGAAGCTAGAATCCTAAACTCACTCTCTAAGAAACTAGATAATGATTTGTATGAAAATATGATTTAGACTGTTGCCAAAATTCATAACTTTATGAACTATTTTGAAACATTTATTTTGGACCATGGCTTGGGACAATTATGTCTATATGCATGATGAAATTAAGTCATGGGCTAAATAAATTAGAAGTGGTGTTCTCCACTACAAGAGATCTCCCTCAAAGGTCAAGCATATCACCTATCGTGCAAAAGTGGAGACCCTCCTTAGTCAAGGGCAAAATAATATGACATGCATGGTGTAATAACATACAACATTCAGCTGAGGGGGTTCTAAATCTTTTATTTATCTTGATTAACTATCTAGGCTTTAAAATGAGGTTATGAGTTGCATTAGGATTTAGTTATGAGTTTTTAGTGATGTATAAAATTTAATATTATCCTAAAGAGCCTATCACATCTAGGCCACACATCAAGCCATCATACTTTAATAAACCTATGAAAAGCATGATATTTCTATTGCACAATCTAAACACAATAATCAAAAAAATGAATTTCATAAAAGAATAAGAGGTCTGTGTGGCTGGGTACCATCATACACCCCAAAAAAGAAAAGAAATTGGGTAGTCGAGCTCTACCCTTATACAACCTGAACTATAATAGAATATTACAATTACAAAGAATGTTATGGGGGCCTTCAATCTCTTTCCCTTCTTTCCTTCTTTGGATCTATTTTGCTCCAGGCTTCACAAGGCCTCCCAGGTCTTTGCCTTCTGGCCACTGTTCATCCTAAACCCCATAGCACTAATTCTAATCCTATTATAAAAATTACATATTTATAAAAATAAAATCTAACTATATTTATAAAATAGATATTAGTTAAACAAACATACAAGCCAAGCAATTATATTTTACATATTTGGACTTATTACCATTCACTTGGGTAACCAAGCCCACTTGTCCTAACTAGATTATGCTTAGGGGGATAAGAAGCACATGCAAGCAAGAACATTCATATTTACTTAATATTACAACGACCCCTTTAGCATAATCCTCCGCATAAAATATCATTAGACTTTTAATGACATAACATCTAGTCTACGCACAAGCAATTCCAACATCTAATCTAAAACATTACATCATAAAATAAAACATAACACCACAATATACACCGGCCTAACCTAAGGCTAGAATTAGTGACTTAGCATCTAATGTGTTTGCTAAGTTTAGTGTGGTGTGTCTTGACTAAGCTTTAAGAGTGTGATTATCTAAAGTTTAAAATTATTTAAGTTAAACATTATAAGAGATTTCACTTTAAACATTTGAATGGATTGATTACTTTTAATTTACACTTTCTTGTTTCTTTTAATGCCTACTCAACATCTAATCATTATGATGATAAGAAAGGTATTTGAACCCCTTCATCCCTATCCTACTATTACATGGATAACCGTGGTATTTTGTTTTTTTTTAGGGGAGGGGGGGGGACACCACGCATATCATGTACTTATTGAAGTAATCGGGTATGCCATTGAGGTATGATGTACTATCTTGAAAGATAGAGTCATCACCCCTCAATAAACCTAATCACTTAATAAAGAGTCCTAAGGGATGATGGGTCTTCGAATATACCAGAGATTTTTCCCCTACTTTATATGGATGAATAAAGTAGGGTTTATATTAAATCAATTTCTAAACTTCCCTCTTGGGGCAAGCCTCCATAGTTAATTACATCTTAGGGAATAGAATTCTCTAAGAATACTCTCAATTAAAGTAGACAATTATCATCTCTAAATATTTAAAGACTAGACTATCAAATGATTGGTTATATTTGGAAAATCAATCAGGATAGATCAAATGGAGAGACTTATTTTGGAAGCCAAAGGAGATGAGTAGGGAATGCTCATGATACTAGGAAGCCTAGTGGCCAATGCAATCTATATTATGATTAGGCTTTATATATTTGAAGTTAAAGAGAATTATTTATTTGAGTTAAATTTTATTAGATTGTTAGGGCTTATAATCCATAACATAAGGTTGTTAAATGCCTAACAAGTGATGATTTATGCTTGTAGCCCAAAGGAAACATCAACTTCGGATCTTAAATCTAAGGAGCTTTAGCATAAGCTATAGCACGACCTAAATCTAAGCGAAGATGGACATGATGATTTATCTCTATAAGAGAGAATAAACTGCCTAACTTCTGGACTTATAATTACCTAGTGTGGCTACCAGCTAACTCCTCTTACGATTTTAAAACCATGTGGTGTGATCATATGAATCTACAAGATAGTTGGGCTATTATTTATTTAAAAAGAGACTAAATTTTTATACCCACTCCCTAGGAGACTAGAGCATGAGTGGTATGAGTAATGACTTAATCTAATGCAAAAAATATATATTTTCAAATTTTATTTATTTTTTGGTGCTTCATTTGGACAAAGGCTTTAGGATTTTAATCCCTACATGCATGATAAAATAAATTTGTTGGCTAAATCAGAGAGAATGGGGGTGTTTTCCAACACAAGGGAGCCCTCACAGGTCAAGCATTCCCTTATCATGCAAGGATGGAAATCCCCTATTTTCAATAGTAAAACAATATGCATGCATGATGTGAGACATATAACATTCAGCTAAGGGATTGCTAAATTATTTAATTATCTTTATTTACATCTTAGGCTTTATGGTGAGGTTATGACTTGTAAAAATTTTTAGTTATGAGTGATTACTTTGGTAGAAAATTTATTTTATCCTAAGAGTCTAATCACATAGAGGCTATACATTGAAGCATCATACATTTAAGAAACTAGGAAAAGCATGCCATTTCTAATGTGCAAACTAAATAAATCATCAAATATTTTATAAAATAGCGTAAAAGAATAAGAGGCCAATGTGGTCGGGTACTGCCATACAACCCGAAAAGGAAAAAAATGGGTAGCCAAGCTCTACCCTTATACAACCCAAAATATGAAAGAATAATTATAATTTTATTTAAATGCTATGGGGGTCTTCACTTTTCACTCTTTCATCTACATTCTTCTTTCTTTGATTTGGATGTGCTTGCTTCAAAGGCATCACAAGGCACCTCAAGACAAAGCCTTCTAGTCATTGCTCATCCTAATCCCCTATAGAATTAATCCTAATTCCTAATACAAAATTACATTAAAAATAGAAAAAAGTAAATCTTACTACACCCTGCAAAATAAGCGTTAGCAAAACATACATACAACCCAAATAATTATATTTATAATTTGGACTTAGCACCCTGCATATAGGTAACCAAGTCCACCTGTCCTAACTTAGATTATGCTTAGGGGTTTAAGCAACCAACAAAGAGAGCATTTATATTTATTTTTTTAAGCAAACCCTTTAGCACAATCTCCTGCAAAAAATTTGATTAGGCTATCAACAGCTTAACATCCAGTCTATGAAGTAGACATCCTAACATCTAGTCTAAAATAATGCATCACAAAATAAAATATACATCACATCATGCATCATCCTAACTTAGGACTAGAAGTGGTGACTTAGTTATAATGTGTGTGTTAAAGCTTGTGTTGTGTGTCTCAACTAGGACATTAGAGTTATGTTATCTAAGTGTAGAAAATATTCAAATTATCATGAAGGGTTGAAATCACTTGAAGTTATTTAATTGATTTGAGATTTTAATTTGTATTTTCTTTTATTTCACTTGATTTACGCTTAGCAACTAAGTGTTGTAAAGAGATGGAAGAGGATTGCTCTCTTTCATCCCTACCTTAAGTCACTTTCTAAAGAGTATTAATTTGATTTAGTTCTCTTTAGTGAATGACTTATTAGATGATTTTAAATTCATCCTAAGTTTAGGTTCACTTTAAATAACTCTATTCAATATGAAAGGCTTCTAAAAATTAATATAATTGAATTAGTATCATATGACATATATTAACTCATTCCTTTCCATCACATATAGCATGCACATGATTCTAATCCTAAGTGTATCTATACATGCAATAAGTTTTAGCACACTTATATGATGAATGTATATATGTGTATTTAAAGTTTATATTCATTTATGTGATTGAAGTATTTAATCATATTAGCTTAAAGCTTTATCTAGATTTTTATACAAAAATACATAGGAATAAAATTAAATAAGTACGTGTCATTATTAATAAGGGAAGTTAGGTAATCAAATGACCTCATTGGGGCTAGCTAAAGCCTTGTATTCTCGGGATGTCCAAACTATATACCCATTTGCATTCAAATATATGCAAATTTATATACATGAATATGAGAAAGAAAGCTCCAAATCAGATGACTAATTAATCTAGACACTTGATCGATTATGGATGCATCCCTTTTTAGTAGAAAAGATGGATTTTCATCCTTTAGCCACACATGCATACACATGTACAGAGAAATGAGCAAGTACATGCCATTGTTAACCAATGATGTGAGGTAATCAAATGATCTCCTTAGGGCTAGCTAAAGCCTCATATTCCCGGAATGTCTAGACTATATACTTTGTTATCTCACTACACATGAATGTATATGAAAATGAGAGAAAGAAAATCATGAAAAAATCATATTTTTTCTTTGATTAATATATTTATGTATGTGAAACAAAATTTTATCCCAATTCTAATGTAGAAACACATGTAAATGAAATAAAATAAGTATGTGTCATTATTAACCATGGAAGTGAGGTAATCAAATGTTCTCCTTGGGGCTAACTAAAGCCTCGTATTCCTAGAATATCCAGATTATATACTGATTAACATTCAAATACATGTAAAACTACACATGAATTAAGGAAAAGGAAGCTTCACCTCACATACCTAAGTTATAAGCACATGCAAACCTATATGTATTCATAACTACTATCACTCTAATCAATGTAATTGATTTATAAACTTTAGAAAAATAATTTGAATTTATTAGTGATAATAGCCACACATATTATAAATTAATCCAACATATGCAAGCTTGCATAAAGAAAAATCGTTTGATTCAATTAACTTTGAAAAGGTGAATGTATGATCTCAAATGGCATACAACATTTAACATGATTGGAAAGGAATAAAAAAACATAAACACATGATTTCATTCAATCAAATTAGTTTCTAAGAATGATCATATAAAGCTATTTAAAGTAAACCAAAGCTTTCTTAATATCATTTTTAATTTCATATTTTGATTTGATTTAAGGATGTGAGAAAAGGTTTGCTGATCCAAAGCCATTCCCACATTTGTTAATTGATTTTGTTTAATGAAATATAATTAAGTTGATTTTATGAGTTAATTAGGTTATAACAAGCATTAAATACATTAATTAACCCTTTCCTATGTTACCTTAATATAATCATACAAATAATTATGAGCTACCATGATATGCATATGAATTGGAAATTAAATTAGCAATGATTGTAAGAAATAAAAGGGACTTAATATAATTGGCTCATAATTAATGGTTAATTAAGTTAAGGAACTTAATTAAGTACTATTATGGTTTTCCACACATATGGATAAACCATAATTTCCTTAAATGGATTTAGGTTGTTAAACACCTAAAGACCTACCCAAGATTTACTTAATTAAAATTTGATATGATTATGATTTCAATTTAACTAATAAGCAGTTTAATTAATTAATTAAGCCTTGATTGATTTAATTAATGAAATGAACTTAGGTAAATAGATTAGAAAGGAGGCCCTAACCTTATCCCATGGGTTCATTCACTATTCAACAATGATTAGCTATTTAATTAATTAATTTTTTTATTATTCATGGGGTTAATTAATGATTAATTAACTTAAGAAAGTAATTAAAGCTTAATTAATCAATTATTCTAATTAATTAAGCAATAAATCCCAAGGAAATTATGAGAGGTAGTGGTCATCCCATTAGGTTAACCCACAAAGTTTGGGGTTAATTACTTAAAGTAATTAAAGGATTATTAAGGTAAATATTTTTGTAAAACTCTAATTAAAACTTAATTACTATTCCAAATTAGTTTAGAATATTTTTAATAAATTCTCCTCTAAAATACCTTTAAAATGAGTATTTATTTATATTTTTTATTTTTCTATAATTAGTTATGATTTTTATAAATTTCAGCCATTAAAACACAATAATTAAGCCTAATTAACCCTTAATCCTGTCAGTGACATGTAGCGAGCAGACACAGCATTCTTTCCACATGACACTGTAGGATTGGTTATTAAAAATAATCCTAGTCAGCCCTTGCATAGTGGCACTTTTCTATCTCTTTAGAGAATGTGAGAGTGCACTTGTTATTTAGCTTAGTGGGCAACCTTCCAAGTTAGCTTGGGTCCTTAAGATTAACCTTCAGAACAGTTTGATGCCCTTATTTTGGATTTTGAATTGTATCTTAAGAAGAATTTAGAATTTGATTATATCCAACGACTGGTTTGCTTCTTCTTATGGTGTTGATCAAAGTGGTAAAACCCTACCACTACAACAATTAACTTATGTGATATCTTCTAAAAGAGAGATAGAATTGATGTTTACCAACTCTTTTTTGTGCCCAAAGTTTATCCCATTATACCTTTAAAATCTGATGATTCTAACTCTTTATTGATAGTGACACTATAAAAGCTTAGAATGGGGGCATCTCTACTCGAGTTGGAATTATTAAAGATATCAAGTCCATTGATACTGTTATTTTATTTATTATGATCATTATTATGATTATCATTTTGAGAGTTGTCTTCTTTTGGAAATTAGGATTCAAGTCATTTGAGTCATACTTATCTGAAATAGATAAGACATACTCAAAATCCTTGTCAATTTCATTCTTGGCCCCTGAAGGAACCTCTATGGCCTTTCTCCTTTAGAGGTGAGAATCCACATTTTGGTTTTAAGTTGAATTCCATCATAAATTTTTATTATTAACCATAACTTTATGACCAATAACAGTGAATATTGCATTATCATAAGTCATCGTAAGATTCTCAAGCTCTATGTCTAATTTGATTTAGACATTTTTTATAGATTTAAAGAATTTGGACCCACACTCATCAAATTTGAATATGATAAGGGGGTTCAAATAAATAGATTTTGATTTGGAGAGATTTTGAAGAGAATTTCTTTGGAATCGCACAAGTCAAATGTTGATATGACTGTAAGTTCAGAGAGCTTTGAATGGGACCTAATAAATTTTGGAACCTTACTTTTCAAATATTAATATGACAGTAGGTTTAAAATTTTAGGATTTTTTTTTTTGGTTTTTAAAATGGAACTCTCACTTAACAAATTTAGGTATATTAAATGGAGTTCAATTATATGTTGATATTGATTGTTGTGTGTTGATATGTTGTTTTGTTTTGATTTTTGAAGAGGAAACTCCCATTTAACAAATTTAGGTATATTAAATAGAGTTAATTTTGTTTGAAAATATGTTTTGAAATTTTTTTTGGAGAATGTCTTGATAAGGGGTTTAAAATTTTTTGGAGAAACGATTTTTGTCTTTGTTTAATTTTGATTTTAAAGAGAGAACCTCAATTTAACAAATTGGATTATGTTAAATGGGGTTTATATGATTTTTATTTTGAAAGGACTTTTGAAATTTTTTGTAAAAGATATGTTTCTTATTTTACTTTGGAATTTATTGAAATTTTGTTAAGCATGGGATGAGCCTTGCTTCACCAATCTAGTGGGAAGAGGTTCTAAATTTTATGCTTGGTTATTTTTCTTTTCTTTAGTTAATTTATTTTTATCTATTGGGGGACCCAATAGAGGTTTTAAGACCTACATGGAGTGAGGTCTTAAAACCTAAAGGATGTTGGCTAGCTTTTCTTAAGGATGAAATAAGCTAAGTGCCAATGTAAAGAAAGATAGTCTTGAGCTTATATAAAATATAAGTCCACTATCGATGCTTAGAGACAATAATTATCTACTAAAGATGGAGAGAGGAATTCTCCCCAGCGGAGTCCCCAGAAAAATCTGTGGTGTTTATTTTTGGATGTGGGGGGACACCATGCAGATCATAGGGTGGTACTTATTGAAGTGATCGAGTACAACATTAAGGTATGATGTACTATCTCAAAAGAAAGAGACATCACCCTTCAATGGACCTAATCACCTAATAAGGACTCCTAAGGCATGATAGGTCTTTGAATATACCAGAGATTTTTCTCTTACTTTATATGGATGAATAATGCAGGGTTTATATTAAAACTAGTTCTAAAGTTCCCTATAGGGGCAAGCCTCTATAGTTAATTACATATTCGAGGATGAAATTTTCTAAGAATACTCTCGATTAAAGTTGGAAATTATCATCTCCAAAGATTTAAGTGCTAAACTATCAAAGGATTGGTTATATTTAGAAAATCAATCGGGATAGATCAAATGGAGAGACTTATTTAGAAGCCAAAGGAGATGAGTAGGGAATGCTTATGTTACTAGGAAGCCTAGTGAGCATTCCAATTTATCTTATGATTGGGCTTTATATATTTAAAGTTGAAGAGAATTATTTATTTGAGTTGAATTTTATTAGATTGCTAGGGCTTATAATCTACCAAAATAATGTTGTGGAAATGCCTATGAGGTGAGGATTTATGCTTGTAACCTGAAGGAAATAGTAACCTCAGATCCAAAATCAAAGGAGTTTCCGCATAAGCTAAAGCATGACCTAAATCTATGTGAAGATGTACATGATGGCTTACCTTCATAAGAGAGAATAAATCGCCCGACTTCTAGACCTATAACCAGCTAGAGTCAAAGCCAGCTAACTCCTTCTACAATTTTAAAATCATTTGGTCTGGTCATATGAAACTACAAGATAGTTGGGCTATTATTTATTTAGAAAAGAGACTAAAGTCCTTAGACCTATTTCCTAGGAGACTAGAGCATGAGTGGCCTGAGTAATGACTTAATCTAATAAAGAAAATCTTTTCAAATTTTTATTTATTTTTGATGCTTCATTTGGACAAAGGCTTTTGGATTTTAATGCCTACATGCATGATGAAATAAAGTTGTTGGCTAAATCAACAAGAAAGGGGGTGTTTTCCAACATAAGGGATGCCCTCACGGGTCAAGCATTCCCATATCGTGCAAGGATGGAAATCCCCTATTTTCAAGAGTGAAACAATATGCATGCATGATGTGAGACATACAACATTCAGCCAAGGGGTTGCTAAATCTTTTAGTTATCTTGATTTACATCCTAGGCTTTATGGTGAGTTTATGAGTTATAAAAAATTTATGTTATGAGTGATTACTTAAGTAGAAAATTTATTTTATCCTAAGAGCCTAATCACATCCAAGCCACACATTAAAGCATTAAACATTTAAGAAACTAGGAAAAGCATGTCAATTCTAATGCGCAAACTAAACAAATCATCAAATATTTTATAAAATAGAGTAAAAGAATAAGAGGTCGGTGCGGTCGGGCACCGCCATACAACCCGAAAAGGAAAAAAAGGGTAAGCAAGCTCTACTCTTATACAACCTAGAATATGAAAGAATAATTATACTTTTATTTAAATGCTATGGGGGTCTTCACTTTTCACTCTTCCATCTTCCTTCTTCTTACTTTGATTTTGATGTGATTACTTCAAAGGCATCATAGAGCACCCCAAGACAAAGCCTTCTGGTCACTGCTCATCCTAATACCCCATAGCATTAATCTTAATTCCTAATACAAAATTACATTGAAAATAGTAAAAGTAAATGTAACTACACCTGCAAAATAAGTGTTAGCTAAACATACATACAACCCAAGTAGTTATATTTATAATTTCGACTTAGCACCCTACATATGGGTAACCATTTCCACCTGTCCTAACTTAGATTATGCTTAGGGGTTTAAGAAACCAGCAAAGAGAGTATTTATATTTATTTTTTTAAGCAACCCCTTTAGCACAATCCCCTGCAAAAAATGTGATTAGGTTAGGAATGACCAAACATCTAGTCTATGAAGCATACAACCTAACATCTAGTCTACAAAGCATACACCCTAACATCTAGTCTAAAATAATACATCACAAAATAAAATATACATCACATCATGCACTGTCCTAACTTAAGATTGGAAGTGGTGACTTAGTTCTAAAGTCAGTGTTAAAACTTGTGTGGTGTATCTCAACTAAGACATTAGAGTTATACTTTTCTAAGTGTAGAAAATATTAAAATTATCATGAAGGGTTGATTTCACTTAAAGTTATTTAATTGATTTGAGAATTTTAATTTGTGTTTTCTTTTGTTTCACTTGATTTACACTTAACAACTAAGTGTTATAAAGAAAAGGAAGATGATTTCCCTCTTTCATCCCTACCTTAAGTCAGTTTCTAAAGTATATTAATTTGATTTAGTTCTCTTTAGTGAATGGCTTATTAGATGATTTTCAATTCATCCTAAGTTTAGGTTCACTTTAAATAACTTTATTCAATATCACATGACATATATTAACTCATTTCTTTCCATCCTTATAATATGCACATGATTCTAATCCTAAGTGTATCTATATATGAAATATGTTTTAGCACACTTATATGATGAATGTATATATGTGTATTTAAAGTTTATTCTCTTTTATGTGATTGAATTATTTAATCATATTATCTTAAAGCTCTATCTAGATTCTTATACAAAATACTAAGGAATGAAATTAAATAGGTACGTGTCATTGTTAACCAGGAACTGAGGTAATCAAATGACCTCCTTGGGGCTGGCTAAAGCCTCGTATTCATGGGATGTCCAAATTATACACCCATTTGCATTCAAATATATATAAATTTATAGACATGAATATGAGAAAGAAATCTCCAAATTACATGACTAATTAATCCAGACACTTGATCGATTATGGATGCAAGCCCTTTTAGTAGAAAAGATGGATTTTCATCCTTTAACCACACATATATACACATGTAAAAAGAAATGAGCAAGTACATGCCTTTGTTAACCATGGAAGTGAGGTAATCAAATGACCTCCTTGGGGCTGGCTAAAGCCTCGGATTCCTAGGATGTCCAGACTATATACTTTGCTATCTCACTACACGTGAATGTATATGTAAATGAAAGGATGAAAATTATGTAAAAATCTTTTTTTTTTCTTTGATTAAGACATTTATGTATGTGAAACAAAATTACATCATAATTCTAATGTAGAAACACATGTAAATGAAATCAAATAAGTACTTGTCATTGTTAACCAGGGATGTGAGGTAATCAAATGACCTCCTTGGGGGCTAACTAAAGCCTCGCATTCTTGGGATGTCTAGACTATATACTTATTAACATTCAAATACATGTAAAACTACACATGAATTAAGGAAAAGAAAGCTTCACTTCACATACCTAAGTTATAAGCACATGCAAACATATATGTATTCATAACTACTATCACTCTAATCAATGTAATTGATTTATAAACTTTAGAAAAATAATTTGAATTTATTAGTATTAACAGCCACATATATTATATATTAATCCAACACCAAGCTTACATAAAGGAAAACTGTTTGATTCATTCAACTTTGAAAATGTGAATGTAATGGCATATAACAATTAACATGATTGGAAAGAAATAAATAAATATAAACACATGCTTTCATTCAATTAAATTAATTCCTAAGAACAATCATATTAAATAAAAGTATTTAAAGTAAACCAAAACTTTCTTAATATCATTTTTAATTTCATATTTTGATTTGATTTTAAGGATGTGAGAAAAGTTTTGCTGATCCTAACCCATTCCCATGTTTTTTATTGATATAGTTTAATAAAATCTAATTAAGTTTATTTTATGAGTTAAGTAGGTTTTAACAAGCATTAAATATATTAATTAACCCTTTACTATGTTACCTCAATATAATCATCCAAATAATTATGAGCTAGCATGATATGCATATGAATTGGAAATTAAATTAGCAATGATCCTAAGAAAAAAAAGAGACCTAATGTAATTGGCTCATAATTAACGGTTAAGTAAGTTAAGGAACTTAATTAATTACTATTATGGTTTTCCCACACATGTGGATTAACCATAATTTTCTTAAATGGCATTACGTTGCTAAACACCTAAATACCTACCCAAGATTTACTTAATTAAAATTTGATATGATTATGATTTCAATTTAGCTAATTAAGTAGTTTAATTAATTAATTAAACCTTAATTGATTTAATTAATGAAATGAACTTAGGGAAATAGATTAGGGAAGAGGCCCTAACCTTATCCCATCGTTTCATTCACTGTTGAACAATGATTAGCCACTTAATTAATTAATTTTTTATTATTCATGGGATTAATTAATTATTAATTAACTTAAGAGAGTAATTAAAGCTTAATTAGTCAATTTCTCTAATTAATTAAGCAATAAATCCTGAAAAAATTATAGGAGGTAGAGGTCATCCCATTAGATTAACCCACAAAGTTTGGGGGTTAATTACTTAAGTAATTAAGGAATTATTAAGCTAATTAAATTTTTAATTAAACCCTAATTAAGCCTTAATTACTATTCCAAATTAATTAAGAACATTTTTAATAAATTCTCCTTTGAAATACCTTTAAAATGAGTATTTATTTATATATTTTTTATTTTTCTACAATTAATTATAATTTTTACAAATTTTAGCCATTAAAACATATTAATTAAGCCTAATTAACCCTTAATCCCATCGGCGCCATGTGGCGCACTAACGTGGCATGCTTTCCATGTGGTGCTGCAGGATTGGTTATTAAAAATAATTATAATGAGTGCTTGCGCGGTGGTGGTAGAACATGCTTTCTCCTGTGTCGTCTGATCTAAGATCGGATGGCCTCAATTAATTTCGTGGCTTGATAGGATTAAATAGGATCGAACTATTAAATCTAATCACGACCATCCATTCCAATCACGAGAATGAATGGTGTGTGATCTATCTTCGCACGAACGAGGGAGATGGAGTTTGTCCGCTATTGCTCATGTGATCTGAGCTCGGATTAACTCCAAACGGATCCCACACCTTCGCATGAAGGATCCAAGGGGCATACCTCACCGAAGTTCAAGATCGGTGGCAAATCTAATTGAGGAAGCTTTGTCCAGTGGAGATGAAGCCCTACTGATCAACAGGAGCCTTAATTTGGTGTAGTTTGCTTGAAAGACCAATACTCAAAGCTTGGGAGGCCAGCGTTGATCAAAGTTCACCCTCCAATCATAGGAAAGTTTGGGGGATGATTTTTTTTGCTTGATTGGCTCTAGAGATGGTGTGTGCAAAGTTAATTGCACTTTGGTTGTGGTTTGAGCAAATGGGAATCAGATGGAGGATGCCCTATTTTGACTTGACGGAAATCAAGAATAGGGAGGCTTTGGGGATTTGGAAAAGCTTTAGGAAACTCTCTTGAGAATGCTAGGACTCTCATTATGCTCCAATGCTTAGTTTGGAATGAATTAGAGGGGGATATACCCTCTCCTTCCTTTGATCGGACAGCCTAATCAGATTTGGCTCCTAGTGTCTGTTCGGCCACCTCAAACGATCATGGGTTATAGGGAGTGGACTAGGTAGCTCAGTTTGGTTGGGTGAAGGTGTGGAGGTGGCTGGAAAGGAGGGTAGTGGGTGTCCTTGGTGTTCAAAATGCTTCAATTGGGGAGGTGAGGTGATTTCACCTCCCATGGGTCATTGTTAACCCAACCAACACTTGGGTAAGGTTGGGCAGTGTCCATAGTGCCTAGGTCAACCATTGGGAGGGTCCCAAGTGGCCAAGGAATGGAAATGACCACTTACATGGGTGATTTGTCTCATGTGATACCCTTAAGCTAAGGGTAGAATGGTTATTTGGCATTAGATTTGATTTGGGTATATTTGAAATGAGTTAAAAGTGGGCTTGCCTTAATTTCAAGTGATTTGGAGTTCATTTGGTTAGGATTGGCTCAATTTGACTCAAATGGGTAAAATTGGGTTTGGCTGGGCCAAGTTGACCAATTAGTCAAATGGGTCAAACCAAGGGTTGGGTCAAGTTCATATGATCGTTTGGGATGTATTGATACCATTGGTTTTGTTTGGTTTGGCTTAGATTTGATTTTGGCTCATTTGAGTTCAATTGGGTCAAGTGGGTCAAGCTAAGCAATTTGACCCAATTGGCCAAATTGGCTTGAGTCATGGCTTAGTTTGGATTTGGTTGATCATCTGGAATATGTTGTAGGCTTTGGTTGATTTTAATTTGGATTTGATTGGGTTTTAGGTTGGTTTAACCCTTTAGGTCAAGTTAGGTTCAATAGTTCATTTGGGTTTAGTGGGTCAATTAGGCTTAATCGAGGCTCTGGTCAAGTTCAACAATCAATTTAGAATGAACTTGAGCCATTAGTTGCAATCAATTTGGATTGTATTAAGATTTGACCCATTTTGGCCATTTAGGTCAAATTGGGTCAACTTGGGTCAAGAGGGCCAATTGGGTTTGGTTTGGCTCAACTGAAGGTCAAGACATGTTCAAATGTTGGTTTTTGATGGGTATGGGTCATTGCTTTCAATTAATTTGGCTTAAATTTCAATTTGGCTAGTTTATGTTCATATGGGTTAAGGGGTTGATTTTGTCAAATGACCAAGTTGGCTTGGTTTGACCCAATTTATGACAATTGATCATCTTATGATGATCAACAATAATGATATGAGGCTTTGTTGGATTTGGTTCAATCCAATCTGAGTAGGATTGGAATTTGACTCAAATAGGTCAAATTGGCCACTTTGGATCAAGTGGACTAATTGGGTTTAGTTGGATTGATTTTGGGTTGAGTTTGATTTAGTTGAGTTTATATATGGATTTGGGATTGATATATAAATTCAATTGCAGTTGATTTGGGTTTGGATGAGTTTTGGATCATTTGAATATTTCAAGTCAAATGGGTTAGGTTAGATTTGGCCTAGGTTGATTTTGGTTTGGCATGTTAATTGTAGATTTCATTTATATTTGTGAATATGATTGAAGGTATAATTTATTCATGAGAAAATCAATTGAATTTGGGTTATGGAATGAAAGAATTTGGTTAAGTCCATGGAGTTGGGTCATGTGGCTTAGGTTTGGATTTTGATTTAGTTTGATTTAGTTTTGATGATTTAAGTGCATATTTCATTTATATTTGTGAAGATGGTTGAAGATATGATTGATTTGTGAAAAAATTAATTGAGTTTGGATTGATTTGAAGGCAAATTTGGCTAAGTTCATGAACTTGATTCATAGGACTTAGATTTGGATTTAATTTAATTTTGATTTAGTTTTAGTTTAGTTTTGATCATATGAATGTAGATTTGATTTACATTTAGTAAGATGATTGAAGATATAATTAATTATGAGAAAATTAATTGATTTTGGATTAATTTGGATGGTATTTTGGCAAAGTTCATGAAAGGTCACATGGCTTAGGTAGAATTTGATATAATTGCATATTTTGGAAAATTAGATTTAGAATTGAGTTTGATTGTAAGTTTGATGGATTGATTGAAGGGTTGAATTGATATTTGATAAAATCACTTGAGTTCAGATTGATTTGAATTTGGCTAAGGTTAAGTCCATATGATAAAATCATAGGGCTTATGTTGATTTTGAGTTTGGATTTGATCATGAGCTTCAATAATTTGGCTTGGAATTTGGATTTGGATTTGGTATTTGGTATTTGAATTCAATTTTAGGTTTTGTTATAGCTTAAGAAGATGAACATGGATTAGGTTTAGACTATATGGTAGGTGTGTTTCCCTAAGTCCGAAGGCATAGCCTAATCCTATGATTAACCCTTCTAAATCTCTAAGCTTAGGTTAATTGTTCACCTAAATGCTAAAAGTGTCTTATGACAAAGGAAGTCTTAGTGTCTAGAAGACTCCTAAGTCTAAGAAGAGGGGATGAGAACTCACTCCAAAAGTGAGGTCAACAATAACATTTCACCACTTCTTTCCATCATCAATAGCATATAGATTTCTTCATTCTCATTATTCATGATATTTGATTTAATACACATATATATACATACAAGTGGTGTTTATTTTTGGATGTGGGGTGGACACCACGTAGAACGTAGAGGGTACTTATTGAAGTGATCGGGTAAGACATTAAGTCATGATGCACTCTCTCGAAAGATAGAGATATCACCCAACAATGGACCTAATTACCTAATAAAGACTCCTAAGGCATGATGGGTCTTCGAATATACCAGAGATTCCACTACTTTACACGAAAAAGTAAAGCAGGGTTTAATTTAAGCCAGGTTCTTAAGTTCCCTATGAAGGCAAGCCTCCATAGTTAATTACATCTTGGGAAATGAGATTTTCTAAGAATACGCTCGATTAAAGTAGACAATTATTATCTCCAAAGATTTCAAAGTCAAGCTTATCAAAGAATTGGTTCTTTTGGAAAATCAAGTGGGATTGTTCAATTGAGAGGACTTATTTTGAAATCCAAAGGAAGATGAGTATGAAATGCTCATGATACTAGGAATCCTAGTGAGTATTTTAATCTATCATATGGTGAGGCTTTATATTTTTGAAAATGAGAAGATTTATTTGTTTGAGTTGAAATTATATTAGATTGCTAGGGCTTATAATCCATCAACACAAGATTGTGGTAATGCCTAAAAGGTGAGGATTTCTACTTGTATCCTAAGGAAAACTAGATACCTCAGATCCTAAATCTATGGAGCTTTAGCACAAGCTAAAGCATGACCTAAATCTAAGCGAAAGGTGGACACAAGAGTTTATCTCCACAAGAGGGAATAAACTCATCTAACTTCTAGACTTACAACCACCTGAAGTGGCCACGAGTTAACTCCTCCTACGATTTAAAACCATGTTATTTGTTTTATAAAATTACATGATGACTAAGATTGTTATTTAATTGGAAAGAAACTAAAGTCCTAAACCCACTCCCTAAGAGACAAGAGCATGAGTGGTATGATCATATGACTTAGTCTAAAATGCAAATCTTTATAATTTTTATTTCATTTTAACAAGTTATTTTGGACAAAGGACTTAGGATTTCTTATGCCTAAATGCATGATCAAATATGGTTATTAGCTAAATCAGTGATAAGAGGGTGTTCTCCACCACAAGGGATGCCCTCACAGGTCAAACATTCCCCTAACGTGCAACGATGGAGATCCCGCATATTCAAGGAAGAAGTAATATGACATGCATGATGTGAGACATACAACATACAGCTATAAGGTTACTAAATCTTTTAATTATCTAGTTTATAATTTAAGCTTTAAGGTGAGGTTATGAGTTGATTAAATTTTAATTATGAGTGATTAGTTTGGGTAGAAAAAGTAGTTTTTATCCTAAGAGATTATGCGGCCAGTGCGGTGATTATGCGATCCTATTACATAATCTAAACATAACATCAACTAATTTTATAAACTACCGTAAAAGAATAATAGGCCGGTGCGGCCGGGTACCACTGTACACACCAGAAAAAGGGAAAGATGGGTAGCCGATCTTTATCCTTATACAACCCAGAATATGAAAGGATAATTTTACAATTATAAACAAATATGTGTTATGGGGGTCTTCACTTCTTCATGTCTTCATATCTTCTTTCTCCTTCTTTAATTTTGATTTGATTTTCTCCAAGGCATCACAAGGCACCCCAAGACTAAGCCTTCTAGCCACTGCTCATCCTATTCCCCCATAGCATTAATCCTAATTCCTATTACAAATTTATATTTATATAAGAAAAGTATATCTAACTACACTTGTAAAATAGAAGTTAGCTAAACATACATACAAACCCAAGCAGTTATATTCATAATTTAGACTTAGCACCCTACACATGGATAACGAAGCCCACCTGCCCTAATTTGGATTATGCTTGTGGATTTAATCAACCTACAAAGAGAACATTTATATTTATTTTTGAGTAACCCCTTAAGCACAATCCCCTACAAAAAATAATATTAGGTTAAGAGTAGCCTAACATCCAGTCTATGAAACATGAACCCTAAAATCCAGTCCAAACCATTACATAACAAAACAAAACATACATCACACATACACCATCTTAACTTAGGACTAGAAGTGGCGGTTTAATTCTAATATGTGTACTAAGGCTTTGTGTGGTATGTCTTACTAAGCATTAGAGTTATAATTTTCTAAATTTAGAAAAATTGAATTTAACCATAAAGGTTGGTTTCACTTAAAGTTATTTAGTTGATTTATGAATTTTTATTTATGTTTCATTTTATTTCATTCGATTTATACTTAATATCTAAGTGTTATAAAGAGAAGAAGGAGGCTTGCCCTCTTTCATCCCTACCTTAAACCACTTTCTAAAGCACATTTTTATAATTTAATTCTCTTTGGTGAATGGCATATTAAGTATTTTCTTAATAATCCAAAGTTTGGGTTAACTTTAAATAATCATATTCAATATGAAAGGCATCTTAAGATTAATATAATTGAATTACTATCACATGACATATATCAATTCATTTCTTTCCATCACATGTAACATGCACATGGTTTAACACTTAGCATATCTATACATACAACACATTTTGGCACACTTAAATGATGAAGGATGAATACATACTTAGTGGGAAAAGAAGACTTTCATTCATTAAGTAAGTATACATGCATATGTATAAAATATATAAAAAAATACGTGCCATTGTTAACTAGAGAAGTGGGATTATCAAATGACCTCTTTGGGGCTACTTAAAGCCTCGTATTCCTAGGATGTCCAGACTATGTACTTGTTATCTTAAATACATATTAATGTATACATAACTATGAAGATGAAAGTCATGCAAGAGGTGATATTTCCTTTAATTAAAATATTTATATATACAGATTAAAGCTTTATCCAAATTCTAATACAAAAATACATCGGAATGAAATTAAATAAGTACGTAGATTTGTTAACCAGGTAAGTGAGGTAATCAAACGACCTCCTTGGGGCTACTTAAAGCCTTATATTCCCAAGATGTCCAGACTATATACTTATTAACATTGAAACATATGTACATTCATATACATGAATAAAAGAAAGAAGATTTACATCTGCATACTACATGTTTTAGTGACTTAGGTAATTATGAATGCATGTATTTTTAGTAGAAAATGAGAGGGTATTCATTCTTTAATCACATACACATTCACATGTATAAATGATATAAGCAAATACATGTCATTGTTAACCAGGGAAGTGAGATAATCAAATGACCTTCTTGGGGCTACTTAAAGTCTTGTATTCTCAGGATGTCTAGACTATATATTAACTATCTTAGACACATATTAATGTATACATGAATTAGAAGAATAAACACCATGCAAAGATTGTATTTTTCATTGATTCAATTATTTATGTATATGAATTAATGTTTTATCCAAATTATAATACCAAAATATATAAGAATAAAATCAAATGGGTACGTTCCTTTGTTAACTAGGGAAGTAAGATAATCAAATGATATCCTTGGGACTACTTAAAACCTCGTATTCCTGGGATGTCTAGACTATATACTTATTAGCATTCAAACCCATGTAAATCTATATATAAGAAAATGAGAAAGAAAGCTTCACATTCATATGACTAAGCCATAAACACATGAAAATCCTATATGTATTCATAACTATCATCAATCCATATGTTGTTATTAATTTATAAACTTTGAAAAATAGATTTGAATTTATTAGTGATAATAGTCACATATATAATTAAGTTAATCCAATACATGCAAGCTTACATAAATAAATTCCATTTGATTCATTTGAATTTGAAAGAATGAATGCATGAAACCACATAACATACAACATTTAAGATGATTGGAAAGAAATAACCAAACATAAGCATGTGATTCATTCAACTAAATTAATTCTTAAGGATAATCACATCAAATAAAATTGTTTAATAGAAATCAAAGCTTCTTATTAATTTGAATTTTGGATTTAGATTTGATTTAAAGAGGAAGGAAATTATTTATTGTTTTAATCTCATTCCCATGTTGGTAATCTTAATTAATTCAAGGAAAGATAATTAAATCAATTTTATGAACTAAATTAAATTGAATCATTAATTAAATCACTTAATTATCCTTTCCTATACTTCCTTAATTTGATTAATCATTTAATCATGAGCCGCAAATGATATGAACATGTGAGAAAATAAAATTGCAATGCTCCTAAAAGACCAAATGCAATTGGCTCATAATTAAATATTAATTAAATTAAAGAATCTAATTAAATAATTTTATGATTTTCTACACTTATGGGTTAATCATAATTTCCTAAAAGGGTCATTATGTTATTAAACACATAAAGAGAAACTCTTAATCTCATTATTAAGTTTCTGATGTGGTTTGCATTTCAATTTGATTTAATTTAATCACTCAATTGATTAATTAATCACTTAATTAATGACCATCTTTAGTAATCCTCTTAAATGAAATGAACTTGGTAAAGAGACTAGGAAGGGGTCCTAATCACTCTCCCTCATCCACTTATAATTAATCAATGATTAGGCTTTAATTAATTAATTCTTATTATTTGGAATGTTAATTAGTCATTAAAGTAATTAAAGGGGGTAATTAAGGTTTGAATTATCAATTCCCCTAATTACCTAAGCAATAAATTCCAAAAAAAATATGGGAACCAGAGGTCATCCCATTGAATTAACACATAAAGTTTGAAATCAATTGCCCAAATAATCTAGGCTTAATTAAGCTAATCAAGCATACACTCAAACCTTAATTAAGCCTTAATTACTATTAAAAATCAAATGAAAATATTTTTAATTAAATCTCCACTATTTCACCTTTAAAATGAGTATTTATTTGTATTTTTTGGATTTTTTTCTACAATTAGTTATGATTTTTCAAAATTTTAGTGATTAAATCCTATTATTAAGCCTAATCCAGGTAGTGCCACATGGATCACTAACGTGTTGCACTGTCCACATGGTCCATGAGATTAGTTATTTAAAATCGTCTAACTCAGTGCTGACGTGGCGGCGGTAGATGCGCTTTCATCCCAGCCATCCGATCTAAGATCGGATGATGAAGATTAATCCCAAAATTCCTTAAGTTTAAATTGAGATGAATCAAATCAAAAGATCACATGCATCCATTCCAATCACATGCAATGGACGACGAGTGATCTATCATCCCCCGAGTGATAGAAGATGAACACCGTCTGCCTTCCTCTGCCCAAATTGGGCTCGCCAGAGCTCGGAGAGGCTCGGTATCGATCCCACACCTTCATGGAGTTGATCTACAAGGATCCTATGGTGGGATTCGCATGGAATTCACATTTTCTTTCAAAAGGCATAAAAAATTTTGGAAAATACCTCACCAAAGCTTTGGACTGGCAGTGAACTGACCGAGGTTGCTTCGTCTTGAAGAGGCAAAGCCTTATTGAGAAGATGATGCCTTGACTCCTCACTGACTATTCTGAAGACCAAATGTCACCGGAATCCTCATCTGAGTTGTTCTAGGGAGGGCTTCTGGTGCTTTACTCGCTCGGGGGAAAGTTTGTTTCGCCTCGCCGAAGCTTGGTAAATGTGTGGGAAGAGTTAATTGAAATGGGGTTGAGTTTTGGTGGTGATTGTCAAAGCTAAGCCTCGGTTTGCCTTGGTTCCATCATCTTGGGTGATGGGAATGCTTAGGGAACTCGGTAGGAAGCTCTTGCGGCTCATCTTGAGTTGGTTGGGCTCTAAGGATGCTTAGTGTGTCAAATTGGTTTGAATTGAGGGGGTATACCCCCTCCTCCCTTAGATCAAATGGACATGATTAGTTTGGCCTCTAGTGGTCGTCCAACCATCGTAGGTGGTCATGGGTGGCAGAGAGGTGCTGAGTTGGCTCGATTTGAGTGGGTGAGTGAGGGGGAGTGACTACCATGGGAGGAGAAGTGGGTGTCCTTGGTTTCCAAGTTTCCCAATGGGAGGATAGGGGTGAACTCACCTCCACTTGGCTCATGTCTGACCTAATCACCCTTGGGTTAGGTGAGCCAGTGTCCCTCTTGCTTAGGTGGAGGCCTAAGAGGCAGCCATGTGGAGGAGAGTAGGTTTGACCATTCAAATGGGGTATTTATCCCAATTAGCAAGCTTTTCCCATTGGGTTTTCGGTCAATTGTGGTCAAGCATGAGTTGGGTTGGATTTGGGCTGACCCAAGGTGAGCCAAGGATGGGTCATACTAAGTTGAATTAGGTTTTGGATTGGTTTGAATGAGTTTAGCTAAATTTGACCCATGTAGGTCAAATTAGGCTAGGTTGAGTCAAGTTACCAATTGGTCATATTTGGTCAAACTAAGGCTTGGGTCAAGTTCAAATGAGTATTTGGAATATTTTGGTGCAATTGGTTTGGTTCAATTTGGCTTAGATTTGATTTTGGCTCATTTGAGTTCATGTAGGTCAAATAGGTCATGTTGAGCAATTTAGCCAAATTAGCCAAATTGGATTGGGTTAGGCATTGGTTCAAATTCAATTGATCAATTGAAGCTTATTGTGATCTTTGATTTCAATCAATTTGGATTTAAGGATGACTTAAACCAAATTGATCCTTTGGGTTAATTTGGGCTAAATGGGTCAATTAATTCCAATTGGTCAAATTGGGTTCAATCAAGGCTTTAATCATGTTCAATGAATAACTTGGAATGAACTTGAGCCATTGGTTGCAATTAATTTTGGTTAGATTTTGATTTGACCCAATTTGGTCTTTTAGATCAAATTAGGTCAATTAGGGTCACGGGGCCAATTAGGTTTGGTTTGGCTCAATTGATGGTCAAGTCATGTTTAAGGATTGATTTTAGGTTAGCATGAATCATTAGTTTCAATTAATTTATCTTAGGATAAGATTTGGTTCATTTGCTTGATATATGTTAAGTGGCTTGATTTGTCAAAGGGCCAAATCAACTTAGTTTGACCAAATTAATTGCAATTGTTCAATCAAGGATTATCAACAATCATTGTATAAGATTTTGATTGGTTTGATTCAATCCAATTTGGGTTGGATTAAAAGTTAGCTCAAATGGGTCCTTTAGGTCACTTTGGGTCAAGTGAGCCTAATGGGTCAATTGGATCAATTTTGGGTTGAATTGAGTTTAGTTGAGTTTGGATATTGAGTTTGGGATTGATTTATAACTATGGTTGCAATTGATTTGGGTTCAAATGGATTTTGGCTCTTTTGAATATTTCAAGTCAAATGGGTTAGGTTAGGTTTGATTGAATTGATTTTGTTTTGATTGGTTTTGATCGTAGATTTGATTTGGTTTGAAAAGTTATGTTGACCTCACTTTTGGAGTGAGCTCTCAACTTCCTTATCATAGATCTAGGACTCTTATATACACTAAAATTTCCTTAGTCTTAAGACACTTCTAGTGATTAGGTGAACACTTAACCTAACCCTAAAGACTTAGAAGAGTTAGCCATAGGGATAGGTTGTGCCTTAGGTATTTAGGAGAACTTTCCTATCCTATAGCCCAAACCAAATCCTTACTTTCTTCTTTCAAATCAAATCACAAATTCAAATCCAAATTCTAAAATCAAATCCAACTATCAAATGATTGAAACCCATGATTAAATTCAAACTCTAAATCCCTTCCTAAGCCCTTTAATTTTATCTTATGGGCTTAGCCTTAACCAAATTCAAATCAACCCCAATCCAATTGATTTTCTTAATTATCAAATTCAATCTCCAATGAAATTCCAAATCATAAATCAAATCCAAATGATTGAAACCCAAATCAAATCAATTCCCAAGTCAAGCCCTTTTGACCTACATCCCTAGATTTGGTCAAATTTGCTTCCAAATCAGTCCAAACTCAAGTGATTTTCTCATAACCCATTTATATCTTCATTTATGTTCACAAATATAAACGAAACATAAATTCAAAAGGCCAAAACCAAACCCAAATCAAATCAAATTCCTAATTTTAGCCCTTTTAGCCAAATTCTTGAACTTGGCTAAATGATACCCAAATCAATTCAAAACTCATGGATTTCTTCATGATTCAATCATTCCTATAATCATTGACCCAAATATAAACATAAACCACCATTATCAAACCAAACCCAAGTCAACCCAAGTCAAGTCCATGTTGACCTCTCTTTACTTGAAATTATCATATGAACCAAAACCCATTGGCTCCAACCAAATTGCAATTGGATTTATATTTCAATCCTAGGCTCATGTGTGAGTTCAACTAAACTTGAATCAAGTCATGATCAAGTCAATTGAGCTATTTAGGCTCACTTGACCCAAAGTGACCAAAAGGACCTTTTTGTGCCAAGTTTTAATCCAACCCAAATTGGATTGAACTAAGCTCATCTAAACCTCACAACATAACCAACAACCACCCTAGGATGATCAATTGCCTTAAATTGAGTCAAACTAAGTCAAACTTAGCCTTTGACCAAGTCAACATTTAACCCAAATGAAACCCAAACTAGCCAAAATCCATCGTACGCCAAATTGATTAAAACCATTAATTCAAATCAACTCATAATCAATGATTGAACATGACCAAACCTTCACTTGAACCAAACCAAGCCTAATTGGCCATTTGACCCAAGTTGACCCAAATTGGCCTAAAATGCTAAAATGGGTCAAATTATGATTTAATCCAAATTGATTTTAACCAATGGGTCAGATTCATTCCAATTCACTTATTAAACTTGACCAAAGCCATAGTTGAGCCCGAATTGACCAATTGGTCAACTTGACCCAACCTAGCCCAAATAGACCTAAAGGGTCAAATTAACCAAAATCCAAATTAAACCAAACTACAGCCTACAATCATTTTCAATTATCCAATAGAACTTGACTCAACACCTAACCCAACCCAACTTGCTCAAATTGGTCAAATTGGTCAACTTGACCCATTTGACTTATATGAACCCAAATGAGCCATAATCAAATCCAAAGCAAATTTAACCAAACCAATGACACCAATACACTCCAATTGGTCATGTCAACTTGACCCAACCCTTGGTTTGACTCAATTTGACCAATTGGTCAACTCGACCCAACCTAACCCAATTTGACCTAAATATGTCAAATCAAGCCAAATTAAATCAAATAAACTCCAAACCACTTGAAATTTGGGTTAACCCACTTTTGACCCATTTTAAATTTGTCCAAATCAAACTTATAGTCAAATGACCACTTTGCCCTTAGGTCTAGGGCATCCCATGAGGTAAGACACATGCACATTTGGTCAATCTCCCCTTGACCACTTGGCACCCATTCATAGGTCCATTTAGGCACCTAGGACCATGGCTGATCTGACCTAAAGGTGGTTGAGTCGACAATGACCCATGGGGAGGTGAAATCACCTCCCCATTCCCATTAGAGCATTTCAAACCTCCAAGGACATCCACTCCTCCCTTAGGAGCCACCTCCTACCCTTCCTCCATTCATGTGAGGCCAAGTGGAATGATTCCCTGCCCAAATCGAGCTCCCCATCTCAGCCATTGATCCACCAAGCTGAAACCATCACCATCATCCAAGGCAAGGAATGAGGGGGTATACCCCCCTCATTCTCACTCAAACCCATAAAGCCACAATTTCGATTCAACCCTAGACCAAGGAAAGAGATCCCGAGCAATTTCAAGGCTTCCAGCTCCCCAAAATCCCACTCTCGGTTTACAAAACCAAGGGAGGTCACCCACAATTGCCATTTACTCAAACCTCCACCAAAGTGCAGTGAACTTTGCACACACCATCCTTGGAGCTAAATGAGCGAGAAATAATCATTTCCCATCATTTCACATTATCCCTGACCATTGAAAGTAGGAGTTTGACCAAGATTGATCACCTACATGTCATAGATTGGAATTTTGAGTGAACTACACCAAATCAAAGCTCGTGCGGCTCAACAGGGCTTCATTTCTACTAAACAAACCTTCCTCAATTGCTGGAACCACCGATCACAAGCTCTGATAAGGTATGTTATTTGAATAAAAATAAGTTGGTATTCTGTGAAAGAAAGCACTATGTCATGTTATTTTCATAGTTAGATTTGCTTATTATGCTTCCCCTAAGGTGTGGGATAAATTTCATCTCCATCCGAGCCCGGGTGAGCTTGGATCGAGCAATAATCAATGGACGGTACCCATCATTCACCGCTCAGAAGAAGATAGATCACGGACCATCCATTCTACATGATCAGAACAAATGATCCTGATCTGATCACGTGTAGAACCACTAATTAATCCTTTGAAACTATACGTTTAATCGTGGTCATCCGATCTTAGATCAGACAATCCATAGAGTTATTGCGCCCGCCGCCATCCGAGTCAGCCTTCGGATGTGACAACTTAAATAGCCACTCCCATTGTGCCATGTGGAAAGTGCACCATGTTAGCTACTGTGTGGCCCGATGGTATTAAGACTTTAATTAGGGTTAATTAATCCATTTTTAAGCCTGAAACTTCTAAAAGTCATAACTAATCCTAGAAAAATTTTAAAAATACAAACTTGGGCACATTTTAAAGATATTTCAGAGTAAAATCTAGAAAAATTATTATTAATTAATTTTGAGTTGTGAATTTTGGCTTAATTAAAGTTTAATTAGAAATCTAATTAGTTTAATTATTCCTTAATTAATCACCTAATTGATCTCCAACTTGCTGTGGATGTTTGGGGGGATGACCTACCTCTCCCATTTTTCTGGGATTTTATTGATTGATTAATTAGAAAAATCAATTTATTAAGCCTTAATCACCTTCTTAATTTAATTAGTGATAATTAATGAATGAATAGTAGTTTAATTAATTATTTAAGCATAATTACCTCTGTTGAATAGTAAGAGAGCTTAGGAAATGTGGTTAGGATACCTTTCCTAATTCATATCCTAAGTTTCCTTCATTTTTTGGAATTTAATTATTTAATGATTAATAAGATAATTAATTGCTTAATTAATTAATAAATATCCAAGATAAAAATCAGAGCCTAATTGAGTGTTTGAAGTGACTTAGGGGTTAAGGGTTGAGGCCTTATCATTGATCCTTTTCAATAAATTAATTTCATCATTCTAATTAAAATATAATCAAACAATTCAATTAACAAATTAACAAACTTGATTAACTCAATCTAAAATTCACTTCATACCTAAGCAACCCTTAATTAACCTTGGGTACCTCTTTGGTTGTTCAATAATCCAAAGTGGGAGATAATGAAACTATGGTTAACTCATATGTGTGAGAAAACTATAAAAGTAATTAAGTAAGATCCCTTAAGCCTAATTAACTATTAATCATGAGCCAATTGCATTAGGCCCCTTTCATTTCTTAGGAGCATTACAAAATTTACTTTCATGTGGTTGCATATCATATTGGCTTACTATTAATTAGTTAATTAACTTAAGCTAGTAAGGGTTAATTAATTGGCTTAATTCATACCCTGACCTAATTAAACCATAAAATCAACTTAATTACTTCTTCATTAAACCAAATTAACTCACACATGGGGAATGGAATTAGAATTAGCAAACCTCTTTCATTTCCAAAATTAAATCAAACCCAAAATTTAAAAAAAAAAGTCATTAAAGAACTTTGGTTTATTTTAAATAGCTTTATTTAGTATAATTGTCCTTAGGAATTAATCGGAATGAATGAGATATGTTCCTTTATTTCTTTTCAATCATATTAAATGTTGTTTTCCATATATAATCATGCATTTATTTCTTTTAAAATTAACTAAACAAAATGGTTTCTTTAATGTCAAATTACATGTGTTGATTTAAATTAAAAATAACTGTGTCTATTATTTCTATTAAATCAAAAGGTATCTTCAAAAGCCTACAAATCAATTATAATATATGGAGTGATGTTAATTACAAATATCTATAAGTTTGCATGTGTTGATAATGTAAAATATGCAATATGAAGCTCTCTTTCCTTATCTTACATGAATTTGCATGGGATTTATAAATGTATAGTTCATTTGAAAAGAACACAATATTTGTCTAATCTACTCATATGCATCTCCATGCTAAGACTTAAGAGGAATTTCATATCACATACGTAAATCAAATATGACTTCTTGCATGGCTTTTTGTTCTTGTGGTTCTTTTTGTACATTCACATATATCTAAGAAAAGTTGTATATTAGTCTAGACACCCTGAGACTGTGAGGCTTTAAGTAGCCCTAAGTACATCTTGGACCTTATGCCCCTGGTGCAGAACAATGTCGTCATACTTACTTAGAACTCTTATACATATGCATGTATGATATGACCAATGAATAAGAATCATAAATCAAATAATTCAAATACAACTTTTGCATGGGTTTTTCTATCCTTATAGTTGCTTATACATCTATATGTATCTAAAAAAAGTGGTATATTAGTCTGGACACCCAGGGGCTGCGAGGCTTTAAGTAGCCCTAAGTAAGTCTTGTACCTTAGGCCCCTGGTGCAAAATAATGGCGTCGTACTCACTTAAAACTTTTATACATGTGAATGTGTACTTAGATAACGGATGAAAAATCCCTCTTTTTATTAAAAAGGTATGCATTCATAATTTACTAAAATGAAGTATTTAAATTCCAAACACACATCTTTGCATTCATCATTTAAGTGTGCTAAGACAAACATTTTTCTTATAGGTATGCTTAGGATTTAATCATATGCATGATATACATGATGCAGAGAAATGAATAAACATATGTTATGTGATAGTAATTCATTCTAATTAATCTTGAGATATCTTTCTTATTGAATAAGGTCAATTAGAGTGAACCTAAATTTAGGATTGATTAAAATATATAATAAGTCATTCACAAAAAAAATTGATTAATTAACTTACTTTAGAAGTGACTTAAGGTAGGGATGAAAGAGATATTCCGTCTCTTTCTTCTCTTTATAACACTTAGTTGTTAAGTGTAGACCATATGAAACAAAAGAAAATAATAAGTAAAATCTTCAAATCACTTAAATAGGAATCAACCTTTTATAAATTAAATCCCTCGCACTTAGCAAATTACAACTCTAAATCCTAGTTAGGACATACCACACAAGCTTTAATTCATACACATTAGAATAAGTCACCATTTCTAGCCTTATGTTAGGGCTGTGAAAGGTTTGATGTTTGCTTATTTTATGATGTATTATTATAGACTAGATGTTATGGTGTATGTGTGTAGTCTGGATGTTAGGTAAATATTATCATAATCATGTTTTTTGCAGGGGGGGTTATGCTTAAAGGGCCACTAAATAAAAAATATAAATGCTTTTGTTGTACAAGTTGCTTAGCCCCTAAGCATAATCCAAGTCAGGATAGGTGAGCTTAGTTACCCATGTGTGGGGTACTAAGTCTAAATTCTTCATATAACTATTTTGGTTACATGGTGTGTTTATCTAACATTTATTTTGTAAGTGCAGCTAGATTTACTTTCCATATTTTAACGTAATTTTGTATTAGGATTAGGATGAGTGTTATGGGGGATTAGAATAAGTATTGGTTATAAGACCAAGTCTTATGTACCATGTGATGCTTTTGGAGCAAGCATATCCAAATCAAGCCAAAAGGATGAAAGAAATGGAGCAAATCAAATGAAGAAATGAAGAAGGAAGAATGAAGAATGAAGACGCCCATAACATTCATTATTTGTAATTGTAATTATTCTCTTGTAATCCAGGTTGTATAAGAGTAGAGCTCGGCTACCCACATTTCTTTTCGGGATGTACGATGGTACTCGACTGCATCATCCTTTTATTCTTTTGCAATAGCTTTATAAAATTATTTGATATTTTGTTTAGCTTGTGCATTAGAAAAAAGCATGCCTTCTCATAGTTTGCTTATTATTGGTGATTGTTGTATGGCTTGGATGTGATTAAGCTCCTAGGATAAAAAATTAATTTTTCTACCCAAGCTAAAAACTCATAACTAAACCTCTAAAATAACTCATAACATCATATAAAATCTTAGGAATTAAATCAAGATAATAAAATATTTAGCAACCCCTAGCTGGATGTTTTAAGTTTAATATCATGCATAATCATCTTATTTCACTCTTGTTAAGGAGGGCTTCCATCTTTGCTAGATAGTAAGGGCTTAACCTTTGAGAGCCTATGATGGAAGAACACCCCTTTCCCTTTTGATTTGGCCCATAATCAACTTCTCATGCATTTAGGCATACAAAATCCCATAGCCTATGTCAAAATAAAGAGCCCCAAATTAAATAAAATTTAATAAAAATTTGCATTAAATTTAAGTCATTATTCATACCCCTCATGCTCTAGTCTCGTAGGGAGTGGATTTAAGGACTTAGTTTCTTTTCTAAATAATAATAATCTAGCCATCTTACAAAAGCATATGACTTGCCTACATGGATTTAAAGCATAGGAAAAGTTAGCTGGCTTCCACTCCAGTCTGTAATAAGTCCAGCAATCAGGTGGTTTACTCTCTCTTGTGGAGGTAAACCATATACCTACTTTCACCTTAGATTTAGGTCATACTTTGGCCCTCGTTGAAGCTCCCTAGATTTAGGATCTGAGGTTGCTATTTCCTGTGGGCTACAAGCATAAATTCTCATCTCTTAAGCATTTTCATAATCTTGTATTGTAAAATTATAAGTCTTAGATTTTTAATAAAACTTCAAATAAAATAAATAATTCTGCTCAATTTCAAATATATAAAGCCTAACCATAGGATAAATTGGAGTGCTCACTACGTTTCTTAGTATAATGAGCACTCCCTACTCATCTCCTTTGGTTTCGATAATAACTATTCTATTTTGATCCATCCCACTTGATCTTCTAAAACATAACTAATTTATTAATAGTCCTATCTTTGAATTCTTTGGAGACAATAATTACCTACTTTAATCGAGAGTATTCTTAAGAGATTCATTTTTCTTAAGATGTAATTAACTATGGGGGCTTTCCCCCATGGGAAAATTTAAAACTTGGCCTAAATAAACCTGACTTTATTCATCCATATAAAGTAGGGGGAAAATCTCTAGTATATTCGAAGACACATCATGCCTTAGGAGTCCTTATTAGGTGATTAGGTTCATTGTAGGGTAGTGACTTCTATCTTTTGAGATAATATACAATTCCTTAATGTCATACCTGATCACCTCAATAAGTACACCATCAGATCTATGTAGTGTCCCCCCCCCCCCCCATACAAATGAATCGAAAATAAACACCATAAATTTTTCTAGCGACTCCAGTGGGGACAATTCCTCTCTCCATCTCTAATAGACGATTATTGTCTCCAAGCATCAATAGTGGACTTGCATTTTATGTGAGTCTGAGATTATCTTTCTTTCCATTGGAACATAGCTATTTTCATTTTTAAGCAAAGTTTGCCAACATCCTTTAGGTTTTAGGACCTCACTCCCTATAGGTCTTGAAACCCCTATTGGGCTCCCCAATAGGTGAAAAACAAAATTTGTCAATGAAGGGAAAGATAATAAAAATCTAGAATGTCCTTACCACTAGCTTGGTGATGTGAGGTTCATCATAAAATTTAAGAAAAAAAATTCTTTCACAAAATGAAACTTTCCAAAAGCACTTTTTTTAAAATAGCCACCTTCATTCAACATACTCAAATTTGTTGAATTAAGATTCTATTTTCAAATCATAACATAAAATTGAAACTCCACTCAACACATTTTACATATGCTAGAGTGGAAGTTTCTCTCTTTTCAAAATCAAGTAATCACATACATGGCATCAAAACATATCATTGAAATCTATTTAACATACTTAAGATTTGTTAAATAAATTTCTCCTCTATTTTGGAATCTTATTTGACATGCCACATTTGTTAAACAAAGAATACCCCTCTCTTTCCAAAAAGAAAGAGAGCACATCATATACATTTGATTCCCACTTAAACATATCAAAGTTGTTAAGTGAGAATCTCATTTTCATATGCATTTGATTCCCACTTAACATGTCAAAGTTGTTAAGTGAGAATCTTATTTCATGTCACATTTGATCCCCGCTTAACATATTAGAGTTGTTAAGTGAGAATCTTATTTTTATGTTATATTTTATTACACTTAACATATCAAAGTTGTTAAGTGAGAATCTCACTTTCATATACATTTGATTCCCGCTTAACATATTAAAATTGTTAAGTGAGAATCTCATTTCCATGACACATTTGACTTTCACTTAACATATCAAGTTTGCTAAGTGAGAGTCTCATTTTCATAAATCATATCTGATTTCACTTGACATATTAAATTTGTTAAATAAGAATCTCATTTTCATGACATATTTGACTCCCCACTTAACACACCAAATTTGTTAAGTGAGGATCTCAGTTCCATGTCACATTTGACTTCCACTTAACATACCAAATTTCTTAAGTGGGAGTCCCATTTTCGTAACATATATCAATCACATTTGATTTTGGCTTAACATACCAAATTTGTTAAGTGAGAGTCTCATTTTCAATACACATTTGATTCCTACTTAACATACCAAATTTGTTAAGTAAGACTCTCTTTATTCAAATCACATAACACTTGGGCTTTCACTTAACATACCAAATTTGTTAAGTGAGTATCTCACTTTCAAAGAAAAGCAAAACATATATCAATCATATTTGGCTTTCATTTAACATACCAAATTTGTTAAGTGAAAATCCCATTTTTAAACATAAATCAAACACATGTGGCTTCTACTTGACATATCAAATTTGTTAAGTAAGAAGCCCCATTTTCAAATCAATATTTCACTCATCACATGCAAAAGGTATTTCACAAAAAAAAATTTCAAGCACACAATCACAACCTCTTCTTAGCATACTCAAATTTGCTAAGTAGAGGTTCTTTTAAATCATCAATATTTTCAAACAAGATACACAAAATATAAATATCTCCAAGAAAATCTCCCCTCAAGTTTACAAACCCCACCCAACCTACTTATATTGGTTGGGTATGGGTTCTAAAATTAAATTCAAATGACAAAGACTCTCCTTAATTTCTAAATCTCTCCAACGAGCCCCACTTAACATATTTAAATTGTTGAGTGTGGGTTCAAAATTCCAAATCTATTTTACTCTCTTGGAATGAATATTAAAGCAAAAATCTGACTTAGATTTTATTTCAACACATGTAGAGATATTGTGCATACTGGTCAGTATAATTTGCTTTTGTAGTCAGTACACATGGCGTCACAGAAGTTCATTTTTACTTTCCCCTTCAGGATGGATTTGGCCTTTGATCAAGCCAACCACCCTGAGATTGACTCCACCAACCTGGTTTTCTTCGATCGAGGATTGAGGGAGCACGTTACTGTGAGGGGCGACCTCACCGGCCGGGGATGAGGTGGCTGTAAACCCCAACCACATTAACATGCCCTCTGATTCTGTGTACCCTCCATTGA
The DNA here is from genome assembly GCA_021442155.1 of Cymbidium sinense. NCBI lineage: Eukaryota > Viridiplantae > Streptophyta > Magnoliopsida > Asparagales > Orchidaceae > Cymbidium > Cymbidium sinense. The sequence goes on from CM038222.1 coordinate 95,659,752, forward strand.
AGAGGAAGGCTGTAGTGGTTCCTACACCACATTCTGTGATAGTTTTAGTACCTGCCCATCCAGTCGTCCCTACCGTTGCTCTACCTCCTCATTGGTTACCTCGAAAGGGAAGACTATATTAGCCTCTGAGATAGTCTCCTCCAATATCGAGGTAGATACTAGTTCCCGTTCTACCCTGTTCACTCATACTCAGTGTCACACTAAAATTGAAAGATTAAGCGAGAGCATGAGGGAGCAGCTAGAGAGCTTGAGGCTGCATCCCATGTCACTGTGGAGGGTTCTCCCCGAGAGGTCTCTCCACTTATGACTAGCAACAAGTTCAACCCCCTCTCAGTCTCAGATGGAGAGGAAGATTACCAGAGGATTACTGCTTCTCCTCCACCATCATCATATTATGAGACACTGGATAGGGAGCACAAGAGGCCTTATGTCAAGCATAGGACATTCCTACGCTAGGTTGGCAGAGCATACGAATGCTCAGAGTCTAGTACCTTGTTTGATTTAAGATCATTGATCCCTAGGAGTGTTAGGGGTCAGATTCATAGGGAGAGAGTTGTGTAGGCTCGAGCATCTATTCAAATAGATAGAACAGAGTGATGGAGGTATGTCAGGCAATTGGCAGCCTTCGCTTTGATGAATTTTTCTAATCGTCCCCCGGTCAGGGCTGATCATTCAGATAGGATTATTCTTATCGGCTTTACCCGTCGTAAGCGGAGATCTCCCGTTGAGGAGCAATCGGTGTTGCCTTCACACCGCTCCCCTCATTATCCACCATCACCCATATAGTTCACATCATCCATCACTCCCACCAACATTTAGAATCCCTCATCCGGGGAGAGACCTTCCCCTCTGGTGATCTGGTTATGGCCTAAGGATCCCGCTCCCTCCATCCCACCTGTTGAACTGAGATCGAGCTCCCCTGCTTGACCATCTACCTCTGCTGTGGTTCGGCAAGAGTGGCAACCCAGTAGTGTCATGGTCACACCACCACCACCACCACCATCGAGCGGCGAAGCTGTTAGGGGAAGGTGACAATTTTACATTCATGGTAGTGGATCTCCACACCACCCACTCCGAGCGCCATGAGCATATCTCTTCTAAAAGCATGACCCTCCTGAGTTAGCACTCCAGGGTGCAAGCAGTGTTAGATGTATCTCGTGAGCATACCCCCCTCGACGAGCATGTGTTTGTACTGGCACAGTTAGATCGCTCTATAGACGACATTTTGGCACAGTACTTTGCTGAAAAGAGGGAACTCTTAAGCAGTGATCGCACAGACTCAGAGAATGAGAGGGTAGCCTTTAATCTCGATGAGGATGACCTTCTTGAGGATTCAGCCAAGGTCCACATGGTTGATACTAGGAGCTCCCTCCATAGAGATCAGCATAGTTAGGAAGGTGTTATAGTTGAAGAAGATGACATCATCCATTCAACCCAACACCTCCGTCAGCAGCTTAAACAGAAGGATGATCATATCAACTAGATGAAGAAGAGGATGGAAGACGTGTTAGCAGCCCTCCACGCACTTCAAAATTAGGCCTCAGTCCTGCAACATATATTGATAGAGATAGATCATCCTGAGTCAGTACATGTCCTGGATCAACCCAATAGCACTTCTCCAGTAGATTAGGACAGTAGTAGCTTGCATAAGAAGGTGGTAGATAGCACCTCCATGCATGAGAAAGACATTAAAAAGATGGTGGAATAGCATGTGAGGGATGCATTGGTGCAAGCCCGAGGTGGCTCATCCAGTCCAAAGGGTAGACCCTACCCGGAGGAATTTTATGTTATCCAATACCCTAAGGGTTTTGTGCCTCCTTCCTTCAAACTCTTTGATGGAAGTGGGAACCCTCGCCAGCACATCGCACACTTTAAGGCCAGCTATTGCAATGCCGGAGGCAGCGACGCTCTTCTTTTCATATTGTTCATTAGTAGTCTAGCAGGTGTTGCATTTATTTGGTATGTCAAACTGCCCAATGATTCTATAAATACATTTGCTGAGTTGGAGCACCTCTTCATCAAGAGGTTTGTTGGATCTCAGCAAATGGTTACTGTAGGTGACCTCATTGTGGCCAAGAAAAATCCAAATGAGTCTCTTGTTGATTACATTCTCAAGTGGAGAAATTTGAGTATGAAATGAGAACCGCAGTTGTCTGAACAGCATGCCATTGAGATTCTAAGAATATCCATGGCCTAGTTGCTCTAATGCTTAAGGGGTTTACAATCAAAACCTTCAAGAAGCTAATCAATAAGGTGGCTAGTCTACAAGAGGAATCCAGATAGTTGCCTTTCCATGATCAGTCAGCCAAGCTCAAATCTTAATAGGCATTTTAGAAGAAGCTAGGGGCAGTCACAATAGTTGATAAGGGGAAGCAGCCAGCTAGGGTCTAGTCAGATAGGCCTCGAGCTCAACGGTCTCCTCTACCACCTCCTTTATCCCCACCTCGACCATCATACCGGCCACCTTAGTTGCCACAATGGCCTCCACTGCTGCCTCCTTAGCAGTATCGTCAACATTATCCTCATCAGCATCATCGGTAGTAGTATTCCTACCCACCACCAAGTAGCTATTATTTACCTACACTTATTGATAAATTGAATAAACCATATTCATTCAAGAGGGAGGTAGTCAGGAAGATCTCTAAGAATTTCTTAAAGAAGCCAAATTTCTAGTTAGTAGTGCCTAGGAGGCCGGAGGAAGTGGGCAAGTGTCACGATCCAAACTATTGCCCCTACCACCGCATGCTAGAACATGTCTTAAAAGATTGTTGTTCCTTTAAGGAATGGCTTCAGCATAGTTACAAGTTTGATTTCATTATCATATCTAAGGAATACCTACTAGAACAACCCTCCAGTTCTATTAGGGTAATCTTTGGCGATACATGCTATCTTCTTAAGATAGAGGAAAGTTGGGATATCTCCTTATCCTGAACCTCCAAGAAAATCATTTCTAAGATCATAAAGTTACCCTTATAGAAGCCTAAAGCAGCTCAAACCTCTAACTCTAAGGAAGGTTTGCAAGTTATTAAGGCCAATTTGAAGGAGGTAGAACCCCAGCAACAGCAACGATAGCCTCCACTTGCCTGGGATAGCATAGGCAACCAGACGAGTCCAAAGACTCCTTCCATAGTTGCCTATAGTTCCTCTAGCCTTCTTCTAAGAATATATCAGAGAGAGGGTGTAAAAATCTCACTTCACTTACTTTACTTGATTTCTATTTTGAACCTTCATCCAAATCTAAGAAATTAATTAAGCAAGATAATTTTGATTACATCTGTGTTACTTCTGATGATCTTCCTGAGTTTATTCCTTTAGATAGCTCTCCAATTCTAATCAATAATAACTATAGTTTTGATCACTCCTCTTCTTCTGGTTTAGAAATAGATTTTCCATTTCCGAATCACTTAGGTTCGCCCATTGGGATTGATTTGGAGTCATCCGACTCCGATGATCCCATAGGAGAAGTTGTAGGTGAACTTGATGAGTAGGTAGAACTTTTTACTAAACCATCTCAAGAAGTCACTCAAGTCAACCTCCACAGTGGCAAAGTTCTACCTGGAGAGGTAGCACCAAGTCATCAAGGGTACAAGTCATTGGTTCTAGTGAGCAAGAAACCTCTCCATAGGATGCTCCACCTATGGATATGCTTATGGAGGACGAGCCTTGAGTTGACTACAATGTCCTCGCTCACTTAAGAAAGTTGCCAACTAAACTAAGCATATATGATGTCATTATCTTATCCAAAGAGATGAGGGAGTCATTGATCAAAGCCCTTCTTGATCCAGAAATATGCTTATCACCACCACTATTGAGAGGAGGCATGTATTCAAGACCCATGGAGTTACATTCATCGATGAAGACCTTCTTTGGGACAACAGAGCATAATCATCCCTCTACATCACAAGGGACATGTGATCTGCACTCTCTGTGTATTAGTTGATCCAAGAGCATCAGTGAATATTATGAGTTTAAAGACCCTTGCCTACTTGAGGATTGACATGTCTGAACTCCAAGAAGATCGAATGATGTTGAGAGGATTCAATGAGCAAGGCAAGAGGGCTTTAGGCTCTATAGTGTTTCCATTGGAGATAGATGACTGGAAGATGGAAGCCAAGTTCTACATAATCAATTCAGACACATCTTTCACTGCTTTGCTCGGTAGGCCTTGGATACATGGAAATAACATGGTTCCATCCTCTTTACATCAATGCATCAAATTTTGAAGAGGTAGAATCGAGTATTATGTCAAAGGAGACTTGAAGCCATTCTCGCTAGAGAGGTTGAGATATATGCAACCTACTATCTTCCTCCAAATCAAAAAGTCTATTCTCACAAACTTGGTGAAAGTTCAAAAATAAAAGAAAATGAAACAAAAGAAAAGAAGAAAAAAGAAAAAGAAAAAGAAAAGAAAAAGGAAAAGAAAATGAAAATACAAGTGAGAGAATCGACACGAGGAAGAAGTAGAACCAGATATTGATTCATGTTCCTCCTCCATATGAACACATGGGTACAATCACTTGACCCTCATCAGGTAGAGGTAGAGGGAGATCTAGAGGCAGTTCTAGAGTTGGAAGACCTCCTCCCTATTGGCCACCCAATAAGAGCTATGCTCTAACTCACATGAATACCCCCACTATCTAAATAGTCTTAGAATATAGTTCAGAAGATGAGTCTCAGGTGATTAGCACGTTGATCAACCCCACTCAGTGGGTCCCTTTAGAGGTGGCATTCAAGCCAGATAGTGATGAATACTAGGTCTCCAAGAAAAGCATGAATGTATTTGAATCAATATTATGTAGAACAGTTAGATAGTAGTTAGGAATTTCAGCTCCAACCTCACTCTCTTCCTAGAAAGTTGAAGATTTAGTAGTTAAGGAAGCCCCCAAGTCATCCACAGATGTCAAGCCAAAGAGATTTTTATTGGGAGCATCATCCTCAAGTCAAGAAGATGATGTAGAACATGGGGATGATTCATATAAATATTTAACAATTGGCTTTCGATTGGTATTCGTCTTGTGTTCTTAACTTAACAAAGAAGAGATTAATCCCACATACTTGTTCTAAACACAGGTTAGATTACTTTGAAATGTTATGGGACAACCAAAGCAGATATTCTCAATCAAGACCAGGACTAGGATTCGGCACAGTGGGTCCAGTCGATGATAACAACCATTGCCTAGTCATCGCCACTCATTTGGGGTCTGATAGGTTCTTCTCAAATCATGCTAACTCTTATGAGGAGGCATGTTTAGAAACTTCAGATGACCCAAATGAGCTTGAAGTCAAAGAGGCACCGCCAGAGTTTGAACAAGAGATCAGATCAACCATCGATGAACTTAAAGAGATCAACTTAAGAACTAAAGATAATCCACGTCTGACATACATTTGCTCCTTGTTGAATGAAGAAGAAACCAATGACTTAGTTAGGCTATTAGTTGAGTTTAAGGACTGCTTCACATGGAGTTATGAAGAAATACCTAATTTGTCTCCTGATGTAGCAGTCCACAAACTAGCAATAGAACCTAATATAAACCCTATCAAGCAAGCTCCTAGATGCATGCAATTAGAAATTGAACAGCAGGTTACTTCTGAAATCAAGAAATTAATCGATGTTGGCTTTATTAGGAATGAAAAATATCCTACATGGTTAGCCAATGTCATCCCAGTTAAAAAAAGAATGGCCAAATTCGCATATACGTCAATTTTAGAGATCTAAATAAGGTATGTCCTAAGGTTGAATTTCCACTTCCTATACCCAAGTTAATGGTGGACATTACCTCATCTCAAGTAGTATTCTCCTTTATGGATGGGTCATCTAGCAACAACTAAGTCAAGATGGCCCCCGAGGATGAAAGAAACACTGCTTTTTGAACCCTGATTAGAATCTATTGTTATAAGGTCATGCCTTTTGGCCTTAAAATGTCGGTGCTACATGCTATGACTCGTGATCTTCTTCAACGAACTCATTCATCATCAAGTTGAATGCTATGTTGATAATCTTTTAATCAAAAGCAAAGAAAAGGAGACCATCTCTTCGACTTGAGAGTAGTTTTCAAATGGTTAAGACAATTTAATCTCAAAATGAATCCCCTGAAGTGTGCATTTGAAGTAGCTTCAAGAAAATTTTTTGGGTTTGTTGTCCGACACTGGGGAATAGAGATCAATCCAGAGAAGATCAAGACTATCTTAGAAATGCCACCCCCTAAAAGTATAACTCAACTCAGATCATTCCAAGGGTGGTTGGTATATTTAAGATGCTTCATATCCAACTAATCAAGAAGATGCCAGTCATTCTCAGCACTTATCAAAAATGATGCCAAGTTCAAGTGGGATAATAAGTGACAGCATGCCTTTGAAGACATCAAGCACTACCTAATGATGCCGCCAGTTTTAGTACCCCCTATCTCGAGCAAGCCGTTGATCCTCTACACCATTATATTATATGACTCTTTTGGTGCATTGTTGGCTTAAACCAATGACGAAGAGAAAGAAAATGCACTCTACTACCTCAGTCATCTTCTAATCCTTGCTGAGGCAAACTACCCACCTATTGAAAAGAATTCCCTAGCTTTAATCTTTGCATCCCAAAAGCTACGGCATTACATCCTTTCTTATAAGATGAATCTAATCTCTCGGATCAATCCACTATAATATCTCATGACACGGCCAACGTTATCTGGACAGTTGGCAGGATAGTCCATGATTTTGTCATAATTTGATATCACATTCATACTCCTTCGTATTGTGAAAGGACAGGCACTAGCAGATTTTTTAGCAGCACACCCACCTCGTGCTGATTCTCTACTTAATAATGACCTCACCGATAAATAAATCATGAACTTAGGGGACACTAACATTCATTGCTGGGAGATGTATCTTGATGGTGTGACTTCCTTTCAAAAAGAAGAAGAACTATGATGTACTCTTCCAAGAAAGGCAAGGGTAGGAATAGTTCTCCTAACTTCAAACCATGATGTGATGAGATTCTCATATCATTTGTCCAACCCATGCACCAATAACAAAGTCAAATATGAGGCTCTGATTGCTAGTTTAGAGTTAGTCATTGCACTATGGTCCACAGTATTAACATCTTTGAGGATTCTCAGCTCGTCATCAACCAAATCGCTAGGTCCTACAAAGTTCTAAAGCCTAAGCTCCATCATTACCACAAGTACACTATGGAGTTGTTGGCTTAAATCCTAGAGGTTACCATGTACAAGATTCCTTGAGGAGAGAACATAGTAGCAGATGCATTAGCCAAGCATGCCAAAGAGTTGGCATGTTTGGAAGATGAGTCCATTCCAATAAGGGTCCAAAATAGACAAATCTTATCGTTTGTTGATGTTGAACTCATCGAGAGATTCTCTCTTAAAGGGGAGGTTATCATTTCCAAAAAGGACGAGGAGTCAGATTGGAGGCAACCATTCATGGATTATTTTAATATAGGAAAACTACCTTAGGAGAAGTCACTAGCACATCAGGTGAAGTACAGAGCCCTTTCCTACACTCTCATAGGCGGCATCTTGTATCAGCGATCTTTCAATCATATTTGGTACATTGTCTGGACAAACACGAAGCACATAGGATCATGATCGAGGTACACTTAGGTTTATGCGGAGCACATAAATCCGGTTCGAAGATGAAAGCCAAGTTCAAGAGACTATGATACTATTGGCCTTCGATGATCACAGACTACATGGACGTAGCTAGAAGATTCCACCAATGTCAGGTACACGATGTGGTCCTACATTAACCACCCAACATTTTACATCCTATATTGGCCTCATGACCACTTGAGTGTTGGGGGTACCGACATAGTGGGTCCGATCGATCCTCCTTTTTTTAAGGGTCACCGGTTCATTCTAGCTACCACCGACTACTTTTCCAAGTGAGTAGAGGCAATCCCACTTAGAGAGCTCATAACTCCGCATGTGCTCCAATTTTTCAAGAATCATATCGTATATAGGTTCAGGGTGTCTAGACGAATCATATTCGATAATGGTACAGCATTCAAGAGCACTAAAATCAATAGCTTTTCTCGAAGACACAACATAGATTGGAGATATTCTACCATCTATTATCCGAGGGCAAACAGTCTAGCAGAAGCATTCAATAAAATTCTCATTCAAATATTAAAGAAGACACTCGATGACAATAAGAGATAGTGGCATGAGCAGTTAGTTGAAGCCTTGTGGGCTTACCGTACCACATATGAAACTCCAACTCATTCTACCTAATTCTCCATAGTGTATGGGTCTGAAGCCATTCTACCATTAAAATTCCAACTCTCATCATTAAGAATAGCCATGGGTAGTAAGATCACAATAGAGTAGAACGCCAAGTTGCAGTTAGAAGAGCTCGAAGGTTTAAAGAAGAGTCACCTCTGAGCTTGCCAGAACCTCGTGTTGTACAATGCCAAAATGATTCAAGCTCACAATAAGTTGGTCCGTCCTAGAGCTTTTCAAGTATAAGAGCTTGTTTTAGTTCTAAGGAGACTAATTGTTGCCCGTCAAAATATGGGAGGCAAGTTTGAACTCCCATGGGAAGGCCCTTTTGCCATAAAGAAGGCCTACCAAGGAGGATCTATCAGCTTATAAATTATAAGGAAGAGCACTCGATGCTTCCGATCAACGGGCACTTTTTTGTTTGAAAATAATTATCAATAAAACTTCTTTTCATATCAAATTCCATCTCTTATGTGTTAAAAATATCTTTCGCATGTGAATTCATCCAGGTAGGTGTAAGAACCAGCAAAGATCCTATCCCTACAACACACAAACACAAACTACAAACGATCCTCTTGTGCTACTAGGTTAGCTGTAAAAGAACCCAAGAGGTATCCTATTTTGACTAGTACAACTAAGTTAGGTGTAAAAGAACTTGAACGGCTTCTATTCCTTCTTTCAAAACACAAACAAACACATATCTTTTGTCTCAAGCTATTTTGATGTGGGAGCAAGCCCTCGTGGCACTCACTCATTACGCTGTCAAATATATGCTACCTTGTTGTCACCCCCTCACTTGTCTGGAGGATGTGAGTTCCCGCACTTTCTTCCTGACTTGACCATTGTAAACCAAGGAGCATCTTAAAATTTTGGTAGGCCTTATTGCATAGCTAGTAAGTTACCCCATATTGACTTTATTTAATAGGATGTAAGCCTACATGCTTTCTTCTTGGACTAGCCACCATGCACTGACTAGGTTGAGTATATTTGAGGTGTAGGGTAAGTCTCCCAGTGGCTCCTTTCCTCTTGATTACTTCAAGCTTTAGTTTATTCCTTACACAAGACTCCTCGCTTAATATTCTCCCTAGGTCGAATAGCCCCTTATCGAGCTGAAGACAGACTATCCTAGTGATCAGTTCTGCTTTAGAGAGATGTAAGTCTACACGACTTTTCTCTAGGATGATTATCGCACATTGATGGGCATCTTAGGTTAGTTGGTTATCGCCATGTTGATGGCGACCCACCCAGTGTATACACCACTCTTCGCAGATGTGAGTCCCCGTGCTTTCTCCTTGAGTTGGCCATCGTATACCTATAGGCTTTCTTTTACAAGGTTTTGGATAACCCCCAAATGACACCTTCCTGGCACTCTATTTGGATCACATCCTTACACCCCATTTAGACACCCCGCCACTCTTGGATTGGACAGTTCCCCTTTCCTAATAGTCACCCCTGTGGTTGGAGAATTTGTCTTGCGGATATGCAGATTCTCCATTAGTCCAGTAAGTCTGAGATAAGAATAGGCTGATATGAACTCCTTCTTAATGTGGTCCCTCGCAAACTAATAAGGTCGAAGATAACACAAAACAAATAAAATATATCTTCCCTTGTAAGCCCCTAGTGATCCCTTTTCCTAAGTAGGCATCCTATCTTTATGGCAATGTCAGCAAAACTTCATATAGGAATTGCCTGACTACCTCGAATTGAGATAAGTCGCTGGGTCGGCACTCTCTCAGTAGTCGCCCTTAGGTCAGGTTAAACTTGTTGTGCCACCAATGAGTCACCCCGACGGTCATCTTCGCTTCCACAGATATAAGCTCATTATGTATTATTTCTAGCATGACAGTTGCGCACCGACGGGCAGCCTTAGGTCGGGTTCAATTTGTTGCACAAGCAACCGATCGCCCTAGTGGTTCCTTGTGTAGGAGGATGTGAGTCCCTACACTTTCTTCCTAACTTGAGCATTACACACTAAAAGGCACCCCTAGGTTGGTTAGCTATACCCCGTGGTCGGTAGACTATCCCTTTAGATTTGTAAATCTAAGATAGGTTTAGGCTGATATTAGCCCTTTCTTAGTGGATCCATCGCACACTAACGGGATCCATCAAATTAAAATAAATGAAATTAAAACAAATGCAATTCAATCAAATGAAATTATCCCGACTACTTCCAAACTGATATAAGTCTTTAGAGGCATTCATTCAGTAGTCACCCTAGGTCAAGTTTGATTTGGTGCATCCAACATATCACCACAGTGGTTATCCCTTGCTCTTAGAGATGTAAGTTTGCTATGCTTTCTCCCTAGCACAATCGTTGTACATCGAAAGGCAACCCCTTAGGTTGGATAGTTCTACCATGTGGCTGGGGGACTACCCCTTTGCATTGATAAATCTGAGATAGGCCAAGGTCGACATGGCCCCTTCTCAGTGCGGTCCATCGTAAATCAACATGGTCCATCTCAAAATGTAAACTTAAAATAAATAATCAACCAACTTCTCTCCAGTGAATCATCAATCATCCTAACCTCCCAATGGAGTCAATTAAATCCAATTCAAACTTGTATTCCCCAGTGAGTGCACCCTCAAAAGAAATCTTACTAAATCCATATCCCTAGTGGATAACCTAAACACGCTTCCCAATAGAAGGTTCATGCATCTACCCCTGGTGGGAAATACATTCTAATCCCTAGCGGATACTCTACCCAAATCATATCTTGCATGCAAATCCAAACCCCTTATCCCTAGTGGATAACCTAAACCTGCTTCCTTAATGGAAGGTTCACATGCTTGATCCCTTAATTCCTCATGAGTGGGTGTCATTAAGATCTTGATTCGCTATACATCTCTGCTAAGATCATCTAATATATGTGGGTGCCTTGTGAGTCACACCACACCTATTGGGTACCTTTTGTTGACCTCACTTTTGAAGTGAGCCCTCAACTTCCTTATCATAGATCTAGGACTATTATAAACACTAAGAGTCCTTAGTCTTAAGACACTTCTAGTGATTAGGTGAACTCTTAACCTAACCCTAGAGACTTAGAAGAGTTAGCCATAAGGATAGGTTCTGCCTTAGGGATTTAGGAGAACTTGCCTACCCTATAGCCCAAACCAAATCCTTGCTTCCTACTTTCAAATCAAATCTCAAATTCAAATCCAACTATCAAATAATTGAAACCCATGATTAAATTCAAACTCTAAATCCCTTCTTAAGCACATTGATTTTATTTTATGGACTTAGCCTTAACTAAATTCAAATCAACCCCAATCCAGTTGATTTTTTTTCAATTATTAAATTCAATCTCCAATCAAGTTTTAAATCATAAATCAAATCTAAATGATTGAAACCCAAATCAAATCAATTCCCAAGTCAAGCCCTTTTGACCTACATCCCTAGATTTGGTCAAATTTTCTTCCAAATCACTCCAAACTCAAGTGATTTTCTCATAACCCATTTATATCTTCTTTTATATTCACAAATATAAATGAAATATAAATTCAAAAGACTAAAACCAAACCCAAATCAAATCAAATTCTTGATTTTAGCCCTTTTAGTCAAATTCTTGAACTTGGCTAAATGATATCCAAATCAATTCAAAACTCATGGATTTCTTCATGATTCAATCATTCCTAAAATCATTGACCCAAATATAAACATAAACTATCATTATCAAACCAAACCCAAGTCAACCCAAGTCAAGTCCATGTTAACCTCTCTTGATTTAAAATCATCATATGAACCAAAACCCATTTGGCTCCAAACTAATTGCAATTGGATTTATATTTCAATCCTAGGCTCATGTGTGAGTTCAACTAAACTTGAATCAAGCCATGATCAAGCCAATTGACCCATTTAGGCTCACTTGACCCAAAATGACCTAAAAGACCGTTTTGAACCAAGTTCTAATCCAACCCAAATTGGATTGAGCTAAACTCATCTAAACCTCACAACATAACCAACAACCGCCCTAGGTGATCAACTACCTTAAATTGGGTCAAACAAAGTCAAACCTAGCCATTGACCAAGTCAACATTTAGCCCAAATGAAACCCAAACTTGCTAAAATCCACCATATGCCAAATTGATTAAAACCATTGATTCAAAATAACTTATAATCAATGATTGAACATGACCAAACCTTCACTTGAGCCAAACCAAGCCTAATTGGCCATTTGACTCAAGTTGACCCAAATTGGCCTAAAAGGCCAAAATGGGTCAAATCATTTGATCCAAATTGATTGCAACCAATGGCTCAAGTTAATTCCAATCACTTATTGAACTTGACCAAAGTCAAAATTGAGGCTGAGTTGACCAATTGGTCAACTTGACCCAACCTAGCCCAAATTGACCTAAAGGGAAAATTAACCAAAATCCAAATTAAAGCCAAATTAAACCAAACAAAGCCTACAATCATTTTCAATTAGCCAATTGAACTTGACTCAACACTTAACCCAACCTAATTTGGTCAAATTGCTCAAATTGGCCAACTTGACCCATTTGACATATATGAACCCAAATGAGCCATAATCAAATCCAAAGAAAATTGAACCAAGCCAATGACACCAATATACTCCAATTGATCATGTCAACTTGACCCAACCCTTGGTTTGACTCAATTTGACCAATTGGTCAACTCGACCCAACCTAACCTAATTTGACCTAAATAGATCAAATTAAGCCAAATCAAATCAAACGAACTCCAAACCACTTAAAATTTGGGCTAACCCACTTTTGACCCTTTTCAAATCTGCCCAAATCAAACCTATAGCCAAATCACCACTTTTCCCTTATGTCTAGGGAATCCCATGAGATACACATGCACATTTGGTCATTCTCTCCCCTTGACCACTTGGCACCTATTCATAGGTCCACTTGGCACCTAGGACTATGGCTGATCTGACCCAAAGGCGGTTGGATTGGCCATGACCTATGGGGAGGTAAAATCAGCTCCCCATTCCCAATAGAGCATTTCAAACCTCCAAAGAAATCCACTCCTCCCTTGGCAGCCACCTCCTACCCTTCCTCCACTCATGTGAGGCCAAGTGGAATGTTTCCCTGCCCAAATTGAGCTCCCCAACTCAGCCATTGATCCACCAAGCTGAAACCATCACCATCATCTAAGCCAAGGAATGAGAGGGTATACCCCTCTTATTCTCACTCAAACCCATAGAGCCACACTCGATCCTAGCTTCCAAGGAATGAGATCTAGGGCTTCTCGAGCTCCCCAAAATCCCCACTCTCAGTTTTACGTGAAACTGAAGTAAGGGAGGTCACCCACGATTTCCATTTGTTCAAACCTCCACCAAAGTGCAATAAACTTTGCACACACCTTCTTTGGAGCTAGACGAGCGAGAACAAATCATTTTCCATAATCCCCGACTGGTAGAAGTACGAGTTCGACCAAGACCGATCACCTACATACCGTGGATTGGCCTTTCAATAAAACTACACCAAATCAAAGCTCGTGAGGCTCAACAGTGCTTCATTTCTACCAAAAGAAGCTTCCTAAGTCGTTGAAACCATTGATCACAAGCTCTGATGAGGTATGTCATTAAAACTAATCCTTGAATGAAAATAGGCTGGTCTTTTGTGAAAGAAAGTTCTATGTCATGTGATTTCCACTATTAGATTGGCTTATTATGCTTCCCTGAAGGTGTGGGATAAATTTCATCTCTATTTGAGCTTGGGTGAGCTTGAATCGAGCGATAATCGATGGATGGTAACCATCATTCACCACTCGGAAGGAGATAGATCATAGACCGTTCATTTCACATTATCAAAATGAACAGTCCTGATCTGATCATGCATAGAACCTCTGATTAATCCTTCAAAACTGCACATTTAATCGTGGTCGTCCGATCTTAGATTGGACGGTCCACGTTACCACCGCGCCCAAGTCGCCTTCGGATGTGATAACTTAAATAGCCCTCCTATCGAGTGTGGAAAGCACGTCGTGTCACCACATGGCGCTAATTAAGGCTTTAATTTTTAATTAAGCCTAAAACTTCTAAAAATCATAAGTAATCCTAGAAAAATTCAAATAATATAAACTTGGGCTTATTTTAAAGATATTTTATAGTATAACTTAGAAAATTATTATTAATTAATTTTGAATAGTGATTTTAGCTTAATTAAGGCTTATTTAGAAATTTAATTAGCTTAATTATTCCTTAATTAATCACCTAATTGATCTACAACTTTCTGTGGTTGTTTGGGGGGATGACCTTTTCCTCCACCATTTTTTTGGGATTTTATTGATTGATTAATTAGGGAAATCAATTGATTAAGCTTTAATCACCTTTTTAATTTAATTAGTGATAATTAGTGAATGAATAGTGATTTAATTAATTATTTAAACCTAATTACTTCTATTGAATAGTAAGGGAGCTTAGGGAATGTGGTTGGCATACATTTCCTAATTCATTTTCTAAGTTTCCTTCACTTTTTGGAATTTAATTAGTTAATGATTAATAAGGTAATTAATTACTTAATTAATTAATTAATATCCAAGATAAAAATCATAGCCTAATTGAGTGTTTGAAGTGACTTAGGGATTAAGGGTTGAGGCCTTGTCATTGATCCCTTTTCCTAAATTAATTTCATCATTCTAATTAAAATATAATCAAAGAATTCAATCAATTAATTAACAAACTTGATTAACTCAGTCTAAAATTCACTTCATACCTAAGCAAAGCTTAATTAACCTTGGGTAGCACTTTGGGTGTTTAGTAACCCAAAGTGGGAGATAATGAAATTATGGTTAACTCATATGTGTGAGAAAACTATAAAAGTAATCAAGTAAGATCCCTTAAGCCTAATTAACTATTAATCATGAGCCAATTGCATTAGGCCCCTTTTATTTCTTAGGAGCATTGCAAAATTTACTTCCATGTGGTTGCATATCATATTGGCTCATTATTAATTAGTTAATTAACTTAAGGTGATGTAGATAAGGGTCAATTAATTGGCTTAATTAATACCCTAACTTAATTAAACCATAAAATCAACTTAATTACTTCTTCATTAAACCAAATTAACTCACACATGCGAAACGAGATTAGGATTAGAAAACCTCTTTCATTTCCTAAATCAAATAGAACCCAAAATTAAAAAAAGGTCATTAAAGAACTTTGGTTTATTTTAAATAGCTTTATTTAGTATAATTGTCCTTAGGAATTAATTGGAATGAATGAGATCATGTGCATATGTTCCTTTATTTCTTTTCAATCATGATAAATGTTGCTTGTCATATGTAATCATGCATTCATTTCTTTTAAAAGTAACTAAACAAAATGGTTTCTTTTATGTTAAGTTGCATGTGTTGATTTAAATTAAAAATAGGTGTGGCTATTATTTCTATTAAATCAAAAGTTATCTTCAAAAGCTTACAAATCAATTATAATATATGGAGTGATGTTAATTACAAATATCTATAAGTTTGCATGTGTTGATAATGTAAGATATGAATATGAAGCACTCTTTCCTTATCTTATATGGATTTGCATGGGATTTATAAATGTATAGTTCATTTGAAAAGAACACAATATTTGTCTAAATCTACTCCTATGCATTTCCATGCTAAGACTTAGGAGGAATTTCATATCACATACGTTAATCATATAATCAAATCAAATATGACTTCTTGCATGACTTCTCGTTCTTGTGGTTCTTTTCGTACATTCACATGTATCTGAGAAAAGTAGTATATTAGTCTGGACACCCCAGGGATGCGAGGCTTTAACTAGCCCTAAGTAGGTCTTGTACCGTACACCCCTGGTGCAAAATAATGTCATTGTACTCATTTAGAACTCTTATACATATGTATGTATGATATGACCAATGAATAGGAAACATAAATCAAATAATTCAAATACAACTTTTGCATGGGTTTTCCTATTCTTATAGTTGCTTATACATCTATATGTATCTAATAAAAGTAGTATATTAGTCTGGACACCTTGGGCTACGAGTTTTTAAGAAGCCCTAAGTAGGTCTTATACCTTACGCCCCTGGTGCAGAACAATGGCACCGCACTCACTTAAAATTTTTAAACATGTGAATTAACAATATATGCATTCATAATTTAATCAAAGGAAGTATTTAAATTCCAAACACACTTCTTAGCATTCATCATTTAAGTGTGGTAAGACATACATTATATGTTTAAGTGTGCTTAGGATTTAATCATTTGCATGATATACATGATGGAGAAAAATGAATAAACATGTGTTATGTGATAGTAATTCATTCTAATTAATCTTAAGATATCTTTCTTATTGAATAAGATCATTTAGAGTGAACCTAAACTTAGGATTGATTAAAACATATAATAATCCATTCACTAAAGAAAATTGATTAATTAACTAGCTTTAGAAGCGACTTAAGGTTGGGATGAAAGAGAGATTCCCTCTCTTTCTTCTATTTATAACACTTAGTTGTTAAGTGTAGACCATATGAAATAAAAGAAAATTCTAAGTAAAATCTTTAAATCAATTAAATCACTTAAAGAGAAATCAACCCTTTGTAAATTAAATCCCTCACACATAGCAAATTACAACTCTAAAGCCTAGTTAGGACATACCACACAAGCTTTAATTCACACACATTAGACTAAGTCACCATTTCTAGCTTTATCTTAAGGCAGTGTATGTTTTGATGTATGCTTATTTTTGTGATGTATTATTATATGTTAGTTAGTGCATGTGATGGGTTAGAATATTAGCCAAATCATGATTTCTACAGGGAGTTGTGCTTAAAGGGCCACTAAATAAAAAATATAAATGCTTTTATTGTGCAAGTTGCTTAGCCCCTAAGCATAATCCAAGTTAGGATAGCTGGGCTTGGTTACCCAAGTGTGGGGTGCTAAGTCCAAATTATTCATATAACTGCTTGAGTTGCATGGTGTGTATAGCTAATATTTATTTTGCAAGTGTAGCTAGATTTACTTTTCTTCTTTTAATGTAATTTTGCATTAGAATTAGGATGACTGTTATGGGGGATTAGGATGAGCATTGGTTATAAGACCAAGTCTTATGTACCATGTGATGCCTTTGGAGCAAGCATATCCAAATCAAGCCAAGAGGAAAAAAGAAATGGAGCAAATCAAATGATGAAATGGAAGATGAAGAAATGAAGAATCAAGAATGAAGAATAAAGAATGAAGACCCCCATAACATTCATCATTTGTAATTGTATTTATTCTCTTGTGATTCGGGTTGTATAAGAGTAGAGCTCGGCTACCCACATTTCATTTTAGGATGTACGGTGGTACCTAACTGTATCGGTCTTTTATTCTTTTGTGATAGTTTTATAAAATTGTTTGATGCTTTATTTAGCTTGCACATTAGAAAAAAGCATGCCTTCTCATAGTTTATTTATGATTGGCGACTGTTGTGTGGCCTTAATACGATTAAGCTCCAAGGATAAAAATTAATTTTTCTGCCCAAACTACAAAATCATAACTAACCTCTAAAATAACTCATAACATCATATAAAAACCTAGGCATTAAATCAAGATAATAAAATATTTAGCAACCCCTAACTGGATGTTGAATGTTTAATATCATGCATAATCATCTTATTTTGCTCTTTTTAAGGAGGGCTTCCATCTTTTCCAGATAGTAAAGGCTTAATCTTTGAGAGCATATGATGGAAGAACACCTCTTTCCCTTTTGATTTGGCCCATAATCAACTTTTCATGCATTTAGGCATACAAAATCTCATAGCCTGCGTCAAAATAAAGAGTCCCAAATTAAATGAAATTCGATAAAAAATTTGTATTAGATTTATATCATTATTCATTCCTCTCATACTCTAATCTCTTAGGAAGTGGGTTTAAGGACTTAGTTTCTTTTCTAAATAATAATAACCTAGCCATCTTTCAAAAGTATATGACTTACCTACATGGATTTAAAATGCAGGAGGAGTTGGTTGGCTGCCACTCCAAATGGTAATAAGTCCAACAGTCGGGTGGTTTACTCTCTCTTATGGAGGTAAACCATATACCACTTTCGCCTTAGATTTAGGTTGTGCTTTGGCCCTCGCCAAAGCTTCCTAGATTTAGGATCTGAGGTTGAGGTTTCTTGCGGGCTTCAAGCATAAATACTTACTACTTACGTATTTCCATAATCTTGTATTGTAAAATTATAAGTCCAATATTTCTAATAAAATTTAAAATCAAATGAATAAATTTCCTCAATTTTAAATATATAAAGCCCAACTATAGGATAGATCAGAGTAATCACTTGGTTTCTAAGTATCATGAGCACTCCCTACTCATCTCCTTTAGTTTTGATAATAACTCTTCTCTTTTGATCCATCCCACTTGATCTTCTAAAACACAACCAATTTATTGATAGTTCGATCTTTGAATTCTTTGGAGATAACAATCGCCTTCTTTAATCGAGAGTATTCTTAAGGGATTCATTTTTCTTAAAATGTAATTAACTATGGTGGCTTGCCCCCATACAAAACTTTAGAAATTGGTCTAAATAAACCCTACTTTATTCATCCATGTAAAGTAGGGGAAAAATCTCTGGTATATTCGAAGACCCATCATGCCTTAGGAGTCCTTATTCGGTGATTAGGTCCATTATAGGATAGTGACTTCAATCTTTTGAGATAATACACTATTCTTCTTAGTGTCTAACCTATGATGGGAAGATTAGATCCTCACTCCAAAAGTGAGGTGAACAATACATTATATATTTACATTTTGCACACTTGATGATCATTAATGTTTGTATTTCGGTAAAAAAGAAAGATTTCATTCCTTAGTTAAGCATATGTAGATGTGTATTTGAGATTTAAGTAAGTACGTGTTGTTGTTAAACTAGGGACGTGAGGTTAGCCAAGACCTCCTTGGGGCTACTTAAAGCCTTATGTTCCAGGGATTGTTGATCTCACTTTTGGGAGTGAGCTCTCAACTTCCTCGTCATAGATCTTGGACTCTTGTAGTCACTAAGAGCTCCTTAGTCTTAAGACACTTCTAGTGATTAGGTGAACACTTAACCTAAGCCTAGAGACTTAGAAGAGTTTGCCATAGGAATAAATTATACCTTAGGGATTTGAGAAGACTTGCCTACCCTATAGCCTTAAACCTAATCCTTGCTTCCTTCTTTCAAACAAAATCTCAAATTCAAATCTAGATCATAAATCCAATCCCAAATCAAATGATTGAAACCCATGATTTAATTCAAATTCCAAATCCATTCCTAACCCTAGATTTTATCTTATTGACTTAGCCATAACCAAACCCAAATCAAATCCCAACCAAATTCATAAATCAAATCCAACTCCAAATGATTGAAACTCATGATTGAATTCAAACTCCAAAACCCCTTTCTAAGCCATATGAACCATCTTCATATGCTTAGCCAAAACCTCCTTTAAACCAAATCAAACTCAATTGATTTCTTCATAAACCAATCATTCTTTCATTTATATTCATAAATATAAATGAAATCTAAATTTAAACTATTTAAATCAAATCAAACTAAACCAAACCAAATCAATTCCCTACTTAAGCCCTTTTGACCTACATCCGTCAATTTGGTCAAATTTGCCTCCAAATCACTCCAAACTCAAGTGATTTTCTCATGAATCATTTATATCTTCATTTGTATTCAAAAATGTAAATGAAATATAAATCCAAATGGCCAAAATTAAACCCAAATCAAATCAAATTTTCAATTTTAGCCCTTTTAGCCAATTTCTTGAACTTGGCTAAATGATAGTCAAATAAACTCAAAACCCATGGATTTCTTCATGATTCAATCACTCCTTCAATCATTGTTCCAAATATAAACACAAATTATAATTATCGATCCAAATCCAAGTAAACCCAAGTCAAGCCCATGTTGACCCCTTTTGACTTGAAATTATCATATGAACCAAAATTCATTTTTTGACTCCAAACCACTTGCAATTAGATTTATATTTCCATCCAAAGTCCATATGTGAGGTCAATTAAACTTGAATCAAGCCATGATCAAGCCAATTAACCCATTTAGGTTGACTTGACCCAATGTTTCCTAAAAGACCTTTTTGAGCCAAGTCCTAATCAAATCCAAATTGAATTGAACTAAGCCCATCAAAATCTCATATCCTGATCAACAATCATCTTAGGTTAATCAATTATCTTGAATTGAGTCAAACCAAATCAACCTAGCATGTTGAACAAGTCAACCTTTATCCCAAATGAAACCCAAACTAACCAAAACCCACCATTTACCAAATTGATTGAAGCCATTGACTCGAACCCACTCATAATTAATGATTGAACATGACCAAACCATCAATTGAGCCAAACCAACTCTAATTGCCCATTTTACTTAAGTTGACCCAAATTGGCCTAAAAAGCCAAAATGGGTCAAATCATGATTTGATCAAAATTGATTGCAACCATTGGCTCAAGTTCATTCCAAAATCACTTATTGAACTTGACCAAAGCCATGAGTGAGCCTAATTTGACCAATTGGTCAACTTAACCTAACCTAGTCTAATTTGACCTAAAGGGTCAAATTGGTTAAAATCCAAATTAAATCCAAATTAAACCAAACCTAAGACTACAATCATTTTCAATTAACCAATTGAACTTGACTCAACACCTAACCCAACCCAATTTGTCAAATTATTCAACTTAGCCTATTTGACCTATTTGAATCCAAATGAGCCAAAATCAAACCTAAGACAAATTAATCAAAACCAATTGAATCAAAACATCCCAAATCATCATATGAACCTAACCCAAGTCTTGGTTTGACTCAATTTGATTAATTGGCCAACCCAACCCAACCTAACCCAAATGAGCCCATTTTGACCATATGAAGCCAAATCAACCAAAACCACCTTATGGCACCTTGGTGGCTAATATAACCTGACTCAAATCAACCCTATGTTAGCCCCAAGCTAGCCTAAATCCAAGTGGTACCCAACCCAAGGGGATTAACTGATGGACACCCTCTCTTTACATTGGAATCTTACCTTAAATTATAAAGTCCACTTTTCCTCCCCATGGTAGCCATCAAACTTCCTAAAGAGGAACTCCTAGGCCACCTTAGCCCACCCTAAGCCATCCTAACACCTGCCATGGACCAAAGTGCCACCCCTCTCATGGTCGAATACCCCATCAAAGGATCAATCCCACACAATCTCCCCATATCAAGCCTTGAGACTCCTGCCACCACTTCCTCCACTCTTGGCATGCCACGTGGAGCTGACAGTGACCCCTTTGATGACTCAATGGCAGCCAATCGACAGATTTTTAGGGATCAATCCTGTCCATCCATCAAGTGCAATTGAGGGGTATACCCCCTCAATTCGAGTGGGATTCTTCACCATTCGCACTCTCTAAATTTCCTAAGACATTTTAAAATCCCTCAGAGCTTCTTAGAGCATCCCAAGCCTCTCTCGTTCAGCCATTGCTCTCTGTGTTTGAAGCCAAAATAGGACAACATCCTTTCGAGCAATACTCATCCTCTATTTAATCAAACTTCAATTCCCTGCACCCACACCGTCTGTATAATTCATCAAAGCTAATTGAACCATCCCTAAGCCTTCCCAGCCATAGGAGATCGATGTTTGATCAAAGCTAAAGCCTTTATGCACATGGATTGGTCGACCTAGAGCTGTACACTAAATCAAACCCCAAGCTTCTCAACAGAGCCTCACCTTAACTAGGTGAAGCTACCTCCATCGATCCCACCGCCGGACATTAGCTCCGGTGAGATAATTTTGCAAAACTGAGCTTTGTATGGAAAATCATTTGGTCTTTTATGAAGAAAATTCAAATGTCATTGGATCTTAGCCATTGGATGAGTGTTCCTCCCCTCCCCGAAGGTGTAGGATCAATTTGGAGGCACTCTGAGCTCGGGTGAGCTCGGATCAAATGGGGAAAGATGGATGACATTCTTCTTTCACCGTTCGTGAATGGGATGGATCACGGACCGTCTATTCCGCATGATCAGAATGGACGGTCGTGATCTAATCCCTTATTAGAACCCTTGATTCATTTCCTAAATCATGAATCGTGGTCGTTCGATCTTAGATCGGATGGTCCACAGAGTTAGCGCATCCACTATAATCCGAGTTAGCGATGGATGTGACAACTTAAATGGCCAATCCTGTCATGCCACCTAGAAAGTGCACCGCATCAGCTGCCATGTGGCCCGATGGGATTAAAGCTCTAATTAAGCTTAAATAATCTATTTTTAAGGTTGAAACTTTTAAAAATCATAACTAATCCTAGAAAAATCCAAAAAATACAAATCAGGGCTCATTTTGAGAATATTGTAGAGTAGAATCTAGGAAAATTATTATTCATTAAAATTTAATGGTGATTTTGGCTTAATTAAGGTTTAATTGAAATTTTAATTAGCTTAATTATTCCTTAATTAATCACCCAATTGATCTCTAATTTTTTGTGGATGTTTAAAGGGATGACATGTGCCTCCCCTATTTTTTTAGGATTTTATTGGTTGCTTAATTAGAGAAATCAATTGATTAAGCCTTAATTACTCTCTTAATTTAATTAATGATAATTATTGAATAAACAGTAACTTAATCCATAAATTAAGTTCATGGCCCTCTATTAATAGTGAAGAGTCCTAGAGAAATGGTTTAGGTTTATTCCTTATGACCATTTCATTAAGCCTCTTTATCCATTTCAATTAATTAAATATTAAAGAATTAATTAACCTTTTGATTAATTAACTTAATTAAGATGTGAGCTATTTCAAAACTTTGCTAATTGGAATGACTTAGTGAATGGGATTGAGACCCATCTCTTGATCCCTTTCCCTAAGTTAATTTCATCATTCTAATTAAGAGATATAATCAAAAGATTTAGTTAATCAATTAATGACTTGATTAAAATGAAACTTGATTTAAAATCCATTCATCTACATCTAATCACCTTTAATCAATCTTAGGTAGCTCTTTGGGTGTTCAATAACCTAAAGAGAAAGCTAATGAGAATATGGTTAGCTCACATGTGTGAGAAAACCATAAAAGTAGCTAAGTGAGATCCCTTAATCTTAATTAACTATTAATCATGAGCCAATTGCATTAGGTCTCTTTCGCTTCTTAGGAGCATTGCAATTTTACTTTTCATGTGGTTGCATATCATATTGGCTCATTATTAATTAGTTAATTAACTTAAGGTGATTTAGGCAAGGGTTAATTAATTGACTTAATTCATACCCAAACCTAATTAAGACATAAAACTGACCTAATTATTCTTCATTTAATCAAATTAACTCACACATGGGGAATGAGATTAGGATTAGCAAATCTCTTTAATATTTGTTAAATCAAATCAAACATGAAAATGAAATGACATTACAGAACTTTAGTTTATTTTAAATAATCTTATTTAATTTGACTATCCTTAGGACTTAATTGGATTGAATGAAATTACATGCTTGTGTTATTTTATTTCCTTCCAATCATGCTAAATATTGTATGCCACTTGTACTCTTGAATTCATGTCTTTAAATTTAATTAAGTAAAATTATTTTCTTTATGTCAAATTGCATGTATTGATTTAAATTAAAAATATATGTGGCTAGTATCACTATTAAATCTTTCTTATTGAATGAGTTTATTAAAGTGAACCTAAACTTAGGATTAATTAAAATATTTAATAAGTCATTCACTAAAGGGAATTGATTAATGAATTTGCTTTAGATGTGACTTAAGATAAGGATAAAAGAGATTAATCCTCTCTTTCTTTCTCTTCATAACACTTAGTTATTTTATGTAGGTCAGAAAATATTAACTAAAATTTGCAAATTAATTAAGCCATTTAAAGTGAAACCACCCTTCATAATTAAATATCTTTCATACTTAGAAAATCTTAACTCTAAAACCTAGTTAGGATGTACCACACAAGCCTTAATACACACATTAGATTTAGTCACCACTTCTAGCTTTATGTTAGGGTGGTGTATTCTTTGATGTATGCTTGTTTTGTGATGTAATGTTGTAAACTGGATGGTAGGGTGTATGTGCGTAGACTAGATGTTAGGTCGTGGTTAGCCTAATCATATTTTCTATAGAAGATTATGCTTAAGAGGTTGTTGTAATAAAAATATAAATATTTTGTTGTGTAGGTTGCTTAACCCCTAAGCATAATCTATATTAGGACGGGTGGAGTTGGATACCCATGCGCAGGGTGCTATGTCCAAATTATTCATATAACTATTTGGGTTATATGGTGTGTTTAACTAACACTTATTTTGCAATTGTAATTAGATTTACTTTTCCTATTTTTAATATACTTTTATATTAGGAATTAGGATTAGTGATATGGGAGCTTAGGATTAACGTTGGTTATAAGACCAAGTCTTATGTACCATGTGATCCTATGGAGCTTGCCCAACCAAATGAAAGAAAGAAAGAAAGGAAAGAAAAAGTTTTGAAGATTTGAAGATCACCCATAGCTCCCATCCATTTGTTGTAATTAACTTGTAATTATTCTTTCATATACCGAGATGTATAATGGTATAGCTCGGCTACCCATTTCTTTTTCGGGTTGTACGGCGGTACCCAACCTCATCGATTTCTTATTCTATTACGTTAGCTTTATAAAATTGTTCAATATTTTGTTTAGCTTGTGCATTAGAAAAAGCATGTCTCTTTATAGTTTATTTATGATTGGTGATTGTTGTATGGCCTGGATGAGACTAGGCTCTTAGGATAAAAATATATTTTCTACTCAACTACAACTCAAAATTAAATTTCTAAAATAACTCATAACCTCATATAAAGCTTAGGCATTAAATCAAGATAATAAAATATTTACCAACCCCTTAGCTAGATGTTGAATGTTTAATATCATGTATATCATTTTGTTTCACTCTTACTAAAAGAGGGTTTCCATCTTTGCCAGATAATAAAAAATGCTTGACCTTTAAGAGCCTATGATAGAAAAAACACCTCTTTCTCTTTTGATTTGGCCCATAATCAACTTCACCATGCATTTAGGCATATAAAATTCTATAATCTGTGTCAAAATAAAGAGTCCAAAATTAAATAAAGTTTGATAAAATTTACTTTATACTAAGTCACTATTCATATCACTCATGCTCTAGTCTCTTAGGGAGTGGATTTAAGGACTTTAATTTTTTTTCTAAAAAAATAATAACTTAGCCATCTTGCAAAATCATAAGACTTGCTTACATGGTTTTAAAATGTTAAAGGAGTTAGCTACACTCGGTTATAAGTCCAACAATTGGTGGTTTACCTCTCTGGAGGTAAATATACCCACTTTCCTTAGATATAGGTCATGTTTTGGCCCTCGCCAAAGCTACCTAGATTTAGGATCTGAGGTTGGTGTTTCCCTTTGGGGTACAAGCATAAATCCTCACCTCTTAGGAATTTTCACAATCTTATCTTGTAGAATTATAAGTCCTAGATTTTTAATAAAATTTTAACTCAAATATATAATTCTCCTCAATTTAAAATATATAAAGCCTAACCATAGGATAGTTTGGATGCTCACTAGATTTCCTAGTATTATGAGCATCCTCTACTCATCTCTCCTTAGCTTTGATAATAAGTCTTTCCTTCTGATCTATCTCATTTGATCTTCCAAATATAACCAATTTACTGATAGTCATATCTTTGAATTCTTTGGAGACAATAATTACCTACTTTAATCGAGAGTATTCCTAAGGAACTCACCTTCCTTAGGATGTAATTAACTGGCTTGCCCCAGAACTTTAGAACTTTTAAATAAACCCTACTTTATTCATCCATGTAAAGTAGGGAAAAATCTTTGGTACATTCGAAGACCCATCATGCCTTAGGATTCCTTATTAGGTGATTAGGTCCATCGTAGGGTTGTGATTTCTATCTATCTATATAGTATACTATTCCTTGATGTTATACTCGATCACCTCAATAAGTGCATCCTCAGATCTGCATGGTGTCCCCCATATACACATATATATAAACCAAAAACAAACACATATTTTTGGTGACTCATGTGGGATGGTTCCTCTCTCCATCTCTAGTAGACAATTGTTGTCTCCTAGCATTGATAGTGGACTTGTATTTTATATGAGTCCAGAACTATCTTTCCTTCCATTAGCACTTATCTTATTTCATTCTTAAGCAAAGCTAGCCAATATCTTGTAGGTTTTAGGACCTCACTCCCCTATTGGGTTTCCCAATAGGTTAAAAATAAAATTAACTCATGAAAAGAAATGATAAAAATTTAGAACCTCCTTACCACTAGCTTGATGATGCAAGGTTCATCTTAATGATAAAAAAAATAAATTCTTTTGCAAAGTTCCACTTTCCAAAAGCACCTTTCACAAAACTCATATAACCAAACCCCATCTAACAGTCCCTATGATTATTACATGGAAGTTCTTTTCAAAAGCATATTTTTGAAAATGACCATATTCATTCAACATATTCAAAATTGTTGAACGAGGAGTCTATCTTCAAATAAAATCATAGCATAAAATTAAAATTTCACTTAACATATTTCACATATGTTAGAGTTGGAGTTTCCATCTTTTCAAAAATACATTCTTGAAAATGACCATATTCATTCAACATACTCAAAATTGTTGAATGAGGAGTCTATTTTCAAATAAAATCATAGCATAAAATTGAAACTTCACTTCACATATGCTATAATTAAATTTTCTCTCTAAATTACACATGAAAGCAAGACATATCATCGAACTCTATTTAGCATACCTAAAATTGTTAAATGGATTTCCCTTCTTTCAAAAATGACATAAAAATTTGTCTTTCACTAAACATATCTAATTTGTTAAGTGAGAGTCTCATTTTCATGACATGAATTTGATTTTCACTTAACATATCCAATTTGTTAAGTGAGGGTCTCATTTTCAAAACATGCATTTGACCTCCACTTAACATGCCAAATTTGTTAAGTGAGGGTCCTATTTTCAAAATCATACATTTGGCTAATGAGAGTCTCATTTTCAAGACATGAATTTCATCTCCACTTAACATACCAAATTTGTTAAGTGAGGGTCTCATTTTCAAAACATACATTTAGCTTTCACTTAACATACCCAATTTGTTAAGTGAGAGTCTCATTTTCAAAATATAAATTTGACCTCCACTTAACATACCAAATTGGTTAAGTGAGGGTCTCATTTTCAAAACATGCATTTGGCTTTCACTTAACATACCCAATTTGTTAAGTGAGAGTCTCATCTTCAAAACATACATTTGGCTTTCACTTAACAAACCTAATTTGTTAAGTGAGAGTCTCATCTTCAAAACATACATTTGGTTTCCACTTAACATACCAAATTGGTTAAGTGAGAATCCCATTTTCAAATCATATTATATTTGGTTCCACTTAACATACGAAATTTGTTAAGTGAGAATCACATAATCATGCCATACATTTGGTTCCCACTTAACATACCAAATTTGTTAAGTGGGAATCCCATTCTCAAATCATATTTGGTTCCACTTAACATACCCAATTTGTTAAGTGAGAATCATATTTTCAAATCATATCACATTTGGTTCCACTTAACATACCAAATTTGTTAAGTGAGGATCATATTTTCAAATCATATCACATTTGGTTCCACTTAACATACCAAATTTGCTAAGTGAGAATTATATTTTCAAATCATATCACATTTAGTTCTTACTTAACATACCAAATTTGTTAAGTGGAGAATCTTATTTTCAAGTCAAACAAACACAATCAATCACCACAAGCAAAGATTTTTCATAAAATTTTCAAAACATACAATCACAACCTTTCCTTAGCATGCCTAAATTTGCTAAGTAAAGTCTTTCAAAATTAAAATATTTTCAAACAAGATAACAACACAAACATCTTGAAATATGCGAACCCCACCCAACCTACTTAAATTGGTTGAGTATGGGTTCTAAATCAAAGTCAAATGGCAAAGACTCTCCTCACATATCAAAATCTCTCCACTGAACCCCACTTAACATATTTGAATTGTTGAGTGTGGGTTCAAGACTCCAAATCTCTATTACTCTCTTGGGACAAGTATTAAAGCAGAGATCTGACTTAAGTTACATTTCAACACATGTAGAGATACAGTGTAGACCAATCGGTCTGAGAGTCAATATACATGGCCTCCAAGTTTGTTTTACCTTTCCATTGATGGATTTGGCCTTGATCGCCGCCTCGACCTCCACCCACTTGGTTTTCTTTGGCCGATTTGAGGGATCGCATTACGTGAGGGTGACCTCACCATCACATTGAGATGAGGTGGCTGAATCATCATCGGTGACCTTCCTTGATATCAGTATCCTTCCTTGAAGAGGAAGGCATCGAGGTTCCACCAATCGTTCAATTCATGCACCGCCTCCACCACTGTGTGCCTACTAGCACCTCCTCATTGGTCCCCTCTAAGGGGAAGGCTATCTTGACTTTAGAGATAATCTCCCCTACCTTCAAGGTAGGATCTAATTCTCACGCTGCCCTATTCAACTGCACACAGCACCAAACACAGCTTGCAACAGAAGTCACAAGATCAAGGGATAGCACGAGCGTGCAGCCCGAGAGATAAATGCAACATCTCATGTTGTTGAGGAGGGATCTCCCCGTGAGACCTATCCACTTCTTAGTGGCAATAGGATTTACCCCATCTCGGCATCAGATGGAGAGGAAGACTACAAGAGGATAGTTGCATCGCCTCCACCACCCGCATACCATGAAGTTTCTGGATGGGAGGAACCCTATGCCCACTGATGGTACTACACCGTGTGAGCCCATGGATGCTAAGAGTCTGGCACACTATTTGACTTGAGGTCGATCATCCCTATGTGTTTTACCAGAAAGATCCATAGGGATAGAGCATCGAGGCCGCATAGATGGAGAGTGGAGTGGCGAGGTTTGCCGTGAAATCGGTACGCTTCTAGATTTCGCCATCGTGCCACGTCGATAGGACCAACAATATAGTATTGACGTGTACCACTAGTCACAGGGGGAAATCCTCGAAGAGGGTGGAGCCGGTGTCATCTCCACCACACTGGTCCACTCCTCACCTGCCATCCACCATTCCTATAAAATTCATGAAGTCAACTTCCAGGGAGAAGAAAGACCCTTTAGTGATCTGGCTATGGCCAAAGGATCTCATTCCATCTAGTCCACTGATTAAGGTGAGGGTGAGTTCCCCTACTGTACCTCCTACTTCTATCTTGGTAAAGGAGTGGCAACCCTGCAGCGTCGTGGTCGTACCACCACCATCATAGCCTGTGATAGCAGGAGTAGTAAAGAGGGAGGGAAACAGTTCTATAGTTCCCATGGCAGTGGATCCCCCTAGAGACAGCACTCCATCGATAGTGGGAAGTCAGGAGTATGTATCTTGGCAAGGTAGGAGATCGTTCCTTGGATGAGATTGTAGCAGCCTACTTTATCAAGAAGAGGGAACTCTTGGGAAGTGATTGCATAAATTTGGAGGATGAGAGGGTAGAATTTCATCCTAATGAAGATGACCTTATTGAGGATTCGACTGAAGTCCACATGCTCGATACTAGGAGCTCCCTCCATAGAGACCACATAGCCAGGAATGTATTATAGTTAAAGAGGATGAAGCTGTCCATTCAACTCACCTCTCCACCAATAGAGATGATCATTGACAAATGGGGAAGAAGATTGAGGAGTTGATGGCGTGGTTTCAAAGCTAGCCCATTGTCTGCCTTCCCATAGTAGCCATGAAAGTGAGTTACATACCTCAGATCATCCTAGATGCATTCCTACAGAGGAAGATAGTGGTAGCTTGCATAGGAAGATGGTGGATAGCACCTCCATGCATGATAAGGATATCAAGCAATTGGTGGGGCAACAGGTGAAGGATGTGTTGGAAGCTCGGTGGCTCATCTATTCCAAAGTGGTATACCCAGAGGAATTTGTTGTCCAAGATTTTGTACCTCCTTCCTTTAAGATTTTGATTGGGAACCCTCGCCAACACACATTGCACATTTTAGTCGCAATCCTGAGGTAGTACACCCTTCTTTAGATTATTATTAGCAGTCTAGTTGATTTGGTGTTTAACTGGTATGCCAAATTTCTCAACAGTTCAGTATAGACATTTGTTGAGTTAGAGCACCTCTTCATCAAGAGGTTTACTAGAGCTCATTAAAGGGTAACTATAGGCGATCTTGTTGTAGGACACAAGTCCCCAATGAGTCCCTCATTGATTACATTCTCAGGTGATAAAACATGTGTATTAAATGCAAACCATAGCTGTCTGAACAGCACACCATAGAGATTCTACTGAATAACATCCATGACCCAGTTGCTTTTATGCTCAAGGGTTTTACAATCAAAACCTTTGAGAAATTAATCAACAAAGTGGCTAGTCTACAAGAAGAGGCCAAACAGTTACCTTTCCAGAACCACTCAGCAATGCCTAGACCTTAGAAGGAATTTGAGAAGAAACCGTAGGACAAGAACAAGGGAAGCACCTGGGTTCAATGATAAGCCTAGCACCAGCCTCCTCCACCACCTCCCTTGCCACCACCACCACCTCGTCATATACCAGCCCACCCGCTACACAACGCCCACCTCCTCATCGATCATCACCAAGTATTCCTACCCATCACCAGGTAGCTATTACTTACCTACTCTTGCCTATAGATTGAATAAACCTTATTCATTCAAGAGGGAGGTAGTCAGGAAGATCTTTAAGAATCCCTTAAAAAAGCCTGATTTCTAGTTACCAGAGCCTAAGAGCTGGAGGAAGTGGGCAAGAGTCACAATCCAAACTATTGCCCCTACCACTACATGCTAGGCTATGTCTTAGAAGATTGCATTACATATAAGGATTGTCTTGAGCATAGTTTCAAGTCGGGTGTCATTGTCATCCCCAAGGAATGCTTATTAGAACAACCTTCTAGTTCTGTTAGAGTAATCCTTGGGGATAAATGTGATCCTCTTAAGACAAAGGAAGGTTGGGATATTGCCCTATCCCGAACCTCCAAGAAAATTATTTCTAAGATCAAAAAAATTACCTTGCTGCACTCAAACCTCCAACTCTAAGGAAGATTTGTAAGTTGGTAAGGACAACTTGAGGGAGGTAGGAGCAGCAGTAGCGTCAACCTCCACTTTCCCGAGATAGTATAGTAATGCAACCACCGACCGATTTTAACAACCCCTTCTGCAGCTAGTTCCTCCAGCCTCTTCTTCTAGTATATCAATAGTGGAGGGGATTCCAAATCCCTCACTCTGCTTACTTTAGTTGATTTCTATTTTGTACCTCTATCCAAATCTAAGAAATCAATGAAGCAAGCTAATTCCACTTACATTTGTGTCACTTATGATGATCTATCTAATTTTATTCTTATAGTTAGCTCTCCAAGTCTAATTAGTAATAACTCTAGTTCTGATCACTCTTCTTCTTCTGATTTAGAAATGGATTATCCATTCTTGAATCACTCGAGTTGCCCATTTAGATTGATTTGGAGTCATCCGACTCGATCCTATATAGGTGAACTGATGAGCGTAGAACTTTCCACTAAACCATCTCATGAAGTCACAAATCAACCTTGAGTGGCAAAGTTCTACCAGTGTAGCACCTTAGGATAAGGTAAGCAAGTCATTAGTTATAGATCAAAAGCCCCTCACAAGATGCTCCTATGGATATGCTTATGGAGGACCAGCCCAGAGTTGACTACAATGTCCTCGCTCACCTGAGAAAGTTGCCAGCTAAGCTAAGCATATATGATGCACTTGTCTTATCTAAAGAGATAAGAGAATCATTGATCAAAGCCCTTCTTGATCCAGAAATATGCTTAGCTTAGTTGACTGCTATTGGAGATGAGGCATGTTATTCAAGAGAAGTCCATGGTGTTACATTCACCAATGAAGACCTTCTTTTGGGGACAATAGAACACATCGTCCCCTACATCAGGACATGGGCGATCTGACTCTGTGGTGTTAGTTGATCGTGTGCATCGGAACATTATGAGTTTAAAGACCCTTACTACCGAGGATTGACATCTCCAAACTCGAGGAGATCGATGATGTTGAGAGGATTCAATGAGCAAGAGAAGTTTAGGCTCCATAGTTTCCATTAAAGATAGACTGGAAGACCAAGTTCTACATAATTGATTGAGATATATCTTCATCAAGCGGGCCTTGGATAGATGGAAATAACACAGTTCCATCCTCTTTACATCAGTTCATCAAAATCCAAAGAGGTGGAATCGAGTATTGTGTCAAAGGAGACTTGAAGCCATTTTCAATTGGGGAGGTTAAGATATATGAGGACGTAGCCTACTACCTTCCTCAAAATCAAAAAGACTATTCTCACAAACTTGGTCAATGTTCAAAAATAAAAGAAACAAATGAAGAAGAAAAAGAGAAAGAAAAAAAATGAAAATGAAAATGAAAATATAAGTGAGTGAGAATTAGACACTAAGAAAGAGGCAGAGCCAGATGTTGGATTCCGCCCATAGTTTGTTCCTCCATATGAACACATGGGTAGGATGACTCGACCCCCACTAAGTAGAGGAGGAGGTAGATCGAGAAGTAATTCCAGAGGCGGAAGACCTCCTTGCTAATGGACAACCAGTAGGAGCTATATTCGAACTTACAGGACTACCCCCGCTATCCACATAGACTTAAAGACCAGTTTAGAGGATAAGTCTCATTTGGTTAGCATACCAACCAACCAACCCGTCTCAACGTGTCCCTTAGGAGGTGACATTCGAGCCAGATAGTGATGAAGGCCAAGCCTCTAAGAAAAACATGAATGTATATAAATCATCATTATGTAGAACAGTCAGGTAGCAGTTAGGAACTTTAGCTCTAACCCTTCTTACTTTCCAAAAAGTTAAGGGTTTAGTAGTTAAGGAGGCCCAAGTCATCCATAGATGTCAAGCCAAGAGGTTTTTGTTGGGAGCATCATTTTCAAGTTAGGAAGTTGATGTAGAACTTGAGGATGATTCATATAAAGATTTAATACAATTATCCTTTGATTGGTATTCACCTTGTGTTCTTAATTTTGCAAAGAAAGGATTAATCCCACATACTTGGTCTAAACATAGGTCGGATTACTTTGAAATATTATGGGACAACCAAAGAAGACATTCTTAATTAAGACCAAGACTAGGATTCGGTACAGTGGGTCCAGTCGACGATGATACCCATTGCCTAGTCATCACCAATCATTTGGAGTCTGATAGGTTCTTCTCAAACCATGCTAACTCTTATGAGAAGGTATGTTTAGAAACTTCAGATGACCTAAATGATCATGAAGTCAAAGATGCACCACCAGTGTTTGAAGAAGAAATCAAATCAACCATTGACGAACTCAAAGAAATCAACTTAGGAATAAAAGAAGATCCATGCCCGACATACATCAGTTCTTTATTGAATGAAGAAGAAACCAATGACTTAGTCAGGCTATTAGCTAAGTTTAAGGACTGTTTTGCATGGAGTTATGAAGAAAAGCTTGGTTTATCTCCTAACATAGCAGTCCACAAACTAGCAATAAATCCTAATGCTAACACTCTCAAGCAAGCTCCTAGACGAATGCGATTAAAAATTGAGTAGCAGGTCATTTCTGAAATTAAGAAACTAATCGATGTTGGCTTTATCAAGAAAGAAAAATATCCCACCCAGTTGGCCAGTGTCATTTCAGTTAAGAAAAAGAATGGACAAATTAGCATATCCATCAATTTTAGGGATCTAAATAAGGCATATCCTAAAGATAAATTTTCATTTCCTATACCAGAGTTTATGGTGGACATTGCCTCATCTCATCCAGTATTCTCTTTCATGGATGGGTCATCTGGCTACAACCAAATTAAGATGGCCCCCGAGGATCAGAAAAATACTGCTTTTCAAACTCTGATCAGAATCTATTATTATAAGGTCATGTATTTTGGCCTTAAAAGTGTCGGTGCTACATACCAGTGGGTCATGACTCAGATCTTCAGTGAACTCATTCATCATTAGATCGAATGTTATGTTGATGATCTTGTAGTCAATAGTAAAGAAAAGGAAGACCATCTCTTCAACATGAGAGTATTTTTTGAACAGTTAAGCTAATATAACCTCAGAATGAATCCCATGAAGTGTGCATTTGGAGTAGCTGCAAGAAAATTTCTTGGGTTTGTTATCTGACACTGGGGAATAGAAATCGACCTAGAGAAGATCAAAGTTATCTTAGAAATGCCACCCCCAAAAAGTCTGACTCAACTCAGATCATTCCAAGGGAGGTTGGCATATCTAAGATGTTTCATTTCCAACCTATCAAGAAGATGCCAGCCATTCTTAGTACTTGTCAAAAAGGATGCTAAGTTCGAGTGGGATGGCAATTGCCAGTATGCTTTCGAAGATATTAAGCACTATCTGATGACGCCGTCAGTCCTAGCAACCCCCATCCAAAGCAAGCCATTTATATTTAATATTGATGCATTAGATGACTCCCTTGGCGCTTTATTGGCTCAAACCAATGATGAAGGGAAAGAAGATGCACTCTACTATCTCAGTCATCATCTAATCCCTACTGAGGCAAACAACCCAGCTATTGAAAAGCACTACTTGGCTTTAATCATCGTATCTCAAAAGTTATGGTATTATATGCTTTCTCATAAGGTGAATCTGATCTCTAGGATCAATCTACCATAATATCTCATGATATGGCCAACGCTTTCCAGACGATTTGCGTGTTGGTCCATCATTTTATTACAATTTGATATCACATTCATACCCTCCCATGCAAAGGAAAGGATAGTGTTCAAGAAGACACCCACTTCCCTTACCGATTCTCGCTTAGTGATGACTTCCCCGATAAATAAATCATGAACTTAGGGGACACTAGCATTCACCATTGGGAGATGTATTTTGATGGAGAGGCTTCCTTTCGAAAAGGAGAAGAACCATGATCTACTCTTCCAAGAATGGTAGGCGTAAGAATAGTCCTTCTAACTCCAGACAGCGATGTGATGAGATTCTCATATTATCTATCCAATCTATGCACCAACAATGAAACCAAATATGAGGCTCTGATTGCCAGTCTGGAGTTAGCCATTATGCTATGCATCCAAAGCATCAACATCTTCGAGGATTCTCAATTAGTCATCAACCAAATCGTTGGGTCCTACAAAGTTTTGAAGCTTAAGCTCCATCATTTTCACAAGTATACCATGGAGTTGTTGGCTCAAATCCCAGAGGTTACCATCTATAAGATTCATCAAGGAGAAAATGCAGTAGCAGATGCATTGTCCAAGCTTGCCAAGGAGTTGGCATGTATGAAAGATGAGTCCATACCAAAAAAAGGTCCAAAATAGACAAGTCCTATGCCTTACTGG
Organism: Cymbidium sinense; assembly: GCA_021442155.1. Classification (NCBI taxonomy): domain Eukaryota; kingdom Viridiplantae; phylum Streptophyta; class Magnoliopsida; order Asparagales; family Orchidaceae; genus Cymbidium; species Cymbidium sinense. The sequence goes on from CM038222.1 coordinate 95,695,283, forward strand.
CATTGAACTCATTGAAAGACTTTCTCTTGAAGGGGAGGTTGTCATTACCAAAAAGGATAATGAGTCAGATTGGAGGCAACCATTCATGGAGTACCTACATACAGGCAAATTACCTTAAGAGAAGTAACTAGCACATCAGGTGAAGTAAAGAGCTCTCTCACATGCTCTCGTGGATGGCACCTTATACCGGTGGTCCTTCAATCATATGTGGTTATGTTGTTTGGATAACCATGAAGCCCATAATATCATCACTGAGGTACACTCAGGTTTATGTGGAGCACACCAATCCAGTCTGAAGATGAAAGCTAAGATCAAGAGACTAGGATATTACTAGCCTTCGATGATCACAGACTGCATGGACGTAGCTAGGAGATGCCAGCAATGTCAAGTGTATGGTGTGGTCCTACACCAACCACCCAACATTTTATATCCTACATTGGCCTCATGGCTATTCGAATGATGGGGTACCGACATAGTGGGTCTGATTGATCCCCCTTCTTCCAAGGTTCATCGATTCATTCAAGTTACCATTGACTACTTTTCTAAGTGGGCAGAGGTGATCCCACTCAGAGAGGTCGCAGCTCAGCATGTGCTCCGATTTTTCAGGAACCATATTATATATAAGTTTTGAGTGCCTCAATGAATTATATCTGATAATGGTATCGTATTCATGAGCACTAAAATTAATAACTTTACCTGTAGACATAGCTTAGATTAAAGATATTCTACAATCTATTACCCGAGGGAAAATGGCTTAGCAGAACCCTTCAACAAAACTCTCATCCAGATATATTAAAGAAGACACTCAATGAAAATAAGCGACAATGGCATGAGCAATTAGTTGAAGCCTTGTGGGCTTACCACACCATATACATGACTCCAACATAATCTACCCCTTTCTCCTTAGTGTATTGGTCTAAAGTAGTTCTACCTTTAGAAGTGCAACTTAGATCATTAAGGATAGATGTGGGTAGTAAAGTCGCAATGGAGCAGAACGCCAAGTTACGGTTAGAAGAGCTTGAAAGTTTGGAGGAGAGATGCCTCCGAGCATGCCAGAACCTCGAGTTGTATAAAGCCAAAATGATTCAAGCTCATAATAAGTTGGTCCGCCCTAGAGCTTTTCAAGTAAGAGAGCTTATTTTAGTTCTAAGGAGACCAATTATTGCCCATCGAAAGATGGCCATGTATGAACCAACTTGGGAAGGCCTTTTTCCATAGAAAAGGCCTATCAAGAAGGATCCTATCAGCTCATAAATTATAAAGGAGAGCGCCCTATGCTTCTAATCAATGGGCTTTATCTGAAGAAATATTATCCATAAATCTTGTTTGAAACTAATTATCAATAAAACTTCTCTTCATTTCAAATTCCATCTCTTCATAGTTATTTAAAAATATCGGACCGCCATGATGTGTTTAGGTAGAGAACCCAAGCGATCATTCCTTCTTTCACAACACAACACACATGCATATTTTCTATCTCAGGCTACTTTGATGTGGGAGCAAGCCCCCGCGAAACTCACTCATTAGCTTCTCTAGGTCGGACTGCATGCTACCTTGCTAATGTGTCACCCCAGTGGTCCCTTATTTAGGAAGATGTAAGTCTGCTACACTTTCTTTCCTTACTTTACTGCTGCACACCAACGAGCGCCTTATTAGTATGGTAGGCTTTACTATGCGGATGGTAACTTATGCTCATGTTGGCTTCATTTAAAAGGATGTAAGTCTCCTACGCCTTCTTCTTAAACTAGCCATCATGAACTAACTTGGTTGAGTATATATGACAAACACACAAACACATATCTTTTATCTCAGGCTATTTTAATGTGAGAGCAACCTCTCTGCGGCACTCACTCATTAGCTGCTCTAGGTCGGGCAGACATGCTACCTCGTTAGTGTGTCACCCCAGTGGTCCCTTGCTTAGGAAGATCTAAGTCTGCTATACTTTCTTTCCTGAATTGACTGCTGCACCCTAATGAGCACTTTGTTAGTTTGGTATGCCTTCCTACGTAGCCAGTAAGCTACCTCATGATGACTTCATTTAAGAGGATGTAAGCCTACATGCTTTCATCTTGAACTAGCCACTATGCACTAACTAGGTCGAGTATATTTGAGGCTTAAGATAAGTCCTCCCCAGTGACTCCTTTCCTTCTAACTTCTTCAAGTTTGGGTTTAATCCTTACACAAGACTCCCCACTTGATAGTCACCCAAGGTCATATAGCACATGTCAAGCCAAAGACAGACTATCCTGGCAATCAGTTCTGCATAAGGGAGATATAAGTCTACATGCCTTTTTCTTAGACTGATGGTTGCACACCGATAGGCACCTTAAGTTGGTTGATTATCGCCATGCTGACAGCAACCCACCCGGTGGATAAACCACTCTTGGAAGATGTAAGACTACTATGCTTTCTCTATGAGTTTTCCACCGTATACCTATAGGCTTTCCTTTACATGGTTCTGGATAAAGCCCCTTAAAGCACCTCCCCTGTGGGCATTCTATTTGGATCACGTCCTTAGTGACCCCATCTAGACACTACCCCAGTTACTCTTGGATTGGACAGTCGCCCTTTCCAAGTAGCCACCCCTATGGTTGGACAAATTGTTTTATGGATATGCAGATTCTCCCTTGGTCCAACATGTCTGAGATAGGACTAAGCTGGTATGAGCTCCTTCTCAATGTGGTCCCTTACACACCAACAGGGTCCATGCAAACATAATAACAAATGTATATATATATATATATATATATATATAATTAGGGCAGTGTCAACAAAACTCTCTATAGGAATTGCCTGACTACTTTTGAGTTGAGATAAGTCCTCTCAATAGTCAATCTTTGACTTATTGTGCCACCAATGAATCACCCTGGTAGTCGTCCTTGCTTTGGAAGATATAAGTCTATCACGCATTATTTCCAGCACACCCCTTGCACACCAATGGGCAGGATTAGGTCGGGTTCAATTTTTTGTGCTATCAATCGATCACCCCAGTGCTTCCTTATTCAGAAAGTTGTAAGTCTACAATCTTTCTTCCTAGCTTGACCATTGCATACCGAAAAGCACCCCTTAGGTTGATTATCTCTACCTCATGGCTGGCAGACTATCCCTTTGGATTTGTAAATCTAAGATAGGACTAAGCTAATATTAGCCCATTCTTAGTGGATCCATCGCACACCGACAGGGTCCATCTTAAAATTTAAATGAAATTGATTCTGATTATTCTTGAGTCGATGTGAGTCTACAGTGGCATTCGCTCAAATAGTCACCTTATGGCAGGTTTGATTTTTTTGTGCTATCAACCGATCACCCCAATGGTTCCTTGCTCAAAAAGATGTAAGTCTACAAACATTCTTCCTAACTTGACCATTGCACACTGGAAGGCACCCCTTAGGTTAGTTAGCTCTACCTCGCGACTGGTAGACTATCCCTTTGGATTTATAAATCTAAAATAGGATTAGGCTGATATTAGCCCCTTCTTAGTGGATCGATCACACAACGATAGGGTCTATCTTAAAATTTAAATGAAATTGATTCTGACTACTCTTGAGTCGATGTGAGTCCACATGGCCAAATAGCCTTGAGGTTCGATTTATTGTGCTATCAACCCATCACCCTAGTTCATTGCAAGAATACATGCTTTTTCCTAACTTGATCATTGCACATTGAAAGGCATCTCATAGGTTGGTTAGTCCTACCTTATGGCTGGTAGACTATCCCTTTGGATTTGCAAATCTAAGACAGATCTAGGCTGATATTAGCCCCTTCTTAGTGGATGCATCGCACACCGACAGGGTCCATTTTATTAAATTCACCATCCTCCCTCCAGGGGAGTCCAAATATTAAATCAATCTTATCCCTAGCGGATCTAAGCTCATATCTCCAGCAGATGTACCCTTAAAACCAAATCATATCCTCTCCCCAGTGAAGCCTTAAACCATAAGCCATCACAAATCAAATTAAATTATCATCCCCAATGGATGCCCCACCAATCAAATTAACCCAATTTCCTCCCCGGCAAGGCATAAATCATATCCTCTCCCTAGTGGAGCCCTCAAAAAATCAGACTTAGTCAAATCCCTATCCCTAGTAGATGATCTGAACCTGCTTCCCTAGTGGAAGGTTCATGCACTCATCCCCAGTGGATCTTTTCTTCCTGAATCATTATCAAACTCAACTTTTATCCTTTCTGGATAATCCAAACCTGCTTCCCTAGTGGAAGGTTCACATGCTTGATCTTTCAGTGGATCCTTCCTTCCTCTCTTATGCCCTTGGCATGAGTTAAGTTACATTGCACTAAGATCTTGATTCTGTCTATATCTCAGGTTTAGGAGTAGATCATCTCTATTAGTGGTTGCAATCCTTCAAACATTGTTGATCATCTCGGTCAACAACAATATGTGTGGTGCGCCTAGTCAGTTACACTACACCTATTGGGTACCCTTTGTTGACCTCACTTTTGGGAGTGAGGTCTCAACTTCCTCGTCATAGATCATGGACTCTTGTAAACACTAAGTGCTCTTTAGTCTTAAGACACTTCTAGTGATTAGGTGAATACTTAACCTAAGCCTAGAGACTTAGAAGAGTAATCCATAGGAATAGGTTGTGCCTTAGGGATTTGAGAAGTCTTTCCTATCCTATAGCCTTAAACCCAATCATTGCTTCCTTCTTCCAAATAAAACCTCAAATTCAAATCCAGATCATAAATCTAATCCCAAATCAAATGATTGAATTCAAATTCCAAATTGCTTCCTAAGCCCTTGATTTTACCTTATGGACTTAGACTTAACTAAACTCAAATCAAATCCAAACCTAGATCATAAATCAAATCCAACTCCAAATGATTGAAACCCATGATTGAATTCAAACTCTGAAACCCCTTTCTAAGCAATATGAACCATCTTCATATGCTTAGACAAAACCTCCTTTAAACCAAATCAAACTCAATCAATTTCTTCATAAATCCATCATTCCTTCATTTATATTCACAAATATAAATGAAATCTAAATTCAAACAATTCAATTCAAATCAACTAAGCCAAACCAAATCAATTCCCTACTTAAGCCCTTTTGACCTACATCCCTCAATTTGGTCAAATTTGCTTTCAAATCACTCCTAACTCAAGTGATTTTCTCATGATTTATTTATATCTTTATTTGTATTTATAAATATAAATAAAATATAAATCCAAATGGCCAAAACCAAACCCAAATCAAATCAAATTCCTAATTTTAGCCCTTTTAGCAATTTCTTGAATTGGCTAAATGATATCCAAATAACCTCAAAATCTACAGATTTCTTCATGATTCAATCACTCCTTCAATCATTATTCCAAATATAAACACAACCTATAATTATCAATCCAAATCCAAGTTAACCCAAGTCAAGCCCATGTTGACCCCTTTTGACTTGAAATTGATATATGAACCAAAATTCATTTAATTCCAAACCACTTGCAATTGGATTTATATTTCCATCCTAAGTCCATATGTGAGTTCAATTAAACTTGAATCATGTCATGATCAAGCTAATTAACTCATTTAAGTCCACTTGACCTAAAGTGACCTAAAAGACCTTTTTGAGGCAAGTCCTAATCCAACCCAAATTGGATTGAACTAAGCCCATACAAACCCTATATCATGATCAACAATCATCCTAGGTTAATCAATTGTCTTGAATTGGGTCAAACTAAGTCAACCTAACCCATTGACCAAGTCAACCTTTAGCACAAATGAAACCTAAACTAGCAAAAACCAACCATATACCTAATTGATTGTAGCCATTGACTTAAATCCACTCATAATCAATGATTGAACATGACCAAATCCTCAATTGAGCCAAACCAAGTCCAATTGACCATTTGACCTATGTTGACCCAAATTAGCCTAAAAATCTAAAATGAGTTAAATCATGATTTCATTCAAATTGATTGCAACCATTAGTTCAAGTTCATTTCAAATCACTTATTGAACCTGACCAAAGCCATGATTGAGCACAATTTGACCAATTGATCAACTTGACCCAACCTAGCCCAAATTGACCTAGATGGTCAAATCAACCAAAATCCAAAATAAATCTAAATTAAATCAAACCTAAGCCTACAATCATTTTTAATTAACCAATTGAACTTGACTCAACACCTAACCAAACCCAATTTGTTCAAATTGGTCAACTTAGCCTATTTGACCTATTTGAATCCAAATGAGCCAAAATCAAACCTAAGCCAAATTAATCAAAACCAATTAAACCAAAACATCCCAAATCATCATATGAACCTAAACCAAGTCTTGGTTTGACCCAATTTGACCAATTGGTCAACACAACCTAACCTAACCCAAATGAGCTTAGTTTGACCTTTTGAAGTTAAATCACCTAAAACCACCTTTTGGCACCTTATTGGCTAACCTAACCCAGTCAAATCAACCCTAGGTCAGCCTCAAGCCAACCCAAATCCAAGTCGGGCCCAACCCAAGGGGATTAACCAATGGACACCCTCTCTTTACATTAGACTCTTTCATTAAATGGCAAAGTCCACTTTGCCTCCCCATGGCAGCCTCAAACTTCCTAATGAGGAACTCCTAGGCCACCTTAGCCCACCCTAAGCCATCCTAGCACTTGCCATGGACCAAAGGAAGCAAGCCAAGCCACCCCCTCTCATGGCCGAATACCCCATGGGCAAAGGCAAGGATCAATCCCACACAATATCCCCATATCAAACCTTGAGACTCCTGCCACCACTTCCTCCACTCTTGGTGTGCCACATGGAGTTGACGGTGACCCCTCTGACGACTCGATGACAGCCAATTGATAGATTTTGAGGGAACAATCCCGTCCATCAATCAAGTGCAATTGAGGGGTATACCCCCTCAATTCGAGTGGGATTCTTCACCATTCGCACTCTCTAAGTTTCCTAAGCCATTTCAAAATCCCTCAAAGCTTCCTAGAGCATCCCAAGGCACCCTTGATCGGCCATTACTCTCTGTGTGTGAAGCCAAAATAGGACAACATCCTTCGAAGAAATACTCCTCCTCCACTCAATCAAACTTCAATTCCTTGCACCCACACCATCCTCATACTTCATCAAAGCCAACTGAACCATCCCCGGACCTTCCCGACCATCGGAGATCGGAGTTCAATCAGAGCCAAAGCCTTTACAAACATGGATTGGTCGACCAAGAGCTCTACACCAAATCAAATCCCAAGCTTCTCAACAGGGCCTCACCTCAACTAGGTGAAGCTACCTCCATCGATCCCACCACCGGAAAATAGCTCCGGTGAGGTAATTTTGCAAAACTACAGCCTTGTATGAAAAATTATTTGGTATTTTGTGAATCAAATTCGAATTTCATTGGATCTTAGCTATTGGATGTGTGCGCCTCCCCTCCCCGAAGGTGTGGAATCAATTTGGAGGTAATCTGAGCTCGGGTGAGCTCATATCGAATGGGGAAAGACAGACGACATCCATCTTTCACCACTCATAAATGGGATGGATCATGGACCATCTCTTCTGTGTGATTAAAACAGATGGTCATGATCTAATCTCACATTAGATCCTGTGATTCCTTTCCTAAATCGTGGATCAAATTATGGTCGTCCGATCTTAAATCGGACGATCCACAGAGTTAGTGCGCCCGCCACAATCCTAGTCAATGATATATGTGACAAGTTAAATAGTCAATTCCATTGTGACACATGGAAAGCACGTCGTGTCAGCCGCTACATGGCCCAATGGGATTAAGACTCTAATTAAGCTTAAATAATCTATTTTTAAGGCTGAAACTTCTAAAAATCATAACTTATCCTAAAAAAATCCAAAAAATACAAATGAGGGCTCATTTGGAGGATATTGTAGAGTAGAATCTAAAAAAATTATTACTAATTAATTTTGAACAATGATTTTGGATTAATTAATGTTTAATTAAAAATTTAATTAGCTTAATTATTCTTTAATTAATCACCCAATTGATCTCAAATTTTCTATGGATGTTTAGGGGGATGACTTCTGCCTTCCCTAGTTTTCTAGGATTTTATTGGTTGCTTAATTAGGAAAATCAATTGATTAAGGCTTAATCACTCTCTTAATTTAATTAGTGATAATTAGTAAATGAATAGTAACTTAATCCATAAATTATGTTCATGGTCCTTTGTTAATAGTGAAGAGTCTTAGAGAAATGGTTTAGGTTTATTCCTTATGACCTTTTCATTAAGCCTCTTTATCCATTTCAATTAATTAAAGATTAAGTGATTAATTAACCTTTTGATTAATTAACTTAATTAAGATTTGAGCTATTTCAGAGCTTTGTTAATTGGAATGACTTTGTGATTGTGATCGAGACCCATCTCTTGATCCCTTTTCCTAAGATAATTTCATCATTCTAATTAAGAGATATAATCAAAAGATTTAGTTAATCAATTAATGACTTGATTAAAATGAAACTTGATTTAAAATCCATTCATCCACATCTAATCACCTTTTATTAATCTTGGGTAGCTCTTTGGGTGTTCAATAACCTAAAGAGAGAGCTAATAAAATTATGGTTAGCTCACATGTGTGAGAAAACTATAAAACTAGTTAAGTGAGATCCCTTAAGCTTAATTAACTATTAATCATGAGCCAATTGCATCAGGCCCCTTTCACTTCTTAGGAGCATTGTTAATTTACTTTTCATGTGGTTGCATATCATATTGGCTCATTATTAATTAGTTACTTAACTTAAGGTGCTATAGGTAATGTTTAATTAATTGACTTAATTCATACCCTAAGCTAATTAAGATATAAAATTGACCTATTTAATCTTCATTGAACCAAATTAACTCACACATGGGGAATGAGATTAGTATTAGAAAACCTCTTTCGCATTTCTTAAATCAAATCAAACATGAAAATGAAATGACATTAAAGAACTTTGGTTTATTTTAAATAATCTTATTTAATTTAATTATCCTTAAGACTTAGTTGGATTGAATGAAATCACATTCTTGTGTTATTTTATTTCCTTCCAATCATGCTAAATATTATATGCCAGTTATACTCATGCATTAATGTCTTTAAAATTCATTAAGTAAAATAATTTCCTTTATGTCATATTTCATGTGTTGATTTAAACTAAAAATATGTTTGGCTAGTATCACTATTAAATCTCAAATATATTTTCAAAAGTTTATTAACGAATGAATATACATATGCATTATAATTTTAGTTACATATACATAGGGAAATCAAGTGAATATAAATTTAGTATATGAAATAAAGTATCTTCCTTACATTCATGTGTTGATTTGCATAAGTAAAAAAGTTAGAGGTATATTAGTCTAGACATTCTAGGGATGCACGGCTTTAAGTAGCCCCAAGGAGGTTCCTGCCTCGTTCCCTTGGTGCAGAATAATATCGATGTACCTTCTTAATTTCATTCTTATACATTTGGATATTAAAATCTATATAGAGCTTTAATTCATTCACACAAAATAAATAAATCAAATCAAAATACAATTTTTGCATGGCTTTCTATTCTTGTAGTTGTTTATACATCCACATGTATCTAAGGATAGCGGTATATTAGTTTGGACATTCCCGGGATACACGGCTTTAAGTAGCCCCAAGGAGGTTCCTGCCTTGTTCCCTTGGTGCAGAATAATAGCGATGTACTTGCTTAAAACTTTTATACATGTGGATGTGTACTTAGCTAATGAATAAAAACACCCCATTTTTCTATTAAAAATACATGCATTCATAATTGGTTTATTTGGTTGAGTTGATTAGTCATGTGATTTAAGGTTCTTTCCTTATGCTTTTGTATAAGAATTTAGATAGAGCTTTAAATTAATATGACAAAATCTTTCAACCAAATGAAATATAAATTCCAAATACATTTATTCATATTCATCATTTAAATGTGCTAAGATACAAATTGCATGTATAGCTATGCTTAGGATTTAATCATATGGATGATATACATGATGGAAAGAAATGAATAAACATGTGCTATGTGATAGTAATTCATTCCAACTAACCTTAAGATGCCTTTCTTATTGAATGAGTTTATTTAAAGTGAACCTAAACTTAGAATTAATTAAAATATGTAATAAGTCATTCACTAAATGGAATTGATTATTTAATTTTCTTTAGATATGACTTAAGGTAGGGATAAAAGAGAATAATCCTCTCTTTCTTTCTCTTCATAACATTTAGTTATTTTGTGTAGGTCAAATGAAACAAAAGAAAATATTAAGTAAACTTTGCAAATTAATTATACCATTTAAAGTGAAATCACCCTTCATAATTAAATATCTTTCATACTTAGAAAATCTTAACTCTAAAGCCTAGTTAGGACATACCACACAAGCCTTAATACACACATTAGATTTAGTCACCACTTCTAACTTTATGTTAGGGCGGTGTATGGTTTGATGTATGCTTGTTTTGTGATGTAATGTTGTAGACTCGATGGTAGGGTGTTTGTGCATAGATTGGATGTTAGGCCATGGTTAGCCTAATCATATTTTCTACAAGATATTATGCTTAAGGTGTCGCTGTAATAAAAATATAATTGTTTTACTGTGTAGGTTACTTAACCCATAAGCATAATCTACATCAGGACAGGTGGACTTGGTCACCCATGTGCAGGATGTTAAGTCCAAATTATTCATATAACTGCTTGGGTTGTATGGTGTGTTTAACTAACACTTATTTTGCAGGTATAGTTAGAATTACTTTTCTTATTTTTAATATAATTTTGCATTAAGCATTAGGATCAGTGCTATGGGTGCTTAGGATAATTGTTGGTTGTAAGACCAATTCTTATGTGCCATGTGATCCTACGGAGCTTGCACAACCAAATGAAAGAAAGAAATGAAGGAAAGAAGGAGTTTTGAAGATTTGAAGACCCCCCCCCCATAGCTCCAATTCATTTGTTGTAATTAAATTATAATTATGTATAAGGGTAGAGCTTGGCTACCCATTTCTTTTTCAGGTTGTACGACAGTACCCGACTGCACCGGTCTCTTATTCATTGGCGTTAGCATTATAAAATTATTTGATGTTTTGTTTAGCTTGTGCATTAGAATAAGCTTGTCTCTTCATAATTTATTTATCATTGGTGATTATTGTATGGCTAGGATGCGATTAGGCTCGTAGGATAAAAATAAATTTTCTACCCAACTACAACTCATAACTAAACTTCTAAAATAACTCATATCCTCACATAAAACTTAGGCATTAAATCAAGATAATAAAATATTTAGCAACCCCTTAGCTGGATGTTGAATGCTTAATATTATGCATATCATTTTGTTTCACTCTTACTAAGAGAGGATTGCCATCTTTGCCAGATAGTAAAAAGGCTTGACCTTTGAGAGCCTATGATGTAAAAATAGCTCTTTCACTTTTGATTTGGCCCATAATCAACTTCACCGTGCATTTAAGCATATAAAATTCTATAGCTTGTGTCAAAATAAATAATCAAAAATCAAATAAAGTTTGACAAAATTTGCATTATACTAAGTCATTATTCATACCACTAATGCTCTAGTCTCTTAGGGAGTAGATTTAAGAACTTTAGTTTCTTTTCTAAATAATAATAACCTATCCATCTTGCAAAATCATAAGACTTGCCTACATAGTTTTAAAACGTAGGAGGAGTTAGCTGGCTGCCACTCCAGGTGGTTATATGTCCAGCAGTGGGGTGATTTACCCTCTCTTGTGGAAGTTAACAACATACCCACGTCCCCTTAGATATTGGTAGTGCTTTGGCCCTTGCCAAAGCTCCCTAGATTTAGGATCCGAGGTTGGTGTTTTCCTTTAGGGCTACAAGCATAAATCCTCACCTCGTAGGCATTTTCACAATCTTGTCTTGTGGAATTATAAGTCATAGATCTAAAAAAATTTTAATTCAAATATATAATTCTCCTCAATTTCAAATATATAAAGCCTAACCATAGGATAGTTTGGGATGCTCACTAAGTTTCCTAGTATTGTGAGCATCCCCTACTCATCTCCCCTTGGCTCGATAGTAAGTCTTTCCTTTTGATCTATCCCATTTGATCTTCCAAATATAATAAATTTATTGATAGTCCTATTTTTAAATTCTTTGGAGACAATAATTGCCTACTTTAATCAAGAGTATTCCTAAGGAACTCACATTCCTTAGGATGTAATTAACTACAACCGCATGGGAAATATAACTGGTTTAAGTAAACCCTACTTTATTCATCCATGTAAAGTAGGAGAAAAATCTCTGGTACATTTAAAGACCCATCATGCCTTAGGAGTCCTTATTAAGTGATTAGGTCTATTATAGGGTAGTGATTTCTATCTTTCGAGATAGTGCACTATTCCTTGGTGTCATACCCAATCACCTCAATAAGTACATCCTTAGATTTGCGTGGTGTCCCCCCACAACCCCCCCCCCCCCCCTCTCCACCCCTCTAAGATGTAATTAACTATGGGGACTTGCCCCCATAGGGAACTTTAGAACCCAGTTTAAATAAACCCTACTTTATTCATCCATATAAAGTAAGGAAAAAATCTCTGGTACATTCGAAGACCCATCATACCTTAGGAGTACTTATTAGGTGATTAGGTCCATCATAGGATAGTGATTTCTATCTTTCGAGATAGTGCACTATTTCTTGATGTTGTATCCGATCACCTCGATAAGTACATCCTCAGATTTACGTGGTGTCCCCCCCATACACATACATACACATTGAACTGAAAACAAACACCACCAGGATGTCCAGACTATATACTTATCAAATCAAATATATGTAAATATATACACAAGCTTGGGGATGAAAATCATGCAAAGATTATATAATGGCAAATATTTTTATTCATGCAAAGCTTAGTGGCATGAAAAGCAAAGTTCTATCTTAAATTCTAGCACATTAATATATATAAATGAAAATAAGCAAGTATGTGCCATTGTTAAACCAAGGAAGTGAGGTTATCTAAGACTTCCTTGGGGCTACTTAAAGCCTTATGTTCCCGGGATGTCCAGACTATATGCTTATCAATTCAAATGTATGGAGATATGTACATGAAACAAAAAGATAAAATAAATTTCTTGTTATTTTGAAATTATAATTAAATGTAAATTTTATTGAATAATTATAACCAACAATAGCTTAAAATTTGCATCATTAGAATATACTTTTGAAAATAAATTAAGATTTATTAGTTATAATAGCCACACTAATAATATTTGTCCAACATATGCAACTTAGATGAAATCATGTTCTTTTGATTCTCTTTTTTTTTAAAACATGAACATGTGACACAAATGGTATACACATTTATGATGATTAAAAAGAAGTAATTAAACATTACTACATAACATATTCAATTATATTAAGTCCTAAAAAAAATCAATCCAAATAAATATTCCTCAATACTAATCAAAGTTCTTATGAGGTTTGATTTTGATATTTGGGTTATTAAAAACTAAGGAGGAGAGATGACACTTAACACTTACCACACCCCATGTTGGTGATTTAACATATTTAAAGAGGGAAATTAAATGGGTTTTATGGATTGATTAGGTTAAGCCTATCAACTTAATTATCCTTTCCTAAACTTCTTTAATCTAGTCAACTACTTGATCATGAGCCTACAATGATATTCCCTTGGGAAAATAAAATTTGCAATGCTCCTAAAGGAATCTAATGCAATTAGGCTTATGTTCAAGAGATAACTATATTAGAGAAGGAAAAAATCTAAGTTAGGTACTCTTATGATTTTCCCATACCAAAGGGTTAGCCATAATTTTCTTAACAACTTTATGTTATTAAATACATAAAGGGAAATTAATGGATTATGTTTGAATCATCTGAACTAATTGTAAATTTTGTTTGATTTTTATTTTATCATTAATTTTCCTAATTATTCCCTAATTATTACACATGATAATTAACCCACTTGAAGAAATACATTTGGAAAAATAAGCGGGGTTATTTATTTAATGTTTATTATTTATCAATTTAATAATTATTAAATTAATTAATGAAGGTAATTAGGATTGAAATGCCAAATTCTTTAAATTACATGGCAAATAATTCCAAAAAAAATTATGGGAGGCTGAGCACATCCCATGGAATCATCCCACCAAATTTGAAATTAATTAGCCATGTAATTAAGCCTTAATTAAAGTAATTAGCCTAAGTTTCAAATCTTAATTAAGCATTGTTCACTAGAAATAAATCAAATATTTTATTTTTATTAAATTATCCCATGTCTAACCTTTCCAAAATGAGTTTATTTGCATTTTTTGGAATTTTCTAAAATTAATTATGATTTTTTGAAGTTCTAGCCATTTAATTATATTTTTAAAGCAAAATTAACCCTTTAAACCATCGATGCCACGCAGATGCTAAAGCAGCAGTGCTTTCCACATGGCGCCATGGTATAGGTTACCTAAATTGTCTGATGTGATAGCTGACTCAGTGGCGGTGGACTTGATTTCATCTCGGCCATTCAATCTCGGATTGGACGATCGAGATTAATCCTGTGATTCCAAAGGGATTAAATCAAAATTTTTTTATGTGATTAATCACGGTCATCTGTTCTAATCAAGTCAAATAGAAGGCCAGTGACTCGTCGCCCCATAAGTACTAGAGGTGCCCGCCTTCCGCCGCTCGATCCGAGCTCATGAGAGCTCATTCGACAGTGAAATCAACTCCAAAATGATCAGGAAATGAATCTAAAGGGATTCTGTGGTAAAAAATTCTTGAAAATATGATTCACTTCAATAAAGACCATCACCTAAGGGCCAAAACTACGGTTTCCATATTTGTACCTCGTCAAAGCTATAGATAGGCGGTCTGCAGATAGAGATAGCTTCATTTTGAAGAGACGAAGCCTGTTGAGAAGATCACAAGCTGCCTCCTTGCCGATTGCTCTGTGGGCCAAATGTCACTACAAAGCTCGCTGGAATTGGTCTTGAGTCGCCTTCCGGTGGTCGAATTGCTCGAAAATGATTTGTTTTAGTTCGATGGAGTGAGGTGAAGGTGTGGGAAGAGCTAATTTGGGTTTGGTGGAAGTTTTAAAAACTTGGACAAATGATGCTCTCTGGTTCGATCAGGAGGTGGTCTCGCCAGTAGTGGAGGGCACAAAGAGCTCAGAAGAGGGTAGGGGATTGTGTGGAATGCTTTAGGAAAGGTGTCTACTCAGTTTGAATCCATGGGGAGGAGTATACCATCCTCCCCAACTGAACCAAGGGTTGGGATTGGTTCAACCTTTAGCAGCCATCCAGCCAGGGTTGGTGGCCAAAGTTTGCAAGGACAGCTAAGGTGAGTGAGGGTGAGAGGCTGAGGGAGTGTAGTGGGCTGGCTTGGGGTGTACCCTCTTCCTCAGGTGGACCAATAGGTTTCCATGGATGAACTCACCCTCTCCTGGTCAAAGGCTAAGCTCAATAGCTTTGAGTTAGGTTGGGTCAGTGGTCCTCTTATCCAAGAAGAGCCAAATGTGGCTACCATGGGATAAGGAGGTGGAGAACCCATCCAAATGGAGATTTTATCCCATTTGGGTGGGTTGATTCAATGGGTTTGACCCAAACTAGATTCACCAAGGTTTTGGCCCACTTGGGTAGGCCCATGGTGCCCCAAGGATGAGTCATGCCAAGTTTGGATGGGTTTGGGCTTAGTTTGGTTGGGTCTGGCTTAATTTGACCCATATGGGTCAAATGGGTTCAATTGCCTTAAATTGACCAATTTGACCAAATTGTATTAAAGTGATGATTTGGGTGAGTTCAATTGGTCTGTTGGAGTGAATGAGTGTAACTGGTTTGATTCAATTTGGATTAGATTTGAATTTAGCTCATATGGTTCAATTTGGGTCAAATGGGTCATGTTGACCAATTTGACCAAATTGGTTGAGCGTGGGTTAGGTCTATGTTCAATTGATCATTGGTGATTGATTGGAATAATTGATTTTAATTAATTTGGATTATGAAGTGAATTGGTTCAATTTGACCATTTACATCAAATTGGACTAAGTTGGCTAATTGAGTTAAGTTGACCAAATTAGATGTAATTAAAGGTTAGATTATGTTTAATATTGAATTAGTGATTGGTTGGAAGCATTAGTTTCAATCAATTTAATTTATGATTTGATTTGGTTCAATTTGACCATTTAGGCCAAATTGGGTCAACATGGGTCAAAGGGTCCAATTGGCTTGATTTGGTCCAATTGATTATAGTGGAGTGTTCAATGATGATTTATAATCATCAATTAATGGATTAGATGGCTTGATTTGATCTAATGGGTGTTTAATTTGAGTTTGATTCAATTATCCCTTTCTGGTCACTTTGGGTCAAGTGACGTTGATTGCAATTGATTTGGATTTAATTAGGTTTTGGCTTATTTGAAACCTTTAGGTCAAATGGGCTAACTTGGGTTGGTCACCTTCCTTTAGTTAAATTGGCTTGATTATAAGTATTGAAATAGTTTGAAATAATCTATTGAATAATTAGAGTGATTGAAAAAATTAAGTTGGATTTAGTTTGCTTGAATGGGCTTATGTTGAGTTATAGGATTGTTGTGGGGTTAACTTGGATTAAGGCCCGAGTTAATTTGGCTTGGAGCTTGGATTAGAAAACCATATTCAAGTAAGATTAATTGAATGGGTTGGAGTTGGTTTAGCTTCATCTACATGAGCTTGAGTTTGGGTGAGTGAATAGGTACGATTCTTGATTTAGGCTATGGGATGGATGAAACATATTTGTCCTAAGGTGGACTCTAAGCTTAGGGTCCACCTTCTAAGTCTCTAAGCTCAAGTTTAAGTGTCCCCTTAATCACTAGAAGTGTCTTACTACTAGGGAAATCCAAGTGTCTAGAATGCTCCTAAATGTAAGATAAGAAAGATTAATCCTCACTCCAAAAGTGAGGTCAACACTAACCTTTCTAAAATGGGTTTATTTATATTTTTTAAATTTTCCTACAATTACTTATGATTTTTTAAAGTTTTGGATATTTAATTACATTTTTAAAGCCAAATTAACCATTTAAACCATCGACGCCATGCGGACACTGAAGCGGCAGTGCATTTCACTTAGCATCGCAGTATTGGTTATTTAAATCATCTAACGCCATAGTTGACTCAGAGTGGGGGATGCGATTTCGTCTGGGCCATCCGATCTTAGATCAGACGATTTAGATTAGTCCCATGATCTGAAAGAGATTAAATTGAAATTTCTAATGTGATTAATCATGGTTGTCCATTCTAATCAAGCAAAACGGACGACCGATGATTCATCATCCCACGAGCACTGGAAGACAGACACTATCTGCCTTCTGCCGCTAGATCCAAGCTCACTAGAGCTCATTCAATGGAGAAATTGACTCTAAAATGACCATAGAATGAATATAAGGGGATCTTACTATGGAAATCGTACCAAAACATGACTCACTTCAAAAAAACCAACACTAAGGGGCCAAAGCTACGGTTACTAAATTTTTACCTCGCCGAAGCTATATACCGGAGGTTTACTAATAGATGCAACTTCTTTTTGAAGAGACGAAGCCCTGTTGAGAAGAACACAAGCTGCCTCACCGTCAATCACTTTATTGACCAAACACCGTGACAAAGCTCATTGGAGTTGGTCTTAAGGCATCTTTTGGTGGTTGAATCACTCAGTAAATGATTCATTTTGGTTCACCGGAGTGAGGTGAAGGTGTGGAAAGAGTTAATTTGGATTTAGTGGAGGTTTAGGAAACTTGGATGGATGGGGATCTTGGGTTCGATCGGGAGCTGGTCTCTGGTGATGGAGTGCACGAAGAGCTCGGGAGAGGGATATGGGACTATACAGAATGCTCTAAGGAAGGTCTGTGCTTGGTTTGAATCCATTAGGAGGAGTATACTCTCCTCCCAAACTAAGGACTGGGATTGGTTCAGCCTTTGGCAGCCGTCCGACAGGGGTATATGGCTGGAGATGGCAAGGGACTACTGAGGTGGCTAAAGGTGAGAGGCTGAGGGAGTGTAATGGGCTAGCATGAGGTGTGCCCTCTTCCTTAAGTGGACTAATAGGTTGTCATGGGTGAACTCACCCTCTCTGGCCAAATGTTAAGCCCAATAGCTTTGGATTAGGTTGGGTCAGTAGTCCTTATCCAAGAAGAGAAAAAGGTGACTGTCATTGGGTGTTGACCTCACTTTTGGAGTGAGGATTCAATCTTCTCATCTTAGATCTAGGAATCTTCTAGAAACTGAAATCTCTTTAGTCATAAGATAATTCTAGTGAATAAGTGAACACTTAACTTAAACCTAGAGACTTAGAAGGATTAGCCATAGGATTAGGCTATGCCTTAAGACCTAGGGAAATCTACCTAGCCTATAGCCTAACCAAACCCATGTCTAGCTCCTTAGCTAAAATCTAACCTCAAATCAGTACAGCCAATATCAATTGAATCCCAACTCAAATCCAAACTCCAAAACCAAAACCAAATCCAAATGATTTAAACATAAGCCTATGATTTAATCTTATGGACTTAGCCAAAATTCCCTTCAATCCAAACTCAGTTAATTTTCTCATAATCAAATCAATCATTCAATTATCATTACAAACCATATTAAAATTTATAATCAAATCAATCAAACCCAACATCAATTCAATCAACCTAACCTAACTCATTTGACCTAAAATATTCAAATGAGCCAAAATCTAATTAATCCCAAATCAATTGCAACCAAAGCTAGAAACCAATCCCAAATCAATATATAAACTCAACTCAATTCAATTCAACCCAAAATCAAGTCAATTAACCCATTTAGGTTCACATGATCCAATGTGACCTGAAGGACCTATCTGAACTAAATCTCAATGCAACCCAAATTGGATTGAACCAAACCAATTAAAATCTCCTATGATGATTATTGATCATCCATGATTGATCAATTATAATCAATTAGGTCAAACCAAGTCAATTTGGTCATTTAACCAAATTAACCCACTTAACCTATATGAGCCATATGAATTAAACCTCATCCTATTCCATATAATTGAAACCAATGATCCTTACTAACCAAAATATAATCCTTGAACATGACTTGACCATCAATTGAGCCTAACCAAACCTAATTGGCCCTTTGACCCAATTTCACTTAAAGGGATAAATTAGGTCAAATCAAAATTCAATCCAAATTGATTCAAACTAATGACCCAAATTCATTCTAAATTGATTGTTGAACCTAATCAAAGCCTTGATTGAACCCAATTGACATATTTAGCCCAAATTGACCTAAAGGGTCAATTTGGCCTAAATCATCCATAAATCTAAATTTATTGAAATCAAAGACTACAATCAACTTCAAATGATCAATTGAACATGAACCAATATCTAACTGACGCCAATTTGGCCAATTTGGCCAAATTGGTCAACTTGCCCATTAGACTCATTTGAACTCAAATGGGTCAAATCCAAATCCAAGCCAAATTAAACCAAACTAATTGAACCAAAATATTTCAAATACTCATTTGAATTTGACCCAATCCTTGGTTTGACCTAATTTGACCAATTGATCAACTTGACTCAACCTAGCCAAATTTGACCTACATGGGTCAAATTGAGCCAAACCCACTCAAACCAAGCCCAAACCTATTGAAATTTGGCATGACCCATTCTTAGCTCATCTTTGGTCAGCCCAAATCAAACTCAACCCAACATAGACTTGATTTGACCCATTACCCAATGGGTAAATCCTCCCATATAAGATAATATCCAAAATTAGGTGGTCAACAACCCTCCTTTGCACTTGGCAATAACCCAAAGCACAAAATGAACCCCTAGCAATGTGACTAACCTGACCCAAAGGGGTTAGGTCAGCCCTTGGCCAAGGGAAGGTGAATTAACCCACCTCCCCTCTTTGGCTCCTCCATAGAAGATGGAGACAACTCAAGCTAGGCACCTCAGACCTCCCTCCACTCAAACCGAGCCGCCTATGCATATTCTTGCCACCTCCAGCCGCCTGCAGCAGCCGGATGACTGAAAATGGCAGAGTTGATCTTGTTCATCTGATTTGAGGGAGGAGGGGGTATACTCCACCTCATTCCCTCTGATCATAATAATTGGACTTCCTCAGAGACAAACTCTCTGAGCATTCCTCGGAGCTTCACGAGCCTCCCCATCACTGGAAAACACCAACCCGAGCATACCTGAGGCCTAGCTCTGTCCAACTTCCTCCAAACTCAACCCCTCTCTAATTAACTCTTCCCACACATTCACCAAGCTCCAGCGAGGCAAAGCTAACCTTCCTCGGAGAGATTCGAGCACTGAAAGCCCTCCCTAGACCAACTTCGGCAAGGATTTCGGTGATATTTGGTCCATAGAGCTATCGATGAGGAGTCAAGGCGCCATCTTCACAACAAGGCCTTTCCTCTTAAAGGTGAAGCTGTCCGGTTAGCCACCGGCTTTCGGCTGAGGTATTTTAATTCTCTGTCCTTTTGAAAAATTGCAATGTCATACGAAATTCACTGTTAGATCCCCTAGGATTGCCCTTGTGAACATGTGGGATTGATCCTGAGCCCTCATGAACTCTAGCGACCTCAGATTGAGTGGAGGAAGGTGGACGGTGTCCGTCTTTCATTGCTCAATGGACGACGGATCATCTATCATCTGTTCCGCATGATCAAAACGGACGGTTGTGATTATTCACTAAATTTTATTCAATTTATTCCCTTAAGAACCACAGAATTAATCCCCACTGTTCGATCTTAGATCGAACGATGGGGATGAAAGCATGTCCAACGCTGCCACGTCAAGCTGCGACGAACATTTTAAATAGCCAATCCCGTGGCGTCACGTAGGAAGCGCGAATAATTCATTTTAATCACCAAAACTTTGAAAAAATATGACTAATTATAGAAAAATCATAAAAATGCAAATAAATACTCATTGGAAAGGTCAAATAGAGGAGATTTTATTGAAATTATTTCCATTTAGTTTTGAATAATAATTAAGGCTTAATTAGGGTTTGAAGGTGTACTTAATTAGCTTAATTAAGCACTAATTACTTGGGCAATTGATTCTAAACTTGGTGTGTT
Organism: Cymbidium sinense; assembly: GCA_021442155.1. Taxonomy (NCBI): domain Eukaryota; kingdom Viridiplantae; phylum Streptophyta; class Magnoliopsida; order Asparagales; family Orchidaceae; genus Cymbidium; species Cymbidium sinense. Next base: position 95,716,311 of record CM038222.1, read on the forward strand.
GATTTAGTGGGATGACCTCTGCCTCCCATAATTTTCTTGAAATTTATTGCCTAGGTAATTTTAATTATCCATTTTAATTAATGTAATGATTAATTATCATTCCAAATGGTAAAAATTAATTAATTAAAGCTCATTAATCACTGATTAATAGTGAGATGATGAGGGAGAGTGATTAGGACCTCTTTCAAAATCACTCTTCCAAATTCATTTCATTAGAGCAAATTAATTAATATGGGAATTAATTAAGTCCTTAATTAATCAATTAAGTGGCTAAATCAAATTAAATTAAAACCATAATCACATCAGATAATTAAAAATAATAGTAAGGGTTTCTCTTTATGTGTTTAATAGCATAAAATCCTTAATGAAATTATAATTAACCCATAAGTGTGTAAAAATCATAAAAGTTCTTAATTAGATTCTTTAACTTAATTAATCTTTAATCATGAGCAAATTACATTAGGTCCTTTAGGAGCATTGCAACTTTATTTTCTCACATGTTCATATCATTTGTGGCTCATGATTAAATGGTTAATTAAATTTAAAAAGCATAGAAAAGAGTAATTAAATGATTTTCTTAATGATCCAACTTAATTCATCTATAAAATTCATCTAATTATCTTTCCTTAAACCAATTAAGATTGCCAACATGGGAATGTCATTAAAACAACAAATATTTTTTTCTTTCTAAAGCTTAATAAAAATTCAAAGTCAAAACAAGTTAATAAGAAGCTTTAGCTTTCTTTAATCAAATGACCTCTTAGGGGCAACCTAATCCCATTCAAATTTAAAAAAATTTCATCCTAAAAACTTAAACAATTTACAAATTTAAAAAATCATAACTCTAATGCTTAGTTAAGGCATATCACACAAAGTCTTAGCACACATATTAGAATTAAGCCACCACTTTTAGTCCTAAGTTAGGACGGTCTTTGTATGATGTTATGTTTTATTTTGTGATGTAATATTTTAGACTGGATGTTAGGGTGTATGACTCATAGATTGGATGTTAGGTCGTTATTAGCCTAATATTTTTTTCTACAGAGGATTGTGCTGAAGGGATTGCTCAAAAATAAATATAAATGTTCTCTTTGCAGGTTGCTTATCCCCCTAAGCATAATCTAAATTAGGATAGGTGGGCTTGGTTACACATGTACAGTGTGCTAATTGTAAATTATAAAATATAACTACTTGGTATTGTATGTATATTTAGCTAACTTCTATTTTGCAGGTATAGTTAGATATATATTTTCTACAAATGTAATTTGTGTAATAAGAATTAGGATTAGTGCTATGGGGGATTAGGATGAGTAGTGGCTAGAAGGCTTAGTCCTGAGAGGCCCTCTGAGGCTTTGAAGCAAATCAAAAAAAAGAGAAAGAAGATAAGAAGAAATGAAGAAATGAAGATCCCATAGCATGTATTCAATATCAATTATAAATATTATTTTGTTATTTCAGGTTATATAAGTGTAAAGCTAGGCTACCTAATTTTCTCTTTTTTAGGGTGTGTGGCGGTACCCAACCGTACCGACCTTTCATTCTTTTACGATAGTCTATAAAATTGATTGATGATTTATTTAGATTGTACCTTAGGATTGCATCCTTTTCATAGTTTTTTTATGATTGATGTATTAATGTGTGGCCTGGATGCAGTAGGCTCTTAGGACAAAATTAATTTTCTACCTCAACTAATAACTTATAACTAAATTTTAAAATAACTCAAAACCTCATCTTAAAGTTTTGGATATATATAAGATAATTAAAAGATTTAGTAACCCCTTAGCTGAATATTGTATATCTCGCATCATACATATCATATTGAATCACTCTTGTAAAATGAAGGCCTCCATTTCAACACTTTAGGGATCGCTTGACCTATGAGAGCAACCCCTTATGATAGAGCTTCACCCTCTTTCTCCTTTTATTGGCCAGATTTTATCATGCATTTAAGCATAAAATATCTCAATCCTTTGTCCAAATGAATGTGCCAAAATGAAATAAAAATTATAAAATATTATATTTTTAGACTAAGTCATATGCTCATACCACTCATGCTCTAGTCTCTTAAGTAGTGAGTTTAGGACTTTTATTTTTTTCTAATTAAATAACAAGCCTAACCATCTTTTAATTTCATAAGACTAGACTAAATGATTTTAAATCATAGGAAGTGTCAACTGGCGGCCACTCTAGGCGGTTGTATGTCCAGAAAAGTTGGATGGGTCTATCTTCTCTTGTGGAATAGATCATTATGTCCCCTTTCCTCTTAGATTTAGGTCATACTTTAACTTGTGTTAAAGCTCCATAGATTTAGAGTCTGAGATTGTTGTTTTCCTTAGGCTATAGGCATAAATCCTCACCTCTTAGGCATTTCCACAACCTTGTGTTAATGGATTATAAGCTTTAGTAATCTAATAAAACTTCAGCTCAAACAAAATAAATCCTTAGTTTCAAATATATAAAGCCTCACTATATGATAGTTTGGAATGCTCACTAGGCTTCCTAGTATTATAAACATTTTCTACTCATCTTCTTTCAGATTCTAAAATAAGCCTTCCAATTGAACAATCCCATTTTATTTCCCAAAGAAGACAATAATTAATCAAAAGTTTTCTTAGGAAATCTCATTTCCTAGAATGTAATTAACTATGGAGGCTTACCTCCATAGGGAATTTAAGAACCCGTCTTAAAATGAACCCTACTTTACTTTTCCATGTAAATTAGGGGAAAGATCTCTAGTATATACGAAGACCCATCATGCCTTAGGAGTCTGTATTAGGTGATTAGGTCCATTGTAGGGTGATATTACTATCTTTCAAGATACATCATACTTTGATATCATACTTGATCATTTCAATAAGTACCCCCTATGATCTGCGTGGTGTCCACCAAGTGCATCTGAAAATAAACACAACATGGGGTAAGGAGGTGGATAACCCATCCAGATGGGGATTTATCCCATTTGGGTGGGTTGGTTCAATGGGTTTGATATAAACAGGGCTCACCATGGGTTGGGCCCATTTGGGCAGGCCCATGGTGACCCGAGTATGAGTCATGCCAAGTTTGGTTGGATTTGGGTTTGGCTCAACTTGACCCATATGGGTCAAATGGTTCATGTTGGGCTAAGTTAAGCACTGGAATGAATTAGTGCAATTAGTTTGATTCAATTGGACTAGATTTGAATTTGGCTCATATGGTTCAATTTGGGTCAAATAGGTCATGTTAACCAATTTGACCAAATTAGCCAAATTGGCTTGAGCATGGGTTAGGTCTATGTTCAATTAATCATTTGTGATTGATCAGAGGAGTTGATTTGAATTAATTTAGATTATGGAGTGATTTAATTTAATTTGACCATTTAGGTCAAATTGGGCTAAATAGGCCAATTGGATTGGGTTGACCAAATTGCATCCAATTGAAGGTTGGATCTTGTTTGATATTGAATTAGTGATTGGTTGGGAGCATTGGTTTCAATCAATTTGGTTTAGGGTTTGATTTAGTTCAATTTGACCCTTTAGGACAAATTGGGTCAACTTGGGTCAAAGGGTCCAATTAGCTTGATTAGGTTCAATTGATTGTAGCAGAGTGTTCGATAATGATTTACAATCATCAATGAAGGGATTGGATAGCTTGATTTGATCTAATGAGAGTTTAATTGGAGTTTGGTTCAGTTACCACTTTTATGTCACTTTGGGTCAAGTGATTTGGTCAAGACAACTTGGACCAATTGAGGTTAGGAATGGTTGGTGTGCGCTCAATGATAAGTTTGAAGTTGATTGGTAGCTTTTATTGCAATTGATTTGGGCTAAATTAGGTTATAGCTCATTTGAAACTTTTAGGTCAATTGGGCTAACTTGGGTTGGTCACCTTCATTTGGTTCAATTGGTTTGATTGCAAGTGTTGGAGTAGCTTGAAATGATCTAATGAATAATTGGAGTGGTTGAGAAAAATTAAATTGGATTTAATTTGCTTGAATGGGATTGAATTGAGTTATAAGATTGTGGTGGAGTTAACTTAGATTGAGATCCAAGTTAGCTTTGCTTGAAGATTGGATTAGAAATTCAAATTCAATTAAGATTAATTGAATAGGTTTGAGGCTGGTTTAGCTCCATCCACATGAGCTGATGTTTGGATGAGTGGATAAGTATGAGTCTTGGTTTAGGCCATAGGATAGGTGGAATCTATTTGTCCCAAGGTAGACTCTGAGCTTAAGGTCATGCCTTCTAAGTCTCTAAGCTTAAGTTTTAGTGTCCCCTTAATCACTAGAGTTGTCCTAGCACTAAGGAAATCCAAATGTCTAGAAGGTTCCTCAATCTAAGATGGGGAGGATTAATCTTCACTCTAAAAGTAAGGTCAACATTGATAAATTTAATTATCATTATAATTAGATAATTATCGGATTAAAGGTTAGTTGATTATTAATTATAATTGCTATAGCTAAGTAGTTCATTTGATTAAGATCAAAATGATAATTAATTGGATTTTGTATTAATTAAATAATTAACTAACTAGGTGATTGGAGTTTGATTTGATCTTGGAATTATCACAAAATATCCTAATGAAATGTTAGACTTAATTAAGATTGCTCAAGAAATTCCCTTGCTTAATGATCAAATGTTGATTAAATCAATCTCAATTGGTTTAGTCAAGTTTAATTACTCATTGACTATAATTAATCTTAATTAAACCTATTAGAGTTTGACTTGGTTTATTGCATTTGAAGTGATTTAAATTACATAATTAGTCTTATATGAATTAAATCTACTTTGATATAACTAGTTTAATTAATGATTGATATGTTAAATTTAATTGATTAAATTAGATTTAAAGCTTAACTAATTCTTAATTTAATTTAATTAAGTTTAATTTGGTTTGATTTAACTTAAAGTTAAGTTAATGGGGGTTTGAGTACTATTTTATTTATAATTTTAGCTTGAGATTTAATTTATTGAGCTTTAAGTTTCAATATTAGTGTTGGCCCTAACAATTTATCAAATCCAAATTAAATGATTTTTAGATTTATCAAGCTCTAAAGGGGTTCAAAAAAATTTTAAAGCTTTATGATGTTGATTAAAATATTTTGAACTATTTTAATAATTTTCTATGATTTTCATAATTTTTAATTATTTATTTTCTTAAAATAAGCCATTTGATCTTCAAAATTTAATATCTCTCAATCTTGAAATTTTTATGGTCGGTGTGTTTTAACCTTCATTTCATTCTCTAACAATTTTAGGTCAATCTAATTATTATTTTATGATTAATTAAAGAAATTTAGATTTTACTAAAACTTAAATTAAGCCTAAAATACACAATAAAACTAAGGATTTTGAGTTCTTTGAATTCCTCTTGAAAAGACGAATCCAATGAGCTCTTATTTGTAATTTTTAATAAGTATTTTAGTTTTAATGATTTTTTGAAATTTTATGCAATTTTATATATTTTTAAATTCTAAAAAATCCTTTATTTACTTACTTAAACCAGTCAGTGCTGACTGGGCTCTGTTACACATATGTCAAGCATCTATTGGACAGACAAGTATGATTAGAATTTTGAGTAGGAAATAAGTTTGATCCCGACCGTCTGATGATCGGACAGTCCAGATTGAACGTAAGGATCTAAGGGGCCAAATCAAATCGTAGGTGGCTGTTGTACTGTCTCCCTCATGGACGGTGAATGGAGCTTCGGGCTAATGGATTTCCACCCCAAACTGCCCATTCAAGCCCAATTTTTTGGCGAACTCATTGAAAAATGCCATGTTTCCTAGCTATGGGCTAGGAGAAGGTAAATGCAAGGAAAATCTAAGGGATTTTCCTAAAATCGAGCGAGTATTTCCACACATAAAAGAACTTAAAATTTTTTCTAAGGTTTAGAAATTACTTGGTCGAAAGCCCATGTTCGACGGATTTTTTGTACTGGAAAGCTTTCTTAAGTCAAGGTGAGTCTCTATTATAGTTCTCCTTGCTTGCCTCCCTCTAGATCATTTTCTCCACTAATGACCGCCGCATCTCGCCAGAATCTCGTGGGATTTTATGATTTGTGGGAAAGAAGTGATGAAGGGATTAGCTTTGTTCAATGGAGCTTTTGGAAGACAACTAATGCCAAAAAAAAGGATCAATGAACCTTCTTTTCTCCTCCTCTTAATCGTAATTGAATTTCACCATTAATGGTGAATTGGAGGTTATCATTTGATTTGAAAATGAGATTGCAAGTGGCCATGAGCATGCTTGCATTAATGCCAAAGATCGAGGATGAGGATTTGGTGTGCACGTCTTCTTTGGTGGCTTTGGATTTTTTATTTTATTTATTTTATTTTTTTATTTGCATGCTTCCGTCTTCTTCTTCTCTTTCTTTTTTTTTTTGTTATTTGATTTGGCTAAGATCTTCCTACCATATCCAAGTTTGAGAATGAGAAATCTTGGCATTTTCTTTACTTTTTTTTTTTTTTGTTGATTTTAATCCCTTGGAAGGACCTCACTTGGGTCAATTTTGGGTTAAACCTTGGGTTAACTCAATTTGACCCAAGTGAGGTCACGCCAACCCAAAGACTTCACAAATCTTGATTAATGAGAATGGGAAGGGGATTAAAGTCAACAAAAGAGAAAAATTAAGAGAAAGTAAAGAAAATCAAAGAACATGCCAAGATTTCTCACATCTCTCCAAAGTGCCTCCTTCTCTAATTTGGATTAATTGGATCAATTTTTATCAGTTTATTTGGGTCGAAGTAATGCTTCAACTGTGCTTAATTTGATCATTCAAAAAAAAAATTAAGGATCAATTGAATTGATTTATTTTGAATTTAAGTTGATTTAAACTTAATTTGACTCACTTTGACTAAAATAGGTCAAATTAATTTAAATGGCTCAATTAATCATCTTGGACTTATTTAAGTATTATTTTTATTTGATGAAGTTTTTAAAATGATTTGGATTGATAAAATTTAATTAATTTTAGTTTAATTTTTTAATTTTAATATGATTGATTTTCTTTGATTTTTTTTATTTATTTATATTATTTTGATTATCAATTCTTTTTTATTTTGGTACGTTCAGTTTTAATGTGTTTTGATTTGTTTTAGATTCATTTTTATTTCAGTCAAATTTGGTCTACTTCTTAGTTCAAATTAGGCTAGATAAGCTCATTAGATCCCAGGTACTATTCTAGACTTCAATTGATTGGATGAAGTCTATATTATATTTATAATATTTCATTTATTTAGGTTTTAAATTTAATGTTTGATTTAATTTGTTACTCGATTTTTAGTTTGTTCAACTAGTCATTAAGTGTAGTGTTCTAAGTGACTAATTATAAAGTTCTTAACCTAAGATTAATGATCATAATTACTAAGATTATGGATGATATTATCCTCATCCAAAAATTAGGTCAACAAATATGAAAGTGTCATCTTATCACACATAGAGGAATTAAGAAATGAAGTAAATCAATTATGAGCTTAGAAACTCATCAAAAACATAAATTAGTCAATCTGAATATTCAAAGTCTTAGGACGTTTAAGCTAAAATGGTACTCTAGGCATAGGAATAGAAATCCCTCATTCTCACCAGATGACCTTAGGTGGATGTTGCATGCATCACTAAGTGTTATCATTTAATCTAAATGTTTTGATGGACTTGCAAATACTCAAATGAAGTGAACTCCATATATGCAATGCTTCATGATTCATATATGTGTCTGAAGGAGTTAAATTCTCACATGTGGCATAAGATAAACCATACATCTAAGTCTATGTCCTCGAAATATATATAAGTGTTCGGATAAAAAATATATATATTGCATTAACTTTGAACCAATCATATATCTCACTCAAATGCTTCAAAATTTATACAAGCTTCTAAATGAATAAATAGAGTGCTTTCATGAATTTTAAGATGAGTACATACTCACATTCACCATACTAGCATATGTGTGAAAGATTTAAAGGAGACAATTCAGCATGAATTCTAAAATTGATTTATAGACAAACTCAAATACTTTAAGATTCATGATGATATATTGAATAGAAATACTTTTATCAAACTTCTTTTATATGATTTAAAGCGATGTTCTATTAATCGGGCAACACACATGAATTTAGTATCGAGGATGTGTTGATCTCCTTGGATCTTAGTATTGAGTGCAGTTACGAAAACTTAATTATGTTATTATAACCTTCTCAACTATAAATAAATAAATCTCTAAGAAGCTAATTTTGTCATATGATAATAAAGTAAATATCTCTTAATTCCCCAATGATTGTTGAGTTGATTGAAAATATCAACTAGAAGGGTCATCATTATCAAAATATCTAAGATATTTATATTCAATAATCTCAAATTCAAAATTCTCAAAATATAAATCTAAATATGATCCTCTATTATTAAACTAATAGAGTCGACAGGATATGAAATAGTAAACTAAATGATCAAGTAGACTTATATATCCTAGCGATGACTGTGTTGATTGTAGATTTCAACTCTAGGGGATATCATCATTAAATTACATTCAAAATTCAATGTCAAATCAATATAAATTCAAACTTCATGAAAATTCAAAAAAAATAAAGAAATATATAAAAGAAGCTAAATTCAAATGATTAAATGAAATCCAATATCTAAAACTTAAAGCCAAAATCCAATCCATCTATCTACAATTATTTGTCGAAGGTGACAAATTAAGAAAACTCTAACTCGCAAAGGAGCCAATGTCAAGTACATAACTATATTCACTCCCAAACAATCTCATGCTAGTAAGGACGTGGCTTATATCCTCTGTCTGCATAATTTGACTAGTAAGCTTCACATATGATATACGATCAGTCTTCGATCGATCCGCCACCAAATGACAATATTATATAATGACTATAGCGTATGTTCCCAACGACTTTTCTTAAGAGAACTATAGACCGACAAAAGCCATCTATCGCCTATGGACTTAAGTTTGTCGTTAAACACCACCTTGGACGACGCAACCCATGGCTGTTGATAAGGGTCTTTCAGTTATGTTGGATCGACTACCTCCTCTAACTAAGTAGAGTAAGGACCATAACAGTCTAGGATGACGGAACCATGGGATCTTGATCGAGCGCATCACCATTCCCTCAACTATCCGCTTTAAACTAACAATCATGAATTTCATAAATTTCAAACTCCAATCACTGCTGCTATACGCTAAGTAATTAATGATCTAACGACTAGTCTTAATCGAAAGTTCTGGGAATTGTAATAACTATATGCTACCATAGGAAACCCTCAACCATATCAAAAGTCCTCATAAAATGAGGGTGAAATCTCTAAATAGTGTCTTATCTACTGTTTCAACTGCCTTCTGAAATTTTGATCAACATAAATTATACTCTCTTAATTGAGAGATCGGTGATGAATTTTTAGAGCCCACACATATCATCGAATATAACAATTTAGAAATTATCTATCATCACACATCTATTACGCAAGCCAATTACTCTAGTTAATCATATTATATTATATGGTATTTTTTCTATACCAATTATAATAAATCAAGCACATTATCATATCATATTATTAGCAATAATTATATAACATAATAAATGAGAATCATCGCCTCTAACACTTCAACGCTCATATCATATTCTATCCTTACACCTCTCATCTTATATTGCATTCACCACTAATACATATTAATATAAAAAATAAAAATAAAAAAAAAACTTGTCATTCTCCCAAGCAAGGCGTCATATCTCCACTAATTTATCCAACCCTTCTTGCATTTACACGCTTCACATTAATTATGGTATATTTAACAATTCATATTATACCCAACATTCATCCTAATAGCTCAATTACAGTATGCATAAAATTTATATATTTAAAAAAAATAAACATGTTCATAAAATATATTAGCATGTTTAATTTAAATGCACAAATTTTAACTGTGCAATCTCCTCTATGCCAACATGTCGTAATACCTTTTATTAACTTTTAATATAAATTTATATAAATTAAAATAAAAATGTCTTAAAAATAAGAAATAATTGATGACAAGTCAATATGATCATATAAAAAATCTGTAAAATAATTAAGATATTAATATATTAAAAATTACACAATAAAAACTTTCAAAATATCGAGTCATCATAGATTTTATAAGCGTTGACCAAATTAAAATTTAGAAATCACACAAAAAAGTAAAATTAAAAAAAATAAAAAAAATAAAAAAAAAAACATAAGTAGGTTAAGCATAAGCTGCCCTGAGTGGAACAATTTATTTAAACTAGTCTATCAGACGAGAACAAAATCAAGATCTCCAAACCTAATTTATCTCTCCTCTTTCTTTCTCGCTTCTTCCTTTCCTTCATTCTCGCAATCTTGGAAAGGGATAAAAATAGTTAATGAAGATTCTAGATGAATTTAGTGAATTTTATATTAAAAAAGAGCCAAGAGTATATTTATAATTATTCCAATTATTTAATTTTAAGTGTAAAATTTATATATCCTTTCATATCATGAAATCCTGAGACACAAAAATTTAAAAAAAAAAAATCATAACATAGCTTATCATGTCTAAAATACTCTGTTTGCAAAACAAAAATCAAGGAATTTAGATAACAGAAATAACTTTTAATTTTAATATTTACAACACCCATAAAAATAAAGGCAGGCTATCTCCTTTAAAACCCCTTGCTACAAAGGTGCCATTCTTTATCAAGCCATCAGCTTCCTCATCGATGATAGTATAACTCTAAGTTTATCCCCTCTCATATTTTATTGTCAATCGAGTAAATCTTCAACCACCCAAAAATGCTTTAAGCTAACTACTTAGAGAATAAAGGAACCACTTTCGTAGACCATACTAGTGACAGCCTGACAAAATCATCTCTATATGTAAGGCTGTCAAAAAAACTCATTCACAAACAAATGCTTGCTAAGAACTTTCGGCCGCTCATTAACTAAACGAACAACACGCATGACATTTCAAGCTCGATATATAAACGAATGAATACTAACAATCATTGTTTGACGTGCTTTTGATTTAACTCGAAATAAAATTTTATTTTATATTATATTATATTATATTATATTATATTATATTATTAATTTATTACTATATTTTTATTTATTACTATTTTTATTATTATTATTATTATTATTATTATTATTATTATTATTATTATTATTATATATGCATACGAATACATACATATCACAAATATGAATATAGTTAAAAAGTTTTGTTATATAAAGATTGGCGATTCGAATCCCCTCATACGATTTTATCAGATTGAATTTCGCGAACACGAGCTGAACACAAACAAAACAATTTTTAAACGAGCCGAACACGAATAGTGAAATGGTCATTTCAATAATCGAACATAACAAAATAATCAAAACTAACCAAAACACAAACAAGAGTTTGGCTCGTTTACACCCCTATCTATATGTTCTACGTTTGACATAATATCCCATCAATCTAGAAAGGCCTTAAACTAACTAACAGTCACAAAGACGTCGCTTTTTTTTATCTAGTTCTCAACCCCACTGTTGTCCATAGCATGATTAATCATCCTTTAACTTTATACTGCCAACCTAGTAGGTCGTTGGCTCAAAGAGATATTTAACTGCTCACCATCAGGACACTATTTTATGTCAAGTCATCATCAACTCAACTGTCAGTGACAGCTTAACCATATCTCTTCATGCTCTACTATCGACTTAGCAGATCGTGGATGTGAAAAGACCTTAAACTAACTCATCTTCATGTTGAGTTATTGATCTCGCTGTCAACAATAACTAGGCATGATTATCTCTCTTTATGCCATACTGCCATTCAAATGGATACTTTGGCCCAAAATGACCTTAAATTAACACTTCTTATTGAGTTATCATCCACCCATGCTAATGGTATGATAGATATTCCCTCTATTATATGACTCAACAAGATAGGAGGAACCATCACTTACCGCCGCCAAGATACTACCCAGCCAGCTCTAGCGCAGATGAAGGCTTAGTGTGATTACACACTCTTAATATTTTATCATCCACCTAGAAGATCATCAGCATAAAAACAAAAACAAAAAACACCTAAACTAATATTTCTTCATGTAAAGCCAGTGGCCACATTACTAATGATTCACAACTTGACATGACCCATTCTCTCTAATTGAGAATCATCTCTATGTTATACTACCAACCAAATTGACAATCAATTCACAAACAAAACAAAAAAAACCAAAAAATAGTGTTATTCTTCACACTCCATGGTCAACCATCATCAACCCAAAAGCCCCATTGTAAATGATTGCCTAACATAATCCTCCTCAGTGGTTGTACCTTCTTTCTATGCAAACAATCAAACTAATAGTGTTAACCCTAGAAAACCCTAAACTAACATTCATTAATGTCGAGCCATCAGATCCTTCTTCCTAAATAAAGAACTCTGCACTCTATTGTCAATCCAATAGATGATCGGCTTAGAAAGGACTTGAACAGAGGGCGGCAATAATTCAAGTCATTCATCTGTTCCTAATGATCATTTAATAAAATTACCTTCAACCCAACAATGGACTTAAATTCATCATAATAGCACATTGAGCTAAATTAGCTGAATACAAAATTAAAGCATTCCAAAACGTTCTGTATGCATCATTCAACCAAAATAAATTGAAGTTGAACTTGAAGCACTCCATACACTTTATTTTTGTACATTCTGAATTTTTCTTTTTTTTTTTTTTTAATTCTGACATGCATCCATTCCAATCAAATGAACCTTTATATAAGATTTTGCATCATTCAGTATTACTGATTTCCTGCTAAATGCAGTGAATTACAAGCACTCAAAAAAGAACTACCTATTAAGAAAAAAAAAAAAGGGCAACACTACTAAATCTCATGTAGCATAAAGCGCAAGTGTAGAACATTAACAGTTCAGCAAAAGAGAACATGGCAATGATTTGTGTGCTATAATAAGGCACCATCTGAACTATATAGTAGCATTAGCCAAAAGAAAGCTAAGTCATCGAACCAATAGTAGTTGAGCCCAATTTAGTTGGTTTCTAACCTTTCTATGTACTTGTCATAAAAGTTTGCTGCTCGTTCCAAGTCTCCAAGTTCAGTAAAACAGTCAGCTATTGCTCCATATGCCTCTGTTGTGGCAGAATCCTCACCTTCTAGTTTGGATATTGCTAAAACCCTGGAGTAGTACAATATGGCATCTTTGAATTTCCCTTGCCTTTGAAGGGATGCACCTGAAGTATGATTAAAAAAAGAAATATAGAACAATTCAAAAGAAATAACAGAAATTTTGTTTCAATCTAAAATTTCTTTAAAAATAATTTTCAACGACCATCCAGGGAACATGGTATAACAAAATTTAACCAATTTATCAGCACTAAGAGCTCATTTTGTTACATGTGTGATTCAAAAAAAAGAATCATCACTTGTAAGGAATTTATAAGGTTTTTGTAGAGATCATAATGAATATTAATTTTTATATACATCCATCCAAATGACGGAAGCCAATAAATTCATCATTTCTGAAAGCATGTTTTCAAACTTCTAACAGCTAAGTAAGCCCTAATTATAATCATCCAAAAAGATGACTATAATAACAACTTGTAGGAATAAGTGTAATTGTCCGCCAAATTTAAATAGAGAAGAGGTAGAGGTTATCTGTGATTTTTCTATGAACAATAAATAAACACTTATGATCCTGAACTAAAAATAATATAATATGATATGAATGCTTGAATTCAAATTTTCATTACATTTAATGATACATAAAAAAGAAAAAAATTTGGGTTTGTGGGTTGGATGAAGCTACAAAATAAGGAAATAATAATGCTTAGATTAGTGAGGTGAATAAAGCAACTTAGAGTTTACCCTTGAAGCTAGTGTAATGAATGGCCTTAGAATATCAGATGTATAAAGAATTGAGAGTGTAAATAAGTTGGATAATATTGTCACCAATCTTTTTTTCTTGATAAAATGGTTATCAATCTCTATATGCTTAGTTTGAACAAGTATTGGGTTCTTAAAAATTTTTAATTCTTGTAACATTCTCTCCAACTATATTCCTTCACAAATCCTATGTGATAGCCCTAAATTTTATTTCAACACTACATCATGCCACAACAGGTTTTTTTTTGTGACTAAGTTTCCACATACATTCATGCAATATCCACTGGTTAATCTCCTATCATAACAATTTTTGCCCAGCATGCATCAGTGAATACTTCCATGTAGCCGACCCCTGCAATGGGATGAAAGCCTCTTGTTGTTTATGCATCAGTGAATACATGCATAACTTTATTGAGAGTTTTCCTAAAATATAATCATTCATTATGATTCTTCTTCAAACATTAAAGTACTCAAAAAACAACCCCTAGAAGCATTTTTATGGGATTTTCATAGGTCTATTGGTTATACAAATCGAGAAGCAAACATATAATCGGATATGTGACAAGTAAATCAGCTTACTAATAAGCAGCTAATATCTTTCTTTATAAGCAAGTGAGCTTACGTCATCAATATTCATCTTATCATTTGAGTCCATAGGTGTGTTCACTGGTTTACAATTACATCGTATCATCCAAATTTCTTTAAAGAGATCAATAATATAATTTCATTAATATACAAAGGCATATCTCGGTTGGGAAATTACTATGCCAAGAACATATTGAAGTTATTCTAGATCTTTAATAATACATTTTTTTGACAAAAGATTCTTTAATCTAATTATTTCCCCTCATCATTTCGAGTAAAAATAATATCATCAATATAAACAATAAATATGATAACTAGTAATTTTGACAAAATATTATATCAATATAACAAGATAAATTTGATATTCAGGAAATTCATACACTTTAACCACTCTTGATAAACAATCAAATTATGCATACAATGATTGTTTAAAACCATATAAAGTTTTTCAAAGCTCGAAACTTTGCTAACGTCAACTTAAATCTCAAGCATAGGAGGAACATTCATATAGACTTCTTCAAAATTACCATCTAAGCAAATATTTGCAAATGACAAATAGGTGTATGGGTCAATTTAAGTTTGTTGCAAAGAATGGTATACAAATAGAGTTAAATTTAGTAACTATGGCAAATGTCTCCTCATAGTGTATCCCATATAAGTGGTGAAATTTTTGGCTAATAAAAGCTTTGAATCTATTCACAGTTTCAACAACATTGTATTTAATAGAAAAATCCACTAACATCTAACTTGTCTCTTGCTTTCTAAAAGCACATTAATTACCCAAGTGCCATTTCTTTCAGGGGCATTAATTTCATTCATAGAGCTTCTTGAATATTATTTGGAATTTAATATCTATTAATGATTAATAATGGCACAATAGGACGGAGCTAACTTGTTATATAAACAAAAATTATTAATAGGGTGATTCATATAAGATCTGCCACCTTTCATGATTAAATAGGTTGATCAAGATCACATCAATATGGTTCAATGATTTCTTAGTGGTGGCTGTATGTATAGAATTCAAAGGGTAGTCGTTGGTTTTGAATGAGTTTAAATGAATGAAAATATTTTGCATGGAGTTTATTTGGACCGACATGAAGGGCATGGGTCAATAGCAGAGTTGGTTTCTCAAAAGTGATATTCCTTGAAAACTCTAACTTGAATATCAAGGATATCATCTTGGGTATAGAAGTAGTTTTGGAAGAAGGTGACATCAATGGTGGTGTAGAATTTCTTTGTAGATAGTGAATAATATTTATACCACTTTTTGCTCAGTATATCTAAGAAAAATATATTTGAGTGATCTAGGTTCAAATTTATAGAGATGTTAAAACTGTATAATAACAAAGCACATCTAAAGATTTTAGTTTGAATGAATGAGTTTGCAGAATGTTTTATTAAAGAGTTCAATATTTTAGTATTTAAGAGGACATGCAATTAATGATAAACATTGTAATTAGCACAAATACCCGCAAAAAAATAATTTGAAACATGTGATGCACTCCTACTTGATCGATCTACTTCCATCAAATTTTTTTTCACTTTGAACAACTCTATTTTGTTGAGGAGTATTGATAGATGTGTATTGATGGATAATCTTCCAATAGGTATAAGGTAAGGGGTAAGCTAATAGTACTCACACCTATTGTCAATACAAAGTAATTAAATTTTAGCTTGGAATTGCTTTGTGCCATCTTATTTAAATATTCAACTATAATGTTATCTTTAGATTTGCATTTCATACAGAATAATCACATAACTCTAAAGTGATAATCAATGAATCAAACAACTTATCTTGAGTTAGAGATATTGTTGACCTTAGTTGGTCGCAACATATCATTATTCTGGATCAAGGAAAAAAGATAGGATGATTTGTATAGGAAACTAAAGAAAGAGTTGTGTATTTGGATAATGGATAAATTACACATTGACAAGATCAAAAGTTTTGTTTAAATATGTTAAAATATAATCTTTTTAAACACAAAAATGTGGATGATCTAAGTGATTGTACCATAACATGAAGATGTTGTCATTATTCATGCTAGAATATAAAACTACATGTCTTTGTTTAATATTGCCACTTGAATTCTTCTTTTCTGAAAAGGCAGAGATTATCAACCATGGTAATACTATCATTCATATTCCTAGAATCCAAGACCTCAAAATCCACACATGTTTGGAAAAAAAAGTTACTAACATAATCAAGGACATCTATAATTTTGTTGATGGAAAAAGGCAACAATCCAATTTTATAACATGAAGCACGAATTTAAAATCAATGTCTTTACAAAATAGAATGCTAGCAATAACAAAAAGAGGTCCATAATTCAAATGATCATGTTTTTTAATGTATAATTTATATTCAAAAAAATCACAACACTAACCATGTTAAAAGAAGCATCTAAGTCATAATCCAAAATCTTACTTTTCTACGTGTGACAATGACATTTAGATAGTCACCTTTTTAATAACTGAAACTAAGCTCTTCACAGATCTAATAGTTTGCAGAGTTTATTAGATTTTGGAGGTTGTTGAAGCAATTTTTAAAGGAGTTCAATTTGCTCTATGCTAAATAGAGTTTTAGTTAGATGGCATTGAGCCCCGATGATGACCATGTTGCTATGAAATACATAATTTCATGCTATCCTTACTTTACAATTCACGTATCTTCTAATTGTTATCACAAATTTGCCCAATATTATCATAACGGTTGCACCATGATATGATCATCTCTAATGTCCCCATGGTTGAATTCAATTCCAAGAGATGTAACAATAGAGTTGTCATCACAGAGTTTTAAGCATTGTCAAGAACCCCAAACATATCTATCCTTTCTTCTCTTCAAATAAATGAGAAGACTTCAACCATTGGGTAGAGGCTTCATGGTTCAAAATCCCCCATGAACATTATCTAAATTTTTATTTAGACCTAATAGCAAGTTCATACTTGTTCCCATTCCACCATCTTCTTATATTATTGAATATCTTCTAAGCACTTAAATTATGTTTCATCAAAGAAGCTCATTTGTTGCCAATAATGAATTAAAGAGTTGGAATATATAGTTGATAATGTTATCCTCTTAATGTAGGCAATAGAGAATGCTCTCGATCTCAAATATGATCAAGCTATTGTCAACATGGGAGCAAGCATATTGTCACATCCAAAATTTCTTTGGTGTTTTGGAGTACATGAGATTTTCTCAAATTTCATTTATCATAGAATTTATTAGACATGACATGACCATACAATTTTTTTCCCTTTATCTTTCATTGTGTGCGGGTGGGTGCATGTGAGATAATCTTCCTTGGCTTTCCCATGAACAAACATTATTGCTAATTGAGACCATTGGATAAAGTTTTTCCCAATAAGCCTATGGCCATTGAGGAATAACTGAAGTCTCTAATTGATGAACTAGAAGGTCATGACACCTAGTAGTAGAATTTACCTTTGTTGTCTGCCATAAATATGGACAAACAGAGGAAAATACAATAAGAAATGTTAGAGCTAAAAAAATTGCTCCTATACATTGTAAAAATAATTGGAAGGATTTTTTTTAATTTAATTCTCCATTGACTCTAGAGTATAAGTTAGATTTAAATAGAAAAGAGATGGAAGTGATCTATGATTTTCTAATGAATCACAAATAAAAACTTTCTAAAGAAAGAATGACATAATAAACAAAAACAGAATTTGAATATTTAAATTCAAGCCATTATTATATTTACAGACACAAAAAAAAAAAGGAGCAATGTCTTGGATTGATGAGCTAGAAGAAGCCACAAAAAAAGAAAATAGCATTGCTTCGATTCAGTGAGCTAGATAAAGCCAAAAAGGAAGCTCCAGACAAGTGTTGGTGGAACAAGGGAATTCATGGATTCGATCAACATCCAAGACAACTAAATACCCTCATAGTACTTAACAAAAATAAATAAAAGAAAAGGTATCATAAAGTTGACCTAAAAAATATTTAAATACAGCTAATAATGGCAGTCATATCAAATATTAAATCTATTTGACAACTAAACCATTTCATTAATCACAGGGCTGATTGCATGCATCTATCGACATAAACCCGAGAATTTGGGATGAAATCAAGTAGGCTAAAATTTTACTATGAAGTTAACATTTAAGAGTCAATTACGAGCAATAACATTATAAGTTTGGTCAATGCATGAGACTCCAGCCAATTGAATTTGAAATGAAACTAAGTTAAATAAGGATTGCAATGAGTGCAACCAATGTATGAGGCCCTTGCCAATTACAGGGTTAAAGTTACTGCCAATTGGATTAAATAACGAAACTTTGATGTACTCAGCCTTATCCTTGCTTTAGCCGTCTCTCCCTCTCAGAGCTTCGAGTCACAAAAAGGCCAATTAATTGCTGAACCAGCTCTGCTCACAACATTAACACAGCTAGCTGTAATATCTTTTTTATTCTGTAACAAGCAAGTCGCCATATTGGCTGAAGTTAGCTAGATCACATGTTTTTTGAAGGAATATATATTCCATCATCTATTACAAAACATGCTGTTTAGCTTGAATGTTGACCTTAAATAAGAGCATTAAAAGCAATTTTGGATAGCTAAACATTTATTGCAGTTGAAATGAACAAACCTAAACCTCTTGCAGCCTTCTTTTCCTCCGCATGATCTCCCAAAGTCTGAGCAAGCTCAAGAGCTAGCTTGAAATCTGCAGTCGCCCTTTCAAAATCTTGCATCCTAAGGTAGCTTTTGCCAGTTCTCAGAATAGAAATTAGTTGCTCTTTCCTAGGATCTACAACAACATCCTTGGCAGTTATCTTACCTACTGGTGCATAGCTCAAGTCAGGAGCATAAGATTCTATCTTTGCCTGTCTTCTGAGCGTTTCATTAATTTGGCGCAATTGATCATTGACCCTCTTCAACTCCCCTTTTCTCTTCCGTGCGAGCAAACCTAGACAGAAAATTATGCCATTACAAACAACATTAAGTTCCTAGAAATGGTCACTTCGATTTTTTTTTCTTTATTTTTCTACTCAAATATTCAACTGAAGGATTAAGATACAGATAGAAGAAACAGCTTTTCTCAAAGAAAAAAATTTCATTGCGCAGCCAAAATTGATACAAAAAAAGTAATATTCTGATGCAAAGTTGAATTCCAAAAATTTGGCCCAAGTAAAATAGCCTAAATCATGGTTCTCAGTTGATGGCCATGTGAGTTATTGAACATGCTTGGAAGTTGAAAACGCAATTAACTAACGGGATGTTTGGTTGGAAGTATTTGGGATATAAAGGTATTTCAAATGTAGTGTAAATTGAATATATTGTATTTGGTTTTCTTTAAATTGTTTAGTGGTTGATAAATGAACCTTCTAATTTCAATCTAGAGTACAGTGCTGATTGTCGTGGATGTTGGGACCAGCATGGATGGTGGTGCAGGGTGCCTTGGTCAGGGTTGTCGGTGCAGGATCGAGCTCATAGACAAGGAGCACAAGGACGAGTAGTGTAGGCTGAAGTCAACAGGAGACATAAGGATCAAGATTGCAATGACAAGATCACAGAGACAATAGGATTGTTATGTGGTTTTGGTAAAATCATCATGATAGTGGCTATATGTGATGTCAGGAACTAGATCACGATGACTTCGTGTACATTGGAGATCACAAACGATAAGGGCACATTGCAAATTCACCAATTTGGATGAATTTTGAATCTCAAATACACAAAAAAGAGTTGTAGAGGGTACTCTAATTTCCTCAAAAAACTATTTTGCATTAATTTTGCTCCCAAACAAATATTTGAAAATTTAAAACCCTCAATTTATTCTACTCTACACTCATAATACATCAAAACAAACCACCCTTAAGACACTATATTTTGGTTTGAATTCTTCTATCAATTAGCCACTAAATTAATAAATTATCAAAACATTCCACACAATACTGATGCCTGTTATGATCAAGTGCTACTTAAAAATAGATCTAAGGACAAATCCAAAGTATAAGATATAAGAAATGCTACTGAAAACTGGTTAAGATAAAGCATTTGTATTTTAATAACTAAGAGAAAACGTAGTGGAAGAGTATAAGCTTTCGTAGCAATATTCCAAAGAAAAAGGTGCCTTCAAAAAAAAATAATAGAAGTTTTTCATATGAAGAGAAAAAAAAGCTTGAGTAGATGGCACAAAGTTAGCTTAAATAAATAACTTCAGGATATGATTATAAATCAAAAGGACTAGTAGTAGCAACAAAGTAGAGAAAAATATAGTTTGCGTTCAAAAAGAAAAAAAACATTAAGCTGCATTTTCAGACCATGCTAATTGAGGCTTAAATGTTGCTTTCCAGTAGCTATTCAATTTCAATCAAACTTCAATTCAAGAATAAAAGTTCAATAAGAATCTGTGAATTTCCTTTTCTTTGAGATAAGCAGCCATGGGGATCCAAAACCTCAGTTAATACAAGAATCTTTCTTAGTCTTTACTTCAATTCTAGCGGAGAGGTTTTCTTGAGCTAATTGCAATTCAGAACCTTTTGTAGTAGTAATCATTCAAGAATCATGATTCAAAAATAGTGCATGATTCATCATGATTCAAAAACAGTGCATGATTCATCATGATGGTAAAGGTTCCATCATTATCTCTACTCTTCAATAATGCAGTTGAAAAAGTTTGATATCAACTTACCACCTACAACTGCACCAACAAGAGCCACAAATAATAACGCAGGCATGCTGAACACAGAGCTATCGGTTTCACATGTTTCAGCCATTGTTTGAAAAGGTAGCATGAACATCAATGAGTTTGCAAGAATAAACCCTTTCTCGAAGCTGAATGAAGACTTTCTCTGCAATGAATAACTTACAACAAAATGATCCAGAAATGAGAGATTTGAATTTTAAAATATGCAAATGAATTCAAATATAACTTAAACTTGGAATAAAATAACCACAACATGAAAGTACAAAATAAAAATGATGATTGTATCCAATTTAAATGAAGAAGACTCATAGTAGCAATAGAAGATGGCTCTTGGACTGGTATAATACGACGTTTATTATTTCTAGCTATGAATGCAAGATAAAAGGAAAATGCAAGGAAATATATCATTAATAATATGCACTGCATGGCACCCTAAGTGTTGCACTGAAGGA
Organism: Cymbidium sinense; assembly: GCA_021442155.1. Lineage (NCBI taxonomy): Eukaryota > Viridiplantae > Streptophyta > Magnoliopsida > Asparagales > Orchidaceae > Cymbidium > Cymbidium sinense. Next base: position 95,737,893 of record CM038222.1, read on the forward strand.
TTTCATTTATTACATTATACAATTCCTAATTGTTGAATTTCAGGGAAATTACCATCATGATATGCATGGGTGCTTATGTGTGAATCTTGCCATTTGGATCAGACAATTTCAACAACAAAGATGAACAAAAATATAAGGTGCTGCAGTTATACCTCATTGTTATTCATTAAAGACAGGTGGAGGGCATCTTCCTTAGAATTAATAGAGATGCACCTTAGCAAAATTTGCCTGCTTTTAGATAAAATGGGCCCTCTCATAAAAAGTTGTACCATCTTCTCCTTTCTGAGAAAGTGAAATCCCATCATTTCTGGTTACAATAATAAATTAATGAGAAAAATGGGTCAAATTGATAACATAAAAATTAAATGAGCTAAGAAACTGAAATGAAAATAAGGAACAAAACTGCTAGCTGCAAAATATGGTACTATTGCCTGAATATGTAACATATGTCTCAGCAATCTAGGGCCGCAGAAATAGAAGAAGAATATAACTGATAGTGAAGGTATACAGATGCCAAACCCTGATCATGCTTATGAAAACACACACAAACCATAAAAGCTAAGTCTCCCAGATTCACCAACTCGTATGTCTGAAGTACGATTTGATGACTCGTAAGTTACAGGCTATAATACAAACCGGTTTCTCTAAGGAAACGACAGCATCTTGAAATTATTACGAGTGCACGGTTTCAAAACAAGGAACAATATCTATTCATTCTTGCATGAAAATCTAAAAATATGAAACACACGAAGTATTAAAAAAAATTCTAAAGTGCTTTGAAATAGTGTGAGCAAGTACCTACTCTACAGTGCCAGTAATCAAATTAGGAGTTTAGGATTGCAGATCGAACATAACAGAAGTTATGTCATTGTAACTGGTAATTCATGTTACAATCATGGGGTTCAAGCACCAACTTCTCTCGAAAATAAAATGCAGTGGCCTCGAAACTGATTTAAATGCATATGCACTTTCGCCAGTATGCTCTTATAATTTGTCCGTTGCTGTGCTAAAACTTAAGCTACAGAAGCAAGGCCATAAGAAATCATAGTGAATTCACGATCATGTTTTAACTCAAAAGTAACGCCATAGGCTACAATATGTAATAAGAAACATTGAAACCAGTTTCTCCAAAGTTTGGAGTGTCTTTTAATTAAAAAGATGAAAAAATGCTGACCCCTTTATAACAGACTGCTGAATTTTGAACCTTGAAATTGTTGCCTAGCTATCAGGTTACTAACAGCACGGCTTAAAAGTTCACGTGCTACAACTTATGTACTTAAAAGTATTTAGTGTCAACATAGATTCCATCGAGTGGTATGCATGGCCACTTCAAGTACGTCGGAAAAGTAGCTTTTAAAACATTTCGGTAATTCTATTTGAAGTATGGATTTTAACCTCCAATCAAATTGAATTCATATAAACATTCAGAAAACCTATCAATCATGATGACTAATACCTCATATGGCATTCTATCAATGCATTCTGCTTATCTAGATCTGGATTCATGCCAAGCTATGAGTAACATGAAAACCTTGCTCACAATACATGTAAGACTTATAGAATAGAATGTAGAAAGAAAGCTCTAGAATGAGAAGCTCTAAGATTTTTGCTAGGTTGGAAAAAGTACAAATTCAGTTTATCATGATTTTTTGTCCTCAAAATCTCCCTTCACCTCCTATTTAGAGGTTCGAGCTAGAATGTTTAGTTCTATAAGAAAAGCTACTTAAAAATAAGAAAAAACATCAAAGAACACAAGGTGTGCAGCTAAATGTATGCAAAAATGCACATGGACAACCGATTGGGTCTATCACTTGTCCAATTGCTAGGGTGAGATCACCAACTTGTTGGACAAAATCACCAACTTGTGCATAAAGTCATTAACTAGTTGGGTGACATGCAGAAGAATAGCTTCAGATAAGTAGGCTTTTCGTTTGGGTAAGTAGGGTTGAATCAAACTTATTCTACCAAGCACCTCATGCATCCGAAGAGTTTGTTAAAATCCTGACTAGTTCACCATGGCCCTAGTGCATTCATCATAATGTTTCGTTAGGTCACTGTCTTTGTCTTTTGATTCTACCAAGTTGCCTTGAATTGAACAGACTTCATATAAACCAAACCACCAGGCACTTAAAATATTTGAGTATACATTTAGTCCCTCAATTATCCTATATCTTTGAAAAATAATGCAAAAAAGAACAAAATAAAATAACATTCTTTTCACTAAGTTGACAATTTTGACATTCATATTTAAAAAGTTATATATAAGACTATTACTCCCATTCAAAAAGCCTTTTGTGAGATCTGAAAATTCGTCACCGACCTCTTTTTGATGAAAAGAGTTGTTTTAAGTGTCGATTCGTAATGAATAAGATAAGACATTACCTGAGATTTGGCCTCATTTTGAGGACTTTTAAATCTGTTCAGTTTATAAGCCATAGTTAATTACCTCTCAATATCTTGAGAAGACTTTCGACAAGACTAATCGATGAATCGTTAAATAACGAATATATAATAGCAGTGAGTGGAGTTTAGGAATTATAAAATTTATCATTTTAATTTAAAACTTTGTTGGAACAATGGCCGTCAGATCTCTTTCCGTCATCCCGTAGATCCCAGTTAACAAAGGAGGTAGTCGACACGGAAGAATCCTTGTAACCATGGGTTACGTCGTCCAAAGTGTCTATGGTGGAGTTTATTTAAGAACAAATATAAATCAATCTTATAGAGGATTTTCTTGCCCAACATTATATATTTCAAAAAGCGGATTAGAGAACAGGCTGCCATTCGTGGCCGTAATTTAGTGGTGTCATATCGCTAAACTAGTTCAGCAATCGTAATAGATCGTTTATGTGATGTCATTTTGGAAATCCAAACAAACAGACGTCACGTCGCTAAGATTATTTGAGTGTGAAGATAATTATACATTTAATTTGGCGTTGTTTCTTGTGACAAAATTTTCTTAATTTGTCATACAAAGTGGATTGATTTTAAGTTTTAATTTAAATAATTAATTTCATTTCATTTATATTTTATTATTTTATTGGAATTTTGATTATTTTATGATTGATTTATATTTGAATATATAATAATTCATTATTATAACTTTAATAATAATCGTCTTTCGTATATTATTGGTGATAGATCTGCTCTACTCTGCTCTTTTCTACAGAGGATCGTTAAATTATTCTTCATCATAATCTGCTACTCAGTTTGGCGTAAAGGATCGAGTTTAGGACTTCTCTTTTGGGAGTTTGAGCAGCGTCGATATTTCATTTGTCGTTTATGATAGAATTAAAATTCTTATAATTTATAATTTTATTTTTTTACTAACCAAACCAAAATGTAGTATTTATTCTTTTCGTTTTGCATGACTGCATATCTTTATAGATCTTGTTAATAATACTTCATCACATACAGTGTCTTCTTTTAAAATATTGTATGGACATTTAGATGTCTAAGTTGAAGTAATTGTGTTTGACATGACATATGTGTCAAAATGCAAGCATAAGTTTTGATATGAATTTTTAGGTTTTGTTAATCCGGACCCGGTCCTAAGACCAAACGAGAAAATGTAGTTATCTGTTCTTTTGTATCATACTTAGTGAACACTTCAACATACATACGAGTATCTGTTCTTTTAAAATATTATATGGACATTAAGATGTCTAAGTTAAAGTGTAGATGTCAAATTACAAGCTTTGATTTTGATGTGGCATTTTTGGATTTTTGTTAACCTGGACCCAATCTTAAGACCAAACTGGGATATAGATATCTGTTCTTTTTGCTTACATTTGACTTGGATACCTTTCTATATATTTGATTTAATGGATACTTCAACATATATACCAATATCTATTCTTTTAGGATATTAAGATGTCTAAGTTGAAATAATTATATTTGGTATGGCTTACGTGTCACATCTAAGTTTTAATACCTAGAAGGGATCACAAATCAAATGTATATCTGCTACTTTTTTTTAAAAATGATCTAGCATGTACCCATACTAGAAAACAGGAGATATCTACTTAAGCAATCAATTATGTATCCATACTAGAAAATATGAGATATCTAGTTGGCATAAATCAAGTGTATATCTATGTAAAACTTCTCCCCTTTCTTTTAAACACTTTTGCAAGTGTAGTATATGTTCTATTTAAAGTTCCCATGAAATTTAGAGGAATGTGATAGATCTTTACTTCTTTGTCATTCTCTCTTAATGTCTCATAAAATGAGCATGGATTTAAGGGGAGGCTTTTATCTCTTTTGTCATCCTCTTCTTAAGGGTTTAGGCAATAAAACATTATATCATAAAAGGTATGTAGACTTGTTCTGTATAAATGTTCACACATAGAACTGAATATTTATGATTTTCCTTCATAGTATATGTTATATGTCAAAATGAAAGAAGATGGGGTGTCACAACATGCATATACAAGATGATCACATTCAAACCCCATATATATATTAAAATACGAGTGAGGCCAAAAATGGGTAAATGGGATTTATGTCATCTCTTATGTCATCTTATTAATTTCTATAATTTTTTCTACATGTCATTAAAATAGAGAAGAAAATCTTTCTTCCCTTCCTTCCTTTTCAAAATATCATGTCAGGCAACCCCCTTCATTTCATTTGTCATTCTTTTCTTAATTACTCATGAAATGAGCATGAATCTAAAAAAGGAATAAATAAAAAGAGGAGTGGAGAGGAAGGACAATTAACCTTGTTGATTTTCGTTTTAACTTTATTTCTTAATTTAGACAAAGGAAAAAATAGCAAAATATGTATGATTACTTGATAATGAAGTAAGGTTTGAATCATACAATGCATTGAGTGTCACATTTCTATCTCTCACCTATTCATGCAGCATATAAAGAGCGATATTATCACCATTTAGGCAAGAGAAATTTGAATTTTAAGCAAGTAGTTGTCACATGATATGAAGATTTAAATAACAATTGAATTAAGCATGAATGAATACATTGTAATTGCCACATTATATAACGGTTCAAATAACAATTGAACTAAGCATAAATGAACATCTACACATGCTTTTCTTTTTAAGAACTTAGGTATTTATACTTTTTTTTTTTTTACCAAAATTTTCGGCAACCTCTCGGCGTCATCCCCACATATAGGAGTTGCTTTGGAAGATTAGGCTTTTCCACCACGCCAAGAAAGGCGTGCATGATAGGTGTCGTGAGATATCGTGGCCGAAAATTTATTTCATTACGCAGAAAGGCGCATGGGTTAATATAGCGTAAGATAGATTTCGCGTTGAACAACGTGAGCCCGTATATCATAAAATAAATAATTTTTACCACATCGTAACGCGTGGGTAAGTACTTATCACAACAAATTTACCTGCCACGTTGGAACAACGTGAACAGGCACTTATCACAATAAATTTTCCTGCCACATTTAAACAACGCGTGAAACGGATACTTATCACAGTTTCGCGTTGGAACATGAGCGGTGCTTATCTCAACAGATTTTTACGTGTTAAAACAACGCGTGAACAAATACTTATCCGCCAGTTTTATCGGAACAATGTGAGCGAATCTTATCATGAAGTTTTCCGCGTTAACAATGTGAGCGAATCTTTCTCAACGATTTTCTTACGTTAGAATAACGTAAACAGATACTTATCACAAGTTTTTTCGCCACATTGGAACAACATGAACGGGTACTTATATTATAAAACATATTTAGAAATTTGCATTTGCATACATATAGAATTAAATGCTACACAAGCTTCTTTGCAATGTCATGATTCTTTTATCACTACTTCAATGGCATTTTACTTAAAAAAAATTCAAGTAGCAAACTATAACATGAGTATTCAATTATATGTGGACATCTTTCAATCACTTTCACTTTGATCATGAAAAGGAAAGTATCCCCTTTCATATAACATGATAGTTATTTGTAAGTGGCACATAACACAATACTTAAATGAAACCCAAAGCCTATGCCATCCAACAATAGGAAATGTAATAAGATCGTGCATAAATAAACTTCAACACTTAGTATCATGAAAGAGGCCATGTAGGATGATATACACATAAACTCCCCTTTTCTTGTTTCATTTGAAAATGATTGACTTAAAAAAAAAAAAAAAAAAAAACATATTGGATTCATTTTGGACTTACACCAAACGACAACATGCTTTACAGAATAAGCATCACATAGACTTGCATGGCAACATGGGTTTACAATTCCAGATTTGGACAAGGGAGATGCTTGCACATTGACAGAATTCATTAGGGGTAGAGTTTACTACTAGTGAGTAGTGTAAAGAAAGTAAACAATAAACAATCTTTTTTTTTTAGTTTCAGATTTAATCATAGAAACACTCATATGCCCATTGATTCCATTAAGGGTAGGTTTTGCTATCAACTTGTACTTATGAAGTAGGCAAACAATTTGACCAAACTTCTTATTAAGAAGAAATTAAGGATTTTATTTTAGATAGGACATCATCTATACAAGGAACAAAACAAACCCCTTTCCCATAATCAAGTATATCAGATTTTAGTAAAGGAAAAGGAATAGAAATCTGAAATGTTCCTTTAATTAAACATTTATTTGCATGATGATAAGCAATCAAATGACAAATGAAAATGAAGATAGGCCAAAATGAATTATCACACCAACCCAATGCACAAGCATATGAATCCTTTTCCATATTATCAAGATGTTCCAATACTCAAAGAGAGACTAAAACAAATCTAGATAATCTTTGGATTAACATAGAAAAATCTCATTTAATAGCTTACTTCAAAGATTTAACATTTGAATGAAAGAAATCATTAAGAAGAAAGTAGATAATACTTGGTGAATCAAAATCATACTTTCACCTCTTTTTCCCTTATGAAAACATAAGACATTTTAATATCATCCCCTCTCCTTCTTACAAGACTTTACATAATGTGTCATATAACGTTTGTCAAGGGAACATCTTTAAACCCATTTCGAACATTTAAAAGAGGTATAGAGAATGCTATTCCATCCATAGAAAACAACTGAAGTATGAAAAGAGAAAGGAGCACACACAAAACTTAAGCTTCAAGCTATCTACCATTTTAAAACTTGTTTTCACATTCCCAACTTCGTTTTAAACATGTACAGTATGTTTAGCAAGTGTTATTCCATTCAAATAACCTAAAACTGAAACATAAAAGGAAAGAACTTGCATAGAACTTTAGGGCTTAATCCATGCATCATTTCAAACACTTTTTTCACATTTCTAGCTTCGTTTTAAGTATATGTATGAAGCTTAACAAGAGTTATTTCATTCAAACAGTCAAAATTGAAGCTTAAAATAGAGGAAAATCCACATATAACCTAAGGCTTAAGCCACACAACATCTCTAAACGCATTTCCATACTTCTAATCTAGTTTTCAACAAGTAAAAACAGTTCCAGCAAATATCATTTCATCCAAACACAAAAACTGAAGTGTAAGGAGAAAGAAAGCTTGCACATAGCTTAGGTTTTGAGCCATACATCATCTCAAAACTCATTCTAAATTTCAGATTTCACTTTAAGCTCATAAAAGAAGCATAGCCAGCACAATTTCATCCATGAAGAAATCATTTTAAGCAAAGTGGGAACATGAAAATTCGTAGATAATAGCAAACGATATGAGATTTGGGCCATACATCATCTCAAATCTCAAGATTAAAATCATAGTGTCATCTTAAGAATATAATAAGAGAGATTTACCAAACTCTAACTTCCAAAATAACTCAAATACATGAGAATAAGCTTAGGGTTAGAGAGAGACGACCTGGAGATTTCGATTGCTAGGACAAGAGGAAGAAAAAAAAAAGGTTCGATTTGCTTGAGAAGAGTGATCGACTGACAGGAAGTCAAGGATTCGTGCTCGGCTCCTTCAAGTGGACAGAAATCGGAGCTTGATCAAGCCTTATCGTGCTGATCGAGACGGACGGGAGAGGAGAAACGAGAGAGGGACTGGAGGGAGAGAGGGATTTCCGGGGGAGGATTGCCCGAGAGGGAGAGGTGTTTACCGAGAGACCAATTGCGCGTGAATAGGGATAGCGTCGCTCGGTTAGAGATTTAGGTTAAGCCGCGCACTCTCATTGGCTACCCTTGCGGCGTCCAATAAACTCATTTGGGCGGCGAGTCTGATTGGAGGGTTTAAGCGGCAGATTAGGATAAGGATTAGGGGGAATTAAGGGATTAAACAACTGCTAATCATCTTAATTACAAATTAATATAATTTCGCGTCAAATATGATGAAATTATTTTGTGCGATAAACCCTAACAATATGGGTGTCGATTTTAGGTATTTCTGTTGTGTCGAACGCGATCAATTGTCGGAGTCGTTTGAACCACATCGGCGGCGTGGAAGTGAAATTTAAATTGCATTTGAATAGCCGCTTTGAATACCACGCCGTGATGGAAGGCGTCGTTTGATAGGTTAAGACGTTTGGCCAATGATCAATTTAGGTCATTTGGGCTTCCAACTTCAATATGCGCATAATTTCATTAAAAATTAACATTGATCATTTGAATATTTATTAATTGATCCAATAAATTTTATTTAATTAATTTTGACATTTTAAACACAATTACGAAGTCAAATTTTAGATCGAGACAACTTTTTGAACGAATTTGATCGCAATATGAGATTTTAATCTCCAATTATGCGACATCGCAGTTAATTTTCATAGATTTTGTCATATATGTTTAATTTGAATAATGGGACATACTTGTAGGTCAACACCTTTAACTTGGGCCAATCTCCTCCTCTAAAGCACATAACTTCAAAACCTGCCATGATCAAAGAAATAACTCCTTGGATTGAAATTTCAAAGTTTTTGGAAAAAATTGTATTGCCTAAAAAATTGATTCCATTATTTGAAAAGCTAGAAATAACAAAAAGTGCTAATTAACTTTACCAACTTAGAGAACCTGGGAAAATTCATCTTGATGACTTGGTTGAAAGGCTTGTAGCATTCGTCGATAAAGGAGAGTGACACCATTCTTTTTTAAAGAGAAACACATCTCTCCCACAAATTAATCAAACCTCTAGCAATACCAAATTCATTTTTTTCTTCTACTTGCAAGCTCAAGAATGCATCAACTACTTCTACTAATTTTATTCAATAAATCTTTCTTTAAGAATTCATTGTTTTGTATGAATTTAATATAATGATTAAAATATGCATTTTTCTTATTTGTTTATTTGCTGATTTGACTTTAAATGTCATTTTAGATCCGCCTATTTTAGATATATTGTTATTTAACCTGATCTGCCAACTCCTAATATAAATTTAACTATAGCAATGCATTTACATCCTTTATTCTTCTTTCTCCTATGTGAATTTTATTCAAATGAGAACAATATTGCAGGTTTTTCTAAGCTACACTAAGAACTTCCTAAAAGCAATTTTTATATTTCATTCATTGATAACTAAGTACAATATTGAATCATTACAAAAGGAGTTGTGTTTTGGCGAAGATTTTGTAGTTCAAGCTCCAAAAAAGATGAATTCCCTATGAATTGAAGGATTATGAATAATGTTTCTACTACAACTAAATTCTCTTTTTTTTTCTCAAGATGTCCACAATTCTTCAATTCTATGGATTTATGACTACCTAGATTGTCCAAAACTACTAGTTACACTCAGTATTTACTTATAGGAACAACCCAAAAGGAGTGTGAACATTTTTCATTACATGTTCAAAGTTTAAGGATAACTTTGTCCTTATTTCATTAAAATACATAAAATCAAGGAACTGGAAAAAAAAGATTGAAAAAAGAAAACTCTTCTTAATGAAATCAGCGAGAGTGCGGCCCATTAAGACTACTCTAGATGAGACGCCATCTATTGAGATGGAGATTTTGCATCGCTCAAATGAGGAGATCGAATTTTTTTGCACCTACAGGCAAGTCGATTACTTGAAATATATCATAAAGTTGCCCATCAAGACAACTATCCTATTCAACCATTGCCAAGTAAGATGGCGGGACTTTTCTTTATGTCAACTATTACTTCCCCGTGACTTTTGCTTAATTAATTTTTCACATCCTCTAATTGTTAAGATTTCAGACAATATTCCTTCATAGCTTGGTAAACCCTTAAAAATTGAGTTTGAAAAATTTTTGGATAACATTCAAGATTTAGATGCAATGTCCCTGCCAAAGAAGCAACAAATTAAGAAAACTGAAGACGGAACTAAAAAGGTGAAAGTAGTGAAAAATTTAACAAGATGAAAGATGAGGTAGATCAATTGTCCAAGAAAAATAAATATTAGCTTGCCAAACTCAAATGAATTGAGTAATTATTTGATGAGTACGTTGAGAAAGTCGGGGCTAACTAAAAAAGAAGAGTTGAAGAAGAGACAACTAGACTTGAATCAATGTTTGAATCATGGATTACTAATTTACAAAAGCAGATAAGACTTTTGAAAATTTTCTTGTCGAATCTAAAGTATAATAAGAACTTGCCAGATCAGAATTTTCTCTTTAGGAGTAAAATGTTGAGATAGAAAAACTGGTCAAGTCCTGAATAGAGAAAGATGAGCCTTCTCAAATACAAAAAGATGCAACCAGCGAGTTCTTTTAGTAATAGGAAAAAAATGGGAGAGAAAAATCCCAATAGTATAAAAAATGTACTTTAATGAGTGATTGCTAATGCATCTTACTTCGTTTTGCATGAAATATATACCTTTATTGCAAATGACTAAATTGTTTGTCTTTCTGACATGCCTATCTTTTCTACTTTAAAAATGACTTGTGAAAACTGACAGTATTTCTTTATCAGAATGCCGAGTATTCCTCACCAAATTATACCGAGTGAAGATAATAATAATAATTCTCATGCCCAAGATATCCTGCTTACTGGAAGTATCTCTAAACAAGTCTTCATCACCTTGGATTGATCTTACCGCTAAACTAAGCTTTCACCTTCAAAGGAGTAACCATTTAGACTGATCATTAAAAGGGACTACTCATGCTACTTGAAGCGGATCTTGTCATATAAAGGGAGTTTGATCTCTAAGACTACACTTTTTATCTTCCAACATAATAAATTTCAACACGATACTTGACTTATAAAATTTTTAAGATCTAAAATCCAAAAATAGTGAAATAGAATTCCAATTGTAAGTGTCGAGTAGCTGAAACCCTGGATATTATCGAGTATGAATAAGGACTTCATCGAATAAATTTGATAGCAAATCCCACGATGAGTACAATAATTACTAAGTACAAATCACAAGTTCCCTAAGTATTATCGATTTTAAAAATCACCATCAACATGTGCTAAAAAATAAAAATAAAAAAATCTTTAATGATTCAAAGTAGGAAAAAGGTCTTAATACTTATCATGAAGAATAATAATAATATTGAAATGTAGCTTTTACAATATACTTCCCTTAGAAGCATATACTATTTATGGTAAATTTTGTGTTATCAGGATAACTCATGATGGGGCAGCCTCTTCCCTTCTTATCTATTCTCTGGTAATCACAACAATAGTTTTTTTAATTTTCTTGCCTTGATAAACTCTTCAACTAGTCTAAGAAGATGCATGCAATCATTCATGTTGTGATAACAGTCTCTATGAAAAAAATGCAATATTTTGTCAAATCTTTAATATTTAATTGAGAATACAATGGAGCCAATTAACGAAAATATTTCTTATACTTAATCAAATTCATTAATGAAGCGTAAGAAATTTGTAAAGAAGCATGAGTGACATTTTTGGTGATTATAGGTGAGTTGTGCTTTAGCAATAGGTGGGTTGGCAAGCTTCTACATTCAATGTGTCACTCGATCTAAATTAATTATGCCAGGTATCATGGTATGATATAATCTTAGCTAGACCAAAATAGCCTTGACTTATAATTGGTCGGCACTGATGTAGCTCTGAATTCCCATATTCAAAATATCGAGATTCTAGCATCTCCTCACGATTATATTCTTCTACATTTATCTAATTATTGGCAAGTCCTAATATTTTCAGTAATGTATTCAATTACTCTAGCCCTAGTGCGCACATGAATGATCCCTCTATGTCCTTGAGTTGGAGTGGAAAGGGCGACCATGATATGTAAATCTTGTGTTAGACACAAGTAATAAATTTTCATGGTGACTCTTTTGGTGCTTGCCTGATCGTCAATAGCTTACAAGTTCTTCAACGACCTCTAAGAAATAATGAATTAGGTGGTGAATTGGATCTTGAATGCGATGTATGATGTTGTTGTCCCCAACAAAAGACATGAGAACCACCTAAGAGGCAATTCTATAAAAATGGTAAAAAACAAGAGGTACATCAACTTATCATCAATATAAGGGGTGAGTGACTTAGACTAGGCTATGTGATTAGTAAGATCAATCCTCCCTTTGTAAAATTTGAGATAGGGGGTTTTAAACTTCACTAGAGGCTTTTCCTCTAAAATTTCCTTGAGAATTCATTCATTAGCCAAGAATTCCTCTTCTTAGTTCATAGGGGAGGAGCAGTTATTCGCTACTATTCAAGTAATAGTTTTCATCTAACACTAGAGTTGAGGTTATGCTCTTGCACTTGTTGGTTGCCTTCAAATAATTGAGTTTAAAGATAATTCAAGCATTCTCATGATCCTCCCTTCAATTTGTACAAGTTGTATGTTTATCATGAAGTCCTAATTCTCAATGTTCCCTGGGGCTTATTTGTTTTGTTGTTGTGCTCCGTGTAGTACTTCACTTTTGATTTTTGGCATCAATCCATGTTGAAGGCACCTAAGAGAATTTTGGATCTAAATTTGCTCGTAAACAATGCTAAAGCCTTACTCACAAAGCAAGACACATAGAAGCTATGATATTTTTGCTAAGTTGGCAAAAGTACATATTTGAGTATATAATGACTTAGTATCTCAAAATCTCCCCCGGCCACCTATTTATAAGTTCAAGATAGAGTTTATGGCACTGCAAGAAAGACTATTTAAAAAAATAAGAAAATATAGTATAGTACATGAAGCATGCAACCAAAAGTATATAAAAATAAAGACAAAGAATTGGCTTGGTCTATTAATGGATGAAGCCTATCTTGAGAATAGCTAATATAACCAGATAAAAAACAATGATATTAAATCCTTTAAACTCAACTTCTTTTCAGTATATGAACATAATGTGATTAAGGATGATATATTTTTAAGTTATATGGATAACTCTTTTTAGTAGTATGTTCATTTTATTCTTTTCTATTTCCTCCATTAAGAAATGAATTCATCTCAACAAATCACATATTGAAGATGATCAAATCAATTACAAGAACTTGCTTCCGAACCAAATTGAACATCAAAGATGGAAGAGAAATGGATAGATGTATGAAGCATCTGCTGAGATTAGCATTCCAAAATTGAAATAAATGATTCTTGTTCAAATTATAAGCATGACAGCTTCCCAAGTTTAACAGATTATGATAAAGGTTGTTCAAGCTTCACCATAACTGCCAAAATATTTTTTGGGGGCATTTACAGACATAGCACACAATTCTTATATATTTACATATCCAACACTTAAACTTTCATATTTACTTAAATAGCACTTAAATTTTTATTATTATATCAAAAATAGCACCATCATTACTTTTTTAAAGTAAAATACACCATTTTACACATAGAAAAAGTGCTATTTTTGTAAAAGTTAAATTTTAATTGATAGATATGTAAATGCATAAGAATTGTCTGTAAATTTCTCATTTTTTCAAAGGAAGTGATAAATTAACATTATTAGGAGTCAAAATCTTCTTATAAACACAAGTAAAAAAGGAAGCACGGTACATAGGAAAGGTCAACAATTTGGCCTCAACAACTAGCTCAGTTGGAATCTCATTCTCATGAAATATCAGTTCCTAAAAAAAAAGCCTCCCATAGACCAAATTCAAACCAAAGCCCGCTAGTATGACTAACCATGAAAGTGACTTGGTTTCCGTCTATCTTGTTGTTTTCGCCAATTCCACAAACAAATGCCAAATGTCGAAGATTTAAGTACAAAATCAGCCACTACCAAATTCTACACAAATTGTGAGATGCCATTATTTATGCTAGGAATTTCAGTAAGGAAATGAAAATATTAAACAAAAGATGTGGGATAGTATAATTATGCCTCTCTTTCAGATGTCATTACTAAATAAGACAAAAAGTTTAAAGATGTGCATAGTGGAAGAAGAAATGCTTGTCCATTAATTCAGGAAAATAGCTCTACGCACAGAACAGCGAAGCCAATAAGTAAAATGCACAAAGCTAAAAGCCAAACTCTAAACCCTAAGAAGCGACGATGTCGTGCCTGGGGCTCGCTGGTGAAGACATCGACTGGATCGCGTCAGTGAGGGTTCTCCAGAAGCAGCGCCTGATTCTTTCTTTTGATCTAAATCTAGCTAAATCCGTAGAACAATTACAGTAAATGGGGGATTTACAACGAAACGAAGGAAAAAACAGTATTTTGATCATTCGGACCATTTGACAGAATTTACAGTAACTCCAGCCTAAATCCTGCTACAAGACAACCACTATGCGATCAAAGAGTTCTAGTTCGAAAAGAAAAGAAATGCATGCGACGAACGAGAAAGAAATAAATAAAACAAAATTTTTTTAAAAAAAAAAAGGTTCGAATTGCTCACGGGAGGATAAAACTCGTCCGCATGATGCATCTGGCAACAACTTGAAAACCTTGCCTCGATACGGTCTCGGCGAAAGCTGGTAACAGGTGTAGGTGACCTCCATCTTAGCATGAACTCGGACGAGGTCTTGAACCAGAAAGAGGAATTGAAGTGCAATAACTGCTATTAACATTTTCAAATTTGTATGTATAATCTGAAAAAAAATTAATTTCAAAAATATTTAAAGTGAAAATATTTAGGGTTAGTGTGTCAAGAATAGAATAGCATGATAGAAAATGAAGTTGGCAGACAAACGTAATTGATAAATTCTAAAAATTTATATATATATATACCTCAAATTATCTATTTTACTCATTTAACATTTAAAACTTTATTATTACATGTATATCATAAAAATAAGGGCGGAACTCCCACGATTACGGAATGATAAAATGATTCTGCTGTTTTAGATACGTAATAATAAAATTTTGAGTGTTAAATGAGTAAAATAGGTAATTTGAGGTGGTATGTACGTAAAAACTCCTAAATTCTAAAAGATTCATATTTATTAACCGATCCAAAGATTAATATTCAAAGAAGATAAGAGCTAAGGTGGTTCAATGTTGAGATAAATTTAAGGGATAACATCTAATTATAATAATAACAAAGTTTCAACGATAGTATCATCTGGTCATTAATGACTAGAGCTCCCATTTTGGAAATATATAATGATGTTGGAAGATTTTATTTTGTTTGAAATTTTTAAAAATAATTTAAATGTATTTTATAAAAAATATTTAAGAAAAGTGGCAATATCTATAAATACCAACCTAGCCTAGCTTAAGTTCATAAAAGATCCTTAAAATATTGATCAATATTTATAGTTTATATAGATTTCACTCAAATGAAATATATTATTTGAACTAAGTTTATTTATTTTAGTATGGGATAGATGATTCAGATGGATTTAATAAAATTTATATTTATAAAAGGCCATGTGTAACTAGGTTTTGTAATACAATCTAGAAGAAGAAAAATGCATGGTAGCTAGGCTTTACAATTTATTTTAGTATTAAACCTATGCAAAAATAATATATATATACAAGGAATAATTCACATAATTCATGCTCATCATGGTCATCCCCTTTAAGGTAAACTTCTAGGCTTAGTGGGAAGATTTGTGCTTATATCTTATTTTTATTTTCATAAAATTTTTAGTTACAACATATAAAATTAAATTAAGAGTATTGTTGACCTCACTTTTAGTGAGGTTGACAACCCTCCTCTTAGACCTAAGATTCAATCTAGGCATTAATATTTTATTAACCTCAAGTGAGGTTAACAATGACCCTAATCTTAGTAATTAAGATCTTCAATCTTAGGTCGAGAGCTTCCTAACTAGGCACTTAGGATACTGCAATTAGTAGCTAAGTGTACAACCTCAACTAAAATAAAAAATTAAAAATTAAAAATTAAAATGGAAACTAAATATGGAATTGAAACTAAACTAAGAACACATTTAAAAAGAAGAACTTAGGGTGACTCAGTAGGCCTGACCTAACCCAATTGGATTAGGTGAACCCGAACAAAATCCAAGTCTAATAGAACTTAACAGAAGTATAAATCAAAGACATTTGGATTATAGTGATTGAATTTGATTAACTCAATTAATTCATTCGAGTTAAGAACCATCTAAATCCAAGAAAATCATATAAAATCAAATCAAACCAAACTAAAGCATAAAATCAATACATAAATCTAAATGAACCCAAAAATAAATCTAGATGAGGTCCAAGGTGGTCAACGAGTCATTTGACCAGGAGTGATCGATGTGAGCTCCACCAAATCAAAAGTCAAACTAATCAAAATTTAATTAAGTCATTTTAAATACTCAAATTTATCAAATTAATATGATAGAACATGAAACTAAATAAGTATAATTCAAATGATCACTCAAATAGCCTAATTGGGTCACCTAGTTTAAACGAACTCGAACAGACCCCATTGAACTTAAACTCAAAATAAATCAAAGCTAAGTTAAATTAAATATTTCCAAATACTTTAAAATTATATTTGAAGATAATTGTATCATCACTTAAATTTAACTTGATCGAATTGGGCATTTGACCCAATTTGGCCCATTAAGCCCAATTTGGGCTAAAATGGGACTAAATAAAAATTAAATCTAAATTAATCAAAATCAATCACTCTAAATCATTACAAATACTTAGTCAAATACAATTAAAGCTCAAACATACATCAATTTGAATCATATCAATCACTTGATCTGAACGAACTCAGTTTGGCTCATTATACCGAATTTGGGTTGAAATGGATTTGAATCAATACCAACTCCAAATCAATCAAAATCAATTGCTCTAAATCATTTTAAATATTAATTCAAACATAATTACAACTCAATCTAAACTCAATTGAGCTAAATCAATGCATTGAACTTAACTTGCCTCATTTGAGTCAAATGGGTCAAGAACGGTTCAAACCAACTCAACTCAACTTAAGCTGATTCAAACCACACCTAAAACCTGTCAAATGAAGGCTAACACTTCAGCCCATGTGGAGTGGAGCTTCAAGTCAATAATGGAGGTCATGGGAGAGAGAAGAATCAATGGCAAGGTGACAAAATCCAAGATCCACTTAAACACAAGTCATACCTCTACTTGGTTGACATATAGCAGACTTTATAGTAGCTAAACCATCGAATTTTACTTCTTCAAGCCTCCTCCCAGTTCGTCATCACTTCCCCAACTACCATTAATGGTGATTTTCGAACACCATTAACAAGAGGGGGAAAGAGAGCCCATAGTTCCTCTTGGTTGGCTCTAAACAACTCTTGGAACTCCTTTCATCAAAACCATAACATTCCCTTCCCTTTCCACGCATAAAATAATAGATTCCTACCACATTTTGGCAAGGAGGTAGTGGCCATTGTCAAAGAAGATGATCAACAGAGAGACAGGTGGGCATACTCATTCCAGAGCTTCCTCTCGTACCTAAGAGCATATTTGGATTGAAAAATCTATCGAACATCGGCTTCGGCAAGATAATTTCTTCAAAACCTTAGAAAAACTAGTAGGCTCCTTGTTTGCAAGAATACTTACTCGATCCTAGATGAATCCCTTTGATTACCGTTGTTTTTATTTTTTTTTCCCATCCCCTTAGTGCAAAGTAGGGTGTTTTTCAAATAGTTCGCCAAAAATAGCCCCTAAATCAGGCTATTTTGGCAAAACTGACCACCTGACCTGCTTTATTCACCGGCTTTGAGGGAAACAACACAACATCCATCCGATCCCTCTTAATAGGGACGGACGGCTATGATTAGAATGTACCTTAATAAATTCTAGACCTTTAGATCGACGAGTTTGATCTAGATCGTCTGAACTTTAATCGGACTGTTTGATCTAAACCCATTTTCCCCTCAAATACCACGGCAGTGCCTACATGTCCCAATCAAGCCGCAACACGCGTTAATGGCGGCCAGTTCAGCGCTAACTAGGTTAAGTAAGAAATTAGGGCATTTTCTGAACTTAAAAATTATTAAAATGTATTTAAAACTTTAAAAAATCACAACAAATAAAATACTTAAGGACTCGTTGGATTTATCTTTTTGAGAGGAATCTAATAAACCCAAAAGCTCTAATTTTTATTAGATATTTTAAGATTAATTTGACTTTGAATGAAAATTAAATCTTCTTATTTAATCTCAAAATACTTATCAAAATGACTTGAAATTCGAAGGATGAAATTAACACTGACACATCTACCATAAAAAGGTTATGTCTAAATGATGTGTATATTAAAAGTTATTAAATTTCAAAGTTCAAATGACTAATTTTATGAAATAATTAATTAAGTTAAAGAAAATAAAAAAAATAATCAAAATAGCTCAAATCATTATAAATGACTCCAATGAACCTTACAAAAATATTAAAAATCTTTTGAAACTCATTAAACTCCAGAATCATTTAATTCGGGGATTAAATGAATTAATTACTTAACCTTAACTTTGAAAATTCACAATAAATCAATAAAAAATATAAAAATTCTAAATAAACCCTCTCTCGATTCATCATTCAGAGAAAAATCAATGAAAATTAAAATCCTTAATTGGCCTCCAATAATATAGGCTTAATTTGAATTTTATTGAAAACACTAAAACTTTAATTAGTCTTAAAATACACCCGTGATCAAGATGAAGCTTTAGGGAGATAAAATTGCTAAGGAATCTGACTTATCATAAAAATTCAAAGCAAAATAATTTAAAGATTAAATGTAATTAAATTTTCAAGTTCTAGATCAATTTAAACTAAGTTAAAAAAAATTAATGGTATTAACCCTAATCATTCCTATTAACATCAAAAAAGTGTAATAAACATCTTTTTTATACTTTAAGATCATATAAATAAAAAATTACTCAAGTAGGATTTGATAAATCATTAAAATCAATAATAATTGAATTCATTAAAGTTAAAATTCAATAAATAAATTATTAAATTTGAATTAGAAATAAATAATATTTAAATCCTCATTAATTGAATCCTAAATTAAATCAAACAAAGGTCGAGCAACCTTCAATTTAAATCAAATTAAACCTAAATTTAATCAAACATAAATTTAAACTTGATTAAATCAACTATATTGTGCCCTTTTAAGTGTTAGTTAAATCTCAAATTAATTTTAACCAAGTAAACTTAAGTCATCAAATTATTAATTATACTGCTCATCTAATCATATAAAACCAAATTAAAATTTTGGCAAGTAATTTACACAAACTAAAATAAACCTTAATCAACTTGATCAAAGAATATAATCAACCCATAATTCTACATCGATCAAGCATTAAATCTGAACCCTTAGTCATTAAGCCTTAAATTAAAATAATCATTAACCAAATTCATCTTGATCAAGTATTGAATATTAATCGAATCAAACTCGTAAATTAAGTCAAAGTATAATTAATTATTAACAATAAATCAACTTTCAATCTCCTAATCACTCAACCAATATAAGGATAAAGAAACTGAAATATATACTTAATTAATAATGACTTAGTCGACCATTAAATAAACCAAATTCCTTAACCAAATCCTTAATCAAATAATTCAGTTAATGAGTTTAAGTTTAATTAATCTTTTATTCAATATTAGTTAAACAAATTAAGTATAATTCTTAATTAAAGCCTTAGATAAAATAAGAAAGCTAAAGTTTGATTAATCCTTAATCCAATGATAATTGAATTAACTATCCATTCAAGTTAAACATAATTAATCCATAAATTTCTTATTAAGATCAACCCTTAAATAATCTACTAATGAAATTGCTAAAATAAATTAATCAACCGTTTAACTAAACTGAACTAAACTAAACAAGTCATATTAAAAATAATCCCTAAACTAAACTTAACTTAAATCAAACACATAATTATAAAGGATTTAATCGAATCAATTATAAATAATTAAACCATTGATTAATATCCAACCAATCTAATTAAATTTAAATCAAATTCCTTAATTAAATTAGTCTTTAAGTTAAATTAATCATGTCAAACTCAAATTATCCTTAATCATATCAGTTAAATACTTCATAAAGTTGAATCCAATTCGAATAATCAAACTAATTAAAATAAATTAAATTAACCATTAATCAAACTTCAATCAATTAACCAAAACACTTATGAGCACCTAATTAATCATTAATCACATTTAAATCAAATTAACCATAATGAATTTAAATAATAATAAACTAAGTCCTAATCCAATCAGTCATGCAATATAATTAATCATGTTTTAAATAAGCTAAGACTTCAACTAAGAATATTTGATAATCCAAACATATAGCCAATTCAATTGAATTAAGTATTGATCAATCATTAAATCATAATTAAATTAAACACTTAAATTAAATAAATAATTGAGGTGAAATTTATGTGTGAAAATTTTCTAAAAGAGAAAAATGCATACTTCTATCTTCACTCTATACGGGATAAAAATGAAGATAGAAATATACATTCTCTTTTTTATGCATTTTTCACAACGTAGATCCGTAGATGTTCTTAGATGAGTAATCATTGAGGAGATGTACTATCTCGAAAGATAAGTCACCACCCTACAATGGACCTAATCACCTCAACAATGACTAAGGACAATGTTCCACATATGTACCAAAGATTCTTCCCTATTTTACATGAAAAGTAAAGTAGGGTTTATTCTAAACCGTGTTCATTAAGTTTCTCAGGCAAGCCCCATAGTTAATTACATCCTAAGGAATGAGATTCCTTAGGAATACTCTCGATTAAGGTAAATGATCATTGTCTCCAAAGATTTCAATAGGTAGGATTATCAATCAATTAGTTTATTTTTGGAAGATAAATGAGATTGATCAAAGAGAGAGAGTTATTATCGAAGCCAAATGGAAATGAATAGGAGATGTTTAAGATACTAGGAAGCTTAGTAAAACACCCCAGACTACCCTATGGTTGGGCTTTACATTTTAAAAATTGAATTATTTATTTGAGTTGAATTTTTATTATAAATTTAGGGCTTATAATTCCACAATACAAGGCCATGAAAATGCCTAAGAGATGAAGATTTATACTTATGACCCATAGAAAGAAGAAGCAACCTCAGAACCTAAATCTAGAGAGCTTTGGTGTGGGCCAAAAGCACGACCTAAATCTAAGATGAAAAAAATGGGTATTTGGTTAGCCTCCATAAGACAGGACAAACCACCCAATTGCTTGGACTTAGAACTGACTGGGGATGGCCGCCAACTAACCCCTCCTATGATTTTAAATTCATGTAGGCAAGTCTTATATTTTATGCAAGATAGCTAAGCTGTTATTTATTTAGAAAGAGACTAAGTCCTTAAACTCACTCCCTAAGAGACTAGATCATGTAAGGGGCATAAAAAATGACCTAGGTCTAATGCAAAAATATATTACATGTTATTTTTATTTTTGGACAATCATTTGACTCTAGCTTATAGGATTCATACGCCTAATGTATGAGAAGTAAGATTATTGGCAAAAAGCAGCGAGAATGGAGGAGGTGTGTTTCCACTATGGCCCTCAAAGGTCAAGCCAAGTTTCTCTCGCAAAGGTGGAAGCCCTCCAATCAAGAGTGAATCAATATGCTTTTTATGCATGATGTTATAAAAGAAATACTTATCCAGCTAAGGGGTTGCTAATTCTTTTATCTTGATTTTAGCTTAGTTTTAAATGAGGTTATGAGTTATTTATTTTAATTTTGAGTTGTTAATTTGGTAGAGATTTATTTTTCCTAAGAGCCTAATCACATCCGCCATACATCAAGCAAGGAAGAAATTAGAAAATATGTCATCTTAATGCACAAGCTAAACAAAACATCAAACTTTTTATAAAGCTAACGCAAAAGAATAACAGCCATTTGTGATCAAGCTCCACAGCATAAGCCCAAAAATAAATTGGGTAGTTGAGCTCTACCCTCATACAACTTGGATTACAAATGAATTAATTTACAACTAAATAAGTAAATTTATGTTATATGGGTCTTCATTTCTTCTTTTCTTTTTTCTTCTTTCTTCTTTCTTCTTACTTCTTTCTTCTTTCTTCTTTTGGTTCCTTCTTTTGGATGGTTGGAAAGTGGTTGCTCCAAAGGCTTCACATGGTGCATAAGATGAGATCTTATGAGCAATGCTCATCCTAATCCCCCCATAACATTCATTCCAAAAAAAAAAAAAATCTAAATTACGAAAGATACATGAAAAGGAAAAGTAAATCTAACTAACACCTGCAAAATAGAGATTAGCTAAACAAACCATATAAATCCCAAGCAAGTATATTGGACTTAGCACCCCACACATGGGTAACCAAGTCCACCCGGCCTATTGGATTATGCTTAGGGGTATACGTGCACAGCAAAAGCATTTATATTTTTTTTATTACAACACCCCTTAAACACAATCCCCTGCATAAAATAATGATTAGACTAAATCGTCCTACCATTCATTCTACACATATTCACCCTAACATCCAGACTAGAAACAATGCATCATAAAATAAAAACAAACATCAAGCCATGCACAGCCTTAAGCTAAAGCTAGAAATGGTGACTTAACCTGATGTGTATGCTTTAAAAGGTTTATGTGGTATGCTCAGCTATGATTTTAAGATTTAGATTTTCTAAGTGTGAAGATATTCAACTTAGATGGGTGGTTTTTTTTTAAGTGTTTAGTTGATTTGGGTCAATTTTATTTGATGACTTATTTTGGTTTAGGTGAACCTACTTAATTATTAAAGGTTGTAAAGAGAAGAAAAAGAGAAGAGAACTTCTCTTTCCTTCCCTACCCTAGGTAATTTCTAAAGTAGATTCATATTTAGTTTTATTTAGTGAATGTCTTATCATATGTTTTAATTAATCCAAAGTTTAGATTGATTCTAAACAAACCTATTCAGAAAGAAAGACATTTTAAGATTAAATAAAGTGAATTAATATCACAAAACACACATCACTTCATTTCCTTCCCAACATGTATAACATGCATATGAATTAGTCCTAAGCATATTTATACATACAAATAGAAATATTTAACATAATTTATGATCAATGCTAAGTAAGTTACTTAAAAAAATTTGAATGCTTTATGATGCATGATTTTCATTAAGTAGAAAAGAGATTTTCTTATCCAATTTTCACATGCACACATGTATATATGAAAGGCATAAGTGAGTACGACGCTATTGTTAGCACCAGGGGTGTAAGGTACAAGATCTACTTAGGGCTACTTAAAGCCTCGCAACCCCGGTATTGTCCAGACTAATATACCACTTTCCTTAAATACAAGCACACGTACAAAAGAAATGAATGGAAAAAGAAAGATGCAAAAAGTTTGTATTTGTTGATTTGTTTTATTTGTGCAATTTATATGTACAAGGGTAGATGTCCTTCTTGGGTAATAGCATAGGAAAGGATAGGAATGAGGTTAGGCAAGTGTTATGTTCTTTTCAAATGAACTATACACTTTTCCAATTCCTATTCAAAACTATACTAAAAGAAGAGAAAATGAAAGCCACACTATGCACATCTTCATATTCATATCCACATGCAAGCTTACAAATAATTATAAGTAGCATACTTTTAGTTTTAGGTGTTTGATTTATAGATTTTGAAAATAGTTTTGAATTTAACAGTGATAATAGACAATCATATTTTTACTATAGCCAAAACATGCAATTTGACATAAATAAAATATTTCATTTTTTTTAATTTGATTTTTGAAAAGCATGAATGCATGAAACTCATATGACATACACATTTAACACGTTAGGAAAGAACTTAAGTGATGAAAGCATGTAAACACATTCACCCTAATTAATTCTTAAAGATAATCTTTTGAAATAAGAAAGCTTAAAGCAAATCAAATTATTTTCAAGGAAGGTTTGATTTTATTTTGAGTTTGATTTAATTTGTAAAATGTGAGATGAGTTTACTGCTCCTAACCCATTCCCACATATGTTAGTTATTTTAGTTTAATTTTTAGGTGATTAAATCAATTTTATGCTTTAGTTAGGTTAAGGTATGAATTAAGTGTATTAATTAACTCTTACTTATTCCACTTTAGCATACTTAATCAAATAATTATGAGCCAATGAGATGACATAAAATCACACAAGGAATTTAAATTAGCAATGCACCTAAGAAAGAAAGTACCTAATGTAATTGGTTCATGATTAATGATTAATTAAACAAATGTGTTTAACTTAAGTACTTTCATAACCCCCCTCACCTATGTGAATTGGATTTTAATTTCTTTAATGTACTTAGGTTATTGAAATACGAAGCATCTACCCAAGATGGATTAATTGAGTTTTGAAAAGTTTTAGAATTTTATGAAATTAATTAAGGGGGTAATTAGTGAATTAACCCTTAATTAAGGTTGGATTAAGAAAGAAAAGGGGTTTAAGGAATATCTTAAGGAAAGTATCCAAAAAAAATAATTCCCTAAATCTCATATTCACTTAAGCAAAACTTAATTAATTCAATCAGAGGGTTAAACCACTAATTATATCTTTAATTAAGCTTAATTACATTAAGGGAGTGATTAAGGAATGAACTAGAAATTCCTCTAATTAAGCCACCAATGAATCCCAAGAAAATTAGGGGAGATAGGGGTCATCCTACTAATTAAGAACAAGAAGTTTGGGATTAATCAGTAGAGTAATTAGAGGGTAATTATCAAAGTAACATTCCTAATAAAATCAAAATCTAGATAAAAACACTAAGCAAAAATCCATTCAAATCATTTTTAGAATATTCTATGTTTAATTATCTATCCAATGCAATTTATTTCATATTTTTCTAATTTTTCTAGGCTTAGATATGAATTTAGAAAGTTTCCATGGTTAATTAATAATTAAATAGCCTAATTAAAATGTTTAATCCCGTTGGCGCCATGTGGGCTGCTGACGTGGCATGCGCTTTCCATG
The DNA here is from genome assembly GCA_021442155.1 of Cymbidium sinense. Lineage (NCBI taxonomy): Eukaryota > Viridiplantae > Streptophyta > Magnoliopsida > Asparagales > Orchidaceae > Cymbidium > Cymbidium sinense. The sequence continues at coordinate 95,762,987 of CM038222.1, forward strand.
TGGTGCGATGAGATTCGATATTAAAGTAGTCACATCATAGTGCCGCGTCGGCGGCGGCGCTACGCGCTTTCTCTTCATCTGTCCAATCAAGGATCAGACGGCTGAGGTTAAAGCTACGGATATGAGGGATTAAAATGTGGATCTATGTGTCTTAAATCATGGTCGTCCATCCAAAATGCATAGATGGACAGCCCATGATCTATCCCTATATTTCTCTGTGAAGAATGGACACCATCCATCTTCTAGGGGATGATCTGAGCTCGATTGAGCTCGAATTGATCCCAAAACTTACCCACACCATCTAAGCACAAATGCAAACATATCTAATGGCTAGATTTACATGGGATTAAACTTTCTTTCACATTGAACTTAAGCTCGGTTTAATGGCTAACCTCGCTGGAGGTGATCACCGCCATTGAGAAGCTTGTCTAGTGGAGACAAGTTTTGAAGTTTGAGGCTTTGAGATTGGGTAGATCCCTATGTGCCAACTCCTCCTTGATTTGAGCTGCCTTGATCAAGAATGGTCTTCCCTTGCCTTTGGAACTTGGAAAGAGCTTGGCAAGTTCTTGAGCTCCTGAGGATGCTTGTAAAGGAATTGGGAATTGAGTGTAGAAGTTTGATTTTAAGTGAAGCTCCCCTATTTTCAAGCTATGAAAATCGAGAATGGAGAAGTTGATTTCACTCTAGGAATCTTAGGGTCACTTGGCAATGGCTCCTTTAGCTTCCCTTAGCTCAATCGAGTATGACACCCTAAAGATTAAATTGAATTAGGGGGAGTATATCTCCCCCTTGAAGGATCAGACGGTCGTGCCTTTACTTATCATTTTGATCCAATTGAACTTATGCAATGGGTTGTTAGGTTGTTAGAGGTGACCTTGAATTCAATTTTGGCGGGACGAGGAGTGGATGAGGTGGCCATGTGCTTAAATTAAGTAGAGGGAGGATTCCATGTGGCCAACTCCAAAGGAGGTGGTCGGTTTTGGGTTTAGGTTGGGTTTGGCTGACCCAAACCCATTTGGACATGTGCACTAGGTCCATTAGTGACCATTTGACCTCTAAGAGGATGCCAAGTGTCCATGAAAAGGAATTGATCAAATTCCAAGTAGTTTTGATTTTAGGTTACCCTTGGCCTAGAGGTAAAATGGTCATTTGGCCTTAATTTCAGTTTGAGCATGTTAGGTATGTTTGAAAAATTGGTTAGGCCAAGTTCCATTGAATTTGGAGTTGGTTTGATATGATATGGCTCATGTTAACCCATTTAGGTCAAAATGTGTCAACTTGGGTCAAGTTGACCGATTGGTCAAATTGGGTCAAACCAAGGGTTGGATCAAGTTCATATAATCATTTGAAGTATTTTGGTGGCTTAGGTTTGATTCAATTTGGTTCAATTGAGTTCATTTAGGTCAAATGGCTCAAGTTGACCAAATTGACCCATTTGATCTATTTGGGTTAGGCCATAGGTTGGTTCTTGTTTGGTTGGTCATATGAAATGGATTGATATCTTTGTTTCCAATCAATTTTGGTTAAGTTTGATTTTAGCTCAATATGACCCTTTAGGTCAAGTTGGGTTCATGGTCAATTGGGCTAGGTTGAATCTAGTTGGCCAACTGAGGCTTTGGTCAAGTTCAACAAGTGATTTGGCATGAACTTGACCCATTGGTTTGAATCAATTTGGCTTAGGTCAAGTTTTGACATATTTTGACCTTTTAGGTCAAGTTGGGTCAATTTGGGTCAAATGGTCAATTGGGCTAGGTTAGGCTCAAATGTTGACTTGGTCAAGTTCAAACATTGGTCATGAATGAACTTAGATCAATGGTTTCAATCAATTTGGCCTATGGTGAAATTTGGCTATGTTGGGTTTCATTTTGGCTAAGTGTTGACTTGGTCAACTATTAGGTTTGACTTGGTTTGACCTAATTTGAGTGATTGATCATTTCATGATGATTTTTGATCATGATGAGAGGCCTTGGTAGGCTTAGTTCAATCCAATTTAGTTAGGATTAGAATTTGGCTCATAAGAGTACTTTAGGTCACTTTGGGTCAAGTGAGCCTAAGTGGGTCAAATGGCATGGTCAAAGCTTGATTTGAGTTTGATTGAACTCACATATGGACTTATGATTGAAATATAAATCAATTTGTAAGAGATTTGATGTCAAATGGGTTTTGATTCATTTGATAATTTCTAGTTCAAAGGGTGAACATGAGTTTGACTTAAGTTTGATTTTTGAATTGAGTTTTGATGAAATGATTGAAGTTTGTATTTATATTTGGATTCATGATTGTAGAATTGATTGAATCATGAAAAAAAAATCAAGGGTTTGGCTTGATTTGAAATTTATATGGCTAAGTTCAAGATTTTAACTTGAAAGGCTTATGTTAGATTTTAATTGAATTTGAGTTTGATTTTGGTTGTTTGAATTTATATTTCATTTATATATGTGAATATAAATGAGAATATAAATGGGATATGAGAAAATTTCAAATATTTGAAGTGATTTGAACTTGATTTAGGCTAAGTCCTTGAGAGGGAATTAAAGGACTTACGAAAGATTTTTGATTTGGATTTGAATTTTGGATTTAGTTTGATTGATTTAAATTTATATTTCATTTATATATGGGAATATAAATGAGAATATAAATGGGTTGTGAGAAAATTTCATGACTTTGAATTGACTTGGATTTGATTTAGGCTAAATCCTTAAGTGGGAATTAAAGGACTTAGGAAATATTTGGAATTTCAATCATGGACTTCAATCATTTAGCATTGATTTGAGTTTGGAGAAAATTAATTAAGCTGGAAGTGATTTAGGTTTGATGTTGATTTGATTTGGAGTTTGACTTGAAGGAAGGAAGTGAGAAATGTGGTTCAATCTATAAGGAGTTTTCCCTAACACCCTTAAGGCATGACCTATTCTAATGTCAAACTCTTCTAAGTCTCTAGGGCTAAGTTAAGTATCCACCTATTCACTAGATGTGTTTTAAGACTAAGGATCTCTTAAAGCCTAAGAGGAATACTATGTCTAAGATGGAGGGGTTGAGAGCTCATCCTAAAAATGAGGTCAACAAAGGGCACCCAATAGGTGTGGTGTGACTGACAAGGAACACCACACGTATTGGTGTTGACCAAAATGATCAACAACACCGAACGATCACAAGCACTAATAGAGACGATCTACCCCTAACCTGAAGTGTGGAAGGAATCCAGAGCTTAGTGCAATGTGGTTCTACTTATATCAAAAACATAAGAGAGGGATGGAGGAACCCACTAGGGATAGAGTATGTGAACCTTCCACTAGGGAAGCAGGTTCAAGTCATCCACATGGGGATGAGAGATTTGATTTGAGTTGAGTCTCGTTGGAGAGAAATTTGATTTGTTTAATTAAGTTTCACTGTGGAAGAGGGTTAAAATTATTTCAATTTGTTGTTTGTTTAATTATGCTTGTTATGACTCCACCGGGGATAGAAAATTGAACTCTCCATTAGGGAGGCAAGTTCAAATCATCCACAAGGGAGGAAAGGTTCTAAAATCCACTGAGGGATCAGAATTCTGGATTCGTTAAGGAACTAGAACGATTTGCATCTCACTGAGGAGAAGCAAAAGATTTTGATTTGGATTGATTGATTGTTCTGTTTTATTTGTTTCATATTTTTAATTTTGGATTTTGAAATGGACCCTATTGGTTTGTGATGGATCGTGCTGGGTAGGAGCCATGGAGGCCTAAACCTAACTCAGATTTACCAATCCAAAAGGGTAGTCTATTAAATACATAGTAGGACTAACCAACCAAAGGGATGCCTTTCGGTGTGCAACAGTTGTACTAGGAAGAAAGCATAGTAGACTCACATCCTTCAAAGTAGGGACCAATTGCTGGGGTGATCTATTAGCAAGAAAATAGATTGAACCCAATCTAAGGCTGACTATTGAATGAATGCTACTGAGGGACTTAGATCAACTCAAAGATAGTCAAGATTAATTTTCATTTTTAAAATTTATTTTGATGGGTCCCATTGGTTTACGATGGACTGCACTAAGTAGGGGCCATGGAGGCCTAGACCTAACTCAGACTTACCAATCCAAAGGGAGTAATTCTACCAACCACAAGGTAGGACTATCCAACCAAAGGGATGCCTTTCAGTTTGCAATGGTCAAGTCTTAAGAAGAAAGCTCGGGGACTCACATCTTCTAGAAATAAGAAACTACTATGGTGATCGATTGGCAAGGCAACAAATTGAACCCGACCTAGGGCTGACTATTGAGTGAATGCCAATGGGAGACTTAAATCAGCTTAAAGATAATCAAGATTAATTTTATTTTTAGATTATTTTAATGAATTCCATTGGTTTGCAATGGATCATACTGAGGAGGAGCTTATATCAGCCTAGACCTATCTCAGATTTATTGAACCAAAGAGAGTAGCTTTCTGACCGATGGGAGAACTATCCAACCAAAGGAGAGCCTTTTGGTTTGCAATGATCAATTTAAGGAAAGAAAGCTTGGGGACTCATATCTCCCACTATAAAAGACCACTGGAGTGATCAATTGCTTTGGGCAATAAATCAAACCTAACCTAGGGCTGCCCATCAGTTTGTAATAGTCATGCTAAAAAGAATGTGTCATAGTCTTATATCTTCCAAAGAAAAATGACTGTCGGGGTAACCTGCTTATGGCAAAATAGATTGAACTCGACCAAGGTACTACGAGTGAGTGCCACGGGATTATCTCAACTCGTAGCAATTCTATAGGGAATTCTACTGACACTGCCCTAAAGATAGGATACCTGCTTGGAAGAAGGGGCCCTTTGGGGGCTTGAATTCCTAATCCACAAGCGAATTAATTTGTTTGTTTATTTTATTTATTTTAATGTGGACCCTGTTATTTTACAAGGGATCAAACTGAGAAGGAGCTTATATCAGCTTAGACCTAACTCAAATTTACTGAACTAAGGGAGAATTTGCACATCTGCTGAACAAATTCTCCAACCACTGGTTACTAGAAAGGGGACTCAATCCAAAAAAGTAACCCGGTAGTGTCTAAATAGGGTCGTAAAGGATGTGATCCAAATAGAATGTCTGCGGGGAGAGGGGCCGCTAAGGGCTTGATCCAACACCCTGAAGAAGATGACATGGCTAGTCATATATCAAATAGGTATTATATGGCCAACTCAAGGAGAAAGCATGGGACTCACATCTGCCAAGAGTGGTACATCCACTGGGTGAGTCTCTATCAACATAGTGAACATCAACCAACCTAAGGTACCCATCAGTTTGCAATAATCAGCCTAAGAAGAAAGCTCAGGGACTCACATCCTCCTATAGCTGAACTGATTACTGGGATAGTCTATCTTCGGCTCGACAGGTGCTATCTGACCTAGGGTGACTACTGAGTGAATTCCACTAGGGCACTTATATTGACTCAAACGTAGTCAAGAGGAAAGGAGCCTCTGGGGGACTTATCCTAAATCTCAAATATACTCGACCTAATTAGTGTATGATGGCTAGTTCAAGAAGAAAGCGCAGAGACTCACATCATCATAAGCAAAGTCAACATGAGGTAGCTTACCGGCCGGGCAAGACCACCACATAATGCTCAAGGATTTGCAATGATCAAGTTAGGAAGAAAGCACTGGGACTCACATCTTCCAACAAATGACCATTGGGGTGACATACTAGCGAGGTTGCATGTAGACCCGACCTAGAGTAGCTAATGAGTGAGTATCACAGGGGGCTTGCTCCCACATCAAAATAGCTTGAGATAAAATATTTTGGGTTATTTCACACCTACCTTAAACACACTGGGGATTTTGATGAAATGATGCCATGGATGGCAGCCAGGAATTTCCACTAAGAAAGGATGTCGCTCGGGTTCTCTCACACCTAACTCAGTTGTGCTAATCGAAATAGGATGCCTCTTGGGTTCTCTCACACCTATTCTAATATCGTCGGGAGATTATGTTTGTGTTGTAAAAGAGAGATATGATGCCACTAGGGGACTCTTTTACCATAAACACGTCATGGCAGATTCGTCATGCAAACAACGTTTCTAAAGAAGAGAAGATTTTGATGAAATGAAATCAAATTTTTGTTGATTGATAGAATTGTTTTCAAACACAATTTTTATGGGTAATATTTCTTCAAATAGAGCCCATTAATTGGAAGCATCAGGTGTTCCCCTTTACAATCAATAAGCTGATAAGATCCTCCTTGGTAGGCCTTCTCTATGACATAGGGGCATTCCCAAGTGGGTTCAAACTTGCCTCCCATTCTTTGGATGGGCAATAATTGATCTCCTTAAGACTAACACAAGTTCTCCTACTCAAAAAGACCAAGGGAGGACCAGCTTGTTGTGAGCTTGAATCAGTTTAGCCTTGTACAACTCATGGTTCTAGCACGCCCGTAGGCTATCATGGGAGTTGAATCATTTTGACTCTCCTCCAAACCTTTGAGCTCTTCTAATCACAAATTTGCATTTTTCTCTGTAGTGATTTTGCTACCCAATGCTATCCTTAGTGATGTGAGTTGAACTTCTAAAGGTAGAATGGCTTCGGACCCATATACTGAGGAAAATATGGTAGATTGAGTTAGAGTTCAGTATGTAGTGTGATAGACCCACAAGGCTTCAACCAACTGCTCATTCCACTATCATTTGTTGTCATCAAGAGCCTTCTTTAGTATTTGGATGAGAGTTTTGTTGAATGTTTCTGCTAAAGCATTTGCTCTGGGATAGTAGATGGTGGAGTATCTCTAATTTATACCGTGTCTTCTGGTTAAGCTGTTGATCTTGGTGCTTTTGAATGCAGTACCATTATCGAATATAATTCATTGAGGCACCACAAACCCATATACGATATGATTCATGAAAAATTGAAGCGCATGCTGAGCTGAGACCTCTTTAAGTGAGATTGTCTCTGCCCACTTGAAAAAGTAGTCGGTGGCAGCTAGGATGAACCAATGACCCTTGGAAGAAGGAGGATCGATCGAACCCACAATGTCGGTACCCCAACACTAAAATGGCCATGAGGCCAATGTAGGGTGTAAATATTGGGTAGTTGGTAGAGGACCACACCGTGTACCTGACATTGATGGCATCTCCTAGCTACATCCATGCAGTCTGTAATCATTGAAGGCCAGTAGTATCCTAGTCTCTTGATCTTCATCTTCATCTTTGGACTAGATTGATGTGCTCTGCATAGACCTGAATGTACCTCAGTTATAATGTCATGGGATTCATGTTTATCTAAACAACTTAACCACATATAGTCAAAGGACCATCGGTATAATGTGCCATCAACGAGAGCATAGGAGAGAGCTCTCTGTTTCACCTAATGGGCTTGTGACTTTTCTTGAGGTAGTTTGCGAGTGTTCAAATAGTCTATGAATGATTTCCTCCAATCTAGCTCCTTATCTTTATAGGAAACGACAACCTCCTCTTCAAGAGAAAGTCTCTCGATGAGTTTAGCATCAATAAGGGATAAGACTTGTCTATTTTGGACCCTTATTGGAATGGACTCATCTTCCAGACATGTCAATTCTTTGGCAAGTTTGCTCAAAGTATCTACTATCGTTCTCTACTCAAGGAACCTTATAGATGGTGACTTCACGAATTTGGGCCAACAGCTTCATGGTATACTCATGGCAATGAAGAAGCTTGGGTTTGAGAACCTTGTAGGATCCGACAACCTGATTGATGACCAACTGAGAATCTTCAAAGATGTTGATGCTCTTGACACTGACTGTGATGGTTAACTCCATACCGGTAATCAAAGCCTCATACATAGCTTCGTTGTTGATGTAGGGGTTGGAAAGATAGTATGAGAATCTAATCATATTGCGGTCTAGAGTTAGGAGAACTATTCCTACCCCTGTCTTTCCTGAAAGAGTAGATCATCATGCTTCCCCTTTATGAATGAAGCTACATCATCAAAATACATCTCCCATTGGTGGTTGTCAACCTCCCCTAAGTTCATGATTTGTTCATCGGAGATCTCACTAGCCGGAGAATCAACATGAAGTGGGTGTCTTAAGAAATCGCCAAGTGCTTATCCTTTTTTCCACATGGAGGTCATGAGCATATCAAGCGCAAAGAGAATCATGGATCGACCAAACATCAGGATAACATTGGTCGTGTCATGAGATACTACAGTGGATTGGTTCTGGAGATCAAATTCACCTTATGAGAAAGCATATAATGTTGTAGCTTTTGGGAGGCAAAGATCAAGGCTAGGCAATATTTCTCGATAGGTGGATAGTTTACTTCAGAAGAAATCAGACGATGGCTAAGGTAGTAGAGAGAACTTCCCTTCATCAATGGCTTGACCTTGAGTGTCGATAGAGTCATCAATACAGGTGTAGAGGATGAGTGATTGCGGGATAAGGTGCTAAAACTGCGTCACCAAATCTTGCTTGATATCTTCAAAGGAGCATCTTGACACTTATCATCCCACTTGAACTTGGACAAGTGTTAGGGAAAGCACATCTCCACGATAGATTGGAGATAAAGTGTCTTAGATGCCAATCATCCTTGGAAAGATCTGAGTTAGCTCATAAGAGGTGGCATTTCTAAGATAGCTTTGATCTTTTAGGATCTATTTCTATTCCCACGGTTATGGACAATAAACTCGAAAGAATTTCCGACTACTTTGAATGCACACTTGGGATTCATCTTGAAGGTTATATTGTCTTAACTATTTGAAAACTACTCTCAAGTCAAAGAGATGGTCTTCTTATTCTAGATCATGTATCGACACATGGATGATTTCGATTGAGATCTAGGTCATGGTCCATGCCATTTTTAAGGAGAAGGCGACCTTATAACAAAAGATTCTGATCGGGGTTCAAAAAGTGATGGTTCTTTCATCTTCAGGAGACATCTTGATTTGGTTATAGCCAGATGACCCATCCATGAAAGAGAATACTACATGAGATGAGGCGATGTCCACCATTAATTCTAGTATAGGAAGAGGAAACTCATCCTTAGGATATGCCTTATTTAAGTCCCTAAAATTAAAGTATATGCGAATTTGGCCATTCTTTTTTTTGACTAGTATGACACTGGCTAACCAGGTAGGGTATTTTTCTTCCCTAATGAAACTAGCATTGATCAATTTCTTGACTTCAGAAATGACATGTTGTTTGATTTCTAATTACATGCATCTAGGAGCTTGCTTAATAGGGTTGCGCTAAGATCTATTGCTAGCTTGTGGACTGCTACATTAGGAGATAATTCAGGCATCTCTTCATAACTCTATGCAAAGTAATCCTTAAACTCAATTAATAGCCTAACTAAGTCATTGGTTTCTTCTTCATTCAACAATGAATTGATGTACGTCAGGCATGGATTTTCTTCTATCCCGAGATTGATTTCTTTAAGCTTGTCAATTATTGAATGGATCTTCTCTTCAAATTTTGGTTGTGCATCCTTGATTTGGAGATCATCCAGATCTTATGAGATTTCTAAACACACATTCTCATAAGAGTTAGTTTTATATGAAAAGAACCTATTAGACTCCAAATGATTAGTAATAAGCTGGCGATCGTCATCGGTTTGGACCCCTATATTGAATCCTAATCACACTCTTGATTGTGCTTCCACCTTTATGTTGTTCATAGCTTTTCAAAATACTACTTATGTATGAGGACCATGTATGAGAACATTTTTGTATAAGATTATGAACACAATGTTAAAAGTCAAATGGTAATTCCATTAATTCTTTAAATGAATCCTCCTCAAGTTCTACATCAACTTAGGGACTTTAGGATGATGATCCCAAAAAGAATCTCTTGACTTCATATCTTTGGAAGACTTAGGGGCTTCCTTAACTTCACTCAACTTTTGAGATGAAAGTGAGGTTAGAGCTAAGGTCAGCCTCTTGCGATAGTTTTATATGCATCGATTGAATACTTTGCTTTGTCTAGAGGCGGTCTTCATCCTTTGTATGCGGATCAAGTCAACTCCAATATAATCTACTGAGAGGGGTTGGATGGTATACTAATCACATCAGACTCATCCTACGAGCTGGATTCCAAGTCTATGTGAATAGTAGGGGTACTCCTACAAACTGGAACATAACTCATGTTGGTTGATGGCCAACTAGGGGGTCTTCCACTTCTGAAACTGTCTCTATTTCTGCCTCTACCTCTACCTAGTGAAGGTTGAGTCATCTTAACTATGGGTGGAATGTGATATGCGGCTCTATTTCTTCTTCAATTCCCCTTTTTTGTTCACTTGGATTTTCATTTTTTTCTTTTTCTTTTGCTCTTTCTTTTTCTTCATTTTCTTTTTCTTTTGAATTTGAATTTTATCCAAGTTCTTGAGAAAGAGTGTTTTGAGAAAAATAGTAGGTCGCAACTTCATAAATCTCAACCTTTCTAACTGAAAATGGCTTTTTAGGTCACCTTTGACCTAGTCCATCATCCTTTCCGAACTTGATGCGATGGAGGGAGGATTGAATCTTGTCCAGAATGTATCCAAGGCATCATGAAATCAATGATGATAAAAGGCTTCAATCTTCTAGTCACCTATCTCTCAAAGGTAACACTATGGAACTAAAGCAGCTCACCTTGTTCATTGAATCCTCAACATCATCGATCTCTTTGGAGATATCGATCCTCAAATAGTCAAGGGTCTTTAGACTCATAATGTTCCTACACCACGGATTACGGATCGATCTAAAAGCTCATCCATTGTGATGTATAGGGTAAGGTTGTGCTCCAAGTCCCTCAGGAAGAGCGTCTTCTGTTTATGATCCCCAGGATTCTTTTTGTAATGTGCCTCCTCACCAATAGGTGTGAGGCATATTTCGAGGATCAAGGAGAGCCTTGATTAATGATTCCCTCATCTCTTTGGATAAGACAAGGGCATCGTATATGCTTAGCTTAGATGATAAATTTCTTAGATAAGAAAGGGCATTATAGTCCACCTTAGGCTGATCCTCCACAAGAATATCTAAGGGTGGAGCATCCTGTGGAGGGGATTCTCAATTCTCTGAACCAATGACTTGTTTCCCTCTATCTTGAGGTGATGCCTTAGGAAGTTGAACCTTGCCACTCTTTGTGGCAAGGTAATGAAGGTTCTACACGCACATCGAGCTCACCTGACTTCTCTATGGGACCCTCAGAATCGGATGATTCCAAGTCTATCTCAAGAGGTGAATCCATAGTATTCAGAGTAGGAAAATCAAACTTTAAATCAGATAGAGGAAGATCAAAATTGTTAAAGTTATTTTGACTTGAAGAGTTATCATTAGGAATAGAAGTAGACAATGTCGAGTGAAAGCGTATTTCAATTTCTTGGATTTGATATGTGGTGCAAAGTAGAAATCAAGTAAAGTAAGTGGGGTAAGTGATTTGATGCCCTTATCCGTCGATACAAGAGTTCTACTATAAGAAGAAGAGCTGGCTAGAGTAGAGGAAGTTGTTGATGTTGTAGCTGCAATGGTGGACTGGAGACTGGACTCGATCGATGATTGCACTATTGAGCTATCCTAGTTTGGCACATGCTGCTGCTGAACTCCCGTCTTACTTGAGTTGGCATTGGCAACTTGCAAACCTTCCTTGATGTTGGAGGTTTGAGCTAACTCAGACACCTGCAAGGAAAGTTTCTTGATCTTCTAAATAATCTTTTTAGAGGTTTTGGATAAGGAGATATCCCAACCTTCTTTGGTTTTGGAAGGATCACAAGTATCCCCTTGGATTACCCTAATAAAACTAGATGGTTGTTCCACAAGGTATTCCTCCGAGATAACTATAGCACCGGTCTTGAATCTATGTTCAAACCAGTCCTTAAATGTGAAGCAATCCTTCAAAATACAACCTAGCATACGGTGGTAGGGAAAAAAATTAGGATCATGGCTTTTTCCCACTTCCTCCGATCTCCTAGGCTCGGGTAGCTGAAAATCAAGCTTCTTTAAGAGATTCTTAAAATCTTCCTGATTACCTCCCTCTTGAATGAATAAGATTTATTGAGTTTATCCAAAAGATTAGGTGGATCATAGCTACTTGGCGGGTATGTGCAACTACTTTGATGATGGCTAAGGAGGCGTGAGGTGTAGGCCATGGAGGCTGTGGCGGTGAGAAACCTCGGTGATGGTAGAGGAGGTGGAAGCATCGGTGCGAGTATGAGGTCTCTCAGCGCTCTCGGCATTTCTTATCATTGCCGCTTCTTCATTATACCTTCCACGGCTTTGGATTTGATGGTATATTTGGAGAAAGTAACTATTTGGCTTCTCCTTGCAAACTAGTCACCTTGTTGATTAATTTCTCAAATATTTTAACGGTGAAGCCCTTAAGCATGAAGGCGGTCGGGCCATGGATATTCTTTAAAAGAATCTCAATGACATGTTGTTTAGATAGCTACAATTCACATTTCATACTCAGGTTACGCCATCTGAGAATGTAGTTAACAAGGGACTCACCTGGGTGTTGTTGTCTACTGATGAGATCAGCCAGCGGACTCTTTCGAGCTCGACAAACCTCTTGATAAAGAGTTCACTGAACTATTAGGAAGTTCAACATACCAATCAAAAGCTATCCACAGTAGGCTGGCGAAAGTAAAGCATCGATTGCACCGGTGTTCTAGCTCCTCCAGAAATGGACGATGTCGCCTCGGTTTCCGCCATCAAAACTCTTGAACGAAGGTGGCTAGAAACCCTTGGGATATTAGATTACATCAAATTCCTTTGGGTAGGGTCTACCCTTTGGAACTAATGATCCACCCCGGGCTTAAGCCAATGCTTCCTTCACCTACTGCTCAACCATGGACTTGATATCTTTCTCTTGTATGGAGATACTTTCCACTACCTTCCTATACATACTGGTGCTACCTTGCTCTAATGGAGATAAATTCTTGGCTAGGTCCAGAGATACAACTTCACGGTTGACTAGTCTCACTGTGGTAGGATGAGCTGGTGTTTATTTAAAGTACCGACTACTAATAACAAGTCCTCATTCCGCGTCATCCTGTTCTTTTATTTATTATTCATTGGGTTTTGGGTTGGGTTGTGTCTTCTGCTCGAGCCTCTTCACCTTCCGCCTTTGTCTGCTCTGGGAGTCCCATACCATGCAAACCCCTACTGAATCTCCCAACAAATCATCTTCATTGGGATCAAAGCCAATCTTCTCCTCATCAGACCAATTATATCCTAAGATCTCCTTATTCTCCATGAAATAGTGAGCTACTATGTCATCTAAAGAATGATCTATTGGGCAATGCACAAATGCTTCCAGATGATGGGATCAACATTGTCTTATGAGTCATCCAGACCTCCCACTTGCTACAATCCTGTGAGGACTGTACTCACTAGAAGAAATGCACTCCTGACTGTCATTGATTGTGTAAGGGGTGACACTCCTAAGAGGTTCTATAATCATGGGTGCAATTAGGTTGCCACCCTCTCCCTCTATAACTGCTATAACCATCTAAAAATCCTATTGTGGTGGTGATGGTGAAGGGAGGACCACTATACTTTGGGGTCACCATTATCCGATGCAGCCACCCTCACCACTGATAGCGGTGTAGAAGGATCCCTTGGCCAGGATCACCTGGTCCTCTTCTCCGAATGTGGCCTTTATGGCCTTTGGCGAAACAGGGAGATCTGAGATACATGAATGGGGATGGATGGGGAAGCGTGGTCAGACACTCTTGAGTCTCAGAGATCTCCTCAGTGGCAATAAAATCAGGTCCTGACCACGGGAGCATCTTAGATCAAAAAAATCAATGAGGCTAGCACCAAAACTCTGCCTCTGATTATTGGAGCCTCCCTAGCCCTCTCCTTTGGATGCTTCTCCACGGGATAGATCTTAAGTCAAGTGAACCCCGTTTCGTATTTCAGGCCATGCCAGCATGAGCAAGATGAATGGAGGCCATATGACCTCCTACTCTTACTAGCTTGCATACTAAATTGGCGGGTGGAGGTGGGATCCCTAATATCCTCTCTATCGACAGAGAGGATGAAATGGGTCTTGTAACCAGAAAAAGCCCATTTGTTGCCTCCATCTCTCTGTATCCTTTATCATGCAATTTTTTTCCTCCTCACGAGTGGGATGAGTGGAGTAAGAACTAGACCCAACCTCAAAAGTCGGGGAGACAATCCCTGGGATCAAGGGAGCCTTCCCCTTGGAAGGTGCTAATGAGTGGATGGTAGCCCTCACAAAGGGTGGCACTTGCCCTTTGTGCGATCTGCAAGATTGCTTTAGGAAATATCGAGTCAAGGCGTATCAATTTGGATGGCCACACTTTGTGGTCTTGCTAACAATGGTGAGGGAGTGCCCTCACTAATCCTCGCCTCATGCAGAATGAGGTGGGAGTAATCAGAACAGGGAAGGATGGCCTGATCTAGGGCCAAGTCCATCCCTTGGGAAAAGGTAAAAACATTTTTTTGTGCTCCAATTTCTAATCAACTGAAAATTGAAACTGCACTGAAACTGAAAACTATCGCTGAACGAGAGTCTGCAATGCTGAAAATAAACTTGGATCAGATTTCTGTTGATTTTGAATTTTGAATTTTTAGAATTTGAACCCATACTCAACATCTTAGAAAAGTGTTAAGTTGAGCTCAAATAATTTAGAATAGATTTCAAAATTTGATTGGAAAGAGGAATTGTTTGGATATAGAATCCACTTTCAACAAATTTGGATATGTTGAAAATGGGTTCAAATATTTTTGTTTGAAGGGATGCTTCCATAGGTTCATATTTGAGTTTTTATTTTGATTTTGAGGACTCTTTATTTAATAAATTTGGGTATGTTAAAGTAAAGGGTCAGTTTGCTTTTGTTCTGGATTTGAGAGATTTTTGGAATTTGTTCACTTAGCAAATTTGGATATGCTAAGTGAGATGTTTGAAAATAATTGCTTCTTTTTCTTTGTTTGTATTGTTTTGTGAATCATTGATAATTTTGAAAAATGAAATCCTCATTCAGCAAATTTGGGTATGCTAAAATGAAGGATCCAAGTGTGTTTTGTTTTGAAGATTTTTGAAAATAGGATCCTTAGAAAATTTGAGTATGCTAAGAAAATCCTAATCTGTTTCTTTTGATTTTGATTTTGGTTTTGAAAAGTAGGAACCTTAGCAAATTTAAGTATGCTAAGAGAATCCTAATGTGCTAAAATGAAGTTCCAAAAGTATTTTTGAAAATTTTGTGAAATGGAAATTTCACTTAGCAAATTTGAGTATGCTAAATGAAATTCTAAAAAAGAGTTTAAAAAACTTTTGTATGTTTTGATTTTATTTTAAAAATGGAGACTTCACTTTAGCAAATATGGTATGCTAAAGAATGAAGATTCAAAAGTGTTTTTGAAAATTTTGTGAAATGGAAATTTCACTTAGCAAATTTGAATATGCTAAATAAAATTTCAAAAAGTATGTTTCAAATTTTTGTTTTGAATTTCGAAAAGGGGAAACTTCATTTTAGCAAATGGGGTATGCTAAATTGAAGTTCCAAATGTATTTTGAAAATTTTGGTTTTTGTTGATTATTGAAAAAGGGAGATTTCCATTTAACAAATTGTGGTATGTGAGATGGAAATCAATTATATTTTATTTTCCAAAGGTGTATATTTTGTGTGTGATTATTGCTTTTTGAAAGAGGAAATCCTAACTTAACATATATGAAATATGTTAAGTGGCATTTCAAAATGATGTTATTTTATTTGAAAATGAAATTTCCATTCAATAAATTTGGGTATATCGAATGGAGATATTTATATGTGCTCTTTAAAAGTTTATTTTTGATTTTGTTTGAAAATGAAACCTCCATTCAATAAATGTGGGTATATTGAATGGAGAGGTTTCATATGTGCTTTTTGAAAATGTGAAAGTTCCAACCTAACACATGTGGAATGTGTTAAGTGGAATTTCAATGTTGTAATTTTGCTTGAAGATGTAATATCCATTCAACACATTTGGATGTATTGAATGGATAGGCCCATCTTCAAATTTTTGTGCTTTTGAAAATATGATTTGTTGGAATTTTATTTTTATAAAGATGATCCTATATATAACAATCATGAAGATTGTTAGATGAAGGTGATTTAGGAAATTTTTTGTGCAAAACATTTTATTATGTGCATTTTGAAAGAGTGGTTTTTGAAAAGTAAGATTTTTATGAAGGATTTATTTTGCCTATATTATTTTAGAATGAACCTTTCCTTACCATAAAAATGGTAATAAGGAAGTCTTTAAATATTTCTTTTTATTAGATTTTTATTTTCACCAATTGGAGAACCCAAAAGGGGTTTTAAGACCAACACGGGGTGAGGTCCTAGAACCTAAAGATGCTGGCTAACTTAACTTAAGGAAGAAATAAGCTAAGTGCCAATGGAAAGAAAGATAATCATGGATTCATACAAAAGTACAAACCCACTATTGATACTTTGAGATAACGATCGTTTACCAAAGATGGAGAGAGGAACCTTCCCCAGTGGAGTCTCTGAAAAAATTTGTGGTGAAATTTAAATATGAAAAATTTCTAAAAAGAGAAAAATGCATACTTCTATCTTCACTCTATGCAGGATAAAAATGACGATAGAAATATACATTCTCTTTTTTTTATGTATTTTTGACACCATGTAGATCCACAGATATTCTTATTAAGGGTGATCAGGCACGACATTGAGGAGAGGTGTACGATCTCGAATGATAGAAGTCTTCACCCTACAATGGACCTAATCACCTCAACAAGGACTCCTAAGAAAATTGGATATGTTGAAAATGGGTTCAAATATTTTTGTTTGAAGGGATGCTTCCATAGGTTCATATTTGAGTTTTAATTTTGATTTTGAGGACTCTTTATTTAATAAATTTGGGTATGTTAAAGTAAAGGGTCAATTTGCTTTTGTTCTAGATTTGAGAGATTTTTGGAATTTGTTCACTTAGCAAATTTGGATATGCTAAGTGAGGTGTTTGAAAATAATTGCTTCTTTTTCTTTGTTTGTATTGTTTTGTAAATCATTGATAATTTTGAAAAATGAAATCCTCATTCAGCAAATTTGGGTATGCTAAAAATGAAGGATCCAAGTGTGTTTTGTTTTGAAGATTTTTGAAAATAGGATCCTTAGAAAATTTGAGTATGCTAAGAAAATCCTAATATGTTTCTTTTGATTTTGATTTTGGTTTTGAAAAGTAGGAACCTTAGAAAATTTAAGTATGCTAAGAGAATTCTAATGTGCTTCTTTTGATTTTGATTTTGATTTTAATTGAAAAATAGTGACTTCACTTTAGCAAATATGTTATGCTAAAATGAAGTTCCAAAAGTATTTTTGAAAATTTTGTGAAATGGAAATTTCACTTAGCAAATTTGAGTATGCTAAATGAAATTCCAAAAAGGTGTTTAAAAAATTTTGTGTTTTGATTTTATTTTGAAAATGGAGACTTCACTTTAGCAAATATGGTATGCTAAAGAATGAAGATTCAAAAGTGTTTTTGAAAATTTTGTGAAATGGAAATTTCACTTAGCAAATTTGAATATGCTAAATGAAATTTCAAAAAGTATGTTTCAAATTTTTTTTTGAATTTCGAAAAGGGGAAACTTCATTTTAGCAAATGGGGTATGCTAAATTGAAGTTCCAAATGTATTTTGAAAATTTTGGTTTTTATTGATTATTGAAAAAGGGAGATTTCCATTTAACAAATTGTGGTATGTGAGATGGAAATCAATTATATTTTATTTTCCAAAGGTGTATATTTTGTGTGTGATTATTGCTTTTTGAAAGAGGAAAACCTAACATATATGAAATATGTTAAGTGGCATTTCAAAATGATGTTATTTTATTTGAAAATGAAATTTCCATTCAATAAATTTGGGTATATCGAATGGAGATATTTAGATGTGCTCTTTAAAAGTTTATTTTTGATTTTGTTTGAAAATGAAACCTCCATTCAATAAATGTGGGTATATTGAATGGAGAGGTTTCATATTTTGCTTTTGAAAATGTGAAAGTTCAACCTAACACATGTGGAATGTGGTGGAATTTCAATGTTGTAATTTGCTTGAAGATGTAATATCCATTCAACACATTGGATGTATTGAATGGATAGGCCCATCTTTTGTGCTTTTGAAAATATGATTTGTTGGAATTTTATTTTTATAAAGATGATCCTATATATAACAATCATGAAGATTGTTAGATGAAGGTGATTTAGGAAATTTTTTGTGCAAAACATTTTATTATGTGCATTTTGAAAGAGTGGTTTTTGAAAAGTAAGATTTTTATGAAGGATTTATTTTGCCTATATTATTTTAGAATGAACCTTTTCTTACCATAAAAATGGTAATAAGGAAGTCTTTAAATATTTTCTTTTTATTAGATTTTTATTTTCACCAATTGGAGAACCCAAAGGGGGTTTTAAGACCAACACGGGGTGAGGTCCTAGAACCTAAAGATGCTGGCTAACTTAACTTAAGGATGAAATAAGCTAAGTGCCAACAAAAAAAAGATAATCTTGGATTCATACAAAAGTACAAACCCACTATCGATACTTTGAGACAACGATCATTTACTAAAGATGGAGAGAGGAACCTTCCCCAGTGGAGTCTCCGAAAAAATTTGTGGTGAAATCTAAATATGAAAAATTTCTAAAAAGAGAAAAATGCATACTTCTATCTTCACTCTATGCAGGATAAAAATGATGATAGAAATATACATTCTCTTTTTTTATGTATTTTTGACACCATGTAGATCCGTAGATATTCTTATTGAGGGTGATCAGGCACGACATTGAGGAGAGGTGTACGATCTCGAATGATAGAAGTCTCCACCCTACAATGGACCTAATCACCTCAACAAGGACTCCTAAGAAATTTGGATATGTTGAAAATGGGTTCAAATATTTTTGTTTGAAGGGATGCTTCCATAGGTTCATATTTGAGTTTTAATTTTGATTTTGAGGACTCTTTATTTAATAAATTTGGGTATGTTAAAGTAAAGGGTCAATTTGTTTTTGTTTTGGATTTGAGATTTTCGAATTTGTTCACTTAGCAAATTTGGATATGCTAAGTGAGGTGTTTGAAAATAATTGCTTCTTTTTCTTTGTTTGTATTGTTTTGTAAATCATTGATAATTTTGAAAAATGAAATTCTCATTCAGCAAATTTGGGTATGCTAAAAATGAAGGATCCAAGTGTGTTTTGTTTTGAAGATTTTGAAAATAGGATCCTTAGAAAATTTGAGTATGCTAAGAGAATCCTAATGTGCTTCTTTTGATTTTGATTTTTGGAGACTTCACTTTAGCAAATATGGTATGCTAAAATGAAGTTCAAAGTATTTTGAAAATTTTTTGTGAAATGGAAATTTCACTTAGCAAATTTGAGTATGCTAAATGAAATTCCAAAAAGGTGTTTAAAAAATTTTTGTGTTTTGATTTTATTTTGAAAATGGAGACTTCACTTTAGCAAATATGGCATGCCAAAATGAAGTTTCAAAGTGTTTCTTGAAAATTTTGTGAAATGAAAATTTCACTTAGCAAATTTGACTATGCTAAATGAAATTCTAAAAAAGTGTTTAAAAAACTTTTGTATGTTTTGATTTTATTTTAAAAATGGAGACTTCACTTTAGCAAATATGGTATGCTAGAATGAAGTTCAAAGTGTTTTGAAAATTTTTTGAAATGGAAATTTCACTTAGCAATTGAATATGCTAAATGAAATTTCAAAAGTATGTTTCAAATTTTGTTTTGAATTTGAAGGAAACTTCATTTTAGCAAATGGGTATGCTAAATGAAGTTCCAAATGTATTTTGAAAATTTTGGTTTTGTTGATTTTGAAAAGGAGATTTCCATTTAACAAATTTGGTATGTGAGATGGAAATCAATTATATTTTATTTTCAAAGGTGTATATTTTGTGTGTGATTATTGCTTTTTTGAAAGGAAATCCCAACTTAACATATATGAAATATGTTAAGTGGCATTTCAAAATGATGTTATTTTATTTGGAAATAAAATTTCCATTCAATAAATTTGGGTATATTGAATGGAGATATTTATATGTGCTTTTAAAAGTTTATTTTTGATTTTGAAAATGAAACCTCCATTCAATAAATGTGGGTATATTGAATGGAGAGGTTTCATATATGCTTTTGAAAATGTGAAAGTTCCAACCTAACACATGTGGAATGTGTTAAGTGGAATTTCAATGTTATTATTTTGCTTGAAGATGTAATATCCATTCAACACATTTGGAGGTATTGAATGGAAGGCCCATCTTCAAATTTTTATTCTTTTGAAAATATGATTTGTTGGAATTTTATTTTTATAAAGATGATCCTATATAACAATCATGAAGATTGTTAGATGAAGGTGATTTAAGAAATTTTTGTGCAAAACATTTTATTATGTGCATTTTGAAGAGTGGTTTTGAAAAGTAAGATTTTTATGAAGGATTTATTTTGCTATATTATTTTAGAATGAACCTTTCCTTATCATAAAATGGTAATAAGGAAGTCTTTAAATATTTTCTTTTATTAGATTTTTATTTTCACCATTGGAGAACCAGGGGGTTTTAAGACCAACAGGTGAGGTCCTAAAACCTAAAGATGTTGACTAACTTAACTTAAGGATGAAATAAGCTAAGTGCCAACAGAAAAAAAGATAATCTTGGATTCATACAAAAGTACAAACCCACTATCGATACTTTGAGACAACGATCATTTACCAAAGATGGAGAGAGGAACCGTCCCCAGTGGAGTCGCCGAAAAAATTTGTGGTGAAATTTAAATATGAAAAATTTCTAAAAAGAGAAAAATGCATACTTCTATCTTCACTCTATGCAAGATAAAAATGAAGATAAAAATATACATTCTCCTTTTTTATGTATTTTTGACACCACGTAGATCCGCAGATATTCTTATTTAGGGTGATCATGCACGACATTGAGGAGAGGTGTACTATCTCGAAGATGTACTTCGTTCGGTTACGTATTGCTGTCTTTCTCCTCCATGAGGACTCCCCAAGATTTAATGGTATTCATACCAAAAGATTCTTCCCCTACTTTACATGAAAAAGTAAAGTAGGGTTTATTTTAAACCAGGTACGTTAAGTTCCCTATAGGGGCAAGCCCCCATAGTTAATTACATTCTAAGGAAAGAGATTCCTTAGGAATACTCTCGATTAAGGTAGGATTATCAATCGATTAGTTCATTTTTGGAAGATCAAATGGGATTGATTAAAGAGAGAGAGTTATTATCGAAGCCAAATGGAAATGAATAGGGGATGTTTAGGATACTAGGAAGCCTAGTAAAACACCCCAAACTACCATATGGTTGGGTTTTACATTTTGGAAATTAAATTATTTATTTGAGTTGAATTTTTATTAGAAATTTAGGACTTATAATTCCACAATACAAGCTCATGGAAATGCCTAAGAGGTGAGGATTTATGCTTATGGCCCATAGAAGGGAGATGCAGCCTCAAAACCTAAATCTAGGGAGCTTTGGCGAGGGCCAAAAGCACGATCTAAATCTAAGATGAAAAAATGGGTATTTGGTTTGCCTCCATAAGAGAGGACAAACCACCAGACTGCTTGGACTTACAACTGCCCGGGGGTGGCCACCAACTAACTCCTCCTACGATTTTAAATTCATGTAGGCAAGTCTTATGTTTAATGCAAGATAGCTAGGCTATTATTTATTTAGAAAGAGACTAAGTATTTAAACTCACTCCCTAAGAGATTAAATCATGTAAGGGGCATGAAAAATGACCTAGATCTAATGCAAAAATATATTACATGTTATTTTTATTTTGAACAATCATTTGACTCAGGCTTATAGGATTTATATGCCTAATGCATGAGAAGTAAGTTTATTGGCCAAAATCTGCGAGAAGGGAGGAGGCGTGTTTCCATCATGGCTCTTAAAGGTCAAGCCAAGTTTCTCTGGCAAATGTGGAAGCTCTCCAATCAAGAGTGAATCAATATGCTTTTTATGCATGATGTTATAAAAGAAATACTCATCCAGTTAAGGGGTTGCTAATTCTTTTATCTTGATTTTATCTTAGGCTTTAAATGATGTTATAAGTTATTTATTTTTAATTTTGAGTTGTGTAATTTGGTAGAAAATTTATTTTTTTTTTCTAAGTGCTTAATCGTCATCCAGGTCATACATTAAGCAAGGAAGAAACTAAGAAAACATGTCATCTTAATGCACAAGCTAAACAAAACATCAAACATTTTATAAAGCTAATGCAAAAGAATAAAAGGCCATTTGTGGTCGAGTTCCACCGCCTCAAAATAAATTGGTAGTGGAGTCTACACCCTAGATTATAAATGAATTAATTTACAACTAAATAAGGAAATTCATGTTATGGGGTCTTCATTTCTTCTTTCTTCTTTTTCTTCTTTCTTCTTTTGGTTCCTTCTTTTGGATGGTTGGAAGGTGGTTGCTCCAAAGGCTTCACATGATGCTGTTGACCTCATTTTTAGAATGAGCTCTCAACACCTCCATCTGAGGTTTAAGATTCCTCTTAGACTTTAAGAGTTCCTTAGTCTTAAGACACATCTAGTGATTAGGTGGACACTCTCCTCAACATCTTAGACTTTAAGAGTTCCTTAGTCTTAAGACACATCTAGTGATTAGGTGGACACTCTCCCCTAGCCCTAGAAGACTTATAAGAGTTAGGCATAGGAATATGTCATGCCTTAGGGGTGTTAGGAAATTTTCCTATCATTAGCCTAAACCTTTCCTCACTTTCCTTCTTTCAAGTCAAACTCCAAATCAATTCTATTTGATTTTCTCAAACTCCAAATCAATTCTATGATTGAAATCTAAATCAATCAAAATTCAAGTCAAAATTTCCTAAGTCCTTAAACCTTTCTTAAGGACTTAGCTAAAATTATGATCTAAACCCATTCAAACCTTTGAGATTTTCTCATGATCTATTTATATTCTCATTTATATTCACATATATAAATGTAATATAAATTCAAATCACTCAAATCAAATTCAAAATTCCAAAATAATTCATAAAATTTTTCTAAATTCCTTTAATTTTCCACTAAAAGACTTAGCCAAAATCAACTCCAAACTTTGATCAAATCACTTCAAACTCATGGGATTTTCTCGGAATCAATTTATATCCTCATTTATATTCTCATATATAAATGAAATATAAATATAACTCAATTCAATCAAACCCAAAAATTAAATCCCAAATTTAAAATGCTTAAAACTCCCTTAAATCCTTTAATTTTCATTAATGGATTTAACCTAAACTTTGATCAAATCACTTCAAACTCATGGGATTTTCTCAAAATATATTTGTATTCTCATTTATGTTCTCATATATAAATGAAATATAAATATACATCAATCAAATCCAACTCAAAATTAAATTTCAATTAAAATTCCATTAAATCCTTAAATTCCTTTAATGGATTTAACCTAAATCATGATTAAACACTTCAAATCTTGAAATTTTCTCATGATCAATTTATATTCTCATTTATATTCACATATATAAATGAAATTTAAATTCAAACAATCAAAACCATCTCCTAAAATCAAACTCAAATCAAATCAAAATCAAATTTAAGCCTTTCAAGCCAAAATATTGAACTTAGCCAAAACCATTCCAAATCAAGACAAACTCTTGATTTTCTCTCATGGTTCAATCAATCCTACAATCATGAGCTCATATATAAATTCAAACTCCAATCCTTCAATCAAAACCTAAATAAAAAATCAAACCCAAAACTCCTCATATTCTTCTTTTGAGTATCAGATTTTCAAATGGATCAAAATTCATTTAACTTCAAACCACTTATAAATGGATTTATATTTCAATCATAAGTCCATATACAAGATCAATCAACTTCAAATCAAGCTTTGACCAAGCCATTTGACCCACTTAGGCTCACTTGACCCAAAGTGACCTAAAGTACACTTATGAGCCAACTTTTGATCCTAACCAAATTGGATTAAACCAAACTCATATTTGCCACTCATCATGATCAACAATCATCATTGGATGATCAATCAATCAAATTGGGTCAAACCAAGTCAAACCTAAGGGTTGACCAAGTTAACACTTAATCTAAAATGAAACCTAACATGACCAAAATCCACTATAGGCCAAATTGATTGAAACCATTGATCCAAGTTCACTCATGACCTATGTTTGAACTTGACCAAGTCAACCTTTGAGCCTAACCTAACCCATTTGGCCCACTTGACCCAAGTTGACCCATTTTGACCTAAAGGGTCAAAATGTATCAAAACTTGATATAAGCCAAATTGATTAAAACCAATGGGTCAAGTCCATTCCAAATCACTTGTGGAACTTGACCAAAGCCTCAATTGGCCAACTAGACCCAACCCTTGACCTTAGACCCAACATGACCTCATGTTGAGCCATTGACCCTAACTCAAATTGATTGGAAACAAAGATTCCAATCCACTTCATATGACCAACCAAACCTAAACTTACCCTTGACCTAACCCAAATAGGTCAAATGGGTCAAATAGGTCAACTCGACCCATTTGACCTAAATGAGTCATATGAGCCAAAACCTAATCTATATCAAATTGAACCAAACCAAAGGCACCAAAATATTTCAAATGGTCATATGAACTTGACCCAACCCTTGGTTTGACCCAATTTGACATATTGGTTAACTTGACCTAAGTTGACCCATTTTGACCTAAATGGGTCAACATGAACCAAACCCTATCAAATGGATTCCAAATCCATTGAAACTTGGCCCAACCTTTTTTCTCAACATACCAAACATACCTAAATTAGAAAAATAGCAAAATGACCACTATACCCCTAGGCCATAGAACAAATTTTGGCCTAGCCCATGGGTATTTTTATCATGCACTCATCACAAACACTTGAGGCTCTCTAAAACCTCAAGGGGACCTAGTGATGAGTGGTGCACCCAATCCAATGGGTTTGGTTCAACCCATTTGGCCCATGGACCAAACCCGACCACCCATGGCCAAATTGAATTTCCAAACTCCCGCCAAACCTCAATTGGATGCACATGGGACTTAGGCTTACACTCCTCTGGCCAAACTGACCATGTGCACACCTTTAATATCCCAAACAACTCATTCTATATGGACAATTGGATCAAAATGGCAAGCTTAGGCTCAGCCATCCAATTGCCATAGGGGGAGATATACTCCCCCTAATTCACTTCTGTTTTCACTCACTCTTGATCGATTGGAGCTTAAGGAGAGTTAGAAAACATCAGAGAGCTTTTCTAAGGCCCCTAGAAGAGATTTGGAATTCAACTTCCTCAGTTTTTTCACAGTGCAAAATAGGGGAGCTCACCTTGATTTCCAAAATCCTCTACACTTGATCTCACTCCAATTCCTTCTACACTCATCATCCAAGGACTAATTCGAGCTTACCTAAGCATCCAATTGAGTTTTAGAGGCAAGGGAAGATCAATTCGATTAAAGCTGCAAGGGGAGAAGAGGGGTTAGTCCACCCATCCATCTACTCAACCTCAAGAGCTAGGAACTTCAACAGGGTTTCGTCTCCACTAGACGAAGCTACCTCATCGATCCCGAGTGCCGGTGATCACCTCCAGTGAGGTTAGTGAATTTCTGACCACTTAAGCTAAGAGGTGTTGGTCATTTGTGAAGTGGATTTTAATTTCATAGGATCTTAGCCATTGGATTGGCCGCTTTGGTCCTTTAGATGGTGTGGGTTGAGTCTTGATTGAATCCATGAGGGATTGGGCTCGGATCTTCCCATGGATTGTGAACAGCTCACATTCCTCCTCAAGAAAGAACTTAGCCCATCTCAGTCGTCCATCCGCGCATTTTTTGATGGACGGCTGAGATTATTTCCCACATTTTTAATCCATTTATCTGATTTAAAACCACGGGTATATCCTCAGTCATCCGATCTTTGATCAGACGACTATGGGTAAAAGTGCGTGCGCCACCACCGTTCCCCTGATGTAACAATTTACATAGGGGGCTCACAACGCGATGCATGTAAAGCGCGCTGATCAACGCTGCCACGCGTCGTGCCGTGGGTTGAGGATTAAGGGGGGATTAGTTATTTAACTAATTAATTCCTAATTAATCCCTATGGCTTCTAAAAATCATAACTCCTCATAAAAAAATTAGAAAAATTAAAAAAAATATCTTCGATAGATAATTCCATCTAGAATATTCTAAAATTCTTTTCAATATATTTTGATTTTTATTTTTCTCTGAATTTGGGTTTCTTCAGGAATGTTAATTAGCTAATTATTCCCTTAAGACACCAATTAATCTCAAACTTCTAGTATTCATTTTAGGGGATGACCTTTGCCTCCCTTAATTTTTTTGAGATTTATTGAGACCTTGATTAGTGAAATTGCTAGCTCATTCCCTAATTACCCCTTCATATAATTAAGGGTAATTAAGATGTAATTAGTGGATTCTCCCTACGATTAAGTTTGATTAAGGTTAGATCCAGTGACTAAGGGTTTTAGAGAATAATTTTGGGATATTTTCCTTAAGCTATTCCCTAATCCCCCTTTTTCTTGCCTTAATACCATCTTAATTAATGGTTTAATTCATTAATTACCCCTTTAAATAATTTTAAAATTTTCTAAAAATCTCCAAAACTTAATTAATCTATCTTGAGTAGATACTTAGGTTTTTAATAGCCTAAGTCTAATTAATAAAATTAAACCCCCCCTTCATAAGTGTGAAGGGGTATTTTAAAAGTACTTAAGCTAAAACCCCTTAGCTTAATTAACTATTAATTATGAGCCAAATTGCATTAGGCCTTTTCATTACTAGGTGCATTGCAAATTTACATACCTTGTGGGTTTTATGTCATCTCATTGGCTCATAATTACTTAGTTAATTTTTCTAAGGTGGTGTAGGTAAGGGTTAATTAAGCCACCTAATGTATACCCTAACTAATCAACGCTTAAAAATGGATCTAATTATCTAAAAATTAAACTAAAATACAAAATACATGTGAGAATGGGTTAGAAATAGCAAACTAATCTCACCCTTTTAAAATTAAATCAAACTTCAAACAAACAAAAATCATTTTGAAACTCACTTTGATTTATTCTAAGTTTTCTTATTCTTTGAGAATGTCTTTAGGAATTAAGTAAAGTGAGTTTTTCCATGTGATTACATTGCTTTAGATCTTTCCCAACATGTTAAATTGTATGCAATGTGACTTATATGCATCCATGATTTCATGTTTTCAAAGTTTTGAAATGAAATTATTTACTTTATGTCAAATGTGCTTGTGTTGGCTAAAGTAAAATATAAGTGGCTATTATCACTACTAAATCCAAAGTATTTTTAAAAAATCTATAAATGAAACATCAAATTTGAAAGTGTACTATTCTTATAATTTAATTATAAGTTTGCATGTGATGAAATTATAAAGCATGTTTAGTGTAGCCTTTCCTTTCTTTCTTATGTTAGTATAGTTTTGAATATGGGTTAGTAAGATGTAAGGTTCATTTGAAAAGAACCTAACACTTATTTAATTCCAAATCCTATTCATCCTTATGCTCTCACTTAAGAATGATTGCCTACACTTGCATGAATAAATTGCATAAACAAAATGAAACCATTAAGCAAACTTTTGCATTTTCTTTTTTCACTTTATTTCTTTTATATGCATGTTAGTACTTAAGGAAAGTGATATATTAGTCTAGACAACCCCGAGATTGTGAGGCTTTAAGTAGCCTTAAGTAGGTCTTGTACCTTACACCTCTGGTTAACAATGGCGATGTACTCACTTATGCCTTTCTTACTTTCATGCATGTATGTAAAATTTTGGAGAAAGAAAACCTTTTCTACTTAAGAAAATTCATGCATCTAAATCTTCTAAATTTTCTTAAATGAATTACTTAGCATGCATCATAAAGTATGTTAATTATTCTCATTTGCATGTATAGATATGCTTAGGATCCATCCATATGCATTTTATAAATGTTGAGAAAGAATTGAAGTAATGTATGTTATGTGAATTTTGATTCATTTTTTTTAATCTTAAAATGCCTTTCTTTTTGAATAGGTTTGTTTAGAGTTGATCTAAACTTAGGATTAATTAAAAGTTGTAATTAAAATATTCACCTAAATGAAACTAAAATATCAACTTACCTTAGAAATTACTTAAGGATTAGGGAAGGAAAGAGGAGTCCTCTTCTTTTTCCCTCTCTTTATAACTTAGTAATTAATTATAGGTTTCACTCAAACCAAATTAAAACATTAAATAAAAATGATCCAAAATACTTAAACAACTTAAATGAAACCCTCCTCTAAGTTCAACATGTCCTTCACACTTAGAAAATTTAAACCTAAAGTCCCAAGCAAAGCATGCCACACAAACCTTCAAAGCACACACATTAGCCTAAGTCACCACTTCTAGCTTTATGTTAGGTCGGTGCATGACTTGATGTTATGTTTTGTGTTGTGATGAATGTTTTAGACTATATGTTAGGGTATATGCTCGTAGAATGAATGGTAGGATGTGCATAGCCTAACTATTCTTTTCTACAGGGGATTGTGCTAAAGGGGCCCTATCATAAATAAAAACATAAATGCTTCTTGCTTGCAGGTGCTTATACCCCTTAACATAATCCATAGGCTAGGTGGACTTAGTCGCCCATGTGTGGGGTGATAAGTCCAATATACATGCTTGGGACTTGTGTGGTGTGATTTGACTAACCCTTGTTTTGCAAGTGTTAGCTAGATTTCCCTTTTCCTTTTCATGTAAAAATTTGTATATTTAGGATTGTTAGAATGATTTGTTATGGGAGATTAGGATGAGCATTAGTCATAAGATTTCATCTTATGCACCATGTGAATCCTTGGAGCATCTACCATTCAATCATCCAAAAGAAAGATCCAAAGAAGAAAAGAAGAAAGAAGAAGAAAGAAAGAAAGAAGAAAGAAGAAAGAAGAATAAAGCTTGCAGACCCCCATAACAATGAATTCCTTTTGCTTAATTATAATTTAATTCATTTGTAATTCAAGTTGTATAAGGGTATAGCTCTGCTATCCAATTTGATATTTTTCGGGTTTGTGCGGTGGTGACCAACCATTAACAGCCATTTATTCTTTTTGCGCTAGTTTTATAAATTGATTGATGTTTATTTAACTTGTGCATTAAGTGGAATATTTTTCTTAGTTTCTTCCTTACTTTATGTATGGCCTGGATGTGGATTAGGCTCTTTAGGGAAAAATAAATCTTTTACCCAACTTAACAACTTGAAATAAAACTAAACAACTTATGACCTCACCTAAAGCTTAGGATTAAAATCAAGATAAAAGAATTAGAAACCCCTTAGTTCGATGAGTTCTTTTTTATATAATATCATGCACAAATGCATCTTATTTCACTCTTGATTGGAGGGCTTCCATCTTTGTCAGAGAACCCGACTTGACCTTTGATGGCAGTGGTGGAAACTCACCTCCTAAACTTCTAACTGATTTTGGCCAATAATCTATTTTCTCATGCATTAGTCATAAAAGTCCTATTAGCCTGAGTCAAAATAATTATTCAAAAATGAAATAAAATAATATTTGAAATGCATTAGATTTAAATCATTAAAGCATGTCCCTTTACATGATCTAGTCTCTTTAGGGAGTGAGTTTAAGGACTTAGTCTTTTTCTAAATAAAAATAGCCTAGCTATCTTGCATAAGCATAAAGACTTGCCTACATGTATTTAAAATCATAGGAGGAGTTAGTTGGTGGCCACCCCTAGGCGGTTGTAAGTTCAAGCTGTCGGGTGGTTTGTCCTCTCTTGTGGAGCTAAACTAATTACTATTTTCACCTTAGATTTAGATTGTGCTTCCGTCCCTCACCGAAGCTCCCTAAATTTAGGTTCTGAGGTTGCTTCTCCCTTTTGTGGGTCATAAGCATAATTTCTCATCTCTTAGAGATTTCTTTAATCTTGTGTTAAGGAATCTTAAGTCCTAAAATTCTAATAAAAATACAACTCAAACAAATTAAATCAATTTCTAAAATATAAAACCCAAGTTTATGATAGTTTGAGATGCTCGCTAGGTTTCCTAGCATCGTGAGCATCTCCTACTTATTCCCATTTTGGCTTCAATAATAACTCCCTCTTTTGATCAAACTCATTTGATCTTCAAAATACAAATCAATCGATTGATAGTCCTTCTTATTGAAATCTTCAGAGACAACGATCATTTACCTTAATCGAGAGTTTTCCTAAGGGATCTTGTCCCTTAGGATGTAATTAATTATGGGGGCTTGCCCCTATAGGGAACTTAACAATCCTGGTTTAAAATAAGCCCTGCTTTACTTTTTCATGTAAAGTGGGAGAAAAATCTCTAGCACATATGTAGACTCATCGTCCTTAGGAGTCCTGATTACGGTAATTGTTTCCATTAAAGGGTGGTGACTTCTATCTTTTAAGATAGTACACTATACCTTGATGACATATCCGATCACCTGAATAAGTACATCTATGGATCTGTGTGGCGTCTTACTAAGATAAATTTCTATAAGGTCTCTTCTTTCTTTTGTCCATAGATTTGAAAGGTGACTCCTTATGAGAGATTTATTAACCCACAGGTGCATTAGATGAGATCTTATGACCAATGCTCATCCTAATCCCCCATAACATTCATTCCAAAAAAATTCCAAATTATAAAAGATACATGAAAAGGAAAAGTAAATCTAACTAACACCTACAAAACAGAGATTAACTAAATAAATCATACAAATCCCAAGCATGTATATCAGACTTAGCACCCAACACATGGGTAACCAAGTTCACCTGGCCTATTGGATTATGCTAAGGGGTATAAGCACCTGCACAATAAAATCATTTATATTTTTTTATCGCGCCCCTTAAGCACAATCCCCTGCATAAAGTAATGATTAGACTAAATCATCCTACCATTCATTTTACGCATATTCACCCTAACATCCAAACTAGAAACAATACATCACAAAACAAAAGCAAACATCAAGCCATGCACCGTCCTAACCTAAAGTTAGAAGTGGTGACTTAACTTAATGTGTGTGCTTTAAAAGGTTTATGTGGTATGCTTAGCTATGATTTTAAGGTTTAGATTTTCTAAGTGTGAAGAAATTCAACTTAGATGGGTGGTTTTGTTTAAGTGTTTAGTTGATTTGGGTCAATTTTATTTGATGACTTATTTTGGTTTAGGTAAACCTACTTAATTACTAAAGGTTGTAAAGAGAAGAAAAAGAAAAGAGAACTTCTCTTTCCTTCCCTACCCTAGGTAATTTCTAAAGTAGATACATATTTAGTTTTGTTTAGTGAATGTCTTATTTTGTGTTTTAATTAATCCTAAGTTTAGAACGACTCTAAATAAATCTATTCAAAAAGAATGACATGTTAAGATTAAATAAAGTGAATTAATATCACAAAATACACATCATTTCATTTCCTTTCCAACATGTATAACATGCATATGAATGAATCCTAAGCATATCTATACATAAAAATGGAATGTTTAGCATAATTTATGATAAATGCTAAGTAAGTTACTTAAGAAAATTTTAATGCTTTATGATGCATGATTTTCATTAAGTATAAAAGAGATTTTCTTATCCAATTTTCACATGCACACATGTATATATGAAAGGCATAAGTGAGAATGGCATCATTGTTAGCACCAGGGGTGTAAGGTACAAGGCCTACTTAGGGCTATTTAAAGACTCACAATCCCGGTGTTTTTCAGACTAATATACCACTTTTCTTAAATACAAGCACATGTACAAAAGAAATGAATGGAAAAAGAAAGATGCAAAAAGTTTGTATTTGTTGATTTCTTTTATTTATGCAATTTATATGTACAGGTGTAGATGTCCTTCTTGGGTAATAGCATAGGAATGAGGTTAGGCAAGTGTTATGTTCTTTTCAAATGAACTATACACTTTGTTAATTCCTATTCAAAACTATCCTAAAAGAAGAGAGAAGGAAAGCTACACTATGCACATCTTCATATTCATATCCACATGCAAGCTTACAAATAATTATAAGTAGCATACTTTTAGTTTTAGGTGTTTTATTTATAGATTTTGAAAATAGTTTTGAATTTAATAGTGATAATAATCATTTATATTTTTACTGTAGCCAAAACATGCAATTTGACATAAAGAAAATATTTTATTTTTTTATTTGATTTTTGAAAAGCATAAATGCATGAAACTCATATGACATACACATTTAACATGCTAGGAAAGAACTAAAGTGATGAAATTATGTAAACACATTCACCCTAATTAATTCCTAAAGACAATCTTATGAAATAAGAAAGCTTAAAGCAAATCAAATTATTTTCAAGGAAGGTTTAATTTTATTTTGAGTTTGATTTTATTTGAGAAATTCAGGTGAGTTTACTATTCCTAACCCATTCCCATATATGTTTGTTATTTTAGTTTAATTTTTAGGTGATTAAATCAATTTCATGCTTTGGTTAGGTTAAGGTATGAATTAAGTGTATTAATTACCCCTTACCTATACCACCTTAGCATACTTAATCAAATAATTATAAGCAAATGAGATGACATAAAACCACACAAAAAATCTAAATCAGCAATGCACCTAGGAAAGAAAGGTACCTAATACAATTGGCTCATGATTAATGATTAATTAAATAAAGGGATTTAACTTAAGTACTTTCATAACCCCTGTCACACATGTGAGTTGGGTTTTGATTTCTTTAATGTACTTGAGTTATTGAACACCTAAGCATCTACCCAAGATGGATTAATTGAGTTCTAAAAGTTTTATAATTTTATAAAATTAATTAATGGAATAATTAGTTAATTAACCCTTAATTAAGGTTGGATTAAGGAAGAAAAGGGATTTACGTAATATCTTAAGGAAAGTATCCAAAAAATTTATTCCCTAAACCTCATATTCACTTAATAAAAACTTAATTGATTCAATCAGAGGGTTAAATCACTAATTATACCTTTAATTAAGCTTAATTATATTAAGGGAGTGATCAAAGAATGAACCAGCCACCTCAATCCACCAATTAAGCACAAGATGTTTGAGATTAATTACGGGAGTAATTATAAGGTAATTATCAAAATAATATTCCTAATAAAACCCAAATCTAGAGAAAGAGAAAAGCACTATTCAAAAATCCATTCAAATCATTTTTAGAATATTCTATGTTCAATTATCTATCCAATGTAATTTATTTCATATTTTTCTAATTTTTCTAGGCTTAGATATGAATTTAGGAAGTTTCTATGGTTAATTAATAATTAAATTGCCTAATTAAAATATTTAATCCCATCGGTGCCACGTGGGCCGCTAACGCGGCATGCGCGTTCCATGTGGCTTGATGAGATTTGATATTAAAGTAGTCACATCATAGCGCCACGTCAGTAGCAACGCTACGCGCTTTCTTCTCATCCTTCTGATCAAGGATCGGACGATTGAGGTTAAAGCTATGGATCTGAGGGTTTAAAATGTGGATCTATGTGTCTTAAATCATGGCCGTCCATCCAAAATGTGTGGATGGATGACCCATGATCTATCCCTGTATTTCTTTATGAAGAATGGACACCGTTCATCTTCTAGGGGATGATCCGAGCTCGTTTAAGCACGAATTGATCCCAAAACTTACCCACACCATCTAAGCACAAAGGGAAACACATCTAAGGGCTAGATTTGCATGGGATTAAACTTTCTTTCACAAAGCTCTAAACCACATTGAACTTAAGCTCAGTTTAATGGCTAACCTCGTCGAAGATGATCACAGGCACTCGATTCCCTTAGAGAAGCTTCGTCTAGTGGAGACGACGCATTGTTGAAGTTTGGAGGCTCTAAGATTTGGTAGATCCTCTTATGGGACAACTCCTCCTTGATTTGAGCTCGGTCTTGATCAAGAATGGTCTTCCCTTGCCTTTGGAACTTAGGAAAGAGCTTAGGAAAGTTCGATCGAGCTCCCTGAGGGTGTTTGCAAAGGGAATTGGGTTAACTTGGAGTGTAGGCTAAGTTTGATTTGTAGTGGAGCTCCCCTATTTTCAAGCTATGAAAATCGAGAATGGAGAAGTTGATTTCACTCTAGGAAGCTTGGGGTCACTTGGCAATGGCTCCTCTGGCTTCCCTTAGCTCAATCAAGTATGACACCCTAAAGATTGAATTGAATTAGGGGGAGTATATCTCCCCCTTGAAGGATCGACGGTCGTGCTTTTACTTGCCATTTTGACCCAATTGAGCTTATGCAATGGGTTTGTTAGGCTCTTAGAGGTGTCCTTGAAATTGATTTTGGCTAGAGGAGGAGTGGATGAGGTGGCCATGTGCTTAAATCAAGTGGAGGGAGGATTCCATGTGGCCAATTTCAAAGGAGGTGGTCAGTTTTTGGTTTGCATTGAGTTTGGCTGACCCAAACCCATTAGGTCGTGTGCATTAGGTCCATTAGTGACCATTTGGTCTACTAAAAGGATGTCAAGTGTCCATGAAAAGGAATTGACCAAATTCCAAGTGGTTTTGATTTTGGGTTACCCTATGGCCTAGGAGTAAAATGGTCATTTGACCTTGATTTCAGTTTGGGCATGTTTGGTATGTTTGAAAAATGGGTTAGGCCAAGTTTCATTGAATTTGGAGTTGGTTTAATGTGATTTGGCTCATGTTGACCCATTTAAATCAAAATGGGTCAACTTGGGTCAAGTTGACCAATTGATCAAATTGGGTTAAACCAAGAGTTGGGTCAAGTTCATATAACTATTTGAAATGTTTTGGTATCTTTGGTTTGATTCAATTTGGTTTAGGTTTGAATTTGGTTCAATTGAGTTCATTTAGGTAAAATGGGTCAAGTTGACCAAATTGACCCATTTGACCTATTTGGGTTAGGTTATAGGTTGGTTCATGTTTGGTTGGTCATATGAAATGGATTGGTATCTTTGTTTCCAATCAATTTTGATTATGTTTGATTTTGGCTCAATATGACCCTTTAGGTCAAATTGGGTTCATGGTCAATTGGGCTAGGTTGGGTCTAGTTGGCCAATTGAGGCTTTGATCAAATTCAACAAGTGATTTGGCATGAACTTGACCCATTGGTTTTAATCAATTTGGCTTAGATCAAGTTTTGACACATTTTGACCTTTTAGGTCAAGTTGGGTCAACTTGGGTCAAGTGGCCAATTGGGCTAGGTTAGGCTCAAATGTTGACTTGGTCAAGTTCAAACATTGGTCATGAATGAACTTAAACCAATAGTTTCAATCAATTTGTCCTATGGTGGATTTTGGCTATGTTGGGTTTCATTTTGGTTAAGTGTTGACTTGGTCAACCCTTAGGTTTGACTTGGTTTGACCCAATTTGAGTGATTGATCATCTCATGATAATTGTTGATCATGATGAGAGGCTTAGGTGGGCTTAGTTCAATCCAATTTGGTTTAGATTAGAATTTGGCTCATAAGGGTACTTTAGGTCACTTTGGATCAAGTGAGCCTAAGTGGGTCAAATGGCTTGGTCAAAGCTTGATTTGAGTTTGATTGAACTCACATATGGACTTATGATTGAAATATAAATCCATTTGCAAGAGATTTGAAGTCAAATGAGTTTTGATTCATTTGAGGATTTCAAGTTCAACGGGTGAACATGAGTTTGACTAAGGTTTGATTTTTGAATTGAGTTTTGATGAAGTGATTGAAGTTTGTATTTATATTTGGATTCATGATTGTAGGATTGATTGAATCATGAAAAAAAAAATCAAGGGTTTGGCTTGATTTGAAATTGATTTGGCTAAGTTCAATATTTTGACTTGAAAGGCTTAGGTTAGATTTTGATTGAATTTGAGTTTTATTTTGGTTGTTTGAATTTATATTTCATTTATATATGTGAATATAAATGAGAATATAAATGGTTTATGAGAAAATTTCAAGGATTTGAAGTGATTTGAACTTGATTTAGGCTAAGTCCTTAAGAGGGAATTAAAGGACCTAGGAAAGATTTTTTATTTGGATTTGAATTTTGGATTTAGTTTAATTGATTTTAATTTATATTTCATTTATATATGTGAATATAAATGAGAATATAAATGGGTTGTGAAAAAAATTTATGGCTTTGAATTGACTTTGATTTGATTTAGGCTAAATCCTTAAGAGGGAATTAAAGGACTTATGAAATATTTGGAATTTCAATCATGGGCTTCAATCATTTGGCATTGATTTGAGTTTGGAGAAAATCAATTAAGCTGGAATTGATTTAGGTTTGATGTTGATTTGATTTGGAGTTTGATTTGAAGGAAGGAAGTGAGGAATGTGGTTCAAGCTATAGGGTAAGTAAATTTTTCTATCACCCCTAAGGCATGACCTATTCCTATGGTTAACTCTTCTAAGTCTCTAGGGCTAAGTTAAGTGTCCACCTAATCAGCAGATGTATCTTAAGACTAAGGATCTCTTAAATCCTAAGAGGAATCCTATGTCTAAGATGGAGGGGTTGAGAGCTCATCCTAAAAATGAGGTCAACAATAATAAAATAAATTTATCATTTAAATTAAATAAATAATAAACTAATCACATTTTGAATACTAATTAAATTAATCATTTAAATCAAATCAAATAAGACTAAGAATAAATTCCAAATCAATTAAATTGAACAAATAACTAAGTTAAATCACTTAAATGAAATGAATTGAGTTAACAAAATTTTGAGTATATAATTTAAATAATCAAATTGAACAATGAATCATTAATTAAAGCCAACAACTAAATTTTAATACACACAATAGAGGAATGAAGATAAATGAAACTCTAATAATTATGTTTAATTAAAATTAAAATAAAACATTTAACTTATTTAATATAACCAAGTCAATAAATAAATAAACTTCAACCAAATCAAATAAGTATAAAGTTAGATATAAATTCCAAGTCATTAAATTATATTCAGTTGGTATCAATTCCAAACAACTTTAAAGTGAATCAATCAACATTAAGGCTCAAACAAATTAAACCAATCAAACAAATTAAATCAACCAAATCAAATAAATAAAGAGCAAACTAAATTAAAATGATTACCAAACTAAAAAATGATCAACACACCATCAAGTTATTAAACTTAATAAATGATCAAGCTCTAATCAAATCACAAGTTAATCAAATTGAAATATATTAACAAATTCAAATAAATTCAAATTGATTAATTAAAATACTTAGATTCATAGTTTGACCTTGGGAATGAATTTTCATCTCAGGTAGAAAACTTCATTCTATTAGGATTAGGATGTTGAATAAAATAGGTTCTACACAAAGTAGGATTTACTTTTATTCTCCATTCTTTAAAACCTGGCCTCAACTCTAATGATAAATAAACCTAAAATTAGAAATAAATCATAAATTAATTAAATAATCTAAAGAGAAACCACCCAAAGGTAAATTAAACAAATCTCGAAATTAAATCAAAACTTAAACTTAAGAGAGCCTAGTATAGACTTGCTACACTAGCCCGATTTTCACACGCTAGAATGTTAAGTCACTAGTCCTAAATTTAGGTTAGATCGGTGTTTTGTTTTAGTGTATTGATTTTCTTATTTTGTGATGCATTATTTTAGACTGGTTATTAGGATTTTCTGTGCGCAGTCTCTATGTTAGGGCGATATTAGACTAATGATATTTTATGTAGGAGATTATGCTTAAGAGACTGCTATAATGAAAAAAATAAAATATAAGTGTTTTTACTTGTAGGTGCCGCTTAAGTCCCTAAGCATAATCCATTAGGACAAGTGGGCTTAGTTACCCAAGGCAGGGTACTAAGTCCAAATATGTGAAATACAACTACTTAATTTGAATGTGTGTTAAACTAATATCTATTTTGTAGGTGTAGTTAGATTAAATTTTTCACAAAAATATAATTTTTGTAATAAGATTCAGATTAAAGCTATGAGATTTAAGATGAGCACTAGAAGGCTTGAACTTTGGAGGCCTTATGATATCTAAAATACTAATCCAAGAAGTGAAGATGAAAATGAAGAATTGAAGACCCCTATAGCTTTCTCTTTTATTGTAATTTAATTATAATCCAAGTTGTTATAAGGGTAGAGTTCGACTACCCAATTTTTTTTCTTTTCCAGGGTGTACGACAGTACCCGGCCGCACCGGCCTTTTATTTTTTTACGAAATGAACGTTTCATTGTTGTGTTTGCTTGGATTATGCAATAGAAATTGCATATTTTTATAGGTTTCTTAAAGTATGATTATTTGATGTGTGACCTAGATGCGTCTTTAGAAAAAGTTAATTTTTATATCCCTACTTAATAATTTTAAATAAAACTTAAATAATTCATAATCTCATTTTCAAGCTTAGGATATTAATTAAGATATAAAAAATTTAGTAACCCTTTAGTTGAATGCTTATATGTTATAACATCTTGCATGCATATTATTTCACTCTTGAAAATAAAGGATCTTCATTCTTGCATGATAGGGAACAAGCTTGACCTGTGAGAGCAGCCCTTTGTAGTGGAGAACATCATTTCTTTCTAATTTAGCCCATAACCAATTTTCATATACATTTAGTCATAAACTCTCTCAAGCCTTAGTCCAAAATGATGAGTCAAAAATGAAAAAAATATGTGAATTTTATTGCATTAGTTTAGGTCATAACTTGCACACTAATCATAATTTAATTTCTTAGGGAGTGAGTTTAGGAATTTAGATTCTTTCTTAATTAATAACAGCATACATATCTTGTATTTATATATGAATAGCTCATATGATTTTAAAATTTTTGAAGGTGTTAGCTGAAAGACACTCCATGCGATTGTAAGTCCATAAGAGTTAGGATTGATCCTCTTTGTCTAGTAAAAGTAAACCAATATATCTCATTCTTCTGAGTAAAATTAAGTCGAGCTCTTAACTTGTGCTACAACAGTCTAGATATATGTTCAGAGATTTCTTGTTTCTCCTTTACTACGAGTCCTCACCTCTTAGGCATTTTCATAATCTTATATTGTTGGAATCTAAATCCCAGTATTTTAATAAAATTTCAACTCAAATAAATAATTTTCTCTCTTTCAAAAATGTAATGTGTTACTATAGGGTATATTAAAGTACTCTTCGTGCTTCCTAGTATCATGTGTGCTTCCTACCTATTCTCTTTTGGAATTCGCTAAGAACACTTCCTATTTGAGCTCTTCCTGATAACTTTCTAAAACAACCAATTCTTTGATTATCTACCTTTGAAATTTTTGGAGGCATTAATTGATTATTTTAATCAAGAGTATTCTTAGAAAACTCCTATTTCCTAGGATATAATTTACTATGAAAGTTTGCTTCCATAGGAAACTAAAGAACCCGACTTAAAATAAACCCCATTTTACTTAGCCATGTAAAGTGGGGGAAAGATCTAGTAAATACATAGACCCATATGTATTAGGAGTCCTTATTTGGTGAAGGAGTTCATTGTATGGTGATGTTTCTATCTTTCGAGATAGTACATCACCTCTTAATATCATACTCAATCATTTCAATAAATATCTCATAAAATCTATGTGGTGTCCCCACGACTCCAAACTAAAACACCACAGGTATATTAGAGAATTAATATTACAAGACTTTTTTTAGCTTTAATTTAAGCTTAATGCAAGAAGTAGCATTAAATGCTTTAATGATACATAATATTATGATATTGCAAAAAAATTATTTTCTTGATATAATATGTATAATTGCAAACAATTATATAATATGTGTCTAAATAATTGAACATCACATCACATAACAACATTGCAAAAATAGAGATGCCTCTACCTTATACTAGCATATCAAAGGTCATGCATTTCACATTACCTAATGTATGCATTAGTTTGTGTAGTGAAGTCATGATCTCCTTATATGATAGCAATAATACCATCAAGATATAACAATGTTTGTCTTAAAGTATCAAACAAGCTAAGGTCATATCACTTTAACTCTTTAGTTTTGAAAGTTACATTTTAAGAAAAATATCTTATATAATTTTGCAAAGTATTTTATTTTTTAAAGATAGAGTTAAATTTATTTTATTTAAATAATTTTTTAAGTAAATTTTAATTTAAAAATTGCTATTTGAAATTAACTAACATTATGTATGGTCTAACTAAATTTAATGTTATAATATGTTGAGGCAAAAGTCTTAAATTTTTAAATTTCTTAAGAAAATCATATTATCAGTGATCATGGTATACTAAGCTCATAAGTTATCATATATCTATCGAATAATCCACTAAAATGGGTAAAGTGCTCATAAACTAAGACCACGAGTGGGTGTGAATGAACTTAATATGACACATGATAAACACATAAACATCTAAGCAAATATAATGCAGCCAAACATCAAATAAATGTTGGCAACCATAATTAGTTAGATATATGAATAAATATGGTATTCTCATACAACTAAGTGACTTAGATGTACACTACAATAAAATAGCTCATTTCCAACAAAATTTTTGACAGAATAAACCATAAGAAATAACCGACAAAATTATAGACAATTTTTAGTTGAAAACTTTTCCAACGAAATTTTCTAAGAAAAAACTATTAATTTTTAAACTGCTTGTCTTCTACAAAATTTTCAATGAAAATTCTATTAGAAAAATTATCGATAGAATTTTTATCAACATTCCATTAAAAATCTATAAATATCAAACTGATGCCCGACCCTTCCCATCATTTTCTCTTCTTTCCTTCAGTTTTCTCTCGACTTGGCAACAAAACCCTTATCCTAGCCCTTCAAATTGGCATGAAAAGCTTTATTTTTTAAGAAAAAAAATTTGTAGATTGAAAGTAAAATTCTTCCACTAGCTTCTAAAAGTGTTTATATGTGATTTCATGGATTTATTTTTATGCTATGCGGATTTGAAGTTTCAAAAAATATATTTAATTTTTACCTTAAATCTTATTGAAACTTATTTGGAATTCATGTATCTCATACTATTTTGTTATATGGAATTAGATCTATAATAATTTAGCTTAGGATTTAGGAATCCATGTATGTGTGTCTGTGTGTGTGTATTATATGGTTTGTGATGCTTCTAATGAAAATAATAATAATTAATTGCATTTTATTGAATGATTCATATATGTGAACTACTTGTAAGCTCGTTATGATGTAATGAATGTTTACAAGTTAAAAATTAGACACTTAGATATTTTTGTCGTATTAGGGCTTGATTAACTACTTAATTAATTTTATAATTTATATAACATATGAACCTCTTCCTTATATATTTTTTTATTGAAAAATCAGAAATTGATCTAATTATTCAACCGATTTATCACTTGATGGTTTAAATATGCAATAATTCTCGTCTTTCTTAGAAAGGGTTTAAGGCCTTAATATGAGTTTAAGTTTAGGTAATGTGTAATTAATGATGAAAAATAGAATCATATAGGTGGAGAGAAAGTTTAAGTTGAATGATTTGAAATATTTTTTAACCTCGTACATCATATGAATATCCATAATGAAATATCATGGATGTATAATAGTTTGCATTATCATATAAATATCTTTCAAAGAAAAGTTTTAATGTCTATGTGTAAGGCACAAGACTCAAGCCTACTTAATGTTACATGAAGTCATATTAGACTTGTATCGTAAGAAATGATAATCAAATTATTAGTACTTGACTTCACGCGGTGAGTATATGTTACATATCAATGATGATAATGACGCTTCAATGAGTTATGTACATTCAACTGAATATGATTTTAGTCGATATAAAGAAATAATATTTGATACAACAAGAGCTGAGTTTACAAGAGTAATAAAAGATGAACCACCAAACAAAGAAGCTCAAAAGTGCTATGACCTATTGAATGCAACAAACTGGTTATTGTGAAAAAGGTTACACAAATCACTCTGAATTATCTATAGCTATAAGAATGCTAAATACTAAAACTAAATATAATATGACATCATAATATTTTAATCAGTTTGTTGGGCTATTTACAAGAAAACTTAATGTCAAAGAACTTATATAGAATAAAGATATTGGTGTCGAAACTAGGTTTAAGCTCACCAAAAAATTGATTATTGTATTAATAATTATATGTTGTACTACAAAGATGAGACAATTGATGTTGAATGTACCTATAAAGTAGAAAATAATACAAATAGAAGAATATTTTATACAAGTGTTTATTTTACTTACTACTTATTTCGCATCTATGTATTTTGCTAAGCATATAAGATGGTACCATGAGAGAGCAAGTGAATCTTGAGCCATCTATTAGACGAAGAAGTATGAAATCATCTCAACTATACTTATAATGAATTTGCAGCTAAGGCATGCAATGTCAAACTTGATTTATGTGTTGATATTTTTTATGTTATATAGTCAATTTGTGTCACTTTAATCATATTGACTAGTGATAGTTACACTTTATAATCTACCTTCAGAGATGTGCATGACCACACCATACTAAATGCTCAGTTTCTTATACTTAGTATAGGAGTAGAGTGATAAGTCATTATCTACTTATGTTAACTAAATTTATAAGCACTATAACTTCATTTGTATATTTATAGAAACAAGTACTTGGAAAGAACCAATAGTAATAGAGTTGCATGGTAGAACACGTCAGCATCATGTGGACAAATAATGGGTTGATGTTATGTCACAAAGAGCTTACATAAGTAATATTTTTATATTTGAATTATAATTCAATTGAAAATATATTATGATTAATAATATTATAATATTTTATAAGATAAGTATATGAGATTGAAAGATGTGTAGAGTCAATATTCCACTAGTGTGAAAAATTCAAGTGAACAGTTTGAATAGTCGGAGATTGACATATGGAGAGATATTGTTGGAGGTTAGAAAAAGAAGAGAATATATGGCTTACATTCAAGGATTTGGCATACGATGCACACTATTCTTTTTCTAGGCCGAGCTCTAATTCAATCGACGAGTTGTTTAAAAGGCATGTTGTTGCATTCGTTAAGGACACAGAAGCTCGGATGACTATTCAGATGGAAGCTTAAATGGCTATCACGAAAGCAAGAATGAAAAAAGATGTATCGAGATAGAAGAGAAAAGAAATAGTGGTGGAGGAGCAGAAGTAGGACAACAATGATGAGGAGATCGATGATGACTAGTTTTCTATTTGTATCATAATATTGTTTATGTAAAACTTCATTTATTGAATATTTATCAACAATATTAATATTTTTATAACTATTAAATGAAATATTTGACTAAAAATCTCTTTTCTAATAGTAATATTTTCTTTGTGTGATTGTTGTGATCTCATGTTTGTCAATTTTATATTTCTTTAAAAATATTAAATGTATATATATTGTTTAGTATAGTTGTACGTGTAAAAATAAGAAAGTATGTAAAATTATTTTCATTTTTTATATATTGTTGCGTGCTAGAAAATCAGTTGTGGTAGAGTAAAAGTTTATGCCCTAACCTTGTTGTGAAATCCAGCATACACACAGGTATTTAAAGAGTGAACAAAAAAAAAACTCCAGAAATTTTAACGTGGAAAACCTTGACGAGAGGGAAAAAACCAAGGGGCCTATCCCAGTAAAAAGCTTCCACTATATATTTATTTTAGAGTATAAGTTTTTCCGATAACGGGATTACATAATCAGATATGAGAATCCGACAATGGGAATTAAAATCGATAACAACCCATATAATGTCAGTTGTAACAAATAATGATAGAGATGATGAATGGGAACAAAATGGATGAAGGTCGTCATGATAGACCGACGAGATTGAGACGGGCGAGGATCGGCCGACGAGCGGAGAGTGGTTGACAACCGCCGAAAGTGGTGGCACGATTGTTTTGAGGATTTTCAAGCTTTAGAGCTCTCTCCTCTCTCTTATTTCACCCCTCATGAAGAATGAGGCTATTTATGATCGGATGACGCTCTCAGAATACATACAAAATCCAACCACTCATCTCCATCTGACGGCTCAAAATGATTCCTTTGATCATATGATGTATTTTGTGTATTTGAATGCTCAAATGAAGTCCAATTATGCGGCTTGTTAGACCATGCTCGAAAACGCCGATTTGACTATAAACACTCAACGCTAAGAGTCGATTGATAATGACGATCTGCTACTGATTCAAAAT
Source organism: Cymbidium sinense (assembly GCA_021442155.1). NCBI lineage: Eukaryota > Viridiplantae > Streptophyta > Magnoliopsida > Asparagales > Orchidaceae > Cymbidium > Cymbidium sinense. The sequence continues at coordinate 95,806,992 of CM038222.1, forward strand.
CGACGCTTCGACATCAAGATTCGGCTCGACCAATTTCAGATTATCATATATGTATAGGTTTCCAATGGTTTTTTTGGCGCTCACTTTGATACGAATCATCATGTTAAAATCTGACGAAAAAAAAAATTGACAATAAATTTTCTTAGTGGATTACCGGTGGATGGTTTCATCAAAAATTTTTTTGTCATGCTTTTCTGATGGAATTTTCCACTTCTGACGAATCTTCTAATGCTTGTATCAATCATGTCATCTTAATTGAATTCTAACAAACCATTAGAAATCCATCGAAAATATTTTTTTTTGTTTTTTTGTTTTTTTGTTAGTGGGAATGTATTTCTAAATACTGATTTTTCCAATGGAACTTAATCCATCAAAATGTGAGTTTCAGATGAAAATTGGTGTTTTCGGATAGATTTTTCCATTTGAAATGAACTATTTTCCTATAATGGTATACGACACAAGTAACTATAGAAGTGATAATTTGATGATTTGGTAAGATATATAGCTGGATAAATTTATTTTATTCAAATATTTAATGATCTAAAATGTATTTTAAATTTATCTTATCCATAATGATAAAAATTAGGGAAATGTATTTATACTTTTTTTTAAAAAAAAATATGTATGAAAGTTTATTTTGAAGAAAAATGCACTCAACATTAGAAATTTAAAGAGACATTCGAACAAATATATAAGTAAACATTCGAGCAATAAGTTGCTCAACTCTTCCTTTTACCAATATCTTCTCAAATTTTATATTGAAAGTAATGATATAACATTTGATGCTATTGAATTCTATACAAATAAATATTTGATTAGGTTATAGCAAGTATTATCTTTTTAAGAAAATTATATTTCAATATGATTTTAAAATTGGATTTCTTATTTTTTTTATTTAATAATAATATCATAAAGGAACACTAGCTGATTGCATACAAATTCATAGAGTTCATTTTTGTTATCAATTTCATAATTTACATCTCTTGTATTTTGGATATCATGTTATCTCTTGAATTGCACTCTATTGTGTAATAAATTTTATATTATCTTTTGAATTGTACAAGCTTGTATCAAGTTTATTGATGATATTTCTCTAATGTAATGCATGCTATAATAATATGAGTGATTTAATGCATTTTAAATAAGTGCTCAATATTAAATAAGGGTTTTTTTTTTAAAAAAAAAAGAATTTTTAAAAATATTTCTTCAAGAAATAAATAACACATACATTTCTCTAATTTTTATCATTTATGCGCATTTAAATTCCACAAAAGAGAGAGAGAGAGAGAGAGAGAGAGAGAGAGAGAGTTATAAGAAAAATAAGAGAGAGAGAGAGAGAGAGAGAAGGAAGGATGAAGCAAATGGGGAGATGCGGTGAAAATATTATATGATACATCAGGACTTCAATGAAAATGAGACATGTGGTATTAAATAATTTTTTATATTAATTTCAATATAAATTAAAGAAGTTGAACAGAGGTGGCGGAATATGATTAGAATCCTGGTGTAAAACTACTTTCTTGAAGACGGGATTGTAAGAAATTAATAAAGAGAAGATGGTGGTATGCGTATGGACGGTGAGAAGTTTCATTTGAGATTATTTTATAGTTAATTAATTTTAATTTTTATGAATGTTTTTTTCTTAATTATAACAATTTATTATAATTTTGTTTGTATTAGATTTTATATAAAAATATATAAATCATAAGTTTGCATGCAATTTATAATCTTAATACCACTCGTCGCACGAGCATCTTGTCATTTGTGAAAAAAACAAAAGCAAAAAAAAAAAACACTACAACTTGCAATATTTGACTCTTGAGCTCAACGATGATGAGGTTATGACCGACGCCAGCTATGAAGAATATCTACGGCCATTGAAATGGACATAGGCTGCAATTAAAAAATTGTTACAGATAAGTGAAAGAAAAAAAGAAATGTGTAAATACGAATTATATTAGGATGAATAAAGGTTTTCCGCTATCACAATTTTTAAGTATAGATTTAAATGCAATATAAAGTTTAACTTTCTTTAAATTAATTATAGCAATCGTAGCCTAACTAAAAATAAATTTAAAATCTTTTTTATCTATCATCGTAAATTTAAATCATAAATTTCACAATCTATCTTTTTATTAACATGCAAAAAATAAAAATATAATTTGTGTAAATTGTTCCAACAGTGCGAAGATTGTCAATTATAAAAGATAAAGACAAAACGGTGCAGAAATAAAGATAGAGAAATTGAGAATTTTTTTTATACACCTAATACTTCACTCATCTTATTAGTGGAAATATCATTGTGATTAATCACACAGAGTCCTAGCATCACATTCATCACCCACACGTGTCGGATCCCCACTTACTTTTCTTTAGGCGTCTCTACCTTTTTTTATTGATTAAGAACAAACATGGAATTTTGTTATGTTATTAAGAGGGTCGATGTCAATCTTAGATTAGTTTTGCCGAAGGGGCTTATAGGACGCTCGGTCTCGCTCAATTTGATTTACGACTAGTCATCCCTCACGGGGTAGGTGAGCACATCCGGAGAGAGGGCTGGGAGGCCCTGACGATAGTTCAGCCTGAGAGACAATATGCAATCGAATCATCATCCTCATGGATTTTCCTGCACAGAGAGAGTCGGTGGTGCCTCCACCACACCGCTCTACCCCACATCCACCATCTCTAGTATAGGTCCCACCTTCCACAGTTCCATCAAAAGCCATGAAGGCAGCATCTGGGGAAAAGAGAGCCCCACTGGTGATCTGACTATGGCCAAGATATCTCATTTCATCTACACTACCGACTGAGATGAGGCCAAGCTCTCTCGCTCGACCTTCTGCTTTAATTGTGGTGAAGAGGGAGTGACAAACTCGAAGCATAGTAGTCATGACATCCCCACCACCATCACAATAGACTATGGAGATAGCAGTAGTAAAGGGAGAAAGAGATAGTATCACTATCCCCATTATCTACATTATCATAATTATAGAAGCCTTGAGTTTAAGTTCTAGTAAATCAAGACAGTTGCACAAAATCTCACTATGACTTAAATTCCATCTTATTCTATCATATGCAAACAATATTGTTTTGGTTATAATCTCTTATTGATGGCTTAAAAATCATTTATCTATCAATATAGTCTTCAATAGCAACTTCTTGATCAACACTCTAGTTAACAATCGACTCCATCTGAAATTGAGATTTCTTATTTCAATTTTTATTTTGAAAAGATAATCCTTCAACAAATCATCTTCATTGAAATCAAAATTGACATTCTGCTCCTCTAAATCAGACCAATCATACCCTAAGATTTTCTTTTTTCTCAACAAGATACTTTGTTGTAATAATATCTAGGGAGCGATCTAACTTGAGGATACATTTTCCTGACTATCACTAAATCTAACGCATAATTTATTATTATTATTATTATTTATTTATTTATTTTTGACGATAGCTGTTTCTCATAAAGCTCGCCAATTTTAGTAAAATCTATTCTATTTATGTTGATAATATTTTAGATATGGGTTTTTATGACAAAATTTAAATACATACTTTTGTTTTTTAAAATATATATATCTAAAAAATTATTTCAAAATAAATATTGTACATAATTATAGAACCCTTATAATTTAAATATTGCTGTACATATATAACAAAATTTAAATAAAAAATTATGCAGTGTTAAATAAGCAAGGACAGTCACTTATATTTTATTTTTTTATTTAAATCATAGTATTTAAATTTTTAAATGTTTAGCATTTTTTTAGAAAAAATATTCTTATCAAATATATTTTATTTTAAAATAATAATACATAATAAAATATTAATTAAAGATATAATATAAAATATAAGTGATCAGCCAAGAAAAAAAAAAATTCTACCCAGCGTCTCTTAGCCTGTACGCAAGGGCGAGCGTGGCTGATAAAGCTTTTGAAATATTTTTTTTTTCTTGGCTAGGTTAAGATCACTTTTTAAATTTGTAAATTTAAATTTTCTATTATTTCTAATTTAAAATAATAAATATGTGATAGTGATTAATTTTTTAATAACAGTCAAATACATATAAATTATTTTAAATATTTCTAAAAATAATAATTTTATTTTTTAAAATAAAAATAAAAACAAATAAAAAATAAGCAAACACATTTTTAACATAAAAAAATTTGATGAACCCATACAACTCATTACTGTTTTTAAATACCCTTTAAAATAAAATGTCTAATTCAAATTTGTGTATCTATCTATCTATCTATCTACTATATATATATATATATATATATATATATATATATATATATATATATATATATATATATATATATATATATATATATATATATATATATATATATATATATATATTTATTAATCATATATTTAGAGATACTTCTAATTTTTATGTTAAATATTAATTTTGTAGCTGTACTAATGAAAGAAGCATGAATGGATATTTCAAAAATTGAAAAATAATGTACTCATATTAAATGTGAATTTATGTGAAGGTTTAAAATTATTTAAGTTTGAAATAACCTCCAAAAACAATATTAAAAGCAAAAAACACAGCCAATTTATTAACGTTAGTGGAATAACTACAACAAAGCACATGCAGCAGTGCTCTCTTAACCACTAATACGTATCCATAACATCTTTATTTAATCTGTTCATGCAACCAAAGCCTAAACAACACTCCACGTACTGATAATAACTATAAACTTAGTACATAGATACATAAAGGTGCTACTGCTTCGTCTCCTCAGTTGTTCTCCGGCAAGTAGGCAGCCTCCGGTATCTCGTCAGCGCTGGCACAGCAAGAGCATCCGCCGTAATACCCACGGCGGCAGCAACCGTGGTAGCAACGCGGCGGGCCTCCGTGGTAGCCGCCTCCACCGCCGCCGTAGTTGCCTCCACCGCCGCCGTAGTTGCCTCCACCGCCGCCGTAGTTGCCACCGCCGCCCCCACCGCGGCCGTAGTTGCCACCGTCGCCCCTGTTATAACCGCCTCCACCGCGGCCATAATTCCCCCCGCCATCGCCGCCATTATATCCGCCGCCACCGTAATTCTGGGCCTGTAGCTCGTCGCCTTTTTCCGCGTTCTCGTTTTCTACGCATAAGAACATACGAGCTTATAAAAAAGTATAACAAGGAACACCGGAAGAAATTAAATAAAATTTGGAAATATTATGTTATTTATGATTGATAAAAAAATACGTATCATGATTTTTTGAGTGAGCTTCTACTCGTCTAAACATATTGAACAGATATAGCTCTACATCTAAATTTTACATAATAATAATTTCTATTATATAAGAAATAAAATATATATAACCCACTGTTTTCCTCAGCGAGCTCACGAGCTGTGACCTCTGCTTTGAGATTATGTGTTGAACTTGAAAATAAGGCCATTTGAACGTTCAGCAGGTGCATTAATGAGTGAACTGATGTGAGTGTCCCACATCCAGTTGGAGAATGGAGAGCCATTAATGGAACTCATTGACATTTTAGAAGTTGCAGAGGGTAACAGTTATCCATATCTATATTTGCTCAGACTGGATAAGGTATTTAAGTGATTTCCTTGTTCGGTAGCTAGATTTTGAGTTGAAGATTTGGACAGCATATCACCGCTTATTAATGCAGCTAGTCCTATAGATGATATTATATTATATGTCTGAAATTATTCACGTGAAGAATGATTGTTCTTCATTTTTCTTCTTATATTTTATATAAATTTTAAATTCAAGAGATTTTGTATCATTGATTTTTTTTTGGAAAAAATTTATTTTAAAAGATTAGTTAATACACCCCAATCTTGTGGGTGGGATCAGAATAACCTTGTGCCTACATTCATCACCCATATGTGTCACTTCTCTGAAGCACAACCTCCTCCGGAGGAATCAACTGGTCCGGGGTTCCGAGAACCGCCAAAGAAGAGACGGTGGGTTGTATCATTGATTGAAGCCTGCACCATAAAAGAGTTTAATCATATTGTTATGATGAACTAATTATTCATTAAATATAAAAGAATTAAGTGATAATTAATTGAATGACATAAAGTATTTTTAAAAAGAATATTTTATTCATTAATTTTATCTATCAAAACTATTTCTGAAAATTATTGATATTAGGCATGCCACTAGTTTTAATGAGATCTATGGTGTGATATCGAGATCCTGCTATAGATTGAGATTGAGCTTATGGACAAAAGTGGTGGACTAAGCTTAGAAATTCTATTTGATTGATTAGGGATAACAAAGCATTTGGGGCATGCTTAGAGCACAAAAGTGGGAGTCAAATCGACTTTAAGAAGACAGATATTTTGCGAATTTGATTACATCGAATTTTGACCCAAAAAAATTACAAATTGGTGCCATCCTTAAGATTAATCATTGACTTATAAGTGAGGGAAAGATCATTAGCAATTATGTACAAAGGAGTTTAGTTCAAAGTTATCTTTTTGCAAGGTCAGGACGAGTTTTGAATTGAAGGCAAGTGTCTTAAATGACGAATCTTAGTAAGAACCCTTAGTCGGTCTAAAATTTTAGGATCAAATAAGTCTCTTTCTTATGTGATTTGGTGTCTTAGTTATTAATGATTTGAATAAATTAATCAATGTTGAGTTAATGACTTATGCAATTTAATTAAAGCTTGTATTTTTACTTAATTGATTTGACTTAAATGAATTTAGATGCACATTAGTTCTCTCAATTCTTTAGTCTTTCCAAGAAGCAAAGAAATATTGAGAGATCAATCAGTGGAAATCATTTTGAGAGAATAAGAGCAAAACTTTGAATAAAAGTAACCAAAACACAATATAACATAAAACAATAGATTTAACATGAAAAAATTTAAGAATGGGAAAAAATCACGGAGCCACACGACACCAAAAAATTTATTACTAAGAAAATGAGGAGAATAATACAATTTTACACTTCAGTCAAGCCTCTCCAAACTTTTCGCACTTTAAGACACGCACTCTTCACTTACACCCACAAGAGAATGGTAAAAAGATTAAGAGATATATGAAAAACTATAGAAAACTGCCTAAATACTAACTCTGTCATTTCATAGTGTCGTAACTCTAACATCTAGATGATGGTGACATTGTTCTTCATGTTCTTCTGCACGAGTTCAAGTGTTGCGGCGCTTGCTTCTTTGTTTTGTGCCTTTGTTGCTTAGGTCCTAGCACTATGGTGGTGCTGCAACTCTGCTACACTGGCTTCTCTGTCTTTCTAGTGTAAATTCATAGATCTCGATGTCATTGAGCTATCTTTTTGGCATCGAGGTGTTGTCGTCTCCACCTCTTAATCAAGATATCTATGTCATAGTGCAAGGTGCTGCTGCCAGATACAGTGTCGAGGCGCTATACACACACACAAAACAATAATAATAATTGAGCCAATATTGTTTCTCCAAATATTGATTGACATAATCAAGCTCCACATTATAACAAGAAAAGCAGTATAATGAACTCCATAATCCAATTTTGCTTTGGTATCTAAAGCATTGAATCATTAAGTTATATGGATCTTTGATAAGTAGCGTACACATTGCCAATAAATATGAGGCTTATGATTACTAATTCATAATGTAATTATATTTCATTTGTATCACTAAGCTGAAAATCACAATATATTTTAAAAATTCCAAAATGACTTATACGCGATCCATTTCGGTTGCATCGATAGTAAGGTAGATAAGCTTACTATATAAATATCAAGCTATTGCTTACCATTTTGTCAAATTTATCATAAGTTGTTTGGTATAAATTAACTGAAATTGTGTTAATAAATTTATTACTATATGGACAGCTCACGTTAAGCATTAAGGCACTAGAACTAGTATTTATTTTATTCACCAAAGCTACAATTAAAAGAACATAAATTATTTGAATTTTTTTGTTTTTTTAATGGTGATGGTGAGCCCTTTATGCAAATGCATGATTAGAAATCTTGTCAAAAACTGAGCCCTAACCAAAGGACTATGGAGTGAAGCTCAATTTTTTATTATTTAAAAAATTATTCAATCAGAATTGAAGCTAATATTGATTATATCTATTTGATAAATTGCTATATGATTATACATATTTATATTTCACACATTTCATGTCAATTTTTTTGCTTTCATGGTCTACCAACTTGGTTTATGATCCTATTATTATTTTTTTTATGGGAAAATTGAGGGCCACGCACAGCTTGCATTTCATTAAAACAGAAAATGGTTACAAAAGAAAATAAAGTAGCAAAAACCCTATGGAGAAACCATCAGCAAAACCTCGGGTAAGCACCCGTCAAAAATCTGTAAATAAAACAAAATAGACACACAAAAGAAAACTAACACTTGTAATGCATGTCCAAAAAAGACAGCATTGAACCCACCTAGAAAATTAACAGGAGAGAAGATAGAGTAGAGAAAGGGAAAATTGGAACCGAGCTCAGCTATTCCACAAAGTCATAAATCTCATTTGAACTCCGTCCAGGGAAGTCGAAGCCACATCCGCCAAAAACCATCGAGTGGGTCATGCTGAAGGTCCCCAAAAAAAGATACCCAAATTTAGGAATGAAAGAAGAGCATGATCACATAAACAGAAGCACCAAAAGACTTCCGGTTGAGTTCATAACATCTACTGGATTGACATCATTGCTCCAAAAAAGAACCAGCCACCAAAATGAATCATTCTCAAATAGCCATGACACAGAAAATAAAGCTATACTTAAATGGGAAACATCATAAGCACGATAACCTCGCAAGTAACTTAGGGAGAGAGAACAAGAGATAGCAAAGACCATTTGAAATATAAATTTTGGATGCAATTTGGCACCGACCCTTGCAACTTCCATCTGTAGCTTTTCTGTTTAATGGCAAAAATGACTTTTGGTATGATAGAGTTAGAAGAGGCTTCCTTAGCTTGGAAAATACATTGATTTCTTTCCAGCCATATAAAGTGAGCTATAATTGGTATAGCAAGAAGATAGAATCTTTTTAAAGTCTTACAGTTGAAAGTGTCAGTATGAGTTGGGGATTGTAAGAAAGAGCATCCCATAAGAAATACATTGCCCTGTAGTAAACAAGTTGTGAGGATTTCTATAGAATAAGAGCATTCAAAAAATAAATGAGAATGTGTTTCATATTTAGAGAAGCATAAGACACAAGTTGGATCAGTTCTAATATGTCTGTGAGCTAACATGTCTTTTGTTTTGAGACCACCCATGACGATTTTCTAAGCTGAGGTAGCAAATTTGAGTGAGTATCCTTTGAACCATATATAATTAATCCAGTCAGGCTTAGCAAAATCTTTAAAGAGAAAATGATGAGTACTTTTGTGGCAATAGTGATTTTTTTCCCAGCCAAAGGCATATATTAGAGGTGTCCTTGATTGGAGACTTAGTGATTAAATTGATGCAATAGTTTGGAGTATGAGAGTTATAAGGCAGACTCCAAACATTATCTTGAATCACCTCGCACAGCAGAGTGTTATGAGAACAATCAAGCCACGAAAATACCACATTACCAAATGTTTGAACCAGAGAAAGTCCATCTAGCCACGGGTCAAAGAAGAAGGAGGCCTCACTGGATTGAGAGACCGAAAAATGTAAGCACTCCTTAACTCTTATAGCTACAATATTCAGATCTTTAAGAAGAGGAGAAAGAGAACCGTTATAATCGTTCCAAATATAAGCGATTCTGCCTAAAAACCACTTGGAAAAAAGAGAGTTAGAATTATAAATTCTCCAAATCAATTTGGATTTGCACAGAATATTTAAAGAGCCCAGGTTGGGAAGCCCCAAACTACCAAAGAGGATAATAGAGATATTAGACTAGGAAATAGTGGTAATCTTACTCTCATTCTCGTTGTTATGCAGAAAATCAGTAACCAAACATTTTATTTTCTTCATTATTCCTTTAGGAACCAAAATAGAACGAAACTAGTAATGAAAATAGCTCCAACAAGAATATATAATTAACTGAAGCCTCCCTGCAAAAGAGAGCAGATTTCGTTTCTATCCAGAGAACCAACTATTATGTTTTCCCAAGGTCTTAGAACAATCTACTGGTTTGCATTTAGAAAAAGATATGGGGAGCCCAAGGTAAGTCCAAGGAAGGGGTTTGAACTCAAACCTAGATAAGGCACTCAAAGCCTCTCTATCATATTCCAAAACAAATTTAGAAAAGCAAATAATTGACTTAGAAGAGTTGATGGTCAAATTAGTATCATTGTAAAAAATTTAGAAGAACAGAGGAGAGGCATCTCATATTAGATAAGCTAGTTTTTCCAAAAACTAAAAGATTATCTGCATAGATCAAATGAGATATAGAACAATTTTGCTTGGAGATCAGAGAATAACTATTATCATTAGTGGCCTTATCAATGATTCTAGAAAAAGCATCCATAGTGATAGTAAAGAGATAAGGGGAGAGAGGACATCCTTGCCTTAGGCCCAAATTGGAAATAAAGTACCCTCTTAGTTCCCCATTTAGGATGATAGAGAAAGGTACATGATCAATACATGCTTCAATCCAAGTTATAAAGAGAGGAGGAAATTGAAATATGAGTATTCTATAAAGAAGAAGCTGCCTATTAACTTTGTCAAACACCTTCTAAAGATCAATTTAGGCACAAAAGCTTTTAGGATAGTTCTCAGAGTTGAAATCATGAAGGGTTTCATTAGCTAAAATAATATTATCCGCAATGTTTTTTCCCTTTAAGAAGGCAGCTTGGGCCTAATGAATGATGGAAGGCAGAATACTTTTGATCCTCTCTGCTAGAAGCTTAGCAATAACCTTGTGAAGAATGTTGCAAAGAGAAAGAGATCTAAAATGAATAATACATTCAACATGGGATTTCTTCGAAATAAAAGTAATGGCCGAGTGTTTCACATGGTTAGGGAGCTTGGGAAATATGAAGAAATGTTGGACATCATCCACAAAATCTGGGCCAGTGATATCTCATGTGTCCATGAAAAATTTAGAGGTGAACCCATCCGTACCAGGAGCATTATCCTGCCCAATAGAGAAGACAATCTTCTTGATATCCTCACAAAAGAAAGGAGCCATAAGCAGATTTATATCTGATTGGGATAAAGTAGGGCCAATAAGAATATCAGTCCACTATGAGAAGGAAGAGGTGTAACGACAATTGAGTAAGGAGGAATAATAAATAATGATCTCCTTAGCCATGTCCTCTTGAGTATTGAATTCCAATCCATTGGACTTAATATTGCTGATATGGTTTTTACTATTCCTGATGTTGATTCTTTGGTAGAGGAATTTGGTATCATCCTCACCTCTGGAAAGCTAGCTCCACTTAACCTGGTGGAACACCCATCTATTCTCACAATTACTGGCTTCACTAAGGGAGGATTGGGTTATGAGAGCTGAAGAAAGAAGATCTTTGCAAATTGGATTATCCTCAAGTTTAATATAAATCTCATTGAGCTTTTCCTTTAAATCAATGATTCTATTGGATATGTAGTTAAAAGAGTTCCACTTAGTAGCTTTCAACGCCTCTTTGACTTTGGTGAGCTTGTTACAAAAAGCAAAAATGGGATCCCCATTAATACTCTGATGTTAAGCATGCATAATTGCCTCACGATAATCCTCACATTTGCTCCAATAGTTTTTATAAATGAATCTGTGATGTCTATTGGAAGGATTCTCCATAGAAAGCATAATAGGGGAGTGATCAAAGGTAAGTGGAGCCATGACTTTTCAATGAGAGAGGGAGAAGTTTGTAATCCACAAACCATTATAAAGAACTCAATCAAGTAAACAACGAATAGGATAATTAGATTGCTGATTGAACTAACTGTAAGAAAAACCCGTATTTTAAAGTTTAATAAACCAGAGTAAAGTATAGACTCATTGAAGTCAAGAAGTTTGCTAGGGAGAGGGTTGAGGCTCCTAATTTTCTCTTTAGGAGTTCTGATACAGTTAAAATTCCCCATCACTATCCAAGGTTCAAGATGTTAGAAGCAAGAGAGATTATGGATTGACAAAGATCCTTCCTTCCCAAACTGTTGTTATCATGATACACAAATGTAGCAAGAAAGCTCTTGGAGGAGTTAAGAGTAAACCTACCATGAATCATCTGCAGATGAATAACAAAAGGATGAAAGGTAAGAGTCTCAGCATTCCATTTAAGCTAAATTCGGTCGTTAGGGGCATCAAGGAAATTGTTACAGCTCTCTTCCCTCTTAAAAATGCTAAAATTTCTGATGTTCTGAAGAGTAGAAGTGGGAGATAGAGAAATTATGGTTTTTAATAAGCACATGATGTCAATATGATGATCTTTCACAAATTTCTGGCAGTCCGTGACCCTTGTCTCGCTATGAAAGCCTCTCACATTCCAAGAGGCAATATTAATATTGGTTATAAAATTATTTGGAAATTTGGGAAGAACCCCCTTTAGGTCTTCCCTTTCGGCCTTTGTTGGATGCTAGAAGAGTAGGAGCTTTGGAACTGGAAGCTAATAGAGAAGTCTGCTCCAGAGATTAGTCAGTCTGATTGTCAGCGTTTAGCTTAGAAAGTGGAGCAAATAAGTTTTGGACTGTGCCCGGGGAATTAGTACTACGAGAATGACAAAAAAATTAGAGTTATCCTCTATTGGAACATCCTCAACACTAGTATCAGAGTCCTCAGCAGCATTTTCCTGATTGGTGGAGGGATTATTAATCGGTAGATTCAAGTATGGGGCCGTGGAAGATACAAAAAGATTTATTGTCAGATTGTTGGTGTTCCTATTTTAACTAAGATCCCTTGAGAGAGGAGGATGGCCGATTTTGGATGGGTTGCAGCCCCTAGCCCGGTAAATAGGGGTTGCAGCTTAAGGTTTTAAATTGAGGGATTTAGGACAATTTGAGGGGTTATGAGTGAAGGAATCAGAGGTCAAGCAAGGTAGTGGCTTCCACTCATAAACAACTTGCAGAGTTATTTGACGGCCATTAAGAGAAAGAGTAATCGAGGCTGGTAAAATCGTGGATGTAGAGATTTGAATACTTACACGAGCAAAGGTCAACCTAGACCCATTTGCTATGAGAGGATCAACCGTAAGCAGAGTGTCAATCTTACTTGCGATATTAGAGATACCTTTCTCTGACCAACAACATAAAGGGAGATTAGGATGTTTAACCCAAATAGGGACTTCTCTGAAATCTTCACGCATAGGAATAAATTCAAGCATCCATTTTTTGAAGATAAACGATTTTCCCAGAATGTATCATGGACCACCATTCAGAACTATGTCCATATCTTCCTGACAATTAAATTTAAATAGAAAGAAACCATCGGCTAAAGAGATGAGATCAACATTACTACGCAAGCTCCAAATCTTCTTTATACCCTGAATGAGGTTTTCATAGTAGGGTCTTTTCCTGAGCACGTAACCCACAAGGGCATTGTTCCACTGCTTGGAGCCGTCAGCTATTTCATCTTCAGAGAAGGACACAATGTCATCAGAGGAATGAATGTAGCTAAGGTTAAAGGGGTTAGGAGTAGATGATTGAGAGGTTAGCAAGCTTTTCCAGTAAGGGCTTGCTTGAGGGGGCTGGGGTGAAGGGCATCAAGAGGGCAAGCGTGGGAATGAAACAGGGAGGAGGACTCCATCTCAAGGGAGGGCGAAGGCCTTACGGCCTCGCCAAGGAAGTGGAGAACAGTGCAATTAGGGCAAAGAAGTATCGGATCACAAGAGGAAGCAGAGGAAAGACGACGAGGGCTGCCGAGTAGGAAACCCTAATCAAGAGCATTCACGAAAAAACTGTGTTCGACCCTATTATTACATCACCTTTTAGAATAAAATATAGAATAATTGTAACCTAATCATATATGTGCTTTTTTTTAGAATTATAAGGATCACTCCTAACAATGATATTAAGGGGCTATTTGGTTGACTGAAAAAGGAATGCAATGTAAAGTGAATACAGTGAATTCTGAATATTTGCTTTTCCCCCCAGATTCGGCCGAATTTGTAATATACGGGAAATGCCATTTTTGATGTATTTAAAATCCTCTAATATTTTACTTTACTTTTACAAAATAATCAAGTCAAACACTAAAATATTAATTTACTTGCATTTATATTACTTTACTCTTAAAATAAACAAAACAAACTGCCTCTAAGTGAAACAAGAGTTACAAAAGTCACCTAAAGAGGCAGTACACATAACAAAATATTGAACTAGAGATCTATAAAAGTAAACAAGCAAGTAAAAGTAAAATAAAATGAAATGACAATGACGAGCTTAGAAAACTCCTACACCAAAATGAGAACTCCATCCAAACTAATTCAAAGCAGAAAGTAACAAATTGTGTCTGAATATCAGGCTCCAATGTGAAATAACAAGAAGGTGCATACGCAGTCTAAGAACATCCTAAGAGACAAGCAAACATCCAAAAAAAATGATAAATGTGATTGATAAGCTAGACTTTTTAAGTTTATGAGATTGTTAAGCATAGTTGTATGATAATGGGAGTAGAATCATAGTCACATATGAGTAATAGAAGCTTTCAAATGAAGCCCAATGCAATTTTCAACATTGCTGAAAATTGGATAACTAATTGAATCCTCCATTAGAAGGATACCCCATAGACAAAAAAAATATCAACTAAAAACTGTGAGAAAATCAAGCACTATGTCTGTATGCAAAAAAAAAAAAAAAATAGTTGCAAATAGAGTATAGAATCAACTGTTATAAACCGAATGATATCAAATAGTGTCACAGTAGATGACAGCATAAAGGAGGACTTAAATGGATATCTAGGCATATGCTACAAGTTAAAGAGAGTAAAGATCTGGAGATAAATTCCTCTTGTTTTTGACTCTAAATTTTACTGTTGCACTTTATTCTACTATATAAAATTTTTTCCAAGTCCTTAAAATATATGTCTATGATTCTCCCTCGAAGACATATCTTACATCAAATTACGAACTCTATAATAATATCTTCAAGTGGTTTCATTACAAAACCACTTTAACATTTTTCTGTGGGCACACAACCTACTCGGCAACATATTCAATTCATTACTACTAATGCATATTACCACCACTCGAACTCTATCTTCTAGCGAGTCCAACGCTATGATGCACCAACACAAAAAATAAGTCGTCCGATATATATCAGATACAGACACGCCTCTGACACGTGTCAGACACAATTGAGAAGTGCCCGATTAAAATAATATTAAAAAAATTAAGAGACACTGTATCCTAAATAATTAAATTAAAATCATATAAAAAATATTTTAAATATAGTTTTTTATATTTTAAATTATTATAGAGAGCTTTAAAAATTTAGAGAATGAGATTTAACTAAAAAAAAGAATAATAAGGTATTTTTATTATAGATAATTAAAATTATAAAAAAATATAATTAAATTTATAAATTTAGAATTAATAATAAATTTTATTCACTAAGATTATTAAAGTACAATAAAATAAATTACTTAAGTAATATATATATATATATATATATAAATAACTTATTTTTTTATTATTTTTAATATTTAATTTATACATATTATTCTTAATTATTATTATAATACCGTGTTCAATGCATGTACGTATTTCATATTTTTAAAAATAGAAATGTCCTATGTTCGTGTCCATGTATTCGTGTATGTGCATCATAGGTCGGATGTTAGGGCTCCTTGGAGGATACAAGTAGGATTTCTTATTCTATGAATATTGTAACCTTAGCTTAAAGCTTCTGTACTTGCAAAGTTCCAAGAGAAAATCCTCCCAAATTTGAAGAAACCACAGGCCTCAAGGGGTGAAGGTGAATAAGAAG
This sequence comes from Cymbidium sinense, assembly GCA_021442155.1. Taxonomy (NCBI): domain Eukaryota; kingdom Viridiplantae; phylum Streptophyta; class Magnoliopsida; order Asparagales; family Orchidaceae; genus Cymbidium; species Cymbidium sinense. The sequence goes on from CM038222.1 coordinate 95,822,770, forward strand.
AATACAAATGAAGAAGCATTACCGTCATTGATTGCCTTAAGAAGCAGAAAGCCATCTTTAAGAATAGAGAGAAGCTTTACCATCATTTGTTTTATTTATATTTTGATCTAAAATAAAATATTTTTTATAGTGATAATTATTTCTAAGGGAATTCAAAAACATCTAAAAATCCACCCCAAATAGATCCTATGAACATGAGATCTGAAAGAAATATAGTTCAAGCACTTCCATGAAGGAAGCATGTTAAGTAGCTGTGTAAGAAACAAATTTCATTTAACTTCTTAGATTCTCTCCGCGAGTTTTTGCCTATCCAGTTAACGCAAGCGCATGTCCAACTCACAACTTCTCACATACAAAGCACAAATTTCAAAATAAAATAAAAGGGAGGAAAGAGAATTAGTAACAAGAGACAGGTAGATAGGGCTGTTATCGAGTCAAGTTTAGGGTCATATTCGACTCAAAATAATTTGAGTCAGCTTGGAATGAATCATGGCTCGATTTTGAGCTGGCTCGTTTCATAATCGAGCTGATTTAAAATCATAATTGTTTTTTTTTTTGTCTCTAAAATGATATGAACTGATTTATTTTAATTGAATCAGTTGGAATTTAAATCTTTTGATTTTTTTTTTATTTTTTTAATATTTATAATAGAAATTGTATTAAAACATACATTTTTAAATGACAACAATAACAAAAATAACATATACCTCTTGGATTACATATATTTTAATAAAAATGTTTACAATTACAAAAATAAATAAATACATTATATAAACTATTCTAATACAATACAAATTTATAACTTCCATCCCTTTGCTATACATTACAATATAAAAAATGTATAAAAATAAACATTGATTTTAATCCCTCAACAGGTCATCGAATATCTCTGCTACAACATATGAAACTCAAGAAAAAGATTAGAAAAAAAGTTACATGTAAAAAAAAGAAATAAATGATATATATATATATATATATACACTAGTATATACTAGTAATATTACACGTACACATAAGTGAATAATATTTTAAAAATTAAAAATACTTTAAGAATTAATTTCTCTAAAAAAGTTTCTTTAAAATAAATTTATATTTTCAATGATAAATCAAAATTTTTTTTAGATAATTATAAAGGTATATATCATATTACATGATTAGTTTGGATGATAAAATATTTTGAAATATTTTCATATTGAGAATATAGGTTAAATATCTTTTAAATTCATAATAATATCAAAAATTATAATTCAATATAATATTTAACTATATATAAATTTTATATAAAGACAAATTTGAGCTTATTATTTTGAACGCTTAATTAAAAAATATATTTACATGATAAGATGAAAATCAGTAAAATATAAGATCTTTTAAGATAATGAATTAAGCATATATTAAATTAATAATCTATAGTGTTCTAAATTTGTAAGTGAAAATAAATTTAGTTTTGTTATTAGGATTTTATAAATAAATAATTTTATATATCTCATCAATATTAGGAAAACATTTTATTATCTCATAATGTTGTGCAGTTTAAATATTAATGAGCATATATAAAATTTGAATTCTATATATATTTCAATTTCTAAATTTAAGATGAAAAAATTATCTATCAAATTAATAATATTGTGCAGTCTAAATGCTAATGAGTTATTATGAATAATTATCCATTTAGTTGATCATATAAAGTTATTGATTATTAAATCACAATATTAAATTAATAATCATCTATGATGTTCTCAATTTGTAAGATAAAAATATATACTTTATATAGGTCTTAGGATTGAATTAATTAATATGCAAATTATATAATCACAAATATGAGGATCTCATTTTGTTATCTCATAATCTTGTGTAGTTTAAATATTAATAATTACAATTAAAGTTTGAATTCTATTTCTCTTTCAATTTCTAAATTTGTGATTGAAGAATTATCTTTATTGTTAATCATATTAAGGTATTGATGAATTTTTACTTTTTAATAATCCGAGTTTACTTTAATTATATATAGAGTTTATTCCTAAAAATTTAAAAATAAAATATATAAATTATCCAAAAATATTTAAGATATTCAACATATAAAGAATAAAAAATTATAATATACTAAGTGAAATTATGAAAAAATAATATCATAAAATTATACATGACTTAATTTAATCATGCATATAGAAATATAAAGAATAAAAAAGTAACAATATTATAATAAAATCAAAATTTTAATATACTAAGTGCAAAACTAATTGATGTAAAATCAACAATTTGACAAAAACAAAAAATTTATTGAAAAAAGATATAAAAATAAGTGCATTAAAGAGATATAAAGAAACATATACAATACATGAATTTTATTTAACTAGTTAAAGTGTTAAACTATAAGAATAATTTCATATGCTTTAAAACTTGGTATTAACATGCAAAATAAATAATGTTGAAATTATGAAATTAAATAAAATTATTTTTATTTTTATTATATTCAATACAAATCAAATTAATTATAATTCAATGGTAAGTTTAGGAGATGGTCCACTTTTCAATTTGTACAAATAATAGTTTAATGTTTAGTGAATAGAGAAAATTATAAGCATATTTTTTTGCAATTTAATGTGATCGAAATTATTAAACTTCTTAGGAGGATTGCTATAATTGATATTGAGATTATAAGTAAATATTTTTTAAATTCATAATAATATTCAAAATTATAATTCAACATAATATTTAACAATATATAAATTTTATACAAAGAGAAATTTGAGCTTATTATTTTGAACACTTCATTAAAAATATATTAAATAATTATGAAATAAGAGTTTATAATATTAGTCTATATTCTTTTAAATTTATTATTCAGAAGCATTTGACGCATACATAATTATTTTGCAGAGATTATTAAGAAAGATATATAAAATATTCTTCTTAAGTATATAATTCTTTCATGAGTTAATGCTTTAATGCTTGATTTATGTAAAAATATTTTTTATATGTGTTTTATAATGATATTTTGTATTTGATTTAATTTTTTATTAATTATATATATTTCAATAATTAATATTTATCACGCAAATACTAAATCAAAATAATTGTTGCATATGGTATGTTTATAATTGAAATTAGAAAATCAAATTAATTTCCATTAATTATATATATTTCATTAATTAGTATTTTTTAGGCATTTACAAAATTAAGATTGTTGTTATACAATGTAGTTTTATGATTGAAAATACAAAAATAAATTAAAAAAATTGAAAGGTTATATAATAAAATGAAAGTAGATCAATAAGATATAATAGTATTACTTTCATAATTTTTTTTCAAAATATTTATAAAAATATATCTATAGAAGAAAATAATTTAAAATGTTGAAGATAAAATTTGATTGCAATCTAAATGTTATCCTAATTAAAGAAAAAATAAGAAGGAAATGATGAATAATTTCTTGACAAAATTGGTGAGCAAGAGTAAGAAATAGATAGAAAGATTGGTAATATTTATATTTAATTATATAACATAATTTATATGGGACTAATAAATGCATAGGTTAAATATAAGATCCTTATTTAAGTTAAATAAGATGTAAAGATGATTATTAAAAAAAAAATCATCCGCACTATTTGATGTGTAAGACTAAAAAGTAATTTGTTTATATCATAGTGTCAAATTAAATAGAGATCATTAAATCAAAATTATATAATTATGTTGCATGTTCTAAGTGCTAATAAATTATTGCAAAATTTACATGAATTATATATCTCTTAAAAGATTGTAACTTGTGATCGAAGAATATTGCATTCATTATATCATATTAAGGTGATCGATTGAAGTGTTTTTAAAATCCAACTTAACCTTAGTTATATTTATACTTTTTCTCAAATTTAGAAAAATCAAATATAAAAAATTATCAATAAATATGTAAGAATTTCAAAATGAATATCTATAAAAGAATGTTATTACAAATTATAAATAAGATTATCAAAAAATATGTGACTTAATTTAATCATACATATATAAAAATAAAAATCATAAATCTACAATATATATTATAAAAATAAAAAATTTATAAAACACATACCCTGATTGATGTAAACTCAATATTATGATAAAAAAAAATTTATCTGTAAAAAAAATAAAAAGAAGTACAAAAAGATTTATAATCTATGAATTCTTTTTAATGGTTAAAGTGTGTGAATAATTTTATATTAATAAAAAATTGACATAATATAAAATATATTATACAGACACTCATGATATTAGAGGGATTATAATTTAACTTTCATTAAGAAATATCTTTTCATTGAATACAAATTAAATTAATTTAATGAAATCTATGAATACTAAAAAAAATCTAATTATATTATATTATATAATAATTAAATTAAGTTAAATACTTAATTATCTTAAATTAATGTTACATATAACATTGAAGATTAATATTTGATTTCATATGTAACAATAATTTTATATACAAAATAAATAGTCGAGCTAATCAATCATGGTATAGTCATACCACATTAATATTAAATTAAAATAATTATTCATTATTTTGATGAAAGCTTGAGAATAATAAAAATATGCATCAAATCTTAATAATTTGTTAACTCAAATAAAACAAGAAAAACTAGATTCATAAATTATAGTAAGAAATTAAAATTAATGCCATTATTGAAAGTTTAGTGGTGACTAATTTGGCCTAAATTTTTAATTCTCACAAATTCATAACAAGATGATTAGGAGAAAAAATATGAAGATAAGAAATCATTAAAATGAAGAAAATTTGAGCTTAAATTATATTCTTAATTATATTGTTAATATTTTAAACTTCAAATCATGTATTAAAATTAATATAATAATTACAAAAAATTTAAAAATCAAATAAAACAAAATATTTATCAAATTATCACACAGACACATATACACAGAATTTCATTATCTAGTATTAGAGTGATAATTGAAAACATGGTAAAAAAATAAAAAATATATATATAGATATGAATTACCTATTTTTAAAACCCACACACATGAAAGATTTATCTTTATTATGAATCACATAATCAAATAGATTCAAAAGAAAGAAAAGAATTATAAGATGTAGACTTAGATAAGAATATAAAAGAAGATAGAAACACCCTTTCATCGCTAATGCATCTGTGTGATCTGAGAAGATGTAAGTCAGCAGGCTTTACCAACGAATGATTATGATCTTCTATATATTTTTTAACCATCCAGTTTCCCTCTAAGTCAACATAAAATCTAATCATGGCCGGACAAGCAATCTTGTATCATTTTTCTGGAATTTTGCTAAGCCGTTTAGACTAGCAGATTTCTTCCGACCTGCTTTTACACATAAAAAATCTTTCGATTTCAATTTCTTGGAGTTTTTCCAATAACTAGTATGTCCTTCCAAATACAGTTTATAGAGTAGTCAGATCTGATACCTCCATTTAGATTACAACGGTGGGGAGTCTCCCAAATTTGGGTCATTAGACATCACGACTTCATCATTTCATTTTCATTGCATCCACATAAATGTGACATGTAAAATACCACAAATAAACATATTCCCTCCAAATAGCCAAAGAAATTGAAAGAAATGAGCTAAATACCGAGAGTACAGAGAGTATATGCAAAAATTCTCCAAAAACCATCCAAACAACCACCAAATTGCTTCCACTGGAATATAATGAACATAATCTGAGTAATCGGGCCAAAAAAACTGGAAAAAAATATCTACAAAATCATTTGTACTCTCAAGAGAAATCTGAAAAATGTAAAATAACACTAAAAACTAACCAAACGACCTCCAAATTGTTAGTGATTGTAATGAACATACACCCCAGAGAATGAGCATGATACAAAAATAACACTAAAGAAGCAACCAAACAGTCTCCAAATTATTTCTAATGAATTTGTAATGAATATATTTCCTCCAAACATTCTCATAAAAATTGGAAAAAATGCCTAAAATACTTTGTACTATACTCTCGTGAGAGTACAGAGAGTACACATGCAAAACTCTCCTAAAAATCAACCTAAATAGCCTCCAAGTTACTTCTAATGGAATGTAATGAACATATTCTCTTCAGACAGGCCAAAAACTCATGAAAAATAATATGAAATTGGTTAGTACTCTCATGAGATTACAGAGTATACCCAGATCCTCAAAAGAAGTCCTCTTGCGTACAAATACTAAATAAAAGATCTTTGAGAAAAATTAACATAACATTATATAATGAGTTGAGTTATAAGTGAGAATCTTCAGAGTAAAGTAGAGAAATACAGAGAGTATAGAGTATATAGGACTGAGGAGGCGTCTTGCTTTAAGACTTCTTTTGCTTTGTGTTTTTTACCTTCAAGATGGTCTTTAAGGGCTTCCTCACTGGAAGTGCTGACCTCACAGATAGCACATTCCCTTTATGTCATAAGACCTTCCCCTCTTTGGCATCCCTATTATCACTACAACTTCATGGGTGAAAGGAATGCACCTATCCAAAAAAAGCTTTCTCATGTCCCAAAGAAAGGATTGAGGTAATAGTGGAGTGCTGAATTCTAATGACTTGATGCGATGAATTATAAAATATCTATTCTGAGTATTCAAACAGTTAGGGTGGGGTGCATCTCGAAGTTATCCTTTTTCTGGACATGGTAAACTTCAAAATAAAAAGCCAGTAAATGATAGTACATATGCAAATCAACCATAAAAATCAACCAAGTCACCCTACAAAATTGCTACTAATGGATCATAATGGACATATTTCCTACAAATAGGCCAAATAAACTGCAAAAATATTGGCAAAATCATCATCGTGATCCAAAATCTCTAGAAACCATCCAAATACGCAAATTACTTCCAAATGTAACCTAATCTCAACAAAGCCTGAAAATCCAATCTGAGAAAAAATGAATCTGCTCACAATCAGCCTCCAAATTATGCCTCTGAACATATTTCATCCAAACAGCCAAAAAAAAAAAATAATACTCTCAAAGTATGCATCTGTCTGAGAGTATAGAGTACAAAAAGTCTGAGAGTTGAGATAGTACAGAGAGTACTGAGTAGAGAGTAATGAAAATAATCTTCGGTCAAGAAGAAACTCGAGAAAATATCCAAAATTATTTATACTCTCAAGAGAGTACAGATGCAAAATAATACTAAAAAATGACCAAACAGCCTCTAAATTATTTCTGATGGATTGTAATGAACATATTTTCTCCAAACAGGCCAAAGAAAATCATTTCTAATAGAATGTAATGACCATATTCTCTCCATCCAAGCAAAATAAACTACAAAAATATTCAGAAAATTATATGTACTTTCATGAGAGTACAGATGCAAAAATCCCTCAAAATAATCAAGTCCTCTTGCAAAAGAACTCCAAACAGTGTAAGAAATATACACTAAATAAAAGAATTTCAAGGAATAACAGAAACAAACCGTAAAAAAATTGTACATATACAACGATTGAGAAAAATTACCAATGAATTTTTATTTAATACATCATCAACTATTTCCTCAAGGTCATAACTTCCAAATTCATTCTCCATCTTCATGGTTCTTTCGTCAAAAGAAATTAGATTTTCTCTTCTCTCTCGAGCTCGGTTTGAAAAAAAAATACATCCTAAATCTAGATATATATTTCTTTTAAATTCCTCTCACACATTCCAACGATGCTTCTTCTCCCGATATTTGAACGGGTTGGTGGTAGGGATAAGCGGCGTCAATCCATCATCCATCCGTTAAGCTAAAATGGGAAAAAAATTATTGGACATATATCGGGCTAGGATTGGAGTCCACACGTAAAGCTACGTGCAGAATCCGGACTTAATATTTTCTCCAGCCGCACCGGATAGAAACCCTCCCGGTGCTCTTCCTTCTCACCTTCGTCCTCCTTTCCAACGCCGAAGACGCTATACCATCCCACGGATACAACTACTCCTCCGTCCTCACCCCCGCAAGGCTACGAAAAGGCGATGGACTCATCACCAACAGTGCAACGACAAGATGACCAGGAGGCCTATCTTGCAACCCAGTAGCTGCTTTCTCACACTCATCTCCATGGCTCAAGCATCTCGCCTTTTCACCGGCCCCGACCGCCGAGATCCGAACCGGCAAGAAGCGTATGCCGATAGGCGTAGCTTGGACGAAGCAGATCGCCGAGACGCCGAGGACGTTCTGTTGTTCTTGAACTATGACGGAGTTGAGAGTGATCCCGGTCTTTTAGTTTACTGTCTAGGAGTATGTTTCCCGTTGATGTAGCATATACTTATGTGACCACTCATGATCTTTGAGAAGTTGGGCACATTCTTGCAGCAGTGTTCCAAGATCAGAGTGCTCAAATCTGACGCTTCACACCATGCTTTCCTCGTTAAGGATTAAGGAAAAACTTGCAACTGGAAAAAATCCGGGAGCTGCTCAGATTTTTGAATCAATAGGGATTGCGTCCCGATCAGTTTTCTTATGCGGCTGTTTTTGAGATTTGCACTATGAAAGAGGATTTATTATCATTATCAAACCATTAAGCTGGGATTTGACAGGACAGCTTTTGTTTATATGTATTATATGTTCAAATATGTTCTGTATGGTGTAACACATATACTATATAAAGATGGTATATAGAGACCATGAAAGATTGAATCTGGTGATACTGCTTGAAAATGGTTCTCAGATTCATGGCCATCTCATCAGAGCTATGGATGAACTAGAAGTTGGAGTTTTTAATGCTATCATGAACATGTATGCCAAGTGTGGCTGCATTAAATATGCAAATCGTATTTTTCATTGCATGCCAATGAGGAATTCGGTCTCTTGGAATACAATTATTGCAGCACTTGGCTACCACGGCCTTGGAAGGATTGCTATCCAAGTTTTTGAGCAGATGAATGCCAATGGAATGAAGCCAGATTCTGCCACATTCATTGGACTTCTTGCAGCTTGCAGTCATGCAGGTTTGGTGGATGAGGGAAAAACTTATTTTGATTCCATGGAAGATATTTATGGGAATCCTCCTAAGATTGAGCATCTATCTTGTCTAATTGATCTCTTGGGTTGAGCTTCAAGATTAGAGGAACAGGGTCATTTCCAAACAGAAGCATTCTTGCATAGGCTTCTTGGGAATCTTGATGTTGGGGTGGCGGTGGCAGGAATTGGTGTGCGAATCACATAAAAGCTGTGATGAATGTTGTCATGCTGCTGGCATTGTATAAATGTTTGAATGTATACAAATATGGTATATGTGATTTCATGTAAGTATGAAGATCTCGTTATGCTCAGTAGAGCTGATGAGTTTGAAGACTCTGTTATGCTCAATAAAGCTGGCAAATTAGAAGACCACGACCATAGTGTCGCAAGACACTAACCGTTATGCTCAGTAGAGCTGACGGGAATATCGAATAGACCTCGATGTAGCCTCCTATGTGGGGACGACGTCAAGAGGTTGCCAAATTTTGGATTGATTGGAGATTTAAACAAGAACAAATAAAAGTGTTGATGAGCTTAAATTGAGTTTGTTTGAAAATGATAAACTAAAAAATAAACCTACATATACATATTTTTTTATGCAAGTGTTTGAAGACCACATATGCTGGTAGAAATGGCGGGTTAAGACGCCTAGTGTCGCAAAGATATTGACCGCTATGGTGGTAGAGCTCTCACGAAGGTCAATTATTGATGTAGCCCACATGGGGAAGAGGCTGAGAGATCAAATTGATTTGAGAGGACTTAATTAATTTAATAAATGAACTTTATGCTCACAATTAAAATCAATTGAAATTGCAGTGTTTAAAGACTCATATAAATAAGTGACAGATTACAAGACCAGATCGTAGTGTAGAAGCGGCAGATTATCTCGATGAAACCACGAAAGTCGAATAGCCCAAACTATCGGGGATGGCCAAAAGATTAAATTTGATTAAAGCTTAAATATGATTAAATAAGAGTATTAATAAGCTTAAGTTAAATTTAAATGAAAAAAAAATGATGAATTAAAGTCAAATCTAGATATAAAATTATAGAAGTCTTTAAATAAGAAATGATCTCGACAACTTGTTGATTATCATAAATAAGAATTTTTTAACGAAAGTCTCCTAACAAGAATAAAATTCAAGTAAAGCTTATTATCTTAATGAGCACAAAACAAACAAAATTTATAGAGATTTGAAAGCTTGTCCTTCAATCAATGATCAAATATATAACCGCTTAAAGCAAAAAAATTTGAATAAGACTTGTGATGAACCTATGAGCTTCTTAAGTTTTTGAAACTTGAGAACTTTGAGCTGAACTACAAATATTAATCTAAATAATTGAACATAAAATATCAAACGCCCCTGACTTTGTAGCGAGAGAAGGTTAATAAACATTACATGCGTGTACATTTGTTCAAATTTTTAAATTTTAATGTTGAATAAATTAAATATTAATTTAAAATCTAATAAAATATTAGATCAATCTATAACATCTTTTATACCGGATTCACAACATACCATACAAGAGAGCGTAAAGCATTAATTAAATACATTTAAATACACTATGTTGAATGCTTAAACTTAAAACGTGAAGCTGGAGTTGATTCCGGTTTGGTCAGTTCAGTTTCAACCTAATGATGTTGTTATAGCTTCTGCAAGAAAATCTCGAAGCTAATTTTGTGGCAATATCTATCTCCTAACTCCCAATGATAGGGTTGATTGATATATGGAGATTATATTATCAAATATTTATTATATTCAATATTCTCAAATTCAAAATCCTCAATATAAATCTCATCTCATCCTATTATTAAAATAGATAGATCAATAAATAAATTAAATGATTTAAACACTTTGCTTTCTCAAATAAACTTTCTCTGGGATCTCAACTTAGTCTAGTCTTAACAAAATAAAAATCTAATAATAATATTATAATACTTTTCATAATAAAACATCTCGTTCTTTTTTTTTTATCATTATTAAATTAATAAATAATAAAATAAACAATAAACCTCCTGATGGTATGTTGAATGAAGATTTCAACCAGGAGGATACTTCATAAAATGTGCTTGCAACCTCAAATTGAATTAATCAAACTCAAGTATCAATGCAAATATAAAATTAAATAAATCATCAAATTATAAATGCTTAAATAAAATTTAATTTATTAAAATCTTAAAGCCAAAAACTCCACTCACCTTTCGCGATTGTTTGTCGAAAGTGACAAATTAAGAAAACTCTAGCTCATAAAGGTGTCAAAGTCAAATCAAGTACACAATTATGTTTACTCTCAAATAATCTCATGTCAGCAAGGATGTGACCCGTGTCCTCTAACTGCGTGGTTTGGCTAGTAGGCTCCACATTCATCGAGTCCTCGATTGGGTGGTTTACCAAAATACTATTATATTACGGTCACCATTATCGTACTTTCTAATAGCTCGCCTTTGAGTTGTGAACCATAGGGTGTACTTGATAAGGCAAAAGCCCTTGTTAGGTAGACTTAAGAGCTCCTCAAACACCACGCTACAAGGCTCTGACGCGACCCTTGATTAAGGATCCTTGGTCGGGTTGACATCTCCTCCCACTAAGTTAGGACCGATAACCCGGGATAAATGGGATCTAGATCGGGCGCATCATCGTTCCCCCAACCATCTGCTTTAAGTTAAATATAATAAATTTCATAAATCTAAATTTTAAAACTCTACATGTTGTTATTATATGCTACGCATTAAGCGATCTAACGACTAACCTTAATCGAAAGTTCTCTCTCAGTATTGAGAGAGGTAATTAACTATAGTTGCTTGCGCTTATAAGAAACCTGGAACCAGATCTAAAGTCCTCACAAAATGAGGGCAAAATTTCTCGGTAGTGTCTTATCTACTATTCTATCTGCCTTCTGAAAATTTCACCGATATTTAATCTATTCTCTTCATGGGAGAGATCGGTGGTGAATTTTTGGAGCCCACAGATATGTTTAGGAGATTGTCCACTTTTAAATTTGTATAAATAATAGTTTAATATTTAAGAAAAAGAGAAAATTATAAGCACAATTTTTTGCAATTTAAATGTGATCTAAATTATTAAGCTTCTTAGGAAGATTGTTATAATTGATATTAGGATTATAAGTAAATATCTTTTAAATTCATAATAATATCCAAAGTTATAATTCAATATATATATTTTACAAAGAGAAATTTGAGCTTATTATTTTGAACTCTTCATAAAAAAATATGTTTAATAATTATGAAATAAACTTTTATAACATTAGTCTATATTCTTTTAAATTTATTATTAAGAAGCATATCATGCATGCATAATTATTTTACATAGATTATTAAGAAAGATATATAAAATATTCTTCTTAAATATATAATTCTTTCATGAGTTAATGCTTTAATGTTTGATTTATATAAAAATATTTTATATATGTGCTTTATAATGATATTTTGTATTTGATTTAATTTTATATTAATAATATATATTTCAATAATTAATATTTATCAAGCAATTACAAAATAGATAAAAAGATTAGTAATATTTATATTTAATTATATAACTTAATTTATATGGGACTAATAATTGAATAGGTTAAATATAAGATTTTTATTTAAGTTAAATAAGATATAAAGATGATTATTAAAAAAAAATCATCCACACTATTTGATGTGCAAGACTAAAAATTAATTTGTTTATATAAGTGTCAAATTAAATAGAGATCATTAAATCAAAATTATATAATTACGTTGCGTGTTCTAAGAGTTATTACAAAATTTATATGAATTATATATCTCTTAAAAATTTGTAACTTGTGATCGAATAATATTATATTCATTATATTATATTAAGGTGATCGATTGAAGTGTTTTTAAAGTCCAACTTAACCTTAATTATATTTATACTCTTTCTCAAATTTAGAAAAATCAAATATAAAAAATTATCAATAAATATGTAAGAATTTCAAAATGAATATCTATAAAAGAATGTTATTATAAATTATAAATAAGATTTCAAAAAATATGTGACTTAATTTAATCATATATATATAAAAATAAAAATCATAAATCTACAATATATATTATAAAAATAAAAAATAAAAAATTTATAAAACACATACCTGATTGATGTAAAATCAATATTGTGATAAAAAAAAAATTTATCTGTAAAAAAATAAAAACAAATACACATATAATCTATGAATTCTTTTTAATGGTTAAATTGTATGAATAATTTTATATTAATAAAAAATTGACATAATATAAAATATATTATGCAGACACCGATGATATTAGAGGGATTATAATTTAACTTTCATTAAAACATATTTTTTCATTGAATACAAATTAAATTAATTTAATGAAAGCTATGAATACTAAAAAAAATCTAATTATATTATATTATATAATTATTAAATTAAGTTAAATACTTAATTATCTTAAATTAATGTTACATATAACATTGAAGATTAATATTTGATTTCATATGTAACAATAATTCTATATACATAATAAATGGTCCAGGTATAGTCATATCACATTAATATTAAATTAAAATAATTATTCATTATTTTGATGAAAGCTTGAGAATAATAAAAATATGCATCAAATCTTAATAATTTGTTAACTCAAATAAAACAAGAAAAACTAGATTCATAAATTATAGTAAGAAATTAAAATTAATGCCATTATTGAAAGTTTAGTGGTGACTAATTTGGCCTAAATTTTTAATTCTCACAAATTCATAACAAGATGATTAGGAGAAATAATATGAAGATAAGAAATCATTAAAATGAAGAAAATTTGAGCTTATATTATATTCTTAATTATATTGTTAATATTTTAAACTTTAAATCATATATTAAAATTAATATATTTATCAAATTATCACACACACATGTATACATAAAATTTCATTATCTAGTATTAGAGTGATAATTGAAAACATGGTATATATATATATATATATATATATATATGAATTATCTGTTTTTAAAACCCACACACATGAAAGATTTATCCTTATTATGAATCACATAATCAAATAGATTCAAAAGAAAAAAAAAAATCAATACTATCAATTGAAAACACCTAATCAAACATGGCAACAATCAACTCAACTAACGGACTCATAGACAAAAAAACCCAAATGAAAGCTGAACAGCAGCCATTCCTAATTGATTAGCCCAAATGAAAGATAGAACATAATTATAAAGCTGAACATCAGGCCTTCAATACTCTAAATAATACCAAAAACATCACCCAGTAAATGAGCCAGCTCAGATCAACCAACAATGGGTCAAATTTATACAATACAATCAGATTGAAACCAGTAAATGCATACTCCTCCTCCACAACATATTCTATTTTATTAAGCATAGCCAAGAAGCACGGATGGAACCAGTCACTTTTTTCAAGATGGACAAACTAATTATCAAAATTTCAAACAAAAATTTTTATTATCATTTATTAATTTTTAGGGTGGTCAAACTAATAAAATGAAAAAAAAATTATCTTTATTTGGCAAAATTTTTTATTGGGGGGGGTGGGGCAAAATTATTTTTTTTAAAAAAAAGAAACTATAATATAAAAAAAATTGAGGGTGGGCAATTGCCCACCCTCACTTACGCGTGAATCCGCCCTTGCCAAGAAGACATGATTGATTTATGCACCAAAATTTTTTTAAATCATATAAATTGACTGTGAAAAACTAACAAATCAGAGCAAGCATAACTGCCACAAGCAACAACCTCCTTTTACACAGTAAATTCTTAAAGCAAGCAGTAATATCCCAGAATAAGAGTGAAAAAAGACCACCTCACAAGTCACAAATTAGGGCAAAAAATACTAGCACAAGTCATATCCTTCTTTTAAATATTAGTTTTGTTGTCACAATTGTTTCGAAAAAAATAAGGTGTTATGGCAAAGTAACAAACAACAATAGTCGAGCAATGCAAGCTCGACATTCGGCAACCTGCAAGCGGCAACTATCAACCACAGCAAGCAACCGTGAAACAATGCAAAACCAATATGAGAAAAACTCAATGATAGGGGAATCCAACAAATACAAAAAAAAAGAATCAATTAAGATATAGGTTAGTGACCACATGCCAGTGATGCTAGATATAGAACTAACAAATGAACAAATCCTCATTCTCAGTGTATTTAGAAGTAACCCAAAATCAAGATACTGAGAAAATATAACAAATCTTATGGAGATTGATGATCTGAGATTTTGAGAAGAGGCAAATCTACGATAAAATAAAATTAAAAAGAAGAAATATGAAGTGCTTTATTTTAAGCTCCAACAAGAAAACAAATAGGGAGGAACGGAAATGCCAAGACGAACTCAAGAAGAGTCGAGACTCGAGAGACTGAGAGAAGAAAAGATTTGGAGACAAGGTTTAGGACAAAGCTACAAAGGTGAGACTAGGAGGAGGCAAACGAAAAAAAAAAGAAAAAGATATCTTCGTCAATAGATCACATCCATCCATAGCGAATCGAATGGTCTGAATCTTGTGGTGCATGAAATCACTGAACTAATTTAGGTTGATTTGAGCCCAATAAGATCCGAGCAATGGTGGGCTTGAAATCAGCTCAAAAAAGATAAATCTATGCATTTGACTCTTAACTTGGCTCAAAATACTCGATTTGATCTAAAAATCAATCCGATTTTCAAGCAAACTTTAATTTTTGATCAAAATTAATAACCCTACACATAAAAAAAAACTATCAAAAGAAACTAATTATTTCATGCCATTTGACCTATAGTTCTATCAAAATATTAGCCATATTTTTAAGTCAAATATAAGACAAATTGACAAATTTTTTAAATGTGCCAACTTGATCTGAGTAAGATTCTCTCACAATAAGAGTCTTCTTAGGTTCAATTTTATTTTATAAATTTTTATTTCTAATTTAATATCATTTTTAAAATATATTTGTTTGATATATTTTAAAATATTTTTATTTTTCATTTTTTTAAATAAATCAATATTATTTAAATATTTATTAAAATAATTATTATCATCAAATATGTTATGATTTAAATCAAAAAATATATAAAATAAAATAAAAAATAAAGAATAAAAGTGATTTCAAATGACAGCCATTGAGGAACTATTTTAGATCAATTTTGTTTTATATTTTTTTATTTTTCTGTTATTTTAAAAATATATATTTAATTAGTGTATTTTAAAATATTCTCGAACATCTTCTAGATATTTTAAGAGTTTTTAAAAATAATAATTATCATCAAACTTATATTTTAAAACAAAATATAAATAAAATAAAATATAAATATAAAATGAAAAAAAAAAAATAAATTGATCGCAAACTGACCTTAAAGATTTCAATATATACTTTGAGATATAGCACTAAGCATACAGTGAATTTCTACTTTTTATGCATTGAATGGTCAAGATGGAAATGTACACTGTGAAATGGCCTGTAAGTCTCCATCTGACATACAGAGGGCTTCAACTTGCAAGGGCTGTTTAATTGACTGTATTCAGAATACAATATAAAAATAATATAATATAAAAGAATTATTTTATAATTATTTGATTGAGAATTTTATAAATTCATGATTTTATTTTTTTCTATTTTATTAAAAAAATATAAAGTAAAGTAATCTGAAAGTTTTGATGTCGACGGCTGTGCTGGCGGTGGTCGGTGTGGTGGCGGTGGCGGGCGAGGATCGGCAGGCGGCGCAGATGGTGAGCGGCGCCGGCGGTATGATGGCGACACCGGTCACTATTACGATGTATTTGAAATTCACCCAAATCGGTAATTCCAAATACAAAAATGGCATTTAATGTATTTGAAATACATTCGAAATTCTTCACTACTGCTCACTCAAAAGTTAAAATATGTGTATTTGAAATACAGTGCACTCTAAATACACGCAACCAAACAGTAAGTGATATTGACTTCAAAGCTTGTATACAGCAACAAAGTGATATTGACTTTTGTGATTAAATTCCGTAAAACGTGATCATTTCTGTTGAAATGACTAATATTAATACCCGAAATACTCATTAAACTTTCATACACGCCAAAAATGTCCAAAGGGTCTGAAGATACTTACCTTCTGTTTTCAGCCCTTCCATCTCATGCATACAAACTTTCAGATTAGCTACCAAATATAGAATTCTTCTGCAATTCAAATTGACACACAAGCAAGGCCACATCTGGCCCTCCTACTTCAAAGAACGTTGAAGGCAAGAACTTCATTTCCTTTTAGAAAGTGTTCAGTAGGAGTGTAAAAAAGTCAAGCCGGCTAACGATCTAACCCAAGCTCGGCTCGTGAGCCATGCTTATCAAGCCACGAGCTCGAGCTCGAGCTCATAATTAAGCTCGAAAAATTTTTAATCTCGAATTTGAGCTTGATTTTACTTAGCTTGGTAGCTTATTAGCCGGCTCATTTATATAATATTAAACTACAATATATCATGTATCACATTATCGGTTTGATAACTTGTCGAGCTTTTTAAACAAGCTCGAACATTTGAGCCAAGCTTGAGCTTGACTTTCTTTAAATCATGTTGAGCTCAAGCCTGATAAGAGCTCGAGCTTGAGCTCGAGCCTGATAAGAGCTCGAGTAGAACTCGAGCTCAACAATGATTAAACAAGCTTAATTCGATTAAGTCAAAACTTGACTCGACTTGACTCGTTCACACTCCTAGTGGAGAGTCCTCACAACTAGCCTACATACTTCAAGAAACTAGGATACTTTTTATCATTGTTTTTCATCTCATTAGAATCTCGTAACCAAAATGCCCCATTAGCTTAATGGATAAAGCTAAATTTTTGGCATTGTGGGCTGTGTTGTATCCAGGAATGGCAATTCGAAGATTATTTCTGTCACAATACATTGTAGAAAATTGGCAGACCCTGAAGTAAAACTGCAAACCATAAAGGCATCTATCTATTGGGAAATATAATATCTGACCCACCGATTGTTGTATTACGAGAGAGCTAGAATCATTATTTCGCTAGGATTACCAACAAAAATTGAAGTAAACATCATAAAAACAAACTTTTAAAAATTTTAAACATAAAAGAAAACAAAGCAGAATTTTATTTTCGGAAAACAACTCTGGGAAACAATCTAACAGCGATAAGAATTGGTTTCCAAATTTCCCAATAACCAAAAAAGAATGCCGGAATAATGGTCCAATACATACAAATACACATACAAATGCCCACATAAATATGGAAACAAAGAATCATTTTAAAAATAATATTGTGCTCAGTTCCTTAACATAGTTGTTTATGATGAGAGATTTATTCAGAACGTAGTTATCAGGAGACTGATTGATATAGGCTGATTTAGCAATTGAAAAGAAGGACAGCACACAATAGGTTAGTGCCCTTAGTTTGCTAATATGATTTAATGTATGCTAGGGTTAGTGCCCTTAGTTTGCTAATATGATTTAATGTATGCTAGGGTTGTTCATTGTTATCATCATCACTCTAGCTGTACAACCGAGCGATTATATGGTTTGTTGTCTCGATTTTGGGATTATTCGCCTTCTCATTATCTGATTAATCGTTATCGGAAAACTCTTCAAAACAAATATATAGTTGAAGTTTTTTTTCTTTACTGGTTTCCTCTTTTGAGGTTTTCCATAAAATTCAAACTTTCTTGTTACTCTTTTAAATACGTGTATATGTGTTGGATTTCACAACAATAAGGTAAATTTTTTATCTACTGCGGTTTTCAGCACACAACAATAACTAACTCATAAAATTTGATATTTACAAGAACGACTCTTTTTCTATGCATAAAAAAATGCATTAAATGTTTGCTAGGGTCGTTACACATGGGCAAAGAGAAGCTAGTTCAATTCTTCATTTTTGGCCTTTTGTTGCCAAGTAATCCAATTGTAATCTTTAAAAAATCTTACACAAACTAAACAACCATAGAGTTATTATAAAGTGTTCGATGTCACAGAAACAACTTAGAAGTTCAACAAACACAGTACTGTTAAAAGTGCAGAGAACCTATACTTCACAATCACAGAGAAGCAGATTGCATCACTCAGACGAATGAACAGATAAGAAGAATGCTTCGGAGAAGTAAAGCATATGTTTCAGTTTCTGAAGAGTCCAGGGAGCACACATTTCAGATATAGGTGCTGCTTGAAGACATGGCTCTGATACCTACAGATGAAAAACTGATGAGAGGCGTTTTGCAAAGACTGGAAAACATATAGAATATTTAAGGGAAAAAAAATAGACCTGAGCAATTTCATTCATTAATCAGGTTAATAGGAAATTAAAAATTTTAACATCTTTTTAATCATTTATCAGCAAATAAAAAATAAAATAATTGAAACCAACTAATATAAAAAATACAACAACAACAATATTTATCCAACTAAATTGGTCAATGAATCCTTCTCCATTTTATTGTCCTATTATGTATCAAATTCTCATTTAATTCAAGTATACTAAAGTCATTTTTATCTTAACCATGTCTCTTTAGTTACCTCTACTTTTCTTAACATAAGGCAAATCTAATGTATCTACTTTCCTAAGTCATTGGACGGACTTTATGTGGTACTCCAGGCGTTCTCTCTAATCTTATTTTCCAGCTATTTCTCCAACTTTTCCAGACATACTCATTTCGCATTTTATCTCTAAGAGTAAAGCCACTCATCCACGAAATCTTTGCAACACTTAACTTAATCTCTTCTTTTTTATTGGCTAACATTCTGCCATAAATCATTCAGGTCTTACCACCATCTTATAAAATTTTCCTTAAGTTTATCTTTTCTCTCACACAATAGGCGGATGCATTCTCCAACCATCCAACTTGAATTCTACTAATAACATCTTCATCTATTTCTCCATCATTTTGAACAATAGAGTCTAAATATCTAAATCACTCACTCTTTTTAATGACTTGTTCACCTAATGTCACAACTGTTGACCTATAAATAATTTTCATATGCTTAATTAAACAAATATGTTGAAATCAACAAGAATTAGGTGCATTGTCATGAAAGTGAGAGTTGAAAGAATACAGATCGTGGCCGAAATTGATCGAGATGTCCTCCGATCGTGAAATCAACAGCACTAATGCGTTCAAAATATCAAAATAAATTAAAATTGATGTTCCACATCGATCAATTACCGTCCAATGAAGGAATAAATAGAATAGACAATTTCATGCATGTTAAAGTCGAGAGGCCTCGATGCTATCTAAATGAGCTCCTTTTACGAAACGGACTGAGCCGTTGTCGCCGAAACATTAAAAACTATTGAACAAGGCCTTTCGCGATCAATTCGGTCAACTGGGGAGCAAATATCAAACACGGCAGAGTTAAGTTAAGCTTCGAATGATTGACTTGACATTCTCCAGTAAATCGATTGTGAAACTATGACATTGAACTCAAAACATCAAATTTGCCTAGAAATGATATCCATATTGCATGAGATTAATTTTGATGAATTTTTCACATAGATATGACCATAAAAATAACTAAATTCAGATATTTATTTTAATATTAATCAAATTTTCTTAATATCTAAATTATTTCAGAATTAATTCAAAATAATCTGGGTACAAATTATTTCCAAAACAGTTCTGAGATCATTCAAATAATTCTGAGATCATTCAAATAATTCTGAGATCCTGCCTAAACATAAGGAAAGTAATTGATCCACAATTAAGGGGCCTTAATCCCCTATTTTTCCCTCTAGGTTCGAAACATAGCAGGATCGCCTCGTTAACACAGCAGCTTTCCTCTCGTTCAGCCGTCTCTCGTCCGCTCTTTCTCTCTCTTGTCCGCTCTCTCTCTCTCTCTCTCTCGCTCGTCCGTCTCCTCCTGTCTACAGCCGAAGGTAACTCTCTGCACAGGTGATTCTCCGATTCTCTCTCTTTCTCATCTGTGGCCCTCTCGAACGAAACAAGCTTCCCGAGCTCCCTCTCTCTCACGTAGCTCTCAGCCGAACGAGCCCTCCTCCCGTTCGTCCCCCTCATTCACGCGACGCTTCCTTCCCGAGCCTCTCGTGTGATTTCTTTCCCTCTCGAGCCCTCTCTCGCTCGCACGGGAATTCCCGATCTCCCTCTTTCCGTCTGTGCAAGCCAAGCAGCCGAAAGAAGCTCGCACGGGACCTCTCGATTTCCCTTCCCGACCGTCCCTCTGTCCAAGTTGAACGAACGACATATCTCCCTCTCGGTATCCCTCTCTTCCCGTCAGTCTCTCTCGAGCAAGGCTCGCTCGATCCTTCCCTCTTAACCGAGTGGCAATACACAAACCGAGAACAATTGCCAAACGACAGTTTTGTATAGCAGTCGATCAAGAATCCTCCTCCTAGCCGCATAGGTGATTCTCGATTCCTTTCTTCATCTTCTCAGCCCGCCCTCCCTTATTCTTCCTTCTCCGGCCTCTCCTTTTCGCAAGCGAGGGCAGCCGAGAGGCAACTCTACCATCAGGTAGGTTACTCTCGGTTTCCCCTCCTATTTCCTTACTTGGATTTCTTGTTTCGCCTAACACAACCGCAAGTCCCAAAATGTGCTTATCCCCTTTGTCGCAGCCAAGACGGAACTCCGTCATCAGGCGGATTTCTCTAGATTTTCGACGTTTCCCTACCTATTTCTCTCCCTCTCGGTCACTGCTCCAGCAAGCACATAACCCTATTCATTCACTGATTCATGTGAGTAACCACATCTAAAATACCTCCTGTAGTAATTAGCCATTCACACAGCTACTTCGTGAGTTTTCCTAACAAAATCCCGGATCAATCCTACAGGCTCATCTGAACTTTCAAATCTTACAATCGAAATGAAGTTTATTCATTTCTGATCATCACCTATTCAATCCAAATAATCAACCCGATAATCTCTCCTATTCAATTCCTTCTAGCCGAACACATGCAACATTATTATTGTTGTTGTTGGTGGATGTGTAGAAATACTTGAATGTGTAAAAGAAAAAAAAATTATATGTATATGTGTTTGTTTCTTTATGCAGATTTGAACGTCTCATCTCGCTCATTAGAGCTTGACGAGATGAAAATCGGTCAAGGTGTTTTAAAACATCAACCGTCGCGCTCATCAGGGGGTGATGGGTAGGCCAAAATTATTAGATGCAGATCCCTTATGCCGAAATTTCATCGAATTTTTGGGACTTAAACTAAAAAAAAATGATTTAACATTAAGTTAAATATAAAATATAAAATCCTAAAAAAAGAATGAATTTATAATTAAATTTGAAATGAGAATGGGCATGAGTAGAACCAATTGAATATTTGGACAACTATATTTGGTGATAAATGCAATAAGAAATTCCAATTAAATATAAAGTAAGCATGAACTGATGATGAGCTTGAATTTTGGCTTTTAAGCAAGAGTAGTCATGAATAAGGCCTCTTGCGAACGTTCAAATATTATTGCATTTTGTATTGAAAGATATAAAAATGAATTGGGTTAATAATAAGTGCTTGTAAGGTTTTTGATGGCTTGCTTACAAGCATAATTATATAACTCATCAAAGATTTTGACAACGACTATAAAAGTCACACTTTAAAAGAATGATTAGATTCACACTTGCATTCAAGACTAAATCTTATAAGATCTATAATGTATTTAATGTTCACCTATGAGCATTAATATGGTCATGCATGAGTATTTGAAAAAAATAAAGACATCTCATGATAGTTTATGAATGAACATGAAAATTTGTCATGAACTTGATGGGTCAACATAAAACAAAGAGAAAACTCAAAATAATATTATATATGATGATTGCTTGATAGGGAGTATAAAATTTGGCCTTTCAATGAAGGGTCAAGTTGACATATAGCACATATAATGGGTGAAAACCATACGCAAAGAGCTTCAAAATAAATATTATAGGATGTTTTCATTAAGATGTATGGAAAAAGACATTTGGTGAACCCAAATAGCTTGTTGACTAGCATAAGAATGGTATTTCAATGAACAAGTAAGTTATGCTTTGACTCGCATTGAACAAGTTAAAAAAAGATGAGGCAACTTAAGTGAATCTCACAAAATACGATAGTTCATTAATGAGCATGAGTCAACTATTCAAGTTTAGAGATTCAATAAATAAATTTAATACAAACGAAGATACAACATTTTAAGTGCAAATATAAACCTGATTCTACTATACAATCACCACCAGATCTGCAATTATTCGTACAAGCAGACAAAAGGCAATATTAAATTAAATTTTTACACAAATTATGGAGCTTCCTTCAATCCAAAAATTAGAAAATTCTCATTCTAATTATGATTTTCAAATAAAATCAATGATTTCATTAATTAGATGAAATTATTTAAGTTAAAAATACCTGCATGTGCTCGGACATAAAGATTTAAAGTGCAAATTTTAATGTCTGAAAAGGCTGCGTAGACTAAGTTGAGATTAAATAAATATAAAATTAATCTCATAATTTAGAAATAAAATTACCTAAATTACTAAATAACCACATGAGCCCCGACAATTATATTAAATACCTAAACTTAGTGACTGAGGATGTTGTGTGGGTTAGGGAGAGAATAATGATGAAATCAATTCAACCATTTATGACTATATGCATGCAAGCTAATGAATGTCGTCAATATTAATTCAAGTCAATGAAAGATATATATATTCAGCTCCATAGAATTTGATTACAGTAGGCCTAATCTTCTATGCTTGAAATAGAGTTGATAAGATCTACTAAATGATCAACTTCTAAATGAACTTAAATTACATTAGATTATAAGACCCAATCCTCTATATATGCTATAGAGTTGACAAGGTCTGTTATAATATCAATTTTCTAAAGAATTTAAATTACACATAAGTCATAGACCTGATCATCTACTACTAGCAAATAGGTAGAGTTAACAAGGTCTACCCTAATGATAGCTGAGTTAATTGAAGATATCAACTGGAGGGATAATTATTATCAAAATATTTAAGAAATTATATTCAATATTCTCAAATTCAAAATCCTCGAAATATAAATCTAGATCTGATCCTCTATTATTAAATTAATTGAGTCGGTAGGATCTGAAACAATAAAGTAAATGATTAAGCAGACTTATATACCCTAATGATGGCCGCGTTGATTAAAAAATCTCAACCGGAGGAGATATTATCATCAAAAGACACTTGAACCCTAAACTAATTCATCATAAAACTAAATTTCAACTAAGTAAATATCTGAACTAAATGAATTTTATTATTTAAATACTTAAAGCAAACAATTCATCCACCCATCCACTATCATTTATTAGGGATGACAGATTAAGAAAACTCTAGCTCACAAAGAAGCTAATGTCAAGTCAAATAGATCATATATTCAAACTCAAATAATCTCATGCCAGTAACGACGTGGCCCGTGTCCTATGCCCACATGATTTGGCCGGCGCTCCATATGATCGGTTATGATCATAATCCCTCGGGTGCTGAACCACTATATTACGATCACGACTGTAGCCTGCATGTTCCCAAATGGCTCAACCCTTTGAGTTATGAATCATGGGGTATATTTGATAGGCACAAAGCCCTTCTGTCAGCTAAGATGGACTTAAACTTTTCTCCTTAGACAAACATCACCCTAGGTCTACAATGATTACTTGGACGATACAACCCATGGCTACTGACAAGGATCCTTCAGTTAGGTTGGGTCAACTACCTCCTCTGACTAAGTAGACTAGAGACCATGACAGCCCGGGATGATGGAACTATGGGATCTAGATCGGGCACATCATCATTCCACCAACCATATGCTTTAAGTTAAATAATAGTCAATTTTATAAATTCTAAACTCCAAACTTTAAACTCCACATGCTACTATTATACGCTACGCATTTAATGATCTAATGACTAACCTTAATCGAAAGTTCCCTCTCACTGATTGGAGAGGGGTAATTAACTATAGGTGCTTGCGCCTATAGAAAACCTAGAACCAGATCTAAAGTTCTCACAAAATGAGAATGAGATCTCTGGGTAGTGTCTTATCTACTATTCCATCTGCCTTTTGAAAATTTCACTGACATTTAATTAAACTCTTTTAATCAAGAGGTCAGTGGCAAATTTTCAGAGCCCACAACAACACTACTACTATAACTTTTATAACTAAAATTACACTCCATATATTCAATTTTAGATCTACTTAAATGAAAACCTTTAGACTCTAAGGTTGACCTCCATAATTCAAGTTTCTCTTGTACTCTCTCTCTAGTCTTATCAATAAGAAGAATATCATTAGCAAAAAGCATACACCAAGGTACATTTTCCTATAAATGCCTAGTAAGAACATCTTTAACTAAAGCAAAAAGATAAGGGCTTAAAGCTAATCCTTGATGTAATCCAACTAAAATAGAAAAATATTTTGTTAATCCTCCTTATGTTTGAACACAAGTAACAGCTCTAATATACATATCCTTAATGACTTGAATATAACCAATATTAACTCCTTTCTTTTCTAAAAACTCTCCAAATAACATATCTTGAAACTTTATCATAAGCTTTCTCTAAATCAATAAATATCATATGTAGATCCTCCTTGCTTTCTCTATACTTATCCATCAAACCTCTTAACAAATATATAGCATCCATAATAGATCTACTTAGCATGGAACTAAATTGATTGTGAGAAATTTTTGTATCACATCATAATATATGCTTAATCATTCTCTCCCATAATTTTAATGTATGACACATTAACTCAATTCCTTTATAATTTGCACACTCTTGTGCATCACCTTTATTCTTAAATATAGGAACTAACAAACTCATTCTCCACTCATCTGGCATCTTTTAGTCTTTAAAATAATATTTAAAAGATTTGTAAGCCAAGAAATTCCTTAATCTCTGTGGTGTTTAAATTTATATATAGATTCGCCTTCATCTATCTCCCCTTTTCGTAAAATAAGAGAAATAAATGAAAACAGAAACATATATAACGTCTCTTGTTGGGATGCCACGCAGATCCGCAGATGTTCTTATTAGGGTGATCGGATACAATATTGAGAAAATGTGTATTATCTCAAGAGATAGAAATCACCACCTTTCAATGGACTTAATCACCTAAATAAGGACTCCTAAGAACTATGGGTCTTCAGAATGTACTAGAGATTTTTTCTCTACTTTATTTGAAAAAGTAAAGCAGAGTTTATTTTAAACCGAGTTCGTTAAGTTTCCAGTAAGGGCAAGCCCCCATAGTTAATTACATACTAAGGAACAGGATTCCTTAAGAATACTCTCGATTAAGATAAATGATCATTGTCTCTAAAAATTTTGAAAGGGCAAGACCATCAATCAATTGGTTTATTTTTAGAAAGTCAAGCAAAATTGACCAAGATGAGGGAGTTCTTATCGAAGCTAAATGGAAATAAGTAGGGGATGCTTAAGATACTAAGAAGCCTAGCAAACATCCCAAACTACCATATAGTTGGGCTTTATATTTTTTGAAATTGAGTTAATTTATTTGATTTGAATTTTTATTAAAAATATAGGGCTTACAATTCCATAATATAAGGTCATGTAAACCTCTAAGAGGTGAGAATTTATGCTTAGGGCCCACAAAAGGGAGAAGCAACCTCGAAATCTATGGATGGAGCTTTGGCAGCACGACCTAAATCATAGAGCGAGGGCCAAAAGCCACTAAATCTAAGGCAAAAATGGGTATTTGGTTTACCTCCATAAGAGAGGATAAACTATCCGACTGTTGGACTTACAACTGCCCGGTGGTGGCCGCCAATTAACTCTTCCTATGATTTTAAATTCATATAGGCAAGTCTTATATTTATGCAAGATAGCAAGGTTGTTATTCATTTAGAAAGAGACTAAGTCCTTAAACTTACTCCCTAAGAGACTAGATCATGTAAGGGTATGACAAATGTCTTAAATCTAATGTAAATTATATTACATTTTTATTTTCCTTTTTTTGGATAATCATTTGACTCAGGCTATAGGATTCATATGCCTAATGTATGAGAAATAAAATTATGGGCTAAAATCAACTAAATAAAGAGGTGTGTTTCCACCATGGCTTTTACAGGTCAAGCCAAGTTCTCTGGCAAAGGTGGAAGCCCTCCAATCAAGAGTGAAATAATATACTTTGATGCATGATGTTAGAAAAGTAATACTCATCCAACTAAGGGGTTACTAATTCTTTTATCTTGATTTTTTAGCTTAAGCTTTAGGTGAGGTTATCAGTTATTTATTTTTAGTTTTTAGTTGATTAATTCAGTAGAAGATTTATTTTTCCCTAAGAGCCTAATCGTCATCCAAGCCACACATCAAGCAAGGAAGAAACTAGAAAAAGAATGTCATCTTACTACATAAGCTAAACAAAAAATCAAATATTTTATAAAGCTAACACAAAAGAATAAAAGACCAAGTGTGGTCGGGCACTACCGCACAAACTCGAAAATAAATTGGGTAGCCGAGCTCTACCCTTATACAACCCGGATTACAAATGAATTAATTTATAATTAAGTAAGAAAATTCATGTTATGGGGATCTTCATTTCTTCTTTTTTCTTCTGTCTTCTTTCTTCTTTTGGTTCCTTCTTTTGGATGGTTGGAAGGTGGTTGCTCCAAAGGCCTCACATAGTACATAAGACATATCTTATCATGTAATCTCTCTCATATAATCATTCCAAAATCCTAATTATAAAAATTACATGAAAAGAAAAAGTAAATCTAATTAACACCTGCAAAATAGAGATTAACTAAATAAATCATACAAATCTCAAACATGTATATTGGACTTAGCACCCCACACATGGGTAACTAAGTCCACCTGGCCTATATGATCATGCTTAGTGGTATAAACACCTGCACAGTAAAAGCAGTTATATTTTTATTATAGCGCCCCTTAAGCATAATCCCTTGCAGAAAATAATGATTAGACTAAATCGTCATATCATTTATTCTACGCACATTCACCCTGACATTCAGACTAAAATAAACATCACAAAACAAAAGCAAACATCAAATCATGCACCGCCCTAACCTAAAGCTAGAAGTTGTGACTTAGTCTAATGTGTGTGCTTTAGAAAGCTTGTATGGTATGCTTAGTTATGACTTTAAGGTTTAGATTTTCTAAGTGTCAAGATGTTCAACTTAGATGGGTGGTTTCATTTAAGTGTTTAGTTGATTTGGGTTTATTTTTATTTAATGCTTTATTTAGGTTTGAATGAATCCTATAATTAATTACTAAGTATTGTAAAGAGAGGGAAAAGAGAAGAGAACTTCCCTTTCCTTCCCTACCTTAAATAATTTCTAAAATAGATTCATGTTTAATTTCATTTAGTGAATGTCTTATTATGTATTTTAATTAATCCTGAGTTTAAATCAACTCTAAACAAACATATTCAAAGAGAAAGATATTTTAAGATTAAGTAAAGTGAAATCACATCACAAAACACGCACCACTTTATTTCTTTCACAACATATATAACATGCATATAGATGAATCATAAGCATATCTATACATGCAAATGAGAAAGTTTAGCACACATTAATGATGAATGCTAAGTAATATCACTTCAAAAAATTTAGAAGCTTTATGATGCACGATTATCATTAAGTAGAAAAATGTTATTCTTTTATCATTTATTCATATGCACATATGTATGTATGAAAGACATAAAGTGAGTCTGATCTTCATTTTATCACTGAGAGATGTAAGGTACTACTACTTAAAGCCTTTACAACCGGTTGTCAGGTAATATACCACTTTCCTTAAATAGATATGCATGTACAAAAGAAATAAATGAAAAAAAGAAAGAAGCAAAGTTTTTGTTTATTTAATTTTTGGTTTGATTGTTTAATTTTTATATGTGAATGTAAAGATCATTCTTAAGTTATAGCATGGAAGAGGATAAGAGTAGATTTTAAGCAAGTGTTATATCTTTTAAAAGAATTATATACTTTGCAAATCTTATTCAAATCCATGTTAAGAGGAAAGAAAGGAAGCAAACATAAGACACATTATTTTATTCACATGCAAGCTTATTAAAAAAAATATAAGTAGCATGCCTTTCAGTTTTGATATTTGATTTATAGGTTTTGAAAATAATTTTGAATTTAATAGTGATAATAGTCATTCATATTTTTACTTTAGGCAAAACATGCAATTCGACATAAAGAAACATTTCATTTTAATTTTGATTTTTAAAAGATATGGATGCATGAATTTCATATGACATATATATTTAACAAACTAGGAAAGAAATAAAGTAATGAAAGCAATGTAAATTTATTCACCCTAATTAATTCCTAAAAACAATCCTATGAAATAAGAAAGTTCAAAGTGAATCAAAGTTTGTTTAATATGATTTTTGTTTTGAATTTGCTTTATGTTTGATTTAGGAAATATGAAAGAATGTTTGCTGGTCCTAGCTCATTTCCCCGATATGTGAGTTGATTTAGTTTGTTCTTAGGATCATTAGGTGATTTTTATATTTTGTTTAGGTTAAGATGTGAATTAAGTGTGTTAATTATCCCTTACCTACACCACCTTAACATACTTAACCAAGTAATTATGAGCCAATGGATGACATAAAATCACACAAAGAATTTTAATCAGCAATACACCTAGGAAGAAAAGGGCCTAATGCAATTGGCTCATGATTAATAATTAACTAAACTAAGAGGTTTCATTTAAGTACTTTCATAATCCCTCTCACACATGTGAGTTGGATTATGATTTCCTTAATGTACTTAGGTTATTGAATACCTAAGCATCTACTCAAGATAGATTAGTTAAGTTCTGAAATATTTTAGAATTTTATCAAATTAATTAGATAGGTAATTAGTGGATTAATCCTTAATTAAGTTTGGATTAAGGAAGAAAGAGGGAGTTTAAGGAATGGCTTAAGGAAAATATCCCAAAATTATTTCCTAAACCTTCTATTCACTTAAACAAACCTTAATTAACTCAATCAAGGGATTAAACCATTGATTACATACTTAATTAAGCTTAGGAGAGTAATTAGGAATGAATCCAATAATTAACCTAATTAAACCATTAATAAATCCCAAAAAAATTAGGGGAGACAGAAACAGAAGTCATCCAACTAAATATACATGAGAAGTTTGAGATTAATTAATGGAATAATCAGAAAGTAATTAACCTAATTACATTCTCAATAAAACCCAAATTCAAAAAAAAAATACTGTTCAAAATCCATCAAAATAAATTTTATAATATTCTACATTCAATTATCTTTCATATGTAATTTATTTCATATTTTTTGGATTTTTTTACACTTAGATATGAATATTTGAAGTTTCCTTAATTAATTAGATAATTAAATAGCCTAATTACACAACTAATCCTATCGGCGCCACGTGGAGGCTGACGCGGTGCACGCTTTCCACGTGGCACGATGAGAGTGGCTATTAAAGTAGTCACATCATAGCATGGCGTCGGTACGTCGGTCAGATCAAGGATCGGGGCAGTGAGATTAAATTCACAGTTTTAAAGGATTAAAACGTAAGATCTATGTGTTTTAATCATGGTCGTCCATCCAAAATACGGGAATGGACGGCTCATGATTCTCCTCTGATCTTCCCTACGAGAGATGGCCACCGTCCATCTTCCAAGGGAAGATCCGAGCTCGATTGAGCACGGATTGAAACAAAATTCAACCCACACCATCACCATGTAAGGGAGATCACATCCCACAGCTAGATTTTCATGAAGTTAAAATTCCTTTCATAAAGGACCACACCACATCTAAGCTAAGCTCAGTTTAATGGCTTACCTCACCGGAGGCTATTACCGGCACTCGATTCTCACTCGATTCCATTGGAGAAGCTTCATCTAGTGGAGACGAAGCTCTGCTTAAGTTTTGAAGTGTTGAAATTGGGTAGATCCTTCTATAGGCCAAGTCACCTTTCAATTGAGCTCGGTCTTGGTCAAGAGCACTCCTCCTTTGCCTTTGGAGCTTGGAAGAAGGTTAGGGTGAGTTCGATTTGATCCTCTGAGGGAGCTTGCAAAATGAATTGGCTTGATATAGAGTATTGGCTAAGTTGGATTTTCACTTGAGCTCCCCTGTTTTCAGTCTAAGAAAACTGAGAAAAGGGAAAATCTCACTCACTCTGAGAAGCTTGGGAAGACTAGAAATTGCTTGCTCTGAGTTCCTATGCCTCAATCGAATAGGGTAGAATGAAATTCAATTGAAATTAGGGGGAGTATATCTCCCCCTCGAGCAATCAAACGGTCGAGCCTCCCTTTACCATCTTGATCCAATTGAGCTCCTTGAGTGAGTTTGTTAGGTCGTTTGAGGTATCATTGCATTCAGTTTGGCCAGAGGGAGGTAGTGGAAGAGTGACATGTGCTCGAAATGGGTGGAGGAATCATTCATATGTGCCCATGTTCAAGCAAGTGGTCAATTTTAGCCTCAGGCTAGGTTAGGCTAACCCAAACCCAATGGGTTAGGTGCACCACACTCACTAGTGTCCACTTGGTCCACTAAGAGAGTGTCGAGTGATTATGAAGAGGATTTGACCAAATTCCAAGTGAATTTGGCCAAAATTTACCCTATGGCTTAGCGATAAAATGGTCATTTAGCTTGGGTTTCAATTTGAATATGTTTGATATGATTGAAAACTAGGTTAGGCCAAGCTTCATTGAATTTGGAGTTGATTTGATGTGATTTGGCTCATGTTGACCCATTTAGGTCAAAATGGGTCAACTTGGGTCAAGTTGACCAATTGGTTAAATTGGGTCAAACCAAGGGTTGGGTCAAGTTCACATGACCATTTGAAATGTTTTGGCAACTTTGGTTTGATTCAATTTGGTTTAGATTTGATTTTGGTTCATTTGATTTCATTTAGGTCAAATGGGTCAAGTTGACCAATTTGACCCATTTGACCTATTTGGGATAGATCATGGGTTAGTTTAGGTTTCATTGATCATTTGAAATAGATTGGTATCTTTTTTTCCAATTAATTTTGGTTTAATTTGATTTTGGCTCAATATAACCTTTTAGGTCAAGTTGGGTTCAAAGTCAATTAGGCTAGGTTGGGTCTAGTTGGCCAATTGAAGCTTTGGTCAAGTTCAACAATCATTTTAGAATGAATCTGACCCATTAGTTTCAATCAATTTGGCTTAGATCAAGTTTTGACACATTTTAACTTTTTAGGTTGAGTTGGGTCAACTTGGGTCAAGTGACCAATTGGGCTAGGTTAGACTCAAATGATGACTTGGTCAAGTTCAAACATTGATCATGAATGAACTTAGATCAATGGTTTCAATCAATTTGGCCTATGGTAAATTTTGGCTAGTTTAGGTTTCATTTTGGTCAAATGTTCATTTGGTCAACCCTTAGGTTTGACTTGGTTTGACCTAATTTGAGTGATTGATCATCTCATGATGATTGTTACTCACAATATGAGGCTTAGTTGGACTTAGTTCAATCCAATTTTTCTAGGATTAGAATTTGGCTTACTTTAGGTCACTTTGGGTCAAATGAGCCTAAGTGGGTTAAATGGCTTGGTCAAAGCTTGATTTGAGTTTGATTGAACTCACATATGGACTTATGATTGAAATATAAATCCATTTGCAAGAGATTTGAAATCAAATGGGCTTTGATTCATTTGACAATTTCAAGTTCAAAGGGTGAACACAAGTTTGATTTGGGTTTGATTTTTGAATTTAGTTTTGGTTTGGTGATTGAAGTTTGTATTTATATTTGGATTCATGATTGTAGGATTGATTGAATCATGAAGAAAAAAAGCAAGAGTTTAGCTTGATTTGAATTAGATTTGGCTAAGTTCAAGAGCTTGACTTGAAAAGCTTTGGTTGAATTTTGGTTAAATTTAAGTTTGATTTTTGGGTTTGGTTTGATTGATTTGAATTTATATTTCATTTATATATGTAAATATAAATGAAAATATAAATGGGTTATGAAAAAATTTCATGAGTTTGAATTGATTTTGGCTTAATTTGAACTAAGTCTATAAAAGAGAATCAAAGGACTTATGAAAGATTTTGGAATTTGGATTTGATTTTTGGGTTTAGCCTAATTGATTTGAATTTATATTTCATTTATATATGTGAATATAAATGAGTTGTGAGAAAATTTCATGAATATGAAGTGATTTGAACTTGATTTGAGCTAAGTCCAAGAGAAGGAATCAAAGGACTTAGGAAAGATTTAGATTTGACCATGGATTTTGGATTTGATTTTTAGGTTTAGTTTGATTGATTTGAATTTATATTTCATTTATATATGTGAATACAAATGAGAATATAAATGATATGTGAGAAAACTTCATGAGTTTGAATTGATTTTGGCTAAGTCCATAAGAGGGAAATCAAAGTGACTTAGGAAAGATTTTTGGAATTTGATTTGGATTTTTATATATGTGAATGAAACTGAGAATATAAATGATTTGTGAGAAAATTTCATGAGTTTAAATTGATTTTGGCTAAGTCCATAAGAGGGAAATCAAAGTGTCTTAAGAAAGATTTTTAGAATTTGATTTGAATTTCAATCATGGGTTTCAATTATATGGAATTGATTTGAGAAAATCCATTGAATTGATTCAAGGTTTGATTGAGAGTTGAAGTTGATATGAGTTTAGAGTTTGACTTGAAAGAAGGAAGTGAGGATTTGGTTCAAGCTATAGGGTATGCAAATTTTCCTAACACCCCAAAGACATAGCCTATTTTTATGGTTAACTCTTCTAAGTCTTTAGGGTTAGCTTGAGTGTCCACCTAATCCCTAGATGTGTCTTAAGACTAAGAAAACTCTTAAAGTCTAAGAGAAATCCTATGCCTAAGATGGAGGGGTTGAGAGCTCATCCTAAAACTGAGGTCAACAATCTCCTAAACATTTTCACACTTCTATTGAGATATCATCAGGTCCTACTGTTTTTACACATTTTATTTTCTTTAAAGTTTCTCTAATTTCAAATTTACTAATATGATGATAAAAATAAAAATTTTTATTTTTATTTAGGGTATTAAGGTTGCTAAAATCAATCGTATTTTTGGATCCTTCATTGAAAAGTTTATCAAAATATCTCATCCACCTATTTTCAATATCCTTTTCTAAGAAAAGCGCTTTATGATTTTCATCCTTAATACACCTCACTTGAGCTAGATTGTTACTTCTCCTATCTTTTTGGTTAGCTAACTTATACATACACCTTTCACCTTCTTTGGTATTTAATCTATTGTATAAATCACTAAAAGCTAAATTTTTTTATATCATATATTACTTTTTTAGAATCTCTACATGCCACTTTATATTTTTCCCAATTCTTCAAATTTTTACACCTAAACCAAATTTTATAATAACACTTCTTATTTTTTTTTATTTTTTCTTGCACATTCTGACTCCACCACCAACTATTTTTATTAAAAGAAGCTTTTCATTTTGATTTTCCAAGCACATTTTTAGCAACTTAATTTCACTTACTACTTTTTTCTACATAACATTAACTTCCTTATGAATATCCCAAACTCTAAGTTCTTGTAGCTTGCTCTTAAAAATATTTTTATTAATGTTCTTTAAGTACCCTCATCTAATCCTAAGACAATAATTTAATTTATTTTTCATCATCTAATCTTTCATCTTAAAATCAAAGACTAATAATTGATGTTGGGTATTTAAACTTTCACTTTGAATAACCTTATAATTATTACAACTTAAACGATCTATTTTTCTTATTAGAAAATAATCAATTTGTATTTTACTAGATCAATTTTTATAAGTAATAATATGCTCATCTCTTTTCTTAAATAAAATATTAACAACTACAAAATCTAATATAGTCCTACATTCTTCATTAATCACTCCAAATTCATAACCACCATGAATACTTTTAAAACCTTCTACCACTCTACCAACATCCATTTAAAATCTCCTCCAATAAATATGTTTTCTTCAAGAGGTATCTTTTGCCTTAATCCCTCTAATTCATTCCAATTTTTTTCTTTTGAGCATACATCCAAACTTACATGAGGAGCATAAACACTTATAACATTGATAATCTTAGTATCAACAATAATCTTTAAAGCTATAATTCTATCTCCGCATCTATTAATATTTATAATATTATCCTTCAAACTTTTATCTATAATGACACCTACGTCATTTCTAATTCGACTTCTACCTGAATACCAAAGTTTAAAATCTAAACTATCAATCTCCTTGGCTTTCTCCCCAACTCATTTAGTTTCTTGAACACAAAATATTTATCTTCCTATGAACCATAATATCTATTAATTCCATTAGTTTACCTGTAAGAGTGTTAATATTCCAAGTTCCTAACCTAATTCTAGTTTCATGATCTAACTTCTTTGCTCGCATCCATCCATAATGTGGGAACCCTTGCTTATCTAACACTGCACCTGGGCGTCGGTGCAGCAGCCCTTGCACACTTTTCACTATATTCAGGTCATACAGCGCACAACATATGTGCATCGTTGACTAATGGTGCCATGAAAATACGTTCTGCATGTTCAAAATGTATATTGTGGCCTGCTAAATTCAGCGTCCATTCACCTGTCCATGAAAACCCTTCTATTGTGATCATAAAAATCTCATCTTCATTTTTCATGCTATCAAGCCAGTTTGAAGAGCTAGAAAATAAATCAGTTTCAGATAAATCAGTGTTCCATCTATAAGATGTCAAAATTTTGCAGAAAAGCAGAATATTTTAAATTCTCATCATAAACAAAATAAAAAATTAAAAAAAAACTATTGGCGTGCCAACAAATCTATGTTTCATCAAAAGTTAAGATAAATTTGTTATGTCTTTGGAAATCTGTAAAGGATTCAGTTGTCACCTCTCGTACTTCCAAAATTGTACCTAGGGAAAGATACTTCATTCCAGGAAAGTTCATCAGTCTCATCAGCTCAATTTTACTCCAGAACTGAGCTGTATAATTGTAGACTTTCTTTAGGATAATAAGATGTCCATTCATTTTTGAAAGCATAATGTATTGCAACATTCTAAGAAATTGGTTTCATTTGTAGAACAATTTATCATAAATGGCTTATTTTTAGATAATTCTTGTACGTTGTTACTGAATCACTTTCATAACACATTGATGCCCTAACACTGCACAATGGAATGAAATAAAAGAGATCACTAACTTTGCTTAATTCAACCGATAACATTGAACAACACTAGCATTCTACCTCGTGGACATTCAAGAATAGGCATAACAGCTGCTATTTTAGAGCAATTTGACAACTTCCACACGTTAACTGAGATTTCTCACATACAAGTTGAGGGCTCTGACAGAGACTATATTCTTCCAGATCATCATTACAAGACATAAAGCTGCGCCTATATGACAATGTATATTATATTCTCTCCCTAATAAAGAAATCATGGTGAATGCAAATCAATCATATCAATATACATCAGCATATTATTTACAATTTTCTTAACCTTGGTAAAAATAATATTTTTAGGAGCTTCAATATTTTTTCTTACTTGTTTCCATGTAACAAGATTCAATGTTACTGGTCCTCTAGCTATATTACTATTGCATCCAAAATTCAATGAAAAGTTGTTTTGCCTTGTGCATGGGATATTTTCTCCATTTCCATAACTTTTTTTTCCTCTTAACATGCCATAGCGTACGAGCTTTTTCACCTAAATAGAATTACATCGTACAAAAGAAAAATTGGATAAGAAACATTAGACATTTTTTAGGTTATGTTTGCGTATAGAAATTTATTCTACTAGCAGCATGCAGAACAGAATCTGTATACCCCCGGAAGTAAAAGAATTTACCACTAAAAGAGGTGCATATAAAAATTGCCAATTAAAGAATGAAAAGCACCACTCACTTGTTTATCAAACTACAACTCTAGCCAGTTTTATATCTCCATGGCATACATAAGTCCTGTGCAACTCAACAATAAAAAGAAGAGTTAGTTTATAGACGAAAGAAAAACAATTTTGTGGGCTCCGAAAATTCGCCACCATCCTCTTGCTTGAAGAGAGTGGATAAAATGTTAGTCAAATTTTCAAAAGGCAGATGGAATAGTAGATAAGACATTACCCAGATATTTCTCTCTCATTTTGCGAGGACTTTAGATCTAGTTTCAGCTTTCCTATAGGCGTAAGCACCTATAATTAATTACCCCTCCCAATACTGAGAGAGCACTTTCGATTAAAGCTAGTCGACTAAATGCGAGCGTATAGTAGCAATAAGTGAAGTTTGAAATTTGAAAGATTTATCATTTCAATTTAAAGCTTATGTTTGGAGGAATGATGATGCGTCAATCAAGATCCCATGGTTTCGTCATCTCGGGCCGTCATGGTTCTCGGTCCACTTAGTTAGAGGAGACAGTCGACCCAACCTAGCCAAAGAATCCTTATCAACAACCAGGGGTTACATCCTCCAAAGTATTCTTGTAGACCTGAGGTGGAGTTTGTCTAATGGAACAAATATAAGTCAACCTTAGCTAATAAAGGGTTTTTTGCCCAATCTAATATATTTTATAATTCATGCGGGTAATGAATTGATTTTGGGATGACTGTAGGTACCTGTTTATTTATTTCATTTCGAATTTCTACATTTATTTCATTTGGCTGCTTGCACATATCTCTTTAAGCATTCCAGCTAGTAGATACTTCAACACACATACAAGTATCTGTTCTTTAGAGTGTTGTATGGACATTAGAATGTCTATGTTGAAGCAATGATATTTGACATAGAAAGCATGTCAAATCGCAAACATGGGTCTTTAGATACCCAATGTCATAAATCAAATGTAGATCTATTATGTCAAATATAAATTTAACCCTTTCAAATATTTATCATAGATCAAGTAGAGATATGTTCTATAAGACATGAGTTTGATTCATTCAACTGTCTGTCATATGTCAAGAATATATCTATTTTATAAGACATGCGTTGGTTCTTTCAAATACTTGCATAAATCAAGTGTGAATATGTTCTAACATGAGCTTGAATCTTTTAAATGTTTACATGAATCAAATGACTAAGCAAAATGTTGCTCCATAGAGTAAACGTGAGATTCATCTCACTTACATATTAAAGACATTTAAATTGGATGGATGCAATAACCCTTTGAATATGCACAATGGATCATTTTTGCTTTATAATAGATCACACCAAAAAAAAAAAAAAAATTATGCCTTCAAGACACCATGTTTTTTTTATATTTTTCATGGCATCATATGACACATATATTTTTTTTGTCATGCCATTTGATAAATCTTTTCATCTTTCAATGCATTCCAAATGACATGATACAATCTCGTGAAGAAGATAAAACTCTCCCTTCATCTTTACTTAAAACCATGCATATTTCATGGATCATATTAATATGGGGGATGACTTTTCCTCCTTTTTTTTTTATCTTATGGCTCACTACTTAGTAATTTCTCTTCTCTTTTTATTTCATTTCAAGCATGACATGCTCTCATTTGAAGGAAAAGCTTTCCCCCTCATCTTTCCCCTCTTTTTTTTTTTGCTTGATATCAAGCCCATTTCATGGGTGCATTTATGAAGGATGACAATAGAAACTAAAGATATAGTAGACTTTCTTCCCCATTTTCTTTTTTTATCATGTCATTTATATATCTTTTTTTTATTTTTACATGAAATGATCTCGCTAAGAAAGGGAGAAGCTTCCCTTTTTCCCTCTTTTTTTTCTTCTTTCTCTTTTACTTAAAATCATGCCCATTTCATGGGTATATTAAAAAAATATGACAAAAAGAATTAAAAGCATGATGGACTTCCTTCCCCCATTTCTTTTTATTATGCTATTTATATTCATATATATTTTATTCACATTTTCAATGACATGATGTCGTCAAAAGAAAGGGGAGGAGGAAAAATTCTCATTCTCCTTAATATCATGCAAAATCCATGGGCACATTAATGGAGTGACATGAATTTCCTTTTTTTAGCTTTGTCATTTACAATTTAAAGCATTTTTGGCTTTATCAAATGTACTTGAATAACATTTACTTAGGAGGAAGCTTACGATTAAGCTAGAACTCATTATAAGTAGGAGAGCGCCTCACTTTCATGAGGATTTTCTCTCCTTCTTTCTTTTCATCTTCTCCCATATCCTTTATTTACAAAATACTTTGTGAGTTTAAGAGTATCAAAGGGCTTTTTATACAATTGAATCAAATCTTATCATATCAACTCGTAAGTCATATTTAATTTGATGTTTTAAGTTCAATTTTACTTTTCAACTTATGGTTGTATTTCTTATATGAAGAATTCATTTGAATTTCTCTTTTTTTCTCCTTCCATTTTTATTTACTTTTTCAAAGATACGTGCATGATATTTCAAAAAGATTGTAAAAGAGAGAAAAGATGTATCCCTCTATGTTTACCGTTAAGGTATAAAATCTAATTGTTACTTGAAAATGTCATTTGAGCATCCCATAAAAATTCGAATACTTAAAACAAGTCATGTTAAATTAGGAGCTTAGATTTATAAAAATTTCGGCAACCTCCCGACGTCATCCCCGTGTAGGGGCTATTTCAGGAGACTAGACCTTCTCACAATGCCAAAAAAGACGTGCATGATAAGTGTCGTTAAACACCACGACCGAAAATATTGTTTATACACCACACCAAGAAAGATGTGCATGGGTTTTCAAACTATACATGTGTGGCATAGTATTTTCTTGCTGCATTGGAACAATGCGTACAAGTACATAATTTGAAGAATATTTTCTTATTATGTTGGAACAACGTGCACAAGTACTTATGTCACAACAATTTTTCTGGCCAAATTGGAACAATGTGAACGGGTACTTAATATTACAACACATTTTTACCAACTTATATTTACATATGCATGTCATATGACTACCTTGCTTGTAGGTAGAGTTTGTTTCACATAAAATCAAACCATTGATTTCATTTTAATCACAACATTTTCTAAATTGTCAAATGGCAAAGAAAGGTAAACTAGAAATGAAAGAGAACTGTTTAGATCACAATTTCATCTCATCATTCAATGCCAAACATCAACATAGGATTGAATGATCATAAGAATAAACACTTGCTCTACTTCTATTCTTCTTCAAATCAAGATAATAATATCACATATTAGTGGCCAAATGAAGTATTCAAAGATAACAATATTGAAGCTAAAGTTTCATTGTCAAATATGTCTTTGATAATTCAAGAGCAAGCAAAGACATGAAATAATAAATTTGTATGATTCCAGCCTTTATTTTTTAATGTACAACAAGCATGGATATTTACATAATCCTCTTCTTTCATTTTCATTTTAGTTCAATCAACCAAGAGGTGTCTTAATGACCAAAGTTGAATTGAATTTCACACATCATAATAGAATTCTAAAACTAAACAATGTCTCAAAATCCATTTCTTCATTTCATATTAGTTCCATAATAAAATGGTGACTTGGCAATCTTATCATTGTGTATGAGAATAATTTACCCAAATAAATAATAACATAAGACAAGAGAACCCAAACAATACCAAAAGGGCTTTTAATTGATGCCAAACTTATATATTCTTCACTTTGCATTAATTTTGTATTGCCAATAAGAAATTTCAGCAAAACTTATTCAAGTGATTTAACTTGTAATTAATCAATAAGTATGTCACATTACTAATCTTAATCAACCAAAGAAAGCTCATTTTGGATTGCATGCAAGTGAAAATTTGTTTTACTTTTCATTTGAAAAGCTCATTGATTTGATAATAAACATAGTAAGACATGTAAAAACAATGCTAGGACTTCAATCCATGTTCTCCAAATCTGAGCATATAGAATGACAAGTTAAAAGCCAAATCAATTTTCAGGATAACAAAAATGGCAATATGAAGCTTGAAGTTTGGCAATCTCATCACATTTCACTTCTTATTCATTTAAAGGGCAAGAATGAACATCATGCACTTGAGTTTAAATGATTTCCAATATGAATCACATTATAAACAGCAAGATGAATTTAATATGAGAACACTAAGGATGACCACATCAACCCATAAAGAATTCTTCAATTGCATGTTAACATAGAAACAAATCCAACATTTAAGGTCAACCATAGTTAGGCAAGACAAAAGCAAAGCTTGAGGCCCACCCTATTTCACACCCTTTCTTTTTTTATAACTCTACTTGTATGTAACACAAAATCACATTCGATCCAACAAAGTAGAGATTTGAAATTTCAAATTTAACTAAGAAAATACTTGCATTGTCAATGAGATTCAAATGAGAACCAAATCCAATATGAACAAGTGGTGCAAAGAAGCAAGCAACTATTTCAAATTAAATTTGGTAAAGTACAAATCTGAAATCTCATATTTGGCTAGACTTATGTTTACATGATAATGGAATTTAAGTAAAAATCCAAGCCAAATATTTGCCAAATAATGAAGATATGAAACAAAGGCAAAGAGGTTAAACACAACCCTTTAATTTTTTTTCATCTCACCGAACTGGATAAATAAGAAAATCAAGTCAAAAGTCAAACTAGACTTCAAGAAATGACAAGGTGAATGCCCAAAAAATCTAAAATCTCACTTTATCTCATTTCATATTCATTTAAAGATGAGATTAGACAGTAAACACTTAGGTTCTAATGATTTTTAATATAAATCATATTGTGGACAAGAAAATTTAATTTCTCTCAAAGATTAACACTTAGTCATCTTACTTGTCAAAAATAGAACACTCAATTTGATGTAAAGAAATAGAAAACTCTGTATCAAAATCAAAGCCCATATAATATTAGTATCCTGTCCCTTTATTTCTAACCCAACTGTCCATACTCCCGATTCTCCACCCATCTTTTGTAGCCAAAGTGGTGATTTGTATAACCTTATTCAAACACAATTATCTCATCCTCAGCCCTCTTTATTTTATAATACTGATTTGGACAAATTACACCAATTACGACACTTTGCTGAAAACTTATTTTCAAAGACCTTTTCCTAAAATCCATTGCAATTCTGGTCTAAAGATGAACCCGTCGCGTGTAGTAATTCTCGAATTCTATTAAATTCTTTTTCGATATATTCTTTATTTAATTTAGTCATAAAAAATATCTTCTTCTAATTCCTTTAATTTAAGACGTTTGTTATGTTTTTGTTCTTCTTTTATTTCAGATTGATAAGAAGAAAATTAGACTGATATGTATAACTTGGTGTGCAAAAACATCCATAGTGTTCTGGGCACTGTTGGGAATCTTTTTTAGGCTCTGATATCATTTTGAGAGGGGGCTCTACCTGAGTTTCTGTAGAGTTTTGTTTGGTTATTTTTTGTAAAATTAGTTGTTTTAATTCTTTTATTGTGTGTTCTAATTGTTTTTCTAATTTATTTATCTTTTGTATCAATTGTTTTTCTTCCATTGAATCCATTAATAACAACCTTCTCTCTGTTTATATCTGTAAACATATATTCTATGGGTCCAGCATGCTTCTGTATAAAACATCCTATATTCTGTAAACAATCTATTCTTATCATCTTATTACGCATTACTAGGATTTGACCTTGATATCTCCGGTTCCTATCATACTCTTCAATCACCTACTGGTGCTAGTGGATTTCTTAGGAAGATTAGGGCTCAACAATTCAGACCACAACCCTATATGATTACTTCAGAGAAACAAAGCACAGCCATTGTTCTTTTTCTACACTAGGCGTAACCAATAATGCGAATAAGATCATAAAAGCATATTATTACAGAATCAAGGTATTAATATAGCATTATACCAAACCAAACATAAAATATATACTTACAGACATAACATGGAGAAGTATTATTTAGCCTGACAGGCTATAATACATATGTTTATTTGGAACTTCTCCACTGGAAAGGAAGAGGAAAGCACAAAACCTTACAAGTAGCACACAAAACTTGACAAGCACACACACTCACTCTTTTTCGTTCCGCCTCTTTAACTCTTAGAGATCTCCCTTTATAGAGGTTGTTGAGGCTGATAGATAATTGGGCTCTTTTTCTGAATGTTCCATTATTGTTCAATAATTGAGATACTTTTCTGAGTGCTCAATAATTGGGATTTCTGAGTGCTCTATTATTGCTCAATAATTGAGATACTTTAGATACTTTTTCTGAGTGCTTCTATTATTGTTATCGCTTTTCAGAGTGCTCCATTATTGTTTCTGAAATAATTGAGATGCTCTTCTTAGTGTTATCTGACGTCATTGCTGTCGTTTTTCAAGTCCTTCTCGGAAGGACTGTAATGTCTGCTTCTTTTTGCAATACATGCATTGATGTAGTTTTTCTTTTTGTAGTCGTTCGCAAAATTTTGCTTTAATTTTGCCGCTGGCTTTTATCATATTTTTTCTAAGCAGATTTACCTATTTTTGATATAAGACTTCATGATTTTTTTCTTGTGTTTTGTTTGCTATAGCTATAAATAAACAAAGTATCCGAGCAATGATATACCCAGATATTTGTTGGATCAATTTTCTTAGTTTCAATCCACATCTGATATAAATCTTCATCCTTTTGTCTTTGGTAAAAAGGCTTTTTAGTAGTATATTTTGGATAGAATGGTTCACTACTGATTCTGATTTGTATAAGAGATATGTGATCTTCAGGTATTTCTGGATAAGTTTGAAATAATTTTATATAAATATTTCAGTGTTTGGCAACTGCCTGAAATGTTTCTACTACTTCAACGAATACCTTTGGTAATTTTTGAAGATTTGACAAATCTTCAAGATACATCATTCGGAGTAACCCACTTTCATATAATTCATAGATGATTTTGCTATCGATTGTACCGTATATGTATGCTACATGATATTTTTCATATGTATGGAAATATATTTGAGCATTAATTCTTTCTTGATATAAAGAATATTGTTGCCAGTTTTCTGCTATTTCTAATATGTTTTTTTTGTTTTTGAGCTCCTCTCTGGATTATAGCAGAAAATGTAATTTCTTTATCGATATTTGTGATGGGTTTTTTTTCAAATTAAGTGGCTGGAAATCTTTTAATTCTGCTTGTAATTTTGATATAGACGGTAACTGTTCTTCATTGAGTTCTCCAAGGAGATATTGTTTCACCTTTTGTAATTATGTTAGGATCTTATTTCCATATTCTATTTTGCATTCAAGCTTCCATATTTGATGCTCCAGTATTTCAAGATAACTGTCGAATTTATGGTCATCAGATTTGACTGAGTCTTTTGTAGAATATGTATCCATGTCGAGATTATCAGGTAATTTGTCAAGAGATAAGTCGGTATCTGGTTCGGTACTCATGACCTGCAAAATTCTCGAGTTAGAGTATCAGCTAAAGAGTTACGTTTCCCTTCAATATATTCTAAATCAAAATTATATGTTGAAAACCAACTTTGTCATCGTATTAATCGTTTATTTGGTAAAGAATCTATAATTTTGCCTTTATAAAAGAAATTGCAGTTTTATTATCTGTGCGAACAATAAAATGTTCATTTAAAAATAATTCAACTTTTTTGATAGCCTTTTTATTAGCTAAAAGTTCTTTTTCATTAATGTGATAATTTTGTTCAGTAGAGGTATATGTTCCGAATGCGTATCGACATAAAATTTCATTATTTTGTCGAATAGCTTTTAAGATTGCTCCCCAGCAAGTTTCAGAACTATCAGTTTCGATTATTAGTTTTTCTTTATTATTTGGTAAAGTTAGCTTAGGAAGTTGCTTACATCTTTTTTTAATTTGTTGTAACAGGTGTTGGTCATTTTCGTCCCAAGACCAAGCCATATTTTTACGAAGTTTTTTCTGGAGTGGAGCACGAAGTGAGGCTAAGTCTTGTATAAATGTTTCAGCATAATTAATACAGCCTAAAAAACATTGTAAATCTTTCTGATTTGTGATAGTAGCGAATTTATCAATTTTTTGTAAGATATGTTCTTGTAATTCAATAGCACCGTGATCTATTTTTAGCCCAAGAAACTCAATAGTATTAATAATAAAAATGGCTTTCTTTTTGCTTAAAGCAATACCATGTTTATAAGCTTTTTCTGCAAATAATGTAAGCTGTTTTAAATGTGAAGGAA
This sequence comes from Cymbidium sinense, assembly GCA_021442155.1. NCBI lineage: Eukaryota > Viridiplantae > Streptophyta > Magnoliopsida > Asparagales > Orchidaceae > Cymbidium > Cymbidium sinense. The sequence goes on from CM038222.1 coordinate 95,867,710, forward strand.
GAGTAGAGCTAAAAATAAGGATATCATCAATATAAATAAGAAAACGATTAAATTCGGAGAATAAATAATACATTCTTCATTGGAATATTTGAGTGCATTTTTAGTAGCATAACATTTCAATGATAGTGTCCTTGTGGGATACTAAAAGCCGTTAGTTCTTTACTATCAGGATGTACTTTAATTTGCCAAAAACCGGATTTACAATCTAATTTAAAAAACCATTTAACATTTTTTATTTGATTAATAAGGACCTTTTTATTGGGTAGAAAATATCCGACAAACTTGGTATTATCATTAAGTTTCTTATAGTTAATGACCATTCTCGCCTTTCCTCTTACTTGTTCAGCATGGTTTCAAACAAGGAAAGCGGGACTACTATGGGGACTTTGGATATGAGAAATTAGATTTAATTATAGAAGTTTGGTAATTTGTGTTTTAAATTCTAATTTGTCGTCGACGGTATATTTCATAGGGCGAACACAAATGATTAAAGAGGGATTAATTGGTTCAATATACGCAACGAGTTCATCTTTAGACCAGAATTGCAACGGATTTTCGGAAAAGGTCTTGAAAATATGTTTTCGGCAAAGTGTCGTAATTGGTGTAATTTGTCCAAATCAGTATTATAAAATAAAGAAGGCTGAGGATGAGATAATTGTGTTTGAATAAGGTTATCCAAATCATCATATGAAACACTAAAGATAATTACACCAAGTCATAAAGAGCCTTCCAATTTCACATTAACATAAAAATAAATTCAATACTTGAAACTAATCATAGTTAGGAAAAGGAAAGCAAAGCCTAAGGGGCAATTTATATCGCCCTTCATTTCTCCTTTTTTTTATAACCTTACTCACATAGATCACATAATCATATAAAAAATTTCAGATTTGACTAAAAAGGGCACTTGCATATCAATGAAATCAAGTGAAAATAAAACTCATCATTAACAACTAGTGTAAGAGAGCAAATATTATGCTAAACTCACATGCATTGACTTAAAATTTTAGATTTAGCTAAGAGGGATACTTGCATGTTAATAATATCAATTAAGAACAAAACTCACCATTAGCAACTAATGCAAGAGAGCAAATATCATGCTAAAGTCACATGCATGGACTTAAAATTTTCAGATTTAGCTAAAATATTTGTTTGCGAGATATCCAAGTAAGTTTCAATCCACGTGGAATAAACAATCACCTTGGATTTTAACAAATGCAAAAATCTGGAATTCTACTTATGCTAAATAATTATTTGCATGATAGCAAATAACCCAATGATGAAGAGAAGCAAGAATAAGACAAGATAACTCTATATTAAATTCAACATGACAAATCTGTAATTTTCAGATTTAATCAAATAATTATTTGCATGGCAACAAGTTACGAATTGATAGAAAGAGATCAAAGTAAAGCTAGGCAACTTTATGCAAGCCACATCCTCATTGATTTCCTTTTATTTTGCCCAATTACCCAAATGTATGTGCTATGGTAGAGCATGTGTGACCCTTTGATAGAAAAAATAGGAGAAGTGAAGTAACGTTATACCACAAATCCAACATCACATCTTCATCTCATTACAAATCCATAAAAAAGGGAAATTTACATACATAGCATACAATTCTTATGCATTTACATATCTAACACTTAAAGTTTGATATTTATAAATATAGCATCTTTCCTATACTTCAAAAGATGAATTTTACTTCAAAAAAATTAAAAAGAAAGAGCTATTTTTGTTATAATAATAAAGATTTAAGTGCTATGTATGTAAATATTTATGTTTGAGTATTAGATATATAAATATATAAGAATTGTGTGCTATGTATGTAAATGCCCAAAAAAAAAAAAAAAAAATTCAACCATCGAACATAAATAAAAGAGGGATTTGCTAAAATCATTTCGTCCAAGAAAAATGCAACTTAGGGTTGCATTGCATAGAGACAACCTGGAAGTTCCGGTTGCAAGAGAAGAGGGAAAAAGGCTTGGTCGGCTAGGGCTTACCGCTCGGGTGGACGGGACAAGCAAGGTCTCGTTCGGCTCATTGGAGAAGCAGACCGAGAGAGAGAGAGAGAGGGATAGGTGGGGAGGTGGTCGGCTCGATCGGCTAGAACAGGCGGATGGGACGAGCAAATGTGCTCGCTCAGTTGCTCGGTTGCTCGGCTGCTCGAGAGGGATGGAAGAGAGGAAGGAGTCGGGGCCGAAAAAATGAGAGAGGGAGCTAGAGAGGAAGTCTCGTTCACCTAAGGGCCCGTTTGGCGCAACTTTTTCCTCTGCTTTTCATTTCGAAAAGTAGGCTGAAGTATTTGGGAGCAGTTTTGTAAATCCCGTTTCGTATAAAATCTCGGTCATTTCTGTGTTTTTGCAACTCAGGAGTGGAACTCTGGTTGAGCTCTGAAATTTGGTTGTCTTTCGTAAATAAATATCTTTCAAAGTTACCCTCGTTATTAATTGAGTATATCGAATGAAAGCCACGATAATTTTATCTCTCGTGTGTTCGGCATTTTTGCATTTGCACTTCTCTATTCCCCAACACGTGAACCTCGAAGGGCCTGGAGGTAGGGCTCTACTGAGCTGAGCATCGAAAGAGGGATCCTGCTTCGAATCCTCCATCGGCTACTCCCAAATCCCCTGTATATCGACCAGCACTATCTGTCGATTTGTTCGGTCGATCGTGACGCCAACAGTGAAGAAAGGTATGTCTTCGCAATGAGCCGTTAAGTGCTTCTCTCGGTTTCTTTTGTAATTGGTCCATTTTTGTGAATGATGTGAAAAAGTGTTGGTGACCTTACTTTGATTTATCAGTTGTGATACTTATTTTTCTCGATTTTTCTTGATTTGGTTGGCATTTTATTCTTTTCTTCCTGAAAAAGCTATCCTGATTTGTCTACATTCTCGCGATTTTCCTTGTTAATATGTTCTTTTATGTTCAAATGCCAATACTGAATTGTAGTGAAAATTAAGAGCAGTATCAGGTTGTTACGTATGTGGCATTGGTGAGCGGGTGGTTTCTCTATTATACATCTGTTTAGATACATATGGCCATATCGTTGTGCTATTTTTATAGATATTTACAGTTAATGTTCTGCGATATGGTAAGACTTTGGCAAACGGGCCCTGAAATACAGAATATACATAAATCTTTTGTACAATTAGTTATTCTCATTATTTTCTAAGGGTTTACTAATGTTTTAGTGATTGAAAGCTCATTTCTTTTAACCAAAGAACAAGGAGAAACTGCTAGAGAATGGATTCACTTCTTTATTTAATGTTTTAGTGATTGAAAGCTCATTTCTTTTAACCGAAGAACAAGGAGAAACTGCTAGAGAATGGATTCACTTTTTTATTTAGTTCATCTTTGTTTCGGGTTCCCTATCATCATGCTATTAGGCTTTGATGCTTTGTGGTTCTTTTGTTGTACTGTGTGAATGAAGTTATCTTATTCGACCTTGAGGTGGACGCATTTCTCTTTGGTAGCTTGCTATTTGTGATCATGAAATCTTCATAAGGTGTAAGCATAATATAATTCTTCTCGGTTATTCTTTTATATTAATTTTATCAACTCACTTCTTGAGTTTATTTTGGTTCTTTACTTCATTTTCACTGAAGTATTATTTATATAGTTCCATAACAAGGAACAACAGTATGATAGTTTATGAGCTAGAAGTATAAAAATTTTGTTTGGGATGATTAAATTTCAATTGATGGTAAGTTTTATATTACATACATTGCTTTGTGCATATTATAGTTTGTCAAATGAGCAAACCAAGAGATGGCAGTGTATCTACCACTTGGGAGAGGGAAATCAAGATAATATTTTGTAATGTGTGTCTAAAAGAAGTGGAATTGGGGAACAGACCAACAACTCATTTCAATAAAGAAGGCTAGCAAAATATTTAATAAATTTTTAAGAGAAAACAGGAAGATAATATGAAAAAATACAGCTGAAGAACAAATGTGACTAACTAAAGAAAGATTGTAAACTCTAGAAGAAGCGGAAACGCAGATCTACTGGATTAGGGTGGGATCCTATAAAGAAAATAATAGAGGCTTCAGATGATTGGTGAAAAGAAAAACTACATATGAAAAAACACTTTATCCAACTCCTTTATTTTTGTTGAGTCTATTGCAAAGTTGAATCTTTAACATGTATCATGTTTTGCCTTGAAAATGACACTCTCAAATGTAGGTTGTGTCTAATGCAGAAAAAATTAGACTATATGATATAGATTCGGAACTATAAGAGAAGCTTGACATGATGTTTGGTGGTGTTGTAGCTACCGGTACTCATGCTTGGGCTCTTAGTCGGGAAATTTCAAAAAATTTAACTGATCCCGAAGAAGCACATTCCAATGAACTAAATGAGGGATTAATGTCTGATATTGGTGAATGAGATGAAGGTAGTCATTCAAAATGCACATCAGGGGTTGGTCAGCAAAGATAAAAGAAAAGAAAAAATAATACTACATTTATAAGATACCAAATATCATAATTGATTTCAACATGTGCAAGCATGACTTCTAGTACTAGAACCGTGCATGTTTGTCCGCTAATGTCATAAGCCGTTAAGATACTTGATAGCACTCATGAAATTTTTGACGATATGTCATTTTATCTATTTTCAGTGAAGCTCCTTGAAGACCTAACTAAGCGAGAGGCTTTTCTAACAATGGTGTCTGAGCAAAGAGCTCATTATCTTCGCTATTTTCTGAACAATAATGATGTCTAAATATTTATAACTAGCTTTGACTATATGTTTTTTATTTACATAGCAAAGCTCGTGAAATATTGCATGTTTGTACTTTAATTTCGATTTTCTGTTTTGATTATCTTTTTGCACTGCTGGTCATCATATTTAATTTTATATACACGCTCGTAAAACATTAGTAACTCTGTACATATCTCTTTAGGGTTTATTCGACATAGTATTTATTTCTGGTGTCTTATAATGTAGTAGGTTGCAAATTTATGGAGACAATAAAGATTAATGAGCTACTAGAAATGGCTCAACACATCTGTTATTGCAACGACGACATACTTCATAAATGAATTTTATGAGATATATATTTGAAAGAATTCATGTATGACCTCATCTCACATTGGAGACAAATGGATTAGGGAACTATTAAGAGGTCACCCTACTAAGTTTCATAATGTATTTCGGATGTCAAAAATAATTTTTATTAACCTTCTGCATGAACTTGAAGCTTCTCATGGGCTTCATGGTTCATCCAAGACATGCACGTGAGAAGTGCTAGCTATAACTTTATATATTCGTCACACAATGAATCAGTACGAGTAACGTGAGAACGCTTTCAGCATTCCTCAGAGACTATTAATAGATACTTCTCTGTGTGTTTAGATGCATTAGTAAGCTTGGTCAAAAATATTGTGAATCCAGTTGATCCAACTTTTAAAATTACTCCACCGAAAATATATAACGATGTTAGATACATGCCATTTTTTAAGATACACATGTTATGCCTTTTTTCTTGTTATGTCTTTTTCCTTGTTATGATGTTTCTCTTAAAAATTTTTTCTAAATAGAGTCAAGTGCATGGCAGGATTATATTGGAGCACTCGATAGAACACATGTTGATGCTCGTGTTTCTAACAGCGAGAAAGTCGCATATATCGGGCTTTGTGGATCACCGACGCAAAATATTTTGGCGGTATGCGATTTCAACATGTGTTTTACTTTAATAATGGCTGAATGAGAGGGTACTGTACATAACAGTCGTATATTCAAATATGCAACATGTAGACGAGAGTATAATTTTTTAATGCCGCCCCTAGGTTGGCAGTTTAGCAAGAAAGAATTGTCTAAAGCAATTCATTTGAATTAATCATATTTTTATCATCGTTAGGAAAATATTACCTCGTTGATGGTGGATATCTAATGCAGCTAGGATTTCTTAAGTCATTTCTGGATACCAAATATCATATCCTTGATTTTGAGAGGAGCTATCAAGTAGTACGAGGGCGAAGAGAAATGTTCAACAAGCGACACTCTTCATTACGAGGTGTTATTGATAAGACTTTTGGAGTTTGAAAGAATAAGTGAGTTATTCTACGTGACATGCAAATATATTCATGTCAAAAATAAGTGAAGATAATAGGGGCAACAACGACTTTACATAATTATATACGACGACATTCTTCTCGAGATGATATTGATTTTAACGTCGTAGACAATGATCTAACATTTGTATATCCTGAAGCATATGAATATCGAATGGGCCAACAATCTGTTGAGAGTGATTTAGTTGTGAATGATAGTAAGACACAATATGGAGAAGGGGTTGAGGAAATAAAGCAACTGAAAGAACATATTGCTAACGCTCTAATGAATATGTAAAACAATCTTTACTTGTGAGAGAACATAGTGAGACTCAATTTTGTTGAAGCTGATGAGTGCACATAATATGGCCATCCTTTTTTATATTTTTTTAGTTAATGTTTAGGATTATGAAATGCCTTATCATTACATTGTGTATCCCAGTTCATTTTATAGTTTATACAGTTAAGAATGTGATCTTTAGGTTTTATTTTCTAGTTTTGATTGTGGAGGTTTTGTTTTCTAATTATGTTCTGTTGGCCACTTTCAAATTATGCTTATCTTTTGGTGTTGTCCTATATGGTGGTGGCTTTGCTTGGTGGAGGCTATTTTCTGATTTGGTTGGCTTGGTGGAGGCTATTTGGTGGATGTTGTCTTCTGTGGGATGTTGCTCTGGGTTTGGGTGGTCTGGTTTAGTGGATCCTCGGTGTTTCTCTGGGATTTGGATTTGGCCTCCCTTCAGGTTGTTTTTGCTGTCTCTAGTGTTGCTGCTTGTGTTTTAAAGTTGTCCTATATGAAGGTGGCTTTGTTACTCTTCTTTCATTTACTACTTGTGCTCCTGATGCTGGTGAATGGCTTGTCTTTTTGGGCCTTTATCCGAATTGTTTTTCTTTGGCTTTTTTTTATTTAGTTGGCTTGGTGGAGGCTATTTTCTGTGGGATGTTGCTCTGGGTTTGGGTGGTCTAGTTTGCTAGATCTTGGATGTTTTTCTAGGATGTGAATTTGACCTCCTTTCGAGTTATCTTTGTTGTCTGTGGTGCTGGTACTTGTCTTTTGGTGTTGTCTTATATGGTGGTGGTTTTGCTGCTCTTCTTTTATTTACTATAGCTGCCCTTGATGTTGGTGAATGACCTGTCTTTTTGGGTTGTTCGTTGGATGCTTTTCTTTGGCTTTTTTCTGATCTGGTTGTCTTGGTGGAAGCTGTCTAGTGGAGGCTATTTTTTCTGCTTTGTTGTTATAGAATATGTGGGTGGTTTGGTTTGTTTGATTTTAGATGTTTTTTTTAATGTGGATTAGTCCTCCAGAATTTTGTTGTCTCTGGTGTTACTGCCTGTGTTTTGGTGTTGTCCTATGCGGTGGTGGCTTTGTTATTGTTCTTTCATTTCCAACTGCTCCTCCTCATGCTGGTGGGTGGTCTGTCTTTTTGAGCCTTTGGTTGGTTGGATGGCTTCTTCACCTGATAGCTTTTTGTGAGGTTACTTGGTTGTGATGACTTTGATGTTTTAATTCATCTTCTCTCGCACTAGTAGATTTATATGTGGTTATAACCCTTCTTAACGAAGTTTGGATGCTCACATATATTGTTGCTCATTGAGATGATTTTAACTGAGCTTGAGCCTTTTCTTCCTTTGTTTTATATCCTTGCTTTCAGTGTTTGTTTCTCATTTGTTTTTGCTTATCTTTTCTTTAGTATCTTACAGGTTCTTTTACAGGTTTTAGGGTCTTGCAAATGGTTTTATCTTTCCTCATATGGATCTAGTGTTGTTGCTGAGTTGGTCTTTTTTCTTTTTTCTTTAATATATTATTGTATTAGTTAGGGGATTTATCGCTTTTGGTTTAATATAGCTTTTTTGGCATTAGTTTAGAGATTTATCCCCTTTAAGGACTTTGTATTTCTTTTTTATGGTAATAACATTCCTATCATTTTATTTGCTTAAATGTCTTCAACATTCACTATGAAACCATCTGAGTTAAGAGCAGTATGTTTCTTTATGATAAATCATGTTTCAATATCTTATCATGATTCATATGTTTTTACTAAACTTCTAAATATGCTAATGGCATAAGACAAAAAGTGCTTGCTAATCTGTATTAAATTTTCTATATACATAAATGTTAATTTATATATGCTAATACTTTTTCTTTGTTTACATCAACATGGCTCAGCAAATATGAACTCAAGGAGTTTCAGTGCCTCTAGAATTGTGAACTGTAACTGTAGTTTACAATATTGCGTATTCACTTCACGTCGAGAAGACAACTATTGAGGGAAATTTTATAAGTGTCCTCCAAATCGAACACTGGATGACTGTAATTTTGTTAGATGGGCTGACGATTATGAAGAGACAACTGCAGATAGTGATCATGTTTGAAGAAGAGCTTTGGAAAATAAATTTTCTAAGAGACTTGACCACTTGGATATAAAGTTTAATATTGTGTTGGCATTACTAGTCGCAAATGCTATCCTAATTTTCATATTATTTAGTGTAATGTGATGTGTTAAATTCATATGTCAAATTTTAGACTTATGAGTATGTATGAATTTCGAAAATTTAAATTTTCTTATTCTGTTGATGTTATCTTATGAGTATATATGACCATAAGGGCATAATTATATTTTTTTCTTGAAAACAGCTGAAGCACAGCACCTGTAAAGCTCAATTATCCAAATAGCTAAACTGCTTCATCATAATCACCTTTATGATAGCACTTTTTCTTACAGCAACTTCACAGCTGCTTCTTCATATAGCTACAGTTATGTCAAACAGATCCTAAGATGTGCGAATGAAGTCCCCGCTCGATTTGCTGAGGTATTAGGGCAAAAAGAGTAATCCAATTGGCTGCCTAAGTGGCGGCCAATGGGATTGATTAGACGGCAAGCTTGATTGGAGGGAAGAAAGGCCAAATTGATTATAGGATTGGGCGGCCAAGCCAGATTGACTAATTTAGGTGGCTGATTAAGTATTAAGAGAGTTTAGGCAACCGCTAATCACTTTGATTAATATTTTGTTAATAATTTTGTCATAAATTTGACGAATTACTTTATATGATAAACCCACCAATATGGGTATCAATCCTAAGTGATTTTGCAGTGTCGTGCGCAATGGTGATGTCCGTTTTACGATCGGATGTCGTTTGAGTGACTTCAGCGATAATTAGAACGAAATTAAGCTTAAATTGCGCAATGTCGCGTTCTTGACGTTTGCGTAGACGTTGCCGAATTGATTGCGAAAAATGTCGTTTGATAGATTTCGACAACGATATAATCGATTTCACAAATGAAGATCGTTCAGACGTCGTCGGAACCTCCCAACTTTGATATGCATATAATTACGTTAAAAATTAATTTTAATTAATTGATCGATTATCAATTGATTCGATAAATTTCATTTGATTAATTCTAATATTTTAAACCCGCTTATGCAACCAGTATTTTTTAAATCGAAATGATTTTAAACAATTTTGATCGCGATTAAGAGATTTTAACTTCCAATTATGCGACATTGCCATTGATTCTCATAGGTTTCACTATATACACTTAATTTGAGTTATAGACTATATGTATAGGTCACCAAGTATATATAAAATAATTCAGAAAAACGCATAACCATTGCTTTTCCAGCGCAGACATTAAGATTTAATTAAACTGTATTCACAAGAGTAGACAATCACTTACCACAGAAGTGGGAGAAAAGTTGTCACAGCAAGTTTTTACATGCAAAAATAATCAAGTACAAACCAAATATTATTCAGGAATATGAATCAACTCAGATTTGAACTCACCGTGCAAGAAAAGAAATTCATTTCAATACATGTAATTACAGCATGAAATGAAGTTTATAATGAAACCGTTGCTCAGAAGATAAATGATAATTTCCAAAAGAAAAAGAAAAACTGACCAAATGTCACTGTAAACTCAAGCAAAAAGAAATAGAACTCTAAAACTTATCAAGCTGCATATATAGAAGATACAAACATAGCTGCATCTTATAATTCCAATATAGCGATACAAAACCAATTTAATGGAGTTAGAATTCCAACTTTTGTCACCCATAAAAAATGTACTCAATACAAAATCAACTTGTTAAAAATTTCATAACTTCCTAATATGTCTTGCTCAATAGATTATCCATCTTTTGTGGTACAACAGCCAAAGCAACCCTTTTGTTAGGCTGCCAATCTATAAAACTTCAATATTTACAAGTAAACATAAAAAATAAAGATTTTGAAGAAGGTTGGTGACAATTGCTCCTGCATTGGTTCAATCAATCCAGCTATTTTTCCGATGTGCTTTTCCAGCTGCGATGCTTTCAACCAGGGTCATTCAAAATGAAACTCGGTCCACAGAATATCTGTGAAGAATCAGCAGATACAGTTCTTCAAAACCCAGAGAGTAGGTTTAACAACATATTCCATATTATCTCCATTCCCGACAGTTTCCACATCTCCATTTTGAGCAAGTTGAAATCTCAATATCCTCCTCAGCCCAAGGAGAGCAATGAGAATGTATACAGAGCCTACAACTCTCACATATGAGATCTGGAGAGGGGACACAAAGTTTGCATTTTTGGCATTCAAACCCATCAAAAGCAAATTCCTCCTTCACTATGATTTCTTTTTTCACAGATAAATCATGGCATGGCCTATCAGAGTAAGTTGCCCCATGATCATTCAAGGAGATGGGGACATCTTGATGTTCTGTCATACCCGCAGGCATGTCATCCGCAGAGGCCAATAGCTCGGTAAAAGAGAAGTAGGTTTGAGGTTCAAATTCCATGTTCCCTGCCCCATCAAGTTCTTCATCGGGTAAATGCTCTTCTTTGCAGATATTCTTGAAGTCTAAGTTTCCATGACCATATAATTCTATGCTATTCCATTCTAATGAGTTAGGCGTCTTCCATGAAGCACTCATGGGGTTTGGTGCTGGTATATTATGCTGGCTTTGAGACGTTTCATGTAGTGGGCATCCAATCTGAACGGCATACCATTCATCAAAATCCTCCAGCTTAACCTGGGATCTTACAGACATCTTCTGCTGTCCTTCTAATGCTTGCATGGATGCATCAACCTTATGTTCCATCTCAGGAGTTGTCTCGTCAACTGGCTCAGTCTTTTCAATAGAATGGAGGAGAGGGTCAAATTCCACCACACCAAAATTGTCAGTTTCAGAATTGGATATGGATGTGGTTGGAGACCCAGATTTAGGCAAAATCTGCATAGAATCATTACTTTCTACAGCATTATCATTTTTTAGTGGCTCCTCTAATTTTATGTAGCCAATTTCTGAATAGGGACATTTAGGTGAGGACTTCCTTCGGCACTTGCAACACTTGAACCCAACTACATCAAGGACTTTGGACTCATCAAGGAGTACAGCATCTGCATGACACCAATCTGCAAGTGGCAGGCACACACACACAAAATAAGATGTAAAAATCATATATAAATATCTCCATTCTAGGTAAAAAAATCATCAAAAACAAACAATAACCACAAACATTGTTTGAACTTACTTTTACATCTTTCGCAGCACACATACATCAGGTTTGAATTGTAAGGCATTTTACATAGGCAACAGATCGGACTTTTTGATGAATATGAACCTTCCTTAACTTTTGGTAAAATATTTTCCATCCTGAACTCCTTGCCTCCCTCAGTACCATGCTTCTTCCTCTTCCATACAATACCATGTGTAACCCATCCCCCTTTTCTTTTAGTTTTGCTTTTTGGGCTGGGAGTATGATTGGAAGACCTCGAATCTGAATTAACTTCCATCATCCTAGCTGAGAGCGAGGTACTACATGGCCTAGCCTGTGGAAAGCCAGTCGCGCCAGGTACTGACAATAGCCGATAGCTTCCCAACAAGGAAGGTTTCATGCTACAAGTCCTCTGAGAACTCTCAATTAGTGCAGGGCCCTTTGGACAATAACATGACTTACACATTCTAGAAAACTCAGGACCATCTTCCTGCTTCGCATCTGAAGCCACTGAACAGTCCAGATGACAGAATTCTGAAATGAGGCAACAAAAAGAGTATGATCAAAATCCTTGAATGCTCATCAGACCTAAAAAAATCAACTAGTAATGGATCAGTGCATCTATAGGTGATTTGATACCTTCACAAGCCTTACACTTGACAGCACACCTACAAATATAATAGAAAACTTGTCAGAGGATAAAAAGTTTATTAAGAAAAAATATACTAAAAACAGTTTTTTTAATGCTAAATGATTTTAAGACTGCAGGAAAAGATCATGTAACTACCTCAGAAAAACATCTTTTTGACAAAATGAACACTTTACTGGATTCTCCCTTTTGCATGTAAGGTATGTGAAAATATCTCCCCAGTAAAGTTTCAGTCCTCTTCTATAGAATTTTGCCATATTGTGCACCGTGGGCACAGCTGGATGTTCTTGGCATGTGCCAATCTCTTCCTCGTACTCTTTAATTAAATATAAAGGAAGATGACCTTCAGAGAACCACAATTTCTCGTTTCCATCATGAGCTTTTTCTGATTCCAAAACAGTTTTTGTTATGCGTGAAGGAAGATGCTTTTGATCACCAAATTTGAGTGAATAGAGTATCTTATGTTCCCAAATCTTCTTATCATTTATAGATGCATTTCGGAAAACAATGGCATCAGATTCCGACCCTTTGATATCAATTGGAATTTGGTCTGGACGAGAGAATTCCTTCCATCTTATATGAGCATCAAGATACCTAACCTGATCACCATTTTTGGAAAAAAAAAAATTTGAGTGGACCAACTGTAAGGACAGACAAAAGAAGTTTGATACCGGGAAAGAAGGATAAACTAACCTGAAGAGCAAGTTGTGATGTACTTTTACTTAATTCTACAGCAGCTCTCCATGCAACCTGTCGGGTTCTTCGACGATAAGCAGAGCAGTCATTGTATGAGATGCCTAATATTCTTCTTCTGCCGCCTGCATTAAAACAAATAGATGGGGTTTAATTGAAACAATAAGTCAACTAATGGATGATTAGAGAGACCTTAAAATACTTGTAAAAACCATTTTACCCTGTCGAGCTGCTTTCTTAGCTAGTGAAGTAGGAATTGTGGCGGTTTGAAATATGGCTTTTGAAAGTTTCCCTCCTCTCCACCATTGCAGATAGTCACATTTATCATCAGAAGATGCAACCGTAAGTTCAGATTGTTTTTTGCTCCGTTTTTGAGCACTTCCACGTTTTTGATTTCCTCCAGTTCGGCAAATGCCATTTGATGATTTGGGAAGTTCAATAAAGTCATCCATACTTTTAGTCCATCCTCCTGAAAAGGCAATCCCACGAATATTCTCTTCAAACTGCAACAAAGTTCAAGTGCATTGTCATAAATGGCACCAGTGATACAAGACAGAATTCAAAAAAAGTAAATAGCAAACCTAGGAAAAATCTGGAATAATGAAAGAGAAGAATAAAAAAGTATTCACTCATAAACAAATGAACAAAGTTAAGTGCCGCATCACAACTTATAAGTTATAACCTGATTGAGGTTGAAAAAATAAGCAAGGATGAGCTAGAACATCACCCTTAAGTGATGCACTATAAGTTAACCTGATTGACTAAATTTAAATCTAATATTAGAGGTAAAAAAATTTGAAAACTTTGTAATATAAATAAATAAATTGTTTGTTTAAAGAACTAAATGTAAAAGAGAAAAATCCAAATATATTGGGGAAATTTATAAACTTTTTATATCTTAAAAAAATAACAATAACAAGTATGGGGTTGAGATAGAAGCAAAGATTTAAAGATAAAATTTTTGATATCTATAGAGTTAATGATTGGGTGATTGATAATTATCGGTGAAGAAATTATGATGTACAATTTAAAGATAATTATTAAAAAAATAATTTTGAAGAGATGGATAAAAAATTTCAATGTATATTTGAGGAAGAAAGGATAGTTGTTGGGGGTAATTTAAAAGGCCACATAAGTTCTAATAAAATGCCTATTTGAGAATTCACACTAGATACGGAATAGAAGATAAAAATGTAATGGGAAAAACTAATATTGAATTCATAGTAGCCAATGGTATTGCAATAACAAATGCATGCTTTATAAAATAAGTAAAATACTTGGTTACTTACAAATGTGGAGTTATCAAATCACCAATAAATTTCTTCTTACTTGAAGGTAAAAAAGAGCTATTTTGCAAAGAGTATAAAGTGATTTTCAAGAGAAAGCTTGAACAGACTATTGAGGTAGTAAAGGATAGATAAAGTTCAAAATTGCAAAAATCAAATATTGACGTTTTTCATCTTAGGCAAACCTTAAGCCTCAGTCAAATTGAGCTAAGTAAGAAGTTGTACACACATTAAAATACAAAATAAGAATAATATATTAATATTCTAACCAATTAATATATTAAAATATAACTTAATATAATAAGAAGTAATAAATTACATAAAGTATCAAATAACAAATTAATATCTTCACATCAATTCATAAAGAATTATCATACAAACATCAAAGTAATATAAGATATTAAAGTAAGAACTAATGACAATTCAAAATTAACTTAAGGGCTGTTTGGTTATCGGAAAAAGAAATACAGTGTAAAAGTACTGTAGTGTAAAGTGAATGTAATGTATTTGCATTACTTTAGGTTGAAAACTCTACAAATACCTGAGTTCATTTTTTCTGTTTGGTAGAATGAATGTAATGTAAAATATTTTTGGGATTGTGGGTGGCAGTGGTGGCGGCCGATAATGAGTACACGATAGTGGGGTTGGCAGCAGCGAGTAGGTTGCAGTCAACAGTAGCGGCAACATTTTACATTGCCCACTATATTTAAAATTTGCCAAAATCTGAGCGAGTTCAAATTCAACAAAATTCATCCTTCTAATGTATTCTAAATACATCACATTACTTTAAAATTTTACTTTGCACCATGTCAAACATACAAAAAAGTTAAATCTCTTGCATTTACTTTACACTCAAAAGTATTTAAACCAAACAACCCCTTAATACAATAAGTTTTTCTATTCCACTTATCCAATATCAAAGTAAGCACATTACAAGTAATGATAGTGGTGACAATAGCTAGTGATGTGTGTCGAGGAACGCAAAGCACGCGTGAAAAGGTGCTTGGTAATGTGTATCCCAAAATTGGTTGTGCGTTAGGCCATATGCGATAATTAAATAAATAAAACTAATATTTAATTTTTTTTAAAATAGATCTAAAAATATATGCCTCACAAAAAATAAGGCAAAATGAACCTTCAGGCGTGCTCCACATCATGTGAGGTATGCCTCTTATAATTTCTTTTCATTAAAAAAAAAAGCTGAGGGGGGTATTTTATTGTGCAATTTTAAACAAGGTGTATGTGTGTAATCAAAACAAATTATGACATTAGGATAAGGTGAGGGAATTTTAAATAAGAGAAATTCTTGTTCTTTCTAGATACGTTACTAAGAGAGAAAATTTGAAAGTCATTAGTTGAACTAAATTTAATGTGTTATAAAATGTATAGTTCTAGTTTAAAAAATTATTACAAAGCTTTAGAAGATATTGTACATGGATAAAAAGATTTGGGGTGGAGAAAAAAGGTATGAAAGGTTGTTAATAAACAAAATGCACTTTTAAAATACACTAAAAATTGAATATTATTAAGACATTAATTATAAGAATATTGTTAGTCTTGCAAAAAGGGAAATAAGTAAACAACAATCTACAAGAAGATTTATATAATAAGCTTGGTACGAAGGAAAAAAATTGTCACACACACACACAAATACACATATATATCATTTGGGTTAAGAGATCAAGGAATTTGATCAAGCTAGATGCATAGAAAATAAAATCTTAATTAAAAAAAAAAAGAGAAAATGTTACTTTAACAAATATTTAGGGACATATATATTCAAAAAAGTAAAGTAGTTTAATTTTGAAAAAAGATGTATAAAGAGAAAGATTTAAGTCCAAATAAGATACATGTTGATATTTGGAGAGTTTTTTGAGATATTATAACAATTCAATTAACAAATTTTGTTGTTAAAATTTTAAAGATTAAGAGCATGCTAAATTATTGAAGAAGAAACATTTTAGTATTAATATTTAAAAACAAAAACGATTCGCCAAATTGTGCTAACTAAAGAGTAATCAAACTTATAAGTTATATAATGAAGTTGCAAAAAAGAGTAATAAAACATAGAACATATATATATATATATATATCAATTTCATTAAAATAGTTTGATTTCATGTCAAAAAGATCTATTTTAGAAGTAATTTTGTGCTAAGATAATTCATGAAAAAAATATAAAGAAATAAAATCTTCATAAAATTTATATTGATCTTAAAAAGGCGTATGATTAAAACAAAAAGTGTATCAAAGATATGACAGCATTCTTAAAAATATGTATCGATGGAGCACTAATTCATGTTATAAGTATTTGTGAAGTGACATGCAATAGAGAACCTATGGCAATAAAGCTCGAATAATAACATTTTTAGTTATAAAATCCTCAAGTTTTAAGTTCCTTATTCGCCTGCAATTATATTAAACCGTGAATGATTCTTGTTTAGAAAAGTTTCCTAAAATAGGGTTTGGGTATTCCTTTGCGACCATACTTACAACCTAGCCCATGTAAATGAAAGTACCACCAAATATTAAGAGTTTTAAGTGCATTAAAAAAATGAAGCATTGATGTCCTAATTTGTACATTCCTAGAATAATAGATAAAGTTATAATTTTGAACCATCTAGCTTCATCAAACTCTTGCGACCATCCAGCAACTCTATACTGCCTTTGTATTCTAGCACTAACAAGCATGGAAGCATGGCGGGGGAGGGGGGGGGAGGGGCTCTTGTCACTATTGTCAATTTGCACCTCCCTCACATCAACATATGTTGCCTCCGACATTCCATCATCAAGCCCTAATATATACACACACATGGAGAACTTGCCCTCATATTTATGCGCGAAGAAGGCTTCTTCGCACCCTACCGCTATGCTCGTTCCTAACATTAGCATACTTCAAGCCTCGATTTGTTGACATGCAATATAAAGCAACGGTATTGTTGACTATTTCGCTCGCCAACCACTCTTCTCCTCTTCAAGCATCTCACACATTTCCTTGATTAAAATAAATATTGCTAACATCTTTATTTCCAATTCTAACGAGTAGCTCCCATCAGTGCTCCATTTTCCTATCTACTCCTAATTCATTCCTCTCTGACCCCCACATCGATTGGCCTAATGTTTCAATTGAACCCCCTATTTGGTAATTTCCATCCCTACTATCTATTTCAGCCTTGTGGCCCTTATTTTTTTGGAGTCTCCTTCTACCAACAAATTATTGAGTACTACATATGTCGTTACTCACATTCCTCAATCCTTCATGAGAGTTATGAGAATTGAAGGGCTCACTAATTCATCTACCTTCATCTAACCATTTGTCTGCATTTATTCAACAAGATTAAGTCCCACCTCAACATAAGCAACCATCTACTTTCAAGACAAAAATGCACTCATTTTCATTGAAAATGAGATCTTTGAGCTTGCAAGTCTACTTTTTTTTATTGTGAGCAAATTTTATTTGGGTTGTCCCAATCTAAAAAATATTTATAAATTTATGTCAGACTTATACTTGGTTGGTGCTTCTCCATTAGGCTCATCGGCCTTCATCATATCATTATAAGAATCTATTTAAATAAGACTACACTAAACTTTTCTCACAACAATTCTACCTTGTTGGTAGCTATCTAATGCACATGCTAAAATAATCACCCAACATTAAATCTTTCAAGAAACCACCAACCAAACACTTTTGGATTTCTTTTTCAGCCTTCAAGTTCATTATTTCAACAAAATCATATTATATTCCTTGAGTTTTATTTTTACTAATGGCTATTTGGTTGCCTGAAAAAAGAATGCAGTGCAAAAAGAATGTAATGTATTTTGCTTACTTTAACTTGTTTGGTAAAATAAATGTAATGTAAAGTATTTTTGAGATTAGGCGGCGATAGCGATGTACAATCGAGCGGAGTGGCCGTGAAGCGGTGGCGTGACAATCAAAACATTTTACACTGGGCGGTGTATTTGAAATTCGCCCAAATCAGGCAAATTCCAAATACACCAAAAATGATCATTCTAATGCATTTCAAATACACTGCAAATACATTAAAATTTTACTTTGCACCATACCAAACACTCAAAAAGTTAGATTCCCTGCATTCGGTTTACTTTACACTCTAAATGCAGGTAACCATACAACCCCTAAACATATACAAGTAAATGTTGCTATGACTCATCTCCCTAAGCCGTTTGTGTCCAAATTTTTGGTTGAATTTGACATTACTAATCCTCTTGAAAAGATTATATGGATTTATTCCTCATTTGTGGCAATTTGTAGAAGGTAGAATTTAACAACATTCTTTTGTTCTTCTTACAATTTCTTTGATCACAACTACTCTAAATGCTACAGCACTCATCCAAAATTGAGAAAATTAAACTTTTAGGCACAAGGGAAGCATACAAATTATCAGATTGTACATTAAATCACAAAGGTTACTATTTCTCCTATTTTAGATTGTCACATGTCACATCAATGCACTCAAAAGACATTTCTAGTTGAGAAATGTCCTTATCTGCCCACTTTAGATGATGAAAATATTGAAAATGAACCACAATTAAAGAGGAAAAAAGAGAAATATGATAATGAAAAATTGAAAATATTAGCATCGTATGATGTATGCTATCAACTAAGGTCATAATAAAGCATTAGAAGAGATGAAATATATTTGATGCACCAAAAGAGGTGATGTAACTTTGTTATATTGATAGCGGTACCATAGTTATCTCCTAAGGTGCATTGCTAAGGTTAAAATCAACCTTAAACCTTTCAATATAAACTATGTGAATTGAATATCCTTGCTAGTAATCGAAAGATACTTAATGTTATCCAACTAAGTAGATAAAAACATAAATATGGTGAAATATATTTGATGAAATATTAGCATCGTATGATGTATGCTATCAACTAAAGTCATAATAAAGCATTAGAAGAGATGAAATATATTTGATGCACCAAAAGAGGTGATGTAACTTTGTTATATTGATAGCGGTACCATAGTTATCTCCTAAGGTGCATTGCTAAGGTTAAAATCAACCTTAAACCTTTCAATCTAAACTATGTGAATTGAATATCCTTGCTAGTGATCAAAAGATACTTAATGTTATCCAACTAAGTAGATAAAAACGTAAAATATGGTGCAATTTATTATTAATTGAAGGGGGCGCAATGCGCATATCCTTCCTGGTGTATCACGATTATATGATCAAAATACCATCCATTATACAAGTCTTCAAATAGAAAGGTCCAACCATTAAATTCATTTATTCTAAGCCTATATAAAAAATCCAACAGTCTAAACCCTAACACTTAAAAAATTGGGATAGAATATGATATATTACTGACATGGTCAAGTTGAGAAACTAATAAAAAAAAGAAAATAGTTGTTCATAATTCAAAAAAATTTTGAAGTGAACCAACTAAAAAGAAAAGTACATGATTAAGCAATTTACCATATGTTGAACATGATCCTTTTTTAGGGCCAAATATAGTAAATGTCCAAGATTTCATTGAAAAAGTATACCAAACATAAAATAAATAAAACTCAAATGCTGAAAAAAAGAAAAAGAAAAATGACAATTTGATTTTGCTCAAGTCTATTTCAAGCTTCGCCACTAATTTGAAAAAAATTGTCCCAAAATATCAAAATCTGAGTAAACCTACAAGTTGGCTAGATTTTTGTGTGCACACATACATACATACATACATACATACATATATATATATATATATATATATATATATATATATATATATAGTCAAATAAAAATAATTTTGAGTTGAGCCAAAATTTTTTAGTCAAATTAGAATCTAATGATGACTCAATTCAACATGAATCCATTTCAATTTCAAAATAACTTTTAATCGAGTTAGAAATCAAATTTTTAATTCAAGCTGCTCAAACTAAACTCAACATCAGCCCTCCAAAAATATATTTTGCAAAGTCAACATACAAATAAGACATGCCTTGAGCAAATCTCAATTAAATCTAGTGTTCAGTTTTATGTAGATGGGCATTTTTTTAGTTTTCCACATCCAAATATATGACCTCCCAAAAAAGGACAAAATGATTCCACAACAATCTATGAAAGACCAAAATAGTCTCAAGTTATTTAAAATGACTAATTTAGTCCTTGACTATTTTAAAAGGTACCTAATCAATCTGATTGTTCAAACTAACAAAAATTTAGGATTTGGGGTGTTAAAAATCAGAATATTTTTAAAATATATATTTTTCTTGACTTTTTAGTAATTCAAATTACAAGCACTCTTCTACTTTTTAATTATACATCTCATGTGCCATTAATTATACATCACATGCACTCTTCTACTTATTCTTGACTTTGTTCATTAAAATAATAAAAATAATTAAACTATTTAAAATAATATTTTATTCTTTTTAAAAAATGATATCAATAAAATTAAATAAAATTTTGTAATTTTAACACTTCGAAATAAAAAATAAAATTCAATATATTTTATTACAATGACATTAAAATAACACAAAAATAAATTAAATTATGTATTATAAAAAACTTAACTTGCTCTAAAATTTGCAATAACTTAAGACATGTTCGCTAAATGTGATTGTACCTACTACTCTCAAGAAAATTAGTAGAAAATTAAAGTTACTTAAAAACGGAAGAAATATATATATTCTAAAAATACCCCCATTTTTATTACCTAAATCCTAAATTTTTGTTAGTTTAAACAGTGAGATCGATTTGGTATCTTTTAAAATAGTTGAGGGGTTAAATTGATCATTTTAGATAGTAAGGGATCATTTTGGACCTACATTGATAGTGGGAAAAAATGTTGATCTTTTTCTCTATATCTTCAAATCCAATGTTACAATTCAATTTTCCCGCATTAATATTCATCCTTTGTTTAAACAACAATTCACATAAAAAGATCAAAATAGTAGATCCTTACAAAAAGGACAAGTGAACACTTGATCTAAACATTCCAATAAAATATTAATCACTATAATCTATTGCCTTAATATTATGAATTACACATGCAAAATAAATTACGAAGGTAGTTACTTGTTAAAGCACAAACTAAAAGATCCAGCAACTACACATAAAATGTGCTCTCCATAACATAACATTCAAAAGATAGAGATTAGTAAAAGTATACACTTAAGCCAATTTTCATAAATCCAATAGAATGCTCAAATCATCAACAACTCCAAAATTCATGCTTTCTATGAAATGATCAAATGCAAAGCAAACCTCTTAATCAAGGAAAGTTTGATTGGCTGTTTTTAAAATAGTTGTATTTTATAAATGCAGATAATTGCTACGCATGCATTTTAGATATGCATAATTTATTAAAGTGTTAGTTTTTGTTTCTTATGATGCATTTCAAAAAACATAGAAATGTGAGGGGCGGTAGTGGTAGCTAGAGGTAATTTAGATGCAATGACATGAAAGGATAGTTAGGGGTGGTAATGGTGAAAGGATATGATAGGCAGCTATGATAGGTGGCAATAAGCAACAATGAAGGCAAATGCAATGGTGGTGGCAGGCGATGAATAGGAATCTCAAGTAGTTATAGGGAGATCTAAAAATCTCACCATTGAGCTATTTTTAAATAGAGGATAAACAAGGGTTTTGAGGTAATTCAAATCCTTCAAAATTTTATTGCATTTGCTTCAAACCAAACACCAAAAAGTTAGAATGTAAGGAGAGAAATATAATAAACTCATAATTCAAATAAACAGCCATTAAATATGATTTTTAAATATCATACAACATGGAAACTTTGTTACACTTTCTAATAAGTATAGCATCAATTGGTTCAATTAAAATAACATAAGGATAAACAAAACCTTAAAAATGGACTAAAACGTTGCATAATGTATTATTGAACAATTAAAAATATTTAATTTCATAAAGTGGTATCAATATGATAGCCTCTGATACCATCAAGGATGGATATTGAATTTAGGTCATAAAACAATGCTAATATCATAAACTAAAATGACAGTATGGGATAAGAAAAACAGTAATGATAAGAAGGATTCATAAATCCAACGTCATAAAACAAAGCCATTAACGATGAAGTTAATGATGATAGGAGATAACTCTTCAAACTTCTACCATATAGGAATATTTCTAGCTTAACATAGATCACCAAGTATGACTAACCAAATTACCAACTCGAGGAACCAAACAAGAGTTTGAAAAACAATACAAATGTAAGCCACTACTTAATACGTGAAAGCATGATATCCTTACCCTTACATTGAACAAGCAATATCAACATACCCATAGCCAAACAACAACCTGTTAAGATAAGAATCATCATCAATTTAAAACCAAGGCACCTATAATTGTTCCATGCCATGTTTAGAGCTTCCTAGAAAGGTGTCAATTGCATACACCAAAAGAAATCACGCCCATTCAACCACTTTTTTTTCATTTGGAACTTTTTTAAATCATTCTTACCACTAGATGCAAATATTGTATTCTTTGAAAGAATAAATCTGTATTATTGTATTGCATAAAGTGCAGTTCATAAGACTAATTCTCTACCAAACATGATGTATGTCAACTTATGCTTGTTGATAAGTAGTGTGGAAAGAGATATATGCATACTCATGTTAAAAATGCAATGCATATTCATATAATTAAAAGTACAACCATGTTAATATTTAAGTACACATGCTAACACAAATAAAAATATCACCACACACTTAACATAAACATGAAACTATATACATAACTGCATCCAAAGTCACCAAAATCATATAAAAATGATTAAAAATGATAAACTTCAATGCCTCGATCATCCCCATTTGAACTTCCTACAATCATTTTGAAATTTACTATTACACGTGTTGTCTCACACAATCTTGCTATATCCTAGAATATGTGAGATCCCTAAGTGTAGGATAAAGATTCAACAACCTAATAATCTCATAAGCAAGCAACCCAGAGACTTTGCTTACCCACTCGCTTGTAAGAAACGCTAATCACTTGCACTTCCCTCTCTTGTGCAATGTGTCCACAAACTGGTATCATTCGTTCTTGTATGGGCTTCAAGCCCACCTTTTTACCTCAAACTTATACACAGGGCACCTATACTTCTATCACGACTTGGCGTTTGTCATGGCTGCTTATGATGGCTATTGGCAAGTTGTCTAAGCCAATGACCCTATAGTCTTTCTCAGTTATTGATTGTTGATCTCTCCTTCGATCAGATTTTCCTCTCCTTGATCCCAATTCCGCAACCATCACCCCCTATGGCTCTAACGATTTCATTAGGCTCCCCATTTTGGCCAATGTCAGCACCTATCTTGATGGATCTAATCATCTCGAAAGCTGCTCCTACCACTTTCAAATTAATGTGACTCCTATTGTTCACACATCTCGCTCAATTGGAATCAAAATTCTTGTTATTTTGTAAATGTTGTGGGCGGATTTTTGGATTCATGCTTGCATCACACTCCTTCCATCCATTTTTTTTATATTTTCATCATGATTTATTTACACCTTATCATACGCAAGCATCTTTCAAGGAAATACCACAATCAATTCCTCTTATGAAGAGATCTTTATGCAATTCTATTATAGGAAAATTCACTTTGGGCTAACCCAAGCTAGATGTTATTTGCAAATTATTGTATGATTTATACTTACAAGGTGAATATTTAGTTGAGCTCCCTACCCTCATCATATCATTAAAAGACTATCATTAGAAGTAGGTTACCCTAAACTCTTATCTCGACAAACCCACTATGTTATTGACAAATCATTACATATACTTATGTGGTCTCCTCATGTTGATACTTTAAGGAACAACTTTGTTATATTATTTTAATTAATCCACCTTATGCTCTTTGAAATCTATATTTGCTAAACCTTTGCAAGTGGATGGTACTACTACTCATATTTCTAGGTCATATGTGGCTAGAGTTACGATGGAAATGAAAGTTATTTCTATGTTAAAAAAGTGAAGTAGCTCATCGTTTTATGATATTAGTAGAAAGCATAATTTACAAACACCCCCCATATTTCTCCTACAAAATTCTTGGGTGTAATCACTCTAGATGTTTCAACATTGATTTGGATCTAAGGACATCAAATGCTCAAGCTCAAGAAATACATTTAAATATTTAGATCTTTACTTCTCCCACAATGATTGATGCTCTTAATCAATTTAGGTTTAAACTCAAAATTTGCAATCAATAAATTTTTAATTGGATTCTAAACCTTCTATGTTTTTGCTCCTGTTATCCCTACAAAAATAGTCTCTACATCATTTACAAGCAATATCATTATATGAATCCTCATATTCTTTAAGTTTCTCATCTCCCTCCCAAGGTTTAAAATTGTGCAATTGAGTATTGAGGCATTGTTCAATTATGAGGTGGCGTCTAAGCCTCACACTCAAAAAATTTTATAAAGAAAAAAAAAGTCATACAAATTTCAAAGTGTGAAATAAGAAATAGCATATTAACACGATGAATAATAACATATCAACATCCTAATAAAGTAAAAAAGGTAATAGATTACTTAGAAAAATAAGTAACATGATAACATTTTAATACCAACTCACTAAATAAAAAAGGTTATACAAATAACAAACTATCAAACCAAGCTAAGATATCAAAGTAAAATACTAAAACATAGTACTATAACAACCAAATTAAGTTCAAGTGTTCATCACAAGTTTCCTCTACCACTCATACTATCTTTCACTTAAGTTAGCATGTTACACTCCAAAGAAGGTCAATGGCAACAGCTACAAAGAAGGTCGGCGGTGGCAACTACAAGTGCAGAGAACACAGGCAACGACATGTGTACAGAAGACTGATGGTGGCAGCTACAGAAAAGATCAATAACAACAAAGGAGGCCTCTCTAGACGACGACAATGGCTAAAGAGAAGATCGACGAGTGTCATGGCTCGAATGAGAAAAATTGTGACTGCTGAGATGGGTGTAAGGGGTGTTAGGGTTTAGTGAGGAATGGGGATAAATATTTATTTAATCCTTGAGAAAAATTATTTGTGAGGCAAGGCGCAGCTCCACAAGTGTGAAGCTTATGCCTCACATTACAAGAATGAGGCGTAGGAATTATTGCAACTAATATAAAAACATCGTTGAGTCGCACCTCTTATTACAGAATTTCAAATAATGTTCCCTCCTATTTTTGAAAGCATCAATGATCATGATACACAACAACTTATGATTTGTGGGAGCATTTGGAGTGATAACACTATAGTGAATAAGAGATTTTAAATCATGTTCACCAAATGGAGTCGAAATGAGAAAAAATATACCATCACTCCCATGTTTTCACCAAGCTCCAAGCAAGGCGGTCCAAATGAGTGATTTTTCTATTCTGATATGTTCTTGGGCATCATGCTAAATTTACTACCTCCTATATATTTTTCTTTTTTCTCCAATAATTCTCAATAATTTCCTCTAGTATACTCATATCATTTTTTTTATTATAAAATTGTGCCTGAAAAAACCCTTAGCATTCATGTTTGAGTGCAAAATAAATAAACAAACTTTATCAATACAATTATCAATATAGAAGGATCTAAGAGGTTAAGACACTAGACTTTTAGAAACACACAAACATTAAACATGATTATATAGCTCAATGGTCGAAACAAAAACCAATCACAGAAAATGCATGTTAGTAAAGAAAAAATGCCAATGTGTAAAATAATTAACAAGGGAAACTTACTTGAAGTATTAGTGACTTCAAGAAGCTGCAATTACTGGCTTCTCTAACTTGCCTGCGCCATTGATTGCTACGTCCATCTAAAAATGGACCAACCAAAAGCCCTCGTAAACTTTCCTCCATAATCAACAATTGAGCAGCAATGACTGGCAGATGACTTTCATGGTGCTTGCTTGCACGAAGGTTGTTATTTCTAGTAGGTCCTTTAATGGCATTTGACGCAGCTAAATTTAACAAGCAACCCTTCTTGTTTGTGGCTGGACCTTTGCATGCTATGCACCAACCACATCTTTCCCTAGGAACATCCATAAGCTTCTTCTCAGCACATGGCCACAAAAAGTTCATTACTGTGACAGAAAAAGCTTTCATTTGCAGTGCAATAGTTGCAGCTACTATTTTTCTCTGGTTGGAAGAACCATGCACACCGGCCATTGTACCATCCTTTGTTAAGAGAACAGCCAGAGTAGCAGCAGCAGATGCAGCAATATCACCTTGAATGTACTGATTTATGTATGCCAAAGGCTTGAAGGAAACAGGAACAGTAGAGGCTCTATTATTTGAATTTTTATGTGTGACATCGCACACGTTCAAGAGATGCCTGCTTTCATAACTTGCACCAGCTGAACAATTCTTTGTTGAATAAATAGAGCTACCTGCATCTTCCTTGCAAATTTCACTCCCATTTCCTGAACTAAAAGCAAAAGTGCTTAATAAAATTGATTTTTCAGTAGGCATTGCAGGGTTTGAGGAAGACAGATCAGTGACAACAGAGCCAAAGTCAGGCTTCTCCCTTGTCCCAATCTGTTTGGACAAGAGAACTTTTGAATCCGTATGAACAACTATTCCATTTGTAGTATTTTCATTATTTAAAAGAACCAAGATTTCATCAGTATTTGCAGGTATCTTGTTGACACAAACATCATGGTTTTCCATTAGATTTATTTGAGCATATGAAATATCAACCGTACCTATGACAGAATGAGAAGCTGGTTCTTCAGGTCTATCATCCTTGGCAACGCTATGCTTCAACTTACTTGCCATTATATTGTTCACACTATTATCTCCTGAATTATTCAATATGTTGATGGTCCTTGGCGGGGTGTTGCCAAAATAACATGCAGAATCATCCTTGTTAGCCAGAGTATCCCTCATAGAATCTACTCTTTCAGCATTTAAAAAGTTCAATGGAATCTCAAAATATTCAGATATACCTAAGGTGATATCAGCATAAGCTATGGCATTTGCTTGAGTTGAATAAATTATACTTAAAACCTTTGAGATGTCATCCTGATTATAATATCTAGAAATTGAATCTTCACTCAATGATGTGCCAAGTCTGCTCCACAAAAATAACAAATAAACATTAGGAGACCTAGATTGTTATAAGATGCAAGTTCTGAGTACAACAAAGAATTAAAACTATAAATAATATTCTCATATAGGGTAGTGGGTATTGAGCAATCAAAGAAAGAAGACAATGAAGAAATTAAATAGATATTCAATAATCCATAAATGAACATGACCATCAGCCTTTGCCAATTATTTTAGGTTGGCTTTAATAATCCTCCCTTGTTAAGTGTTGGATAATATGTTAACTCTATATTGTGCAAATTCTTGCATCATATCTAATCATGTTACATTTGGTCAATTATGTTTCTTTTATTTTCCCTCCATGCATCACTTCTAAAACCAAATACATGGAGTGTACTTTTAGTAATAGTAGATCAAGTGGTGGGGTTGTGACAATGGGTGATCAAGCCATTAAAAAAAACTTAACGTTATAGATTTCTTGGGTCTATTGTTCAAAGTGATAGTGAAATAAAAATAGATGGGGTTGTCACTAGTAGAATTCAAGTTGGATGGTTGGAGTGGAGAAATGAATTGGACTTGTTGTGTGATAGAAAAGTATCGCTTAGACTTAAGAGAAAATTTTATAAGATGGAGGTGAGACACTCCAATAAGAGGCATAAAAAGAGAAGCATAAAAAGCTAAATGCTAAAAAATGAGGAAGATCAGGTGGATGAGTGGCTTTACACTTAAAACCAAATGTGAAATGAATATATACCTGAAAAGGTTGGTATAGCTCCAATAGCAAATAAGATTAAAGAGAGAGTCAACTCAGATGGTTTGGTTGCATAAAATGTCAGCCACACGATGACCCAGTTAGGAGAATAGATGCATTAGATTTGGCTTATGTTAAGAAAGGCAAAAGTAGACCTAAAAAGGCTTAGATATGAAGTATAAAAAATGACCTTATTTTATTACAATTAACTGAGAATATGACATTTAATAGAACACAATGGAGAAAAGGATTCATATATTGACCCCACATAGTGAGATAAAGGCATATTGTTGTTTTTGTATTAATTGCATCAACCTATCTAATTGTGCATCTTTTAATCTTCATGATACATACTCAAAATAGATAAGTCTTTTATATCCTATATCATCTTAAAAAGGTGATACCTTAGGTCCCTAACACCTCTCAAATATAATCCTTTTTCACTTTAGATAAATGATACAAATTAATTTATGAAGTCTTTAAATGTATGACATGCAAGAATATGCATAAATGTTCAAAGATAATATCAATGAAAGAGCATCATACTTACAAGCTGCAGGCAAACAAAAAAATTAAAATAAAATAAAAAAAATCCAAAGTTGTTGCCTTATTTGATTTCACCAAAACAATGAAGCTTGACAATAATAAGTCATGTATCTCTGTTTCTGATGGATTTCCCTTCATTTACTATAAAAAATGGGTTATAGCCTAATGGAATCCTATCTTGCCTCCATACTTTATTCTAGCGAGCTTTCCTCTACAGTTGTCATTACATCACCTCAAATAAGTCCTAAGAACAAGGGGTACTTGTTGCTGTTTAGATTCACCTATTTGAAGTATATCACATTTCTTTTTTATCTCAACTTATGAATAAAATGATAAAAGGATTATATGGTTTTTAAAGTCCAAAACCCCTGCAATCGGGGCAAAGAAGCTCGCTTCAAGAAAAAAATGTAATGAAATATGGATGAGCTCTAATGAAGGGAAAACTGTTCACTATAACTAGTTCAGGGAACTATTCGGAAGAGAGGCTTGATGTTAGCATACTAATAAGAGGAAAAAAGGTTTCAAATCAGTTGTTCCAACTGTTTAAGCTCCTCATTTAGGCCCTCTAAAGCTTACCAAGGACTTGGGCTAGCCTAGATTTATGATGGGCTTTGGTGGGGAAACCATTAAAGCCCATTTATAATATAATATAGTTCTTCAATAAAGCAACTAAATGGCAAGTTGTTTAACATTTTAATCTAACCGAGAACAACTTGGTGGTATTTGAATCAATGTGCCAAGTGAGAATGATGAACACAAAAATCATTTTGAATTACTTTTGAGCTGAAAATACCCAAATGAAAAGATCATACAAGCAAACTTAAAAATAACTATATTTACATGTTTTATTTCATAAAATAAGAGTAAATGATTTATCAATAGAAATTTTGTTAGATTTATAAGAGGCTATAAGTTAAAACCATGTCCAAAATATTATTTTTAGTTTAATTTCAAGCCTCCACAAGGGATTGCATTGATGCTTTTATAAGATTAATGGGCACATGGGAGTTAGCTTATTAAAGTTAGACCCATTGCCCTTAAGGATTAACCTATTTGGGCATTTAAAGGGCTGAGCTCATGTGTTCAGTCAATGCCACTTGATAGCCTAACCAAAAGGTGAACTTTCCCTGCTGAAAGTTTCAAGGTGGTTAGAAAAATCCCCTTCAAACTAGCTAACTTGGAGTTAAACAGCAAAGTAATGTTAACCTCAGATGCATATGGGGCCATGTAAGTTGCTGAGTTTTGAATTTCGTCAATGGCTTGCTATAAAGGTCAAAACATAGAAAGCAGTAGTAAATCTTTATGCAAGTTGAAAGATGGGTTTTATTAGAAACCATAGGTAATACCAATGTTTTTTTTTCAAAAATCATATAAACACCTAAAAAGAAGGGCTTTCGAATGCCAATGCAAAAAGGATGGATGGAAAAAACTGCACCTAGTTCACAACCCCGAGAACATCAATTTATCTTGCCAGGATGTAGGGATGTGGGTAGGGAGTGGAACAAACTAAGGAAGCACCAAAACTAATCATAACATCAGATATGATACACTAAAAAAATAATAAAACAAAATATGCACATATAGACATTCACTCCAAAGTGATTTATCAAACAAATCCTTAGTTGAATTATAATGGCATAAAATAATGTCGAGGCACAAATTTCTATGACCCGAATGCTCAAAATAAGTCCAATGAATTCATCATATTTTATCAGAATAGGTTCATTCTCATCGTCATTTACCACATGAATCTATAGTTCTGCTAAAACATCACAAAATAACACAAATAAAACTGCACACTTCAGATGTCTTACACCAGTAAGTAATTGCAAGTCCCCATAAACAAGCGGGCATATGAATCAGTGCCAAAAGTCTCTGCTCCTCTTGCTCCCTTTCCTATCCTAGAAGAAGTTGGCCCCAGCTTGTTAATACTACATTCTGGACAAAACCACAAACCTTCAGGAAGAAATGCTTTATTGAGCCCAATGCATCTAGAATGATATGCTGAAGGACACCCATCACAGCAAATCAAGGTCCCATCCATTCCACAAAGGCAGCATTCATCACTGTTCCTATCCTGAGAATTAGCCGATCCATCAGCACCTGGTTCTGAAACCAAAGTATTAACATGTTGGTTTTCAAGCACACGAGATTCCCCCAAAGCTTCCAAATCCTTCCAACCCAAGTTCTTGGAGGTTTTAAGATGTGATCTTGAAGGTAAATCTTCTGGAGTAGGACTTGCATCTAAACCATCTTCATTATCTTCTTCCATGCCTACACGCATCCCGAGTTCTGTTCTAAGTTCTCCGCTGTTTATGACATCATCGCACAATAAATGTAATACCTTAAGCTTTGTAGCCACAGTTAGGCGGTAATATTCACCATAAAGAACACCATCAATGAATTCTTTTGAATCCAATTCTGTCATGTATCCCATAACATAAAGATACTCAACTAAGAAAGCAGGCCAAGTTAACATATCAAGCATTGTCCAATCATACAATCTGTGAACAACATTTAAAATACAAATTTCAAAGCCAAAACCTTAAAAATAAAGAAAGAAGAATAGATAAGCAGTCCAAGAAGAACAAAACAATAAGATGGACAACAGCAATTCTTACCTTAAGCATTTGGAAGCCAGATTTGGGCCCTCTGAAGAAATCATCTGAAGATGGCGGCCTAAAGCTCGCATGAGGGACAAATGGATTGAATCCATCAAGGAGTTCTGAACAGTACAATTAAGGGATCCCACGTAATCATCAAACCCAAATGGACTAAGAAATAACTGGAGACTGAATGACCTCAAAAAATTGTAAGTGGAAAACAGATGCGATACTGAGCCCTCTGGGACAGCAATGTCACCTGAAGATGGAGGCAATTCCAATGGCAAGACATGTGTTTCCACAGAAAAAGAACTTTGAGCCACAGCAGGAAGCCGAGCATGGTCACAGGAATCACTGGAAGAGTCAGCATCCCTAGATACATCCTCTGAGCTCATCCGTCCAATAGAAACAGACACGTCTATGATGCCCTTCCTGGACCGCGTGGTTCGTCTGTTCAAGCCTCCCAAAGAAACTATCCGGTCAAGCCTCCTCTTCCTCTGAGTAAGCCTTCCTACTCCATCGTCCAACATTAAGATCCTGCTCACCAGTTCCCGTTCCAAATCCTCCTGATGCCCATCCTCGTAAATAACCCGGTACAGCCTGGTCGTTCCATCATAGGAAACAACCTTTCCCAAAAGGACCCTCCCCATCCCCAAGGTATTTCTCCCAACATAAGAACCAATCAAACCACCATCGCCATCAACACCACTACCACCGACGCCATCACCATCCCACCTTCCGCTTCCAGAAGCTTCCGTGCCTGGACACACCATCTCTTCCTCTCCCTCCTTCCTCCAATCGCCACCAAATCCGTTCGCAGGGGAACCTTCCATCCACGCCTAGATGGAATACAACGCACAATCGCAGCAATCGCAAACCCTCAAACTTGCATAAACCCTGAGATCCGATCGCATTCACAGAAAGGGGGGACAAATCGTTGCAGGGTAAGGATGAAACGCATACCTAGCCAAGCTCCGATCCCAGCAAGATTGGACAAAAGAGAAGCCTAGATCGCGACTTTAGCCCTTCCCATATGCCCTAGAACAAGGAAGAAAAAGAGGTGAAAAACCGGCGAGCACTGAGCAGGATAGGGCTTGGGATAGCGGCGGCCTTCGCTCGATTCGGGTGCTCAGAAATCATAAGGCGTTGAGCGGTCTGAAGGAGAACACGGCACAACTCGGGCGATTCGCGAGTCGGTGCTATTTATGGTTCGATGGAAAACCGTGTCTGGCTCAGGGTCGGACTCGTGGCGGCGGCGAAGAGGGCTCGATAACGGGATTAAAATAGGTTGTCCAAAAAGTCGTTTTGGTCCATAATCCGGGAAAGGGCGGCATGGCGAGTCACTTCCTAAGTCACCATATCCCCGGAGATGCCGCCAATTACTATAAAATTCAAATATTTAAATTAAATAATAAGATGAGTCAAGGAAATAACGGTAACATTTTTTTCTTACCATTCTACCTTCAAGTCATTAGTATACATATGAGCTTGCCAAAATGATTAGACATGCAAATTGGTGCTTCCCACTATATATAAATTTATTAGTTGGTATTATTGTTTGTCTAGCAATAATAAGAGGGACAAAGGAGTATGATGATCGAAATAGTAGTTTATCGTATTCATCATTTCAATATTCGAACATTAAGATTAGGAATTTGGATTAATTTGATCTTGCTTATCTAAAAAAAGTGATTATAAAGATAATTAGGTCTCAATTAGATTGTTTAGTTTAATGTGTTCGTAGGAACGGCATATTTAGGGGACTTCTCTAAGATAACATGTTGTATATTGTGCTAACCCACATTCAATCAACAAAAGTTATTAAGATAATTTACACTGAAATTATTTAGTTCTAACCAAAAATTGTGATATATATATGGTTACTAAAAAATAAAACCTAAACCTAAAAAGTAAAATAAAAATAAAACTAAATTTAAAAATAAACTTAAAGCTAAACTAAAACCTAAAAAATTAACTAAAATGAAGAACCTAAACTAAAATAAATTAGCCTAAAATAAATAAAATAAACTAAAAAAATAAACCTACATAAAAATAACATATAAAATAAACTAAAATAAATAAAAAATAAACTAAATTAAAAAAAAATAGGTGGTTGAAAAAAGTATTCAAACAATATATTATAAATACAAACCCTAGCATTGCCTCTACTAGCTCAACTTGAATAAAAAAAAGAAAATTAAAGCATTGTATGGGTTATTTGATGAGCATGAATCAAATAGTTCATGAGTGAAATAATATTTTAGTTCACAAAAATTATTCAATTGACTTTATAAATCTTAAAATTCTATTCATTAAAAAAATACATTTATTTAATAATTATTATTATTTTATTGTCTTATCAAATAGTAACACCTTATTTATAAATATTTGGCATATTAAATTCAAGCTCTCATTCAATGTCTATAAAATAAGTGGTAAGAAAAACAAACAATGGCTCCTTAAAAGCAAAAATTATAAAGGTCATCTCATCAATCCAATTCTTAACTTTTTTATAGGATTTTCATCACAAAATAAGTAGTGAGAAAAAAGAAATAACTTAAAAAAATGGAAGACCCAAGTTAATTAATTGTTGTTTGTTTATTTAGTATTATCATAAGAGAAGAAGGTTGTTAATTGGTGGGAAAATAATTTTTTTTATTATTTAACTATTTTGAGGCAAACCATATAAGAATTTTAACTCCAATTATTGCTTTGGCTATCTTTAATTTTAAGGCATAACTTTCATAGGAATAAATAATAATAATAAATTTAAGGCATGTTGGATTTTTATGGAATTAAAAAGTTATATATAGATATTGTTGGTAACTTTAAGAATTTGAATGTAAATAGTTAGTTCTATGGAGAACATCATGAAATATGAGGAACTAAAACTTTGTTTATAATATTATGAGATTATAAAAAAAATTTTAATTTACTCCATAAAATTTTCACTGTTTATACACATGTTATTAATATATAATATTTTGGGTCAACCACTTCTTAATATATTTGAAATGGTGGTGTCAAGTTATGGTTTAGCAATGCAATTTTTCTTAACTTTAAAATCATCACTATAAAATATACTTTATCAAATTAAAAATTAATGGTTTCAAAGCAATAAAAAATGGCCCAAATAACTAGTAATGAAGGTCAAAGAACCCTCAAGTCAAGATAATGTCAAGTTTTATTTTCATGCTAACAAATAATAATACGCAATCCACAAGCGTGGTAATAATAATTCATGTTAAAGAGAATAATTCATCATGGACTTACAATTAGCTTTAAAAATTATGATGATTTCTAAATAAAGTATTTTAATAACTTCAAAAATAATCATGATATATTTATTTAAAATTTCCCTTAAATTTTCAAAGCGACACTAAAATAACATGTTAGGTTCATGTTAATATAATGATAACCTTTTTGAGAGAAAAATTTGAACACATATGAAAGAATTATGAAAAAGAACTTAAATTTGATGTGCATAAATACCCTAATTAATTTGAAAAATAGTTCCTTTATGTTAAGCTTTTTGACAGCCTTAAGTATCATCAAATAAAAATTCAACTATGGCAATGAAAAAGTAAATTTTTATCATAAATAATGGAACCACTACTACAAGATAATGTTCCTTAGTTAGAAAAAAATATTGAAGTTCACATAACAAACATTTTTTGTAAAAATGATTAGAAAATTAAACACTTTAAATATTTGAAAAATTATATTTACACCTTCCAGTAATACAATATGCACTCAAAGCTTTATAAATGCGTAGTTATAAAAATTATATAGATTATCTTGTATCCTTTAGAAAGATAGAATTAAAAATTGACAAAATTAAAGCAATTATTTAAACAACTCCTCCTAATTTGGTCAAAAAGTATAGAAGTTATATAGAAGACTTATAACATCAAATTACTTCTTATTTCATAATGAAAAGCTCCATCTTTTCTTTTTAAGGCTTTATAAAAGTTGAAGGGATTTACATGAGAGCAATGATGCAAAAATTCATTTCTTTGACTAAAGAAATAGCTTGTTTCACACCAACGATAAATAGATCAATCCTATTAGAGATTTTACTCATCTATTTGGGAAAAACTCTAGAGTTAGTTTAATATTTATGAGATAAAAGTATTGCAATTACATACTCATATAATAAACTTACATAACTTTATTGGATGTTGAACTATAAAGTCTCATAAGAAAATATTTTTTTAACATCGAATCACACAATTAAAGAGCTATAATCTTACATTTAGAAAAATCCAATTTATGT
Source organism: Cymbidium sinense (assembly GCA_021442155.1). Lineage (NCBI taxonomy): Eukaryota > Viridiplantae > Streptophyta > Magnoliopsida > Asparagales > Orchidaceae > Cymbidium > Cymbidium sinense. Next base: position 95,903,054 of record CM038222.1, read on the forward strand.
GATAATAGGTTGACCTTTGAAGTTGATCTTATATAAACTAGAATTTTCAAGAAGTTTTGTAGGATGTACAATATAATTAAGCAAGCATAAACTATAATATATTCCAAAGATTAGAATTAAAATTTAATTCATCATTATAGTTATTTTTGACTTCACTTCCTTAATAACAAAAGTTGACTTTGATTTAAAAGTTATTGGAGGAAGTAGGTCAATGTAGCCTCATAAGAAATTAGTTATGAAGTCAATATAATTCTTCAAAGTCTTGAAGGAGTTGTTAAATATATCTTATAATTAAAATTTAAAGCAAGTAAATGTTTGATAAATACAAACCAATCTAAGTTAAGACATAACTAATACTTTACCTCATTGTGTTCAAAGTGTGGGTATATAATGAGGCCCAATAAAAGTTAGTAAAATAATTGACAATTGTGAACTTAAAGAGAAACTTTTAGTTCAATATCTCATCAAACTGAAGGTTGAGATAACCAAAATTTGAGACATTCAAAATTAGGTATATCCCTTAAAGAGATAATCAACAAGTTAGAAGAAGAGAGTTAGAGATCCAAGAGATGGCATGTGGTAAAGTTTTGAAGCCAAAATTCAAATATTGCCTCACCTTAGATCAACAGAGAATAATTATTGGTGCATTTAATTTTAGTAAGTGAATTTTTTGAGGATTGAGAAGATATTTAGAATAAAAAGTCACATCTGTCATATTTTTTTACAGTGCTTACTGCCATTTGCATTTAGTACTTTGTCTAATCAAATACTTAATCCTTTATTTGAGCTCAATATTTATAATTATCTTCTACCTTTTTAAATTTATATCTAAAATATTTGTTGCTGACCTAGTCATTTAATTTTTCTTTATTATAGGTGACATCAAATTGTGGTGATAATATCCCTCAAATATCGATTACGGGCATTTCCAAGAGAAGTAAGAAGTAATCCGCCCTAGCGTTCAGACCAATACCACTATAGGTGTCTCCACCATGACCTTCTCATCGATCTCACCACCTCATACCACTCCATCTGCACATACACTAGCTTACTATTCTCTAGATCTTGTCGACCCACTCCTTTTTGTCCTTTCAGCTCTACACATATTACAGGAAGCCTAGCTATCACCGTTCATCATAATCATTACCACCACCATATTAAGCAAGTCCATCCACTCTTACTAAGCAAGGTGGAGTAGGGATACCTACTTCATGTGCTTTTATTATGTCTAATAAAGACATGTAAGTTTATATGCATTACCTTTTACATTTTAAGTTATGTAGTGCTAACAAAATTCTTTAATATATTTGATCCATCCAGACATAAAACGCATAAAATCAAAGACATAATAAGAAGCAAATATGATGCTCCATATATATCCTGAAAGAAAATACTAATAATGGTGTGTGATATGTGATTTAGAGTTTTTAAGATATTAATTAAGCTCTCTATACTTATATAATATATGATGCTTCAGGTCTAATGATTCTCATTAATATGTTTTAAATTATAGAATGGTTTTGGTGGATGTCAAAGGATAACAATGATATTAAAAAAATTAATGAAAAAAGTGCTGCTCATTTATGCCAAGTGTTCACAAACATTCACAAGTTTGGGCAGAGGTCTCTTCAGATTGGAATTAAAGTGTGAGCTAAGCTATGTAGTGCTTGAACTTCTCTTGATTATATTCACACATAAAGAGTCGACAAAATAAAAATGGACATTTGATTTTGGGGGCATGGGTAGCTTCCTACTTACCAGAGGCTTAGTCCCTTATACTAAGTATATAAGAGAAGATTGGCAAGTAATAAACAATGTATCTTAAGAAATTTTATAAATATTATTTACTAACTTCATAATTATGTTTACACAAATAAGTATCTGAAAGAGAACCAGCAACTATAGAGTTGCATAGCAAAACACATTAACCCTAGGTGGACTATCATTGAGTTGATGTTAGGTCATAAAGAGCTTATGTTAAGTAAAATATTTATTTTTTAATTACAATCCGACTAAAAATGTATTAGGTTTTAAATGCATCATAATATTTTATAGGATGAGTACATGAGGTCGAAAATGACATAGAGTCAAAGTTCTATAAGTGCAGGAAGTTCAAGTAAACAATTTAAATAGTTAGAGTTTAATATATAAAGAGAAACAATCGGAGGAAAAAAGAAAGAAAGAATATACGGCTTATGTTCATAGAGTTTGGTGTACAATGATTTGATCGATAACTTGAGAAAAAGGTGTGTCATTGCATTTGTTGAGGAGATTGAGACTCATGTGATTGCTTAAAAGGAAACTTGAATGCTACTATGGAAGTAATAATGAAAAAGATGTCCCTATATGGGTGGAAGAAAAAATATGTAGGAGGAGGATGTTGAAAAGATTAGCGAGGAATAGTTTATATTTGTATCAGTTTAGTGTGTTATTTGGTACTCATTTTATTTAACAATTATATACAAAATTAATATTTTTTGAATAATTACATGCTATGTTTATTTGGAAGTTTCATTTTGTATGTATATATTTTCTTGATGTGGTTATTTTGATCCTATAATAGTCAATTTCAAAATTTATGTACAATGTCAAATTTATTTGTTGTATATTGCAAGTGCAGTTATAAAAAAGAAATGTATAAGAAGCCCTTATACATTTCATCAAAAAATTATGGTGGAAAATTCCATTGAAATTTTTGACATTAAAATTTTTAGTAGATTTCTTTGCTTCGGATGGGGCACTTCCCAGGTCTTTGTTCATCGACAGTTTAAGGAAATTTTTGATGAAAATTATGTCAAAAATTAGCTAGAAATAAATTCTGACTGATTTTTTCTTGCCAAAATACATTTCCAATTAAAGATTTTTAGACGAAATAAATTTCAGTGGTAATCCGTTAGTAAGTAATTGATGATTTTAGATATTTTATTTTTCATTTCTTTAATTAACTCCTAATTATAAGTCCAATCATATTAGGATTTTTAGAAAAATGTTTATTTCATGTTTATGCATTTCTTGTAAATTTCTCATAATTTTTGGGCTTATACTTAGGGTTTAATTGAATTTGTGAGCTCTTTTGGGCTCAGTTGATTAAATAATAAATTAACTTTAATTAATTAAAAAATCATCTAAATCACATTTAAATAGCTTAATAAATAAAAATGGGTTAAGGGTTAACCTTAATGATTTTCTCTTCTCATTAAGATGAAATAATTCAAATTCTAAAATCACTTTTTAATAAACTTAATTAAGCTTAAGTGTGATTATCTTTATATGAATGACCTTAGGAATTAATATAAGTGTGATTATCTTTATATGAATGACCTTAGGAATTAATAAGTCCAAGTAGGTTATTTGGTGATGTTTAAATCTCAAATTATTTTCTTAATAAATTAAAAAAATATTTATTAGCCTAAATATAAATCAATATAAATAATTAAAATTTGAATATAAATCTTATATGTATGAACTACAATTTTGAAAGGTATATAATTTAGAAACATGAGTTCACAAGGCTACTGGTCTGAAGGAGGTCTCGATATCTTGTACTTTTGGTATAACAACTACGCGCATCTTGAGATTTGTAGTGAACTACATATTAATGTTAATTTATTTTCATCTATATATATGAGCATCTTAAAATTTTCATAATTTCATCCGTACATATATATATATATATATATATATATATATATATATATATATATATATATATATATATATATATATATATATATATATATATATATATATATATATATATATATTAACAAGAATATAGTCTAGATATCCGATGAGCGCGAGATTTTAAGTAGTCTCAAGGGGGTCCCTGATTACATAATTTTTTTTGTTCAACAATGGCACGTACTTATACAAATTCAATATACTAATGTGTATGTATATATATAAAGGATAATTAAATCATCTTTTCTACAAAATTCATGCATTATATAATCATATCCTATATTTAATATTAACAAAAACAAATATATTAATTCATTCACATATTAATGTGTGAAATATTCAAATGATATTTATGCATTTATTAAATCAATTTATTCAGTTAAATATATTATTTAATTAAATGGATATTAAAGGATGGTAAAGCAAGGTTAAGAAGATATCATTAAATTGGCTATGAGTTGATTTTATAAATCTTAATATCTCTTTCATATTTAGATAAAATCACTTAAGCTAAATCCAAACACATAGCTTTACAAAGAAAATTTATAACACTTCATTAAGATGTTTAAAAGTCATAAAATTCATCTTTAGATTCAACCTAAGGCTAGGGATTATGGTGGATCTCACTCATCCTCCTTCTCATTAAAATTTTAAGTTTAAATGAAAAAAAAAAATTTAAGAGTTAAATTTAAAATTCATCTTAAGTCATTAATCATTTAAAGCATAATCATCATTTAATGAGAAACTTGAATATTCATCATTAGCTAAATTCAAACATCAAAGCCTAACTTTTTCATATCAAACTAAGCCATAGCACACACATTAGAATGCTAAGTAACTTATCATAGTTTTTAGTAAGGCCAGTGCTTTATTATGGTGAATTGATATTTTATTTTGTGATGTAATATTTTAGACTTGATATTAGAGTAACATTAGACTAATTATAAAATTATAAATATCTTTCTGTTGGAGATTATGCTTAAGGGACTACTATAATAAAATTATAAATATCTTTTGCTTGCAGGTGCTACTTAATTTCATAAACATAATCCATTAATACAGGTGAACTTGGTAACCCAAAGCAGGGTGCTAAGCCTTAATATATGAAATATAACTGCTTGATGTGAATGTATGTTAAGCTAACTTTTGCTTTATAGGTGTAGTTAGATTTTTATTTTCATAAAATATAATTTTTGTGATAGGTTTAAGATTAAGACTACAGGATTTAGAATGAACAGTGGCTAGAAGGCTTAGACTTGGGAGGCTCTATGATGCTTGGAGTGCCCTATCCATGAAGTAAAGATGAAGATTGAAGACCTTCATAGCTTTATTTTTATTATAAATTAATTATAATCCAGGCTATATAAGGGCAAAGCTCGGCTACCCATATCTTTTCTTTTCCAAGGTGTACGGCTTTACCCAACCACATCGAGCTTTAATTCTTTTAATCTATAATGCTTATTTGGCTTGTTTACATTGATTGTGCAATCGAAATGACATTTTTATAGGTTTCTTAAAGCTTGATTGTATGGTGTATGACCTAGATGCGATAGGCTATTTAGGAACTTAAAATTTTTTACTCCAATTAATTATCTTTAATTAAAATTTAATAACTCATAATCTCACTTTTAGCCTAGAAATTCACTTAGAGAAATAAAAGATCCAGTAACATCTTAGCTGTTTGTTATATTAACATAGCACTGTTCATACATCATATTTTCTTTCTTGTGAATGATGGTCTCCATTATGCACAATAAGGGACAGGGCTTGACCTGTAAGAGCTGTTTTCTTATAATGGAGAACACCCATTTTCTCTGATTTAATATATAACTCTATTCCATCATGCATGCAGATATAAGATCTTCTCAAACTTGAATCTAAAATAATGAGTCAAAGTAGAATAAAAATCTATAAAATTTTATTGCATTAATCTAAGACATGATTTTTATATCAATCATAATCTAGTCACTTAGAAAGTGAGTTTATGACTATATATTCAATTTTAATAAATAATGGCATAGTCATCCTCCATTTATATAAGACGAGCTACATGATTTTAAATCGTAGGAGGTGTTAGCTGGAGGCCACTCTAGATTGTTATAAGTCCAGAAGAGTCAGGATCAATTCACACTCTCTAGTGGAAGTGAACCAATATATCCCACCTTTCCGAGTGAAATCAGGTTGAGCTCTTAGCTTGTACTAGAGCATTTTTAGATATAGGTTCATAGGTAGCTTATTTCTCTTTTTCTATGGGCGTAAATATTCACCTCTTATGTATTTCCACAATCTTGTGTTGTTGGAATCTAAGTCTTAGCCTTCTAATAAAATACCAACTCAAGTAAATATAATTTTCTTCTTCAAACTATAAATTCTCAATATAGGATATATTAAAATGCTCACCAGGCTTCATAGTATCATGAGTGCTTCCTACTTATCCTCATTTGAAATTCGTTAAGAACTCTCTCAAAGTTAGTCAATCACTTTAATCAAGAGTGTTCTTAGGAGATTCATGTACCTTAAGATGTAATTAATTATGGGAACATGCCGTTATATGGAACTTAAGAACCTCTCTTACAAAAAATCCTATTTTTTTCATTTATATGAAGTAGGGGAAAAATCTTTGGTATACGTAAACCCATCAACTTTAGGAGCCTTTATTAGATAATTAAGTCCAATGTATGATGATATCTCTAACTCTCTAAGTAGTATATCACTCATTGATGTCATATTCGTTCATTTTAATAAGTACTCCTTATGATCTGCGTGGTATCCCCCATCACATATTTTTTTAAACACCACAAACGTATTCAATATTCAGTAAATAAAAAAAATGCTCTATATGTCAAACTTATCTTTTTTAATTAAAGTATAACCAAAATAAAATAAAATAATTTAAAATAAATAAAAATCAAATATAAAGTAATCCCAAATAACACTTTGACATTTAAATGCATAAAATAGTATAAAATTCTTTTTAAAAAATGAAAACCATAGATATATTTGTTTGAGAAATATTTGAAACACATGAACACACCATGAAAATGAACATGTTTCCTAGACAAGGATCCATAACAATACAATGAACCATTCCCTCTACTTCTTCACTTCTTCAAACACAATGGAAAAAATCATTGCTTTCACACATCATTAAAAAACAAGGGTCTTTTACAAACACAACCACTCTATTCTTACATATCTATAAATTAACCATCTTCAACCTCAAAATTTAAAATTGACATTCAAATATTGAAATTCATAACAAAAACCAAACTCATATTTTTCATTTTTATAAAATTCCAAATGATTTGATCGTGACACATGCAAATACATGAGTCCAACAGTTTAAAAAAAAATGAGAAAGCTGGTTAAATTATAAATGCATATATATTTAGGTGGTTGATTGTAAATTTCTCAAAAAATAAATGTATAATACATGTTAGCCTAGTGTTTGAGAGCTCAGGTTTTCATTTAAGAGATCTTAGATTCAAACTTTTACACATACAATGTGTGTGAATTTGTGATTAAATTCATTCAATTGTCTCAAAAAATTTTAAAATTAAAGCTGAAAAATTCACCTCTTACTATGATTTTTCAGAACACGATCAACAATCCGCTTAATCAAGACTTCAACATTTTAAAATCCCCACATGTTTAGTGGAGAAAACATGTGACAAATCTACATCCTGTGTGACTACTCAATTATTTTAAACTCTCTCACATGTTTAGTTGAGAACTAATGGAAAAAAAAAAAAAAACCAAAAAAACTAGCTGTAGATTCACTAAATCCGCAACTAAGTGCTATATTTTTTAGAAAAAAAAAACCACAAAAAATGCCATATTGAATGAGACTTCGCAAAGGGTAGCTTGGAAATGGCTAATGGAAACCAACCACCACCATGCCATAGAGGAAAAAATTTATAGGAGCTCAACTAACTCATCAATGGCTGATAAACATGAACATTACACTGATAAGAGTTGATTCAGGTGAAGGCAATTTCATCGATAGCATAGCAAAACAACCAAAAGGGAGGAAAAAAAAAGTAAGAGTGCCAGAAACAATGTAGAGAAGATGAATATGTGATGGCTATATAGTCGGCGAAGGCAATTCCATCGATGAAGAGTTGCTTCAGGTGGCTTCTTTATCTCCGCCGCTTCTTGCAACTCCCTCCTTGGAACGGTAGGACTCCACTTACGCAGGTTACGGATGAATTGTTTCACGATCTGCTTCTTCTACATTTGCTTGATGCGACTCAGCTTCTGCATGCACAGGACGGCTTGGTGCCTTCTTTTTCTCCGTCCATTGCTTGATGCGGCTCCGATTCTGTAGGCACAGATGATGCCCTGCTTCTACGGGTGAAGGTCTGAAGACTTCTAAAGAACTCCTGATTTTTATTTTATTTTTATTTTTTTTGGAATGGGTATCCACCCAATACCCCATCCATCTTGTGAGTAGGATTATGTGACTAATCCCACGCCTAGCCACATTCATCACACGCATTTGACCCCACTTAACTTTCCCACCATTACGAAGAGTCGCCTCCACAGTGAAGGTGTTCCCAGCCACCTACCAACCGAGCTAAGAGACGGTGGGTAGAACTCCTGATTTCCTTCTTGTTTCTTTATAAATTAAAAACGGGGGCATTTATATACATAGCACATAATTCTTATATATTTATATATAAACTTTGATATATATATATATATATATATATATATATATATATATATATATATATATATATATATATATATATATCATCTAATTTTAATATTACATCAAAAATAGTATTTTTATTAATTTTTTAAAGTGAAATGCACATTTTCAAGGATAGAAAAATAATTATAATTGTAAACATCAAACTTTAGCTGTTAGATATGTAAATACATAATTGAGCACAATGTATGTAAATTTACCTAAAAATGTATATATACTATATAATAGTGATATAAAAGGTAGAATTCAATTTTAAAATATAGGATTTAATTTTGGTGGAATCACCAACTCCTTTAAAAATATTATAAATAAATATATATTCAATTGTCAAAATTTATATATTTTGTTAAAATTTACTTAATTAATTATTTGAATGAATAGAAAAATTGACTTGATATTCTTCATAATAATCATATTTAAATAAATAAGCTCATTATATTTTATATCATGACAAATAGGCTGTGATGATTAACTTGAACTAAAAGAAGTAGTTTAATTCGACTTGGGCAACAATAGTAAAATTGTTTTATCTTTGAATGATGTGATAGGCATGTTATCTACAAAGGGATTCATGTGCTTTATATTGGATTTGAGTAAAAAAAAATTTTTAAAATCATTTGGTAGGGATTGAATGCAAAACCAAGAAGAGGACCAAATAAATTTGAATAATATTCAACCAACAATCAAAAAATATTTGAACCTCACTCAAAACTTATTCAAGTCAAGTTTGATTGTTGTTTTAATAGTTCAAACCTACCATCATTTTGTTCAAATCTTTTGTTTGGACCTACTTGAACCTTATTAAAATCTTATTTTAGGAAATTAATAATGTTTAAATATGGGTTGGATAAGATTTGAATAAGTAAATGAGTTGATGAAAGCGATGATTTGGGCGTATAAGATGCAGAAGGTGGTAGCTGTGTTGATGTTTCATTAATAATAAGTATATTAGAGATTATTACCCCATAAGAGGATGCGTAAAACTAGCAAAGAGTGATAAGTTTTGGATTTTCACACACCTTAATGTTCAATAATTTATGATGTAGGGAATTCCTTTCTTATAAGAGTCAAATGAAAGTACCTCCAATTTAATTGCTACTAATATAATAACTTCACATTTGAGTCCCTTCTCAATGTATATAAGAGTTAGAAAAAAAAAATTTGTGAGAAAAATAGTTTAAAAATAATATTTATATGCAATGAAGAAAAACTTTTAATTCAAGGTGGATAAAGTAGAGAAAATATTTTATCCATTGTACTCTTAAAAATATTCATGGAGCTTAAATGTTGTAAAGTTGGCACTGCTCAACATATTTGAGATTAGGAGTAATGTATCACAATGCAATTACTCTTTGAATGTTAGATCTAAAGAATATTAACAAACTTTATCATATCTTATTGAATATACAATCAAGAAGTTGACTGGATCTCACTATCATTTCAAGTTACAGATAATAATATTAGATATGAGAAGGGACTATGAGTTTAATTTATATTATTAGAAAAAGACTTAGTGATTTCATGAGCAAGATGTCACTTATATAAGAAGATTAGTTAAAGCATCTTTATATAAATTATCATCATATCTAATCATCTAAATATAAAGAACCCTGACATAATAGTTGATATCTAACTTAACACTTAAGAGCATTTTAAGTATGTTTTTTTTTTTGGGTGTTTATAAGCAAAACTTCAAAGGTGCATGTCATCTAGTATTATATATAGATGAAATATTTTTGAATATAAGATATAGAGGTACTATATTCATGGAAGTGGTTTCAATATGTGAATATTTAGATTTACCTTGTAGCATCTGTAATTATTGACTTTAAAAATAATGATTCTTAAATGTATTTCATGGTTAGACTGAGAAAATTAATAAGCTTGGTGGAAAGCCTTATAATCTATCTATGATGAACTTTATAATAGTGTTTTGTCAAAAGCCTATCTTAAAAAATGAGATGAAAGAAGACAAATGTTCTATAAAAGATCATAAATCTATGATTCTCCTCGATGCTTTTTCTTTGTGGTCGCACTTTACTATAAGAAAAAGAAAAGAATTATAAGAACCTCGAGTAAGAGCGAGAACTTCTTTAGAAGGCTCACAACATAAGCAATTTCTGGTTGATGGTTGATAATAATTTATATGTAGGCTTGAAAAGAGTAATAGCTTGATAACATACTACTTAACGGATCTACTTCCTTACTTCGAATGAAATTTATTTCTTTCATGGAAGAGCTTTAATTTGGAGTAAGAAGTCAAGTGAGGCCTAGTGAAATCCTAAAAAAAAAGGCAGGAGGGGGAATGCTGATTGTGAGTGCAGAAACATTTTTCAATACTTGACTTCCTACTATCAGTCTATCGCTGGACTTACTTCTAGACAAACAAAAAAAGACAATAGGATATGACAAAGTATATGGTCATCCCCAATTCCAACAATAGATTTAGCTTATCTAAACCAAATTTCTAAAATGAATATTTTTTAAGGAACCAGCAAAAGAAGTCAACACTTTATTAGTAGTTTTTTCAAAGACGTGCCATATCGTATACTCATCATATCCCAATTTGTATCACTTAATAATTTAAATTTAATATATATTTTAAGGAATGTCAAGTGGGTTATAAAGTTTATTAGAATAGTAAGTTCTATTAACACTTTGGAAAAAAACATGGATAAAAAACCAATGCCAATGCTACTTACAAGAAGAATAGAGTTGTTTAGAGATGTTGGGTCATGCTTTTTTTCATGAAAACCAAATCAATTTAATCACAATTGGTATATTAGTGAGCTTTAATGAATTATTTATACTGCCTGTTACCATCTAATGACCACTTTATAGATGCTTTTGAGGCACATAATACATTAATGATTCATAGAATGATGCAATACTATACTAAATATAAAATTTACTTTTTTATGAAAATTAAATAGGCCTTATGCAAACTTAAGATTAAGGATCAAACCTTGATTGTACGTTCTATTAGCTAGTTTGATTGATGGTGATTGTAAAGATGATATTGATTTGTACAGGAGGACATACACATGTAAACAATTTTATAAGATGGGTCTCTCCTTCAAACATGAATTGGCTTTGCTCAATATTTTGTATAGACAGGAAGTATAATTGAGCACACATGTTCAAAATTTGTATTAATAATAAATGAGAACACCAAAGAAATTTTGCATAACATAAAAACTATTATAATGCCATTACTACTAGTGAAGCCAAAGAATGAACATCTAAAGAAAACAAAAAAGACCTACATTTAAAGAGAGGGAATGATGTAATATATTATAAATTTTGTTTGTATGGGATTCATAAGTATAAAAACTTAGTAAATTTTATGTATTTTAAATTGTATATTAATGTTTAATGAATGTTATGTTGTGGTTTTTTTTAGTAATTTTGATATTTTTGATAGAAAAATCTCACATGAATTGAAAAAAGAAAGAAAATTATAAGTTTCAAGACTAGCGTCCAGGTGCTATGCAAAGCAATGTTGAGGTGTTATAATTAAATAAAATTTAGTCTTAAGATAGAGAAGGTAGCGTTGAGGCACTAGATGATGTGAAAATGCACTATATTTGCAAATATTTGAACCTAGTGATAGCTTCTTGCCACTACAAAAAATAGTGCTATGATGTTTGAAGGAGCCCAAAGTAGTATAAAAAAATGCCTTAAGGCATTAACCAAAGTGCCTTATCATTGAATGACCAACATCGCAATTTCTGAACCCTTCAAATTTCAACATAAAGACAATAAGCATAGCATCTAGGTGCTTAAATATTAACTATGTTGTGCCAGAACAACTATTATAACATCATAGTACCTTGGCACTAAAATTAGGTGTTGTGATGGTATGGCCCGACAGATGCAATTCAAGCAATTTTAGCAATAGATTTTAAGAGTTTCAGGAATTGTTCTTGTGAGTTGAAGGATGTGGAGAAAACTGATAGGAGGTTTAACAATTATAAATAGGTCTTGAATATACTAGTGTGTAAGTGTGAGTGTAGTATCGCTTGGAGAGTGAGATTTCAAGTGAATATATTAGTGTGCAATAATTGTTGTATTTAAAAGTGTTGTTCCATGTGAAGAATGGAGTAAAAGTATAACTAAAAAAGGAAGATCCATACTATGAGACAAATGATAGGGTTAAGAAAAATTTAGAAGACTATTACTGATTTTATCTTTCTTACTCTTGATTTTTTTAGATGTTCTTCAATATTTATGTCATGTTGATGTTCTCTCTTTCCTTTATGAGTAACTAGGTTTGCATTACTTTTGATTTGTGGAACCTTATAGTATTTTTTATGATAATGTTTTATGAAGTTTTGAAATGAAAGTTTTACTCTATGAATGTCTGTTATTTTATTTTTCTCTATGCTTAATTTAGTTTTGATCTAGACAATTACAAACTTATATAATGTGATCTGGAGCTATTGGAAAAGTCTTTATGTAATAATTAGGGAAAAACAACAAATTTCTTAAATATATTTAGGTATATGATATTTAGGAATTTGCAATTGTATAAAGACATAAAAATAATGCAATAATTTATTTTAATTAATATATAGGCATATAGCTAATTAATTATAGTGACTAGATCTTTTTGATTTTAGTAGAGAGGGAAAGATAATTTTGCTCTTGATTGACAACCACTTATAATAACTTTTCAAATAGAAAATTCATAGAAATAATCAAGGAACCATAAATTTAGAGTATGTTTTTTAAAATTAATTAAAAGTTATATTTTAAAAGTAGCTTTAATAATTTTAGTGATTTAACTTTTTTGCATTTTTCTTTAGTTAAAAATTAGAATAACTTAAAATTTATGTTTAACTTGATAGAGTTTTATAAACGATTCTTATGAGAGCAATACTTAACTCTTCATTATATTATTCAAAGGACACATACACTTGTATACACGATAATATCTAAGTTAAGGACAAAAGACCAAAATCAAGTTACCTGTAAGGCTAATTGTTTGCCACCTTATGATTATTTCATTAATATAAATCTGTGATTGTGCAATGCCAATTTATATCAATTTGGTTACTTCGACAAGCTCTTAAGTTTTCTTATTAATCTAGTTTACTTTTAATAAGTAATGAAAAAAATAATATCTAAAAAATCTATAAAATACTTCAAAAGAGTATGAAGGACTACAAAAATATCTCAACAACTACAAATTACTTAACTAAAATAAGATAACACATTGTTGGCATTCTTTATATGCCAATATGTACATCTATTAATAAACTAATGCACTTGATGGACAGCCTAAACCTTACTCATTTAATAGTAGTTCAAATTAACAACCGAACAAATTTGAATATTTCTTAAGAGCTATAACACTAATTGAACTAAGTTCGAATATACTCCAACTTATTCATTTATATTCACAAATAACTTATTTATTATTTGACAAAGGTTTAATGATATGCTTGATGGTAGCTCTTATGCTGCTCAATTATTTTTGAATATAACAACTTTAGTTATTTATTTAATATTAATATATTATATATTTATGTATCATACTATGTTACTTTCTTTCTCTTTTATTTTTATTTTTCACAAATCATTCTACACTTTTGTTTTTCTTAATTACAACACTTCCTTCCCCTAAGTTCATGGGAATTGCACCAATATGGTGTGCCTCTAAAATTATGACAAAAATCAAAGAATTCAGTGGAGACCACATCTTCTTTTTCTCAATGTACCTATAAATTCCACACTGATGAGCTTAGTATGTGAGTGCTTCATTTTAAACCTTGACACTTCTTCTCCAATGCACCTATGTCAAAATAAAATTACACCCATATTAGAATTGGAGGTGAGTGCTTATTTTTCAAGTTAGCTTTTCTACAGTGGATACTTCATCTTAGTCGTCAATACATCTCATCTAATATTCTATTAGCTCATACAAATTCATAACTCTCATGCCTTTTTAGTCCTATTATTTAAATATCAATATCTTCCTCAGGACTTTAATATTTCTTATTACTTAGTTATTTTTAATTATACTATTATCTTATTAATTGATTCTTGTCTTACTGGCATCAAATAGTTAGATACAAAGTTAAAATTTACTAAATTGGTTATTTATTTAGATTTATAATTTTTTTAATGTTATAATCATATATAAATGTATTTAGTATTTATTCATTTATGTGCTTGCCTAATTAATTTAGGAAAGTTCAATACAAAGTAAACTTGATCATAAATAATTCTAAATAAGAAAAACTATGAGTATATAAATGCTTAACTTGAGCTAGTGTCAAACATAAATAGTTTAAAATATAACTAAGTTAAGTTTGATCAAATAAACACTAAACTCAATTTGACTTGATTATATATCTACATTATGCTCTTAATTGCTTTATTTTTTTTCATCTACTTTAATATTTGTATTAGATATTATAGTTTTTTTTTTGAATTACAATTGACCAACATTATGAGTTCAAAAACCTTTATCATTTATTGCCAACCTTTAAGAGAAATTTTTTTTCTTTTTTTCATTTGATAATCATTGTATCGTCAATAGATTAGACTATCATCACAAATACTTCTCCTCATAATGCTTTCACTCTTAATAGAGTATTCCATTACAATCTAACTTGTCTTTCTATAATTGATTACTAATCTGCTAATTAATCAAAAATCTTACAGAATCTCCTCCAAATATTATATAGGCTAACTAAATGGCATATCACTTAAATGAATTTCTTATAAACTAATTAACATCTAACTAGAATGCAAAAAAATGCACCTCCAATGTCCAAGTCAATTGTAATTGTGTTCGTGTGTGATATCAATAGTATGATATAATGTTCTTATGCCTATTGATATTTACAACAACTTGCAATTCATATCAATTACTAGATAGTTATGATGAAATAAAAAAAGAGAAATATTTAGACCCCGAGTAATATATATCCTTATATTTTACTTTTAACTTTACATCATAAATTTATTTACTTGATTTCTATTATATCCAACTATATTTTAAAACTTCATATTTGTCATTGACTATACTTCTTTATGTTTTTAGCTTTTTGATGACCATCTCTATTTAATCATATCAACTTGTTTTGATTTTTAATTGCCATATTTTTATTTTTTGGAAAACTTTTTATCTTACCATCAATTGGATCTCTTAATTCCTAACCCTATATAATTAAATTTTCTTGCCAAAAATGATGTTGAGATCGCGTATTTTTTAAGTATCACTCTTTGAGAGAGTTAACCTTTGCTATACTTATATTTGATACCACTAGACATCTGTGGTTGCTAACTTAACTTGTTTGAGTGAGAATAAAAGAGGCTTGTGATAAAAATCACTACAAAAATAATTCATAAAAAAATTAATCTAACAAATTAACATTATAGAAAATTAAATGAACTGTTTCTTTAGAAGTTAGAAGACTTTTCAATAACACATTATTGAATTGCAAAACAAAGTTCAAAAGGGTGAACAAATCAACTTTTACTTATTTTGTCTTGATGTAACTCTACTACTATATTTTATTGATTTAATTTGAGGTGAGACTATATAGTCATTTATTAATGTTCTATAACCTTGTGATAACTTGTAACTTTATTTGATATAAAGAAATGGTTATTGAGTTTATAATGCTTCATCTAATAACTCTATCAAATGAATGACAATGATCTTTAATTTTTGGATTAATATAATTATGTGATACTAATAATTGTTGGCCTTATAATGCTGTAATATTTTGTCATTATAATGATCTGTTGATTGTATGAGACAATAAATATGCAAAGGTCTGTGAAACTTACCTACTAAACAAAATTTGAATAATATTTACACTATGTTTGATCAAAATTCTATTTTTAAAGATAAAAACAAGAAAAGAAGTTTATCATTCATATAACTAAATGAAACAACGAGCATAATTGAATGTCTTATTTTCATCACTTTTAAGAAAACAAAGTTATAATCTACCCCTGAGCCTATGGATATATATTATAATAAAATTGCTAATTTTTATAAAAAGCTATACAATCAAAGAATTTCATATGATTTCCCTTTGAAATCAGCTTGATAATGTGGTATATCTTATACATTTTAAATTCTCTATTATAAATATGAAGTAGAACACTTATCAAAATCTTTGTTAAAATTGTGAATTATCCACCTCATGCTAGACATAAGAACCACATTTGTAGATAGTTATATCTCACACCTTATCCAATAAACTTTATTTCAATTATTAGATAATATTGGAGATTTGCATCTAGCCAAGATCTTAGCAAGTTCTCTTCACCCCCAATAACATGCTTTTACATAGCTTTAGATCCCCAAAACGAATCCATCTATTTTAAGTTGTGCTCACAGACTAGTAATTCACAATACTAATCAAAATAATTTATCAAAGATAATGATGTATTATCTATAGGTCTTTTAAGTGGCACCATAACCATTTTCTTATTGCGTTATATAAAACATTTATATATTACATTTTCTTATTGAGTTATATAAATCTCTAGTCAAGTATTTCTTTTTTATTTATTATCTCATTTAAAAATGTATTAACATCATATCATTTGTATTTATAACATGAAATGATGGGTAAACATTTTTGGTCTTAATTCTTCACTATATCGTCTTTACCCTCAATATGAATGGAATACAAGTAGCAAAAATCTCTATATCATTTTCTTCCTCTTTACTCATTTGTATTCCATAATCGACATATTTATTCTTCTTTTCTTTTTATGTACAAGTTCTCAAATAAAATCACTTAGGTCATTTTATTTTTATTGAAACTTAATTTGATTATTTTCCATCTAAGCTTGTTGTTCTTTAAGTTCTTAACAACTACAAAGCTTCCTTCAAATGATTGGATGAGGGCAAGGATTGATTATAATAGATATAGACATGGAATCTTTATTATTGTGATTGCTACACTTATGACTTATTAAATTTATAATTATCTCCTTCCTCTTCAACCTTAATCGACAGAGGTTAATGAGAAGTATTTTTGATAAATTTCTAAGAAAATATTCTTAATCAACCTTATCCACTAGTGTAGGGCTAAAAATAATCTATGGGCACTAAAAATAACCTTTCTTATGGGCATTAAAAAAAAGCTTCTTCATTAACCAAAGCTAGTTTCTTAATGAAAACATCATTATGCTTCACATGGTTAAGTAGGACACATGTAAAGAAAAAAATTAGGCCATAATTTTTATACATCTTGCATTTTCTAAGTTTATATTATTAAAATTATTATTACCATTTAGGTAGTTTTTAATTAATCAATCTCTTATGAACATCTTCTCAAAAAAAAATTCCAAAGAAAGAAAATTCATCAAACCCAACCTAGATATCAAGGCAAATATAATAATTCAAATTTTTGTATTTTTACCTTCAATGTTGAATACAATGGTGAATACAATGGTTCTTATCATCTAAAACTATCCTCAATAGAAGTTGATGGGTTAGGAACTATGGAACAACATTGAATAGTTACTTAAAGAAATATTAAAACTTTTAAACTATCTAATAACCTTCCCCATCATCTAAATTTGGTATATGATTCGAACTATATAATGTCACTCTTCAAGAATGATTTATTGAGACATGTATAAATATTTTCAAGTTTTGTTTAATGCTAATGGTTATAAAATAAAAGAAAGAGGTTCAAACAATATTCTAAAATGATTCAAACCTAGTTATAGCCTAATTTTATATTTAGTAGACATATAATTTGTTCAAAATAGATGTTTGAATTAAGTTAAATGTGGGTTATGAATATATAGTTTTTTTTTTCATATTCTTCCCATTATAACTTACACAGTCGATATTAGAAGAGAGTGATGATTGCATGCTAATTTAAATAATAAAAAAATACATCAATACTAATTTTACAAAAAAAAGATCATTTGAAGTGTCATTAAAAGTAATGATGATAAAACTACCTATTTTAAAAATTAGGAGTTTTTACATACATACAACCTCAAACTACCTATTTTACTCATTTAACACTCAAAACTTTATTATTACCTATATACCACGATAACAAGGACGAAACTCATTTTATCATTCTCAACCATGGGGAGTTCTCCCTTGTTTTTGCAGATACAAATAATAAAATTTTAAAAGTTAAATGAGTAATAGATTGATATATGTAAAAAAACCCCAAAAAAAAAATTAATCCCAAATTATCCAAATATATCAGGTAAATAAGTATCATTAGAATAGAATTAGTTAATTAGTATGGTCAAATAAAATTTAAGAATATAGTCGCCATTAGTGGGGGCTCAGTCACGCACACGTGGCTGCAGTATCGTTGAAAGTCGCTTAATGACTTATCTTTAAATTAATTCTTTCGCAGTAAAGCCGTAGATTGTCGATTAAAAAGTCTAAGTTGCACGATAATTGTTTTTAAAATATTTCTTTATAAGATAAATAATATTACGGAATATTTATTTATTATATTTGAAAATAAATAATTATTCATTTGAAATAATTAATTGTTCATTGCTTTATAAATATTTATGATTATATCTATATTTTAAAACTATTATTATTTAAAAGTGATTTGTAATATATTTGTAATATTATAAATCACTTTTACATAATAATAGTTTTAAAATATAGATATAATTATAAATATTTATAAAGCTATTAAAATAGTTAATTATTTCACTTAATTTTAATGAATCTAAAAAATAATTATTTTCAAATATAATAAAAAATAAATCGCATTCCAAGAATAATATTTATCTTATTAAGAAAATTCAAATTTATTTTCCAAAAAACGTAATTTAAACGCATGAAAGGATTAACACGAGGATCTTTAATCTGACAATCTCCCAACCGTATATCCCACTTTAACGCAAAAAAAATAATTAATTATTTAAAGAAATCACCCAAAAATGGGCTTGACTCATTTCATTAAGATACCACGCCACGCCATATTCGACGTGGCTCACAAGTCGCCCAATAATTGAATGATTATATCTATTCTTAAATTTTATTTTGATCATACTTAATTAACTAATTCCTATTCTAATGATACTTATTTTAAAAATTAGCCCTATATCAAATGAACACGCCTAGTCCACAGAGACGACTGAGCTGCAGCGGAGCGTATCTGTCCGCGATCACAACCGTGACCTCCTTGACCGCCAGGGTGAGCGTCCGCCACCGAGCGCTACCCGCAACAACCTAACTGATATTCCAGCGCACGATCAAATGCCCACTTGGTCGATTGATCTTGACCTCGACGGCTTTGAGCTCGACCCGGAGGATCTTCACACCTCAATCCCCCTCAAGCAGGTCCCCGCAGGTGACGTCTTCGAGGCCGCAAGAGCTGGCGATGTCGACCGCCTGCGCTACCTCATTGACTCCGGCGTCAACGTTAACGCTCGCGACCGGTGGGATTCCGTTGCACTGTACTATGCCTGCCTCGCGGGCCACTTCGAGGCCGCTCGAATGCTCCTGCAGGCCGGAGCGATCTGCTCCGAGCACACTTTCGATGGGGATCGCTGCCACTACGCTTCGCTTAACTTACGTGTTCGCCGACTCCTCAAGGCGTTCGAGGCCCGGCCGCCTCCACTCGCTCCGTTGCCGGCCGCTCTGAGGGATACGTTTCTCAGCTGCCCAGCAAATCGTCTGGCTTATCTGGAGCAGTGCGATGATGTCACGGCCGCCGCTGTCTTGAGGGTTGCAGGTCAGGTTGCGCGCCATCACTCTTTTAGTCTGTTGTTTAAAGGGTTTTAGTTCTTCGTTTATCATTGCCTCCTTGCTAGAGATGTTGGATGTTATAAATTTGCGGTTCTGTTGTAATACCTTCTGGACCATAACAGTTTTATCTCTTTTGTTATACTGAATGCTGATTTGTACGTATGGACTGGGGTTTATCGGTGTGTGGTGTTATGAACTCAAATGGGCCTATTTTGAAACTGAATTCGAAACTAAGAAATTTTCTTGCAAATTATTGTGCTGGAACTGAATGGTTGATATATCAAGCAATAAAATGGGGATGTGGCCATATTTTTCCAAGCAAACAGTGATACTCGCAACTTTGATAGCTCTATTTTAGATAAGAATGCATATAAGTTGAATATTTTATTCCATCAAAAGATCGCGTGAACTATAAAAAAATATGGATCGGTTACATTTTGTTATTTCTATCAGTAGAGTCCATATTTTTTGCGTTTATGGTATGTTGGTATCCATTTTTGTTAGTTTTTCTTTGATTTATTTTTTGTACAGGTAAACCAGCCAATTTATATTTCCTCAGGTTTGAAGAAAACAGTTTGGCGGTTTTTTTATTCTTGGGACTTGTGTCAATTGTATATTGATGAAGAGAACACAACATTGATAATTAGTGCAGTAGTTGTGTGCCTATTAAGGATAGAAAAGAGCCTATGCAACACATGAAATTCCCATCAATGTAAGGTCTAGCGAGGGAGTGATGGGCACATATTTACCTCTATATTATAAAGAGGTTTTTAAGTGGCTTATTGATAGCTTGGACTTGTTTGCTTGACGGTAGATGATGCACTAATAAGGTGATTATATCAAATTAATGTATAAGAACTGGAAAGAAAAATGAGTAGACCAACGATAGCATTTAATTTTTATTTCTTTATTGATATTCTAAGTTATACTTTTCTTGCGATCCATGCCTGAACTTTGCTTCAATGTCTTTTTGTGTTTTGGCATCTAGCTAAATTCTCGTTCACTTGCAGAGGAACCTTCTTGCACATGGTTACTTCTATCTTCTTAGACATTTTGATTGGACCGATAAAATTCTTCTTTGCTAGAGATATGCTCCCACAATGAATATTTATGTGGGCTATTTTGCTTAGATTAGCTTGACATACTCTTCAGTTATCTCCTTTCTTCTGGAACTTCCCTAGAACAAGTCAAATAAACAATAAAAATCTAGATATCAGATGGAATGAAGGTTGTTAAAAAAATTTCAAACATTAGTTCCGAATATTCATAGATATAAGCAGATCATAAAAAATTCTTGGATGGAATTTCGATGCTATTAAAATGATATAATACATAAATAACTTTGTAACTTCAAACTTGCCAAATAGCATAACGCCAGAAGGATTTGAATGGAATGTAGATACTTAAAGGGCAGAAATTTATATATTTTTTTTCTAGAGCCAACACTTTAATGTAAAAGATACAGTTCTTTTAGAAGTCCACAACAACATTTTATTCTAATGAGAAGCATGTGCCTTAGTGTTGTCAATGGCATTGGAATATTAGCAACCAAGTCCAAAAAATCCTAAAATAATATAGTAAATTCCACATGCAATGGAGCTAAATTGAACCGATAGAGGTCATTTTGCATTATTACTGTTATAAAGGTGTTCAAGTACTAATGCATCAATTAACCTCGATTACAAGGCCATGACTTCATCATTTGTCAATTCAAGTTCATCAAATGCTAAGCACTATAAAATGTGCGCAACATCTGCAACATAGATAAAGCACTAAAAAATGATAGTGATAAATGGATTGAGGAAGAAAGAATAGAGTAAAATTTACCATTCTTTATTGCATTTTTCAAAAATGGAAAGATGGAAGTACTTAATAAGGCTGAGAGATAATCGAGAGCCATTAGGAAACACAAAATAATTGATCAATGTTAATGAAGGTTTATTGTGAAAGGGTGTGTGACTTCGTGAAGCATCAATTGTAATGTTTATTAAAGTAAGTGCCTATCTTATAATAGTTCAAGTTTTCTTTAAGCTCGAGAGGTTTGAAGGAGACAACTAGGGATGTGTCCCGTAATGAAGCTCAAAATCCTAAATTGTCATCGTGGAATAGAGAGAAAATTGAAGAATTATTGAAGAAACCAGGTGCTATGATCTTTTTCTTCAGATTTGTTAGCTATATGAAGAAAACAAACACTTTGCATTAAAATGCGACATTATCATGCATTTCAAAGCACATTGGAGTGCACATTTCTTAGAACTTTTTAGCAAGGAAAATCACACTGTCTCAATTTGATGTAGTACACATAAGAAGCATAGTTCTAACAATATTTAAGAAGCACAATTCTAACAACATTGATTTTAAGATAGTGTGCCCCTCACCATAATTCATAAGGGAGGGAAGATACTTCTTCCTTGTCAATTCATGGGCAAAGTGGCCCTTCTTTCATCAACATAAATTCAATCTATTATTTCTTATGTGAAAGCATGAGGACATGTTGATGAAGGGATAAGTGGTGGTGAGAAAGATGACTTATTTGAAATGTTTGAGTTTTAATTTGGGTGAGCCCATGTTGATTAGTGTTATTGTCATAACAAAAACCTTGGTCTTGATATTCTAGATCCATATTTGATGTCTTGATATAATATTGCAGCTATTTTTTGAATGAAATAATTTTATTTGGGCTGTGGTTTAATCTACTTCTGTTTTGTAGATTGCTTCATGTGAATGGCTTGATTTAGTAAATAATATGTATAAAAAATTGACGATACTCAAATGCATGTTACCTTAGGGTCTTGGATTTTCTGAGGAAGTATAAAAATAAGAGAATGCTATGAGAAACAATTTCTCTATACTTGCAACTTGTTTGGCAAGATTAGTAACTTTCTTCACATTCAATGTGCAGCAACCAACACTATCTAATTCCTTCAATTATGATATTCTAAAATTGCATTGACAAAAAACAGCTCAAGCATAACAATTTTTATGCCAAAAAAAAAAAAAAAGAAAGAAAGTTAACATTAAAGCATCCCATTTTTGCCATAAAAATATTGTATGCTATGTTTCACATCTCCCAATTTCATAAGATGTCTAGATGCAAATTAATGTGCTAAAATGTAAGAAACTCAAATAAGTTAATAAGAAATTGATCCCCATGTTCTTCCACCTATTGACAATGATGTGATGAACTACTTTCCAAGTTGTCGATTCATTTATCTAAGATGACACAATATAAATTTGTAATGATAATTTATATTTTAAAAAGATAGAAATATAATACACTACAATTGTTACCTTCATCAAATTTATTTGCATCTTAAATATTTTTCATAACATTGACAGGATTAGTTGTCCATTTTACTTTCATCTAATCTTGAGCACATATAATAGATTTCATAATCTTTGGAGATTGAACTTTTGTAGGCATCAAGTACACAACCTCCTATACTAAATACCATTATTAGAACTTACATTATTAGTTATAATTATGAAGATGGCATCAATACCTCTACCAACCAAATATTTTTAAACTTGTCCAACTAACTCTCTTCAATGATCATATGTTAGGAAAATTTTTGTAACTCTTATATTCAATTTCTAATCTTTACTAATATAATGTGTAGTGAGATACATGGTTGATTCTTTGAATGAATGTCCTTATATAGGTTGTTAAATAAAATCTTCTACATGAATCCTTGAAAAGCTATATTAAGATGGCCTTTCTATTTAAGCAGAATTGCAAGTAGTCATTTGTGAGAGTCCATAGAGGGAATGTGAAATATTGGGCAACATTGTGATATAAAGTACTTCAATTTTTAACCCTGAACTTGCTTGATGGGTAATTCATCTGCAATAACCATTATATAGCCAAAACTTTTTTTTAACATTCTCTTGGTCAAATTTCCAACTCTTAAGTCTTTCACAACCCTCATCTCCTTTACCACCAAATTGTAATATCAATTGAGCTTGATTTGACTCAATATATTGAGGATTTTTCCGATATCTAGAAAGATATGTTTGCAAATTATTAGTGTCATTAACTTTAGGATCGATATGATATATATTTACTAATTTTTTTCTCCGCCACTGGTTGTGTACTTAGTAGAATGATCCCATGCTTGAGTTCTCGCCCTTAATGCTTTTTTTCTTCTTTTTGATTGGTTGTATACTAGTTGAAGTGCTTTAGTCTTCCACAATATTTCTTTGCTAGGTAGAAATTGACGTTACAAAAAAGAAGTTACATTTAAACTCTCTCTACATTGTGACATCTAAACTCAAATTAATAGCTAATCGATAAGAGGAAATTTATTATTCTTATTAAATGGTGTGAAGGATTATTTATGTAGATGTAAAGTATCATTTGAGCACATAATTATCTTTTTTATGATGTCATATTTAGTAGTTAGAATTATATTCATCTAGGCGACCTCATTATTTTTCTATGAAATAAACAGTAGACCTTATCACTTACAAACATGCTTAGTAGTTAGAACACATACATCCTCAAAGAAAATAAATTTGTTTTATGTATTACTTTTGATCTTAGGAGATTAAAAAATTTTTTGGTTTACTATTCTTATTATTTGAAAGACTAAAAAGATGCTTGATAAGTAAAGAAAGAGTTTGTTGACTCCAATTTTTAAGTTAATGTGTCATACATTAAAATTATGGGAGAGAGTAATTGAATATAAGTTACGATGTGATACAAAAATTTATCGAAACTAGTTTGGTTTCATGTTGGGTAGGTCTACTATGGATGCTATATATTTGTTGATAGGTTTAACGGAGAGGTATAGAGACATGAGGGAGGATCTACATATGATATTTGTTGATTTAGAAAAGCATATGATAAAGTTTTAAGAAAAGTGCTTTGGAGAATTATAGAAATGAAAGGAGTTAATATTGCTTATATTCTAGTCATAAAGGATATGTATATTGGAGCTATATTGTGTTCAAACACAAGGAGGATTGATCGAGTATTTTCCTATTTCAGTTGGATTACATTAAGGATCAGCTTTAAGCTCATATCTTTTTGCTTTAGTTAGAGATGTTCTTACTAGACATTTGCAGGAGGATGTACCTTGGTGTATATTTTTTGCTAATGATATTCTTCTTGGTGATAAGACTAGAGGAGTTCAAGAGAAACTTGAATTATGGAGGTCAATCTTAGAGTTTAATGGTTTTTGTTTATGGAGATCTAAAACCGAATATATGGAGTGTAATTTTAGTTGTAAAAGATCTAGTGGTGTGGTTGTGACATTGGGTGATTAAGTCATTAAAAAGAGTGAACGTTTTAGATATCTCATGTTGATTGTTCAAAATGACGGTGAAATAGATGAGGATGTTATTAGTAGAATTCAAGTTGGATGGTTGAAATGGAGGAATGTATTTGACTTTTTGTGTGATAGAAAAATACCGCTTAGACTTAAGGAAAGATTTTATAAGATGGTGGCAATAATCATAACGCAGAATGTTGGCCAATAAAAGAGAAGCATAAAATGAAGTTAAGTATTACAGAGATGAGGATGCTCAGGTGGATGAATGGCTTTACACTTAGAGACAAAATGCGAATGAATATATACGTGAAAATGTTAGAGTAGCTCCAGTGGTAGATAAGATTAGAGAGAGCCTTAGTTGGTTTGGTTAACATAAAACGTCGGTCATTCGATGATCCAGTTAGGAGAATAGATGTATTAGATTTAATCTATGTTAAGAAAGGTAGAGGTAGCTTAAAGAAAACTTGATTAGGTAGTATAAAAAATGATCTTATTTTATTAGAATTAAATGAGAATTTAACACTTAATAGGACACTATGGAGAAGAAGGATTTATGTAGCGAACCACTTGTAGTGGGATAAAGACTTGTTGTTGTTGTTGAAAATAGCAACCTTATGGGTTGTAATTGAACATATCAACTTTATCACTAAACACCTCATCTTTTTTTTTTTGGCTATTAATTATTTTTGGAAGACTTGTACATACCTTGGAGATCTCTCTAATTTTTGTTAGATTTAAAATAATCCTTCTTGGCTCCCTTAAAATATCTTACAAAATTATGCTCTTCTCCTCCCGTTAATTTACCTGTTGTTGGGAACCTCCAAACCTCATGAAACCAACATTGGTGAAAAATAGAAGATGCAGGTTGCGGGTCGTCTGATTTTGCGTAGGACTTAGGGTTAGGGAATGCACATTACACACCTTTTTATATTTTGGCTTTGATTGGTCTATTGGTTTGCCTCCTACATCGATTCTCGATCTCGATCTCATCATAGATAGATTTCTGGGAGTCTTTGCTTTGGCTTTCTAAGATACACGAGGGAGAAAATGACACGTCTAAAAAAGAGATATACTTCATAGAGTTCAACTTTTCAAGGATATAACCAATTGTTTCAACCCACTCTTTCCATGATACTTCCACATCTTTATTTTTGTTTTGGTTAGTAGCATAATCGATTTTTTAAGCACAAAATATGCATAATCATCAAAAACAAAATAACTAAAAATAATAAATAAAACACTTATTTCTAAGTTCTAAAACTCAATCGAATCAATCAAAAAGCTTAGTTCAATTTGATTTTTTAGTTTTAATCGATAAATGTACACGCCATTAGTGAAACAAGTAGTTCAAGAGCTTGAGGAAACTTCTTGCTAAGCTTTTTCTTTTTTGGATTTGTGGGTTTGATAATAATTGCTGGACTCTATGGAGCTGTTTGGTTGTATGTATTTTGGGTGTAAAGTAAGTCAAATGTAGGGATTTTAATTTTTGGAGTGTTTGGTACGGTGCAAAGTAAAATTACAAGGTATTTCTAGTGTATTTGGAATACATTGGTATTTGTGATGTATTTGGAATTCACCCAAATTCCAAATACATCGATTAGTGTAAAGAAAGAACGGCCACCTCATCCACCGTCCGCCACCGCATGCCTTTGCTCTCCGTCTGCCACGTCGGTCGTGTCGGTCGCCACCACCACAACCAGCAGGCCGCCGCTACTGTCAGCGATAACTCTACTGTTGTCGCCGCTATCACCACCACTCTTAACCCCAAAAAGTTACTTTACATTCATTCTACCAAACAAGAAAAAAAAACCTATGTATTTGTAAAGTTTCCAATCAAACAACTTTAAAGTAATTCAAATGCATTACATTCATTTTACAGTGCACTCTTTTTTCAGGCAACCAAACAGTCCCCATATGTTTTGAGCAAACCTAATCATTAACCTGCATAATCTAGTTCATTCTGACCTATTCCTTTTGCTTTCTTGTTTACCATGTTTCTTTGGTGGGTGTTCTAGACTTGAAGCTTGAAGCAAATATAGCTGATTTAAATTATCAAACAATTGTTTAGGAGTTTTCAGGCAGATGCCACTTTTTCACATAATTAGTAACCGTGCTAGATCGTCCTTGTATGTCTTCATAATGGGCACTCTTTGAGCTTTTTTAGTTGAATTTGATCTTCGTTGATCTATGCCAGTCAATGGAAAGTTCTATGCATGAACCTCTTTATAGCTTGTTAGATTTATGAATTTAATCTTGTAGCAGTTGAGCGCATTAAGATCCACAATAGACTGCATTGCTCATTTGAAAGAATTCACGCTTGTATTTACCCATACTCGATCCATTGTACATATGGGCTGATTTTTTGTAATTTGCTCATCGCAAGTTTGTTTTTTAGTTGAAATTGTGGTAGAAATGTAGCATGTAGGGGAAATTCTTCATTGTTCTAATTGCAATTTGCTAATGACTAAGTTAACCTTCGTGACATCTCTCTTTCTCTCCTGAATGACCACTAACACTTGAAGCATCGATAAACAGGTCAGATCTCTTCAAGTGAGGTATATTTCCCCCCAGATATTACATTTTATGTAGATGGAAGACCTATTGAAGCGCATCGAGTAATCTTAAGTGCGAGATCACCCTTCTTTAAGAGAAAATTTGAGTTAGATTGGAAAGAGAGGAAAGAAGTGAGATTCTCCAGCCATAAGCTATCTTATTCTGCATTGTACAGTCTTATCCATTTCTTCTACTCTGATAGGCTTGAAGTTGCAGTGGATGACATGGAGGATCTTGCACGCACGTGCAAAGCCTGCAAATGTGAAGAACTTCAGAAAATCTTGCAGAAGGAATTGATTCATCAAAAATATGCAGAGTATAAATCATTGAAGGAAGTAGATAATTCCCAGAAAAGGTTTATTTTACAAGGCTTGTCTTTACCGGACGAGGATAGACTTCCTTCTGCCTTGCGTGAAATTCTACAAGCTTCCCTCGCCAAGTCCCTCTGCAAACATACAGATGATCATGCATATGAGTTGCATATGTGCCAATATGGTGATGATCTTGCTGATGTTTGCATAAAAGTAGGAAAAAGAATTTTTCGCTGTCACCAAGTTATACTTGCATCTAGGTCTGAGTATTTTAAGGCTAGATTGTCTCGTATGACAGATTTCCTGGAAAATAATGATAGTCTATCAAGCTCTTCCCTTCCTTCTTTGGAGGAGCATGAATTAAGTACAGAGGTGTTTGAGAAGATGATAGAATACATGTAAAAATGCTGTTCCCATGCTATTTTCTCTCTCTCTTTAAAATATTCTGTTCCAATATTCTCTAGTAAACACTGTTGACTAATGCTCCGTGAATTCAGGTACACTGATGGCTTGCAGGATGTAGACCCTAATCAGGTAATCCTGCTTGCAACTATAATGCCTTACAAAAGTTATTGCGTTAGAATTCTTTCTTGTGTATTTAAGTTATTTACAGATAATTTTTACTGGTTAGGCAGAGGAAATGTTTGATGCTGCTTCAAGGTACTTGTTGTTTTCTCTTAAGCGGGCTGTTGCCGATGCATTGCTATCTCACTTGGAAATGGCTTCACCTGCCGAACTTTGCCCATGGATGATATTATCTGACATGTAAACTTTCTTATCCATTTTTATTGTCACAATTACATTGCAATTTTGTTTTTTGTCAAAAAAAAAAAAAAGAGAGAATTTATTTTAACACTATCCTTGCATTTTGTGCTGTAATATCAAGAAGAGGATTGCCGTTTTATTGTTTTTTAAGATGGAATGACATGAGTTATGCCAATCTCCACAAGTAATTCAAATTGGACAGTTTGAATAGTGATATTTGTTCTATGATATTCATCATCAGCTTTCTTTAGATTTACCACTTTGAAAACTAGAGACAAGAAACCCTGTGAAGCAACTACATATACATGTCCTACTCCCGCCTCTCTTTTCCCTTTTCTCTCATGTTAAAATCAAAGCAGTTTGAGAAGAGCAGAGCAGTCAGTGATCGTTTTATAGTTTTAAGCATTGCTTATCATCTAGAAATTGATACTGCTGTTTTTGGCGATCAATTTTATTACCCTGAACCGTGTCTCAGGAGACTTAATCTCACAATCCATTTTGTTGAAATGTCCCATGGCACTTCGCAGGTATGGTGTTACGAAGATTAGAGAGTACTGTTTAGATATCATGGCATGCAACTTCGAGACATTTGCTGAGACACGAGAGTTCAGGGCAATGCTGTTGACCCTACCACCGCCTTCCGGAGACTCCTCTCTTCGCACCACCCGTCCAAGTGCTCCTGGATCTATGGATTACTCCGGTCAAGCCAATCTTCTTGATGACTTGCGAGAGAAGTGGCTTGAGGCTGAGGGTGCAGAGCTTGACAAGAGAGATGAGAGTGCAGTTCAATTTGATAAGCGTCTTGAGATGTTAATGTTCATGGCAGAGAATGAGGTCGGTAAAGTCCATGGTGATTTTGTTTAAAAAGTGCTCAAAGATGAGGTACGCACCATTTGAAATTGAATCCATCTGTTTTATATATCCTTTTCACGATTAAAATTAGGTTAAATTAGTTCAATGTTTTCTCGCGTTAGCAAAGTTGATGCAGATTAATGTTGCTGAACATCAGTCCAAGATACAGGAAAACTATTATGTATGACTGTTGTGTTTGTGCTAGCGCTTGTTGTAACTGGAACATTGTAAGTAAAAACACCTTATAGAGTAGTACTATGTGCTTCGATGCGATACATAAAATTATCAAAGTTTGATAGGAAAATTTGCTTGTCTCTCTCCTTCATCAGATGCTAATCTTTGTTCTAACTTCGGCAGCAGAGAAACATCAGACTTGATATCAGGTGGATATTGATCATTTTTTGTGTCAAAATCGGTGGATATTTCTCTTATATTTTTAATTTTTTTTTTATTTGTCATTATAGTGATGCTAGTTTAGCACAATTAGTACATAGTCATTTTATAGCCTTGTTAACTTGCGTGTCACTAGGGGTGTCAATTCGGGTCGGCGGGTCGGATTCGGGTCTTACCCGAAACTGACCCGACCCGAATAGGGTTGACCCAAACATGACCCGTTTATGAAACGGGTCGAAAACTTTAACTCGAACACGACCCGACCCAAATGATCTATTTTTTTTAGTCAAAATCGAGTCAAATTCGGGTTGGCGGGTCAATTTCAGTCAAATTGAGTCATGGTCAACAATCGGTTGGAGGTTAAGTACCCGATTGAAAATTAAACGGGCCAATTTCTTCAACCCGAACCCGACCCGAAAATTTTGATTTTTGTTTGGCTCAAAATTGACTAAAAATCAAAGGTACTGTTCAGGATCCATTTTTATATTTTAAAAATAATTAAATTATAATTAATTACCCCTTTCCACCTTCCTTTTTTTCCTGCACCAACTTGGAAGTTTGTCCACCCTTTCCACATTCTATTTCATTTACTTTATTCCTTATTTTAGTTGCTTTTTAAGCTTTTTCATGGAATGTTGGTAGTTCTGTAAGAGCGATAAACCTCTGTAGTCTTCAATCCGTGATCATCTTTGAATTTCTGATTTCCTATAGCACCTCTCCATCTTTTTTCTCTTCTCTTCAATTTTAAATCTTTCTTTATGTTCTTTATTTTTGTCTTTAAGGCTTTAATGCTTGTAATATGTTTTTGGTAATTTGATTTTGAAACAACATGCATGCGAGTTATCTTCTATTCTTTGGTCTTTCTTGTGTCAATCTATTTATAAAGTTGCTTTTTGTTGTCTATTAGTTTGGGTTCTATGCTTTTAAAAATTATGGAAGCATGAGACAATTAATACATGCACGCGTGGCCTTTCTGTTCAGACATTTCTCTTATATTTTTTAAATTTTTTTGATTTGTCTTTATAGTGATGCTAGTTTAGCACAATTAGTACATAGTCATTTTATAGCCTTGTTAACTTGCGTGTCACTAGGGGTGTCAATTCGGGTCGGCGGGTCCGATTCGGGTCTTACTCGAAACTGACCCGACCTGAATATGGTTGACCCGAACCTGACCCGTTTATGAAATGGGTCGAAAACTTCAACTCAAACCCTACCCGACCCGAATGATCTATTATTTTGGTCAAAATCGAGTCAAATTCGGGTTGGCGGGTCAATTTCTGGTCAAATTCGAGTTGGCGGGTCAAAATCGAGTCAATTTCGGGTTGGAGGGTTAACCCGAACCCGATCCGAAAAATTAAACGGGCCAATTTCTTCAACCCGAACACGACCCGAAAATTTTTCGGGTCAACCCAAACCCGGATTTTTCGAGTCGGATTCGTGTCGAGTTGTCAAGTCGGGTCAATTTTTGACACCCCTAAGTGTCACTGAGAACACAGTGAACGTTTGAAGAAGAGAAAAAAAAAGGAAAAGGAGAATAAAGCGTTTATGAAAATTGTTCAATCTATTATACGGTCACAGCTGTATATAGTAGAACAGGAAAAAAAAGAACAAAAAAAAACTAAAAAGGAAACACGCTATACATCGGTTTAGGAGATTATATGATTTCTGGCTACACAATTCAGCTAACTGAACTAACACAACAGTTGAAATTAGGGGTGTCAAAAATTGATCCGACACGAACACAACTCGAAAAATCCGGGTTGAGTAACAATAATTTTCTTGCCCACCAACTCAAATTTGACGAAATTGAATCGATTTTTAACAACTAATTTGACTTAAAAATATATATAAATATTCGCCGTATTCGGGTCAATCGGGTTGAAGTCTTTGACCCGTTTAATAAACAGGTCAGGTTCTGGTTAAACCTATTCGGGTCAGGTCAGACCCGAATTGACACCTAGTTGAAATAAACGAAGAACTGATGAAAAGGGAAGAAAATCCATGGCTGCTACTTTTAATACTTCCACTTAAAATGGACTATAGTATGTATCTTTAACAGCCATCTTCGATAAAAGCGTGGACAAGAGAACTGATAGCAGTGATTAGGTTAATAAATCAGCAAGTTTATGTGCAGAACTCATTGACCTAAGCCTGAGAAAACCATCAGCAACTTTGTCACAAACAAAAATGCAGTCAATCTCAATATATTTGATGCATTCATGAGAGAGAGAGGTAGGATTCGTGGTGATGTGAATGATAGTCTGATTATCACAGAAAATAAGAGCTGTGGTTGGAAGCACTTAATTTTGTTATTATAGCCAAATTAATTTACTGACGCTAGCTGCAATTGCAGGATATTCAGTTTTAGTAGATGATTTAGGCTATAGTGTTTTTTTTTTTTTTTTTTTTTATTTCCAAGAGATGAGAAATTTTCTAAGGGGATGTTTGGGATCAATTGTATTTTGCATTTTGTATTTTTATTTTTATGTTATTTTTTAAAATATATTTATTTAGGTGCCTTTTGGGATACTTTTATTTTGTTATAATTTTATTTTGTTTTATTTATATTATTTCAAAATAAAATATGTTTGATGGTTATTATTATTTTTAAAAATATTCAAAACATCTAAAAATTGTTTCGAGTGTTTTTAAAAATAATGATATTTATTTTTTAAAATAAAAAAAATAAAAATATCTAAAATATATATCAAATGAATATGCTTTTACAAATAGCATAAAAATTAAAATAAAAACACAAAATGGAATTGATCCCAAGCTGCCCCCTTAGTGTATTTATTTAGTTTTTTTTTTATTTTTCATTTTTTTAAAAAATATTATTTTTAAAACTACTCAAAATAGTTCTTAGATATTTGAAATATTTTAAAAATAATAAGTAACAATAAATATATTTTATTTTGAAATTAAATATAAAAAAATAAAAATGAAAAACAAAAATGATCTCAAATGGCTCCTAAAAAAATTTAAAAATTAGTAGCATACTTATTTCTAGGAAGAGGCCTTAGCAGCATTTGATAAAGATATTGAGTTGTTCAGAAGAAGTGGAAGGGCAAAAAAAAAAAAAACAGACTTTGTCCTGGTGTAGATTTTAAGGTAGCGAAATGATTTTGGCAGTGAAATGTGTAGATCTCGGTTCAGCTAGGCATTGGCTTTTATTAACGGTTATCTAGTCTTGTCGAAGTGAGACATAACTAGTGCCCAATCAAATGACTATATTGTGAAATATCGGTAAACAGTTCACCATCTACATCATTAAGCTTCTTCTTTCTAGATTGATAGACATAGTGGCGAGTTTACAAATTAGAAAACCAGCATCTTCAAGCAATTATAAAGTATAATGTAATTTTTGAGAAATTTGGGAAAGATTAAATCACATAATACGCATGAAAAATCAATTTGATTATGTCAGACTATACATAAAACAGATAAAAATCAAAATAAAAAAGATCACACAGAAGATACAAGATTTAACATGAGAAAAATTAAAAATGAGAAAAATTATGATGCCATATTATCAATAATTTACTATGAAAAAAAAATCGAGGAGAATATCACAAATTATACTTATCTTGAGGCTTTCCACACTTCAGTCATTCTAGGACATGCACTTTACTCTCACACTCAAGGGAAAAGTGATAAAAATATTACAAAATTATAGAAAAAAAATTACCTGAATACAAAGTCTCCCGACTCGTAGCGTCATAGTGCCGCGACCTTAGCATCGTTGATCTCCGCTTTTACTTGCGGTCGTAGTGTCATAAACACCGGCGGCGTCTCATCATTTCTCGCTTTGGTGCCTGATCCTATCGCTCGCGCACGAAATATTGAGGCGGTATAATCCAATGCCATGACATTATCCTTCTGCAACTGAGGCGTTGCCTCCTCTGATCCTGAAGTCAAGAACTCATGTTCCAGTGTCGAGGTGGTACTTCTCCAACGCCGAGGCACTATCATCCAGAGATAAAATCAGGCTCAACAATATAATAATCTCTCACTTTGGAGATTGATTGCAATCAATCATGCTCCTCCAGATCCGCATCACTATCATTGTTTAAGCTGTAGTGTGGTTCACTCCCGCCTCAGCTTTCTTGAACTTCAACTAAAGTCAAGCAAAGCTTTAGTTTTCCCTGAGTTATAACCTTATTAACATGTCTGTAGGATTTTCAATAGTGTATTTTCTCTAAAGATATCTACCCACCTTCTATGTGTGTGTATGAATGATGTTTTAACTGAATGTGTTTTATCTTGACATGAAACATGACATTCCTGGTTAGATAAATGACTCTCATATTGTCATTATTAAACTTGTCATTTTCTTACCCATCGCTTAACTCTGCAAAAAAACTTTGCAGCCAAATCATCTCCTTGCTAGCCTCAGTCATAGCAACGTACTCAACTTCTGTGGTAGAGAGTGCAGCAATCTCCTGGAAACCTCCCTCCGTTGATTTTAGGTCTGGAATAAGGGAAAATGCCATTGCTGAAACATCACTCTGCCAAAATTTTCATAAAAATCGCTAGATTTCGCAAGAACTTTTCTCCAAATGGTGCATTCCCGACTCGCAACCCCGTGGCACCAAATCCCAACGCCGAGGTGCCACACTCTCGAAAAACATTGTCCTGTCGCTTTGCCTTATGGCGTCACAGCGTTGACTATGCGACGTCGACTCTTCTGGTCTCTTGCACTTAATTCAACACTGCAGAGCCATTCTTTATGCGTTGAGGCACCATGCTGTAGAACCTGTCTCATCATCGAACTTAGTTCCGGTGTGAAGCAAAACTCTCTCTCCGTTGATCTTAGATCCGACATAAGGGAGAAGAGTGCCCTGCACTAAACATGTAAAAATCTAGTATTGCTAAAGTGTTACTTCCTCAAAATTTTCAATTATAGGCATTAAATGAATAACGCCTCGACGCTGTATCATGAGCGTCGCGGTGCTAACTTCTCTTGCTCCGCCCATATGAAGAATATTATCAACGCCATAACACCGTAATATTTTAGTAATTTTTTGGGACATCTTAGAAAAATATACACTTAAGTTTTGCTTATAACAATGCTATGGCACTGAACATCAAGCGTTGAGGCGTCTCCCTCTCGGGTAGATGAATGAAGTGAACCTCTACAGAGTGTCACGGTGCTGCATAACAAGCCCTGATGCGCCGCCATCTTGGGTAAATGATTGAAGTTAACCTATAGAGCCGGACACGATAATGGGCGCCGAGGCGACCTCTCTCGGTTCTAAAACTCTAACACATGATGCCGGTCAAAAAAGTTTGTCTTATATCATTAAAGAGCCTCGATGTTTGTCAGTTATCTTAAACTGACTTTTGACCGGCACTACGACGCAACATTATCAATGCCGAGGTGCCAGTAAAAGCTGTTAACATGGTCAATGACATCGCTATAGTCGACTAAAGGCTACCGACGCGTGAAAAGGTCGATGCGCCATATTTGCAAGCTATATGTCTGAGATAAGCTTGAATTATTTGCATGAGCCCCGCCACAATAACAATTGCCTAAATCTACTGCTTAAGGATGGTTCGCGGGTTAACACAAAATAAGTTTGAATATCTCACATATACCTCGACATATGCATAAAAATCTAACTTTAGTGTTTGAGGATACTACGTGGGGTAATTCTTTGGTTGGGTCCTATGACTGGGTCCGGGTTATCAAAGCCTAATCTTTCCCCAATGATGGTTGTGCAGACTTAAAAAAAAAAAAATCATTCGGAGGGGATACATGCTTTGATTGAATGAAGCTCATCATTCACTATAGCTTAAAGCAAAAAATCAGTCATTCATCCATCATCATTTATCAATGATGACAACAACAACAACAATAACAACAAGCCTTTATCCCACTAAGGGGGTCGGCTACATGAATCCTTTGTCTCCATTGTATCCTATTATGTGTCAAATTCTCATTTAATTCAAGTATACTAAGGTCATTTTTTTATACATCTTAACCATGTCTTGTTAGGTCTACCTCTAACTTTTTTAACATAAGGCAAATCTAATGCATCTACTCTTCTAACCGAGTTATTGGACGGCCGACGCTTTATGTGGCTAAACCATCTAAGGCGACTCTCTCTAATCTTATCTGCCACTGGAGCTACTCCAGCTTTTTCTCGAATATACTCATTTCACATTTTATCTCTAAGAGTAAAGCCACTCATCCACCTGAGCATCCTCATCTCTGCAACACTTAATATTTTGCACCATAAATCATTGCAGGTCTTACCACCATCTTATAAAATTTTCTCTTAAGTTTAAGCGGTACTTTTCTATCACATAACAGACCAGATGCATTCCTCCACTTCAACCATCCAACTTGAATTCTACTAATAACATCTCCATCTATCTCACCATCATTTTGAACAATAGAGCCTAAATATCTCAATCACTCACTCTTTTAATGACTTATTCACTTAATGGCACAACACTACCACTATAACTTCTACAACTAAAATTACACTCCATATATTTAGTTTTAGATCTACTTAAACAAAAATCTTTAGACTCTAAGGTTGACCTTCATAATTCAAGTTTTTCTTGGACTCCCTCTGTAGTCTTATCAACAAGAAGAACAGCAAAAAGCATACACCAAGGTACATCTTCCTGTAAATGCCTAGTAAGAACATCCATAACTGAAGCAAAAAAGATAAGGGCTTAAAGTTGATCCTTGATGTAATCCAACTAAAATAGAAAAATATTTTATCAATCCTCCTTATGTTTGGACACAAGTAACAACTCTAGTATATATATCCTTAATGACTTGAATATAACAAATATTAACTCCTTTCTTTTCTAGAACTCTCCAAAGAACATCTCTTGAAACTTTATCATAAGCTTTCCCTAAATCAATAAATATCATATGTAGATCCTCCTTGCTTTGGCTATACTTCTCCATCAAACCTCTTAACAAATGTATAAGATCCATAGTAGATCTGCCTGACATGAAATCAAACTGATTGTGAGAAACTTTTGTATCACATCGTAACCTATGCTTAATTACTCTCTCCCATAATTTTAATGTATGACACATTAACTTAATTCCTCTATAATTTGCACACTCATGTGTATCACCTTTATTCTTAAATATTTGAACCAACAAACTCTTTCTCCACTCAGCTGACATCTTTTTAGTCTTTAAAATAATATTAAAAAGATTTGTAAGTCAAGAAATTCTTTAATCTTCTAAATATTTTCACACTTCTATTAGAATATCATCAAGTCCGACTGTTTTTTCTAAGGTTGTGAGAACCGGACCAGACTTAGAACCGAAAAATAGAGAGGTTCAAGGTTTAAATGTCGAATCGGGATCGAACCGGATGATATAATAAATATTAAAATTATCTAAATAAGATTTAAATGATCAAATAATCATACAGTATGTGCAATTTGAGAGAAATAAATTATAAAATATAAATCATATGCAAAAAAATCTCCTGCAATTTTAAAGTTAAATGAACATTTTTTGTAACAATGATAATTCTTTGAAATAACCCATTGTAGAGCTTCAAGAAATTGCTTATCTAAAAAGGAATTAAAATTAAAATAAAATTAGTAATTCGGCATCAACTATATAAAATATACAAGAAAAATATAAACTAAACTAAGTACATAAAGATAGCGTAAATTATGATGTATAACACTTAATAATTAAAACTAATAAATAACAAGTCATAACAAAACTGAGATATTAATAATTCAATAAAAATGATATATGACGTATCAGTGATTTTTGTGTTCTTTCGTCGAAAACTTCCTCTAAAAACTAAAACATCAAATACATATTAAAATTTTATCTTTAAAATAAGTTCAAAAGAAATAGATTCTAATCAAATATATTAAAATTCATCTCTAAATATTGTCTCTTTAAAGGATCCTGCATCAAAAACTATCTCCCCAAAGTTTGTCTCCTAATCAACTCCAAAAGGTGTTTCATGTTTTTCATCTATTGCACTAGTTACTTCATGACTCTTATTAGTATCTACAAATCACATATACAAAATAAATTATTTCTTTATTTTATAATTAACATAAGTATAATTTAATTAACTTACTATTAATTATTATATCAGATGATATATTTACTCTTTCAATAATAGGAATGACATCATCTTTATATATTTCATTCTCTAAATCATCATAATTTAATTCAGGTATACATTTTTCATCAACTATTCAAAAATCTATTGTCTCAATACTTGAATAATCCAATGGATCATAATTTCTTTTTTTAAGATCAAATCTATCAAATAAATATAAAATTTTAGATAAGTATTAATATTAAGAACTTAAGAACAATAACATAATAATAAAATATTTTTTTAAAAAACATACATGTTCCTCAAATTAAGATTATAACGAACATAGACAAGATCATTTAACCTCTGATATTCCAAATTATTTCTTCTTTTTGTATGATTTTGTTCGAAAACACTCAAATTTCTTTCACACTCAGAAGAAGAAGTTTGGCTTAAAATTCCAATAGCCAATTTTTGAAAATTAGGAGCACTATAACCAAATATATTCCACCATTCATGTGCATATAAAATTTTAATTAACTTCAAAAATATAAAATATGTGAAAAAAAGATAATGAGATACAATGAAAAATAAATGGAATTATGAAAAACTCACTAACCAGGTTGCATTTCTTTGGTCATAGTGAGTGCAATCGGTTTCCCAAAACTTTCTAAATTATCCCGATATATTCTAACTTCATTCATTGCCAATTTAGGCTTAGGACATATATCTTTATTTTCAATAAGTTCAATTAATCCTTGCATAACTTCTGGTTTTTTACAGTAAATTCTCTTGATCATACTGAAAATGTGGATTTAAGAAATAAGCAACTGAGTGGATACCTTGGTGGAGTTGTTCATCCCATCCTTTCTTAATAATGTAAGTATATGGCTTATACAATCTTTTAACACCTCTAAACATTTCTTTAAGTGTCTTTCTTGTTCTATATATGTCATCATAAACATAATCAAGAGATGGTTTTTCTTTTGAATCAACAACTCGTAATAATCTTATTAATGGTCCTATTATTTTTGACATGATTAAGCAATCATTCCAAAAATTTATTATCCATGATGATAGAAGATGCTTCTTTTTCTTTAATAATTTTTGCTAACTTTGAATCCACATAATGCTTATTTGTAGCAAGAGCTTACAAATCGTGTTTATGATCATATACACTTTTCAAAGTAATAAAAGTTGTTGCAAAACAAGTAGCTCCTGGACATACTATTTTAGTCTATCATTGTCTTTTCCTCAACTAAGACAATAGGAAAATATGATTATAAATTAATATTGTTATCTTTAATGCCTTCTTAGCAAGATCCACTATATGAGGGAAGCTACCAACATCTTTTGGAATCAAATTCAAGCAATGTGCTACACAAGGAGACCAATAAATATTCTCATACTTTTCATGTAATAACTCTCCAACCTTCTTATAATTTGTCGCATTATCAGTCACAAGTTGCACAATATTTTCTGGATCTACCCACTCAACTATTTCAGTAAATAAAGAACAAAGAATTGTAGCATCTTTCTTAATATCAAAAGCATCAACAGATTTTAAAAAAGATACTCCTCATGGACAATAAACTAAGAAGTTAATCAATGTTCCATTTCTAACATCTGTCCATCCATCAGCCATTAAAGTGCACCATATTTCCTTCCAATAATGCCTATAAGATTCAACCAGAAGTTTACATTCTTCTTTTCTATCCCTTAATAGATTAATTCTCATCCTATGATATGATGGAAGTTCATAACCTGGTCCAATAACAAGTATTGCATCTATAACTTTCCGAGCAAATGATAAATTTAAAGCATTGAATGGAATACAATTGTTGAAAAACTATCTATCAATGGTCATGTCAGCTCTCTATACTGCTTCTTTAGATACAAAATACTTTTTAAAGATGGTGACCCATGTTTTGTTCTTGGAGCAAAGTAAGCATCAATTTTATATACTTTTCTTTTTTCCTTTATGTAATCATTTATCATGTGTAGTTGATGATTGTGATTTAGATAGATAAGTGCCTCTCTCTTCTTCAATAATATGCTGATTATAAGGATGCACACTCTCTCTATCCTCTTGTGTATCTTGCTTTTTTTGAGATATTGCTTTTAAATTTTTTTGTATTTGAAAGCGAATATCATGTGAAACTTTTTTGCATGGAGTAATATTCCCCTTAAGCCCTGCTAAATGTTGCTTCATTCTATTTATGCCTCCACCCTTATATATTAGTCCACAATACAAACACTTATACTACTTTTTCCCATTAGGATATCTAGATTCACTAAAATGATTTTAAGCTGGATCTATTTTCTCACGAATATTATGGGAAGAAATAGAATTTTGACTTTCAGAAGGCTCCATTCTAAATATAAAAAAGAAAATAAATGTTGAATAAATGAAAACAAAATTATAAACTTGAAGTAAAGATATCTGAGATAATATACAAGAGAATGTGCATAAATAAATTGTCAAAATACATCATATAGGAAGATGAATTGGTTCATCAAACTCAGCATGAACTTATCATAGATCCATTCATATAAATTTAAAAAATGGTTATGTATAATAAAATCAATTCAGTTAAAATTTCTTGAACTTGTATGAGAGAATAACATGCACATAATATATATTACTTATGATATTTATGAAGGGATTCGTGAGACATGAGAGATACCAAGGAAAAAATATAAGTTGAAATTCAGAAATTGGTAAATATTATCTTGAATATTTTCTGGATGGTGCATCTTGAATTTCTTCAACCATTCTCTGCTCTTCAGATTCCAGGGGAAATAAGTTGATGTTTCTTGTTGTGAAGGAGAGGAGAATTGCCGCAAAGGAGAAGTAGGGGCAAGAATAATTTCTTGGATTGGGCTAGCTAGGGATTTTAGTAAAAAAGCACCGCGCGAATGCTTTTAGCCGTTAGATCATAAATCGAAGGCAAAATTTAATTCTTGGGATTAAAGCGGTTTCTTAAACTGGACCCGCCAGTTTCGGGTTGAACGCCGTTTGTCTCTCCCGGTTCTTTGTTGGGGCAATTTTTTGAACAATCCGGACCGGCACAATGACCGGATCACAGCCGAACCGGCCGGTCCGGTCCAGTTATAACATCCTTGGTTTTTCCATATTTCATTTTTCTTAAAGCTTCTCTAACTTCAGATTTACTAATATGACAATAAAAACAAAATTTTCTATTTTTATTTAAGGTATTAAGGTTGCTAAAATCAATCGTATTTTCAGATCCTTCTTTGAAAACTTTATTAAAATATCTCATCCATTTATTTTCAATATCTTTTTCTAAGAAAAGCACT
Organism: Cymbidium sinense; assembly: GCA_021442155.1. NCBI lineage: Eukaryota > Viridiplantae > Streptophyta > Magnoliopsida > Asparagales > Orchidaceae > Cymbidium > Cymbidium sinense. Next base: position 95,944,687 of record CM038222.1, read on the forward strand.
TTATGATTTTCATCCTTAATACACTTCACTTGAGCTAGATCTTTACTTCTCTTATCTCTTTGGTTAGCTAACTTATACATGCATCTTTCACCTTTTTTGATAATCTATTATATAAATTACTAAAAGCTAAATTTTTTGCATCATATATTATTTTCTTAGAATCTCTACATGACACTTTATATTTTTCTCAATTCTCTGAGTTTTTACATCTAAACCAAGTTTTATAACAATACTTTTTTTTAATCTTTTCTTGCACATTCTAACTCTATCATCAACTATTTTTATTAAAAAAACTTTTCCTTTTGATTCTTCAAGCACATTTTTAGCAACTTGTTTAATTTCATTTATTACTTTTTTCCACATAATATTAGCTTCCTTATGAACATCTCAAATTCTAAGCTCTTGTAGCTTGTTCTTAAAAATATTTTTATTAGTGTTCTTTAAGTTCTCCCATATAATCTTAAGACAATAATTTGATTTATTTTTCATCTTCCAATCTTTCATCTTAAAATCTAAGACTAATAATCGATGCTGAGTATTTAAACTTTCACTTGGAATGACCATATAATCTTTACAATCTAAACGATCTATTTTTCTTATCAGAAAATAATCAATCTATGTTTTACTAAATCCATTTTTATAAGTAATAATATGCTCATCTCTTTTCTTAAATAAAGTATTAGCAACTACAAAATCATAGGCTAAATCAAAATCTAATATAATTCTACAGTCTTCATTAGTCACTCTAAATCTATAATCACCATTAATATTTTTAAAATCTTCTATCACTCTACCAACATGTCTATTTAAATCTACTACAATAAATATTTTTTCTTCAAGAGGTATCTTTTGTATTAATCCCTCTAATTCATTCCAAATTTTTTTTGAGCCTACATCCAAACTTACTTGAGGAGTATAAACACTTATAACACTGATAATCTTAGTATCAACAATAATCTTTAAAGTTATAATTATATCTCCACATCTATTAATATTTATAATATTATCCTTCAAACTTTTATCTATAATCACACCTACGTCATTTCTAATTCAACTTCCACCTGAATATTAAAATTTAAAACCTAAACTATCAATCTCCTTGGCTTTCTCTCCAACTCATTTACTTTTTTGAACACATAAAATAGTTATCTTCCTATGAACCATAATATCTATTAATTCAATTAGTTTATCTGTAAGAGTACCTATATTCCAAGTTCCTAATCTAATTCTAGTTTCATGAACTAACTTCTTTGCCCGCATCCATTCATAAAATATTTATCATCATTTGTCAATGATGAGAAGCTAACAAAAAACATTTGCTCACAATAGCAGCAAATGTCAAATTAAATCTATTATTGTATTCATACTCAAGTAATCTGATGCTAATAAGGACGTGATATGTGTCCTCCGTCTGCATGATTTTTGCCACCAAATGACACCATAGAAAATGCAGATATGACCAGAACCCTTTGATTGAGTGACTTGGTATATATATAGATCCACTATGACTCGGTCATGGCAATAGCCCATATATTTCTTAATGACTTTGCTCCTTGAACTATGAATTATGGAATACATTTAATAAGTTAAAAGCCTTTTGTTAGCCAAGGTTGACTTAAGGTTGTCTCCTTAGATAAATAACATCCCAAGTCTCCAAGAATACATTGGATGATGTTACAAATGGCTGTTAATAAGGATTCTTTTACCAAAAATAATTTCTCTGGCTAACTAGATCAGGGACCACGATAACCCGGGATGACGGAACCATGAGATCTTGATCGGGTGTATCATCATTTTCCCCAACATATACTTTTAAGTTATATAATGACTTCACTCATTATTCGTTATATATTATACAATAAATGCTTTTATTTTTCATTATGTGAATATTTTAAATTATATTTTGGCATTCCAAAGGGATGTAAGCCCAATCTCTTTATTTGCTATGTGAATTATACATGATAGTCATTTATGTCACACACACCTCTAAGACACCATCATATATCACAAAGATATGTCTAGTTTCAACTTTAATTAAGAGTTCTCTCTTGTTGCTATAAGAAGAGTAATTAACCATGGAGGCTTGCGTCCATAGGAAGTAGAACCCAGATCTAAAAAAAAAATCTAATATAATGTTAGGGGAGATTTGGTTAAATATATATCAATCTGTCTTACAAAAGAACATACCCTTACTTATCTAATCCACAATGTCAGAGCGCATCCTTAAAAGTGTTTTTTTTTTCTGAGTGATCACCCATATTTGATTTAACACGAGTGATTGTATCTCATCATCCATGGCACACTCCCACTCATTTGAGTATTCTACTTGAATGGCTTTCTTATAACACTCTGGTTCACCACCATCAGTCAATAATAAATAGTACAAGAAAGGGGAGTACTTTTGTGTTGGTCAAGAGACTCTACTATACCTCCTGATTTTAACGGTGGGTGTTTGAAGTACATCTTGCACTTTTTCAGCCTGAGCATAACCTTGAGTATCCTCTTGTACTTCTTCACATTCTATCTCAAAGCATTTGGATGACTCTTCTAGAGTGATTGAAGAATCACCCTAAGTCTCATTTCTATATTTGTACATTTCTCCCTCATTGAGTGTGACATACCTACTCCTGATGAATTTTTGATTATGATAATCCTAGAATTTGTACCCAAATTCATTAGATCCATATCTATTGAATGTACACTTTAAGGACTTTGAATCTAATTTGTTCCTTAATCCTGCATTGACATGAACAAATGATGGACAACCAAATACTCTTAAATGAGATAGAGACACCTTTTTTCCACTCCATGCTTCTTCCAGTAGGCCTTCATTCAATGGCATTGAAGGTCTTCTGTTGATCAAGTATATAATAATATTAATTGCTTCATCCCAAAATTGTTTGGGTAACCTTGCATGCAGCCTCATACTCCTTGCGTATTCCATGACGGTTATATTCATGCATTTAGCCACACTGTTCTACTGTGGTATGTGCATAGTGAACTCCCATTTGATATCATTTGACACACAATAATTCTTAAACCTTCTATCACAATATTCGTCGCCATTATTTGATCTAAGACATTTCACCTTTAACCTTATCTCAATTTTTATCAAAAATTTTCACTTCTTGAATACTTGAAACACCTCAGATTTGTGTTTCAAGAAGTATACTCATACCTTCCTGATATGATCATCAATAAAAGTAACAAAGTATGATGATCCGCTAATTAATTGAACTGGAGTAGTCCATATACATCTATGTCTACTAACTCCAAGTTTTTTTAGCTTTAACATTACACTAATTTTAGAAAAGCTCGCTCTCTTTTGCTTGTTATACACACAATCTTCACATAAATTTAAATCTGTAGATTTTAAATCAGGTAGTTTGTTTTTGGAAAGTAAGGACTTCATATGTTTCTTACTCATATGGCCAAGCCTCTTGTGCCACAAGCCTACATCTGATTCTTTTTTCAGCAGCTCTTGTGAAATCTAATGCTTGATTGATTAGATAAAGCATCCCTTCAATGTTGCCACGAGCCATCACCAAAGCACCTTTAGTCACATTCCACGAATTTTCTGTGAAGGTAAGTGACTTACTAACTAACTAACTGAGATTAGATTCTTCTTCAAGCATGGAACATGTTTGACATCCTTCGACTTCCAAACTGAATCATTTGGTAATTTGATATCCCCATCACATTTGCCTATGATGTTGCAAGACTTGTTGTCCCCCACGTACACCTTCCTTAGATCTCAATGGGTGTAGTTTTTGAATACCATTTTGTTGGGACTTACATGAAAAGTGACACCTGAGTCGACTATCCATGACTCAGTATTATCCAGTGATAAGATTAGAGATCACCTTGAGCTTCTTCTATGAAGACATTTGTCGTGTTTCTTCTATCTTGTTCTCCACAGTTGTTTTTTTTATGAGTCTTATAATCTTTCTTGAAGTGTCATTTCTTCTCATTGTTCCAGCGCTCCACATTGCTCTTTTCTCTTACGGTCTTGGATTTTCCTTTCCTTGACTTGGACTGACTCCTGCTTGAGTTCCTGTCTAAACTTCTTATTCTGCCTTCAACATTCAATGCGACATTTGAAGTCTCCCCGCTAGCTTTCTTTTGGATCTCCTCATTCAGCACTAATCCAACAACATCATCAAAATTTAACTTCGTGTTACCCAAAGTGTTGCTCACCGCCGTAACAAAAGTCCATCCCAACTGTTAGGCAAAAAAGATAAGAGTAAAAGTGTTTGTACCTCATCATCGAATCTGATATCAATTGAGCACAGTTGATTATCACAATATTGAAGTTGTTCAAATGCTCTGCTTCTGACTTCCATCAATTATCTTCATATGAACATTCTCTTCATCAAGAATACTTTGTTTGAAGCCGATGACTTCTCATATATTCTCGTCAATGCAGCCATAGAGTCTGCAGTAGTCTTTTCATTTACAATATTAAAAGCAAGAGATGAGAGCAATGAGAGTCAAATCAAACCTAGTTTGGTTCGATCAAGACTTTCCATTCTTCCATAGACATTGATTCTAGTTTCTTGGTAATTCCATCTAGTGGCAAATACAATTTCTTTTGGTATAATAAATCCGCTATTTGCATCTTTCAGAAAGTGAAGTTCGCCCCATTGAACTTCTCAATCTTAAACTTTGAATTATCAGTCATTACTCCTACTCGAACTAAATCTTCAGAACTTCAAACTGTGATACCAGTTGTTGAGAAATTTGGGAAAAATTAAATCACGCGATACACGTGGAAAATTAATTTGAGTATTTCAGAGCATACACATAATAAATGAAAATCAAAATAAAAGATATTACACAGAAGACATTAGTTTATGCCCGTAAATTTTTCAAAAAGGAAACATGATCCAATGCTACACCGGATTAGTAAAAATATACTTCCTGGCTACACTATATAGCAGCTGAAGTAAATAGAAGAGCTGATGAAAACAAGAGAAAATATATGACTTCAAATTCTAATATATGGACATTATATATAAATATCTTTATATCAATTGATAAAATCAAATTTATTTTCATTTTCTATAAAATAAAATAAAATAAAATAAAAGATGATCTCTAATGGTATGCAAATTTGTTTGAGTGAAATAATATCAATTAAGAATTATTTTTTAGGAGGCGGTAAGTGAAATTAATCATAATTCTAAGACAGGGGGAGCTTTAAGTTCTCAACCATTGCTCTGCAACATTGAGTGTGGAACTGACTTTGATTACAACTTACAAGTTCTAATGATCTTGAACAATGTTTGAATTAATTTGCTTATCATTTTTACTAAATGTATTTGTTCTTTATATTCATCTCCTATAGAGATTTTGTCGGCCCACTCATGTAAAATGCGATTTTATTATAGTATAGATGGGATTAGGGCTGTCAAAAAAACTCGTGTTCGCGAACAGCTCGTGTTCGATTCAAAATAAAAATTATATTATATATATAATATATATATATTATAGTTAAAAGCATGGCTTAGTGGTTAAAGTTTTTGTTATGTAAAAGATTGTTCCAGGTTGAAATCCTCCAATTTATAGATTTTTCGGATTATTGCATTTCGTCGATACGAGCCATAATTCGAAATTTAACACGAAAGAAATTTGAGCTAACACAAATAAAATAATTTTAAAACGAGTAGAACACGAACAAGGATTCGACAACCTCAAGTTCGGCTCATTTACACCCTTAGATGGGATTCAAACTCAAGAATTTACTAATAATTTTCAAAATCCTTATTAAGATTCATCTTATATAGTGATTGATGCAAATTAATACTTTTGTGTTATTGTGATTGAGTGGACCATCATTGTAAGATTGTGACTCCTATTTTTGCGTTAGAATGTTGAATTAGAAGAGTTATAAGTATAATTTTGCGTCCTAATTCATGATTAATCCTCTTTTATACAAAAGAATTATGTCATAACATCTTGATAAAAAAAAGCATTAGGATGGTCTTAAAAATCGCACTTAGCTAAAAAATTTGATTTTTTTTATTTGATTTTTTTGCTTAAATCAATTAATGCATGACTTAGACAAATCATATTCTTACAAATTATATATATTTATGAGTTGTTATGCTATGGATACAATAAATTATGAGCATACTTCACATTTTAACTTCAATAGTTCATCTAATGAAAAACCTTTTATATTAACTTTAATAAAAAAAATAAACCTTAAAATCAACTAGAAAATTAATTTAAAATTAAAATTGAAGCCCTCTTTAACAAAAGATTTTAATTAAACGTTCCTCTCTTAAACCATTTATGTGAGGTATGAGGTGAATCTTGATAGGGATTAAAAAAGATAAGTAATAGTGCACTTTTATAATATGGCCAAGTTAGTATACATAATTAGAGGTCTTCCTAACTTAAAAAAAAAACTTGCTTGCATATTACATTCGTTAGGATAGTACCTTAGTTTTAAGGTATGGTTTTAATTACGCTCAAGATGTTTTAATACATAAGAAAGTTGCTTCTTGAGTCAAACTTATTTGAAAGTTTAAAGATGAGTATCTCTGGGTGTATATAATTAAGATATCTCTAGAAATATCAATAAGTGACCCAACACAATAATTGGATATGGACTTGACTCAAAAAAAAACAAAAAGGGTTGACTCGATTAACTTTTTTTTTGTGTTTGGGTCAAAGAATTGGACTCATTTATTCTTTCACTGAAGTTTAAGTCGGCCCGTCAACTTGAAATTCACTCAATTTGACTAAATTTTGATTTGCTAAATGAAGATTGACCAGATTTTAACTGTGAACCAGAATAAACTCGATTTTGATCCGAATTTGATTTTAAATGTATGTCTAAATGGGTCACTCGGATAATCAGGTTGAAGACAGGTCGGGTATGAGGTGAGGCTTTTGACCAGGTTAATAAACAAGTCAAGTTTGGGTTAGACCTATTCGGGTAAGGTCAAAGTTGGGTTAGACCTAAACCCAACCCACTGACCCGATTTGACACCATTAGTTTTCTCATTTCTTTTTCTTTCATAGGCATTTCTCTTTATATATAAAGATTGCAAGTCTTATGTCTTTCAATCTTTTCTTAGAATGCATCTATCAAGAAATCTTGAGCTTTTTTATTTGAGCTTATGAGACCAACTCTAAAAGATGTAATTCATGGTTGCTGACAAAGCATCTTATGGCTGAGTTGGTCCAACAACCATCTTATGCTGAGGTCAATATCTTTGGATGATTAACCCATGAAGTCCATAAAAAGGCTATTTTTACTTTTTCTTGGACTTCCTTCTCTTACTTATTTACCATTTGAGTCGGTCATACTCTTTGTTGTGTCATTAGTCGTTTGATAATTATTATCACATAAGTTTTATTTATATTGGGACCATCATCTCACGTAATTATAGTGATCCACTCTCTACTTTGAAGATTGATAGTCAATATATGAATAATTTTATTTGAATAATAATCATTCAATCACAAGTCTTCATTTGATAAATCCAATAAAATCAAGTTAAAATAAAGATAAATTTCTATTTATTGAGAGTTTCTCTTACACTTGTCTTCAAGTATATTTAATCTTATAGAGCATAATCCATTTGGAAGATTAAGTAATTCATATTCTTTTGATCTTTTTGTCAACTTGATAATATCTTCACATAAATATTTTTTGCATGTCAACATATAAGATGTTGTCCTCACCAAATTTGTCTTCTTATCTCTTCTTATGAAATAAATTATGTGAAACTCATTTCATCATTTAGACATTTCTCTTCACATTATCGATATTTAGTTTTTATGGATTGGGGTTTTCCATATAAAATAAACAAATTTGATGAAATGTCCTTTGAACGATGTGAGTTTTTAAGAGTAAATATTTAATATATGATTATAAAGTGATTGCAAGCATTAGCCTAGGTGAATTTTTTTTTTCCATCCAAGCACTAATCTTTCTCTTCAAGAAGAATGATAATAGAGTCAATCAAATTTAAGTTCTTGAAGTGATTCATATTAGTAGAATGGAGAAGATCACCTTATATACCATTAATAGTAATATCTTTGACTTTAACATCAATGACTAATCTAAGGGAGTCATAGTTATCATTATCAATATCAATAATTTTAGAGTAAACAAAACCTTTTATCCAAGTGCCAAATTATAAAAAAAGATTGCTATTATTGATCACATTAAAATAAATCTACCTTTATATTTTAGTAGCTATAATTTGAAATTCTTTCCAATGAAAGAAGATTCATGTGAGCTGTTGTTTCCAAATAGAACAACTCTGATTGAAATACCAATTTCCAAAGCAAGAATTATAATTATTCAATTTTCATACCATTTTAATTTTGCAAACAATGTTATGAATATTGATAAAGTGAAGACTCAGGGCCTCCTTTTCCTTGGGAAAGATGGTGTTATTCCAAAAGATGGTGCTAAGTTTTTTTTTTCTATACCATTATGTTGTAGAAAAATATAAATCTCACTTGGTATTTTGTGCAATACATCTTTGGGAATAACCATAACTTTAAACTATTATAAGAGATAATTCCAAATGGTGAATCTAATGAGTTGGAACCAACCAACAAAAGAAAGTAGAGATTGTTCCTAGCCACCACGATAGAAGAAGATTTTGTTAAAAAATAGAGAACAATATTTAAGTATTTTCATGATAAAGGCAAATAGAGGGCTTGTTTATGTTTATGCTAAGCTAAGATATACATGTAAATTTATCCATGTTAGTTTTAGTCATGATATGTTTGAGATATTTGCTTTTACAAAATAAGTAAGTCATCAATATACATAGGGTGTGTAGTGTTTATATTGTTACGAATGATACCTTTGTACTTACTGAGAAAGTATTGTTCCTTTAGCATACTCAGGAGGGTGTCCATATAAAAAAAAAATATGAAGAAAGTCCTTATGAAAGACCAAATTAAGAGAAAAAAAATTAACTTTTTAAAATCTTCATTGATGATAATTTATTTGAAAAATATGTTCTATACAAGTTGTTATCAACTAAACAAATTATTGCAAGGCCTATTCATAAGAGTCTAATAAAAATAATGAATGAATCATTTTTCTATATAATTTAATATCAACTAAACAAATTTTCTAAGAAGACATTTTTATAAGATTTTATTGATAATTAACTAGTGGCTAACACTATAAATTTCTTTTTAAAGATGAAGCTTAATGCAAAAGAATTTAGAGGAATTGTTGGATTAAAACATCTAAGCAATTTGTTAGCAATGGAAACAGGAAGAAAATGTTCTAGTAATTTGCTTGAAAATGATCTTATAGAGAGTGTTGTAAAGAGAGATTGGTTTATAATCATTAAAAGATTTAGAATGCAACTGTTTAGATATAGAAGTACTATTAGAATGCTTTAGCCATTCTAGTAGTTAGGCTATATGAAAGATGCATTTGATAACTTGCACGAAACATGAACTAGTTGTCTCTTTGGTGTCCATAAAAAAATAAGGAACTAAAGACTTTATAATAACACATTTATCTTTACCAATGCTCTATTTTTCTTTCTTGATATTAGTGGAGGGTAGATAGCAAGAATACGATAGATGGTGGATACAATTGAAACAATTGACATGGTTGAGTTAAACAAGTGGTGGAAGTGAGAGATATTAGCCTCATGCCTCGTTTTCATTAATGCATCCTTAAGAGAAATAATTTCTTTGATATAATTATGGTTTTTCTTACTCTCAAGTTTGTGAAGGAGGAATTTAAGATCATTCTCACCATTTCTGATCTTCTTGCATTCCCCCTTTATTTGATTAAATTATTTTCACAGCTAGTAGCCCAACTTAAATTATTTTAAATGATGAGTTTCTCTCAGAGGAGAGATTGACTAAATTGCCAATTTCTAGTTTATTGTAAGTTATATTTTTATTAAATTTAAGAGAAATGATTAGTTGGGGAAGGTAACTAGCAAATTTTTACTTACGCTTATCAAGAGAAAGTTAATATCTTAGTTTGTTATAGAAATTAAAAATTGGATTGCCATGGATAGGATTATTCTAAGCATCTTAAATAATGTCATTAAAGTTGGGGCATTTTTTCAAATATTTTTTATATAAAAAATGATGCTTAGAATTATGAAAGTAATCCATGTGAATAATAATAGATATGTGTTTAATAGAGAGAGTTGTAATTTAATAAGAAGTGTAAGAGAGTCAATGAAACTTATCAATGAGGCATTTGATAAGAATATATATTTAATGATTGAACCCATTGAAGGATAACATAGTGTTTTGTAGCACAATGAGATTGACATCAAATATAAATTTATTGAAATATGAGAGTTTGGATGAATGTGGTTGCCTAGCACATGATTTCTCATTTTCATTGTGGATATATTAGAAATCTCCCAAAATTTAGCAGGGATTATAATAGATGTGGCAATATTAGTGATTGATTTTAAATTGGTCCTTCTATTAGATTATTTGTTCCCATCATCAATGAATATGATAAGGAATTTAATAAAAATAGAGAAGAATATCCACCCATGAATATAGTAAGAATGAGTAATCAATATATGAAATGATATTTTGTCATGGTTTATTTAATCTAAAAATAACCACTAAAATAATAATAATAATAACATTTATAAGAATCTTCTTCTTGAAGAAAAAATGAATACTTCTAGAGGAGGAAAGGTCATAGAGTGTGTAAGAGAAAATAATAATTTTAATGAGATAAATAATGTCAAGCTTGAACTCATGAATCATCTTATAATAGATGGGATTGTGTTATCCTCATTTTGATCTTGAATGTTTCAAGTAGCACTCTTAGTGTAAGACATAAGAGTTATTTGATTTTAGAATAGAGCAATTTTTATTTTTGGACTTATTATCTTTTAGAGAGGATGCATTGTAGTTATCTTAGGTTTTATTTGGGTGATTGCATGTGAGAGAAGCTTGAAAGTTATTTAATTGGATTGTCATTGTATTATGGAATTGAAGTTTAGATGCAAAAATATTTTTGGTAATTTATGTAGAAGTGGTGGCACCAAAGTCTTACATATTATAGGAGATGCATCTAAAGAAATTGTGATGTTTTAACCTAAAGTCTTAGATGGATTAAGATTAGGTTGTTATTAATTAAGAAATGAATTTAAAAACCTAAATTCACTCCTTAAACTCTAAGATTATGACTGGTATCAAAATGCTCCTAACTAACACAATAAATTTTAATTTTATATATATATATATATATATATATATATATATATATATATATATGCACCAAATTTATTTGATAAGATTTTGGTATGTAATTAGAGAATGATCATGGGCTAAATTAGAAAGAAAAGGTAGACTTTCTCAAGATGGTAGCTATCTTTATTAGATAGATGCCCTTTATATGCAATGAAAGAATGGCCTAATTTAAGATGGATGAGAAAATATGTAGTATGGTTTACAAATTCTAAGTGTTTCTAATTACTTTTAATATTTATGCTTATGTCTTTAATTAGATGAAGTTATGAGTAGTAATATTTTAATTCAATTTGATTAATTAAATTAAGTAAAAAAAATTTCCTCAAGAGCTTAGCAGACAAACAAACAATAAACATCACACAAAAAGAAACCCATAAAAGCATATCATTTTTAGTGTGCAATATAATATAAAATCAATCAAATGCTATAATAAAGAGATCAGTGTGATGGTGTTCTGCAACACACCCTAGAAAAAGAAAGAAAATGGTTAATCAAACTCTGTTTTTATACAGTTTTGCCTAGAATTAAGTAAATACTAACCTCTTAAGGTTTTCAAGTTTTTATCTTCATGGTGTAGGTACTCCAGGCTTCATAAGGCCTCTCAAGTCTATGGCTTCCAATCATTGCTCATCCTAAACCTCATGGCTCTAACATAATTTTAGCATAAATTATATTTTAAAATTTCAAAATAAAATTCTAAACTAAACTTGTAAAATAGAGGTTAGATAAAATATACATACACTTAAGTAATTATATTGCATTTAATGGAGGTTGGTACTAATGGGTACCAAGCTCACTTGTCCTAATGGGCTATGCTCAAGATCTTAAGTAGGTGGCACCTGCTAGCAAACTTTGCTAGTTTTAACTTATTATGGTGGCCCCTTTCAATGAGCACAACTCTTTATAGAAGACATTTTCAATATAATAAACAACGGCCTAATATCCTGTATACGAGCAAACAATCCTAATAAATGGTTTAAAATAATTCATCATAAAGCAAGAAAATCATTGTAACATAACTAAGCATTATCCTAACCTAAGTCTAGGATCGACAACCTATCAATCGAATGTGTATGAAAAGGCTAGTGTTGGGAGTCAAAGCTTAGACTTGATGTTTAAGTTGTAGTTTTAAAAATGAAATTTAATTTATTTCCATTGGATGATTCCATTTTAAGTGATTAATAACCTAAAGATGAATTCTAAAGTTTAGTTTTACTTATGTTTGAATTAGACTTAAATGCTTTAAAGAGTATGAGGAATAGTAAGCTCCACTTTGGATATGACCTATTCTTTCTTATACCCTAGTCCTAATAGGGTGAACACTCTATCAAATGTTGAAGCATTACCCGAAAGGTTTAAGCAAGTGATTTTTATAAAATTTAATTAATTTAGTTAATTGAGGATGTTGCAGTTTGATTATGTTTTAAGTTATGATCTATTTAAGCTCAAATGCTTTCATAATCTTATGAAGTATATCTTAGAATTAGAAAAATATCTTAAAGACCACTTCATGATATTTTGATTGAATCTAGATTAATATTCTAATATTATTCATCAATCAAATGAGAAAGAAAATATCAAATCAATGTTAAAGTACCTCCCAACAATTATGTAAATATTCTCTAAAGTTGACAGACCTAAAAGAAACATCCCATGAAAATTTGGGATTAATTTAAATTAATTTAAATTTTTTAATAATTATGTAATTTAATAATATAAAAAAGTATTTAAATTAAAATAAATTTCTTAAATTTATGAAATTTTAAAGGTGTTAGAAATGAAGTTCTAACATTCTTATAAAATTTTATGCCATTTAGGGCTTAATTAAATTTTCTATGATTTATTTAGATATTTAAATAATTAAAAATATTTTAATTTTTAAAATAGATTGATTTTATTTTTCTCATGTCTTTTTTGTTGGCAAAAGTTTATAATAAAAACAATTTGGTGAATTTTCTAGTTTTAATTTAATTTATTATTATTGATTTCTTAAAATTTAATGATCATTGATGTAATTTTAATATTAAAGTAAGTATATATGCATTTGAAATTAAGTTTAATTAACTTAATCAACTCCAAATCTCATGGGATTATTTTCTAAGGACAAGGGGGACCTCAAGAACATTATGTAGAGATTTGAAAATTTTAGTATTAATTAATTCAATTATTTATTTATGATAAAAATATGAATAATGTTAAAATAATTTAGTGAATATGCAAAAATACTTCCTCTAATTAGACACATCACGAGGGTTACTTAGGATGGTTTACAAGTTAAATTATATAATTTATATTAGTTTATTAATTTTAAATGCTACTTAAATAATTATTTATAAAAATAATTTCAAAATATATCTTTTTACATCAAAATGTCATGAAAAGTCTTATAAGTATACTTCGTGTAATTGAGATTTTTAACCAGTGTAATAGATAGGTTAATTTTGGGTATACCTATTGAGGTCGAGTCAAATTCAAGTTAAACTTGAACCAATGACTTTAATTAACACCCCTAAATCTTCTGAATATAGTCATAAATGTTATGCAAATGATTTTATGACTGTATTTTCTCATGATTTCATGGCTTACTCTAAAAATAATGAGGAGTAAGTCTAATATTTTAGACTAGTGTTAGATATTCGTTAAGAGTATAAACTCTATGCTAAAGCCTCTCAGTGCAAGTTTTGGCTTTAAGAGGTAGCTTTCTTTAGATATATTATTAGTGGAGTTGAAAATTTCTACCAAAGACAATGTATTAATATAGTGGTTAAGATTATATATATATATATATATATATATATATATATATATATATATATATATATATATATATATATATATATATATATATAATTTTCTTGATATAATTAGTTATTTAAAGAGAATAATTAAAAATTTCTAGTCTTGCTACACCTTTGAATTGATTCCTTCAAAAGTCTATTAAGTTTACGTGATTCAATGCATATAAACAAAATTTTTAGAAGCTTAAGAATTGGTTAGTGTAAGTTCTCATTCTCACCATTCATTCAAGAAATGTGTTTTAAATTTACATTGATACTTCATTGCAATGTTTAGGTTATGTTTTAATACAATATGACAAAATGTTAGCTTATACCTCTATATAACTTAAGATGTATGCAAAGAAATACCCTAGTTCATTACTTAGAGTTGACAACAATTAGCTTACATTGATGGTTTGAAGATGTTACAAGATTCTTTAATAAGGTTTTCATTGATTTTATGAGTTTGAAATATATATATATATATTTAGAAGGATTTAAACATAATGCAAAGGCAATAACATAAAGTAATGAAAACTATGATTTACGAATTTAGTGCCACACAAGTAAATGTGATCTGATGATAGATAATTTAAGTAGAAAAAGTATACAATTGTAGCTCAAATAATCACTTAAGAGTGACGCCTTGTCCTTAAGATGGAATGACTCTAGCTTGAGATAATACTTTTAGCAGAAAATTTTATCATATAGTACATGACTATCCATCCAATAATCTTATATTGGATTTTTGAAACATAGATGAAAGATGTTTATTTGATCTAGCTAATAGATTAAAATATGGGTCACTATTAATTACATAGGTTTGATGAGAATTAAAAACTAGATAAAGTGTTCCAAATTAAATGGAATGATAAAAGATACTCTAAGAAATGCAAACATTTCATTCATGTAGATCTTTAGGAGCTTTTCTAATAATTTAGCATGAAGAATAATATTATAGATTTTATTGCTAAATGTTTGACTTGTGAGATGATTAAGATTGAATATTTGAAATTTAATTAATTATTACAATCACTTCATATTTAAAATGAAATTGGAAGAAGATTTTCATCAATTTTACAATGGGATTACCTAGATTAAAATAAGATCATGATGCAATTTAGGTACTAATTGATAAACTGACGAAGGCTGTACTTTTTCAATCATCCAATCAAATAGAAGTATTTAGTGGAAAATATGATGATATGTACCTATATAGATATTATTATTTAGCTACATGAGATATCAATCATCATTATATTTAATTAAGATGAAAGATTTAGTTATGATATTCAAGAAGCTATAAGAGACTTTAGGTATGAGATTTAACTTCATCAATATATTTCATCCTTAGAGACATGATTAATCAAAGTACATCATTATAAGCTTAGCATATTTATTGTGAGCATCTATTCTTGACTTTAGATATAGCTAAGAAGATTAAATTTTACTTATAAAGTTTGCCTATAGCAATAATTGCTATGTTATAATTCACATAGCACTATTTTTGGGTCTTTATGGTTGAAATTTGAGTGATAAAGTTCATAAAAATTCAAATAATTTGTTAGACTACTCAAAAGATTCATTTGATTTAAGATTGAGTTTGTTTTGTTAAGAAGGATTAAAGAAGATTATTTTGAACTTCAATATAGAGACATTGAGTTTCATGTTAGAGATGATTTTTTTAAAATTTTTTGGTAATATATTGAGTTACAAGATTTAACAAGAATGGAAAGCTTTAGCTTGATTTTATTGGTCATTTTGACGTGCTTGAGAGAGTTATCAAAGTTTATTTTAATTAAGTCTGCCTTTAATATTTACAAGAATGAATAATATTTTGTATATTTTTTATGGGACATTACATACATGTTGATTCTCATACAATTCAATTCAAGCCAATATTGACCCAAAAAGACTGGAGCTATGAAGAAGTATCAAAGTGCATATTAGATTATAAGATATTATAGCTTTATTATTGATCTGTTTTATTTATTATGGCACTTTAAACAAACTAGTGAGACTGTGAAGTGTTGTGAGAGATCAATGAAGAGATGAACATCAAATACCTACAATTATTTTAGAAATAAGGTACAAATTTAAGAACCAAATTTTTTAAAGGGGAAAATATAATAAATCAAACAAAATATTTTTATTCATAGAATCAAATGGTTAATAACCTTAATCCCCAATTGTACAAACCCGTCTTTATGAATCCCTTCTAATGAACCATATAATTTACCTAATCAACACTACCTTGTCTTTTATAAATTGTAAATATCTCATGCATCTTCCCATCTATATTTTTAATTTAAGAAAAATAAGGTGCACAAGAATTAGGGCATCAAGTTTTCATTATCATTTTCATTTTTGGCTGGTCATTTCTCTAGGATGATATTAAGAATGTCAACATTCAATGTACTTAAATTTTGGGTTTAATTGGTTCAATTTTTCCTTTATGTTGAGATTCTATAAGATTTTTTTTAAACATAATTATGAAATATAAAATAAATCTATTGATGCATTATGTAGGATAATTTTGACCATCTCTTCATTAGAACTTAAAATTTTAGGATTTGATCGATTTAGGATAACATTTATATAAACGTTTAAACATATAAAGAACTTTCTTTGTAATGCATGAATATCTATATAAGAAACAATAGCTTTGTTTTTTTAGAAATTCATATAAAGAACTTTTTATCTCTGAACTATAATCTATAGGGATTACTAAATATTTCAGAAAAACATTATCTATTTGATGGAAAGTTACACCTTTACTTAAGACAGATGTTCAAAAATTGGCAGTCCAATACCTAACTTATAAACAATTCAAAGCCACTAAATAAAAATTTAATCAATATGTTGCTTTAGCTATCCCATATAGGCTTTAGGAAGATCTCTTAATAGATTTTATCTTAGGATTACCCTGCATTGCTCGGGGATATGATAACTGTTGACCTCATTTTTTATGAGAATGACATCCTTCATAATCTTAATAATTAGAATTTCTAATATAAATTTATGAGCTTCTTAATTAGGAACTTATGATAGTTTACATAGTAACTAAGTGTGTAACTAAATTAAAACTAAATTCAAAACAACCAATTAAATAAAATATGAAATCTAAAATCAAAACTAAATCAATTGTCAATGCTTTAGGGTGAACCCAAGATCAGACTAGTGCACCTCATCAAGACTTGACCTAACCCAATTAGACTAAGTGAGTTCAATCACACTCAAATCCCATAAATTTTGATAGAAATTAAAATTAAACATATCTTAACCAAAATCTAAATTCAATTGAGCTTTAATTGAGTTAATTAAGTTGATTAACCCTTTAAACCAATTTAAGCTTAAATTCATATAAGTTCAATCAAATTTAAATTAAATCAAAATTAAATAAAATTATTTCAAATTAAACCAAACTAAAAGCATAGAGCCATTACATGAATATAAATATAAATCCAACGAGGGCTCAAATTGGCTAATTGGGTCACATAACTTGAGTAACACAAAGGAGTCATTTCAAATTAAAATTAAATTATAATTAAATATGATAAACCCTGATGAGCCAAATTCAATTAAATTGAAATTAATTCAAATCAAACACTCCAAAAGACATTTCAAATTTATAATTAAATATGATCCAACTCTTCCATGGGGTCCAATTTGATTAATTTGATTACTTAACCCAAGTGAAACCAATTTGACACATTTAAGTAAAAATTGGTCAAAATCAAAATCACACTTAAAATAATTAAAACCAATCAATTATAAACATTAAAAAAATTGATCAATCAAACCTAAATGAATATTGATTTAAATCCTAAAATGTTTAAGTAGACTAAGAAAACCAATTTGACCCATTTAGGTTAAATGGGCCAAACCTAGCCTAAACCACATTAAACCCAAATGAACTTTCGATCAATTGATCTATAAGCTTTCTAATGGGAAATTAAACACAATTGCATTCTAATTTTAAATCAAATCAATCAAATAAAACATATTTAACCTAACTCAAACAAATCAAACTCAAATGTCATAAACCAAGGATAAACTCAAAACCCAATCCAAGTGAGCTCAAGACTAACCCATAGATCACCTTAGCTCGACCAAGCTTGGTAGTAAACATCCCAAAGAAGAGGTCAGATGGTGCCATGGAAGTGAGGCGGAGCCTTGGGGAGGGGCAGGAGAGAGGGGGTCCAATTATAAGAAGCAAGGGTGCTATGGGATAAAATTAAAACTTCAAGCATTGAATATCATGGAAGACTTAGCTTTGATTTATTTGATGTCATTTTTATGTAATATTTGTTGTGTTGTAACATTTGTATATAACTTACGCATAATTGTCATGTAAAGTGTTTTTGGTGGGTGTAATATTAAGAAAGGAAAGAGTGTTAAATACTAAATAAAATTATAATTAGTTAATTTATTATTAGTTTATTCTAATTATTTAAATTATAAAGGGAGGTTGGTGACTCCATAGGTGGGAGTAATTATTCTCTTTAGTGTCCCCCACTTCCCTAGTCCCTCTAATTTTAAGTTAGCAATGTTGAGACTTGAGACTTGTATACAACTCTTATTTAATAGTGGAATGAAGTTTTAATGCTATTTAAATTAATAATTAGAAGCTAAATCTCTATAGTTGGAGCTTGGTGGTCGGACAACAAAAAGAAAGGGTTTGGTAATGTTTCCTATATGTCTAATTTTAGTGAGTAGGCTTAATTTTATGTACTTATGTGTTTTGTAAAATTCTTGTTGAATTGTGTTTCTAATGTTCTCTTATATGTTAGAAAATTATCTTGCATAATTTTCCTCCACAAAAAGTTTTTTTCTTTGTCCTTGAAGGGGTTAGCCAATCCTAGAGTTGAATTGACCTAGTTTGATTGTGGTGTTTATTTGGTGCACTTTACTCTTTAAAATTAAATGAAATTTCTTATATTTATAGTGGGCACTCTTTTCTTTCATATCCAACTATTAATTTATGTTTATTTTCATTGTTGCGTCAAGTTTACCAATTGTAAGTCCAGTTTTAGCTTGTCGACTAAAAGTTTTCTACTGATTAGACCTCGGAGAAATTAAAAAATCTAGACCGCATTAAATTTCATGAAAATTTTCATATAATAAATAAACATCCTTAAATATAATTTTCCTTTCATTTCACATGATTTGGATTTTTGTTGAGGGAAATCTAGTTTTTAGAAGTCGGGTGTTCAAAATTGAGTCTTCTTTATATTTTCTTTTGTCATACCATAAAATTCTTGTGTAACTTGACACTCCAAATTAAAATTTATCAAGACATTCCTTACTATCTTAAGCAACATAGAAGACCCCCTTAGCTATCATCTAAGTCCCCCCAAGTATCCTACCTCAACTCACTCCATGTTTGGCATTAAAGCCAAGGTTTGGTAGACTAATTTGGAAGGTGATCATTAAGAGGATTGGAGTGCTTGACAAAGTGTCAGCAAAGGGCGGAGTTAATTTCTAAGGAGGTGATTCTCTGTACTTGGACTTGCTGATTTACTTTTTTTTTGGTATTTTATCTTTCATTATAATTTAAGTGATAGATTACAAGTTTAATTCAATTATATAAACCATTGCATTATATTAACTATCTAAGTTTACTTAACCTAATTTTATTTAAACACCAATTCAATAGAGAAACATATTTTAAGTTTACTTATTTTATTTTAGTTGCTTTTAATTGTGTTTGTACTAAGTGAATGTTTCTATATATCATTTTATTTGTCATTTTCATTCATTTCATCATAAAATCAATTAGTATCATTACATCTTCCAAAAGTAATTTAGCACTTAAGGGGAAATAGTTAGTATCATTACTTAGTGTTGAAAATAAAGTTTAAGTGAGTATGGGGGAGTAAAAATAGCTCATCATGTAAATAATAATAAAAAAAGAGTAAAGATCATGTGGATAAAAAATCTATATATTAGAAGTCTAAAGATAAGACCCAAGGCTTGAGCCCAATAAAGAGACCAAAAAAATAGCCCAACTATAAGAGTCCAAGTAGAATACTAATAAAGATCCCATAATTTAGAATATCTTGAATGCAATATATATTTTAATATTTTTATTTCTCATCTAGAACTTGTATGAACGGGCTTGATATGAATGAGGTATTTAAAAAGAGTATTTAGAATTTCTCCTTTATTAATGGCTAATAAACATTTTTTTTCATTCAAAACTACCAACACTAAAATCTTGTAATGTTTATAAACATAATTTAAAATTATTTATAACTAAGGTTATTGAATCAAATAGTTTGAATCTAAATTCTATATTGACTACATGTTTGATGACTTCAAGTCTGTACTTTTTCATTTATGAGATAAGATTAATACCTTTATTTATTTTATATTAACTCACCATTCTCTTAAGATTTAGCTATAAATTTTTCTTATATCTCCCTCTATATCCCTAGCATTCTCTAAGATTAGCCAATATTAAACCCAAACCCCATAGCCACTCAAAAATTCTATTTAAAATCCTCAACAAACTTAGGCAAGATTATGACTTAATTTTGTCCTCTACCTCTTGACACTCACGTAAACTATAGAAAATCAAACTATCAACAATAGAACACTAATATACATTTTAAGCTAACCACTTATACTTATTTTTGGCCATTTATCTCATCTTAAATTTTTTCTTGAAAGTGATATTCTAAATTAGCCTAAATCAGTGTTATCTAGATTTGCTTCATACTCCCTCGATTATAATATTGTAATCCCCTCGTTATCCCAATAAGAACTTGAACACATTTTTAGATATAAAACTAAAAATTTGTAATCTTTTATAGTTCTTAAGCTTACTAAAAGTTCACCCACCATCAACAATCTTAATAATAAAAAAAATTAATTTATTTTAATATACAACAACAACAACAATAACAACAATAACAACAACAATAACAGGCCTTTATCCACTATGTGGGGGCTATATGAATCATTCTTCTCGATTGTGTCATATTATGTGTCAAATTCTAATTTAATTCAAGTACACTAAGGTCATTTTTTATACATCTAAACCAAGTCTTTTTAGGTCTACCTTTACCTTTCTTAACATAAAGCAAATCTAATGCATCTACTCTCCTAATCGGGTCATCGGACGGCCGACACTTTATGTGGACAAACCATCTAAGGCGACTCTTTTTAATCTTATCTGCCATTGGAGCTACTCCAACTTTTTCCTTAGCATACTCATTTTGCATTTTATCTCTAAGAGTAAAGCCACTCATCCACCTGAGCATCGTCATCTCAACAACACTTAACTTAGTCTTATGCTTCTCTTTTATTGGACAACATTCTACACCATAAATCATTGCAGGTCTTACCACCATCTTATAAAATTTTTCCTTAAGTTTAAATAGTACTTTTCTATCACACAATAGGCCAAATGCATTCCTCCACTTCAAACATCCAACTTGAATTCTACTAATAACATCTCCATCTATTTCACCATTATTTTGAATAATAAAGCCTAGATATTTGAATCGCTCACTCTTTTTAATGATTTATTCACCAAATGTCATAATACTACCACTAGAACTTCTACAACTAAAATTACACACCATATATTCAATTTTAGATCTACTTAAATGAAAACCTTTGGACTCTAAGGTTTACCTCCATAATTCAAGTTTCTCTTGGACTCCCTCTCTAGTCTTATCAACAAGATGAATGTCATCAGCAAAAAGCATACACCAAGGTACATCTTGCTGTAATGCCTAGTAAGAACATCCATAACTAAAGCAAAGAGATAAGGGCTTAAAGCTGATCTTTGATGTAATCCAACTGAAATAGAAAAATATTTTGTCAATCCTCCTTTTGTTTGGACAGAAGTAATAGCTCTAGTATACATATCCTTAATGACTTGGATATAACCAATATTAACTCCTTTCTTTTCTAGAACTCTCCAAAGGACATCTCTTGAAACTTTATCATAAGCTTTTTCTAAATCAACAAATATCATATATAGATCCTCCTTACTTTCTCTATACTTCTCCATCCAACCTCTTAACAAATGTATAACGTCATAGTAGATCTACCTGGCATGAAACCAAACTAATTGTGAGAAATTTTTGCATCACATCGTAACTTATGCTCAATTACTCTCTCTCATAATTTTAATGTATGACACATTAACTTAATTCCTCTATAATTTGCACGCTCATGTGCATCACCTTTATTCTTAAATATAGAAACCAACAAACTCTTTCTCCACTCATCTGTCATCTTTTTAGTCTTTAAAATAACATTAAAAAGATTTAAAAGCCAAGAAATTCATTGATCTCCTAAATATTTTCACACTTCTATTAGAATATCATTAGGTCATACTATTTTTCCACATTTAATTTTCTTTAATGTTTCTCTAACTTCAAATTTACTAATACGATGATAAAATTAAATTCTCTATTTTTGCTTATGGTATTAAGGTTGCTAAAATCAATCATATTTTCAGATCCTTCATTCAAAAGTTTATCAACATACCTCATCCACCTATTTTTGATATTCTTTTCTAAGAGAAGCACTTTATCATTTTTATCCTTAACACACCTCACTTGAACTAGATTTTTACTTATCCTATGTTTTTGGTTAGCTAACTTATATATACATCTTTCACCTTATTTGGTATCCAATCTATTGTATAAGTCACTAAAAATTAAATTTTTTGCTTCATATATTACTTTCTTAGAATCTCTACTGACCACTTTATATCATTCTCAATTCTCTGAGTTTTTACATCTAAACCTAATTTTATAACAATACTTCTTATTTCTTATCTTTTCTTGCACATTTTGACACAATCACCAACTATTTTTATTAAAAGAAGCTTTTCTTTTTGATTCCCCAATCATATTTTTTGCAGCTTGCTTAATTTCACTTACTACTTTTTCTACATAACATTAGCTTCCTTATGAGCATCCCAAATTATAAGCTCTTAAAAATATTTTCATTAGTGTTCTTTAAGTGCCCCCATCAAATTATAGAATAATAATTTGATTTATTTTTCATCTTACAATCTTTCATCTTAAAATCTAAAACAAAAGTCGATGTTGGGTTATAGACCTCACTTTTAGAGTGAGGATTCAATCTCCTCTTCTTAGATTTAGAAGGCTTCTAGATACTAAGACTTCCTTAGTCATAAGAAACTTTTAGCAATTAGGTGAACACTTAACCTAAGCCTAGATATTTAGAAGGGTTAATCATAGGATTAGGCTATGTCTTAGGACTTAGGGAGACAAACCTACCCTATGGCCTAAACACAATCTATGCCTACAACTTTGGCCTAAACTAAACCTCAAATTTAATTCATATCAAATCGAAAGCCTTTATCAAATCCAAATAAAATGATTGAAACCTATAATCAAATCAAATTAACCCATCCGAAGCCCTATGATCTTATTCTATGGATTTAGCCTTAATCAAATCCAAACTCATCCAAATTCAATTGATTTTCTCAAGGTAAATTCGGCTCCCCAATCAACCCATACCAAATCTACAATCAAATTTACAATCATACCAAATCTAAATATCAAATCAAATCAAACCCAAGCTTAAGCCATATGATTCAATTCCATGGGCATAGCCAAAAATCCATTCAGTTCGAACCAAAATCAATTGAATTTCTCATAAATCAATTACTTCTTCAATCATCACCCCAAATATA
The DNA here is from genome assembly GCA_021442155.1 of Cymbidium sinense. Taxonomy (NCBI): domain Eukaryota; kingdom Viridiplantae; phylum Streptophyta; class Magnoliopsida; order Asparagales; family Orchidaceae; genus Cymbidium; species Cymbidium sinense. The sequence continues at coordinate 95,968,384 of CM038222.1, forward strand.
AATCAAATATACAATCATTAAGTCAAACCAAAATCAATCCAAATCAAACATAACCTAATCCATTTGACTCAGAACATCCAAATGAACAAAAATTCGTTTGAATCTAAACTAATTACAATCAAAGCTATATACCAATCCTAAATTCATATATAAACTCAACTAAATCTGAATCAACTCAACTAAACTCAATCAACTCACTTGACCCAAAGTGACCTAAAAGATCTATTTAAGCCAAATTCTAATTTAACCAAAATTAGATTGAACTAAACATGCCAAAATCTCCTATGATGATTGTTGATCACCTTAGATTGATCAATTGTCATCAATTGGATCAAACTAAGTCAACTTGGTCATTTTGACCAAGTCAACACTCTTAACCTACATTAACTAAACTAGTCAAATCTCAACCCAAGCCAAACTAATTAAAATCATTAATTCACACCAACTTATGATCAATGATTGAACATGACGTAAACATCAATTGAGCCAAACTTAACCCAATTGACCCTTTGTCCCATGTTGACCCAATTTGACCTAAAAGATCAAATTAGGTCAAATCATGATCTAACCCAAATTGATTACGACCAATGGCTCAAGTTCATTCCAAATTGATTGTTGAACTTGAACAAAGTCATAATTGAACCCAATTGACCTATTTAGTCTAAATTGACCTAAATCCAAATCAAATTCAAATTAATCCAAACCAGCATCTACAATCATCTTCAATTAACCAATTGAACATGAATCAACTCTACAATCCAAGCTAATTTGGCCAATTTGGCCAATTTGGTCAAATTGGTCAACATGACCATTTGACCTACATGAATCCAAATGAGCCAAAATCAAACCTCAGCTGAATTGACTTAAACTAATTGAATCAAAATACTTTAAATCATCATTTGAACTTGAACCAAGTTTGATTTGACCCAATTTGACAAATTGGTCAATCTAACTCAACATAGCCCAATTTGACTTCTAAGGGTCAAATTGAGTCAAACCCACTTAAACCTAGCCCGAATCCAATGGGCCCTGACCTAACCCATCCTAAACTGACCTTGGGTCAGCCCCAAACTAGCCCAACTCGAATTGGGTCCCATTCAAAGCCATTACACATTGGATTCTCCTCCCCACATGAGATTTTTCCTAGATGGGAAAGTCCACTCCCCTCCTTTCCATGCGGCAGCCTCTTCACACCCTAATGAGGACCTGACCTACTCACCTAGCCCAACCCAAGTGGGCTAGGTCAACCTTGGACCAAAGGGAGGTGAGTTAACTCACCTCCCCACCATAGTTGAAACTCATTAGATCTATGGGAGGAGGAACCACCTTGAGCCACCCACTAAGCCCTTTGGTCAATGGAGTCGAGCCACCTCAGCTCAGACATGACCACTCTAGCACCCGGATGATGACTAAAGGACCGAAATTCAGGCTCCAATCTCATTCATCTGATCCAAGGGAGGGGGGATATACCCCCTCATTTCGATCCAAATCGAACACACACACACACACACAACTTAGAGAGCTTCCTAGGACATTTTCGAAATCCCTATAGTTTTTTTAGCACCCCGAGCCTCCCCATTGCTGGATTTCCTTAAACTGAAACAGGGCATCCGTTCGCTCGTTCCAACTCTTCGAAACCTCCACCAAACTCAAATTAATTTCACACACACCTTCCCCACACTTCGTCAAGCAAGAACGAATCACCTCTCTAGCTCCCTGACCATTGGAGGTATGGGTTCGATCAACGTTGGCCTGCAAATCAATGATTCATGGCCCTTCGAGCAAACGACAAGGAATCCTCACCCTTGTTGATTAGTATGGGTTTGTCTGCACTAAACAAAGCTTCCTCAATCAATTTCATCGTCGGTCATGAGCTTTGGTGAGGTAATTTCATGAAACTGACCTCTTGGTAAAAATTGTTTGGAGCTTTTTGAAGAAAAGTTGTAAGTCGCACAAGTCCGACCAGTAGATCCCTTCGGATCTACCTCATGAAGGTGTGGGTTTATTTTTGAATTGATCCGAGCTCGGGTAAGCTCGAATTGAGTGATGGAAGGGGGACAGTGTCCGTCTCTCGTTGCTTGAGAGATGATAGATCACACACCGTCCATTCCACATGATCAAAACTGACGATCATGATTAATCTATTAGATTAATCCGATTTTATACCTTAAGGAACCACGAGTTTGATCTTGGCCATCCAATCTTAAATCGGGGCGATTGGATAAGCGCATCGCCTCCGATAGATAGATCTTTGAGTAGGATGACTTTAAGTGACCAATCGGATGTGGAAAGCCACATCGATCCGCATGGCGCGGGATTAGGTAAAACTAATTAATATATTTAATCACTAAAACTTTAAATTTTCATAATAAATTATAGAAAAATCAAAAAATTACAAATAAATACTTATTTTGAAGGTATTACAGAGGAGATTTATTTAAAATTAATTCTAATTGATTTTAAATAGTGAGTAAGACTTACTTAGGATTTAACTTAATTAGCTTAATTACTCCTTAATTACTTGATTAATTAATCCTAAATTTTGTGGGTGATAGAATGACTTCTACCTCCCATAATTTTTTTGAGATTTATTACTTGGTTAATTAGAGTAATTGACTATTTAAGCCCTAATCACTCTCTTAATTAGCTTAATTAATTATTTATTTAAGTACACTAATCACTGTTGAATAGTGAATGAGCAAAGGGAAATGGAGTAAGGGCCTCCTTCCTAACCTCTTTTTCTAAGTCCATTTCTCTTTAAAGGAAAACTAATTAAAATAAAATTAATTAAGGATTAATTTGTTAATTAAAATGGCTTAATTAATCAAATTAAAATCACAACCATATTAGATAATTAACAATGGAATTAAAGGATCATCTTTATGTGTTTAATAATATAAAGATCCTTAAGAAAATTATGATTAGCCCATAAGTGTGGGAAAATCATAAAAGGATTTAATTATGTTCTTTAATTTAATTGACCCTTGATCATGAGCCATTTGCATTAAGTCATTGTAGAAGCATTGTGATTTTATTTCTTCACATGTTCATGTCATTGTGGCTCATAATCAAGTGGTTAATCAAATTAAAGAAGCATATGTAAGGGTAATTAATTAATTTAATTAAGAATCCAACTTAATTAATTCATAAAGTCCACCTAATTACCTTTTCTTAAACCAAACCAAATTACTAATGTGGGAATGGGATTAAAACCAACAAATAATGAAATCTTCTCTTTCAACTTAATCAAAATCCCAAATCATAAATTAATAAAAGAATTTTGGTTTTCTTTAAATGGATTTATTTAATGTGATTCCCCTTAGGAATTAGTTTAATTGAATGAATCATGTGTTGATATTTAATTATTCCTTTCCAAGCACATTAAATGTTGTATATCATTTGATTTCATGCATTCAGATTTAAATAAATCAAATGAATTTCTTTTATGTATGCTTGCATGTGTTGGCTTAATTAAGTATATGTGTGGTTATTATCACTAATAAATTCAAAACTAATTTTCAAAGTTTATAAATCAATTATAATACTTAGAGTGTTGATAGTCATGAATATATACAAGATTTGCATATGTATATAGCTTTGTCATGTAATAGTAAGCTCTCTTTTTTTAAATCTTTATATAAATTCACATATGATTGAATGCTAGTAAGTATATAGTCTGGGCACCCTGGGAATATGAGGCTTTAGTTAGCCCCAATGAGGTCATATGATTACCTCACTTCCCTAGTTAACAAAGGCACATACTTATTTAGTTTTATTGTTATGTCTTTTTATATTAGAATTTAGATGGAGCTTTAATTCATATGCTTAAATAATTCAATCAAATAAAAATTTAACTTTGCATGATTCTCTTTCCGTTAGTTATTTATACATCTATATGTATCTAAGAAAATAAGTATATAATTTAAAAATCCTGGGAATGCGAGGCTTTAGTTTGCCCCAAGGAGGTCATTTTATTACTCACTTCCCTAATTAACAATGGTACGCACTTGTTTATACCTTTTATACACGCAAATGTGTATTTAGTTAAGGAACCAAGATTCTCCTTTTCTAGTAAAAATGCATGCATTCATATTCATCTAAGTCAATAGCATATGTTATATATAAATTAATGCTCTCTTTTCTTTATTCATATATAGATTTACATAGGCTTGGAATGTTAATAATTATATAGTCTGGACATCCAGGGAATACGAGACTTTAGCTAGTCCTAAGGAAGTCATTTGATTACCTCATTTCCCTTGTTAACACTGACACATACTTATGTGATTTCATCCTTATGTATTTTGGTATTAGAATTTGGATAGAGCTTTAATTTATATATTCATATAATTCAATGAATGTAAACTTCAAACAAATACACACATTCATCATCATTTAAGCGTGCTAAAATATATTACTTGTATAGATATGCTAAGTATTAAGTCATATGCATGTTACATGTGATGTAAAGGAATGACTTAGTATACTTCATGTGATAGTAATTCAATTAGATTAACCTTAATAAGCCTTTCATATTGGATAAGGTCATTTAAAGTTAACCTAAATTTAAGATTAATTTAAAATTATTTAACAAGCCATTCACTGAAGAGAACTAAATCAAATTAATTTGCTTTAAAAGTGGCTTAAGGTAGGGATGAAAGAGGGTAATCCTCTTCTATCTCTTTGTAACACTTAGTTATTAAGTGTAAATCATATGAAATGAAATAAAATATAAATTAAAATTCGTAAATCAATTAAACAACTTCAAGTGAAACTAACTCTTATGTAAAATTAAATAGCTTATAAACTTAGAAAAATATGACTCTAATGATTAGTTAAGACATACCACACAAGATCTTAACACACACATTAAAATTAAGTCAATACTTCTAGCTCTATGTTAGGATGGTGTATGTTGTGATATGTATTTTATTTTATGATGTAATATTTTAGGCTGGATGTTAGGGTGTATGCTTCGTAGATTGGATGTTAGGCCGCTCTTAGCCTAAATCATATTTTCTGTAGGGGATTGTACTTTATGGGATGCTTAAAATGAATATAAATGTTCTCTTTATAGGTTTTTTAAATTCCTAAGCATAATCCAAGTTAGGACAGGCGGGCTTGGTTACTCATATTCAGGGTGCTAAGTCCAAATTATACATATAACTGCTTGAGATTATATATATGTTTAGCTAATATCTATTTTGTAGGTGTAGTTAGATTTTTTTTATATATAAATATAATTTTATAATAGGAATTAGGATTAGTGCTATACGGGATTAGAATGAGCAGTGGTTAGAAGCTTTCATCCTAGGGTGCCCTATGATGTCTTTGAAGCAAGCACATCCAAATCAAAGGAGCAAACCAAATCAAGAGAAAGGAGGAAGATGGAGATATGAAGAATGAAAACCCCCATAACATTTATTCATTCTAATTGTAATTATTCTTTCATATTATGGGTTGTATAAGGGTAAAGCTCAACTACTTATCTTCTCTTTTTGGGTTATACGATGGTACCCAACTGCATCAGCCTCCTATTCTTTTGCTGTAGTTTATAAAATTGATTGATGATTTGTTTGAATTGCGTATTGAAAATATCATGCATTTTCATAGTTTCTGATGATTGATGCTTTAATGTGTGGCTTAGATGCGATAGGCTCTTAGGATAAGAAATAAATTTTTTATTTAATTAATCACTCTTAACTAAATTTTAAATAACTCATAATCTCATTATAAAGCCTAGGACATAAATCAAGATAATTAAAAGATTTAATAACCTTTAGCTGCATGATTGTATGTCTCACATCATGCATACCATCTTGAATCACTCTTATAAAATGAGGGTCTCTGTCCTTACATGCATAGGGACCACTTTACCCATGAGAGCAACCCCTACCGACTGAGCTTCACCCTCTCTCTTTTGATTTGGTTAATAATCTACTTCATCATGCATTTAGGCATAAAAAAATCTCAAAGCCTTTGTCTAAATGACGTGCTAAAATTGAAATAAAATTTGAAAAGTTTTTACATTTGTAGACTAAGTTATATGCTTATACCACTCATGCTCTAGTGTCTTAAGGAGTGGGTTTAGGACTTTAGTCTCTTTCAAATTAAATAACTACCTTATATATCTTGTAATTCATAAGATCGGACTACATGATTTTAAAATTGTAAGAGGAGTTAGTTGACGACCACTCCATGTGGTTATAAGTCCAAAAGTCGGACGATCTATTCTCTCTTGTAGAGGTGAACCCTTATGTGTGCATGTTGCTTAGATTTAGGTCGTGCTTTAGCTCATACTAAAGCTCCCTAGATTTAAGATCCGAGGTAGCTGTTTCCTCTGGGCTATAAGCATAACTCCCCACCTCTTAGATATTTCCACAACCTTATGTTGGAGGATCATAAGCCCTAATAATCTAATAAAATTCAACTCAAATAAATAAATCTCTTCACTTTCAAATATATAAAGCCCAATTAAGGATATATTGGAATAAGTCACTAGGTTTCCTAGTATCATGAGCATTTCCTACTTATTTTTTTTAGATTCCAAAAATAAGTCTCCCCTTTGAACCTTCCCAATTGATTTTCCAAACATAACCAATCTTTTGATAGTCTAACCTTGAAATATTTGGAGATGATAATTGTCTACTTTAATCGAGAGTATTCTTTGGGAAGCTCATTCCCTAAGATGTAATTAACTATGGAGGCTTGCTTCTATAGAAAATTTAAAAATCTTGTTTAATATAAATCCTGCTTTATTCATCCATTTAAACTAGGAGAAAAATCTCAGGTATATTTGAAGACCCAACATGTCTTAGGATTCTTTATAAGGTGATTAGGTCCATTGAAGGGTGATGTCTCTATCTTTCAAGATAATACATTATATCTCAATATTGTACCCAATCATCTCAATAAGTACCCCTACGATCTACGTGATGTCCTCCCTCCACATCCAAAAATAAACACCACATGGGTACTTAAAGTTTCACTCGAAATGTCCTTACAATCTTCACAATTTAAACGATCTAATTTTGTTATTAGAAAATAACCAATATGTGTTTGCTAGATCTATTTTTATAAGTAATAATATGTTCATCTCTTTTCTTAAATAAAGTATTAGCAACTAAAAAAATCTAATATACTTCTACCTTCTTCATTAGTCACTCCAAATTTATAGCCACCATGAATATTTTTAAAATCTTTTATTACTCTACCAACATGTCCATTTAAATCTCTTTCAATAAATATTTTTTCTTTAAGAGGTAGCTTTTAAATTAATCCCTCTAATACATTACAAAATTTTTCTTTTGAGCCTACATCCAAACCTACTTGAAGAGCATAAACATTTATAACATTGATAATCTTAGTATCAACAATAATTTTTAAAGTTATAATTCTATCTCCAAATCTATCAATATTAATAATATTATCCTTCAAGCTTTTATCTATAATTACACCTATGATATTTCTAATTCGACTTCTACGTCAATACCAAAGTTTAAAACCTAAACTATCAATCTCCTTAGCTTTCTCCCCAACCCATTTAGTTTCTTGAATATATAAAAGAATTATCTTCTTATGAATTATAATATTTATTAATTTCATTAATTTACTTGTAAGAGTACTTATATTTTAAGTTCTTAACTTAATTTAATTTCGTCTAATTTTTGTCTGTCATCCATCAATAATGTGAACCTTTATTTATTTAACATTCGCAAATCACCATCCTTCACTTTTCAATTTATATTTACATATTAACATAATGTTTTAAATGATTTATGTCATGATTGTTTCGATAAGCTTTATGATTGCTATCAAATGCATATCGCAATCAGCTACTTTTCACATTCGGATTTGAGATTGACAAATATAGTATTAATTTATTTTAATATAATTTATGTTAAATATTTTCATTAACTTTTTTTTTTAAAACTGTCTTGATCTCTTATCATTATTCTTTTATCGTTATTGGCAATGAAAGGATATGAGATTAGTGCTATCTATTTCCAAAACCGAAAAATTCTATTCAGAATATTTGTAGCTAACTTTTTGCGGACAAATGTCGAACATATTCTGTGTGAGTGAGCGTAATATTAAGATCGTCCAATTGATAAGCGGCAAAAATATTTTTAATGTATAAAAAAAAGGAAAGTGATCAAACCGAGAGTAAGCGTACCAAGCTATTTATGTACGTTAATATTTTTGAAATTTCTTATTAGATGCAGTGGTATTTTCGGTATCCCGTACTTTTTTTTAACATGGTTAAGACTTAAGGAGAACCGACCTGGAAAAACTGTGTGAGAGAGTGAGAGAGAGAGAGAGAGAGAGAGAGAGAGAATAGGCCGAGGGCCGGGAAGGAGGGCGATTTGATTTTGCCAATTTTCCCTCTATTTTTTCGTCGTCCTCAGCTCTATCATCTCTCCTCGCATTAGTTGGCCGTTAGATGTCCGCCGGAGGACATGGTTTCCGATCAGGAACTTGCCAGCTGCGTGGAGTCGGTTCTCCGACAGGGCGGCCCCGCCGCCGCCACTTCCGTTAACGGCGTGGTCCGCAAGCTGGAAGCCAAGTTCGGAATGGATCTCTCCCACAAAGCCTCATTCATTCATGATCAGATCGATATCCTCCTTGGCCCTCGTTTCTCCCAACTTCCGGCCACTTCCTCCGCTGGAAGCCATCATTTCTCTCAGATCCCTACCGCGGTATCTCTATCGGCTAACCTTCCAAGCCCCTCGAATGATCCTTCCACACGCTTCGCGGCTCAAGTGTCACAGGCAAAGGCGGCCGCTGCCGCCGCTGTGCAGCCGGAGCACCTCAACCACCACCAATATCAGCAGCTGCCGGTTGCAGCGCCTGCACCTGCTCCTCCACAGACCTCTGCCCCGGCTCCTAATGAAAGGTCGTCCCTTTATTTCTTTATCCTTGTTATCAAATTAGGGCTCGTTGTTCTTTTGAATTTTGTTAATTTTGAACGTTGGTTCGCGTTCGCTGGTTTGTGGTACTTAAATTGATGACCGGACCATGTGAATCTCAAGGAAGAAAGACTTTAGCTTGAAAAATTTTCGGTTTGATGGATTAGGGTTGAAAAAAGGGAGCGGGGCTTTAAGCTTTTTTTTTTTCTTCATAATTTGTTGCTTGCATTTTCTTGTTTTTACCCGAAGGCTTGGCCAAACTATGGGGAACGTACTATACTCAGGATGGAAATGTGGTTACTATCTGGCATGTAGGCTAGCAGCTTTCGTTTTTATCTTATTTATTTATTTTGTTGGTGAGTAACGCGGCACAAATTTGATGTGAAAATCTTTACCAATAATCCTAGCTGACACCCGTAATTGCAATTGCCCTTGATTTTTGTTGTATGACAAGAAACGGAGGTTCTAGAATGTGGATATTACTTATGTTTGTTTTCTATTTCTACTTTATGTTTTAAGTCTTGGTGTATATTATGTTGGATACTGATGGAGATGTGACAAGTCTTGGTGTATATTGTGTTGTATACTGATAGAGATGTAACATTAAACCAGTGAAATCAGTAAGGACTAATTTTCTAAAGCAAAGTTGTGTGACCATGAAATTCAGCGATGGTGTGAGAGATTTAGTGTTGGTTGGGATAAAACTCACTTGTCAAGTGTGTGAAGTTGATCTTATTTGCCTCCTACTTTGGTTTTGATGATATGGATTGAGAATTGCCATGATATGGCCTATTTTAATGGATTATATTCAATCAATTGTTCATTCGAAGGAAATGCATGTTTGTGAAGTTGATCTTATGTACGTCCTTTTCTTTGATGTTGATGATAAGGAGTGAGAATTGCGATGATTCGGCTGTGGTTAAAGGGTTTTATTCAGTTAGTTGTTTGTTCGAGGGAAATATACTCAATCCATTAATTCAAATATGGGCATGTTTCATTAAAGAAGGTAAATGATTTTCTTAGAAAATATATTTTTGATTTTTATTTGATGTCTCTTTATTGGATATGATAAAAAAGTCTGTCAAAACTGGAAAATAGTTGATTGAAATTTCATTATTTATTACTATCTTTGGTGAATTTCTTTTTCTTATGCATTGAATCCTGAAGTGGATGGTGGTATGATACTCATCAAATGATAGCATGGGGATAATCTTTGAGTCTCAGGATGCATAATAGGTTTAGAAATGACATGTATTCTAGGAATTGGAAGATTAAAATAGAAGAAAATTTTTTATGTATAATTCAGAGATGCATCTACAAGTGTAGGTCAAAAAAATCGTTGTTTCTGAGCGGCTCGTGTTAACGTTAACTAAATGAAAACAACAGGCATTTATTTCGATATATAAATGGTAGAACGTGAATCATTTGTTCGATCTTGTTATCGATTTAAAATATAAAAATTATATTATATTATTATTATTATTATTATTATTATTATTGTATTACTATTATTTTTATTTATTACTATTATTATTATTATTATTATTTTATTACTATTATTTTTATTTATTATTATTATTTATTACTATTATTATTATTATTATTATTATTATTATATACATACAAACACATTTATATATCATGAAATCTGGCGTGGTTTAGTGGTTAAAATTTTTGTTATCAAAAGATTGGCAGTTGAATCTTCCTCTGTCAAAAAAAAGCTAGTTGTTCATGAGCATTTCGTGTTATTTCGTTAGCTCGTTTAGTTAAGCAGTAACAACAGGCATTCAATTTCGATATATAAGCGACGAATTTCAACGAGAGAACAAGGGTTACATTTAAAGCTCAGCTCGGCTTCGTTTACACCCCTATACAAGTGCCATATGATCAAGCTATCACTAAATGGATCATCTTGGAGGTTCTTAGGCTTGGTAGGTTTTTATGGGAGCATGATAGGCTACAAAATAGATTTTATTAGGTGATTTTCATGTCCACTTTTATTATTAACATATTTCTTATTATGGTTGGTCAACTTAACTTACATCCATTATTTTAATGAGATCTAGTCACTTAAGAATATTTAAATATTAATATTATTATATTTCTATAGCTAGGGTGGCATGGGTTGGGGTTGAAGATTAGGAGGATTAGTAGTACAGTGGATCGAATTAGTTAGATTTTATATTTTATACAAGTTTTCATGCTTCTATTTAGGAAATATTTAATTTATGGACTTCATAAATATAGCCCCCTTTGTAGTTGATTGTTTGTTTAATTCAATTGGAAATTCTTCTTCTTAAAATCTCTATCTCGATCAAGCAGCATGACCTCTTTTTTTTTAACTCTTTGTTCTCTCTCTCTCTCTCTCTCTCTCTCTCAATCTCTTCTACCCAAAAAGATCACATTTAGGACCTTTTTTTCTCACAAGAGGCTCTACAAGGTGTTAACATCAAAGCAAGGAGTTTGTGACATCTAAGTTATATTCTACATCCTAATATATTTGATTTCAAATATCTCTTAGCCTTAATTTCTCACATTAAAAGCCATTTCTTTCTTACATAGACTACTTGATCGATCACTTTAAGAAGTTCAACATAACTTCTTAACTTGCATCTACTCCATTGTCCTACAAACTTGAAATCATGAAGCTCTACCATTAAGAAGATTGCATCTCCACCTTGCATCTCGACCTAAGTTTGCTAATACATTAGTAACCTTGGGTTTGAGAACCAAATTTTGATAGATCCTGTTAGTAGGTTGAATGAGAAAAATCATAGTGAAGACTTTGCTTGGATATTAGAGTCTTGAATCCATTGAAACTTTAAATCTTGAAATCTTTGAAGGTGAGCATGCCAAGAAGGAGAATCAAGGATAAATAGACGCTTTATTGGATAGACTAATAGAGCGTATTGCATTAATGAAATCAAGTGTGCCTTACAATAACGAAAAAATTCCATTACTAGTTATAGTGACCCTATAAGATGCCAATATTTCTTGCGGATCAAGGATGTGATTATGAGAAACATCTTAAAATCACAAAAAAGAAAGGAATGTTTAACCAAAAGCTCCCCCATGCAATAGCTTCCATTCAATATGGATGCAAAACTAGTTGACATTGCTAATGAATACTAACAAGATAGAAAGATGGATTAAGAAAAATCTTTTTCTATTATAGGCTCTATGGTTACTTTGAAAGATGTTAATTGATGATATATGTTTGTTAATGAATGGATTTAAAATTTTACTTGGCTAGTTGGCTCTCTATTTTGGATTAGTTTGCATGATTTGCTATAGTGTGGGGGTTATGTTGATTGAATAATGAAAAAATTGGTATCAGGGCGTGATTTTGATTACACATTAGCGCCATAAATTTTATTAGTATTAGGAGATTTTGCAAAGGTTTGATTAGAATGATCATAGAGTTATTGTTTTAATATCTTTGAGAATTATGAGTATGTATAATTGATAGTTTGATTTATGAATTTTTTGAAATTATTAAGGCATTGATGTGCATACTCATAAAGATATTATCATCATGTATGCATAAGTTCCATAGTTACCAATAGGAAACAATGATCAAATATTAATGAAGCTATGATATCAATCACTTAGAAAGCTACCTCTCCACTCATGGGAGAACACTTTTGATTAAGGAATATGGTTTGAATTCAATTAATTAGGAACAATTAGGGGGATAAAGGAAAAATCAGTCAAAATCTCATGGCATTTGTACCCTAAGTCCATGAGTAAATTCAATCTGTTAACATAAGAGGACTTTGGGCCATTAAGTTTAGGAAGCCCGATTAGCAATTTTGGGTTGCATTCACTTATGTGTTTTGTATTGTGTTCATTCAAAGATGTGGATTCAAGTTTGACTTTGACTTATTCATTGCTTAAGATTGCACCAATTTAATTAAATGATTCAGTAACACACAACATAATTGGTAATGATTTTAGACATGACAAACAACAGCTCAAAGGCTTATATGATCATAAGGTATTCACAAGCATTACTAAAGAGGATTGTCAAAGATATAGGAGGGATATTAGTTTTAGTTTTTATTGTTTTGCTTATTAGCATAAAAAATAGTATAGATTTATTAATTTTGTAGCCTTGTATCATTATTATGAATTTGATTGAGAATTGGGTTTTACTTCCTAGTAAAGCTCACATGTTGGGTTCAGTTTGATGGGCTTAATGGCCCTATGTTAGAACAAATTAATTTATTTATGACTTGTATTTGTTGGTCGGGGGAGCTATTAGTGGATCTTAAAGCTTTGAGCTAAGCTAAACAACTAGGTTTGATTTTGATTCAAAGTATATTTTAACATGCATATTGAGATGATGACTCACTAGAATCCTTGGTCTATCCTATTGTTCCACGAGGTTGATATTACAAGTGTTTAAATCGAGGCTTTGTATGTTTTTATGGTGGTTTGATAATTGGAAGGCATATTGGTAATTTATTGCTCTTTATAGAACATCATTATCATCTTGGATTACTAAGAGATTTATTGAAATCCTTTGACAAGGATTACTTGAAAGATTGAGATATGCTTCACACTTTTTTCATGTGTTGGCACAAAAGGTGGTGAGCTAAGCTTGCTTTTTTATTCATTGGCATACTTCATGGTGCATTGATAGAATTATCGATACATAATATAATTGTCTGTGTTTATACATCATGTGTGGACATCTAAGTTATCCATAAGGGCTATGCACCCCTTAAACATGTTTTAATGTGATTCCATGCATTAACATTCTTTTTGATGGGTCATCATACTTGTTTATGCATTCATTAAGGATACTAATGCACTAGAATGATTATGTTTTCTTTCATGATATTTATGGATATCTTGGATGTCCAAAGTGATGCTATATTCCTAATTATTTTTGGGAATGTTTTGATGTATTAACACTCTTTCTAAAGTAAGTTTGGGTGTATAAAGCATTTGCAAACTTATGAGTTCAAGTATTCAATCATTTAGATTTATGCATGAAAAGTGATTGATTTTTTTCTCTTTTAGTTTGCTTCTAAAGCTTGATGAATATAAGTTATCATTGTGTTTAGAAATTTTGTGCTTGAATATCTTTGCACTGTAAGGAGGATTTTTAAAATGTATATTTTATATGCTTTGTTGATTACAAGAAGTTATGATGCATTAATTTTAGTTTAGAAGAGATAATTATCATGTAAGATTTTATTACATGAACAGTAATGAGATTATATATATATATATATATATATATATATATATATTAGTTTAATGGATATGTGACCTACCATTCTTAATGGCATGATTTGGTATGTATATGCATGAGTTTTCTCCTCTCTTTCATTGGGCAGTTGTCATGACAATTCTAGTAATCCTTGCACATTAATGCGAAGGGGCCTCTATAGGATCCTCAAATGACAATGATCTTTGGAAGGATGAGGGTGGGTCTCCATGAGTATCTTAGATCAATTGTCGAAGGAATTGCATGAGTGATGCTTTGATCATTTTTGAAGATTCTAGGCTTGGGTAGAAAGGGGTGCTTTTGTGCCAATTCTCGAGCGGTTAGGTGATAGTAGGGTCCATAATTTCTAGAATGATCATTCCTTGTGTTTTTTATGTCAACTATCTTAAATAGGTTAAATGAATTAGGCTTATGATTGTAAAGTTCACATGATTTTATGTAACTCGTAGTTTGACTACTATTACAATGGGAATCCCATAAGTCATGCTTATGCTAAATAGATGAAAACTTAGATGTGGTGCAATTTCATTTTCTTTTTGTTGAAGTGGCTTCAATGATGAGCATGAAATTCGTCCTTAAATGACGATCGAAGCGATGTTTTAAGCATACAAACAATGCCATATCCTGAAATCATTTTGATTGTGTCTTTCCAATGACAACCCATAAGCCATCATTTAGTTTCAATTTAACATAGTTGTTGGAAGGAAGAATATCTCTTCTTGGGTCTGGATCAGAAATCAACTTTGGGAGGCATACCTCCAACTTGATCGAAGATCATAGATAGAAGGGGGAGGGGGTCTTCAAGTAGATTAAATTAAAGATCAAAGACATGATGACTTCATGTTATTCAAATGGAAGATCAATGATTGTTTTAGTGACTCACTTGAGAAGCAATTCTTCTTCAATAGTGTTCCAACTTCATCAATAGTGGCATGTCTCTAAATTTCTTATTGTTGGTTTTTTTATGAGCATGGGTGAGCATTTATAAAGTTGGCAAGGCATTCAATTTGCTCTCAATTAGATTAGAAGTTCTCTAGAATAAAGGGGGTGGTATAATGGCTGATTGGTGCGGGTTTCATGTAAGATGTGGATAAAGATGCATAGTGCTATGAACTACTTGCTTTCCACGTTTTGCTCGGTATGAAAGTAGCAAAATCACATAATGTGTGCTAAATTATGTGATAAGTTGAAGATAAGCTAGTAATTGGATGAATTATGAGATATATTATTATGATATGGGGAGGGAGAATCGTAGATTTAAGTTTTATAACATTATTCAAAGGCTAAAGATGGATTTTTTTTATATGTTGATATGAAGAACAAGCTAAAATAGGATGAAGGGTGAAAAAGGAATTTATGAAGAAAGGAACTTTGAAAAAGAAAGGTGTTAAGTGATAGATTTAATTATGAAAAGGCTAAAAAATAAATAATAATAAGGAAACATTAGACAACATTTTAATTAGTGAATTAATAATCTTTGACTTAATTTATTAACTCATCAATCATGTAGTTCCACTAGTTAATCTATCTCCAATTTAATAAGTTAATAACATAGTTTATTTCTTTATTTTTTTGCCAATGTATATAAAGAATTTAGATTGTTGTTAATATATAAAGAGCTTAGATAATACCAATATTAGAGCAAAGGAATTTATCAAATAATATGATGAAAGTAATCATACTTGTAGCATTGATTGATTAGTGGTGTATAATCCTTAGTTGATTATGGTGCAAGTTCAATCATAGATAGAGATTTGACATTATTTCAAGATATGTGTCCACCTTGGTTTAAAGGATTTATTGATCCCACAACATAGGATTGGTTGATATTTTATAGGATGACATGTTTTGAGAATTGGTAGGTATTATTGGCTGAGTTTGTGCTAGAAAGCAAAGTTAAGAGATGACAACTAGGTTAACAATAAAAGTTTGGAGATAAGCACAATGCGTTAATTGTTTGTAGTGAGTTTGTTAAAATATTTAGAGATTGATTCATCCCATCTTATATAAGATAAAAAAAAATGCAAAAAATCTTTATCAAGTTTTTACAATGAAACCAAACAGTAATGTTATATGAGGTAGAATTTATTAACTTGGCTCATTATGTATTGTAGTTTGTAGCGAGTATAAGTGCTATTGATTTTTTAGCGTGATAAGAATTGTTTGCTCATTTCATTCCAGCATTTGTGTAGTATTATACAATCATAGGAATGTTTCTAATAGAAATAATATAAAGTTATGGAATAATTAATCCATAGATTGTTGAGTAGGTAGTGGAGATCTTAATAGATCCACAAGTGACAATAGAAGATAAAGGGAAGAGTGCTCAAGTCTTGGTGAGTATTGGTCCCAACTGGTAGAACTAATGTCGGCGTTTCACACTCTTCCTCAAGCAAATGAATGGATGCCATTAGTTTCAATTTTTTCTCAAAAATTTTGAAATATTGCTCTTGACAATCTTTTGGTGAGAATTTTAGCAACTTGTTCACTTGTGGTTATGAATAGAGTGAGTGCATATTAGATCACTGTCCAACTTCTCTTTTATAAATTATATATTAACTTTAATATGCTTTGCAAAGTTATGTTGCATCATATTATGTGCAATATTAATGGCTAACTTATTATTACAAGAAAGTCTCATAAGAATTTTTCCAATTAATTCTTTAATCTTTTAGAATAATAATTAGTCCTAATAGATTGCACATTCTCGCTGCCATATATTCGAATTTGGTTCTATGATAAATCTTGCTAACATATTTTATTTTTTATTTCTCCACATTACGAGGTTGTTTCGTAAAAAAAGTGTGATATCTTGAAGTTGATCGATCTCTTATCAACCATATAACTTGCATAATTTGTATTTATTGCAAATATTTTTTGTCATATGCTCCTAGTAAGCTTTTTTCTTTCCATGCTTTATAAATGATCTTCCATTTTTCTTCTTTCCTCTAAGAACTTGTGAAACTATCATGATTACTTTATATAGTTCTTTTCATTCAATCAAGAGCATGTGGGCATTGTTATTATTTTTCCATGAAGAGGGAAACCACAGTTTTGTTCATAGGAAAAAAATATAAAAAAAAATGCAACGATGCAATGATGAATACTACAATTGTAGAAAAGTAGGAGAAAAGGAAGTGAATTCAGCAGTGCTCAAATAGTACAAATAATAAAATCCTCAAAAGTTATGGTTGTTAGAAAATAAGGATGCGTGCGTTTAGAGGTATAAATTTACAATTTGAGTATTGATTTTACTTTGATAGTTTTCTGTTATAATTTAAATGATCCACTAAGTGTATAATATTCATGAAAATAGTTAGAATATTAAATTAAATGAAGATAAGAAATTAAACTTACTATTTTTTTGGTAATTAAAAGAAAGAATTGTCTGCATTGCCTTAATTTCATAAGAGTGTCTTAAACATAAATGATAACTTAACAAAATTTATTTTATTTTATTAATTATTAGCTACTACTTTTTAAGGAGAAATCAAGTAATGACTTGTTACCTTGTTCTTTTTTTTTTTTGGAAATCAGCATCATTCCCATGCTGTGCTATCCGAATGTTTGAAATTACATCCACTATTAAAACTTGGGATGTGTACGTGAATGTGTGTTTTTAGTTGTGTCAATATCTATGCATCTCCTTATGAGTCTTCATTCTTTATTCAAACTTGTAATTTTGACAAAGAAACTGATGTTTATTGCTGTGAGCCCTAGGACACATCAATGTCAGATTAAATGCCTCTCATACATAGTATTCACTCAAAATTTTCTTAAGTCCCACTTTCTATGAATAGCATCATCAACCAATTTTATTGTGTAGGGATATAAGTAATCTGATTTGCATTATTTTTTGCTTAGACTTCGAAACTTTATTATAAGAAGACTACCAAAATGTATTCTCCATGCATGATTTTTCAATGAAATATATTTATGTTTGACGATATGTGCATCTTGATTTTTGTGTGCATATAACTATTGATGCATTTCCTTCTTTGTGCATTAAAAAAATAAAAATTTACATGTAGGTGTGCTTCACATTGTCATCATCAAGAGGAATAGCAAAAAAGTACATGCCTTCAAAATTTTTGGCAAGGTTTTTATATAATTTTTGGTGGTTTCTTTGATATTGGTCAATACTAGCTTAGAGCTTGATTTTGTAAAAGCAATAAAAAGATTTTATTAAAATGGAAAAACATATATACAAAAAGTCGAACTTTTCATTCAAAGAATGATAAGCAGCCTACATCTAATTGAAAAATCAATTTAGGAGTCAAACCTCATGTAGTTCAAAGAAAGAAAATTATAGAAGAATATAAGAAAAGATAAGATCAATTAACTATTAACTACAACAACAACAACAACAACAACAACAACAACAATAAAAATAACAACAACAACAACAACAACAAAAACAACAACAACAACAACAACAAGCCTTTATCCCACTAAGTGGGGTCGGCTACATGAATCCTTCGTCTCCATTGTGTCCTAACTAACTATTAACTAAATTAAAATAAATGTGAAAAAATGACTAGATCATAACATCAGTTGTAAAAGTCCACAATTGAACCTAAATTTTTAATTTCAATTAATCCAGCCTATAGAAACGGTCCCCAAAGAAGTCCAACAAGCTAAATCCAATAAAGAGGATATCAATCCCACAATACAACCATTACTTATGAACCTAAAAAATAATCATAAACAATAGTGATAAAATATAAACTATCTTAAATATATTTTAATAGTAATAAAAGCCCTATCATCAATGAAAATAGTACATGTTAAGAAAAAACTAATTCATTATATGAAAACCTAAAAGCAATAAAATTATTAACTCTGATACTTTCTTCCAAAAATAATCCTAATCATATACTATCCAATGTAAATATTAACTTATATGAAACACCAAAGAATTTTTATCAATGCATATGCTATTCAAAAATTATAAATTAAATGTAACCCAAAGACTTACCGATTATAAGACTATTGTGCAACCACAAGAACAAATGTATTAAAAGAAAATTCTAAATAGATACACTTAAATAATTTCTACAAATCAATCTAAGCCAGCCTCCTATTATGAAATAGCTTGAGCTCAAGCTCAATCCAAAACCAGCATCACTTCTAAGTCACAATAGAAACAATACTAACCACATATATATCAATCTTTATATCCATGAAAATCCGATAACAAGAGCTTTAAAGATACAAAACTTAAACTTTTGTCAAAATGGATTGTGATAAAAAAAAACCCAACAAGAGCTTAAAGGCAACATAATCATTTTAATTTTTACCAAAATTGTTGACACACACATCTTTGATCATAATTTCTCAAAATAATTTTTAATTAAGTATGTTATTTAATGAGATAATTCGGTCCTCATCATAATCCTCGAAATGCCTGAGAAAGGGAGGCAACTTAGTTATTTCAACAAAAAATTTGTATTAATCTATTATAAATATGGCATTCCTAGCTTATCAATTTTAACTAATCTTTTTAGTTGAGGAAGAAGGTTGTGTGACTTACAAAATCCATGCCATAATTTAAATGCGTGACATAATTAGCACAAGAATTTGAGAATGGTAGTAAATTTAGAATTTGAAATGTTCTCCTAAGGAAGTAAAATCACTTTGCATTATCACATTTACATTTTTTTAATATGATCTATCATATCTAATGCATTCATTTCAATTCATGTCGTGGTAAACCAAAATATAATTTACATTTCTAAAGCCTAATTTACAGCTAAAATTTTCACAAAAAGGTAGAAGAAATAGTAAAGGTATGCCACCACCACTAACCACATTGTTACCCACCATACTTGTATTAATTTTAATAATACTATAGATATACAATAAATAGTATAATCCTTTGGAACTTCTTGAGACTTAATTATTTGTAACCCAAGACAGTTGGTTGATTAAACAAATCCTATGACTTGTTTTACTAAAATAAGATGAGCATAATTAATTTATTTTTGTTTTGCTAGATACTTTGTTAATTATCCTAATATGGTTCATTATAAAACCTTGATGCTTTGCATAATCACACTCCACCATAAGAATCATAAAATTATAATTAGTATAAGAATTATAACGTGGCCTTTAGAATCTTCTCCAAAATGATGAATCCAATAAAGTAAAAACTCATATAGCTATGTTAACAATATTTGCTTTTGAAAAGTATCACTAAATGATAACCATTCTTTTGTAGCAATAGGATCCATTATAAATACATGCTCCATCAAAGAATAGAATATGATATTAAGAATATTTTTCCTCTAATTATATTTAAACATCAGATAAACTTGCAAGGTAAGTTTTAAAGTATACCAAACTCAGAAATACAAGGTTCTAATGATTTGTTAAAAAAATGCAGCCATTTTGATAAGCATTAAAAGTAATATTTTTTATTATATCAACTAAAGAAGTTGGAATATAACCAAGTAACTTATCAATATTCCATACTTGATCTAAAAATAATTCATGAACTTTAATTTCACTTAAAGTATAAAAATTAAGTTGTTTATTAATAGAGCTAATCCTCATTTAATTGTCTTGTCAAAAAGAGCAATGACCCTGACCAATGCCCTATTGAATGAAACCCTCAGCTTTTCATTTGATACTATATTGCCATTTCTAAACTAAGGAATCACCTTTTATATAAATGCATGATATAAGATTTTTATTTTAGCATTTAGTATATTAAAGCTTAGCCTACATACTACTCTTTTTTTGAAATTCCACTATAATTTAATAAAAAAATTTAACTAAGTAATTCTTTTAATCCCCATACCACTTTCACTTTTCTCTCCACAATATTTGTCTTTTGAGAATAACTTAAAAAGAAATTGTAAAATAATATTTCAGACATATTGCATACATGCGAAGGAGGACTTAGCATTTAAACTAAGTAAAATTGAATAGAGCGAAGCACACATTGGATAAGGGTATGTCTACTTCCATATGAAAGTATTTTCAATTTAGGAGCAGAGATTTTATTTTGAATTAAAGAAAGAACATTAAATAAATATGATCTCTTTTTACTCTTATATAATGGAACACCCAAGTATTTAGTAGGAAGAGTTTTTTGGGGAAAAACTAGTAGTAGTTGCAATTAAATTTATATTTGTAAAAGTCATTAGTTTTAGAAAATAGCTCTTATTTTTGTTAATAATGAGATCACTCTCTTCAAAAGAAGTAATAAATTTCTGAAGAATTTTTATTATTGGAATGTTACCATTAAAAAAGATAATGAAATCATTAGCAAAGAATAAATGGGAAATTAGAAGAATTTTTTGACTCCTATTGTTCAACCAATGATGAGCTAAGAATGTATTGTTTTAACCATTGGATATGTACTCAACAACAATGATAAATAAAGTAGGAGAAAGAGGATCACCTTGTTTGATATCTTTTGAAGATTTAAAGAAGCTAGTGTTGTTACTTTGTAAATCTTGTATTTTGATGGTGATTAGACCAATGAAATATTGCTTGCAACCGTAAAATTAGATGCACTTTTTCCTAGAGCTATATCATTTGTTGGTTCTAAAGAGGAACCACATATAATAATTCATCATTTAAACGCATAGACTATCTTGGCAATGTTTGCAATTTTAGGCTTCATATTGATTGTAGTTTATGTAGATTTTATTTTCCAATGTTTCTATGTTTACTATGTTTTCAAAAGAGCATATTTCCAATTTGTGTTTTTATTAAAACTTTTTTGTATCAATTCACTAAAGAATATGTATACAAACTTTGAAAAACAAAAGGTAAGTATAAAAGTTCCATCCATATTAATCTTGATAAAAATATAATTTAAATTAAAAATAATATAACTAGTAATTATCATAAATATGGTCTCTCTAATATTCTTCTTAGATGATCTATAAAGCGTCGCCTTAGATTTGGGAGTAGCTCCAGTGGTAGATAAGAGTAGGGAGAGTCGCCTTAGATGATTTGGCCACATAAAGCGCCGTCAGATGACGGAGAGTAGATGCATTAGATCCGCCTTATGTTAAGGAAGGTAGAGGTAGACCTAAAAAGACTTGGTTAAGACATAAAAAATGATCTTAGTATACTTGATTTAAATGAGAATTTGACACATAATAGGACACAATGGAGAAGAAGGATTCATGTAGCCGACCCCACCTAGTGGGATTAAGGCTTGTTGTTGTTGTTGTTGTTGTTGTTGTATGGTCTCTCTAATATTCTTCTCATAGATGATCCATCAAATAAAGAAGTTTGATCCAGTGGCAAAATCAAGATTTTAAGAAAGAGGTAGCAAAATCATCAACTTACTAAAATAAATTGAAATTAGATGCTTGACTTCCTAAGTCAACAAAAGTAGATACAAAAATTTAAAGAAAAAGTTTTTAAATAAGTGCAACCCATAAAAGATTTAAATCAAAATATTATGGTTAGACATCTTAACTTAAGTGGTGCTTTTTATTACCAAAATAATCAATTATTGATTCTACCTCAAAATTTATTGCACCTTTTTAAAATATGTTATAAACAAACTTGTAAGAAAAATATCTCTCATCTTATTTCACAACTTTGTCTAGATGGCCTTCATTATTGTTTAGTTATTATAGTCAAAACATATAATTATGATAAATTGATTAATATGATGATATATGATCAAATTTTATATCTTAGGCAACATTTAACATAAATAAAAAAATTATGGAGAGATTCTAAAAAGTTTGCTTTGGAGTTTCAATGTAAAAACGTGCCAATTGAATTTTTAAATATAATTTTTTTTGTGTGAAGTTTTGGGGATAGAACTTATTTGTAAGGTGATAAATATCATCAATTTTGAATGATTGACATTCGATTAGATGATTCCAGGGTAAACTAAGAATTAATATTTCTACACCATGTTGTTTAAACAAGAGTTAATTTATTGTAATTTTGTAATTTAAATTTGTATTTCTTGATTTTCACATAAAACTTCATTGCTTAGACCAAAGAATCCCATCCTCTGTCCTAATTTTTTGACAATGTTTAGTTGTTGATATCAAATGCATTGCATTCAATATATCTTGTGATTTTCTTTGTAATGCTTGATAAAGTTCATTTGTAATTTTTAAAATATTTATCATTGTGATGGACAATGTAAACTAAGTCAAATGAGGAAATCCTATTAAATAGGGAATTTTCAATTATAATGAGGTGTTGTTTGTTTGTAAAAATTAATTAAGATTTAGATATGACTCAAAATTTTGCTTAAATAATTAAACATTGCTAAGTAGTTTTTGGAGGAAGTAAATGTTATAGTTGGTGAGATCTCATTAGCATTTAGTGAGATCACATTATGAACTCAAGGATTATTACTATTTCTCTGTCGTGGAATTGTGGTGGTCTCAATTCTTTGGGAATTTAGATGCGGAGGTGAAGAGTTAAGGGATTTCAAGAATTTGGCACAAAAGTGGAGAATTTGTTTATAAAATTAGAGAATATGAGAATTTCAAGAATTTAGGCGTTGAAGGAGAGAAGATAATTTCAAGAATATTGGTGCGGAAAAAGAGAAGGGAATTATGATATTGACATCTAATTTCTCAATGCATTATCATTACTAAATTATATATATATATATATATATATATATATATATATATATATGAATTAATTAATATTACTATGAGACTTGAGTATAATTAAATATGATTTAAACAAATCAAGAAACAAGATATAATTAACAATTTGTCTTAAAATATGATTGATATTAAATTATAATTATACATTTAAGCTCACAATGATAATTTTTAATGTAATGCATAATATTAAAGGATTTGTTCTCAATTTAGGGGTGGTAAGTACTCATTCCAGCTACTCTTTTATTCCATCACTGTTTGGATCTATAATAATATCTAAGCATGAGCTTGAAGGTAAAGGTAGACCTAAAAAGACTTGACCATAAAGCATAAAAAATGATTTTATTTTATTAGAATTAAATGAAAATTTGGCATATAATAGGATTTAATGGTGAAGAAGGATTCATGTAGTTTACCCCACATGGTGGGATAAAAGGTGGTGGTTGTTGAGCTTGAAGAGATTTAACGGATAACCCCTACTCATTAAGACATAAGTAGTAAAGTATCAAAATGCTGAAATGAAAATAACACAATATCAATGCAGATGTATAAGATAATTACTTAATTGAATCCCATGAAACTTTTGAATACAATAATGCGTATATGCATGAAAAAACTATCAATTAAAGCCAAGGCAATTGAGCTCAATTAATAACAAGGAAATCAATGATATCCTGTGTATAAATAAGCTAAAGTAATCACTTGGCATATACAGTATATATTTATATAGTGGAATTCTTAAGGCAAAATTTTCTAAAGTACAAACTTTCATTTAGAAAAAAAAGAGAAATTAATTTGGAATTCAAGAAGTTCCATCCTAATGGATAAGTTCCATTTTGCTCAAGTTTGTTAATATGAAAGTGTGGTTTTATAGGCATGCATATATAGGTAGATGTTAGTGAAACCACCAAGTAGCTATTGGTTTGTTAATTGCTAAGTTGTGGAGTCTAGTTAATTCCATGCAAGAAAATGTGTTGTGCGAAGTAATATGTAAATCAACTTAGGTATTTAGAAATTGTTGCACTAAGAGTCTTTGGGAATTTTACATGTTATTTTGTTGTTCTTGGTTTTTTATTATAAAAGGAGTGCTATTATTAAGGTTTGTTTATCAAAGAGATATGAAAAAACATAGAGAGTGAAAGGTTGTGAATTTCTTTAGAAAAGACAACATCATCATCATAGTGAAAGTTGCAGCAACAACAATTAGAAATGATCATCAATTGGATGAATCTACATAAAAAATTTTAGTATGTTTTTGTGCATTTTATTTTCTTCTATTTGTGTGCTCTTGATGATTTGAATTAGGTTACAAACCTATTCTAAGTAAGAAATGTTTTGCTTGGCTATATAAGATAAACTACATTGTATAGCATGCTATTATAGAGAGAGGGTTAAGACGGTACCTTTTGGGGATAGGATCTCCAGATTAGTTCGTTGAGATGTATTATGAATTTGTTTGATGATTATATAATCTATTCCTTTTGATTAATCCATAGAAAAGATTTTTTATCCATACATCTATTGGTAATTAAGAAGATAGATTTTGAATAATTGTTAGGTTGCTTACATTCTTATCTATACACCACATGTTCAAGTCATGAAAACAACTGTCTTGTGACTACAAGGTTACGTGCATCAACCCATCATAGACCAGCATTTGTAGGAGCTTAATGTATTATGGTCTTTAGATGTTCATGGGTAAATTCGTTTGGTTTCTTGTTACTTGCTACAAATTCTAATGAAAATCTTGTTTTGTTGCAATGCAATTTGACACATAATAGGACACAATGGAGACGAAGGATTCATGTAGCCGACCCCACCTAGTGGGATTAAGGCTTGTTGTTGTTGTTGTTGTTGTTGTTGTTGTTTCTTTTTCACCCCTTACCCTCTCCTTCTCTTTGCACTCTCAGTCTTTGTTTTCTCGAACAAGTCAGGAAGTAATCTTTATTTCATGGTATGAAGCTACAAAAATGCAAACTTATGTTTAATTTGGATTTAGCTTGTTATATTCTTAAGTACTATCACTCTATAGGACAAGGGAAGGGGGAACGTGGTTATTTTTTCACAGGTCAGCTAACAGATGGCCTTGCATAACTTCTCACTTATGTTGTTAGAGAATAATTTAAAAAAGGGCAAAGCTTAAGGAAAAAACTTCCGGAAAATGGTTTCAGGATTCTGTTTTTGTATTTATCACTTCATGTTATTTTTTTCTTTAGACAAAATGCCTTAGATGGGATCTTGTTTTCCATTTGTCTTTTCCCAAAAAACTGTCTGCCACCTGGCCCACCTCTAAACAGGCAAGGGTTGAACTCAAAAGTGAAAACATGTTCGTCTATCAATGCTGCTTTCTGATCTACATTGGAACACGTTGTTTCATGACCAACTTTATCATGCTTTCATGGTTTGTTGCAGTGTACCTGCTGCTCCTAAAAGACGAGGCGGTCCAGGCGGTTTAAGTAAAATTTGTGGTGTTTCACCTGAACTGCAGGTTATTGTTGGTGAACCAACGATGGCAAGAACAGAGGTTCTTCATTTTTCTAACTTATTATTAACTATTATTCATATTCTAAACACAGGATTTCTTTGCAATGCATGCTTTGTTTTTCTTGGATGAAGTAAAATGTTCTAACATACTGCCATGCTTCTTCTCAGATTGTGAAGCAACTTTGGGCTTACATTCGGAAAAATAATCTCCAAGATCCTAACAATAAGAGGAAGATAATATGCAATGATGAATTACGTCTGGTTTTTGAAACAGATTCTACAGACATGTTCAAGATGAACAAATTGTTGGCTAAGCATATAATACCACTTGAGCCTGCAAGTTTGTACTTGATTTTTGTTGTATGAGCCAATTAATTATATCATTGATCACATTTTGATGCTTTGTCTTCTATAGAGGAACGGGGTTCAGATTCTAAAAGATTAAAGAGCAGTGACAAGGATGTCAGTGTTTCACTGGAAACTCAAGCTAGCCAATATCCTGTGGTTATCTCTGATGCTTTGGCTGAATTTTTTGGCATGGGAGAAAGGAAGATACTTCAGTCTGAGGCATTGAAGCGTGTTTGGGATTACATAAAGGCTAAACGCCTAGAGGTTATTTTATGCCTTTTTTTAACATATTCTCATGCGTAGGTCTATCTGCACGTCACTTTAATAGACAATGTCTACAACTTGCATGATAACTTTAATTAGATTCTTAAATGTATATTTTATGTTGCTATTTGATACTTTCTGCAGTTGGCTTTGCTTTATTATTTTTTTGATGCAGATAAAGTCATGCTGTAAGTACTTTTGTTCTTTTAAGCCTCTATACAGTTTTTTTAAACAACTTTGGTTATGACTCATGCCTTTACTTATTTAGATCTTATAGTCCCTATCATCCCAGCATTCCCACCCCACCCAATTCTGTCTCGCTGCAACAACTCTTTTATAGGGGAGGGTTGATGGATCTCGTAGTCTTTTTTGAATTGTTCCAAGTTGCTTTGATTCATGGTTGCTGCAATTATTTCACCTTTCATAGTGAGATTTTTATTTTTGTAATATCTACATCATTTGTCAAAAAAATGTACTTTCATTGCAACAGCTTTTACAGACAGTTGTAACCACCCCTAATGGATTATTAGACTAGTTTTAATTGTGTTTACAGGCAATATATATAAGCAAGGAACACTATCAATTAAGGTTGTTAATTCAGCTACTAGCCGTTGTATATGATTTGTAAAAGAGCCTCTCTGTAATTCTATTTTCCAATCATTTACTTCACATTTGGTTGCTTTTCTTCAGGACTCCATGAATAAGGTGATACTGTGCGACACTAAGCTTCAGCAACTGTTTGGATGTGAAAATCTATTTGCTTCAGATGTGTCTGAGATGTTGGCACAGCATTTGTTCAAGCAATCCTAACAATCATGTCATTAACTGGTTAGATTTCATTTGAATTTTTTTGTAATCTATCATTCTTTTGGTTTTCCAATACTGGTGAATTGTTGTTTGTTCATTTTTGTACATTATCATGTTTCATGTTTTTATTAACTACGATTGTGTAATATTTTTGCATTATTCTAATGTCAAGAGTTGCTCTTAAAGCTGCAGCTCTACTCTTTTCTGTTTCGACAGAAGAAAATAATAGAGAATATGGTTTAAAAATTGGGTGAAACTGATCTGATATGGGCACTTATGATCAGATTTTTTCTTGGATCCGATTTACTAAGGAAAACACTGGTATTGCTTTCATAGTTTCACTCCTTACTGTTTGAGTTTTCTTCAGCTTCTCCCTTTGGAAGGATTAATGGAAAACAGCCCTCCATATTCCAGCAGTAATAACATTAATTATCTATAATCCAACCTTGGAAAAATCCTTTTGACCTACATATATATTCCATAAGTTGAATCAAGCATATATGGTGAAATCGATGGATATTAGGTGTGATGTCATGCAAATCGGAGTTGAATTGACTTAATCACAATCGAAATTTACTAAAATGTTTCCTATTTACAAAACAGATTACATCTATGTGTTTAGAATGTCGAAATTTGTTAAATATGACTTCTCAGATCACATTGTCTAATGATCATTCAGTGGAGAAAATGAGCTGTAGATTTGGCTTCACTCATATCAAAGTCCAAAGGTCTAGACATCATCCAAATATCCTCCGTTCGTGAAATAATTATGCCGATGCCACTAAAATGTTAAAATTTATCAAATGAGATCTTTTACAATCAATTTAATCGAGCGCGAAGCGAATGACGAGCCAAGGATATGATGTTACACGAACTAAGCTTGAATTAGTTTGATAATCATTGAGATTACCCATATGACATTTGAAACGGGTTACATCGTTGAGTTCGAAATATCAAATTTGTTTAGAAATGACACCCATATTATCTTGGATTAATTTTGACAAAATTCACACATATTTCGAGGCGATGCCATGTAAATCGAGCCATGTAAGGAATGATGGTACAAAAAATTAGATATTTTTTTAATATGATTGAATCTAATTTTAACAATTAAATTATGTCAGAATTAAATTAAAATCTACACACACACATATATATATATATATGTGTGTGTGTGTGTGTGTGTATAGTGAGTAATTAATTGAGTGCGTATATTTTCCTAAACAACATTTCATTATGTTAAAAAAATTTTAAATATTGATGATTTGGAATCTAACTTTGGAAATTGATAATGAGTTGTGTATCTCTTATTCATGCCTCTCTTGTCCGTCTCTCTGCCTATTTTCGGTCCAGTCCGCTCACTCCAAATTATGCCGACCTATTGCTGACACATAATAGGACACAATGGAGACGAAGGATTCATGTAGCCGACCCCACCTAGTGGGATTAAGGCTTGTTGTTGTTGTTGTTGTATTGCTGACTACTCTTCCAACTAGACCCTATTCTTGGCATCAAACCCATCCCATACTCCCAATCATGCAACTCCAACATCTAAGCTTTTACTTGATTGTCCTTAGATGCACACAATCCTCACTTCTTTGTCCCTACAGTTCGCAAGCTAGCCCCCATTCTCCTCCCTACTCTCTTCGTACAACTGCATTGCACGTAACTTGATGACCCAACAACCACAATCATAGCTTCCTCTCCTCGCTTCATCCCTTTCTTTCCCAAAAATCGCACATAACCCGTGTGACCCTCTCTATTCGCATCCTCCTAGCCTCGCATTCGTCCCAACTCTTGCACCTCCCTAGCAGGCCCTCATCTCCAATTTTCTCTAATGCGCCCTCCGTTAACTTGGCTTATACTACTCACTTCCTAACCCAGCCAAACTACCTCTCCTACAAACTCTAACCAAGGTAAAGAAGGTAAAATAGATGCGATTTCATATTTTGTAGGATTTGAAGTTGTCATTTTTGCTGACTTAAAATCGTATGCAAATTCTATTGCCAAACAACCATCTTGTTGTTGGAGTAATGTAAAACATATAATATATGAGATTTATCATCTTGTTGTTTGGTGGAATTTAAGTCAAATCCCCATGAAATCTTTTTTAATAGATCAATTGCTTGGATAGTAAAATAGTTAAAAAAGTCTAGATGTAAGATTTTATGGGGTTTAAAATTGTCATTTTGTTGTTTAATGTGGTTTAATCAAATCTTGTAAACATCTTCCTACCAAGCCAGCCATAAGCATCATCTTCAACAAGTCGCCTCTCTAATAGCAACTTGAAATTACCAAAATTAAATACTTGTATGTGTCTTTCTTGGTTTGGCAGGGAAATCTTCTTATTATGTGTTTTCATGTAGGTGAAATCCCATATGCGTTTTGGTTGGTGCGATGGGGAGGAGGGCTCGCAATTGACAAATTAAGTACTTGTACGCTCTTTTCTTAGTGCGGCAGAAAAATTTGTATTTTCATGCAGACAATTGAAGATCCAAATGTGCCTTTGTTGGTGTGATAGGATGACATATCAGGCCATTATGTTTACACTATCTATACACATCTTTCTTAACATGGTGGACAAACTCAACATATACTTGTGTTGACCTCCACATCTATTCTAATAAAAAACAAAATCAAGCATGTGCAAGAAGGCTGATAGGATATGTTCGTGATATCTTGTCAACAATGTTCAAAGATACTTCATTTAAGATCGAGGTCACTTGAATGTTGGTTTTTCAAAAATAGACTTCACCAGAGTGTCAGTGCATTGGAATTGTCAAAGAAGCCCCTCGATCAATTTAATAGATTAGAAAAAAAGGAGGGGGGATGATGTAATACAAATTGAAGTTAGGAGGCATTGATTGCCATCAAAATGACTTGAATAATATGTGTTCATGAAACAAACTATGTCGATGTATTCTGAGATTTAAGATCTATTGAAATAGACCAACTATAGTCAATAAGAGCAAATATGATAACAACAATGAGTTACAAATGAATGTCATGTGAATTAGACTCGAATCCCTTTGAACATCAATGAAACCACCCAAATGATCTTCGTTTATGAAACGGATTGCTCCGGCATATTCGGTGTGCCGAAATGATTAAAAAAGTGGCCCATGTCGCATGACCATCACACAATAATTCAGAAAATTTACGTAGAAATGAGACATACGAGTGATGAAATTTGCAAGAATAATCACATTCATAAAATAATAATAATAATAATAGTAGTAGTTAATTAAATCAAGCTAAACTTAAATTTAATTAGAATAAATTTTTATTTAATATAATTATATATATATATATATATATATATATATATATGATTAGTTAATTATAATTGAAATTATAATATGAGGATTAAGTTATGTTAAAATTATATTTATTATAATAAAGTTGTAGCCATCAGATCTTGTAAAAAAGAAAAAAAATATTTTTCTATTTTTTTATTAGATGGAGTAACACTTTTTTGTATGAAAGATATTAAATTTTTTAATTCAACAGGTATTAACACATTTAGCGTAAATGGGCTTCTTTGACTTAACAAATGTAAGGCCTGTAATTAAAATTAAATGCCCTGCATGGGGGCATTTATAAAAATAGTAATATCATTAATGTATTGTTAATTACGAATATTTCTGCGATTATAGATAAAAATTTGAAGGATAATATTATAGATATTCATAAAATTGGAGATAAAATTATAACTTTAAAGATTGTTATTGATACTAAGATTATCAATATTATAAATGTTTATGCTCTTCAAGTAGATTTGGATGTATGCTCAAAAGAAAAATTTTAGAATAATTTAGAGGGATTAATAGAAAGAATACTTCTTGAAGAAAATGTATTTATTGAAGGAAATTTAAATGGATATGTTAGTAGAGTGATAAGAAATTTTAAAAGTATTTATGATGATTATGAATTTGGAGTGATTAATGAAGAATGTATGACTATTAGATTTTGCTTTAATTTATGATTTAATAATTGTTAATATTTTATTTAAGAAAAGAGATGAACATAATATCACTTATAAAAATGGATCTAGTAAAACACAGATTGATTATTTTCGATAAGAAAAATAGATCTTTTATTGTAAAATTGTAAAGTCATTCAGTGAAAGTTTAAATCTATTTGTAGTTTTAGATTTTAAGATGAAAAATTATAAGATAAAAAATAAATCAAATTATTGTTCTAAGATTAGATGGGGGCACTTAAAGAATGCTAATAAAAATATTTTTATAAGCAAGCTATAAGAGCTTAGAAATTGAGATGTTCATAATGAAGTTAATGTTATGTGAAAAAAAGTAGCAAGTAAAATTAAGCAAGTTGTAAAATATGTGCTTGAAAAATAAAAAGAAAAACTTTTTGTAAAAATAGTTGACGGTGAAGTCAAAATGTGCAAGAAAAGATAAAAAATAAAAAAATTTGTTTAGATATAAATTTTGGAGAATTGGGAAAGATATAAAATAGCTCGTAGCGATTCTAAGAAAGCAATATATGATGCAAAAAATTTAGTTTTTATTGATTTATACATTAGAATGAATATCAAAGAAGGTGAAAGATGTATGTATAAATTAGCTAAGCAAAAAGATAGGAGAAGTAAATATCCTGTTCAAGTGAGGTGTATTAAGGATGAAAATCATAAAATGATTTTCTTAAAAAATGATATTAAACATAGGTGGATGATTTATTTTGATAAACTTTTCAATGAAGAATTTGAGAATACGATTGATTTTGGCAATTTTAATACTCTAGACCAAAATAGAGAAATTTTTTTTTGTCGTGTTAGTAATTTTAAATTTGAAGAAGCTTTAAAGAAAATGTATGAAAAAATAATAGGACTTGATGATATTCCAATAGAAGTGTGGAAATGATTAGGAGATCAAGGAATTTCTTGGCTTACGAATATTTTTAATGCTATGTTAAAAATTAAAAAGATATCAGATGAATGGAGAAAGAGTTTGTTTGCTCCTATATTTAAGAATAAAGGTTTACAAGAGTGTGCAAATTATAGAGGAATTAAGTTAATGTGTTATACATTAAAATTATGGGATAAAGTAATTAAGCATATGTTACGATGTGATATAAAAGTTTATCAAAATCAGTTTGGTTTCATGTTTGGTAGATCTACTATGGATGCTATATATTTGTTGAGAGCTTTGATGGAGAAATAATGAGAAAGTAAGGAGGATCCACATATGATATTTGTTGATTTAGAGAAAATATATGATAAAGTTTCAAGAGAAGTGATTTGGAGAGTTCTAGAAAAAAAGAGAGTTAATATTGGTTATATTCAAGTCATTATGGATTTGTATATTAGAGATGTTACTTGTGTCCAAACACAAGGAGGATTGACCAAATATTTTCCTATTTCAATTGGATTATATCAAGGATTGGCTTTAAACCTAGTTATTTTTGTTGTAGTTATGGATGTTCTTACTAGGCATTAGAGGATGTACCTTGGTGTATGTTTTTTGCTGATGACATTCTTCTTGTCGATAAGACTAGATAGTGAGTCCAAGAGAGACTTGAATTATGGAGGTCAACCTTAGAGTCTAAAGGTTTTCGTTTAAGTAGATCTAAAACTGAATTTATGATGTGTAACTTTAGTTGTAGAAGATCTAATGGTGGGGTGGTGATATTGGGCGATTAAGTCATTAAAAAGAATGAACGTTTTAGATATCTCGGGTCCATTATTCAAAATGATGATGAAATAGATGGGGATGTCATTAGTAGAATTCAAGTTGGATGGTTGAAGTGGAGGAATGCATCTGCCCAATTGTGTATTAAAAATGTATTGCTTAGTCTTATGGGAATTTTTTTAAAAGATGATGGTAAGACCTTTAATGATTTATGATGCAGAATGTTGGCCAGTAAAAGAGAAGCATAGGATTAAGTTAGGTGTTATAGAGATGAGGTTGCTCAAGTGGATGAGTGGCTTTACTATTAGAGATAAAATGCGAAATGAATATATACGTGATAAGGTTAGAGTAGCTCCAATGACATAAGATTAGAGAGAGTCACCTTAGATTGTTTGGTTACATAAAACGTCGGTCGTCTAGTGACCCAGTTAGGAGAGTAGATGTGTTAGATGCACCTTATGTTAAGAAAGGTAGAGGTAGGCCTTAAAAGGTTTCATTAGGATGTATAAAAATTAACCTTAGTTTAGTGAAATTAAATGAGAATTTGACACTTAGTGGGATATAATGGAGCCAAAGAATTCATGTAGCCGATCCCACAGTGGGATAAAGGATTGTTGTTTCTTTTGTTGTTGTACTGTTAGATATAAAATGGGCAAAGAGATGGATTTAAAGTTAAAGCTCTATCCTCGTATCTCATCGAAACCCAAAATTTTTGGCTTCGTATTATGGTTATTTCATCCTCTTTTTGTCTTGTCCACCTCACGTCAAAGTAAAAAATAAAAATAATACTTATTATCTCTCAGATCGTAACTTGCTATTTATGCGAGTAACATCTCATAGCTCTGCCTATTCTTCCACTCGAGAGCTACAGGCCGTTCCCTCCACCTTTCTTGTCGCTTTCTCCCTTCTTCAATCTCTCGTTCCACCATTTTCACATTGCTAGCCTGCATGCTAGCCGCCGTCAACCATCTCCTCATCTCTCAGCTGACTCTCCCTAATGTTGCCTCGACCTGTAAACCATTTCATTTCCTGTTCCAAAACTAGCAATCCCACCGTCAATAACACTTAGTATCCTCGATGGCGACCTCAGGCTACTACTAATTGCCTATTAACCTAGCTTCCATCCTTCAACCCCTTGACCATCTCGTCGACGTTTACTCCATGTCGAGCCTACTTCGTTGCCTCACTGGAACCTTGCCAACTCTCCACCACGAGCCTCCTCCTTTGTCCCATTTTCTTGTTCTTCCAACCACCAGCATCGAACCCACATGCTTGCACACATCATACTTCACACTTGCCCTCAACTCTCTTGCCGTCTTCCTCTTATGTCCCTCGTGTCCAAATTACATAAATGGTTCGTCTCTCACTTTGTTGGTTCTCTTCCAAACTCTTTTACATTGTACCCACAACCCATGACCATACAACAACTCCTAATCCTTTGTACTATACTCCAAATTGTAATTCAACCTATCCTATTAACTTCCTACCTCACCAGCAGCCCCTTAACTTCTCTCTCTCTCTCTCTCTCTCTCTCTGTGTTTGCATTATAGAAAATCCAAAAAAGAAAAATAAAAAAATTACAAATTGCATATTATTTTACCCCTGACTCATCGCTTTGTGCCTCTCACCCACATAGAGGTATAATGTGTTGTGTAGAAAATGTCAGATTTGTGAAATTTTAAGTACCCGCATACGTCTCTCTTGGCGAGACAGGAAAAATGTGTTTTTTTGTGTAGCTTGAAAGATCATATACGACCTCTTGATGCGGTGGGATGATACGTTTGTACTTGCACCTCATACACCTCTCATGGTGGGTAGGCATTGTTCTCACTCTCACCGGGTGACATCGAAATGTTGTTGGAGTAATGTCGAAAAATACATGTATAGGAGGGCCAACATTGGACAAAATAAATGAGCTTGACTAATGTTAAATGCAACAAGGGATTGTAAAATGCAAACTAAAGCAAAAAAAAAAAACAAAACAATTTTAAGGAACTTACAAATTAACTTGAAGAACTTTGGCCTCAAAAATGAAAAAAAATGGGGACCCTTTTAAATCCTCAAACTTTCAAAAGAGAAACTCATGTACACTCATACCAAGTGCAAAAGAATGAGAGAAGAGGGACATGGACTCTCATTCCCACTATACATAATGAATATGGAGTATCGTGTGGGGCCCGCCTCATTTAAACTATGAGTACATGGACATGGTCATTTTGCAAACATTCGAAAATGTGATTAGTGTACACATGTATTTCAAAACAATCCTGACATTTAAAATTATCACATTAAAATGATGTTAAGTGGATTAAAAAAATAAAAATATACATTCTGATGATTTATTACGAAAATTATTGCATCAAGATACATGTAGATAATCATAAATTTCGAAAATGATAAAACTTGCATATACTTCAAGACGACACAGCATATCAAACTCAAATTATTTACATTAAAATATGTGTGAACAGATAGAGAATGCCATGCATCTCAAGGCAATTCAATACTCAAATTATTACACTGATATACGTGCAAGTAATATAGAGCTGCAAATTAATTGAGCACGCATTTTAAAAGAAGAATATACATATGATACATTAACATGTGCCAATAATTTAAGAGTTTTTTTGCACGTATGTCAAGGCAATCTTGCACTCCAATTTATTATAATGAAATACGTGCCAATAATCAAAAGTTCTATATGAAACTAATGTTGCACATATTACAAAGCAATCATACATTATAATTAATGGCATCAAACTGCATGTAAATAGTCTAAAGAGATGAGCATTACACTCATTACGGAGTAGACTCATTAAAGTCAAATACATTGATATGCGTGTAAGCAGTTTATTGAAATGAAGTTTGCACGTTTCTTGATGCAAGCTTTATGTAGAGATTTGTTTAGTTGAAATGTGTACAGATGATCAACTGCACTCAAATGAAATCATCCATGCGCATGCATTCTGAGACAGTCCTAAACTTCTCATCACCATATCAAGATTTATGCAAATAATGAGATGATTTACACATATATGTCATGAGATGAAATTAATTCAAGTTTAGTGCCTGAATAAGTGTGCAAGTGCTTAATGATTAACACTTTTAACAAAAAATGTATTAAGTTTAGCCTTAATTGTCTCGTAAAACGTGTAAATTTTATAAATTATATGAAATTCAATGAAAGTAAAAATAAATACGTTTGAGTCGCTTCATCCATATGATGGAGTTGTAAATCCCATTTAACTAATTCAATCATCCTCTTTACAAGGATTAGGAATTGACTAGATTAGTTACAAGTTAAATGTTTAATCACTAAGAAGAAGTTTTGATTTATACATTTGCATACAACCATCAAAGGTCTTAAAAGAGAAATTTCATAATTTAAATTATAAATTTTCTATTTCAAAATAGTAAATGCAATCACAAGTTTTAACAATGGACATAATCTTTTGTTGAGAGATAAGTAGAGTTGATATAGTCTATATCTTCAGTGATGACTAAGTTGATTATAAAATTTCAATCGAAGGGGTTATTAGTGTCAAAATTCTCAAAGTATTAATGCTAAATTATCTCAAATTCAAAATTCATAAATGCAAATTCTAAACTCATTCATATGTGCTGAAGTCAAAGTTGACAAGGTTTATAGGAGAGATAGAGAGAGAAGGGGGGGATCTTTAAATAAATTTAAATTTACAACAGATTATAGATTCGATCCCCTAGTAACAAACAAACAGAGTTGACAATGTCTATCCCCCGATGATTGCCGCTTTGAATGAATATTTCAATTTGTGAGAATACTGTCATCAAGTCATATTTAAAATTCAATATCAAATAAACATAAATTCAAACTTCACAAAAATACGAGCGCAAAATAACCTAAATTTAAATGCTTTAATGAAATTCATTAATTAGACTACTTAAAGCAAACTCCACTCAATCTATCTTTTACAACTGTTTGTTGGAGGTGACAAATTAAGAAAACTCTTGCTTACGAAGAAGTTAATGTCAAGTCAAATACATAGCTATGTTCACTCTCAATTAATCTTATACCAGTAAGGATTTGGATCGTATCTTTTATCTATGTGATTTAGTCAATAGACTCCACATATGATGTAGTTATGATCAGAGTTCTCTGATCGGGTGATTTGTTGTTAAATGACACCATTATATTACTGTCATAATTGTAGCATGTATGTTCTCCAATGACTCTACCTCTTGAGTTGTGAACCATTTGATGCACTTGATATGACAAAAAGTCCTTTGTTAGCTAAGATGGATTTAAAGTTATCTCTTTAGTCAAATATCAATTTAGGTTTATAAGATTTTCTTGGACGACACAACCTATGTCTGCTGACAAGGATCCTTTGGTTAGGTTGAGTCGAGTACTTCATCTGACTAAGTATACTAGGGACCATGATAACTTGAGACGATGAAACCATGAGATCTTGATCTTGATCAGACATGCTATCATTCCTCTAACCATCTATGTTAAGCTGAATGATAATGAATTTCATAAATTCATTAACTCTAAAACTTCATTTACTTCTATTATATGTTAAACAATTAGCGATCTAACGCTTAGCCTTAATAGAAAGTTCTCTATTAGCATTGAGAGGGGTAATTAATTATAAGTGCTTGTGCCTAAAAACTTAGAACTATTTCTAAAGTCCTCACAAAATGTGGATGAAATCTTTAGGTAGTACTTATATATTGTTTCATCTCCTTTTCAAAAACTCTTAATTGAGAGGTTGGATGCGAATTTTTGAAGCCCACAACCCAAAGTTGCCCTTGTATGGGAAAGACGTTGGGATGTTGCTAAAATGTTGCTGGATTTTACAGTTACAAGAGGCTTGAATAGGACAAAATGAAGTGTCTATTAGATATAAATTTAGAATAAAATCAAAATTAAGTTAAAAATAATATAATTATATAGTCCTAAAATAAAAATTAATTTGCAAAAACTCAAACTCAAACGACACTCACAAAGGATTCAATAATTGATCAATGAACTTGAAAATGACTTGTTCAATGGATTTATGTTAGATGAACATAATGTGATTTTAATTAAACATAATCAAATTTAAAGAACTTATGTGGGGCTTGATAGAATATGAATTTCCAATGAACATATATCAAACTTCACATCACTGTTTACATTGAATGAATGAATATGACCAAGACGATTTGAATGAGACTCACAATGATCTAGGAAGCTCCTTGATAAATACAATCTAGGTCTAATTGAAACTTAAATGTCTAATGAACTATGTGCAAAGTGTAGACAAATCAATGTCACTTTAAATTACTTAGCAAAAAGAGAGAAAGAGAGAGAGAAAATGCCTTAATGTAATCGGATTCACAACACATCGTATAAGCAAATAGAATGCGTTGATAAAGGATTTAAAGAAAAATGTGCATGCACTTCGAGGCAATTTTACATTCGAACTTAATGCTTCGAGGTTGTGCAAGTGACCTAAATTAAGTCATGTGCATTATGAGACGAATTTAAACTTACACTCAATACTTTTAAAGTCATGTAAGTCGCTTCGAAAAAATGTGCAGTCTTCTAAATTGCAAGAAAATCATTGAAATTGGAACAACCTTCATGTGCCTCGACGAATGTGTTAAATGCCTAAGCTTATATTGTCAGAGGTTGTTGCATTAATTAGCACAAAATAAACTTTGATATGCCTACAAGTGCTCAGATTGAGGGATTTAAAGTATAATTTTAATATATGAAAATGTTGTGCAGGCTGAATCTAAGTTTAAATTAAAATGCAAGAATAATTTAAAGGATCTTTGAATCCCAAATTTGGATGTAAAATTATCAAAATTATAAAATATTTACATATGCTCCAACCTGCATACTGAATGCTCTATCATATGATCTGAGAATGCTATACAAATTATAATTAAAGTTAACATAAGTTTACTCTTATCTCGAAAACCATATAGGTATTTTTTTAATGATTATCCTTATTTTCATAAAAATATAATCTTTTACATTCAAAGTTAAACTTAAACTTATTGATCATGCAGATTCTTGAGCATGCTTCTTTATCTATATGACGAAGTTATAAGTTTCAATCAATCAGTTCGATCTTCCTCTTAATAGGGATAGAAGTTGACAAAGTTGTTTGAAAATTATGTGTTTATTCTCTAAGAAGAAATTTTTGATTCCACATAGACATACAATCAACAAAGACTTTAAATAAAAAAAATTATATTCAAAATGCAAACTCTCGACGTCAAGCCGAAAAATATCATTATAAGTTTTAGATTTGATTCTATATTAGCAGGCAAGCATAGTTGACAATGTTTATAATTTCGATGATGGTCATGTTAAATTAACATCTCAATTGAAGGAGATATTATCATCAAAATATGATTAAAATTTTAAATCAAGTTGACCTAAATCAAATGCAATAATTTGATAAATTACCAAACTCAGAATGATCAAGTGAAATTCATTATATTAATACTTAAAGTTAAAAAAAAAAGTTTATCCACTCTTCGCAATTATTTGTTTGGGCAATAATCTAAGAAAATTTTAGCTCACAAATGAGCTAATATTAAATTAAATGCATTACTATATTCACACTTTAATAATCACACGCTAGTAAGGTACCCATGTCTTCTGTTCGTATGATTTTGTCTCCAAATGACACCACATGAATTGAGATTACGTAGATCTTTTTGATCGGATGATTTGTCGCTAATGATGCTATTAAATTACGATCACAATTGTAATTCATATGTTCTCTAATGACTCTATTCGTGTATTTTATAAGACATAAAGTTCTCTGTTAGCAAATGTTGACTTATATTATCCCTTAGATAAACAATTATTCTAGGTCTATAAGGTTTTCTTAGACGAAGTAGCTCATGACTGCTGATAAAGATTTTTTTAGTCAGGTTGGATATCTCTTATGACTATATAGACTAAGGATTATAATAGCTCGGGATGACGAAATCATGAGATCTTGATTGGGCTCGTTATGTTTTTCTCCATTATTCACTTTAGGTTAAAAGATGATAAATTCTCAAACTCAAACTTTATTTGTTGCTACTATATTTTAAGCATTTAGTGACCTAATGGCTAACTTTAATCAAATGTTCTCTCTCATCATTAGGAGGGGTTGTTAATTATAGGTGCTTGCGTTTATAGGAAACTAGGAATCACTTCTAAAGCCCTCACAAATGAGGAAAAAATTTATGTAGTGTCTTATCTATAAAACTAATATGTCTTTTGAAAGTTTGACTCGACACAAATCTAAGCTCACCTCATTGAGAGGATGGGCGTGAATTTTCGGAGCCCACAAATTCCTTGACAAAATTGAATGGTGGCTAGCATTAGATCTTGTTATTGTTAAACCTCTTGGCATAAGCATGATAGAAAATTTATTTATTATTAATTTATTACAATAATTTGAATTGAATAATGGTTTAACCTAAATAGAAATGTTATGCTATAATATGCTACTCCATTCAATATAATTAGTCAAACCAATGACTTGTACTATAATTTAAACAATTAACATTACTAGTTTTAATGTCTAATTTTTATTACAAATTATGTGCTGCTTGTTCCTTAATTTTAAACATTGACTAATATGTTGCAAAGATAACTCATCATTTGAATGCTTAATATTTTTAGTGTATTGAAACACAAAAATAAATGTGTATAAGTATAAATGAAAATTATTCTAGCTTTGATCATATAAGCAATTTCATGACATTGATATGATTTAGTAATATTATAGTTCATTCTAAGCATAATATGGGTCAAATAATTTTCTTAGCATGTTTAAAAATATTTTTAATATCAGAAAATTTAAAAAAATACATTAGATGTAATATTCTAGTACTTTGATAGAAGAAATGATAGCACATGAAATTGAAACTAACCATCGAAATTGTTGAAATCACTGATATCACGGTGACTAAAACTTTCATAAATAGAATGGGATCGGATCCATACCAAATTTAAACACCTTGCTACAAAGGCTTCAATGTATGGCATCTTTGCATTTTATGCAATTGCACAGCTTTATTCCACACTTAATGCAATCGTAATATGTTTTTATGAATGTCAAAATAACTACTACTGAGGCATAATTAATATTTATGAGCAAAGCTAGTCATTTTACTAAAATGATAGTTAACAATGTATCAACAATAATTTTAATGGTTTGTATGTAGTCCAGGTATTAAGGAGAAGATATTATTTAGAAAAAGCTTAGGTATCAATCTAATTAGATGTATTAGATGTGGAGATGCTATAATCTAATTTGATATGAATGCATCTTAAAAAGATAAAATTATTAGTTTCAAAAATTGATAAATTGGAGTTCAAGAAATTTTTATAGGTGGTCAAAATGATTACATTATTATTATTACTAATGATCATTCGAACAAAATGAAGTTATGTTAGCTCTAAAGAAGTTGCATAAATAAATATTTTTTGGTTGAATAGATATGGAGATTTTGAGAGATAAAAGAGAGTTCTTTGGTTAACAAATATTTTAATACTATTAAAGATTTAAATGATGAAAAAATGCGTGAAAAAGAGGCATGTTGATATTATTTTTTAAGACCAAAAATACATATGGTTGTGATAAATATAAGAGAATCAAACTTATGAGTCATGTAATGAGGTTATGGGAGGCATAATCAAATATAAGCTTAGAAAAAATTATTTTTGTTTTAGACAATTAGTTTGATTTTATTTGTTGGAATATCTTCTTAAAGGTAATTTTGTACTAGCATAATTAATTGAAAGTACATAGTAATGAAAAGGGCCTTCATTAAAAGACATTATCAAGCAGTATGATAATTTATTTTGTAGGCATTATGGGAAAATGGTAAAGCAATTAATTCTATGTATGATGGAGAAATAATTAATGCTAGAAATAGTTGCATGATAAAAAAATTCCACTAATGAGCACATTACATCAAAAATCAATAATACATCTAATCTCTTGGTATGTGTTAATCTATGAATGATAGTTGTAATAAGTGAAGTGTCTTCATGAGTGAGTTAAAAATGTGGATGATAAATAACTTAGAATTGATAGAATTTAGATTTAATAGATAATGTGTAGTTCTAATTCTAATTTATATGTAATTAATGACAATCAATCAATGTTGTTGAAATTGCAAGTGATTAGTTGGTTAATAAGCTTAATTGTATTAGATTTATCATGCAAAAAATGGCTATGCATAAGGTCATCATTTTTAAATTGAAAATTAAGTGATTAAAATGAAGAGGTATGATGGAAGCAATGGTAGAGCCAATAAATTTTTTTTTTTAAGGGGAGCATTTAAAAAAATATCATCAATCTTTGTCATCCATGCTTGGGACTGATATTGATAGTTTTAATTTATTTTTAGTAATATTTATAACAAAAGGTAAACTAAATGTGAATAAAAAACTTATAATTGAAGGCGTTTGCTCTTTGTATTCTAAAAGCATTGAGTGTTACTTCATTTGATGATTTTATATTAAATGATCAAAAGATCATTCATTCATTAATCTCTAATTCTATTTATAGTCAATTTTTCATAATATTCATAGTACAAAAAAAAACTCTTTTAACTCTCACTTTAGTAACAATAAAGTTAATGCTAGTTTTAATGATTTGAAAATATGAAAATATAAATTGTCTTTCTTTTTCAACCATTTTTTCATGAAGTATTCAAATATATTCTAAGAATAAAAATTGTTCATCAAGACATATATTCATAATATAAACTTCCA
Source organism: Cymbidium sinense (assembly GCA_021442155.1). NCBI lineage: Eukaryota > Viridiplantae > Streptophyta > Magnoliopsida > Asparagales > Orchidaceae > Cymbidium > Cymbidium sinense. The sequence goes on from CM038222.1 coordinate 96,011,457, forward strand.
AATGATTATCCATAATTCTTAAATCTACTGATGTAAAATCATTTGTATAAAATTATTAGGTTTATAATAAAAATAAGAATTAGGTTTGTGCCATTCTCATTTCAATAATAATATGCATTGAATATCTTATTTATTTATTTATTATTATTATTATTATTATTATTATTTATATAAATAGATTTAACTTAAAATTTAGAAAAAATAAAATATTTTTAATTGTTTATTATGAATTTTAAAGAATTGTAAATGAAAAATAAAATTAATAAATAACTTTTTATCTTTTTAATAATCTTAAAATTTTAGTGGGGTCATAATATGAAATTCTTGTAGATGAAAGTAACATTAAAAAAATATTATAACATCTCAAAATTTTAGTGGGGCCCCTTGACTTTCCCTTAAATATGCTTAGACATGCAAGTATTATGCAATAAGAGAGCTCATGAACAAGGAACTTATATTTTATAAAGTTGTAGATAGACTTCCCATTCCATTTGGATCCCAATTGCTTCACAAGAAATATTCATTGATAATTAATTTGAGCAAAATAACAATTAGAATTATAAGATTGAAATTTGATAACACGAAGATAGGATTCTATTAGAATGACAATTGGAGTAACACCTATTGAAGATAAATTTTGGATAGGTACCTTGGGTGATTTGGGCATGTACAATAATTGACATGATGTATAAAGGACACATAATTTGTGTAAAGGAATAAATTGATAGATGAAAGGTGCATGGATAGCAGTTGATAAATATATGCAAACGATTGTTGATACTTCATTTTGCACCTCATGGAGGATTCATAAATTGGCTCCCAATAGTTAGGAATGATGGTGATGATAATGAAGGTTCTATCAAGTTATGATGAATGATATTTTTTCTTTTTTTTTACCTTGATGTATCATCTAGAAAGTCATCTGGTAAGCATTGCTTCAGCAACTTGTAACGTTAAATACTTAATAACTAGTAAATATTATTCTCTTTGTTGTTAGTTATGCCTTTTTTTATTCGTATGAACACCCATATGGTGTTACATGCTATTTTTAACATATCTTAGGTGCCATATTTATTCCTTGCACTGTTTTTCTTACTCTAATATAATACTAAATGTGCTAAAGTTAGCATGCATTTTCAGTTTTAGTTATCTGGTACTTTTTTCTTGTTTCATAAGAAAGTTTCAAATGACTGGCTGACCTTGTTAATAATTACCACAAATCTTTTTTTATCATGCTAAATTTGTGAAAAATTCCTCAGTTTTTTTTTTTTTTTTTACTTTGTTAAAAACACACAAGTTTCATAGGTTTATATTGAATCTTAATTTGTTTTTATCATCTTTGTAAACAAGGATATCTACAATTATATTTTACCAAACTAGTAAAATTTCTCTTTTGTTCCTAAACTAACCTTTCTGATGATGATGATGGATGACATAAGCTTGCTTGATTGTTCCAATCAATGTCATCCCTGTGAGCTTGCTTGGGCACGGCTTGCCACAAAAGTTCGTAAGCCCCTTAACCATGGTCAAGTGACCATCTTCAACCTTTTATTGACCAACTGAAAGGCTGGTTGGTTGATTTGGTTAGTCAATACATTAAACATACTGGCTGATCTTGGTAGTTGATCAGCCTTCAGCAGTCCAACAAAAGTTTGGGTCGACAATAATTATGCAAAATGTGTGCTTGCACTGTGATGCCATCACTGAGCAAGCTTGTGTTCTGATTGGCCATTTGTGCTTGAGTTTCAACCAACCCAGTTGTGCTTTACTATGCAGCCCAATTGCACCTATTTAGGTTGGTTACCATCCAGATGCAAACCTCAGTTGCTGTAACCCAAGCATTAGTGCTGAATTTGCATCAGATTGGAACAGTTTGATTCAGAATTAGACCCGAATTGATGCAACTGAGTTTCAATGTTACCTGGATTAGAACCGACACAAATCACTTCACTACAAAACCAAAGTAAATTCTCGTTTTTTTTGTTTGGTTCCAGGTCAGTTCTCAAATCCAATAAATATTCGTGGGTTTGGTATATTTTTAATTTGATTTGTATCTTTCAGAGTGGAATAATGCTACAACTTTTATTTATAATGTCATCAAAGATGATAGAATTTCCACAATTTAATTTCAATAATTATGTAACAATTAAATTATAATTAAACAAAATTACCTTGCACTACACTATTTCGAAGGTTACTGTTTTAAGTCATTTGCAAATTACAAAAATATTGTACAGATATCACTTTAAATCATGTAAAATATAAATATTTATAATAAAAATATTAATCATATGAAGATGAGTTTTTCATTGATTTTTTTGAGATATGATGTCCATGAACCTTTAGGTTTTTGTTTAGTTCAATTCTAGGTTACCCAACTAGCATATCACTTTTTCATATTTTGGGGATGGATTTGAACTTTTATAACTTCTGAGAGCTCACCCAAATTGATTTGTTTGGTTTGGACCGATTTTTCTTTTTTCCTTTTTTTTTTTTTTGAGTATTTTAATGCATCCCTACCGAGCATTGATGTCTGTTAAGTGGTGCTGCCTATGTATAGCTACTTAGGCTGCCTCAAACCTAAGCAGTTATGTTAGGTTGTTGACAACTTAAGCATGATTCTCATAGCCCATGTATGCATGATGCATGCCTAGGCTGTAGGTAAGCCAAAGTAGGCATGTTTGGGTTGTAATAAATACAAGCACATAGGCACATATGGGTGGTCATGATGCGAGCTTGTAATGTTGTTCCCTTGGATGGTTGTTCCAGAGGCTCTTGAGACCATAGGCTATTATGGTGCAATCTTGCACATATCTTCATTATGTCCAATCACTTCTTTGAGTGGGTTTGTATGATAACTATCCATCAATCAAACATGGTTAGATATCAAATCTAAAATGGAAAAAAATAGGTTATCAAATTGGATGATTTTTGTATTTATCTGCAAGGATTAGATTAACTTGAAGGACTTGATTACAAACTGAACATTCACAGAATTATAAAACTCTTGTGAGTTATTTTACAATTTTCCCATATTTTTTTGATATTGTTTCTTCTATAGCTTTGCTTTTCGTTCAACATCATATATATGCTTATGGCGCTTCAACTAATTTGAAAAGCTAAAGGAAATATTGAGTTTTCTCTCTCTTTTTTTTTTTTTTTTTGGGTGCAGATGTGCAGTTTCAGTGGGTATCTAGGCAGTCTAACAGTATAGGAGTTACTGATGGAAAACTGAACCAAGAGCTTGTTTTATTTCTTCGTTGCTTGTAGTTTATTATATCTGACATTGTATTTTAACCATGCTAAGTTTGAAAAGATCATTATGATAGCATAGTGTTTCAAATTTTAGTTTTCTTTGAAGAAGACTCGTGTTGATAGGAGCAACTGACTTTGTTTCTCCTTCTCACCTATAGGTTTAGAAATCTCACCATATGATGTTTGAGTTGGTGTTATATTTATGCAGCATGTATGAAGAAGTTACATTCATAAACCTTGGACATGATGCACCTTGATCAAAAAACATCATTCCGACTATAAGAAATGAAAAGAAAAAAAAAGGCAGTTTGTTATCATGTTCTTGTATACCTTCTTCACATTGTATCCTATTTTTGCAGGCTCAATTTCATTGGTGAAGGGAAGGTAAGCCTTTGATGATCAGTTTACTTTTATTTGATGTCATTTGTATAAAGTCTTTAATACATACAACTATATTTTTTTTGGTAAGATTTACATACATAGAACACAATTCTTTTACTTTATTTACATATCTAATATATAAAGTTTGATGTTTACAAATATAGAACTTTTACTATACTTGAAAAGGTGCATTTCACTTTAAAAAATTAACAATGGTGTTATATTTGGTGCAATATTAAACATTTAGATGTTATTTATATAAATATTAAAATTTAAGTGTTAGATATGTAAATATATAAGAAATGTGTGATACATATGCAAATGCTCTATTTTTTCATTGATCTTAAAGTCTCTCATTTGTTTCTTTTTCAAAACTTTTCTGCCTGCTTTGTCTATGTTCAATATGTTTTATGTTTATATTATTATTATTAAATTTTTTTTTAGTTAAAAGCAACTGGTAATTATTATCATATTTCTTTCTTTCTTTCCTTGGAGCCTTTTGGAAGAATGCAGGCAGAAATTTTCCTTCTTAGCCATCCAGCAGTCCTAACCTGCTGTGAGTTTGGCTAACACAAACAAAAGATTGATTTAGCTATCAATCTCATATTTCATTCTATTACCACAGTAGAAATTACGAAGAAGGCTTTGTAGTGACCTTGACTCTAGTTAAGTAAAAATGAGTAATGTTACATCCAACTGTAGGAAGACTTAGAGCAGACCTTGGCTCCTTAAAAATGGGAGTGGAAGAATGCAGACAAGAAATAAATAATATTCATCGTTAATCTAATTAAAGTGGTACTATATTTAGAGGAAGGTTTTTTTGGGGGTGTCCTTGACTCAAAATAGGAACCATAAAACCTAATTAGTTGGAATATAGAAGATCCTGAACTGATGCTGTATATCATTATAATATAGCTTTTGTAGCGTTCTTTAGATGGGAATTCAACAGTGTAGATCACATATTTTTTTAGCCTTATTCAGGATTCTAATGATATGATTTGATTAGGGATATATATGAGTTAAGTTTGAGTTATCTTTGATTTGAGCATGAGTTTGTTAATTAATTGAGATTTAACTTTATGTTGAGCTCAATTTAATGGTGATTTATAAATTGACTCATCTTTTTAAATGAGAATGAATTTGATTCAACTTGCTAAGTTGTAATGGTATTAAAAATTCATAAGATTTATTTATCAAATTTTATAAGATGGTGATAAGATTTGCAATGATTTATGGTGCAGAATGTTAGCCAATAAAAGAGAAGCATGAGACTAAGTTAGGTGTTGCAGAGATGAGGATGCTCAGGTGAATGAGTGGCTTTACTCTTAAAGATAAAATGAAATGAAATGCGTTGTGAAAAGTTAGAGTAGCTCCAGTGGCGGATAAGAATAAAGAGTCGCCTTAGATGGTTTGGCCATCGGTATCGATATTCAGTTAGGAGAGTAGATCGTGGATTTACGTTAAGAAAGGTAGAGGTAGATCTAAAAAGATATGGTTAGATGTATAAAAAATGATCTTAATATATTTGAATTAAATGAAAATTTGATATATAATAGGATATGATTCATGCAGCCGATTTCACTTAGTGGGATAAAGGTTGTTGTTGTTGTTGTATAAAAAAAATGGAAAAATTAGAACTTAATTTCCGTAAGAGATGAAGTTTTGTTGTGCAACTAATTAAAAATTTATAGGGCATTGATCACTCGATTGTTGAGGTTTACATTTATTATTTTTTGGTTGAATTTTTTAGCTTAGAAAATGACAGATTATAAATTAATTGAATGATGTTCAAATTTATAATAAACTAGCAGAAATTAATTTATATGAAGGTTATTTACTATTTGATTATTTCTTATTATCCAATCAAGGTCAAATAAAGCTTAAAAGAAGTACAAAGCAAACTCCAACTCCATAGCGAAGACAAAATCAATAGATCCGACATGATTTTTATTCACAAATATTATATTATAAATTGTCCAAAACTCTATCAGAGATAATTGAGGATCCGTTTGGAGTAATTATAACTTCTCCGAAAAATTAGTTGTAAAATTATTATAGAAAAATTAATTTTAAAAAAAATTTATTATATATGTTATAAATTTTTTTTTTTAAATTTAAATAATAATTCTCTGATAGCTATCATATTTTAACAGTTCTATTTCTCAAAATATATTTTTTATTATAAATTTTTTAAAAAATAGTTAAAAAGTTAGCAGCCAAATGAAATTGCATTATTTTGGTTACTTCTGAAGAATCAAAGTAATCAAAAAGTCATCTCAAATAAATCCTAAATTAAGTTTGTGGAGTTTTAATTTAGCTAAATTCATGAAAGAAAGAAACTATCGAAATTGAGTTGGGCATTAAAACTAAGATATATCTTATCTCATTTATAACTGTGCTTATAATCTTTTCTTTAGTCTCTAATAAACGAGAATATGAGGATTTTTTTTTTTTGGTTGGAAAAAAAAAAATCACCATTAATTTTCTCACAGCACAAAAGGTATACGATCACTGTTTATAAAAGACTTTATTACATAAATAATATGCCTAACATTTGATTTTTTTTTTTTTTAATCCTTACATTTCTTTATTTATGTAAAATTTTTCTTTCAGTCAGATGCTAATGAGTTAGGCTTTATTTGGGAGGGCTTTTTTAGTACGTTTTATGTTTGAAAACGTGAATTTTTAATTTTAATACCCGTTTGAATAGTGTGCTTTTTAAAATTACGTTTTAGCTCCATATCACTGAAATCTCCATTTTAGCCTCTTTTCAAAAAGTAAAAGACAAACTCCTTTTCAGGAAATACTTTTAAAGCAACTTTTCAGGAATCCGAAAAATTTAGCCAAATGAAGCCTTAATCTCAAGTCATTTTAGCTTTAATTTATTTTAAACTCATATATATATATATATATATATATATATATATATATATATATATATATATATATATATATATATATATATATATATATATATATATGATTCACTATTAATGACAGACGTGCCCTTGTTAATGTTTATTTTATAAAATAAAAAAATTAATTAATTATCAGTATCCAAACTTTTAATAATAATTATCTCATCGGAGCAAACACTCCGTCACGTTGTCCACTTTCCAGAAGTATGACCTATACCACCCCTTGGCCCCTTCAACGCGGACTGGCCCTCAGTGCGCTCCAGCTCATTCGCCGCATTCCAAAGGCCCCACACGGATTTATATAAAATTAACGAGAGATTTATGTACATATCACATAATTTATATATATTTACATATCTAATATTTAAATTTAAATATTTATTTATCTAGTATTTTTTATAATTAAAAAGTTAAATTTTTTTTAAAAAAATAAATGATGTGATATTTTTGATATCATATTAAAAATTAGGGTATTATATATATATATATATATATATATATATATATATGTGTGTGTGTGTGTGTTAAAATTAAAATTTAGATGTTGAATATGTAAATATATAAGAAATATGTGGTATATATGTAAATCCTTTAAAATTAATTCAAAATAATTTTTTGTGTAAAAATAATGATATAAAATCGATCTCAATTAATCCCTCCATGTTGAATTAATTATATATAATCAAGAGTTAAAATTTAAAAATTTTAATACTCTAAGATTAGATTAGTCACATATAATTAATAGAATATATATCATATTCATGCCAAATATTTAATTATTCTCTTTATTGAGATCAAGTATGATAGCTTGTAATTAGGATGAAATCTTGCACACAATTTGGTTTACTTGTTGCCGAGTACAACAACGAGTCTACATTATTTTGTTTATCATTTTATGTACCTTAGTTGAGGGGCTGGTGGAGACACCTATTTATTTCTAATCTTTCGAGTTGAATTTAACAATAGAATCATTTATGCAATTGATATGTAATATAAGTAATCATTTTTTTCTTTATATTTGTAATCTAAGAAAGAATCAAGCACTTTTCAAAATCCCTACTTATAGTGGTAGTAAAATTATGATATAATGAGTCTTTTGTAGTTATAAATAACATGTCTTTAATATAAAGTTAAATAATAATAATGTCATCTTTGACTTTTTTTTATAAATAATTTATTATTTATTTTCTCATAAGAGAAATCTAAATCATTCAAAAGTCAGTCAATCAACTATTCTAAATCTTAGATTCTTTTTAAGTATATAAAATACCTTTTTAAAAAAAAAAAATTATATACATAATAAGAATGGATGTAGTCAACAAACTCGGATGGCTCTTATATGAACAAATCCTCTTGTATGACACTATTAAAATGCACTCTTAATATCCATTTGATATAACTTAAATCTATTAAACAAGCAAAAGCCAAGAACCATATAATAACTTTTAATATAGCTACATATGTGTATGAGTCCTCAAAATTTATCTATTCAATCTAATTGTATCAATGAGCAAATAGAATAGCTTTATTTCTTATTATTGTGCTTGAGTCACTTTGATTTAATCTTGGCGGTGTGGATATATGATTTTTAATTTGTTATGGTGATTGCATAAGAATGTGAGGAATATCAAAATATTTAGGTGTGTATAATATATGTTAGGCTAAGACTAGATGAAGGTAACTAATTTAAACTAATTTTGACTACTCTTCAAATATATGATCGAAAGATAATTCTAATGGCGTCTTTAGGAGATGGAGAGGATTAAAAGTGTTGTAGTAGTGTGTGAAAATTACTTTGAGTGTTTGTTGACCGCACTTTTAGTAAGGTTGACATCCATCATGACCTTTAGACCTAGAATTTCAATCTAGGCACTAAGTTTCTCTCACTTAGAAGCTAGGACACTTCTAGTGACTGAGAGAAAACTCAAACTCAAAGATTCGTAAAAGCCAACTTTAGGTTTAAGCCATTGGGCCAGTGGACCCACATAGCCCTAATAACCTAGGTTTTTATATATCACATCCACATTGACTATAGACCAATCTTCACCTTAGATAAGGCCAATCACACATATATCAAAGACCCTTGACTCAAAACGGGCTAATTAGTCCATTTAATCCAAGTTAACTCATTTGACTTATTTAGGTCATCATGACTCAAAATCTTAACCAAAGTTAAATTAATTTGAACCAATCAACCACATAACATTCAAAACATCAATCATACCCAAATCACACCCAATTGAGGTCTAGTTTGACCAATTGACTTATAACTTAATTTAACCTATTTGGGCTTAAAAGGGTTAAACTTAAAATTAGTCTAAACTATTTGAAATTAATCTTCCTTAAATCATCCCAATCGTCATTTGAATTTGATCGAAGCCTAATTAGAATTCAATTTGGCCAATAAGCTCACATAGCCCAAGTTAGCCCAATTAACTCTTACATGCTTAAAATAAAATTCACTTCAATCTAAACCAAATTGAACCAATCCAAAGTTTCATATTCACCTTAAGCACATGATTGAACACTCCTCATGGCCAATTGCAACTTAATTTGGACAATTGATTCACTTAACCCCATTTCAAACCTACATGAACCATATTTAACCTAAGCAACACCACAATCAATATCAAATTGATTATATAACATAAATCAAAGATGAGTTGGATCCAATTTGGTCAATTTGATCAAATAATTTAACCTAGCCCAATTTGATCTAAAAGATTAAATTGAGCCAAAACTTAATCTAATCTAAAATGAATTAAATCAATGTCTACAATCATTCTTAAATTGATTATCAAACACATCCCATCAATCAATTGAGTTAAATTTAGCCAATTTAGCTAAATTGACTCACTTATTCTAAATGATCCTACAAGGACCCTATGAACCAAAACTCAACCTTGCCCAAATTAACCCAAGCTAGTTTTCCTAGCATACTTTAAATCACCATTTGAACATGACTCAATAACCCTTTGGACTCAATTCAGTCAATTGGTCAACCAAGCCTAATTGAATCCTAATTTCTTTATATGGATCCAATTGAGTCAAACCAAACTAAACTAAATTCAAACCCAACCAAACATGCATGACTTACCCTTAAACTCCCTTGGACTTGCCCAACTAAACTCAACCCGTGGTGAACCTGGTTCAGCCCAAATCTTGTGAACCAAATGTCACATATAAGATGAATTCTCAAAATAGCTAAGGTAGCACCCCTAGCATGTTTTGAGCTTATCCCAATTGAGTTAACTTGACCCAAGGCTAATTTGATCGGCCATTGGCCTAAGTGAAGTCCCCTTTACGTTGGATAGCTCTTTGTTCACCAACCATGGCTGTCCACTTCACCTTAGGATACCAAACTTCCTGAGCCATTCAACAAAGTCCACCTCATCAGTCCCAAACAAAAATGAACCTTCTCACTGCCTGGCTGACTACCAATGCATGAATCCAATAGAAATAGTGGTTTGTATGGGATGAGCTATATACCTCATTTTAAACCTCCAAAATACACACACACACACACACACACACACATACACACACCATCACAAGCTCCCCAAAGAAAGTTCCTGAGAATCATATAACCCCTCTCGCCACACCCCACCTCTAATGCACCAAGCTACCTTAAACCCAATAGTCTCTTATACTTGGCTACATCAAACCTTCACTAAACTTTAATTAACTTACCCCACACCTTCCCTACATCCCCACGAACTTGAATAACCAATTCTCGTTTGATTCAAGTACCATAAGTAAGAGTTCGATCAAACTCTAGTGAGAGACGGTGGAGCTTAGTCTTAAAAACAATCAATGGGGAGGCAAGTGGCCATACTCTTAATAGAGCTTTGTTTATTCAAGATGAAGCTACCTCTTATAAGAAAACCATTGATCATTACTGACGATGAGGTATCACTATGAGCAACAAAATTAGGGAGGTGAGCTTGGATGAGTCCATAGCAGTTTAATAGTTTACTGAACTCTAGAGATAATGATAATAACAACTTTACCTTGAAATATGTCTACGAATGGTGAGTTAAAGAACTTATCTTTATGGGGGGCTTGTATGGAGATATTCCCATCATTGAAGCATTAACTATGAAAGCCCATTTCTCCTATTTTACTCAAAGTTAACAAAAGCTTAATGACACTATGTCAAAGCTACCATCTTGAGAACTAATGAATCATAATACCCAGAGAAGAAGTAAGGAGAGATAATGGTTCAAAAGAAATTGAAATAAATATATACTAAATTGATTATAGGGTATTTATAATAAAAAGCTAAAATTTTATGGTACGGTCACATCCACCATTGAATACTAGAGAGATTTTTTACTCCACTTGAATGACATAAAGTTTTCTCCCATGAAATACAAGATAGTCATTACAAGTTATCATTGGTTAAAAATAAAGAAGTCATTAGCATGCAAATCATAAGAAATAAAATAAAGTTGGTAAGTTTTCTTTTTAGAATGAATTATAATTTTTTTTAACATTACATTAAGATGAGTTAACTTCATATTGCTAAATATACAATAAAAAATGGATATAATAATGCATCATGGTAGATTATCCCTCTTCTAAAAGTTGTCACAAAATGAACTTGCCCTGAATTAGAATCAATTAGATGCATTGACTCTAGACACCTACAACTCATTATCTTCGCCACCTCCTACTGTACTGAGTTAACATCTTTACCCGTGGTAGAGATACACACCTTATTCCTTAGGACTACAATCCTTTTCTTATTCGTATTGAATCTCAATTCTAAAGTTGGTGAGCTCCATTAAGGATTACACTTAATTAAGCAACACAACCACTAAAGTAATCCTTGTGTACTCGATGCTTGCTTAACTCCATTAGGGTGGGGATATAAGTGGAAATTGCAATGGTTTAGGTAGAGGATAGTCGCACTTGGTGGGGATGTTAAGTCTCACCAATGAAGATACTCCATGAGGATCTATTGTGTGTGAGCTCGCTCCCCTCTCTTACACCTCCATTGAAGGCATAACATGTGATGCACTAAAAGTTAAAGTGAGAAAACTCTTAATTCAAATAATAATAATAATAATAATAATAATAATAATAATAATAATAATAATAATAATAATAATAATAATAATAAGGGGTGGTAGGTTTAGAAGCATAGTGGCTAGGTTTAATAACTTTGCAGAGAGACCAATCACCCACGAGGAATGTGTGACTAACTCATCCTAACTCAATGCTCAACCTAGAAACTTACCCATTGTTAGGTGAATTCTAGGTTCATTGAGCATGATAAAACAAACTTTTTAGATAAAAAATCACAAAGAACAAAGTAGAGAATTTTGAGTTCTAAGGGTCATTGATAGTTGTCTAGCCTCTTCTATCGTGGGACCCATATCACTTACCGATCTAGCCTATAAGTATAATAAAATTCATGCTAGATTAACATACTACAATAAAAATCTTCTCAAAATTAAAATTATTTAGGAAATACTGGAATATAAGAATACTTCTTACTTACTGATACATGTGTGAATACATGTATATATAGAAGTGTAGTAGCTGATTAGTTATAAGTGTTAGATTTTATTATAAAATAGGGGGCATAAAAGTAAGAATGTAGAGAATGGAATATTCTAAAGATGGTGGTTGCTAACACCCACTGTCAAGCTGATGATCTGGCTAGGTTGTCTACTTTAGTCGAAGTAGTTGAAAGTGTGATGTGGAGAGCGGTTTCGTAAGGAGGTCAGCAAGCTCGTCATCAGAGTGTGCATGATGAACTTGAGCTGTTTGAGCTCAAATGAAATCTTTGATGAGATGATGGTCGACTTCATTATGCTTGGTACGAAAATGGAAAATAAGATTATTAACGAGTGTAATGACAAAGACATTGTCATAATAAAGGAGTGTGGGTTTAATTTGGGCAACTTGGAGGTCTTGTAAGAGTAGTCATAACCATACGATTTTAGTGGCTGTCGAGGCAAGCGCTCAATATTCAATTTTGTTGGATGAGCGAGAGATGGTGGGTTGATTCTTAGTTGTCTAGGAAACAAGATTGGAACCAAGAAAAATACAAAACCTAGTAGTAAAATTATGATCCATGAGATCCCCAGCCCAGTTTGTGTTTGAGTAGGCACTGAGGGTGAGGTTGGATTTGTTTATGGGAAGGCTATAGTTTAGAGTGCCTACAATGTATCGAAGAATCCGTTTAAAGAGATGATTCAATGGGTTGTGCATGAATTGATAGGCTTTGTTAGCAATGAAGCTAATATCTGGATGAGTTAATGTAAGAAACTAAAGAGAACCATCGATTTGTTTATAAAGGCGGGGTTCAGAGTATGAAAGATTGGAGTCTTTAGAGTGGGAAGGTTTGAGGGGAATATGTGTAAAGGTGGGTTTGCTATGTAGTTGTTGACCTCACTGTTAGAGTGAGGTTGATCATCCCCTCCTTAGACCTAAGATCATTCTAGGCACTAAGGTTTTCTTAGGATTAGGACACTTCCAGTGGTTAGGAAAATACTAACCTTAAGTCTATAAGACTTACATGGTTTAACCATAGGGTTAGTCCCTAACCTAGGATAGGTAAGACCCACCAACTCTAAGCCCAATTAATCCATATGCCAAATTAGCTCCTCAAATCCAAACTAATTGACTATAAACTCAAACTTAACCAACACAAATTAATTTTAAACCCAACTTGACCCATTAAAATCTAATTTGGCTCAATGGCTAAGTTGACCTAACTCAACCCATTTGGGCTTAAGAAGGCTAAATTCAAAATTAATCTGATCTAATTAAAATTGCTCTCACCTAAACTCATTTAAACTTTAATTGAGCATATTTGAATCTTGATTGCAATCCAATTGAATCAAACCAAGCCAAATTATCCCTCAACTCAGGTTGACTCATTTGAACCATATAGGACCAAAATTCAATTCAACTTAATTTAAGTCCAATTGAATCAATCCAAGCCTCATGATCATTCTAAACACTTAATTGAACATTCTTATTCACCCTAATCAATCCAATTCCACCAATTGATTCAATTAACCAACTTTGACCAATTTGACCTAAATGGTTCAAATGAATCAAAAATCTAATCTAACCCAAATTATTTGCAACCAAAATCATCAATCAATTCTAAATTCATTATTGAACATCTCTCAATATTTAATTGATCCAAATTTGACCCCATCAATTTAATTGACTCACTTAACCCAATTTGGTTTAAAGATCAAATTAAGTCAAATCTTAATTCAATACAAATTGGATTAAACCAACTTATTCAATTACTTATAAATGATCATTGATTATGATTGAGCACTTAATTACAACCAATTGAGCCCAATTGAGCCAATTTGACATTTAACCTAAGTTGACCCAATTTGACCTAAAGGGTCGAATTGGGTCAAAACTCATTATAATTCAAAATGATTGAAACTAATGCCTCTAATTAATCATAAATTTATTATTGAACACCCTACAATCATCAATTGAAACTAATTTGGTCAAACCAACTCGATTGACCCATTTGGCCCAATTTGGCATAAAGGAATAAATTAAATCAAAACCTATTGTAAACTAAATCAATTCAAACTAAAGCTTTAAATCACTCTCAAATGATCAATCAAACATAACTCAACCCTTCACCCAACTCAATTAGGTCAATTTGACGAAATTGGTTAACTTAGCCCATTTAACCTAAATGAGCATATATGAGCTAAATTCAAATTCACTCCAACTTAAATCAAATTAATTACACCAACACATTTTAAATGATTATTTGAATATAATATAATAGCCATTGGTTAATTTATCAACCTAATCCAATTATACCCAAATTGACCTATGTAGGTTGAATTGAACCAAACCCAACCAAATTTAGCATGACTCATCCTTAGGTCTCTTTTGACCTGCCCAAGTGGACACAACTCATGATGAGCTAGTTCAACCCAAACCAAGTGAATCAAGGATTCCAAATATGACAAAATCCTCAATTAGAAGCTCAATCAATTCTCTTTGATCATGATAGTCTTTCTTAGCACTCTTTGAGCTTAGACCCATTGACCCAACTTGACCCAAAGTTGTTAAGCTCAACCATTGACCAAAGTTTGGTCCCTCTCACCTTGGCCAATCCTTGGTTCACTCCCCATGGGATGTCCCCTTCATAGCAGGCCACCAAACTTCTTGAGCCACTAGAAATCCTCCACTTCATCATTCCTTTATGTTTACATCTAAAAATGAAATAAATTGAACATCCCAACTTAGGGGTACTATAAATGAAGCGCTTAGGGTCTATCACCGCCTTATAAAATCTAGAAACTAAAATCACTCTCGATGACTGTCTATTTAAATAATGTAGCATTGTGGCATTGTGATTCCAATGCCCAAGCACTATGGTGATGATTTTTAGTTTTAAAGAAAGAAAACTAATCCTCCCCCCCCAGCAGTGATAATCGCCCAAGGGGGAGCAGGGGGAATAGTTATGAAGCTAAAAATTGCCCCAAAGGGGAAAACAATTGCCTAAAAATTGTTATAAAAAGAGGGGAACTGCCCCCTACTAGCGTCTTCTTCTTCTTTCCTCACTCTCCCTCTATCCCACCTACCCCATTCTTACTCCCAATTTCCTGCATTCAGTGTGCTTTCCACTGCTACACGATAGCATTCTCCTTATGCATAAGGCAAGATCGAAGCCTACTATCGTTAACTCCAGAGGCTTATCTTTGTTGATCCAAAATTATAGAATCTTAAAATCCGAAGAAGTCCTTCATTGAATTTGGTTTCAGTGTGAGAAGAAAAACTCTCCCTCCATCGAGGTTGGATCCAAAATAAGAGAGAAAAGTAATTTTTCACTAAAAAAAGTAAAAATCTAGCACTATAAAAATATTATGCTATAGAATTTTCATAAAAAGTATAAAATTTCTCAAGAATCTAGTTTAAAAAAATAGAGTTTTCTCTTTGTGGCATCACAATAACATGATCCAGCACTGAATCAATGAGCTCTTGGGAATGGAATTTTTGAAACTCCATCTCATAGAGCCAAGCCGCAAATAATCTGGCATCGTAGTATTAAACCCTCAGGTTGGTTTCTCATTTTTAGCATCACAACACTATATTTCAACATTATAGCCCTATGCTATCAGGTTTTTCCTCTTTAAAATAGCGTTGTAGCACTATTTTCCCAGTGCTGAAGAGCTACATCCTGAAATCTATTTCACTGTCAAACTTTGTCTTAGATCTGGGGTAAGGGAGAAAGGTGTTAATGCACTAAAAATCATAAAATCTAGCACTGTTAAGGCATTATGCTGTTGAAATTTTAAATTTATTCAAAACTATTAAGTCTTAGACATTAATGAAATAGAGCCATGACATTGTGATCCTAGTGCCAAGGCACTATGCTCTACAAAAAATTAAGCTTATGCGTGCATTCCATGATGCCAAGCTGCTGATGTACTAGCACCAAGGCATTACATTCTTTAGAAAAATTTAAACTGTAATACCCATCTAACAATGCCACGACACTGATATCTCAATGCCGAGACACTACGCTATCGAGAAAGGCACTGATCTCTCTAACAATAAGCTAAAATCACATTTATAGTGCCACAACATTGAGCTCTCAGGTTTTGATCTTATATCTTTCAGCTTAATGACGCTAATGTGCTGATTTGGCAGAGCCAAAGCATTGAGCACCTATTATTGTTTATTTTAAATAGAAAATTTTAATGTTAAATTCTTAAATCTCATAGTCCTATTTATAGACTATCCTTAGTGCCGTGACACTATCTTATCAGTGCCAAACAACTAACCTCTTGGTTTTTAAGATAAGGGCCAGTGCTACGACACTGAACATGTAGCACCGAGGTGCTGGTCAATGTACCAAAATAATCACCATGCTAGCCAAAAAGAGCATTTATTATTATTTATTATAATTAATTCTAAAGGTGGCATTGTGAAAAAGCAAGGTCGGACGTTGATTGAGCGTTGTGACGTTCCGGCATAACATCGTAATGCTAGTAAAAAAATTATTCTTTTCATTTAAAGTGCTTGTCCACCCATTAAATCCGTTGAATCAATCTTTGACTGGCACTGTGGTGCCGAATACAGCGTCAAGGCGTCGGTCAACTAGTTAGCCTGATTAAATTATTCCAATCTCATGCTATTTTAAGTATTGAAACGTCGACCCCTTAGATTTTTAAGGCATGAATTCCTACTTTATAATGCTGCAGTGCTAATTACTCAACACCAAGGCAGTATGTTAATAACGTCAAAGCGTTACTATGATAGAGCCTAGGCGATATATTTTTAGTGCCAAAGCGCTGCTCCCCCTCATAAACATAAATTAATATTTGTCATACGAATAGCCAAATAAAAATGGCATTCCAAATGGATGTAAGTCCAATCTATTCGTTCTCCATGTAAACATCATGCCACCAATCCAAATGGATGTAAGTCTAATCTACTTGTTTGCCATGCAAACATCTTATGAATCTATTAATTTACAATGCAAACAATCTACACCCTTCTGACATTCTAAAAGGATGAAAGTCTAATCTATTCGTTCGCCATGCAAACATCCTACTGACATTCCGAAGAGATGTAAGTCCAATCTATCTGTTTGTCATGCAAATGATCCTATAAACATGGCATTCCAAAGGGATGTAAGTCCAATCTATTAGTTTTCCATGCAAATGATCCTATAAACCTAACATTCCAAAGGAATGCAAGTCCAATTTATCTATCTGTCATACAAATGACCTTATAATTATGTCATTATAAAGGAATGTAAGCCCAATCTATATGTTCGCCATGCTAACTCTTCAAATAAATTGATTTTCCAATGGATGTAATCCTAGCCTTATGTTTGCTATGTGAACTTCCCTATAAATTATGACATTCCAATAGAATGTAAATCTAATTTCTATGTTTGTCATGTGAACTCCTGAAATAAACTGGCTTATCAATGGATATAAGCCCAATCTTATGTTCTCCATGTAAACTTCCCTACAAATTGTGGCCTTTCAAAAGGATGTAAGCCTAATCTATATGTTCATCATGTGAACCTATTGTGGTGTATTAATTTGGAGTCATTGTGGACACTACACAAATTTTAGTGGATACTTATTGAAGTGATCGGGTACAAAGATATGATATACCATCTCAAAAGATGGAAACATCACCCTACAATGGACCTAAGCACCCAATAAGGACTCTTAAGGCAGATGGGTCTTCACATATACTAGAGATCTTTCCCCTACTTTATATGGAGAAGTGAAGTAGGATTTATTTTATGTTGGGCTCTTTAGTTCCCTATGAAAGTAAGCTTTCATAGTTAATTACATCATAGAAAATTAAGATTTCCTAAGAATACTCTAGCTTAAAGTAGTCAATCAATATCTCCAAAGACTTCAAAGGTAGACTATCAAAAGATTGAGTATTTTTGGAAAATCACATGGGAATGTTCAAGCAGAAAGACTTATTTTAGATGCCAAAGGATGATAAGTAGGGGACACTCATAATACTAGAAAGCCTAGTGAGCACTCCAATCTATCCTATGGTGAGGCATTATATATTTGAAAGAGAAGATTTATTTTAACTCGAGTTAAAATTTTATTAGAATGCTTGGGCTTATAATATATCATCACAAGATTGTGAAAATATCTAAGAGGTAAGGATTTATGCTCATAGCCCGAAGAAAATAAGCAACCTTGGATCCTAAATCTAAGATGTTTTAGCACAAGCCAAAAGCACAACCTAAATCTAAATGAAAAATGGGACATCATGGATAACCTACACAAGAGTGGGTAAACCTATCCAAACTCTACTAGACTAACAACCGCCTAGAGTGGCTGCCAGCTAACACCTCCAATGCTTTAAAACTATGTAGGCCGATCTCATTTTAGTGCAATGTAGCTAAGCTATTATTTAATTAGGAAGGAGACTAGAGTTCTAAACTCACTCCCTAAGAGACTAGATCATGACTGACATGAGTATATAACTTAGATAAAATGTGAAATCTTACAATTTTTTTATATCACTTTGACACATTCATTTGGACAAAGGTTTCGGATAATTATGCCTAAATGCATGATGAAATATAGTTATTGGCTAAATCAACGAAATGAGGTGTTCTCTACTATAAGGGATGCCCTCATAAGTAAAGTATTCCCCTATCATGTAAGAGTGGAGATCCTCTATATTCAAGAATGAAATAAGATGATATGCATGATATTAGAATATATATCATTCAACTAAATGGTTGCTAAATCTTTTAATTATCTTAATTATGACTTAAGATTTAAAATAAAGTTGAGAGTTATTTCAAAATTTAATTATGAGTTATTAATGAGGGTAGAAAAATTAATTTTATCCTAAAGAGCCTACCGCATTCAGGTCACACATTCAATCATAAAGCTTTAAGAAACCTATGAAGAAGATGCAATTTTTATTACGCAATTTAAACATAATAATCAAACATGTATAGATTATCGTGAAAAAAATAAAAGGTCAATGTAGCCAAGTATTGCCGTACACCTCGAAAAATAGAAAGATTAGGTAGCTGAGCTCTACCATTATACAACCTAGATTACAATAAAATTTGACAATTATAATTAAAATAAAAATACTATGAGGGTCTTCATGTTCATGTTAGTTCTTATTTTTGATTTGATTTTGCTGCAAGGCTTCACAGGGCCTCCCATGAATTTTCCTTCTAGTCACTACTCATCTTAAACCCCATAGCACTAATCTTAATTCCTATTTCAAAACTATATGTTTATGGAAAAGTAAAATCTAACTACACATGCAAGACAAATGTTAGCTAAACATACATACATTCCAACCAGTTATATTATATAAATTTGGACTTAGCACCCTGCACATGGGCAACCAATGTCACCAATTCTAATGTTGATTATGCAAAGGGGCATAAGCAACCTACAAGTAAAAGCATTTATATTTATTATTACAACAGCCCATTTATCACAACCCCTTACAGAAAATAATATTAGGCTAATAACGGCCTAACATCTAGTCTACACATAATAAATTTAACATTCAATCTAAAATATTACATCACAAAATAAAACACAACATACAATGTCCTAACATAGACCTAGAAGTGGTGACTTAGTATTCTAATGTGTGTAGTAAGGCTTAGTGTGGTATGTCTTAGCTAGGCTTTTGAATTATAATTGCCTAAAGTTTAGAATTATTTAAGTTAAATATTTGGGGAGGTTTCACTTTAAGTTATGAAAGAGTTGATGAATTTTAATTTGTACTTTCTTTTGTTTCAATCAATACTTATTTAACATCTAATTACTATAAAGAGAGGAAAGAGGCTGTTTCAATCAATACTTACTTAACATCTAATTATTATAAAGAGAGGAAAGAGGCATGACCTCTTTCATCCCTACCCTAAGTTATTTCTCTAAAGATATGTTATTATAATTTTGGTTTTTTTAGTGAATGATTTATTAAGGATTCAATTAATCCTAAGTTTGGGTTAATCTTAACGAATCACATTCAAACATGAAAGACATCTTAAGATTAATGAAATTGAATTACTATCATATGGATAATACTACCTCATTTTTTCATCATCAATATTATACACATGATTTTAAATTTAACATACCTATATATGAAATGTATTTTAGGCACACTTAAATGATTTTGAATGTATATATTTTTGGTAGAAAATAGGAATTTCATTTCTTAACTAAGTATACACACACATGTATTAAAGATTTAAGCAAGTGCGTGCCATTATCTAAACCAGAGAAGTGAGATAATCTAAAACTTAATTGGGGCTACTTAAAGCCTCGTATTCCCAAGATGTCCAGACTATATACTTATTATCATAAATATATATGAATGTATGCATAACCCTGAGAATAAAAATCATGCAAAAATTTGTATGCTAACAAATTTATTTATTCATGCTAAGTAAAGCTTTATCCAAATTCTAATGTATGTAAACATGTGGATGAAATTAAGTGAGTACCTACTATTGTTAACCAGGGAAGTGAGGTAAATCAAAGACTTTCTTATGATTACTTAAAGCCTCGTATTTCTGGGATGTCCAGACTATATGCTTACTAACATTCAAATACATGTAGATATACACATGTATCATGAAAATAAAATAATGCTTCAACATGTTTAAGCTATAAACAAATGTAAATCATATAGAATATTTCTAGCCATTCCCCTTTATTAAATTGGGTCAGGTAGGGTTAAGTGAGTCAACTAGCTAAATTGACTCATTTGGTTTCAATTAGATGTTTAAATATGATCATTAATTATTTTAGGAGTGATTATAGATATGGGTTTGATTTGATTAGGTTGGGCCAAACTAAAGTAATTGGTCATGAAGAATGTTCAAACTTGTGATTAGAGTGATTTTGAAGCCTTTGGTTGGTTTAATTTAGTTTGGGTCAAATGGGATTTGATTTTTGGTCTTACGTGATTCAATTGGATCAACTCAAGCTAAGTAAGTCAATTGATCAAATTGAATCAACATGCTTTGTAATTTAACTAGCCAAAGTTTTGTAATATATTATTTGAGCTTAATTAATGCTTAAACTTTGTAATTTAACAGACCAAAGTTCTGTAATAGAATATTCTTAGCCAACATCAACTTCTTAGCCAACATAATTTATTAATGCTTCAACTTTGAAATTTTTTGGAATTTATTAATGATAATAGCCGCATATTTAATAGGATTAATCCAACACATGCAACTTATATATAATTAAATTCAATTGAATTTTTTTATTTAAAAGCATGAATGTATGATATCAAATGATATACAAATTTACAATGATTAAAAAAGAATAATTAAACATTGCCAAAATGATACATTCAATCAAATTAATTCCTAAGGACAATCAAGTTGAATAAAATTATTGAAGTCTAACCAAAGTTGTTATGGAATTTAATTTTGGACTTGAATTATTAGACTTGAAGAAGAGAAAGAATATTTGTTATTTTAACCCCATCCTATATTAGTGACTTAATGTGTTTAAGGAAAAATAATTTAGTAAATTTTATGGATTAATTAAGTTTGACTCATTAAGAATTCATTTAATTTCCCTTTCCTACGCTTCTTCAATTCAATCAATCATTTAATTATGAGCCTCCAATGATATGTGAATGGGAAATTAAAATTACAATGCACTTAGGGGTTGTTTGGGATCAATTTTATTTTTTGTTTTTTGTTTTTTATTTTTATGTTGTTTTTGAAAACATGTTTGTTTAGAGTATTTTTTATGTAGTTTTATTTTTTACTTTCAAAAATAAATAAAAAAAATTATTTTTAAAAACACTCAAAATATCTTTTAGTGTTTTTTTAAAAACAACAAGTATAATCAAACAAGTTTTATTTTTAACAAAACATAAATAAAATAAAATAAAAATAAAAGTGATCCCAAATGGTCCCTTAGGGATCTAATGTAATGAGACTCATAATTAAATATTAATTAAATTAAAGAAGGATCTAATTAAGTACTTATATAATTTTTTCACACCCATGAGTTAATCATATGTTCATTAAGGGTCTTTAAGTTATTAAACACATAAAAAGGAACCCATAAACTTAATTTAGATTGTCTAATCTAATTATCATCTAAATTTGATTTAATTTCAGCATTAATTGCTTAATTAATCCTTAATTAATCCATAAGTTAATTAACCCTCTTAAATGAAATGGATTTAAGGAAATAATTAGGAAAGATGTCCAAGCCATTCCCCTTCGTCATTCCACTGTTAGTAATGTTTAATTAAATTTTATTAATTAAATTTTAATAATTTGGCATTTTTAATAATTATTAAATTACTTAATGAGCGTAATTAAGATTTGAATTTCAAATTCTCCTAATTACCTAGCCAATAAATCTCAAGAAAATTTTGAGAGGCATAGGGCATCCCAAGGGATCAACACATCATATTTGAGACTCTTTAACCAAGTAATTAAAGATTAATTAAGATAATTAGGAAAACATTCAAAATCTAATTAAGCACTGTTCACTATTCAAACATTATAGATTTTATTTCTATTTATTTATCCTCTATTTACCCTTTCCAAAATGGGTTTACTCATATTTTTAAAATTTTTCTACAATTCATTATGAATTTTTAAAGTTTTAACTAATTAATCGCATTTTTAAGCTTAATTAATCCCTAATCCCGACGGCGCCACACAGGAGCTGACGGGGCGATGCTTTCCACATTTATGGCTGAGAAATTAGCCCGAAGATCGTGGCTCGCTCAAAAATCGACTCGAATTTCGACTCGAATCGAGATCGAGTCGAAGCAAACGAGCCGACTTTCGAGCCAAAAATTTGGTTCGAAATTATTTCGACTCGAGGTCGATCCACACATGTGGCTCGAGTCACGACTCTCGATTGGCTCGAAATGATTGGGTCGTCGGGCCGAGCCCATTTGCAAAACCCGATTATACTTGCAGTCTGATTGATTATCGGGATCGTTGAATCAACGGGTAAGATGAATTTCCTTTATCTAATATGTCGGCCTCGGCTCGAGTCCTCGACAAACAAAAGTAGACATCTCGATCGACTCTCGACTCTTCGCCCTTCTTCTTTCTATTCTTCTCGTCTTCTCGGTTCTCACGCCGTGCGGCTAATTTTGAAAGCGGTGTCGCTTCATGATCTCGTCGATCAGCGACTTTGATTTCGATCTCTATTGGTTGAGGTGTTTCTTTGTCACTATCATCTTTGTTCGATGTTGCTTGTTCGATCTCTACGTGCTCGATTTGCTTCTTTGCTCTAGAATTATGTAAGTATACAATGAACTACCTACTTGTTACATTTCCTGATTCTGTAAGTGTTTCATGCTATGACTATGAGCCTATTAGATGTCGATTCTTTCAATTATTTCCATTATTCCATACTCGAGCTCTTCTAAACTTTGGAGGTTTCGGTTCTTCAATTATTTGAGTTCAGAGATTTCGTTAAGTTGCTTTTATTATATTTTGTTAAACCTATGAGATGGCGATTTGATGTGCTACATGTGCAGTGAGAAATTGTCGGTTATATTTATATATTTTACCTGCATGTTAGCGGTTAGCCTTCTGGGTTCTGATTTCTGAACGTTCTACACTTCTACAGTTCTAATGTGCAGTGAGAAATTGTTTTAATAAAACAAGTTATATGGTTTCTTGGTTATTTTATACAAGGTGATGGATACGATGACTCTGAATGTTCTACATAATTACATAGTGATGCTTCTCTCTCTGAAGAATACTCATATAGTTAAGTGTTCGTTGCTCTTGCAGCTTTCTCATTGTGATTTGGTTATTATTATTTTTTTGTTGATTTGGAGAAGCAACTACTTAGAGAGATGTTGAAGTGTAGTAGCTCTGATATCATTGTTGATATAGCTCTCAAAATACCACTAGTCAAAGCACAAATCTTGATGTCGAAAGTGATATGATTTTGAGTCAAAATCGATCGAGATCAAGTACTTAAAATATCATTGAATTCTTTGGGACATCAATTAAATCCCAAAACAGCTCTTAAATATGGAGTGTTTATAATTAGTCTGAGCATCTCGGCGGATCTAACGAGCCTAAGATCTCATAATTGACTTCATTTGGGCATCCAAATGCTCAAAATATATCAAATAATTGAAGGAATCATCCAGTCCGATCGAGTGGTATGGGCTTTACATGAATTTACAAGAATGCCCCTCCTCCCATCTATAAATAGGCCTTCATTTCTCACATGAGTGAGGGCCAAGAAAAGAAGAAGAGGAGGGCCAAGAAAAGAAGAAGAGGAGGGCCAAGAAAAGAAGGAGAGGAGTTGAAACAAGTAAAGAAGAGGAGGTGCTCGAGCAAGGAAGAAGAGGAAGAGTCCAAGCAAGAAAGAAGAGGAGGAAACCAAGCAAGGAAGAAAAGGAAGAGTCTGAGCGAGGAAGAAAAGGAAAAGCCCAAGTGAGGAGGAGGAGAGAGCTCTAAAGATCCTCCAAGCACGATCGCACTCCATTTCGTGACCATCAATACCGCCACCTCGTCACATGTACCCGCATCTCCACCATCGGTAACAATTTCAACTGATCATTGTTATCTGTTATTCCTCTCTCATGCAATTCGTAATCCGTTATCGGAAGACTTTGTACTTTGAACAGATACATAGGAAGCTTTTTTGGGTTAGGCCGTGGTTTTCCCTCTTTTGATTTTCCACGTTAAAATTGAGTATCTCTTGTTCTCTTTAATTACATGTGTGTGTGCTGGACTTCACAACAAGGCTAAGGAGTAAACTTTCACTCTACCGCGACTGATTTTCTAGCACGCAACAATTGTATTAGACTATTGCCATGTATACGTGGCAACAAGATAATTTTATCTTACATGTTGATAGCACTGCAGATTGATGGTTGAATATTCCCTGAAACATTGTTCAGGTTCATGTTCTAATTTATATTTATTTTGCCATTTTGCTTGATCTTTTAAGGGTTAGTTTAGGTCTATTTGATTTGTTTAGTCTGTTTGAATCTTTTTTATAAAAAAAAAATCACATGAAAATGAAAAGAAAACATTCTTTCACAAAAATCTATTTCTCACTAATTTTTTTCTTATCTGTTTAAACACATCTTTCCATTCTATTTCTCACAGGTTTTCATTTTGGGTTTTAGTTATGAACCCGTGGACCCGTGGTCGACCTAAAGTTGGGTTATCATGAAGAATTTTTAACTTTCTAATTTTGGACAATGATGAGAAAAGATTATATTAGTAATTTGGGCTAACTCAATTATTTTTGCTTCATTATTGGTGGCTCTCAAGCCTCTCATTGGATGGTCAGGCAACCAAGAGCCTTTATTCTGAGTCTTTTATATTAAGAGGTTGTTTGGTTGCCTGTATTTGGAATACTGATGTAAAGGAATCTGATGTAAAGAATTGATGTAAAGGATTACTGATTGTTTGGTTGAGAGTTTTACAAATTCATGACTTTGCTTTTTTTGTTTGGATGAAAAAATGTAATGTAAAATATCGAAGGTTTTTGACCGGCGAGGGGAAGCGGCGTGGTGGCCGGCGAGAGGTGGTGGCGTCGTGGTGGGTGGAGGCGTGGCCAGCATGACAGTAGCAGCGGCATGTGGCGAGACCAGCCATTGGGGGGGGCGGTAATGAAGCGGGGCCATGGCGCATATCATCATCACATTGACTGTATTTGGAATTCGCCCAAATCGGGTGAATTCTAAATATACGAAAATTAGACTTTCTGGTGTATTTGAAATACATTACATTACACTTAAATTTTACTTGCAACCAAATACTTGAAATGTTTTAAAATGTGCATTTGGAAATACATGATGTTTCTGATTTGTGAGGTTTTGTAACTTTTGTTAGAGATTTGTTTCTCTATCTTCAGGGCTCTAATGGATGGCTTTGGCAACCTGGAGGTTGGAGCATACAATTATTGAAGTGAAGTATACAAATTATAAATTTATACTAATTGCTAATGCTTGAAGATGGATATTATTTTCTCTGACTCTGAGTCCCACAAATAAAAGATAATTTAATATTTTTGTTTTTTTATTTATTTTAAATGTTATGTCAATTACATCATTTTATAGACTTTTTTATTATTGTTAGGTGGTCAAATATGAAATATTGAATGTATAACATTAATTCGTACAAAATTTGTATTTATAAGAACTATTTAGTTGTAATGTGTAATTATAATTTGTTATTAAAAATTTTATTTTTCAAGTCGACTGTGTAGCTTGTAGTTATTGTATGTTTATATTATATTATTTACATATTCAAAAAATTTATGAACCCTAAATTGAAATTGATTTTTGAGCCAATCGAGCTAGCTCGTTTGGATTTTGAGCCGGCTCGTTTCAATTTCGAGTCGGATTGGAATCGATTCGACTCAGCTCGAAATCGAAATCCTCGAGCCACGACTCGAGTTCGAGCCAAATTTTTATTTCGAGCAGACTATAGTTTGGCTCAAAATCGGATCGTACACACCCTTATCCACGTTGCGTCATAAGATAGGCCAGTTAAATCATTCAATGTAGCGTGCTGAGTCAGCGGCGGTGGACGCGCTTTCGTCCCGGCCATCCCATCTTGGATCGGATGGTGGTGATTAATCTCGTGGATATTACTCGATTAAATTGAGATTTCTAACAGATTAAATCATGATTATCTGTTCTAATTACATGAAATCGACGACGGATGATCCTTCGTCCCCCGAGTGCCGGATGACATACACCGTCCACCTTCCACCATTAAATTTGAGCTCGCTAGAGCTCGTGAGGCATTAGGATCGACTCCAAAATATTTGGGGAAGAGATCTAAGGAGATCCTACAGTAGAAATTGCATGAAATTGCAAAACTCTTCATAAAAGACCAACTCATATTGGATTTTCTATCTTTTGCGAGAATTTCTCTCACCGGAGCTCAAGACCAGTGGTCCAACAACTGAGGTAGCTTCAACTTGAAGAGACGAAGCCCTATTGAGAAGCTCGTGAGTTGCCTCCTCGTCGGTAGCTCTGTGGACCAAACGCTGCCACAATAGTCGCTGGAGTTGGTCTAGGAGTGGTCTTTGGTGCTTAAATCAATCGGGAAGTGATTTTTTCTAACTCACAAGAGCTTGGGGAAGGTATGGGAGAAGTTAATTGAAGTTTGGTGATATTTTTATGGGGTTAGACGGATATAGAGCTCAGTTTCGCTCGAGTTTGGTCTCGTCGGTGATAAGGAGCACGAGAGGGTTTTGGGAAGCTCTAGGGATGCTCACAAACTCTTTAGGATGCTCTCTCTATGGTTTGAATTGGATGGGGAGGAGTATACCCTCCTCCCCAATTGACCCGATCGCTAGGATCAATTGGCTTTTGGCAGTCGCCCGGCCGACATAGGCCTGTGGTGGGTTGAGGTGGAGGGCCTTGAGTGGTTGAAGGCTTAGAATGGGCTGAGGTGGTGTGTACCTCCTCCCCCAAGTGTGCCAATGGGAAGCCATGGGTTAGCTCATCCTCTCTTGACCCATGGTTGAACCTAATCAGCTCTATGTTAGGTGGGTTAGTGGTATATGTGTCCAAATTGGGCTAAAGGTGGCTTCTAATAGTGATGGGTAGGTATGATAATCCAAATGAGGATTTTATCTTATTTGGAAGGGTTTGTTTGATGAGTTTTGGATTAATTGGGGTCCAACATGGGTTGGATTCATTTGGGCTGACCCATGGTGACACCGAGGATGGATCATGCCAAGTTTAGTTGGGTTTAAGCTTAGTTTGAATGTGTTTGACTCAATTTGACCTATGTAGGTCAAATTAGATTCATTTGGGTTAGGTTGAACAATTGATCAAATTGGGTAAAATTGATGATTTGGTTAAGTTCAAATGATCATTTGGGATATTTTGGTTTAATTATTTTGATTTAATTTCAAGTGGATTTGGTTTTGACTCATATGAGTTCATATGGGTCAAATGGGCTAAGTTGACCAATTTGATCAAATTGGCCAAATTGGCTTGGGTGGAGGCTTGATTTAGGTTCAAATGTTGATTTGAGAATGATTGTAGGTGTTTATTTGAATTGATTTAAATTTGAGAATGATTTAGCTCAATTTCACCCTTTAGGTCAATTTGGGCTAAATGAGTCATTGGATTGGTTTGATCAAATCGAGTTCAATTGAAGGTTGGATCATGTTCATTAATCAATTTATGATTGATTAGAGATATTGGTTTCAGTCAATTGGGTTTAGGATTTGATTTGACCCAATTTGACCCTTTAGGTCAAATTGGGTCAACTTAGGTTAAGAGTCCAAGTTGGCTTGGTTTGGTTCAATTGGTGGTTGAGTTATATTCAATGATCAATTTATAGTTGATGGGAGTTAATGGTTTCACTCAATTGAGTTTAGGATGAAGTTTGATTCAATTTGGTTCATGTAGGCTAATTGAGTCAACTTGGGTCAAGTGATCAAATTAGCTTGGTTGACCTACTTGATTGCTATTGGACAATCAAGAGTGATAAAAAATCATTGTAAAAGGATTAGATGGGTTGATTCAATCCAATTTGGGTTGTATTGAGGTATTGATCAAATTGATCATTTAGGTCACTTTGGGTCAAGTGAACCAAACGGGTTAATTGAGTTGAGTTTGATGATTGATTTGGGATTGATTGATGATTTTGATTACAATTAATTTGGCTCTAATTGAATTTTAGCTCATTTAGACCCTTTGGGTCAAATGGGCCAACTTGGGTTGATTGAATTGATTTTGCTCTATTAGTTTGATTGTCGATATTGGAAGGGTTTGAAATGGAGTATTAAATGGTTGGAGTGCTTTGGTGAAAAGCAATTGGATTTGGTTTCAATTGAAAAGGCTTGAATCAAGGATGATGGTGGAATTGGTTAGCTTAATGGTTATGTTAATTTGTCTTGGAGCTTGGATTTGAATCAAAATTCAATTAAGGTTGATTGTGTTAGCTTAAGGTTGGTTTTTGATGAGTGTATAAGCATGGGTCATGGTTTAAGCCATAGGATAGGTAAGACCTATTTACCCTATAGTATGACCAAAGCTCAAGGTATGCCTTTTTAAGTCTTTAGACTTAGGTTTAGTGTTCCCTTAATCACTAGAAGTGTCCTATAACTAGGAAATTCTTAGTGTCTAAAAGATTCCTAAGTCTAGGATAGGAAGGATGAATCCTCACTCCAAAAGTGAGGTCAACACCTGTACATTCATATTGGCATTTTAAATTGATGTAAGTTCAATCTGCCCGTTTATCATGCAAACACAATCTACATATGGCAATCCAAAGAGATGTAAGTCTAACCTTTGTACCATGTGAACATCCTATAAAATTAACATTCTAAGGGATGTAAGTCCAATCTGTCCATTAGCCATGAGAACATTCCTAGTTGGTATTTCCCAAGGAATGTAAGTCCAATCCACTTATTCGCTATGTGAACACCCTATATTATGGATTTTTTAATGGATGCAAGCCTAGTCCTTCGTTTACCATGGAAATATAACTTAAACATAACAGATATAATATTTTAAAGGGAAGTAAGTCTAACTCATATGTTTGCCATGCGACACCTTAATGGCATTCAAATAGATGTAAGCCCTGCATTTGTCTGCAATAAGTTATTGGATAAACGTATCAATTTAATTTTCCTTTAATTCATTGAACAATCCCTACTTTAAACCTTTAGTCTACTTAGGATATTTGAGATGAGGCAACCCCATGGCTACTAATCGAACTCCCTAGACATTACGGCCAACCCTTTGATGTTGGTAGACTAGAATAATATAGTCCGAGGATGACATAACCATTAGATCTTGATCATGATTATTATCCTATTCCCTTAGACGATCATCTATGCCATACTATACACATCACTATAAACTGATTTATATTAGAGAGATATGTTTATTTCCATCTTTAATCAAGAGTTATCTCTTACTACGGTAAGAGGGAAAATAACTATGAATGCTTGTGTACATAGGAAGTAGAACCCAGATCTAAATAAACCTTAACATAATGTTAAAGCAAAATTTGGTTGAATATATATCAATCTATCTCATAAAATACATACTCCTACCCATCCCAATAAAGATGGCAGAGAGCTTCCAAAAAAATATTTTTTTCTGAGCGATCACCTTGCCATATCCGGCCAGCCCTTCTAGCCGGTCGGCTGCCATGGCCTAAACCATCCAATTTGGTTGGTTCACATAGGGAGGAGGTATACACCTTCTCCCCCATTCGAACTCAACAGACACCTTCATTAGAGTATCATCCCAAGTCACAAAGCTTTCCTAGAGCTCCTCATGCACACAACCACAGGTGAGACCAAGCCTTACTACAACCCAAGCACCCTCTCCATCCAACCTCACTCAAACTCCACAAAAGCCCAAATTAAATCTCTCCACAGCTTCCCCTCACTTCAGTAAATCAAAATGAATTGAGAAGCACTCGATTCGAGCCCTGAAAATCACTCATAGACTAACTCTAGTGAGCTTTGCAGTGGTGTTTAGTCCAAAGGATGATTGGCGCGGAGGCAACTCAAAACTTCTTCAACAGAGTTTTGCCTTTCAAGACAAAGCTCCCTCATTCATTGGGTCATCGGTCTATAGCTCCGGTGAGGTAAATTTTGCCAAATCGTAGAAAATCTCCTAGGCGTTGGTCTTTTGTGAAGGATTTTTTCATGTGGTGTCAATCAAACCGTAGGATCCCTATAGGACTCCCCTTGATCGACTTAGAATCAATTTTTCATTTAAATGAGCTCCAACGAGCTCAGATTGGGTGGTGAAATGCAGTCGATGTCTATCTTTCGCTAGGAGTTGACAACGGATCATCCGTCGTTCATTCTGCGTGATTAGAATGGACGGTCGTGATTAAATACATTAAATTTTCTCAATTTAATTATTTAATTCACCAAGTTAATCTTAGTCATTTGATCTGCTGCCACTTAGTCAACAGCCATACAGAATGATTTTAAGTAGCCAATTTTGCAACGTCATGTGGAAACCAATGTCGCGCCAGTGCCGGCGTGACATCGACTATGTAAATGAATTAATTAGGATTTAAAATATATTTTAATTAGCTAGAATTTTAAAAAATTATAACTAATTATAAAAAAATCTAAAATACAACTCATTTTGGAAAGCTTAAATAGAGGAGAACCTAGAAAAAATAAAAGCTTTAATTTTTATTAAGTGAATAATGATTAATTAGGATTTGATGTTTTACTTAATTAAACTAATTAAATTTTAATTATATGATTAATTTAGAAAATATTGATTTTAAAACCTTAATTAACCATTTTATTCATTTAAAATCAAGAAAATTATAAAATTAATTATGAAAACTTAATTAAGCATTAAAATCATAAAGGTGACTAGAGAAATTAATTAGGACCCTTGGTTCTAATTATTTCCCAAAATCACCCTAAAGGGCATTTACTTGAATAATTAAATCATTAATCAACCTAGAATTTAAGAAAATCATAATAATTAGGGTATGCCACTAAAAATTTTAATGAAGCTGTCTTTATGCTCATTTAGCAAAGAGATTTGCAATGAAATCAAAATTCTCAATTTGTTCAGGATGTTTTGAGTGTAATTGATAATTTTAGAATGTTATCTTTTATTTAATTAACCCTTAATTATAAATCTAATTGCATTAGAACTTTTAAAACCTATTTACTTTATGCTTATGCATTTCCAGTAAATTTTTCATAATTTTTGGGCTTATATTAAAGGCTTAATTAGATTCATGGGCCTCTTTGGGCTTAATTTGATTAAACATTTAATTAGCCTTAATTTAAATCATTCTTAAACAACTTAATGAACAAAAATGGGAAAATGCATAATTTTAATTATTTTATCTTCTCTTTAGGATCAAGTAATTCAAATCCCAAAATTAATCCTTAATGATTCAATTAGGCTTAAGAGTGTTTATTTAATGTGAATTTCCTTAGGAATTAATGAAGCCAAATAAAATATTTAGTAATGTTTAATTTCTTCACTTCAATTGTTCATAAATTTGTATTCAATTTGTTTCATGCACTCATATTTTAAATTCAAAATTGAAAGGTTGCATTTGATTGTGTGGTTTTAAATTAGATAGTGCGGTTATTATCATTAATAAATCTAAAATTACTTTCCTGACAAATAAAAAGTTATCTACTAATCTAAATCTAAACTAACATGATTCATTAAAAGGTAAATTCAATTTGTATGTGTATAAATCATAATTTGAAATATATATAGCTTGGAAACCCGAGGTCTCAGGGCTTTTGGTCCAAAGGAGGTTTTGATACATCGTACCTTTGGTATAACACAACAAGCCCAAAAATTTCATTATTTAGTTCTCATGTCCATATATATATATATATATATATATATATATATATATATATATATATCTCTCTCTCTCTCTCTCTCTCTCTCTCTCTCTCTCTCTCTTTAATTACCTCACTTCCCTAGTTCAATAATGACACATATTTGTATAAATTTGATATGTTGGTGTATATGTATATGAATAAGGTATAACTAAATTCTTCTACAAAATCCACTCATCAAATTTTATATGTCAATTAATGTGTATAAATATAATCATGCATCAAGTGTGAGGTAACTGAAATATGATACATATTTATTAAATCTAATTATCTAGTTAAGCATATTTACTTAATTGAATGAGTATTGAAGAGTGATGACCCACAGTCAAAAGAGTATTATTGAATTAATCATAGTTTGATTTCATTAATTCTAAGATGCCTCTTCATATTTGAATAAAAATCTCTTAAGTCAAATCTAAACATATGATATAATAAAATTAAGAGAATTAAAAAATTATAAAAATTTATCTCCAAGAATTAACTTAAGGATAGGGACTAAAGAGGACTTATTTCTTCTTCTTCTCTTTATAACCCTAAGTTAAAATAGAAATCAAAATGAAATCAAAAGTTAAGTCAAAAAATTATTTCAAACCATTAATCATATAAAGTGTAATCATCCTTAATAAGGAAATTAAAATGTTCATCATTAGGTAAATCAAATATTAAAGATTAATCATGACATACCACACCAAAACCTAACACACATTAGGATACTAAGTCACTAATCCTCATGTTAAGTTAGGCCGGTGTTTTATTGTATATTGATGTTTTATTTTATGATGTAATATTTTGGATTGGGTGTTAGGGTTGATTGTGTGTAGTCTAAATGTTAGGCAAATATTAGATTAATTATGTTTTCTGCAAAAGATTGTGCTTAAGGAACTGCTGTAATAAAAATTACAAATACTTCTTGCTTACAGGTGTTGCTTAAGTCCATAAGCATAATCCATTATGACATATGGGTTTGATGATCCAAGGCAGGGTGCTAAATCCAAATGTATGAAATATAATTACTTATTATGAATGTATATTAATCTAACTTATGTTTTATATGTGTAGTTAGATTTACTTTTTTATAAATATAATTTTTATAATAGGATTATGATTAGAGCTAAGAGGTTTAGAATGAGCAGTGGTTAGAAGGCTTAGACCTACGAGGTCTTGTGATACCTAAAGTACTCATATTCATGAAACAATGTAAAAAATTAAGAATTGAAGACCCCCATAGATTTATTTTCATTTATAATTTAATTGTAATTTTGGTTATATAAAGTTAGAGCTTGACTACCTAATTTTTTTTCTCTTCTGCGGTGTACGACAGTACCCGTCCATATCAATCTTTTTTTATTCTCTTAATTGATAATATTTAATTATTTCATTTACATTGATTGTACAATAGAAATGGCATACTTTTTATATGTTTCTTAAAATTTGATTGTTTGCTATGTAGCCTGGATGTGGTAGGCTATCTATGAAACTTAATTTTTTTTATCCCAATTTATCAACTCTAATTAAATTTCAGACAACTCATAACCTCACCATAAAACCTAGGTATTTTAATCAAGAAATAAAAAATATCAATCTCTTAGCTGTATGGTTGTATATTTCAATATCATGCATGCATAATATCTCACTCTTGAAAAATAAAGGATCTCTACTCTTACAAGATAAGGGACAAAGCTTGACCCATGAGGTTAGTCATTTATAATAGAGAACACTCCTTCTCATTGATTTAGCCCATGATCTAATTTTATCATGCAGTTAGGCATAAGCTCTCTCAAGTCTAAGTCCAAAATAATGAGTCAAAAAATAAAATAAAATATGTAAATTCTATTGCATTAGTTTAAGTCATGATTTGTACACCAATCATGATCTAGTCATTTAGGAAGCAAGTTTAGGACTCTAGATTCTTTCTTAATAAATAATTGCCTAACTATCATGCATTTACACAAGACCAACTCACATGATTTTAAATTATATGAGGTATTAGCTGACAGCCACTCTAGGCAGTTGTAAGTCTATAAGAGTCAGGATTGGTTCATTCTCTCTAGTGGATGTGAATCATTATATCCCACTTCCCTTTGGTAGATTTAGGTCAAGCTCTTAGCTTATGCTAAAACACTTTAGATATAGATTCAGATGCTACTTATTTCTCCTTTGTTACGAGTATTAGGCATTTTTAAATATTGTGTTGTTGGCATTGAAATCCTAATATTTTAATAAATATCAACTCAAATAAGAATAAATTTTACTTTCAAAGATATAAAATCTCACTATAAGATAGATTGAAGCATACACTAGACTTTCTAGTACCATGAGCATTTTCTACTCATCTTTCTCTAAAATCTAATAAGAACTCTCTCGATTTGAACTTGTTCACTTGATTTTCCAATAACTATCAATCTTTTGATATAAAATATTAAAATATTTGAAAAATATTAGTTGACTACTTTAATTGAAAGTAATCATAGAAAATTCTTATTTCCTAGGATGTAATTAACTATGGAGGTCTACCTCCATAGGGAACTAAAGAATTCAACATAAAATAAACCCTTCTTTACTTCATCCATTAAAGTAGGGGGAAGATCTCAAGTATATATATACTCATCTACCTTATGAGTCTTTTTTAGATGATTGAGTCCATTATAGGGAGATATTTTTATCTTTCAAGATAATACATCAATCTTTAAATGTTGCACTAGATCATTTCAATAAGTATCACATAAGATCTATGTGGTGTCTCTATGAATACTCAAAATAAAAACACCACAGTAGCAAGCTAGCACTGAAGATAAGTTATTTGGCATAGTTAGTTTGATGAAGATGTACTCATGTACTAGTGGGTTTAATTTGTAAATTAAAGAAGTTAGATATTGAACCTAGATCTTCAAGGTGAAAGGCATATTGAAGGTGCTTTAGAGTAGTGTTGATGGCATGGGAGTTGTTCTTATAAGTAGAAGATCGTCTACATAGATAAGGAGGTAGAGAGTGATTATATTCTAGTGTTAGACAAAGACAGATGGATCTGGCATGGTAGGAGAGAAACTCATTTGCAGAAGATGATTAGTAAGTGTTGCAAACCACTAATAATGAGCTTGACAAATGCTGTAAATTGCCTTCATGAGGAGGCAAACATGATGAGGATGTTGTGAATCAATAAAGCTAGGAGGCTGCTTTATATAGACTTTTTTCAATGAGTGAAATGCATTTGACAAATTTGAAATATAAATTGTAAATTTGCGTTAAAATGTTTTAGTTAATGTCATGCCAGCGGCCAGTAGATTGTAGTCTTGGGATGGAGGTACAAGTTCCCAAGTCCCTTGTGTCTGTAGTATCTGAAATTTAGCTGACATTATATACTACTAGTGAGACTCACGAGTTGCTACTATAAATTTGGTGGGATCAGAGGATTGTGTAGTATGGAGGAGGTTATAAATGATTTTGGGTTTTATAATTCCAGACTTAGAACAAGTTTTCATGGGTGTATATTGGTGGAGTGTTGAGGAGGGGAAGGTGATGTTGGAGATTGGTTTGGGTGGTGGTGGAGGAGAGGATTGTAGAGGCTATTTTGGGATGTGTTTGGAGGTGGTGGTTTGGCAAGAAGCTAAAACTAGGACAATGGTGAGAAGTGGTGGATGGGTGAGAAAATGGACCAATAATTTTGTATGGAAAGAGATCTTCATGGAAAATTACATGACAGGATACATAGACCTTATCAGCAAGAGGGTCGTAGCAGTAGTATCATTTTTGATTTGGAGCATACCCAATGAAAATGCATTTAATGGACATTAGTGTTAGTTTGTTTGGTTGATATAGCCTTAGCCAGGGGTGGCATTCACAACCAAAGATTTTTAGATGGTTGTAGGTGGGAGGTTTGTTATGAAGGACCTGATAGGGTGGTGGTTTTTGCATGGCGATGGAGGGAAGTTTGTTTATGAGATAGTTGGTTGTGAGCAAGGCATCAAACTAGAAGGATGAAGGTAGAGCCGCTTTTGTTAGAATGGTTTTTATGGTCTCTAGCAAGAGCCTGTGTTTTCTTTTAGCGACCCCATTTTGCACAAGTGTATAAGGGCATGTGTATTGATGGATGATGCCTTGAGATTGTAAAAAGATTTGAAAAGAATTATTTAAGTATTCTCCTCCACCATCTAATCTGAGGATTTTAATTGAGTGATTATATTATTTTTCAGCTATTAGCTTGAACTCCATAAATTTGTGTAGTGTCTTAGATTTGAATGACATAGGATATATCTAGCAAAATTTAGTATAATCATATAGAAATAAGGCGTAATATCTATATCCATTATTTGAACTAATTGGGGAGGGTCCCCATTCATTAGTGTGAATAAAAGTAAGACCTTCTAGTAGTGTTAGAGGTAGATAAAGAAATAGTAGTTTGCTACTTTTGGAAATAGAGCATGAAATAAAGGTTTATTAATGTTGATGATGAAGGTAGAAGTTGGTACGAGCCATGTGTTTGATCGTTGCTGAGTTGGGATAGCCCAAATGTCTATGCTAAAGAGCTAGAATGTTTTTGGTGGAGATAAGAGCAAGGTACTGTGATGAAGTTTGGTTGATTGGAGATGTCTGAATTGAATATAAACCATTAAGAGAGGGCCTTAGAGAGGGAGGAAATACTAGAATATAAGAATATTTCTTACTTACTAATATAGGTGTGAATACATGTATATATAGAGGTGTAGCAGCTAATTAGTTATGGCTGTCAGAGTTCGTTACATAGTAGGGGTATAAAGGTAAGAATGTATAGAATGAAATATTTTGGAGAGTGGTTGTTAATAAGGCTTACCACTTGAAGATGTAAATGTGACACATTCACACTAATGTTGTCGATGTTAGGCTGACCACTCTAATCATTAAGTGTCCTTTGTGAGTTCCGTACTCTTAACATTGCCTACCTTTCTAGCCTCAAGTAGTGAGACAATCTTCACTGTTCTTCTAATGAAAGGTACCATCTCATATATAGAGCTAGTAGACATTGTTTTGCTTTCTTGCCCTTTTTTGCACTCTCAGGTTAGTTAGATCTGTGGACCTCAATTTTAGTGTGAGTTATGTAACACTTACAAAGGAGGATCATTTGAAGATTTGTCCTTGTTTATATCACCATGTTTCTTGGGAGTAAACTCAACAATTGATAAGTATGAAAGTCACTAGAAGGGAGAAGAGCAATTTTAAGAATTTGGTGATCCAAATACCTCCCCAATTTTATAGGTTATGATCAAGTATTTGTCACATTAAGCATCAATAACTAAACTCATGGTGTAGCTCTCAAGAAAGTCAAAGGACTATATAGTAAATTATATTTACTCATTTATTTACCCATCAACTCATTTCTTTATGTGTATTTAACCCTCTCATTCTCTTCGCAAGTCACCTTTTTAATAATGAGAGGATCAAGGAACTAATATACATATTGTACACTATATTAAGTACGTGTGCAACATTGATGTGCTTAGGAACATTATACTATAGGATGACTATGTTAAAGAGTTGCTCCACCCCATCTATGGAGAAGGAATTTTCCATTAAGCAACTCGTTAAAGGAAAACTTCGTCTTAGGGGAACTCACCATCCATTGAAATCCATATGACATGCAACAAACCACAAGGGACAAACCCCTCAGAAAGTCTACCAATTCAAAGAGGAAGCTCACACCCATCTCTTACCCTCATCCTAAAAATTCATTATGGAACTTACTATAGAGATTTTCACCAGAGACTTGCCTCCCTACTCATATTATGGACTTGCTCAAGGCACTTGCTCCACAATATTTGCCCTAAGTGCTTATTGTAGATGACTTTCTTAGGGCACTCGCTCTAGTAGACTCACTCTAGAGTACTCGCCTTCAACACTCGAATCAAATATTTGAGTGTAACTTTCCAAGAAATTTGTTGGCTACCATTTAAGTCATTCTAAGGAGGGTACACATATTTGTATTATGAGTTATAAATGTGTCTATAGATGCTAGTCATTTATTATTTGAATAATAGTGTAACATTTATTATAGCTTTCATCACCCTATAAAGGTTGAAAGATTATTTTAGAGATTCTAACCAAGTGTACCATTCATGTGCTAGAGTAGATTTATAATGTCTTCTTCTACTTGCCTCACTCTTATATATTTTATACTTACTTTATTTGGTTAATTAGTCTCACAAAGTAGGGTAATAAGATCAAGTATCACCTGCAAATAAATACGAATATAACAATTAGTTCCTTATAAAACTCAATCAAGATTGCTAATATCTTTTTCTTGAATCTTTTATTTTGAGAATTGCACAAATTTAATTGTAATTTAAACTAAAATTTTTAGTTGTGTTAAAATGCACTCTAACATAAGTTATGCGACATGGAAGACGACATCTTGACCATTAAGACATAACATCTAACACCTTTCTCAACTCTTGGATTAAGTCTTTCAGGTTTTCAAATGATGTAAATTATGAAAACAAAAAAAAAACCTTATAATGATTATTTATACCCAACCATAACACCCTCATGCTTTCTTTATATAGAGGGAATAAACAAAATTTAGAGTTGAATTCAATTATTTCAATATGCTATTAGATGCTCAAAAATATTTAATATTAAGCTATATTATATCCAAAGTGATTTTTACAATCATAATAGAACTATAGTAGGATTCAGGACCTAACTCATAGTGGCTCAAGTCAAGTTTTAAATCAACACAAAAGTTAAGTTAATTTCAAATAACTTAACAATTTTAAATATTATTATTAATTTTTATTACACCTAAAATGTTCTAAATTTATGCTATTTAATCTTATTAATGTTGCACCTTTTTTTTTTTTTTTGAGTTTTTATCAATTATACCTCTCTAGTTGACAAAACTAATACTAATCATTAAGAACCAAGCTATTCTCTCCATCAAACATCATAATATCCAATAAAATAAATTAAAGCTTACCACCAACCTCACAAGCACACAAGCAATTAGAACTCCTTGCTTCAATAGAATAAGCATAAGAGATCAAACTTCAACTCTATTTAATTCATAAACTTCTTACAACTTTGGTATTGCCATCATGGATGTCATAGTTATCACAAGATATCCGCCTACCTACTTTACCCTTTCCGGGTGGGCATTGTTTATGGCATCCAAATGAAGAAGCTAGCTTGAAAAGGACAAGCAAAAAGACAACCGAGCCTCCATTTTTTGGTGATTTTTGGTGACTTTCACTAAAAAAAATGATATAATTTTTTTTAAAAAAAAAAATGAAAGAGCATTTTTGTGGGGCCTACCATCTTCTGGGGGCATCATCCCTGTTTCTGTGCGGCTGGTTAAAAATTTTTGATTTACATTAATATCATTTAATTTTAAAAAAAGAATATCTAATATCTATAAAAAATATATAAAATATTTATCGATTTAAAAAAAGAATATCTAATATCTAAAAAAAATTATATTAAAAAAAAGAATATCATTTAATTCTTAAATATTTATCAATTTAATATTTAAATTATTAAAAATTTATAATCAGATTAATTTAATTGTGTTTAAATATCTAATATCTAAAATTTTATATTTATAAATATAATTTTTTTATGTATGAAAATTATAATTCTCTTAAAAAAATTACTGATAATTGTTGCGTGCAAAAAGATTCGGGTCGGTAGAGTAGGAGAATTTAATGTTTTAGCGTTGCACAAAAGTTTCGCACACACGCCAAAAAAATTTGAGAGACCTAAGAATTTTTATGTGGAAAACCCAAAAAAGAGGAAAATCATAGGGTCTAGCCCACTTAGGAATAATTTTATAATAGTAACTTCTGTTACAATTATTACCTTTTCTCCAAAGTAGGAGAAATATAGCTTACAAGAATAAGTTGTGACAAACTTCGTTGGATTAACGGGAGGCTGTCTTTGATCAGTAGCTACAGAAAGATAATTCATTGTTGGGGTGATGTGATCAACGAGAAATTAGCCAA
Source organism: Cymbidium sinense (assembly GCA_021442155.1). Taxonomy (NCBI): domain Eukaryota; kingdom Viridiplantae; phylum Streptophyta; class Magnoliopsida; order Asparagales; family Orchidaceae; genus Cymbidium; species Cymbidium sinense. The sequence continues at coordinate 96,051,828 of CM038222.1, forward strand.
AGATCGTGACTCGCTCGAAAGACTCGAACTTGATTGAGATCGACTCAAGCAAACAAGCGATTTTCTAGCGAAATGTGGCTCAAATTTATTCGAGCCGACTTCGAACCTTGGCTGGCTCACACCTGGCGGATGAGCGAGCAGGGGGGCTCGCGGCACGCGAGCCCGAAAATAGATCGTCGTCCGATTAATTCAATGGGTGAGATTAATTCCCTATTCTAATACCCTCGACTTCGACTCCCTGCGACTCCGCTTCTCTTCTTCCTTCTTCTAGTTCTCCGTTCTCACTTCTCAGGTGCCGTGCTTGATTTGGGGATGTTTCGGTTCTTTAAGCATTCATTTCTTTGCGGTTGGGGTACTTGCAATTTGTGGGGTTTCAATTGTATTTGTCTCTGTTATTCCACTATTTTATGTTAGAATGTTGATGTTGGGACTTGGGGTTGATTCTATTTTGGGCATCTAGCTCGTGACTCATGAGCTATCTGGGTTTGTAACTGCAAGCTCAAGTAGCTTGAGGGATGAATGTTGATTGATGATGTTATTTTTTACCTCATTAGTCATTACATTTTACGTGTGTAACTACGTAACTCGTTTCTCGTTTGCCTCTGCCTCACCACTGCAGCCTATGCCTCCTCTTCGGGTTCAAACTTTGTAATTCTTATTATAAATAGTTCCTCTTCATTTACATTATTACATATGCCAAAAATTTGCTATTAAAAATTCCTTCTCTCAGTCTGGATTTCATTTTCGAGCCGAACGAGCCGGCTTGCATTGAGGGCTTGATTTGAACCCCGCGATGGATTTCGAGCCTTGTTCATCGAGTCGGAGCTCGATTCTCGATCCAACTCCTGGACTCAAAACTTCGAGCCACAACTCGAGCTCGAATTACCCATTTGAGTCGATTTGAGCCTACTATGGCTCAAATCTGCTGAACACACCCACCAACAGCGGGTCGATGGTGGCACCGACATCGACCGATCGCCGGGCCGGCGCGCGAATGGTGGTGGCGGCAGCAGTTAAAATGCGATGGTACCGACGCTGGACCGAGGTGATCCGCGATCGCGCGGATGACCGGCGGGTGGTCACGGTAGCGATCGGCATGGCTCGCAACAATGACCTACCGCAATGGCCGACGTGGTGGTCGGTGATGATGAGCCGACACCGGCCGATAGATTATGCTTTGATTGAGTCTGAAGCTCTCTCCTCTCATGTGAAGAATGATAATTATTTATAAATTCGGTGACATCTGCAAATACTGGCAAAATCCAAACCATTCTATTAGATAGCTAAAAATAATTTCTTCAATCATCTAACATATTTTAAGTATTTGAATGCTCAAATGAAGTTAGAATTATGCGATCTTAGGCTTGTTAGATCTAGCTCGTCAAGACGCTCAATTTGACTATAAACATTCTATATTTAAGAGCTATTTAGGGATTCAGCTGATATCCTAAAGTTTCTAATGATTTGCGTTGACTGCTATCTCGAATAATCAACAAGATTCGTCTTCAACGTTGAGTTTTCGGTGACATATCAATTGTCTCTATTTGGACATCTCTATCATCCAAAATATACCAAATTGAAAATAATAACTTCTTCAATGTTAATGCACTTTCATTAACATTGCTATATAATTTGAGACAATAGATCTTCATGGGTGTATAAGGCTATGATCTCGAGCCAGGCCACGGAGCCCGGGCACGTGGCCACACGCCGAAAGCGGCGAGGCCGTGCAGCGCGGTACACTGGCGACATGCCCGCGCTTCCTGCCCCTGAGTGCCTACCGCTACCGCGCGGCTGCGCTGCGGCCTCGCACCCGCTTAATCATAATATCAGGCACCCATAAAGATCTATTCTCTCAAACTATGTGACTAAAGGTTAATGAACCCAAATTTCATTAACATTGAAGAAGGTTATTTTAATTATTTGTTTTGGATGATAGATAATGTCATCCCAAAAGTAGAAGAACGACCCGCATCAAAAGTAATCTGACATCAAGCTGATTAAATTACCCGCGACTTTAAAATATCATCGGAAACTTTGGATATCTCTCTAAATCATTAATCCAAATCGGCGCCTTGATAAGCTTTCTAACAAGCTCAAAAAATATTGTAATTCTAACTTTTTAAATACTTAAAATACATCAAATGATTGAAGGAATTATTTTGTGTCGTTTGATGGAGTGATTTGGATTTTTCTTATATTTACAGAGATATCACTCCCATAATCTATAAATAGTTTATCATTCTTCACATGAGGGGAGCTCAAGCTAAAGAGAGGAGAGAGCTCTGAGACTCGAAGAATCTCAAAGCATAATCGGGCCTTCGGCCGACCATCGCCGGATCATCACCGACCACCACTCCACTGCCAATTACCGCCACTGACACCATGCCCTCATCACCGTGCGATCGGTCCATTCCTCATCACCATCACCGACCGCTGCCGACATCACCACCGACACCGCCGGCCATTGCCGGCACCACTATTACCGCCAACCATCGAAGTCGATGCGCTGGCTACCACCGCCGGATACCATCGAATCCACCGCTGATCAACATTGGCCATTACCATCATATCACCTCACCATACCACTGCACACCGCCATACCGCCCAACAATTGATCATCTTTCCAGTTATCGGGATTGACTACCATCTCAAGTTTTTCATTAATCTAAATGTTTTCACAAATTTATTCTTTTATCATTCTCCTACTTTGGAGAAAGGGTAACAATATATGTGGTTAATATAAAATTATTCTTGCTGCCCCCTTTTTTTTTATATAAAAATTACGGTCTCAAACTTTTCATGCTATGAACTTTTGCAGAATGCTAAGATATCAAATTCTCCTACTCTACCGTCCCGAATCTTCATGCACACAAAATAATATTTTTTAATGTGTTATTAAAGATTGAAGTATTATTTATGTAAATATTAAAATTCAAATATTAAATATGTAAATATATAATAATTATGTGGTTTGTATGTAAATACATCTTAAATTATTTATTTATATTGCATTTAATCTTTAAATCATCTTTAAAATATTATTAATATAATAATTGTGTGGTTTTTTAATTTTTTTTTGAAAATTTCTTAGTTCAGGTAGTCCCAAGTAGGACTGTAAATTAGACTAAATTGATCCAATTACCCAGATCCAACAGGTTCAATCCACTTGGCTCACCACGCCTTACTTCCCAAGCCGGCTTGTCTAAGATGCCCACAAAATAGCATTCATTTTACTTTCAACGACTCAACTTCTTCATTATTGCAAAATAAGCCCTTCTCTGGCCCACAATGAATTAATGGGTATAATTAACCTGTTCCTGCAAGCTGGTCCCCGGTTGACGCCCTCACCAGCCTCCACTCTGACTCGCTCAGATTATAAATCAGAAAATAGAAAATAAAAAATAAAAAAAAGAAATTTTATATACATAGCACATTATTTTTATATATTTACATATCTAATATTTAAAATTAAATATTTACAAATATAACATATTTTCTATTCTTCAAAAGATAAATTTTATTTCAAAAAATTATAAAAAGTACTATTTTAATTGTAATAATAAAAATTTAGATGTTATATATGTAAATATTTATATTTGAATATTAAATATGTAAATATATAAATATTCTAAATAATAATAATAATAATAATAATTGAGTAGGTAAAGGGGATGACTGTGTGAATTGAAAAACTAGTTGGAGACCTGAAGGATGAACATTCTAAATTTCTATTTGTCCAAAATGAGTTTGCAGTATAAGAGAAACATTGGCCGTGGAAAGTGGAGTAGTGGAAACCTCGCATGTCCTCTCTCTCCTTCTTTCAATCTCCTCCGCATTAGCAGCAAGATCTAGACAAATTTCCTCTTCTGGAATATATCGGGTTTCAAGTACATCTCTGGAGATAAACGAGCTACCCAAGAACTCCCATCGTTTCCGGTTCTTCGATTGAGGAAGTTACTGCTTTGGGGCCGCTGAGAAATGGTGAGAAGGAGCTTCTGGTGGGAGGCCTCCTCGTTGTTGGTGTTGTTCTTCTTGCTCCGTCGGAGTGCGGTCGGTGCCCAGAAGTCCGGGGCGTCTCCTTGGCAAACCTTGACTGGTACTTTTCTATTCGTTCTGTAGTTCCTTCCGGCCCGCTATCTTGACTATGCTTGATTTTTGAGGGAGGAAGCAAGTCTGTTGGTGATGGGTTTTCCTCTCATGAATGCTACTGCATTTGATCCTTTTTTCTGGATTCTAGTTTGTAATTTATTACTGTTTTTGTGGCTTCCCGCAAAAGTTTAAAAAAAAAAAAATAAATAATAAAAATAAACCGAACAAGTTACTTTGATGGCTTTATTGCCTGCATATCTAGATGAGGTTTGCCCTGGGAAATTATGGTTTGTTCCAAGCGGCCAGTTACTGTAACGTTCCTTTTTTTTTTTTGGTTTTTTGAATTTATATGTTAGATGGCGATACTTGATAGCTCTGGTTTTTCTGACTAGCTATAAATCAAATTTAGCATTTTTCATGTACATATTTATGTGTTGTAGAGACGGGGGTGCCTGATTATTCTTTAAATCAATGTGTTTTTTCTGTAATTTCGTATACTATTTTCTGAGGTTGATCATAGATGTATATTGCTAATTTAAAATTTTAATACTCGGTTTTCATGTGTCTTGCCATCATCTAAATCTTACATGATTACAATAATGCATTGGAGACTTCCAAGTGTAGACAGGGGTTATGGAATAAAGTTTAGAAAATTGATTTAAGTGGTTTGAACATACCCTATGTTGAACAACAGATACATCAATAAGGATGGGAGATAGAATTATGTGGAAAGTGCTTGAATTTAAAAGTGTAGAGTGAAGGTAAATTGGTTAAATGTTGTGGAATAACATTTTCATAGACTTTAGTTAACATTATATGGAACACTGAATCGGAATAGATGGGGAAGGAGTATTCCTGATGAAGGTCTCAAATAGTTGGATAAATGATAAATCTTTTGCTAATTACTTAAGTGATGTCGTAGATAAGAGAGACCTCTAGGTTGCTACTTTACATGTTTAGAGAAATTTTTATGAAACATTCATGCTTATGAAATTCTTTATTTTTAGGAGAGACCTATTAACAACACCTTTAAATATAAAATTAGAGACACTTTTGTTTATTTATATAAAATTAGATTTACTTGGAGATAGAATTTGAGCACTTTTTTTTTTGTAAATACATGGTGATAGATTAATTCAAATAAAGATTTAAAAAATGAATTGTAGGTAATACTATTCACCTAGAAATATTGCTTTCATATATTTGTAAAATTTTATCTTTTAATTGTTTTAAATATAATAAGATATAATTTTTTTTTTATTTAGGTAGTCTTGCAACGTACAATCAACAATTATATTATTTCAATATGTGAACCTCCTTAGACTTTGCATTAGTGAAAGTTCAATGCATTAGGTACACCTTTTCTAGACCATTTGTTAGATTGTTGTATATTTGAGTTGGATGCATAGCTAAATCATCACCATCATCAATCTCTTCCTAACTATTTGATTTTGTTTTTATGAATCCTAAATATTTCTTTGTTTCTACTTTTTTTCTTGTTGATGTGTTAAACTTATCTTTCACAGATCATTTTGAATAACTTCTTTCTATGTTAACCTAGGTCTATAACTTTTCCTTTTTAATTCGTTAATACTAATTGTATCTACTCATCTAATGGGTGTATTTTCTATTTTTTATGCGTTCAATCCATCTAATTATATTTTTAATTATTTTATTTGTAATATATATATATATATATATATATATATATATATATATATATATATATATATATATATATATCTAACTGTTTTCTTAATATAATCATTCATTAATTTATCTTTTCTAATTTTGTGAGACAACCACCTTAGCATTCTTTTTTTTCATATTTAACTTATACAAAAAAGATTTTTTGATTTATACTAGAATGATAAATTAGGCTTAAAAAGAAAAGCCAAAACTATGAGGTTTAAATGTCTTAGGACTGTCTATATGTAGATAATAGTATGAAAGAATGTCCATATAAAATTCAAGTATGAAGACTTAGGGGAATCATTGATTTATTTTTCTTTTTTACATGGTTGACCACCTCCTTCAAAATCCAAATATGAGATGATTAAGATCAATTATACTAAGTTACAACCAATGTGTATAATGACATGTGTTTACTGTCTCATCAAGAAAGCCATTATATGCTTAATTTAATGACCACTCTAACTTCTTAAAGGCAATATGTTGAATTTTGGCTTTATAGTAATGAATTACATGTTTTAGATTATTTTCACTCTCTTTTGTTTCAGGATAGCCAAAATATAGAGCATAAGGAATGTATTTTCTTTTTATTTTATGGATACTCTCCTTCCATAAATTAAGTGACCTAATTTTGGCATACATTAAGCTTGTTTTAGCTGGTTATTTATTATTAATTTCATTTTTTTATTAATTAGACTTCTCATTTATGCATGAAAATGTCTATAAGTGGCTCCAAATTATTTCTAAACATGGTAGGATGAATTACTTGAATTTTATAAATACCACATGCATAACTTTGTTTATTTTATAACACTTTAAGATTCATTTTGTAGCCCTTGTTTTCTTGGACTGACTTGTTAATCAACAACACTCGGGGTTTGCAAATCTTTACATATATTTCACTTTCAAACTTCCATCCTATGCTCTTCTTCTCTGCAGAAGGTGTTCACTCAACTACATCAATATTCATTTGGGTAGCCCATCATCATTTTCCATCAATTGGTATCAAAGCAAAACCTATTAGATTGTAAAAGTTGAGAATTTTCTTTGAATGTAGAAATATCTAGTTTAAAATTTTTCATTATCGGGAAATGTTCCTCTCTCTACTATCATTATGAATGATAAGCTTTTTAATTACATTAACATTAGACTTGACAATCTTGGAATATTGATAAGGAAAATTTTGTTAAATCAATAATAACATCTTGACTTGTACCCAAAATCCTCTCTAGCTGCCCAAATAAACCTTCATGTAAAACTATCCACCTAAAAAACCTCCATCTCCAAGAAAGGTCTCTTCTAAACTCTTTGCACTACTTCCACTTATTAACTCACCTCCAAAATCAAGTATACCATCTTGGATACAGGCTTATGCCATCTCCAATAATGACAAAACATAGCATGTATGCTCCAATTAACCATTTTGCAAGAGTCCAAGTTTATTTTGTATTGTTCAAAGCTTCATCAACATAACCTTATTAATCACAAGCAGTTCAAGCAAGTTAATTCTAAGAAGTTTGCTTACTTTAACTTTGTGATTGTTTTGAAAGAGTGGTAGATTTGATGTAGAATAAGAATGAGATCAGGCTTAAATAAAGCAAAATATTAGGAAGTTTAAATATCTTAATAGTCTTTACATGAAATAATAATGGAAGAATGACTATATATTATTCAACGATGAAGACTTAAGGAAACATGGATATTATTTCCCCTCTTGCATGGCTGGCCGCCTCCGTCAAATTTCAAATTTGTGTTGCTTAAGATCAATTATGACAAGTTATAATTACGATGCATTAGTATATATAATGACACTCTCATTGAAGAAACCATTAAGAGGCTTAGGCATTTGGTTTTGTAGTAATGCATGATATTTTTTTTAAAATTAGTATCACTCTCTTTCCTTTAAGGGATGATTGAAATCTAGAGCTTAAGGAATTTATTCCTTTTATTTTTATAACCACTCTCCTTCCATAAGTATAGTGGTTGTTTTGTCATGCATTATACAACAATAACCATAAGCCTTTATCCTACTATATGGGTCAGCTACATAAATCCATTTTCTCCATTGTGGCTTATTAAGTGTCAAATTCTCATATAACTTTAATAAAATAAGGTCATTTTTTATACTACCAAACCAAGTCCTTTTAAGTGGATCTCTAACTTTCTTAACTTAGGTCGAATCTAATATATCTACTCTCCTAACTGGGTCATCTAATACATGCATTATGCTTTAGTTTATTTATTGTTATTTTCTTTATTAATTTGACAAATCCTTAGTCCATGAGAATGATTGTAAGAGGCCCCAAATTATTTCAAATGAATGATTAGCCGAACACACTAGGTTGAATTGCTCAAATTTTATAATACCACATATGTAAGCTTGCTCATATTATTATTGGATGTAGGAAATTACATGGTTGTTTTTTACACTTGAAGATTAGTTTGATGACCCTACTTTTCTTGGATTGATTTGTGGATTAATCATAGAACTTATATCCACTTTCAAACATCTACCACTCGTCTTTCCTACATGAGGTCTTTACTCAACTACATTAACATTTCTACATTGTTTGGGTGGCCTCATTTTGCGTCACCTTTTTTTCTCACTCAATATTTGAATTCATACCCATCATCAACATAATTGTAGATATGTAAAATTTACTTTTTAGTCTCTACGACATCATCTTATCACATAATATTCTTGAGATACTTCTATTTTTTAACTATTCAAATTTTCTCTAGAAGTTATATTCACATCTATTTCTTTATTCTTTTGAATGATAGATCCAAGATATTTGATGAAAAAATATGATAAGTTTTTCAATATCTGAATTTGATAATTTTCTAATTTGATGTTTTTTTATCACATAAATAAGCAAAAAAAAAAAAAAAAAAACTGTAAAATATGACAATCCATGGGAGTATAATAGTTTGCTTGGTCGTGATGCTAATGCATTCTCATGAAATAATTATTAAATTTTACTTTTGCAGGTGATGCCCCTGTTGTGATAGCTAATGGTGGCTTTTCAGGTTTATTTCCCTCCTCTAGTTCAGATGCCTTTAATTTTGCTTTGATAGCAAGTTCAACGGATACAATTTTGTGGTGCGATTTGAGATTAACGAAGGATAGTATTGGGGTTTGTGTACAAAACTTGAAGCTAGACAATTGTACCGACATTGCATCTTTTTATCCCCAAGGAAAGAAAAACTATCTTGTCAATGGCGTACTGACCTCAGCGTGGTTTTCTGTGGATTTTACTATGAAAGATTTATCACAAGTTTCTTGTAAGTTGATCTTCTTAAGAAAAACTATTTATCTTTGCTTTCATTTTACTGATTTGTAATAAATAATATTTTGCATACTTAATCAAATAACATGTAAATGTATTTCAAATGCATTAATATTCTTTTTGTTTGTTTGTATTGGATGCTCATGACCATGTGAATAATGCTGATTGCATGGACATAATTTGCACATTTTAGTAGTCATGCCATTGAATCTTATACAAATCCCTTCTTCTTTAATGTTTAGTCAAATTTTATTGACTAGATGCAGTAGATTGTCATCTTATGTAACTCATAAAACATGCATAAGTTGCAAATTCATGATAAAGAATGCCAATCTTATTTTATCAATTGAATAGGTATCATGTATGAAGCAAGTAGGATCAAATAGTGCCAACAAAATTATACTAGGTGATATTCGTATTTTTTGATTTTTAGTTTGATTATTTTAAGTTAGGAAAACTCTTTTGTTTTAATCTATCACAAATTTCATACTTTTTATATAGATTATAAACTAATCATCTTTCACTCTTTGAACAGTGACACAGGGAATTTATTCTCGTACTGACAGATTTGATTTCAACTTGTATCCTATACTTTCTGTTGAAGATGTGAAAAAACAAGTTGATGGATCAATATTATGGCTTAATGTGCAGGTAGTATTCTGATAAATGATACTTCTTCATATTTTATCATGTTATCAACTAAATGCTAATATTCAAGTTCAGTTGAATCACGACTAGTAATTTCATCTTTTCTATTATTCCACAGAATGATATATTCTACAGTCAACATAACTTAAGCATGAGAAGCTACGTTCTTTCTGTATCAAGGAGTGTTATAGTGAACTATATTTCTTCACCTGAAGTTGATTTCCTTAGAAGCATAGTGGCAAGGTTTCAAAACTCTACAACTAAGCTAGTTTTTCGTTTTCTTGGGGAAGATGTGACTGAACCATCCACAAACCAGACCTATGGAACATTGTTGAAAAATCTTACCTTCATCAAGACCTTCGCATCTGGCATCCTTGTTCCAAAGCATTATATTTGGCCAGTAACATCTGACGGATATTTAGAATCACATTCCACTTCCATTATCACCGATGCTCATAAGGAGGGGTTGGAAATATATGCAGGAGATTTTGTCAATGATGCCATTATTGCATACAATTACAGTTACGATCCTTTGGCTGAATCTCTTTCTTTTATTGACAATGGTGAATTCTCCGTTGATGGGCTTTTGACAGACTTCCGGTTACGGCATCAGAAGCCATAGGTGATGTTTTATTGTCTTTGAGCACCTTAACTGAAAATTTAAACAGTTTTTCTTATATTTGGCCAGTAACATCTAACTAGATGAAGAACATTCCTCTTCTCTACTTAGCTGAGTTTGGGTTTTCTCTAATGGCCAATTTAATAATATGGAGCAATTTGCTTATTCCAACTTTGCAACCCACATTGGATGGATAAGTTTAATTCCCAAGAAACCGATTAGATTTTGAAAAAAATTAGTTTGATAAATCATTAGTTTGATAAATCATAGATGTATAAAATGAATTGCAAAGTTATGATAAAGGTAATTGCGCCATGCAGTTTTCATTGTAATTGGAAAGAATCCAAATTCTCAGTTAATCTTTATGTTCACACTCATCTTCGATGCAGTGGCATTCACTTATTATGCAATATTTTGTAGAAATAGTTTAATATTAAAAAACAACAATGATACCATTTTTAAATTTTAGATTTTGTATCATTCATTTTACTTATACAAATCTTCATTTTGTAGGTTGCTATTCTCATCTTAACAAAAGCAGCTTAGACCATGGTATGAGCCTTCCTTTTGTTATACTCTCTACCTTGACCCATATTTTGACTACCATCTCTGTCTATTTTTTATTATTTCATTTTCTAGGAAAACCCATCATTCTTTCCCATAATGGAGCAAGTGGAGACTACCCAGATTGCACAGATCTTGCTTATGATAAAGCGGTTAATGATGGAGCAGATGTTATTGATTGTGCCATCCAAGTAACACAGGATGAGGTTCTCATATGCATGAGTTCTATCAATCTAATGGATGATACTACTGTTGGGCAATCCCCCTTTAGATCTCGTATTTCTAATATTCCAGAACTTCAAAGTACTCCTGGAATATTCACTTTTGATCTCACTTGGGAAGAGATAAAGAGCTTGCGGCGTAAGTTTATAATTGTTTTCCTAGAATATGTGAAACATGATCTTCATCTCCAATATATTTGTGATGTGAAATTGAGATTAAAAATGAATTTTGGAATTAGGAAAATATTACATCTTAAATGGTTCAATTTTCAAAGTATCATTTCTTTTAGGCACCATTTCGATATAATTTATAGTGTATTCTTCTTTGATTAAACCTTATTAATAACTTCTCTATTTCTTTTTATAGCCTCTATATCAAATCCAGAAATCTCTTTTGGAATGGTGCGGAACCCACGATACAAGAATTCAGGAAATTTCATGACATTGTCTGGCTTTTTGTCCTTTACCAAAGGCAAAGCACTCTCAGGAGTCCTGATTAATATTGAGGTGAGGTTATTAATAAATGAGGTGATAGATGAAATGTTGCTGGTCATGCATGGCCAAACAGAGCTATTTAATGATTTTGTTTTTTCAAGAATTGTTTTAGTACAAAAGCAAAACCATAATTTCCTCCAAAAGCGGATTCTGGGCCTTGCTTTTCTTTTTAAACGCTATAGACAAGATAGTATTTTGTTTTGTCCTCTCTCGAGAATGCTAACTGTAAGATCTTTTATCAAGTTCAAACTCAAGTGCATCTATTTACTGCAAATGTTGATGAAAGTTTCTATAATAGAACATATCTTTATTATTATATCTTGCTTTTATGATAATTTGTTAACTTGTATTTGTTAGCATTTATTTTTCACCTTCTTCTGTAATTGGTAGACACTATGGAATATATTAAATCACATATGCATCTTTTTTAGAATAAAAGAGTAAACAACCCTCATTCCTCCCAACCCCCCACCAAACACAATTGAAAACCTTAGCCTTGTTTACTTTGGCTTTCGAATTAGCTTTTGATTGTCACCTCATGACATGTGCAGCCTTCTTACCCCTTTGTTTATCTTCTCTCGATCAACACCACCATGACTTATGGTGTAGAATGTTGGCCAATAAAAGAGAAGCATAAGACTAAGTTATGTTGAGAGGATGCTCAGGTGGATGAGTTTTTTACTCTTAGAGATAAAATGTGAAATGAGTATGTTGGGAAAAAAGTTGGAGTAGCTCCAGGAGAAGATTAGAGAGAGTCCTTAGATGGCCACAAAGGCGTCCGATGACTGAGGTTAGAGTAGATGATTAGATTCTTTATGTTAAAAAGATAGAGATAGACCTAAAATACTTGGTTAAGATGTATAAAAATGACCTTAGTATACTTGAATTAAATGAGAATAATACACAATGGAGACGAAGGATTCATGTAGCCGACCCCACTTAGTGGGATGAAGGCTTGTTGTTGTTGTTGTTGTTGCAAGCATGAAATAATGTTTTTTGAAGCTTAACATAAAGAAAGCATAAGCCTATCTTACCACATGCTAGAAAAGAAATCAGAGTGCTGCCATGACTAGAACTGATGACCTTCTTCTTTGATAATTAACAAACATAAAAACTTATTTATAGTTTGTGGCTAGAAATTAACTTGATATTGTATTGCTGACAGCTTGTCCAATTAGAACTAGCTTTTAGTTAAGCAAAGAAATCAGAACAGCATGACCAAAGTATCGAGTAATATTGGTAAGACTACAGGACATAAACGGATAAAAATATATTATATTCTTGTCAGAAGCATGAATATTGCAATAATATCATGATTTCTAGAAATTTGTTTCTAAATCTTCCCTTAGATGATAACAATTTTATTGGTTTACCCCAGCTATCTTTTCCTCCTATATGCCATGTGAATTTCTTAAGATATGGTGAATAGATCTGGGGTTGCATGTGTCAGTTTTTTTGGTGCTTTCATGATTTTCTCGCCATTTCAATCATTTGTATTTTTACAGTTCAATGATGTTCCTATTTAAGGGAAGAAAGAGCCCATTCATAGATGGAGGAAATGTGGTGAAATAATTGATGAGTCCATCATTGGTGCGATCCTGTATAGTAAACAATACCCTTAATTTTTTTGTATGTTATTTTGGTCGATATAATATTTCGTAATAAGTTTCACAGAGACATCACAACCATATTGCATGTTTCCATTTTGTTTCACGGAGACTTTCCTTTCAGACCATTAGAAATTTGAATTGCTCCAGGGAGAACTCTAATTATTCAAGAACATTTGTCATATTGAATTAAATATGTTCGTATTTGCCTTTCTTTTCCTCATAAAATCATGATTTACTATTCATACTTAGTCTAACCGTAGATTAAGTAATTAAATGTAATTGTTTAAACACTTTTTTATTTCTTTTTGTTCTGAAGTATTGGGTTGCATACACATTATCCTCAACAATCATTCAATCACATCCATCTACGAGTTCACATGACAACTTTATCTTTCCTTTTTGTTTTTTTGATGTAGTTTGATTGCTTTTCATTCCAGAATGCAGCATTTCTTGCGGAAAAATTAGGCATTAATGTAATTGATGGTGTCATCTCTGCCTTAGAGGATACTGGTTATAACAACCAAAGTGCTGTCGAAGTCATAATTCAATCCAGCAATAGCTCAGTTTTGATCAAGTTTAAGCAGCAAACCAAGTACAAGCTCATGTACAGGATTGACGAGTCCATTCGGGATGCTGCAGCATCCTCAATCGTAGATATAAAAAAATTTGCAGATTCCGTGGCTGTTAACAAGGAATCCATCTACCCTGATAGTCGGCTTTTCATCATCAATCAGACAAATCTTGTAAAAACTTTACAAAATGCTGGGCTGGAAGTGTTTGTATATGTTCTACAGAATGAGTTTGTTTCTCAAGCATGGGACTTCTTCTCAGATCCATACGTGGAGATCAACTCATACGTACATGGAGCGTTGGTGGATGGAATCATCACCGACTTCCCTGCATCGGCAAGAGCATACAAGAGTAAGTTACTAATTGCTATTTTTTCTTAAACTACTTGATGTCTATCTGAATAATTAGATGTGTATGTTTGACTGCACAACCGTCAAAAATATCTTCCATACCTTATACTTGTGGGGTTAAGCATTTACTTTAGTAATTTGCACTACATGCTTCTATTGATGAAGAATAAAATCGACCTGACTGATTCATGGTAGTATGGGAAACTCTTATAACATCATTGTCTAGAAGTGTACTTAATGCACAATAACTCAGGTAGTCACCACTATAATTTAGTTTCAAACCTAGGTTCACGGGTGATACACCTTGGTAACATAAGATATATTGAAATGATCAATCTTACTCGTGAGATAAATCATGAAAGTCAAGAATAGTTTTATATTCAAGATGGAAAGGTTTTATACATGAATAATTGAAAGCAAAAACATATAATTGTATATATAGAAAATTAAATAATATTTTATTGTATTAAGATGATTTTTAACAATAATTCAATACAACAACAACAAGCCTTAATCCCACTAGGTGGGGTCAGCTACATGAATCCCTCGTCTCCATTGTGTCCTATTATGTGTCAAATTCTCATTTAATTTTAGTATACTAAGATCATTTTTTATACATCTTAACGTCTTTTAGGTCTACCTACCTTTCTTAACATAAAGGCAAATCTAATGCATCTCTCTGTCATGACGGCGACGCTTTATGTGGTCAAACCATCTAAGCGACTCTCCTAATCTTTATCTACCACTTGGAGCTACTCCAATTTTTTCCCGAACATACTCATTTTGTATTCTATCTCTAAGGGTAAAGCCACTCATCCACTGGCATCCTCATCTCTGTAACACTTAATTTAGTCTTATGTTTCTTTATTGGACATTCGCATAAGTCATTGTCTTACCACCATCTTATAAAATTTTTTAGTTTAAGTAGAACTTTATCATATAATATGGATGCATTTCCATCCAACTTGAATTTTTAATAATAACATCTCCATCTATTTCACCATCATTTTGAACAATGAGCTAAATATCAGATAATCACTCTTTTAATGACTTGATCACCTAAAGACACTACTAAAACTTCTACCACTAAAATTACACTCCATATATTCGCTTTAGATCTACTTAAGCGAAAACCTTTAGACTCTAAAGTTGACCTCCATAATTCAAGTTTCCGTTGGACTCCTCTCAGTCTTATCAACAAGAAGAATGTCATCAAAAAGCATACACCAAGGTACATCTTCTTGTAAATGCCTGTAAGAACATCCATAACTAAAGTAAAAAAGATAAGGGCTTAATGTTGATCCTTGATGTAATCCAAGCGAAATAGGAAAATATTTTGTCAATCCTCCTTGTGTTTGGACACAAATGCACTCAGTATACATATCCTTAATGACTTGAATATATATTAACTTCTTTTCGTTAGAACTCTCCAAAGAACATCTCTTAAGACTTTATAATAAGCTTAAATCAATAAATCTCATATGTAGATCCTTCTTATTTTCTCTATGCTTCTCCATCAAACCTCTTAACAAATGTATAAGATCCAGTAGATTTACACGGCATGAAATCAAACTGAGAAACTTCGTATCACAGTAACCTATGCTCATCTACTTAATTTTAATGTATGACATTAACTTAATTCATCATAATTTGCACTCTTGTGCATCACCTTTATTCTTAAATATAGAGCCTCTTTCTCTATCATCGGCATCTTTTAGTCTTTAAAATAACATTAAAAAAGATTTGTAAGAAATTCCTTGATCTCCTAAACATTTCCACACTTCTATTGGAATATTATTCATCTTGCTTTTCCACATTTCATTTTCTTTAAAGCTTCACTAACTTTGATTTACTAATCTGACGATAAAATGAAATTCTATTTTTTGTTTAGTATTAAGGTTCTTCGTCAATCGTCTTTTGATCCTTCATTGAAAAGTTTATTAAAATACCTCATCACCTATTTTCAATATCTTTTTAAAAAGACTTTATTATTTTCATTCTTAATACCCCTCCTAACTACTTACTCTCTATCTTGGCTAATTTATCATACATCTTTCTTCTTTGGTATCTATCTGTATAAATCACTAAAAGTAAATTTTTCAGATATATTCTTCTTAGAATCTCTGGTATTTTATATCTTTCCCAATTCTCGAAGTTTTTCATCCAAACTAAGTTTTATAACAATCTTCTTATTTATCTTTTCTTACACTCCACCACTATTCTTATTAAAGAAGAGCTCCTTTGATTCTACATCTTTAGAACTTGTTTAATTTCACGATATTTTTTTACGCGTTAAACTTCCATGAACATCCCAAACTCTAAATTCTTGTAGCGTCTTTCTTAAAATATTTTTATTTGTGTTCTTTAAGTGTCTCCCATCTAATCCTGTGATAATTTAATTTATTTTTTTCTTACAACCTTTCATCTTAAAATCTAAAATAATTCGATCTTGGATGCTTAAAATTTCACTTAGAATGGCCTTACAATCTTCTGATCTAAGCGATCCTATTTTTCTTATCAAAAATAATCAATCGTGTTTTCTTAGATTCATTTTTTATAAAGTAATATTCTCTCTTTCTTAAATAAAGTATTAGAACTACAAAATCGTAATTTAGGAAAATCTAATATAGTCTACTTCTTCATTAGTCACTCCAAATCCATAATCATCATGATCTTTTAAAATCTTCCACTCTACCGTGTTCTTTAAATCTCATAAATACTTTTCTTTGAGGCTTTGTATTAATCTAATTCATTCTAAAATTTTTCTTTGAGAACTACCTCCAAACCTAGCGTAGGCACTTATAACATTGATAATCTTGGTATCAACAATAATCTTTAAATCTATAATTCTATCTCCACATCTATTAATATTTATAATATTATCAAACTTTTATCTATAATCACACCTACACCATTTCTAGTTCGACTTTTACCTGAATACCAAAGTTTAAAACTTAAACTATCAATCTCCTTGGCCTTCTCACCAACCCGTTTAGTTTCTTGAATACATAAAATATTTATCTTTTAATAATAATTCAATGAGAAATAAAAATATCAATCGATGAAAAATGAAAGAAACAATCACGTGAGTAAAAAAAATACTTAAAATATAATAGAAGTCTAAATAAAGATAAATTCTGAATTAATGAAATAATTAATATTGAAAATGCTCCTGCAGTGACCATCCACTTAGTAACCTAATAGAATTTGTTAAAAGAAAAATTTTATCATTAATGATTTTGACATTTAAACTCATTAGATAACCTCTATTTATCAATATATAAATTTTGAGATATGAGGAATATAATATAAACATTAAAAGAGACTTTATTTTTAATATATTCATAGCATAATGCCATCATATCATCTTATTAAGATAATGTTGTTTTATGATATTGATGATCATTCATATGAAAATAATAATCAATACATTTTTATGCTAATGTATCAGAAGTTGCTATGTGTGCGTGCTCGCATGTGTGCACATGTGCACTATGTGTGTTAATAAGTATTCTATAATTAATATCACTAATGCTATCTTCATAATAAAGCTTGAATTGCATGAAAAAAATTTATTGTATTTGACTTTAGAAAATGTTGGAAGAACTCTTGTTAACATAAGGAATAAAGAATTGCAGCAATAAAATGAAGTAAATCTATCTATGCATATGATTTTTCATCATTGAACATTAAAAGGTGTTCAGAGTCAATGAGAATTTGTACAATAGTAATTGAATATGATAGATATGACTAGCAATTTTCTAATTATCTAAGGATAATTCCCCTAGTAAGGATGGGTACACTTATCTAATAATAAATTAAAAGTATCTATCTTAAAGTGTGCAGTAGGAAACTCTTATTCAATTGAGATCCATACAAATGATACAATGTTAAAATCAATTCAAAGTGCTTACATAGTATTAACTATCAAATAATCATGCATATATAGTCATAAAAAATAGTATTTAGCTAATACAAGTGCAACCTAGTCAATATAGGTTACCTCATAATCGATCTAGAATAATTATTAATATTGAATGTCATTGAGGCAGTGATTGTGGATTCTAGCACGGTGTGATTGGAGCATTGTATGCGAAGATGAGTTTGGGCTCTATAGTTCTTGTTAAGGGTGGTTGGGTTCGTTCACCTCGGCTCCTCATTCTAATTCAAATAATGGCTTTTTGTTCATTGCATTTAGTCCTAAATTAGTTTTTTTATTTAAGTTTTAAGCAAAATTAATGTGTTTTAAATTGTTTTTTACGTGATCATAATTTTGTGGCAAGCATTGCGAATTTTGAGCCGTTTTAGTATCTCTATTTGCATATATAATTTGATTTTTTTTTGTGTGCGCAGGAAATTCTTGTAGGGATTTAGGAAATAATATGCCGAACTATATGAAGCCTGTTCAAGTTGGGGGTTTGAAGCAGCTTATCACTGCACAAGCGCAGCCCCCAATTCTATCTCCACTGCCAGTTCTTGAAGACTCTGATGTGGTGGAGCCACCTTTACCTCCTGCTATTCCTGTAACCCCAACTCCCCCAAATCAAGGGAATGCTTCGGCTCCCCCCTCTACAACACCTTCAAACAGCTCACTATTGAGTCCTCTTTTATCAATGATCATCTCCATATTGGTGATTATTGCTTCTCTCCTATTCTTCTAAGTTGAATTAATTGGATATCAGATGTGTGGGGCTTGGTGTCTTGAGTTGCTACCAAGCCGCTTGCTTCAAAATTTCATTTTGTATCAGTGTTTGTTCATAGTGTTTGATTGGTCATATTTTGGTGAGTTCTCATGCTTGGAACTTTGAAGATGGAAGGTTCTCATTTTTTTTTTTTTTCATAAAATTTTTTGAATGCATGTATTTTATGAAATTGAGCAGTAATCTTTCATGCATCAATTGCTAGAATTTGCTTTCATTTTTTGTGAAGGAAAAAAAAAAGTATTTTTCATATGTTAGATTATTTGGGTGTTTGTGTGATCTTCCATTTACTTAAGTTGGATTAAATGTTCTGCATCTCATTGTGCCATTTTGATCAGTATGTTTATTTTATGGTGGTGAAGGCAGTGGATGTAGGGCCAGAGAAAATACTGTAATATTTTTCAACAATATTTTTTTTGCTCCTTGGAGATTTAAAAGTTTGTTGTAAGTTTTTTATTATATTATGTATTCATAAAAGTTAGTTTATCTTGATTTTTCATATTCTTCAATTTTATAAATAAGATATCTTAATGGGCTTTTATGTTAATTTCTCTCTCTCTCTCTCTCTAGGGTGCGACTATGCGAGTTTATTTGGATCAATTTTAATTTTGTCATTTTAAAAAATATATTTTAAGTATATTTATTTTTTATTTTTAATAATAAATAATATTATTTTTACTAGATTTATAGTTTTGTCTATGATGTTAGTAAATGTCATATTAGTGTGAATGAGGGCAAAATATTTTTTTGGTCTATCCTCATTCAAGTCTTTTTATATTATTATTCGATCATTTATTATTATTAAATGCCAGTATTATTTGAATAAAATTTAAAAATAGACTCAAATCATTTTTATTTAATTGATTTTGTTTGATTGTTAAGTGCTGATATGATTGTTAGTAGTAATTTTGATTTTTGGATTAAAAATGTGAGAGGTTCAATTCATAAAGAAAGCATTCACTATATTAATCAAAGGAAAAGTTAGCCCAAAGGTTGTCATAGTTTAAGTTGATAATATGAAAATATTAGGCTCATAACAAAATATTTCTTATAGAAGTGAAGTTGAATAACATTTGAACCGAAAAGAAAAGTCAATAAACTTTATCAAACAAAAAAAATTGATATAATAATCCTTAATGTTGATAGTCTACAAGGCTCTCCAACACATGGCTAAGTTCAATTGGGTAGGCTCAATTAAGATTGTTTAATTAAGGTTTTTCAATGTGTTTTAATGCAAGGATTGATCAACTTAATACCAAAGTTATTAAGATTAAAATTTTGTGTTATGAAAACTAGCCTAAATTTATGTCATTATTCATGAAATTATGATTATGGATGAAATGCAATCAATCATCAATGAACATGATCATGATCATTATCAAAGTAAAATTATCATAAATTTTAAAATTAGTTATACCAATATATATAAGAAGGGGCTTACAACCTATTATAAATACCTAATTAAGACTTTATTTTGAATAAATAATAGTTTATATATTGATTTATCATTAGAAAATCCATCCAATCAAACATGTAAAGTATGTGAATCAGAAATTTTTAGGATTGACTTCAGGACCATCTAAACTCTATTTTTAGTAAATATAATTCCATCAAACATTTTATGGAAATCATTCCAATTGTATTTACTACAATGAGCATATCAACATACTAAAATGGTGAGCAAAACAACTTAATTTTTAATTTTCATTAGGCCATTAAAATACTAAATATATTATATTAACAAGGGGATCGATACAAACTATTTAATTGAGTGTTTAAGATTTTTGGAAAAAAACCTAACACCCTTTTGAAATAAAACTCACACTTCGCACATGAATGAAATCTTGAGTTTGAAAGTGCTTATAGATTTAAAGAACTGTAGAGCTTTAGAGAAAAATTGACATCAATAATCACCATTAACCATTATCATCAATAGATTCTATAGTTTGATTTTCACCATATAATTATGAACTCCCAATCATTTTTTCTGCATTAACCAACATTAATGCCTACCAATACCAAATCTTATCATCAATATTAATACTAATTCTCACTAATACCAACAAGATCATCACATATTATTACTAATAATGTTTTTCATGCAATAAGATGGTTGTCTGCCATCGCTAATGAAAATGATATTAAATGACATTTATAAAGTCATCTTTTTTTATTGAAATTAATAATGTCAATGTCTACTAATGTTAATAAGCTTGTCATCTACCATTACATGAATGTTAATGACAATCATGCAACAAGGTCATTGCTCATCATAATTAACACTTATAATTGTCATTAAAGTCTATGTATAGTATTTACACTATTATTAATGTCCACTAATACCAACCAAGTAATCACTTATTGCTAAAAGCAATACTAATGCACTCCATTGCTAATAAGATTGACTTATACAGTTAACATCATTTTTAATGTTCACCAATTTAAATAGGTTTTTCTTTCTACCATCGACACTAATGCTAATGTCAATTAGTGTCATTAAGATCATCGCCTATTATTGTTAATAATGCCAATTCTCATTATGACTAATAAGGCTAATACAAATTATTAGCATCAACTTTGACTATTATCAATGCCAATATGATCATAACCTATAATATCAATATATATTAATGTCAATAAGATTGTCACATGTAGCCGTCAATCAACAATTACATGAATACTTGTCACAATCATTATATTGTTATCTATTATTGTTAACAACATCGATGTCCTCTTTACCAATAAGGTTATTGCAGATCGTTAAGAAGAACTCTAACACCAACAAATGCCAAGACTATCAATCATGAATGATATTAATGTCCAGGTCAACTAATGTCAATCAATTCTTTACCCATAAGGTTATGACATGCTATCAAGTCTAACATTGATTCCTAACATTTTTAATAAGATTAATGTTTTTTAGTCATTGATCTCCTTTTTAGTAAAAGAAAGATTCAACAAATTATTATTGATTTCTTAATCTCTATCAAGTCATTAATCTCCTTTTACTCACTATCACTAATGACACTGATGTCCAATATCATCAATAAGGTTATGACATGCTATCAAGTCTTACATTGATTCTCAACATTTTTAATAAAATTAATAATTTTTAGCCATTAATCTATTTAGTAAAAAGAATGATTCAATAAATTATTTTTGATCATTTAATCTCTAATGATTTAAGATACATTCAACTTTAATCAAAGAATCAATTTTTCATAGTATATGCCCAAAATCTTCTCCAATTATAAGGAAAGACAATATTTATAATCTATAACTTATGTTATTAGAAGCATTTTAATCAAGCAAGGCTACATGATTTTGCCTATTTTGATATTTTTGATATAATCTCATATCTCTTCTAAGCTACTTATATGTGTGGGTGGAATATTAATATAATGTTAAGATCATAAACTCTATATTATTATTAATCATCTAGTATACAATAATATGCCATTAAGATATAAGGCCAAGAGCTAGCTCTCTTTATGATCTTGAAAGTTGTTCAAATCAAGGTCTTAAACGTAGTTATAGCTAACCAATCACTCATCATTGTGATTTATCCATTTTATAAAAAATTAATAAAGATTTGGAATAACTTTGATTGTATATATTTAATTTTATAAAATTAATTTAAAAATAATATAAAATTTAATTTACAAGTAGATTAAAAATGGGACAATCCAAATCCAAATTAGCTCAAATTAAGCCTAAAAATATATGTGAAAATTTTGAGACATTAATTTGATAGTCAAATGACCTAAAAATTTGGAGCGTCTATAGTCGAATTGAATTACGATGAGATGAATCTAACACATTAGTCAAATTGAAGGTTGTTAAGATAATTCAAATCAGAAATTATTTAAATCGAGGTATGAGCGTCGATAAAGTATTTTGATATTTTATTCTGATTACTAAAATCTTTCTTTTAAAATCCATAAATAGGGGCCATTCTTACCATTAAAGGAAAGAGTAAGTTTGAAGATAACTTGGGAGGCCGAAAAGAGGTGAAAAAGGCTTAGAAACAGTCTCCAGTTGCCATCGTCACCTCGATGATATCACCATTTGGCTGTTACAGCCTGACCATTAATATACTGATATTGTAATTTCATTCTAAAACTGTTATTACCTCATTTTCTACACATAATCTTTAAATTTATTTTTCCGTCTTGTCCATTCTTGAATTATTACGTGTTTACAACTTGTACACATAACGACTTATTACAAAGTATTAGAACAACTGCTTTTGGGCCGGGCCTAATCAGATGGGTTTCGCTGGTTTAGTCCAGCTTCAATGAGTTAAATATGATTGTACTTAATCCGTACTTTGAAATAGGCATTTAAAGAAGCACCCGAAAAAAAAAAAAAGATTTTCCTGAGGAATCACACAAATAGATTCTTAATTGCTAAGTACATATTAAAAAAAAGATAAAATAAAATAAAATAAAATAAAATAAAATAAAAAGACATAATTTATGTTTAAAATTTTTATATAAACTTGTTTTTAAAATTATGAGAATAATTTACTTTTAAATTTTTTATATTCTAAACTTTCACTTTTAGACTTCGGTGTGGCCAACGCTAACAAACGAATGACTTGGAAGTTCATAGCAAGTCATTTAATATATTTTTATATTATTTATAAAAATATGTTTATTTGATATTTTTATTAGATATTTTTAAAAATAAATAACATTATTTTAAAAGCACTCAAAATAAATTTTAGATATTTTGAATATTTTTTTAAAAATAATAACCATCAAACATATATTTTATTTTGAAACAAAAATATAAATATAAAATTAAAAATAAAAGTGATACCAAATAATTTTTTAAAATCTAAAAATTATTTTGAGTGTTTTTAAAATAAAAAATATCAAATAAATATATTTTAAAAAATAGGATAAAATAAAAAAAAATAAAAAATACAAATCAAGATTGCTAAAATAAGTTTATTTTATTTAATTTATTTTTTTATAAAATAAATATTAATCATTGTAGATTGACCGTGAAGGTCTACGGATAAGTAATGGGTGGAAAAGGGTCACCATCTTAAGAAGAGGACTCGACCTTACGACCTGACGACGACCTGATTAAGAATATCTATTCCTTTGTGGACTAACTCTATTATAAAATTAAAATCCAGGAAAAATCTTTGATCAAATTACACCTTTTTGTGGCCTAAAATAAAGGAGAGTAAAATTGAAGAGAAACTATTGTGTGGATGCGGCTAGTATGACTACATTATATAATGGTGAGTTCGAAAAAAAGTTTTAGTAATAAGTTATATAACACAATTAATATAAATTAAAGGCATAAGCGAGTCAAGCTGGTTCAAGTTTTTCTCAATAAATGATTCATGAGTCGAACTTGAAGAACTAATAAGTCAAGCTCAAATAAATCCTGATGCGCCTCGTTAAACTCTAGAGTCGGCTTATTTAATAAATAAATACTTAAAATATATTAAAATTTAATAATTTAAATATATAATTGTTAAAAATATTTAAAAATTATGTTTGTTTGTTTTTTATCAAGTAATCTGTAATTAATTTACTTCTAATTTCTAATTTTTTTTAAAATTTGATTATAATAATTATTTAAATTATAATTATTTTATTTTTTATATTAAATAAGCTTATGTGTAATCTGCTTAAACTTATAAAATAAAATTAAAGCATGAGTTTAAACTCAATAAATTAAAAAGACTTAAATATTAAAAAAAAAAAAAAAAACCATCGCTGGTGAAGGAGGTGACTGTACGTGGATTGAAATAACTACCAGGAAGCTCAGGAGGAAGACCATTCAAGTTTGTAGTAGTCCAAAATAGTAGTCCAAAATGAATTGCATTATAAATTGAGACATTGGCCATGGAAAGCAGAACCAGAAAACCCAGCTTCTTCTGAGTCCTTTCTCTCCATCTCTCCCACATTAGCACCACGATTTCTTCTGATTTTGAGGAAGTTTGTGCTTTTGGGCCGCTGAAGAATGGTGAGAAGGAGACTCTGGTGGTCGGCCTCTGCGATGTTGGTGTTGCTCTTCTTGCTCCGTCGGAGTGAGGTCGGTGGCCAGAAGCCCGGGGTATCTCCTTGGCAAACATTGACTGGTACTTACTATTTGTTCTCTGTTTTCCTTCTGGCCAACTATCTTGACTATGCTTGATTTTTGAGGGAGGAAGCGAGTCTGTTGGCGATGTGTTTTCTCTATTATGAATGCAAGTACATTTGAGCCTTTTTTTATTTATTATAGTTTGTAATTTATTGCTGTTTTCGAGTCTTCCTGAAAAGGTTTCAAAGAAACTGAACAAGCTCCATTCATGGCTTTATTGCGTTCTAATCTGGATAAGATTGTCTCTGGGAAATTGTTGTTTTATCTTAGTGGCCAGTTGCTGTTATTTTTTTCTTTTCGTTTTTTTAGCCTTTGTTTGACAGCAATACTTGATAGCTCAGTGTTTTATGAATAGTTCAAATCAAAAATTAGTTTTTTCATGCATACATTTATGCCTTGTAGAGATGGGGGTGCTTATTTATTCGTTAAATCAATATGTTTTTTTTTTCTGTAATTTAGTATACTATTTTCTAATGTTGATCATAGATGTATCATGGTGATCTTTGAAATTTCATTATAAATACCACATGCATAACTTTGTTTATTTTATAACACTTTAAGATTCATTTTGTAGCCCTTATTTTCTTGGACTGACTTGTTAATCAACAACACTCAGGGTTTGCAAATCTTTACATATATTTCACTTTCAAACTTCCATCCTATGCTCTTCTTCTCTGAAGAAGGTGTTCACTCAACTACATCAATATCCATTTGGGTAGTCCATCATCAATTTCCATCAATTGGTATCAAAGAAAAACCTATTAGATTGTGAAAGTTGAGAATTTTCTTCGAATGTAGAAATATCTAGTTTAAAATTTTTCATTAGCGGAAATGTTCCTCTCTCTACTATCATTATGAATGATAAGCTTTTTAATTACATTAACATTAGACTTGACAATCTTGGAATATTGATAGGAAAATTTTGTTAAATCAATAATAATATCTTGACTTGTACCCAAAATCCTCCCTAGCCGCCCAAATAAACCTTCATGTAAAACTATCCACCTAAAAATAGTCTTACCTCCATCTCCAAGAAAGGTCTCTTCTAAACTCTTTGCACTACTTCCACTTGTTAACTCACCTCCAAAATCAAGTATACCATCTTGGATACAGGCTTATGCCATCTCCAATAATAACAAAACATAGCACGTATGCTCCAATTAACCATTTTGCAAGAGTCCAAGTTTATTTTGTATTGTTCAAAGCTTCATCAACATAACCTTATTAATCACAAGCAGTTCAAGCAAGTTAATTCCTAAGAAGTTTGCTAACATTTTTAACTTTGACAGTATTGTTTTGAAAGAGTGGTAGATTTGATGTAGAATAAGAATGAGATCAGGCTTAAATAAAGCAAAATATTAGGAAGTTTAAATATCTTAATAGTCTTTATATGAAATAATAATGGAAGAATGACTATATATAATTCAACGATGAAGACTTAAGGAAACATGAATGTTATTTCCCCTCTTGCATGGCTGGCCGCCTCCGTCAAATTTCAAATTTGTGTTGCTTAAGATCAATTATGACAAGTTACAATTACGATGCATTAGTATATATGATGACACTCTCATTGAAGAAACCATTAAGAGGCTTGGGCATTTGGTTTTGTAGTAATGCATGATATTTTTTTTTTAAATTAGTATCACTCTCTTTCCTTTAAGGGATGATTGAAATCTAGAGCTTAAGGAATTTATTATTTTTATTTTTATAACCACTCTCCTTCCATAAGTATAGTGATTGTTTTGTCATGCAATATACAACAATAACAATAAGCCTTTATCCTACTATATGGTTCAGCTACATGAATCCATTTTCTCCATTGTGGCTTATTAAGTGTCAAATTCCATATAACTTTAATAAAATAAGGTCATTTTTTATACTACCTAACCAAGTCCTTTTAAGGGTTTCTCTAACTTTCTTAACATAGGTCGAATCTAATATATCTACTCTCTGGTCATCTACATGCACTATGCTTTAGTTTATTTATTGTTATTTTCTTTATTAATTTGACAAATCCTTAGTCCATGAGAATGATTGTAAGAGGCCCCAAATTATTTCAAAGGAATGATTAGCCGAACACACTAGGTTGAATTGCTCAAATTTTATAATACCACATATGTAAGCTTGCTCATATTATTATTGGATGAAGGAAATTACATGGTTGTTTTTTACACTTGAAGATTAGTTTGATGACCCTGCTTTTCTTCGATTGATTTGTGGATTAATCATAGAACTTGTATCCACTCCCAAACATCTACCACTCGTCTTTCCTACATGAGGTCTTTACTCAACTACATCAACATTTCTACATTGTTTGGGTGGCCTCATTTTGCATCACCTTTTTTCCTTACTCAATATTTGAATTCATACCCATCATCAACATAATTGTAGATATGTAAAATTTACTTTTTAGTCTCTACGGCATCATCTTATCACATAATATTCTTGAGATACTTCTATTTTTTAACTATTCAAATTTTCTCTAGAAGTTATATTCACATCTATTTCTTTATTCTTTTGAATGTTAGATCCAAGATATTTGATGAAAAAATATGATAAGTTTTTGAATATCTGAATTTGATAATTTTCTAATTTGATATTTTTTTATCACATAAATAATGACAATCCATGTATATGATTTAATGAATAATTATTTAGCTAATGCAGGGAAGATATTGTAATTTTGCTTATTTGTTACAATTTGTACAATTTGAGATGTGATTGACAAAAGCTAGATAACAGCGATTTTGTGGATTTGAGATCACAATTTTGGTGGTTTGGAAACTATTTATCTTTGCTTTCATTTTACTGATTTGTTGTAAATAATATTTTGCATACTTAATCAAATAACATGTAAATGTATTTCAAATGCATTAATATTCTTTTTGTTTGTTTGTATTGGATGCTCATGCGCATGTGAATAATGCTGATTGCATGAACATAATTTGCACATTTTAGTAGTCATGCCATTGAATCTTATACAAATCCCTTCTTCTTTAATGTTTAGTCAAATTTTATTGACTAGCTGCAGTAGATTGTCATCTTATGTAACTCGTAAAACATGCATAAGTTTGCAAATTCATGATAAAGAATGCCAATCTTATTTTATCAATTGAATGCCAATCTTATTTTGTCAAAACGAGGCAAGTAGGATCAAATAGTGCCAACAAAATTATACTAGGTGATATTCGTATTTTTTGATTTTTAGTTTGATTATTACAAGTTAGGAAAACTCTTTTGTTTTAATCTAATACAAATTTCATACTTTTTATATAGATTATAAACTAATCATCTTTCACTCTTTGAACAGTGACACAGGGAATTTATTCTCGTACTGACAGATTTAATTTCAACTTGTATCCTATACTTTCTGTTGAAGATGTGAAAAAACAAGTTGATGGATCAATATTATGGCTTAATGTGCAGGTAGTATTCTGATAAATGATACTTCTTCATATTTTATCACGTTATCAACTAAATGCTAATATTCAAGTTCAGTTGAATCACGACTAGTAATTTCATTTTTTCTATTATTCCACAGAATGATATATTCTACAGGCAACATAACTTAAGCATGAGAAGCTACGTTCTTTCTGTATCAAGGAGTGTTATAGTGAACTATATTTCTTCACCTGAAGTTCATTTCCTTAGAAGCATAGTGGCAAGGTTTCGAAAGTCTAAAACTAAGCTAGTTTTTCGTTTTCTTGGGGAAGATGTTACTGAACCATCCACAAACCAGACCTATGGAACATTGTTGAAAAATCTTACCTTCATCAAGACCTTCGCATCTGGCATCCTTGTTCCAAAGCATTATATTTGGGCAGTAACATCTGACAGATATTTAGAATCACATGCCAATTCCATTGTCACCGATGCTCATAAGGAGGGGTTGGAAATATATGCAGGAGATTTTGTCAATGATGCCATTATTGCATACAATTACAGTTACGATCCTTTGGCTGAATCTCTTTCTTTTATTGACAATGGTGAGTTCTCCGTTGATGGCCTTTTGACAGACTTCCCGGTTACGGCATCAGAAGCCATAGGTGATGTTTTATTGTCTTTGAGCACCTTAACTGAAAATTTAATCAGTTTTTCTTATATTTGGCCAGTAACATCTAACTAGATGAAGAACATTCCTCTTCTCTACTTAGCTGAATTTTTAAAATTTAGATTTTGTATCATTCCTCTTATACAAATCTTCATTTTGTAGGTTGCTATTCTCATCTCAACAAAAGCAGCTTAGACCATGGTATGAGCCTTCCTTTTGTTATACTTACTACGCATCTACCTTGACCCATATTTTGACTATCATCTCTGTTCTAGGAAAACCCATCATTGTTTCCCATAATGGAGCAAGTGGAGACTACCCAGATTGCACAGATCTTGCTTATGATAAAGCGGTTAATGATGGAGCAGATGTTATTGATTGTGCCATCCAAGTAACACAGGATGAGGTTCTCATATGCATGAGTTCTATTAATCTAATGGATGATACTACTGTTGTGCAATCCCCCTTTAGATCTCGTATTTCTAATATTCCAGAACTTCAAAGTACTCCTGGAATATTCACTTTTAATCTCACTTGGGAAGAGATAAAGAACTTGAGGCGTAAGTTTATAATTGTTTTCTTTAAATATATTATTTTTCAGCCTAATATGTGAGACATGATCTTCATCTCCAATATATCTGTGATGTGAAATTGAGATTAAAATTGAATTTTGGAATTAGAAAAATATTACATCTTAAATGGTTCGATTTTCAAAGTTTCATTTCTTTTAGGCACCATTTCAATATAATTTATAGTGCATTCTTCTTTGATCAAACCGTAATTAATAACTTGACTATTTCTTTTTTATAGCCTCTATATCAAATCCAGAAATCTTTTATGGAATGGTGCGGAACCCACGATACAAGAATTCAGGAAATTTCATGACATTGTCTGGCTTTTTGTCCTTTACCAAAGGCAAAGCACTCTCAGGAGTCCTAATTAATATAGAGGTGAGGTTATTAATAAATGATTTACAAGATATTAAGTAAACAAATAATACATAAGGTCTAGATCAAGAAAAACCATGTCCTAAATTGTTTTAGTATAACTATCTTTATGTACAAAAGCCAAGCCATAATTTCCTCCAAAAGCGGATTCTGGGCCTTCCTTTTCTTCTTACACGCTATAGCAGTGTAATTTATGACAAAATAGTATTTTGTTTTGTCCTCTCTCGAGAATACTAACTGTAAGATCTTTTATCTTCAAACTCAAGTGCATCTATTAACTGCAAATGTTGATGAAAGTTTCTATAATAAAACATATCTTTATTATTACTTTTATGATAATTTGTTAACTTGTATTTATTAGCCTAGTCCACTGCATAACATATCATTTATTTTTCAACTTCTTTGGTAATTGGTAGACACTATAGAATATATTAAATCACATATACATCTTTTTAGAATAAAAGAGTAAACAACCCTCATTCCTCCCAACCCCCACCAAACACACAATTGAAAACCTTAGCCTTGTTTTCTTTGGCTTACAAATTAGCTTTTGATTATCACCTCATGACATGTGCAGACTTCTTACCCCTTAGTTTATCTTCTCTCGATCAACACCATCATGACTTATGGTGTAGAATGTTGGCCAATAAAAGAGAAGCATAAGACTAAGTTAAGTGTTACAGAGATGAGGATGCTCAGGTGGATGAGTGGCTTTACTTGTAATAACCGGAAAAAAAAAGTAAAGAAATTTCATAACTGCCGCGGCGATTAGCCTCGGAATGGAAAGAAAGGGAACCAAAGGGAGGCCGGTTTACAAACCAAACCAAATTCCCAAAACACGAGGGAGAAAGGAAGGAGGAGACTCTTGTCGTGCCAACCGAGTGAGACCGTGTCGGCAATAGAGAGAAGAAGGAAGCGGCCAGACCTGTTACGTTCGTGCCAACGCGCGTCGGCGTCGCGTCGACAGGAAGGAGAAGAGAAGGCCTTTACCGGATTGGCGCGTGTCGCGACGATCGAGGAAGAAGCGAGTGCCAACGGAGGAAAAAGAGCGAACCTCCGCGTCGCGTGAGTGAAGAAAAGCCGTCGTGTGTTAGCAAAACCGAGAGGTAAGTATATAATTTATAAAATAATATTTAATTGAATTTTTTATGTTAATATTATGATCTCAAACTTTGATTTAAAGTTTATAGTTTTAACTTAAGATTTATTAATTTAGAATAGGTTAAATTAGGAAAATTAATCCTTGAAAAGAGAAGAATGGAATATATTGTGTATGTATATAATTTAATAATTAAATTACAAAATTTGATAATAATAATTATTATTATTGAAGATTTAATTTTAACCTGAAAATAGGTAATGAATAAGGGCGGATGTGAGTGTTAAATTATAAAAGTTATATGTAAGGAGGTTGAAGAGATTAAATTAATATTTGATTTTATAGGAATTTCAATTAAGGAAGAAAATGTTAAAGGAAAGGAGATTCGAGAAGCTACGAGTTAAGGTGGGTAATTATGTTCTTACATTTATAGTAAAAATATCTTAATTTACATGATGAAACGCGTTCATATGATTATGACTTTTTTTAAGTATCGAGTTGTGATGATTTTTTGTTTTCTTAAACTGCTGATGTAGTTTCTTGTTTTCGTGTTGGATAATACGAATCTTTGGATCATATTCGCGTTATCGTTTATAAAGTTCATTTGATTCTTTAATCGTGAATTAATGTCCATAGTGGTATAATTGTATCTATGAATGTGTGTATGTTGAAATTGGAGTTCAGCTTATAGACGCATATACTGCATGAAATGATTGAGCCAAAATAAAATTGGCAAATAATTAAAAGGCGATGAAATTGGTAAATGCGATAATGATAGTAGATCTTTGTTCTTTGAATGAGTATTTTGACTGACTCTTGGAAGGATGATAAAAGTAAAAGTAAAAGTTTATATGATAAATATTTATGTATCTACCGGCCTCATATCTTCGATAAATATTTATGTATACCGACCATATGATCTTGATAAATGTTTATGTATACCTTCTATAGGTTTGATTGTTTGACATATTTCTTTATGTACGTGACGGTCGAAAATTGGCATGCATACTAGTTCTTTTCTTCTTGTTTATATAGTAATGATAATTGACCGAATTATATTCATTTGTTAGTTCTTATCTTTTCGGTAATCCTACTAATTAAATGGCTGATAGAAGGGAAAGTCATGTTTACCACCGTAGAGGGACTTCAGGAGATAGGTAATTATGTCATGTTGAGTTATGTTTAAAATGTGTTTTCTCCTGAACTTTGTTAGAATATTTATGCATGGAAATTGCATAATTATTTGTGGTTTATAGTGGCTCTTTTATGATTGGAGATTGAAGATTTTATTTATGATTGAAAATGTTAAGAAATGTTTTATTTTATCCGTCCGACCGTCTGTTCCCGCCTTGGTATTCCAAGCTCCCGGGCCGGGTCGTGATAAGAGTGGTATCAGAGCGAGATTTGCATGTGATTATATTTAGGGATATAAGTATGATCATAATCAAAGAGCCATTAGGAAGATGATAAATTTTATAAGAGAGATATATTTCTCTAATTATTTAATTCAATGCAAAAACTGAAAAGTCATATAGAATGGCAGTTAAAGAATTACAAGTTGAAGAATCATTCAATTGTTAGAGAAGTGATTTATCGCCACATCTCCTGGGGAGCTATTATTTGTGAAGAAGAAAGATGGGAGCTTAAGGCATATATCGATTATAGAGCTTAATAAACTCATTGAAGAATAAATATCCTTGCAAGAATTGATGATCTTGACCAAGTAGGAAACTGGATTTTCAAGATTGATTTATGATCATGTTATCATCGGTTGAGAATCAAAGAAGAAGATATACCAAAGGCGCATTCTGGTGAAGGCTATGAATTTGTGGTGGCCTTTTACAAATCTCAGTATTTATGGATCTCAATAGAATCTTTAAACCCTTTTTTGATTCATTTGTGATTGTATTCATAGATGATATTTCTATTCATTAGATGAAGCTCATGAAAACCATCTTCGTTATTTTATCACGAAATGAATTGTATGCAAAGTTTTCAAAGTGTGAATTTTGAATAAATAACATATTCTCTTGGGGCACATGATTAGTAGTGAAGGGGTTTGATGGATCGAGTAAAGTCGAAAATAGAATGGCAGCATTATTGAAGTTACAAGTTTCTTAGGATTGGCGGATATTACGAGATTCGTTGAAGGATTTTACAGTTGCCACTATCAGTAACTTCGAAGCGATCAAATTTGAATGGTCGGATCGGTGTGAAGAGAACTTTTGAAGAATTGTTTAATAGCATGCGTGCTTATTCTATCGGGGAGACGAAGGATTTCAAATTTATAATGATGCATCATTAAGAGCTTGGGATGTTACGCAGAATGGAAGAGTGATGATTTATCTTTACAATTGAACAAATGAAAAGAATTATCCATGATCTTGAGCTTGAGATGGTATTTCATTAAAATTTGGAGGCATTATTTATATGGGTAAGGTGTGAAATTTTACCGATCATCAAAGCTTAAAATATATCTTTACTTAGAAGGAGTTAAATTTAAGGAAAGATGGTTGGAACTTATTAAAGATTATGATTTAGATATTGATATATCAGGGAAAGCGAAATGTAGTTCAACGTCTTTTAAGTAGAAAAACATCGGTAGTATTTATTGGTTGATCTCTCAACAAGAGAATTGATTAAAGATTTAGAAAAATTAGAAATTTGATTATTAAATCTAAGATAAATGTTTTATTGTTAAATCAAATGATTATATAATCAAATTTGAAAGACAGAATACGAGATGTTCCACCTCAAGATGATGACTTTCAAAAAATCTTAGATTTGGTAAAAGTAAGCCATACAGAAGATTTTGGTATGGGCACTATGAATTTGTGGTGAAGCCTTTTAACAATCTCCATGTGTTATGGATCTCATGAATAGAATCTTTAAACCCTTTTAGGGATTTGTGATTGTATTCATGATGATATTCTAATATATTCACGAGATGAAGCAACTCATGAAAACCATCTTTTATTTTAAACTCGAAAGGAAATGAATTGTATGCAAAGTTTTCAAAGTGTGAATTTTGAATAAATAACATCATATTCTTGAGCATGATTAGTAGTGAAGGGTTTTAGTGGATCGAGTAAAGTCGAAGATAGAATGGCACATTCGTCATGAAGTTACAAGTTTCTTGGGATTGGCGGATATTACGGAGATTCGTTGAAGGATTTTTACAGATGCCATGCCTTACTCAAAGCTTCGAGCGGTCAAATTTGAATGGTGGTCGTGTGAAGAGAACTTTTCAAAAAATTGAATTGTTTAATACGCCTGATTAACTATTCCATCGAGGACAGATTTCAAATTTATAATGATCATCATTAAGAGGCTTGGGATGTGTACTCAGAATGGAAGAGTGATTCTTATCTTGAGCGATTGAAAAAACAATGAAAAGAATTATCCAACCCGTGATCAAGTACGGTGATATTTCATTAAAAATTTGGAGGCATTATTTATATGTAAGGTGTGAAATTTTTCTTCGATCATCAAAACTTAAAATATATCTTTACTTAGAAGCTAAATTTAAAGGCAAAGAAGATGGTTGAAACTTATTAAAGATTATGATTTAGATATTGATATCATCCAGGAAGGCAATGTAGTTCGATGCTTTAAGTAGAAAAACATCAGTAGTATTTATTGGTTGATCTCTGAGGAATTGATTAAAGATTTAGAAAAATTAGAAATTTCAATTATTAAATCTACAGAAGATCATGTTTTATTGTTAAATCAAATGATTATATAATTTGAAAAAGAATCTGAGATGCCACTCAAGATGATGACTTTCAAAATCTTGGATTTGGTAAAAGTAAGCCTGAAGATTTTGAAATCAATGAAGAGGATGAAGTATCATGATAAGGTTTGCATTCCAAATGTTGGAGATTTGAGGAAAGATATCTTACGAAGACATCATTCAATTATACAATTCATCCGGCGAAGAAATGTATCGAGGATCTTGGAAATATTTTGGTGGCGAATGAAAAGTGTGATTTTGTTTATAAATGTCATGAGATGATTAAAGTTCGAATATCGGCCAGTGGACTCTACCTTCGATACAGTGGAAATGGGATGATATTTATGGATTTTGTTGTTACTAGATCCAAAAGGATCGATCTTATTTGGGTTATTATTGATAGGTTGACTAAATCTGCCACTTTATATCTATCAAACAATCGATGATGTTGAAAAGTAGAAGAAATATGTTGATGAAATTGTGAAGTTACATGGTTTTGCCAAAATCATAGTATCGATCGGAAGGCCGATTACCAGATTGTGGAAAAAAAATTCAGTTTTAGATGCAAGCTTCAATTTTGCATTTCATCCCGATAGGTCGAAAGAATAATTCAAACACTCAAGATTTGTTTAGACTTTGTATCCTTGATTTTGGAGGAAATTATTCATTTCTTTGATTGAGTTTACTACAACATGATAAAAGCAGTATTGGTATGGCTCCCTATGAAGCATGTATGGAAGAAAATCTGAACACGCAAGAAGAATCATCGACGATTTAGTGAGATGAAACCACCGAAAAGATCGACCAGATCTCGTGATGGGATTAAAAGTCGCTCAAGACAAGAGGAAATATTATGATGCTAAACATCTACCAAGAGAGTTTGAAGTGAGAGAATTTGTATTTCTAAAATCGCCCCATGAAAGGTATAAAATGATTTGGCAAAGTCGGAAAGTGAGTTCCCACGCCATATATCGTCCATGAAATCTGGAAAGAAAAAGTTTTATAGACCGCTTTACCTTCTCACATGCAAGTGCACGTGTTTATATTTCTTCCGCGAAAATATATTACCGATGAAGCCAACAAGATTATGATCCTATTGATATTCAACCCGATCTCACATTTGTGGAGGAGCCAAAAGAATTATGATTATGATGTCAAACATCTCGTGAATAGGAAATTCCAATTGTTCGCATCGTAAACATGGATCGATCGGAGTTACGCGAGAAGGAATCAAATGAGCTTTATCCTCAATTGTTTAATTAAATGTGTATTTATTAATCGCCATTTAATTTCGAGACAAATTTTTATAAGAGAGATCAGATAACCTAAAAAAAATAAAGAAATTATAACCGCTATACCATGAAAGAAAGGGAACTGGAGGGAGTCGACAAACCAAACTAAATTCCCAAAACACGCAGAGGAGAAAGGAAGGGAGGAGACTCTACCTGTGCCCCCGAGGGAGACCGCAAGGACGACCGAGGAGAAGAAGCGGCACAACCCTATGTCAGGTTCTACTGGGCCAACGCGGCGTCACGGCCAAGGAAGGAGAAGAGAAGGCCTGCCGCCAATGCACCCGAATGACGAGGAAGAAACGAAAGTGCCCGGAGAAAGGAGAGCCTCTCTCGCAAGTATGCGGGAAGTGGTCCGTATGCGGCAAAACCGAGGTAATGTAAGTATATAATTTATAAAATAATGTTTAATTGAATTTTTATGTTAATATTATGATCTCAAACTTTGATTTAAAATTTGTTTTAACTTAAGATTTATTAATTTCAAAGAATAGGTTAAATTAGGAAAATTAATCCTGAAAAGAGAAGAATGGAATATATTGTGTATGTATATAATTTAATAATTAAATTACAAAATTTGATAATAATAATTATTATTATTAATTGAAGATTTAATTTTAACCTAGAAAATAGGTAATGAATAAGGACGGATGTGAGTGTTAAATTATAAAGCTATATGTAGGAGGTTCAAGAGATTAAATTAATATTTGATTCTATGAATTTCAATTAAGGAAGCGTTAAAGGAAAGGAGATTCAAGAAACCGCAAAGTTAAGAATTACGTTTACATTTATAGAAAATATCTTAATTTCTTTATGACAAACGACGTTCATACGATTATGACTTTTTCTGCATCGCAGCCATGATGATTTTTCTATTTCTTAAACCGATGTAGTTTCTTTCTTCACGTGATAATAACCCGAATGAGATCATATCACACGCTATCATTTTATAAAGCTTTTAATATCGTTAATCAAATTAATGTCCAGATAATCAGATGCTATTAATGCCAGATGAACTGAGTTCACCCCCACAGATACGGACGAATATACCCGCGCACAAAATGATTCAAAAGCCAAAACGAACGAAAAGCAATAAATGGTAATAGATACTGTTTTGAATGAGTATTGACGACTCTTGGAAGGATGATAAAAGTAAAAGTAAAGTTTATATGATAAATGATGTATACCCCACCTATACGCTATCGATAAATGTTTATTTATACCACCCTACGCTTCGATAAATGTTTATGATACCTACCTCCAATAGGTTTGATTGTTTGAAAG
The DNA here is from genome assembly GCA_021442155.1 of Cymbidium sinense. Classification (NCBI taxonomy): domain Eukaryota; kingdom Viridiplantae; phylum Streptophyta; class Magnoliopsida; order Asparagales; family Orchidaceae; genus Cymbidium; species Cymbidium sinense. Next base: position 96,089,190 of record CM038222.1, read on the forward strand.
ATATTTCTTTTACGTATGTGACATATAAAACCGGATACTTCTTTCTTCGTTACTATAGTAATAACATAATCAATCGACCGATTTATATTCATTTGTTAATGCTTAATCTTTTCGGTAATCCTACTAATTAAATACGATGGGGAAAGTCTTACCACCGTAGAGGACTTGAAGATAGGTAATGTACGTGAGTTATGTTAAAATGTGTTTCTCCCGAACTTTGTTAGAATATTTATGCATGGAAATTGTATAATTATTTGTGGTTTGTTTCTTTTATGATCAAGGAGATTTTATTTATGATTGGAAATGTTAAGAAATGTTTTATTTTATCCGTCTGAATTGCCTCTGTACCTCAGATTCCAAGTGCGTGACATTACTCTTAGAGATAAAATGTGAAATGAGTATGTTCGGGAAAAAGTTGGAGTGGCTCCAGTGGCAGATGAGATTAGAGAGAGTCGCTTAGATGGCCACATGAAGCCGGCCGTCCAATGACTAGGAGAGTAGATCATTAGATTTGTCTTATGTTAAGAAAGGTAGAGACCTAAAAGACTTGGTTAAGATGTATAAAAAATGACCAGTATACTTGAATTAAATGGGAATTTGACACATAATAGGACACAATGGAGACGAAGGATTCATGTAGCCGACCCCACTTAGTGGGATGAAGCCTTGTTGTTGTTGCAAGCATGAAATAATGTTTTTTGAAGCTTAACATAAAGAAAGCATAAGCCTATCTTACCACATGCTAGAAAAGAAATCAGAGTGCTGCCATGACCAGAACTGATGACCTTCTTCTTTGATAATTAACAAACATAAAAACTTATTTATAGTTTGTGGCTAGAAATTAACTTGATATTGTATTGCTGACAGCCTGTCCAATTAGAACTAGCTTTTAGTTAAGCAAAGAAATCAGAACAGCATGACCAAAGTATCGAGTAATATTGGTAAGACTACAGGACATAAACGGATAAAATAATATAATATTCTTGTCAGAAGCATGAATATTGCAATAATATCATGATTTCTAGAAATTTGTTTCTAAATCTTCCCTTAGATGATAACAATTTTATTGGTTTACCCCAGCTATCTTTTCCTCCTATATGCCATGTGAATTTCTTAAGATATGGTGAATAGATCTGGGGTTGCATGTGTCAGTTTTTTTGGTGCTTTCATGATTTTCTCGCCATTTCAATCATTTGTATTTTTACAGTTCAATGATGTTCCTATTTAAGGGAAGAAAGAGCCCATCCATAGATGGAGGAAATGTGGTGAAATAATTGATGAGTCCATCATTGGTGCGATCCTGTATAGTAAACAATACCCTTAATTTTTTGTATGTTATTTTGGTCGATATAATATTTCGTAATAAGTTTCACAGAGACATCACAACCATATTGCATGTTTCCATTTTGTTTCACGGAGACTTTCCTTTCAGACCATTAGAAATTTGAATTGCTCCAGGGAGAACTCTAATTATTCAAGAACATTTGTCATATTGAATTAAATATGTTCGTATTTGCCTTTCTTTTCCTCATAAAATCATGATTTACTATTCATACTTAGTCTAACCGTAGATTAAGTAATTAAATGTAATTGTTTAAACACTTTTTTATTTCTTTTTGTTCTGAAGTATTGGGTTGCATACACATTATCCTCAACAATCATTCAATCACATCCATCTACGAGTTCACATGACAACTTTATCTTTCCTTTTTGTTCTTTGATGTAGTTTGATTGCTTTTCATTGCAGAATGCAGCATTTCTTGCGGAAAAATTAGGCATTAACGTAATTGATGGTGTCATCTCTGCCTTAGAGGATACTGGTTATAACAACCAAAGTGCTGTCGAAGTCATAATTCAATCCAGCAATAGCTCAGTTTTGATTAAGTTTAAGCAGCAAACCAAGTACAAGCTCATGTACAGGATTGATGAGTCCATTCGGGATGCTGCAGCATCCTCAATCGTAGATATAAAAAAATTTGCAGATTCTGTGGCTGTTAACAAGGAATCCATCTATCCTGATAGTCGGCTTTTCATCATCAATCAGACAAATCTTGTAAAAACTTTACAAAATGCTGGGCTGGAAGTGTTTGTATATGTTCTACAGAATGAGTTTGTTTCTCAAGCATGGGACTTCTTCTCAGATCCATACGTGGAGATCAACTCATACGTACAAGGAGCGTTGGTGGATGGAATCATCACCGACTTCCCTGCTTCGGCAAGAGCATACAAGAGTAAGTTACTAATTGCTATTTTTTCTTAAACTACTTGATGTCTATCTGAATAATTAGATGTGTTTGTTTGACTGCACAACCGTCAAAAATATCTTCCATACCCTATACTTTTGGGGTTAAGCATTTACTATAGTAATTTGCACTACATGCTTCTATTGATGAAGAATAAAATTGACCTAAGTGATTCATGGTAGTATGGGAAACTCTTATAACATCATTGTCTAGAAGTGTACTTAATGCACAATAACTCAGGTAGTCACCTCTATAATTTAGTTTCAAACCTAGGTTCACGGGTGATACACTTTGGTAACATAAGATATATTGAAATGATCAATCTTACTCGTGAGATAAATCATGAAAGTCAAGAATAGTTTTAGATTCAAGATGGAAAGGTTTTATACATGAATAATTGAAAGCAAAAACATATAATTGTATATATAGAAAATTAAATAATATTTTATTGTATTAAGATGATTTTTAACAATAATTCAATACAACAACAACAAGCCTTAATCCCACTAGGTGGGGTCGGCTACATGAATCCTTCGTCTCCATTGTGTCCTATTATGTGTCAAATTCTCATTTAATTTTAGTATCAAAGATCATTTTTATACATCTTAACCAAGTCTTTTAGGTCTACCCTACCTTTCTTAACATAAAGAAATCTAATGCATCTACTCTTCTAATCGTCATCGACGACGCTTTATGTGGCCAAACCATCTAAAGCGACTCTCTAATCTTATCTACCATGGAGCTACTCCAACTTTTCCAACATACTCATTTTGCATTCTATCACAGGGTAAAGCCACTCATCCTAAGCATCCTCATCTCGTAGAATACTTAACTTAGTCTTATGTTTCTTTTATTGGTCAACATTCTGCACCATAAGTCATTTCTTATAAAATTTTCCTTAAGTTTAAGTGGAACTTTTCTATCACATAATAGGCCAGATGCATTCCTCCACTTCAACCATCCAACTTGAATTCTACTAATAACATCTCCATCTATTTCACCATCATTTTGAACAATAGAGCCTAAATATTCAATCGCCACTCTTATTAATGACTTGATCACCTAAAGTCACAACACTACCACTAAAATTACACTCCATATATTCGCTTTAGATCTACTTAAACTAAAAACCTTTAGACTCTAAAGTTGACCTCCATAATTCAAGTTTCCGGACTCCTCTCTAGTCTTATCAACAAGAAGAATGTCATCAAAAGCATACACCAAGGTACATCTTCTTGTAAATGTCTCGTAAGAACATTCATAACTAAAGTAAAAGATAAGGGCTTAATGTTGATCCTTGATGTAATCCAACCAAATAGGAAAATATTTTGTCAATCCTCCTTGTGTTTGGACACAAGTAAGCTCTAGTATACATATCCTTAATGACTTGAATATAACCAATATTAACTTCTTCTCGTTTCTAGAACTCTCCAAAGAACATCTCTTAAGACTTTATAATAAGCTTTCTAAATCAATAAATATCATATGTAGATCCTTCTTATTTTCTATGTTTCTCCATCAAACCTCTTAACAAATGTATAGCATCCATAGTAGATTTACGGCATGAAACCAAACCCGATTGTGAGAAACTTCTGTATCACATCGTAACCTATGCTCAATTATTCTCTCCCATAATTTTAATGTATGGTACATTAACTTAATTCCTCTATAATTTGCACTCTTGTGCATTACCTTTATTCTTAAATATAGGAACCAACAAACTCTTTCTCCACTCATCTGGCATCTTTTTAGTCTTTAAAATAACATTAAAAAGATTTGTAAGCAAGAAATTCCTTGATCTCCTAAACATTTCCACACTTCATTGGAATATTATTCTCTCTGCTTTTCCACATTTCATTTTCTTTAAAGCTTCACTCACTTCGATTTACTAATGACGATAAAAAATGAAATTCTCTTTTGTTGTATTATTGCTAAAATCAATCGATTTTTAGATCCTTCATTGAAAAGTTTATTAAAATACCTCATCCACCTATTTTCAATATCTTTTCTAAGAAGACTTTATTATTTTCATTCTTACCCCTCACTTAAACTATATCTTTCTTCTTTCTCTTTTGGCTAACTTATACATACATCTTTCACCTTCTTTGATCTAATCTATCAGATAAATCACTAAAACCTAAATTTTGTTCATATATTATTTTCTAGAATCTCTACGCCATTTTATATCTTTCCCAATTCTCACATCTAAACCAAGTTTTATAACAACGCTTCTTATTTCTTATCTTTTCAGATACTCGACTCCACCACCAACTATTCTTATTAAAAGAAGTTTTCCTTTGACTCAAGCACATCTTTAGAACTTATTTAATTTCACTTAATATTTTTCCCACATAACGCAATTTTCCTTGAACATCCCAAACTCTAAATTGTAGCTTCTTAAAATATTTTATTTATGTTTCTTTAAGTATCCCCATCTAATTATGGACAATAATTTAATTTTTTTTCTTACAACCTTTCATCTTAAAATCTAAAATTAATAAATGTCGACTTAAAATTTCACTTAGACCTTACAATCTTTACAATCTAAACGATCTATTTTTCTTATCAAAAATAATCAATCACGTGTTTTACTAGATCCATTTTATAAGTAATAATATGTCATCTAATATACCTACCTTCTTCATTACCACTTCAAATCCATAACCACCATAGATTTCTTAAAATCTTCCACCACTCTACCAACACGTGTTCATTTAAATCTCAATAAATACTTTTTTTCAAGAGTATTCAGATTAATCCTCTAATTCATTCCAAAATTTTTCTTTGAGCTACCTCCAAACCTACTGAGGAGCATGTATACTTATTGATAATCTTAAGATCAACAATAATCTTTAAAGTATAATTCTATCTCCACATCTATTAATACTTATAATTATCCTTCAAACTTTTATCTATAATCACACCTACACCATTTCTAGCTCGACTTTTACCTGAATACCAAAGTTTAAAACCTAAACTATCAATCTCCTTGGTCTTCTCACCAACCCATTTAGTTTCTTGAACACATAAAATATTTATCTTTTAACAATAATTCAATGAGAAATAAAAATATCAATCGATGAAAAATGAAAGAAACAATCACGTGAGTAAAAAAATACTTAAAATATAATAGAAGTCTAAATAAAGATAAATTCTGAATTAATGAAATAATTAATATTGAAAATGCTCCTGCAGTGACCATCCACTTAGTAACCTAATAGAATTTGTTAAAAGAAAAATTTTATCATTAATGATTTTGACATTTAAACTCATTAGATAACCTCTATTTATCAATATATAAATTTTGAGATATGAGGAATATAATATAAACAATAAAAGAGACTTTATTTTTAATATATTCATAGCATAATGCCATCATATCATCTTATTAAGATAATGCCATTTTATGATATTGATGATCATTCATATGAAAATAATAATCAATACATTTTTATGCTAATGTATCAGAAGTTGCTGTGTGTGCGTGCTTGCATGTGTGCACATGTGCACTACGTGTGTTAACAATTATTCTATAATAAATATCACTAATGCTATCTTCATAATAAAACTTGAATTGCATGAAAAATATTTATTGTATTTGACTTTAGAAAATGTTGGAAGAACTCTTGTTAACATAAGGAATAAAGAATTGCAGCAATAAAATGAGGTAAATCTATCTATGCATATGATTATTCATCATGAACATTAAAAGGAGTCAATGAGATTTTGTACAATAGTAATTGAATATGATAGATATGACTAGCAATTTTCTAATTATCTAAGGACCCTATTACAAATACTAAGGATAATTCCCCTAGTAAAGATGGGTACACTTATCTTATAATAAATAAAAAGTATCTATCTTAAAGTGTGCAGTAGGAAACTCTTATTCAATTGAGATCCATACAAATGATACAATGTTAAAATCAATTCAAAGTGCCTACATAGTCTTAACTATCAAATAATCATGCATATATAGTCATAAAAAATAGTATTTAGCTAATACAAGTGCAACCTAGTCAATATAGGTTACCTCATAATCAATCTAGAATAATTATCAATATTGAATGTCATTGAGGCAGTGATTGTGGATTCTAGCACGGTGTGATTGGAGCATTGTATGCGAAGATGAGTTTGGGCTCTATAGTTCTTGTTAAGGGTGGTTGGGTTGGTTCACCTCGGTTCCTCATTCTAATTCAAATAAGGGCTTTTTGTTCATTGCATTTAGTCCTAAATTAGTTTTTTTATTTAAGTTTTAAGCAAAATTAATGTGTTTTAAATTGTTTTTTACGTGATCATAATTTTGTGGCAAGCATTGCGAATTTTGAGCCGTTTTAGTATCTCTATTTGCATATATAATTTGATTTTTTTTTGTGTGTGCAGGAAATTCTTGTAGGGATTTAGGAAAGAATATGCCGAACTATATGAAGCCTGTTCAAGTTGGGGGTTTGAAGCAGCTTATCACTGCACAAGCACAGCCCCAATTCTATCTCCACTGCCAGTTCTTGAAGACTCTGATGTGGTGGAGCCACCTTTACCTCCTGCTATTCCTGTAACCCCAACTCCCCCAAATCAAGGGAATGCTTCGGCTCCCCCCTCTACAACACCTTCAAACAGCTCACTATTGAGTCCTCTTTTATCAATGATCATCTCCATATTGGTGATTATTGCTTCTCTCTATTCTTCTAAGTTGAATTAATTGGATATCAGATGTGTGGGGCTTGGTGTCTTGAGTTGCTACCAAGCCGCTTGCTTCAAAATTTCATTTTGTATCAGTGTTTGTTCATAGTGTTTGATTGGCCATATTTTGGTGAGTTCTCATGCTTGGAACTTTGAAGATGGAAGGTTCTCATGTTTTTTTTTTTTCAGAAAATTTTTTGAATGCATGTATTTTATGAAATTGAGCAGTAATCTTTCAAGCATCAATTGCTAGAATTTGCTTTCATTTTTTGTGAGGGAAAAAAAAAGTATTTTTCATATGTTAGATTATTTGGGTGTTTGTGTGATCTTCCATTTACTTAAGTTGGATTAAATATTTTGCATCTCATTGTACCGTTTTGATCAGTATGTTTATTGTATGGTGGTGAAGGCAGTAGATGTAGGGCCAGAGAAAATACTGTAATATTTTTCAACAATATTTTTTTTGCTCCTTAGAGATTTAAAAGTTTGTTGTAAGTTTGTTATTATATTATATATTCATAAAAGTTAGTTTATCTTGATTTTTCATATTCTTCAATTTTATAAATAAGATATCTTAATGGGCTTTTATGTTAATCTCTCTCTCTCTCTCTCTCTCTAGGGTGCGACTATGAGTTTATTTGGATCAATTTTAATTTTGTCATTTTAAAAATATATTTTAAGTATATTTATTTTTTATTTTTAATAATAAATAATATTATTTTTACTAGATTTATAGTTTTGTCTATGATGTTAGTAAATGTCATATTAGTGTGAATGAGGGCAAAATATTTTTTTGGTCTATCCTCATTCAAGTCTTTTTATATTATTATTCGGTCATTTATTATTATTAAATGCCAATATTATTTGAATAAAATTTAAAAATAGACTCAAATCATTTTTATTTAATTGATTTTGTTTGATTGTTAAGTGCTGATATGATTGTTAGTAGTAATTTTGATTTTTGGATTAAAAATGTGAGAGGTTCAATTCATAAAGAAAGCATTCACTATATTAATCAAAGGAAAAGTTAGCCCAAAGGTTGTCATAGTTTAAGTTGATAATATGAAAATATTAGGCTCATAACAAAATATTTCTGATAGAAGTGAAGTTGAATAACATTTGAACCGAAAAGAAAAGTCAATATACTTTATCAAACAAAAAATATTGATATAATAATCCTTAATGTTGATAGTCTACGAGGCTCTCCAACACATGGCTAAGTTCAATTGGGTAGGCTCAATTAAGATTATTTAATTAAGATTGTTCAATGTGTTTTAACACAAGGATTGATCAACTTAATGTCAAAGTTATTAAGAATAAAACTGTGTTAGGAAAACTAGCCTAAATTTATGTCATTATTCATGAAATTATGATTATGGATGAAATGCAATCAATCATCAATGAACATGATCATGATCATTATCAAAGTAAAATTATCATAAATTTTAAAATTAGTTATAACAATATATATAAGAAGGGGCTTACAACCTGTTATAAATACCTAATTAAGACTTTATTTTGAATAAATAATAGTTTATATATTGATTTATCATTAGAAAATCCATCCAATCAAACATGTAAAGTATGTAAATCAAAAATTTTTAGGATTGACTTCAGGACCATCTAAACTTTATTTTTAGTAAATATAATTCCTTCAAACATTTTTATAGGATAAACCCAATGAAATACAAAGTGTATTAATCATAGTCCAAATGGACTAAAATTAAGCACTTAAAACAATAATTATAAATTTTAAGATATCATTTGAGAAATCAAATGACTTCCAAATATTGTGTATTTATACTCACAATGAGCATAATAAAAATTGGTGAACTCAAGATTGCTTAGTTTTAATTTTCATTAGGCCATTAAAATACTAAATATATTATATTAACAAGGGGATCCATACAAACTATTTAATTGAGTGTTTAAGATTTTTGGAAAATAACCTAACACCCTTTTGAAATAAGATTATGACATGCTATCAAGTCTAACATTGATTTCTAACATTTTTAATAAGATTAATATTTTTTAGTCATTAATCTTCATTTTAGTAAAAGAAAGATTCAACAAATTATTATTGATTTCTTAATCTCTATCAAATCATTAATCTCCTTTTACTAACTATCACTAATGACACTGATATCCATCATCATCAATAAGGTTATGACATGCTATCAAGTCTTACATTGATTCTCAACATTTTTAATAAGAATAATAATTTTTAGTCATTAATCTCCTTTTTAGTAAAAAGAATGATTCAATAAATTATTTTTGATATTTTAATCTATAATGATTCAAGATTCCTTCAACTTTAATCAAAGAATCATTTTTTCATAGTATATGCCAAAATCTTCTCCAATTATAAGGAAAGATAATATTTATAATCTATAACTTATGTTATTAGAAGCATTTTAATCAAGCAAGGCTACATGATTTTGCCTATTTTGATATTTTTGATAGAATCTCATATCTCTTCTAAGCTACTTATATGTGTGGGTGGAATATTAATATAATGTTAAGATCATAAACTCTATATTATTATTAATCATCTAGTATACAATAATATGCCATTAAGATATAAGGCCAAGAGCTAGCTCTCTTTATGATCTTGAAAGTTGTTCAAATCAAGGTCTTAAACGTAGTTATAGCTAATCAATCACTCTATCATTGACAGATTTATCCATTTTATAAGAAATTAATAAAGATTTGGAATAACTTTAATTGTATATATTTAATTTTATAAAATTAATTTAAAAATAATATAAAATTTAATTTACAAGTAGATTAAAAATGGGACAATCCAAATCCAAATTAGCTCAAATTAAGCCTAAAAATATATGTGAAAATTTTGAGACGTTAATTTGATAGTCAAATGACCTAAAAATTTGGAGTGTCTATAGTCGAATTGAATGGCTCGATGAGATGAATCTAACGAACCCAACATTAGTCAAATCAAGGTTGTTAAGATAGTCAAATCACCAAGAAATTATTTAAATCAAGGGCATTAATATGAACCGTCTGATAAAGTATTTTGATATTTTAGCTACAATTACTAAAATGCTCTTTCTAAAATCCTATAAATAGAATTTATAAGGAAGAGTAAGTTTGAAGATAACTCGGAGAGAAAAGAGGGAAGGCCTGGCTTAAAGCCACCACCAGTCATCATCACTCTCGACCATCACCAATCACCACTGGCATAACATATTAATATACTGATATTGTAATTTCATTCTAAAACTGTTATTACCTCATTTTCTACACATAATCTTTAAATTTATTTTCCGTCTTGTCCATTCTTGAATTATTACGTGTTTACAATTTGTACACATAACGACTTATTACAAAGTATTAGAACAACTGCTTTTGGGCCGGGCCTAATCAGATGGGTTTCGCTGGTTTAGTCCAGCTTCAATGAGTTAAATATGATTGTACTTAATCCGTACTTTGAAATAGGCATTTAAAGAAGCACCCGAAAAAAAAAAAAAAGATTTTCCTAAGGAATCACACAAATAGATTCTTAATTGCTAAGTACATATTAAAAAAAAAGATAAAAATAAAATAAAATAAATAAAATAAAAAGACATAATTTATGTTTAAAATTTTTATATAAACTTATTTTTAAAATTATGAGAATAATTTACTTTTAAATTTTTTATATTCTAAACTTTCACTTTTAGACTTCGGTGTGGCCAACGCTAACAAACGAATGACTTGTAAGTAAAGTCATAGCAAGTCATTTAATATATTTTTATATTATTTATAAAATATATTTATTTGATATTTTTTATTGGATATTTTTAAAAATAAATAACATTATTTTTAAAAACACTCAAAATAAATTTTAGATATTTTGAATATTTTTTAAAAATAATAATCATCAAACATATATTATAAATATAAAATTAAAATAAAAGTGATACCAAATAATTTCTTAAAATCTAAAAATTATTTTGAGTGTTTTTAAAAATAATATTATTTATTTTTAAAAATAAAAAAATATCACATATATATATATATATATATATATATATATATATATATATATATATATATATATATATATATATATATATATATATTAAAAAATAGGATAAAATAAAAAAATAAAAAAATACAAATCAAGATTGCTAAAATAAGTTTATTTTTTTAATTTATTTTTTTATAAAATAAATATTAATCATTATAGATTGACCGTAAAGGTTTTCGGATAAGTAATGGGTGGAAAAGGGTCATCGTCTTAAGAAGAGGACTTGACCGGGGTTTAATTATTTGTTTAAAATGACCTGACGACTTGACGACGACCTGATTAAGAATATCTATGCCTTTGTGGATCCAGAAAAAAAATCTTTGATCAAATTACACCTTTTTGTGGCCTAAAATAAAGGAGAGTAATATTGAAGAAAAACTATTGTGTGGATGCCGCTAGTATGACTACATTATATAATGGTGAGTTCGAAGAAAAGTTATAGTAATAAGTTATATAACACAATTAATATAACTTAAAGGCCAAGCTGGTTCAAGTTCTCCTTGATAAATGATTCATGAGTCGGGCTTGATGAACTAATAAGTCAAGCTCAAATCAGTCCTGATGCGCCTCGTTAAACTCTAGAGTCGGCTTATTTAATAAATAAATACTTAAAATATATTAAAATTTAATAATTTAAATATATAATTGTTGCGTCTTTAGAAAATGATTCGAGTAAAGTTTACGTCTTGTGCTTTTAGAATTAAATGCAGGTATTTAAAGCGAAAAAAGCTTCAGGAATTTTACGTGAAAAATCTCGAAAAGAGGAAAAAAAAAAAAAAATTAAATCTTCTACTTTGTATTTGCAGACGGATCTTAGATGGCGGGATTAGAATAGTATGAGAGAACAGCGATTAGTAATAGGCGATGACGTGATGTTGGCAACGATGTTGATGATGTTGTGATGATGTTGAAAACGATGTTAGCGATGTTTGGCGATGATGGCCTGCGGTAGTGGTGTGATGATAATGGCGTATTGATGGTCGGCAACGGAGATGAATGGCGGCAGTGGTTGGCAAGTCAGTGGTGCACGATTATTTGGAGGATCTTCAAACTTTAGGACTCTCTCCTCTCTAACCTTCATTTGGGTGTCTCTTTAGGCAGGTGGAATCTTGAATTTGTGAAGATAAAATATCTATGCAGTAGGAGCTAAGATGAGTCTTAAGGCCAAAGAAGTGGCGGCTATGGAGGATCGATTCCGGTGTGAGCGGCTATGTGCTCTCTTTCTCTCCGGTGTCAGAGGTGGAGTGCACTCATGATGGTGATTGAGGTGAGGCCAGACTTCAGAAAAGAAATAACTTCAAGGCACTCCAGTGAGGAGAAGGGAGCTCTCGAGGCGGAAAGAAAGCATTACATGATCGTCTTTACGAGAAGGAAGCATATAATGTTAGAAAGCGCAAATGAAATCTTCTTGAATTGGAAGATTTAAGAGCTCATATATAGTATAATCGAAGACCATGTTGGAAGCTTCATAATCATATTCTTGATGTTGAAGTGAAGGACTTGGAGCACCAATGTTTAGAGGAGGGTTTCATCAGGGGTTCTAAAGGAATCCGCTTAATGCATCGCAAGAGGGAGCTAGTGTTGAGATCTATCTCCAGTGCAAAGACGTCAGATTCAGGAGATGATGGAGTTGAGAATGAGTCGAGGGAGCATCTCAGTGGTGAGGAGGGCGTTGATATCACCAATTGATATGATGTAGCATCGATGATGCATTTTTTTTATATGTAATGTTATTGTGTATATTTGATCTTGATTCTTTCATCTTGTTATATATATATATATATATATATATATATATATATATATATATATATATATATATATATATATATATATATATATATATATATATCTTGTTTTATTTTTTACCTATCAGGTAATTGGTGAATATTGTGGGCTATATGGATGGGGTTGAATTGAATCCACTAAGGATTTTGACCAATCGAGGTTTTTTGTCAAAGTGTTACTTGATGATGTTGTATGGAAGAGGTCGTGATGTCCACAAGGACATTTTGACTATCTAGGTATCGTGTGTTCTTGATGAAGTTAACACTATGAAGAGGTCGATGTCCACCAAGGACCTTTTATCTAGGTATCAAAAAAGTGTTACTTAACTTACTGTATGGAAGAGGTCCGATCAAGTCCGCTTGGAATTGATTATGCCCTGATTAAGATACAACGTGAGTTGTATATTTTTCAAGTGGGAGGATTAAATGAAGAAAAAACAAGTTTGCAAGAAAAAAGCTATAAATTCATTACTCTGATAAGTTCGATGATATAATTATAAGACGATTTTAACACGGATATGAGTTTCAAGAGGAAATGACGACAACAATAACAAGTCTTTATCCTTAAGTGGTTCTACATGAAGAGGAAATGATGAGGCACAAAATAAAAGTTGCACATTGGTAAATTGCGATAATATTTTGGAGATTCTTAGTATTCCAAGTTAAAGGTAAAGTTTTTCCCTCGGATCCTTGAGCTTGAATGTTCTTGGATTTACCATATAACCACATATGGGTCATCCCAAAGAGGTGAGAGTTTATTGCGTTGAGGCCTTTGCACTTGCAAGACTTTGTAGGACAGGCACGAGATATGGGAGATTTTACTCTTGGGTTGAAGTACCCTTTGGTGAAGCGGTCAGTAGGGTCATTTCATGAGTTTTAGATTAGGTCAGTGGTGTTGGAGTGTTTCTTCATTACCATCATGATTGAATAATTGAACTCTTGGACTTGGAACCCGATATCTGGTATAATAGCTATGTCGAAACATAAGTTATATGGTGTCTCACCGGTCGAGTGCGTGATATGCGGTAAGCCCAAACAATATTAGAAAGCTCATCAACCCATTGCCCCCCGGCCTTCTCAAGACGTGTTTTTAGTCCTTTAAGTATAGTCCTATTGGTAGCTTCAGTCTGCCCGTTAGTTTGAGGATGTGCTACAGCCATATGCAGCAGCTGATTGTAAAGATCTTTGCAAAATAACGTAAAGATTTTTCCAGTAAATTGGGTTCCGTTATCAGTGATAATCTTTGCAGGAAGACCGAATCGACATATTATATTTTTTGAAATAAATTATTTAGCATTTGCCTCCGCGATTTTAGCGAGTGGTTCGGCTTCCATCCATTTAGTGAAGTAGTCAACGGCTAAAATAATAAACTTTCGTTGTCCGATCTTTATCGAAAAGGTCCCATGATGTCTCAATTCCCCAAGTAAAAGGCCCTTTGAAGGGATGAGAGTCGTGCGGCATGTGAGAGAGGTTAGAGTGCAACAACTTGCACATTTTTTTGTGAACTCGGGCATCTTGTTTTATCGTAGCCAATAGAACCCTTGCCTTATAATTTTAAGCTAGCCCCTTCCTCCCCAGGTGTTCTCCACATATCCCTAAGTGAACCTCTCTTAATCACGAAGGTGAGAGGCAGTCTGGTCAGCTTCGTTTGTATTGTTCACCTCAGATAATAGTAAAGTTTGAAGCTTATCTTTAGGAGCAGTTGAAGTTGGGTCTGAAGGGTTTCTTCTTGTAGAAAAGACGGATGGGGTTCATATCAGAATGTTCCTTTATCTCATTAATTGCTTGAATTACCCATGACCTTGGAACAGGAAATTGTATTTCTTCAACATGCTTCTCTTAAATAGATCTCTAGTAGCTTAGCGAGGCGTCACTGAGTATTCTTCTCTCATATGTGAATGATTTGATGTGTCTTGAAATGGGCAAGAGACTTCACCAAGTGGAGGTATTGTCTTGGTTGAGGATTATGAGTACTAAAGTTTCTCTCAACTTGGGAGGCTGAGAGTCGGTGTGGATCACTAAGTGCTTGCACATGATAAGAGTCTCAAGAGCCTATATATTCATATTACTAGTTCGAGAAAATTTTAGAAGTCCATACTTTAATTTTGGAAATAAGTAAGATTCCCTTTGACAGCGTTTCCGAAGCTCCATCCACAGAGGGTCCAGGAGATGAAAGGCATGTAGTGGATAGCTCCTCTCGGGTTGGGCGTGTTTACTAAAGTCTGTGAGTACTTTAGACTTTATAGTGAGTGTGAAAATTTATCAGAACTCTCATTCATACCACTTGATTAACCTCCCGGATGCTTACGGTTTTACGTAGGATGGCCATTAATGGTAAATGAGTGTAAACAGCAATATGAGCTTGAAAGTATGTAATTTTAGTGAAAAACTAAAGCCAGCCACCTTATGCAAGTGGATAACGACTTTCTCGAGAGAATCTTGACAAATTGGTTGTTGTATCCCATTCTCTTCTGGCGAGCTTATCACATGGAAAGGCAGCTGAGATATAAGTATAACATCTTTCCTTGAATAGGCTTGGATAGTAGGGTGGAGATGCTAAATACTCTTGCTGCAGGGTGACATCATCGATCAAAATTATTATTTTTAGCTCCTTTAATATTTTAAAGAATGACAAGTATTTATCCCGAGGCTAGAAGCGGGATAACGCAATAATTAGATCCATTCAAATGTTAAACTTCCTTGATATTCTTTGGAGGTCATATCTTTGAGAGCTTTGATTTTCTCTGGTTGGCCTCCCATCGGTGGGTTAACATAAATCAGAAATTTTTTGGTAACCCAAAAGCACACTTGGTGGGTTAAGTCACATATTATAACGTCGAAGGTTAAAGCATATTTTTAAGTCAAATATGTGATTCTTTCAAGCTTTTCCTAACATGTCATCCATATATCTCCATTGTCGACCTAATAGGTCTTTAAAACCTTATTCATAAGTGGTTGATAGGTAACACCGACATTTTTTAACCGGTATAACTTGGTAATATAAACCTTTATATGTTTGAAATGCTCATCCGTTTGGTCCTTTTTTATTTGGTTTGTAACCAGTAAGCATCAAAAAATTGAGCATTTGATGTCCAGGCGTAGCATTGATCAATTCGAGGAAACTATCTTTTAAACTAGTTAAGATTGTGTAATTACACATTCTCCATGTTCCATTTGTTTTCTTAACCATGACAACATTTGTTAGCCATATAGGGTAATGTACCTCTCGTACGAATCCCTCTTGAGCTTGTTAATTTCTTGTTCAATAGCTTGGAGGAAATCGGGTGCAGAACTTTGCTTCTTTTGGATGATCGGTTTGAATGTTGGATCAATCTTAAGGGAGTGCATTATCACATTGGGGTCGACCCCGGCATATCCGTTGGACTCCAAGCGAAGATGTATTGATTTCTCCGCAAGAAGTCTATGTATTTTTTCATTTGTTTTTCTGAGAGCATGAATCTCACTTGCCTTTGTTAGTAGTGGTCATAATACGATAAGTCTTCTGGTAAGCTTTCGGGGTCTTCATCTGAAAATTAAAATCTTGATCTTTGAAGGTCAGAAGGGTGTGGTTGAGCTTGTCGAGGTAACATGATTATTTATCTTTTCATTTTCCACCCAACTCCCGGGGTTGAAAACTTCATCTTAAGATGAGATCTTGAAGTGATTGCACCAAAATTGATTAGAGGGCCCAAAGAATGGCGTTATATGAATCGACTTGACCACCATGAATTGGATTAAATGAGTCACTTGTGAAATTCAGGACAAGGAAGGGTGATTGTCCTCTCTACGCAGGCGATTATCAAACCCGTCTGATGGTCACTGCGGGTTGGAGCTTTTCCCTAACGGGCCCATGCTAAGAAATGTAGTAATAATACATCGAACTCTCATTGTCAATCAAAATTCTCTTAACATTATAGCATGGGTCGCGTCTGATGCACAAGTGGATCTTGATGAGAACATGGACTCTTTCTAAGTGCGAGTCATTAAAGTGATGGAATTATCAATACAGACTTCTTTAACTCACTCTTCAAAGATGATAATGAGAACTTGATTAGATAGTATTGGTCCTCTTATTTCAATTTCTCCTATTTGATAATTTTTAATTATTTACGTGATGATTGTCTGGTTGCCCCAGGTTGGAGGTATGTTTATTTTGATTAATTCTTCATAAATCGGCGTAGATATCCTTTTGAATGAGCCTCTCAATTTCTTCTTTGAGTTGTTTGCATGCTCGCCGGTAGTATGTCCGATTTATGGAAGTGACAATATTGCTCGTGATTTCTTGAATTTAGTTTCAATAGATGCGGCCACATGATATTTTCTTCATCTCGAATAGCCATTAGAAGGTTAACACGAGATGTGTTCAGCGGCGTGTATTCCATTTCGGGTCATGGTTCACGTCGTTGATATGGGGGCCGTGGAGGGAGATCACGACTGCCTTGTTTCTTCTTTTGATAGTGTCGCATTCCACAGGGTGCTTTTACGTTTTCACGTAGATTGCTCAAATTATTTATGATGGGCAATAATAGCCTCATCAGATTTGTGCTTCCACGATGAACCAAGTCGGCATATGGCGGACCGTGTCTGCATTAGTGAGTAAAAGACCAGGCCGGAGTCCTCTAAGGAAAACTCCTCTTAATAGTTCAGGGTCTACTCCAAGTATTTGGCGAGCTTCTAAGGAGAACCTCTGGAAGTATTCCTTAAGTGATTCACCCTCATTCTAATGAATGCCAGAGAGATGAGAGGAATGTTTAATGATCTTCCTGTTTGTAATGAACTATTCCATAAAATCTTCTTTGAGTTAAAAGTGGATGGATCCCCTTGGAAGAGTAGAACCAAGTGCAAGCTTGCCCTTGAGGGTAACGGAAAGACGACAAAGTCGAGCTCATTGGATATGCATGATAGTCTGTAATGGTGATGTGTTCATGTGGTCCATCATAGGAATCAATGCTTTGAAACCCACGGAATAGGATGTTGAAGAATAGCTTTTAAAGGTGAGATTCCTCATAGCGCGGTGAGGAGAAGATGATTTTGTCTTGAAGGTGAAATTGTATTCTTGTATTAAGCATCATAACATGATGAGTAACATTGAGGGGCGAGAATGTGTCAAGCTACCAGCAATAATTGGAGGATTAGCGATGGTTGGTACGCGTGATGGATAGAATTAGCAGAGAGATTAGCATCACGGTCAGGAAGCGGAGGAACTTCATTGTTAAGAAGATCGGCATTTTGACCTCCTGCGGTTAACGATCGATCTTGGGGGAGGTGTGCTTGCCGTGGTAATGGCTGTTGTGTTTCTCTCAAAAGTCGGATCATCTTATTTTGAGACTCTTCCATTCGGCTGACATGATCTTCTAAAGAGATCCCTGTCGCGCTTTCACCGACAGGGTCACATCTATTAGGGGGGAGTGAGGTAGAAGCTTGGCATCTTTAGTTCAAGGATTGATTTTGAGAGTGACGGGAGTTGGAGCGGGAGGCTTCGTTGCAGATTGCCTTTATTGGCCATAATGTGGGTGTTCACGAAATTATGATTGATGGGTTCTCTTCCAGCGGTGGTAACTATGCGTCTTAGAAAACTAGTTGCGGTAGTAAAGTTTACGCCCAGCTTCTTTGGGGGTCACACACCTGGGTATTTAAAGGCGAACGAAAACTCACGAATTTTACTTGGAAAACCTCAAAAGAGGAAAAAATCACGGGGCCTAGCCCACTAAAATCTTTCACTTTGTATTTCTTTTAGAGTACAGGATCTTCCTGATGACGGGATTACAGAATAGTATGTGAGAAGGGAACAACAGTTTCTAGTAATAGACGATGTTGACGACGATGTTGATGACGATGTTGATGATGATGTTGACGACGATGTTGACGATGATGACCGGTGGTAGTGTTGTGATGATGACAACGGTGTTGACAAGTGAGGATCGCCAGCGGCGGCGATGGTTGGCAACGGTCAGTGGTGTACGATTGCTTGGAGGATCTTCAAGCTTTAGGGCTCTCTCCTCTCTTCTGCTTGGCTCATTTGGGTGTCTCTTTACACGAGTGGAATACTGAATTTATGAAGGTAAAATATCTGCAAGGTGAGTATGAGCGAAAGATGACTGCTAAGGCCAAAGAAGTGGCGACTTTGGAGGATCACTAACGGTGCGAGCGAGCTACATGTCGACTTCTCTTTCTCTCCGTGTCGGTGGAGCGCGTGGTGATGGTGATTGAGGTGAGAGGACTCGAGAGAGAAAAGACTCAAGGCACTTCTTTGCGGAGAAGGGAGCTCTCGAGCTGGAAGAAAGCATTACATGATCGTCTTCTAAGAAGGAGCATATAATATCCAGGCGGAAAGCAAATGAAATCTCCTTGAAAGCGGTGGAAGACTTTTAAGAGCTCTACATCTTATCGGTATGTCGAAGACCATGTTAAGCTTCGTAATCATATTCTTGATGTTGAAGTGAAGGACTTGGAGCACCAATGTTTAGAGGAGGGTTTCATCGAGGGTTCACAAAAGGAATCCGCTTAGTGCATCGCAAGGCCGGAGCTAGTGTTGAGGATCATCTCGGCCAGTGTCGAAGACTCTTACGTGTTGAGGAGATGAAGAGTTGAGAGTTAGTCGAGAGCATCTCACAGTGGTGAGGAGGGCGTTGATATCTGGTGATATGATGTAGCATCACTTGATGATGCATTTTTTATATGTATTATTATTATGTATGAATCTTAATTCTTTCTTATATCATCATGTTAATGCTGTCAATGAAATATATATATATATATATATATATTAGATGATACGCTCTTGTTTTGTTTTTACCTATCCGGGGTAATGGGTCGGAATATTATTCGACGGCCTTCTATATCTGGATGTGGTTGAATTGAATCCACGAAGATTTTTGACCAATCAGGTTGTTTGTCAGTGTTACTTGATGGCGTTAACTTGTATGGAAGAGATGTATCACAGGACCTTTTGACCTATCAGGTATCGAAAGTACTTGATGGCGTTAACGCTATAGAAGAGATGGGGATGTCACGATGACCTTTTGACTATCTGGTATCAGTCAAAGTGTTACTTGACTTCTTACTTGTATGGAAGAGGTCCGATCAAGTCCGCTTGGGATTGATTATGCCCCGATTGAGATACAACGTGAATAATTATTAAAAATATTTAAAAATTATGTTTGTTTATTTTTTATCAAGTAATCCCTTATTAATTTACTTCTAATTTTTTTTTAATTTGATTATAATAATTATTTAAATTATAATTATTTTATTTTTAATATTAAATGAGCTTATGTGTAATCTGCTTAAACTTATAAAATAAAATTTAAGCATGAGTTTAAACTCAATAAATTAAAAAAACTTAAATATTTAAAAAAAAAAATTAACCATCGCTGGTGAAGGAGGTAACTGTACGTGGATTGAAATAACTACCAGGAAGCTCAGGAGGAAGACCATTCAAGTTTGTAGTAGTCCAAAATAGTAGTCCAAAATGAATTGCATTATAAATAGAGACATTGGCCATGGAAAGCAGAACCAGAAAACCCAGCTTTTTCTGAGTCCTTTCTCTCCATCTCTTCCACATTAGCACCACGATTTCTTCTGATTTTTGAGGAAGTTTGTGCTTTTGGGCCGCTGAAGAATGGTGAGAAGGAGACTCTGGTGGTCGGCCTCTTCGATGTTGGTGTTGCTCTTCTTGCTCCGTCGGAGTGAGGTCGGTGGCCAGAAGACCGGGGTATCTCCTTGGCAAACATTGACTGGTACTTACTATTTGTTCTCTGTTTTCCTTCTGGCCAACTATCTTGACTATGCTTGATCTGTTGGCATTATTATGAATGCAAGTACATTTGAGTTTTTTTTATTTATTATAGTTTGTAATTTATTGCTGTTTTCGAGTCTTCCTGAAAAGGTTTCAAAGAAACTGAACAAGCTCCATTCATGGCTTTATTGCGTTCTAATCTGAATAAGATTGTCTCTGGGAAATTGTTGTTTTATCTTAGTGGCCAGTTTTTTGCCTTTGTTTGACAGCAATACTTGATAGCTCAGGGTTTTATGAATAGTTCAAATCAAAAATTAGTTTTTTCATGCATACATTTATGCCTTGTAGAGATGGGGGTGCTTATGTATTCGTTAAATCAATATGTTTTTTTTTTTCTGTAATTTAGTATACTATTTTCTAATGTTGATCATAGATGTATCATGGTGATCTTTGAAATTTTATTATAAATACCACATGCATAACTTTGTTTATTTTATAACACTTTAAGATTCATTTTGTAGCCCTTATTTTCTTGGACTGGCTTGTTAATCAACAACACTCGGGGTTTGCAAATCTTTACATATATTTCACTTTCAAACTTCCATCCTATGCTCTTCTTCTCTGTTCACTCAACTACATCAATATCCATTTGGGTAGTCCATCATCAATTTTCATCAATTGGTATCAAAGCAAAACCTATTAGATTGTGAAAGTTGAGAATTTTCTTCGAATGTAGAAATATCTAGTTTAAAATTTTTCATTATCGGGAAATGTTCCTCTCTCTACTATCATATGAATGGTAAGCTTTTTAATTACATTAACATTAGACTTGACAATCTTGGAATATTGATAAGGAAAATTTTGTTAAATCAATAATAACATCTTGACTTGTACCCAAAATCCTCCCTAACCGCCCAAATAAACCTTCATGTAAAACTATCCACCTAAAAATAGTCTTACCTCCATCTCCAAGAAAGGTCTCTTCTTTGCACTACTTCCACTTGTTAACTCACCTCCAAAATCAAGTATACCATCTTGGATACAGGCTTATGCCATCTCCAATAATAACAAAACATAGCACGTATGCTCCAATTAACCATTTCGCAAGAGTCCAAGTTTATTTTGTATTGTTCAAAGCTTCATCAACATAACCTTATTAATCACAAGCAGTTCAAGCAAGTTAATTCCTAAGAAGTTTGCTAACATTTTTAACTTTGACAGTATTGTTTTAAAAGGGTGGTAGATTTGATGTAGAATAAGAATGAGATCAGGCTTAAAAAAAGCAAAATATTAGGAAGTTTAAATATCTTAATGGTCTTTACATGAAATAATAATGGAAGAATGACTATATATAATTCAACGATGAAGACTTAAGGAAACATGAATATTATTTCCCTCTTGCATGGTCAGCCTCAAATTTCAAATTTGTGTTGCTTAAGATCAATTATGACAAGTTACAATTACGATGCATTAGTATATATGATGACACTCTCATTGAAGAAACCATTAAGAGGCTTGGGCATTTGGTTTTGTAGTAATGCATGATATTTTTTTTTTAAATTAGTATCACTCTCTTTCCTTTAAGGGATGATTGAAATCTAGAGCTTAAGGAATTTATTATTTTTATTTTTATAACCACTCTCCTTCCATAAGTATAGTGATTGTTTTGTCATGCAATATACAACAATAACAATAAGCCTTTATCCTACTATATGGTTCAGCTACATGAATCCATTTTCTCCATTGTGGCTTATTAAGTGTCAAATTCCATATAACTTTAATAAAATAAGGTCATTTTTTATACTACCTAACCAAGTCCTTTTAAGGGTTTCTCTAACTTTCTTAACATAGGTCGAATCTAATATATCTACTCTCCTAACTGGGTCATCTAATACATGCACTATGCTTTAGTTTATTTATTGTTATTTTCTTTATTAATTTGACAAATCCTTAGTCCATGAGAATGATTGTAAGAGGCCCCAAATTATTTCAAAGGAATGATTAGAACACACTAGGTTGAATTGCTCAAATTTTATAATACCACATATGTAAGCTTGCTCATATTATTATTGGATGAAGGAAATTACATGGTTGTTTTTTACGCTTGAAGATTAGTTTGATGACCCTGCTTTTCTTCGATTGATTTGTGGATTAATCATAGAACTTGTATCCACTCTCAAACATCTACCACTCGTCTTTCCTACATGAGGTCTTTACTCAACTACATCAACATTTCTATATTGTTTGGGTGGCCTCATTTTGCATCACCTTTTTTCCTTACTCAATATTTGAATTCATACCCATCATCAACATAATTGTAGATATGTAAAATTTACTTTTTAGTCTCAACGACACCATCTTATCACATAATATTCTTGAGATACTTCTATTTTTTTTAACTATTCAAATTTTCTCTAGAAGTTATATTCACATCTATTTCTTTATTCTTTTGAATGTTAGATCCAAGATATTTGATGAAAAAATATGATAAGTTTTTCAATATCTGAATTTGATAATTTTCTAATTTGATATTTTTTATCAGATAAATAAGCCAAAAAAAAAAAAAAGTAAAATATGACAATCCATGAGAGTATAATAGTTTCCTTGGTCGTGATGCTAATGCATTCTCATGAAATAATTATTAAATTTTACTTTTGCAGGTGATGCCCCTGTTGTGATAGCTAATGGTGGCTTTTCAGGTTTATTTCCCTCCTCTAGTTCAGATGCCTTTAATTTTGCTTTAATAGCAAGTTCAACGGATACAATTTTGTGGCAAGGTTTCAAAAGTCTAAAACTAAGCTAGTTTTTCGTTTTCTTGGGGAAGATGTTACTGAACCATCCACAAACCAGACCTATGGAACATTGTTGAAAAATCTTACCTTCATCAAGACCTTCGCATATGGCATCCTTGTTCCAAAGCATTATATTTGGCCAGTAACATCTGACGGATATTTAGAATCACATGCCACTTCCATTGTCACCGATGCTCATAAGGAGGGGTTGGAAATATATGCAGGAGATTTTGTCAATGATGCCATTATTGCATACAATTACAGTTACGATCCTTTGGCTGAATCTCTTTCTTTTATTGACAATGGTGAATTCTCCGTTGATGGGCTTTTGACAGACTTCCCGGTTACGGCATCAGAAGCCATAGGTGATGTTTTATTGTCTTTGAGCACCTTAACTGAAAATTTAAACAGTTTTTCTTATATTTGGCCAGTAACATCTAACTAGATGAAGAACATTCCTCTTCTCTACTTAGCTGAGTTTGGGTTTTCTCTAATGGCCAATTTAATAATATGGAGCAATTTGCTTATTCCAACTTTGCAACCCTCATTGGATGGATAAGTTTAATTCCCAAGAAACCAATTAGATTTTGAAAAAAATTAGTTTGATAAATCATTAGTTTGATAAATCATAGATATATAAAATGAATTGCAAAGTTATGATAAAGGTAATTGCGCCATGCAGTTTTCATTGTAATTGGAAAGAATCCAAATTCTCAGTTAATCTTTATGTTCACACTCATCTTCCGATGCAGTGGCATTCACTTATTATGCAATATTTTGTAGAAATAGTTTAATATTAAAAAACAACAATGATACCATTTTTAAATTTTAGATTTTGTATCATTCATTTTACTTAATACAAATCTTCATTTTGTAGGTTGCTATTCTCATCTCAACAAAAGCAGCTTTGACCATGGTATGAGCCTTCCTTTTGTTATACTTACCACGCATCTACCTTGACCCATATTTTGACTACCATCTCTGTCTATTTTTTATTATTTCATTTTCTAGGAAAACGCATCATTCTTTCCCATAATGGAGCAAGTGGAGACTACCCAGATTGCACAGATCTTGCTTATGATAAAGCGGTTAATGATGGAGCAGATATTATTGATTGTGCCATCCAAGTAACACAGGATGAGGTTCTCATATGCATGAGTTCTATTAATCTAATGGATGATACTACTGTTGTGCAATCCCCCTTTAGATCTCGTATTTCTAATATTCCAGAACTTCAAAGTAATGATGGAATATTCACTTTTAATCTCACTTGGGAAGAGATAAAGAGCTTGCGGCGTAAGTTTATAATTGTTTTCTTTAAATATATTATTTTTCAGCCTAATTGTGAGACATGATCTTCATCTCCAATATATTTACAACAACAACAACAACAACAACAAGCCTTAATCCCACTAGGGTCGGAATGAATCCTTCGCCTCTTCCTATTACACAAATTCTCATTTAATTCAAGATACTAAGATCATTTTTATACATCTTAACCAAGTCTTTTAGGTCTACCTCTATCTTTCTTAACATAAAGAAATCTAATGCATCTACTCTCCTAATCGGTCATCGACGCCAACGCTTTATGCCAAACCATCTCGAATTCTCCCTAATCTTATCTATCTACCACTGAGCCCAACTTTTTCCAAACATACTATTCTATCTCTGGGTAAAGCCACTCATCCACGAGCATCCTCATATCTGCAAACACTTAACTGTCTTATGTTTCTCTTTATTGGCCAACATTCGCACCATAAAGTCATTGGTCTTACCACCATCTTATAAAATTTTCCTTAAGTGTAACTTTTCTATCACATAATATGCATTCCTCCACTTCAACCATCCAACTTGAATTCTACTAATAACATCTCCATCTATTTCACCATCATTTTTACGTATTGCTGTAAATATAAAGTCATCACTCTTATTAATGACTTGATCACCTAAAGTCACAACACTACTAAAACTTCTGCAACTAAAATTACACTCCATATATTGTTTTAGATCTGCTTGAAAACCTTTAGACTCTAAGTTGACCTCCATAATTCAAGTTTTTGGACTCCCTCTCTAGTCTTATCAACAAGAAGAATGTCATCGACAAAAGCATACACCAAGGTACATCTTCTTGTAAATGCACCGTAAGAACATCCATAACTAAAGTAAAAGATAAGGGCTTAATGTTGATCCTTGATGTAATCCAATGAAATAGGAAAATATTTTGTCAATCCTCCTTGTGTTTGGACACAAGTAACGACTCTAGTATACATATCCTTAATGACTTGAATATAACCAATATTAACTTCTTTACGTTCTAGAACTCTCCAAAGAACATCTCTTGAGACTTTATCATAAGCTTTCTCTAAATCAATAAATACCATATGTAGATCCTTCTTATTTTCTCTATGCTTCTCCATCAAACCTCTTAACAAATGTATAGCATCCATAGTAGATCTACGGCATGAAACCAAAGCGATTGTGAGAAACTTACGTATCACATCGTAACTATGCTCAATTACTCTCTCCCATAATTTTAATGTATGGCATTAACTTAATTCCTCTATAATTTGCTCTTGTGCATCACCTTTATTCTTAAATATAGGAACCAACAAACTCTTTCTCCACTCATCGACATCTTTTTAGTCTTTAAAATAACATTAAAAGATTTGTAAGCCAAGAAATTCCTTGATCTCCTAAACATTTTCACACTTATTGGAATATTATCCGGTCCTGCTTTTCCACATTTCATTTTCTTTAAAGCTTCACTAACTTGATTACTAATCTGGCGATAAAATGAAATTCTCTATTTTGTTTAGGGTATTAAGGTTGCTAAAATCAATCGTCTTTCGGATCCTTCATTAAAAGTTTATTAAAATACCTCATCCACCTATTTTCAATATCTTTTTTTTAAGAAAAGTATTTATTATTTTCATCCTTAATACCCCTCACTTGAAGATGTCTTTACTTCTCCTATCTCTTTGGTTGGCTAACTTATACATACATCTTTCACCTTCTTTGGTATCTAATCTATTGTATAAATCACTAAAAGTTAAATTTTTTGCATCATATATTGCTTTCTTAGAATCTCTAGACCATTTTATATCTTTCCAATTCTCAATTTTACATCTAAACCAAGTTTTGTACAATCTTCTATTTCTTATCTTCTTCTCGACTCCATCACCAACTATTCTTATTAAAAGCTTTTCCTTTTGATTCTCAAGCATCTTTAGCTGCTTAATTTCACTTGATATTTTTTCCACATAACGTTAGCTTCCTTATGAACATCCCAAACTCTAATTTCTTATAGCTTGCTCTTAAAATATTTTTTTATGTTCTTTAAGTGTCCCATCTAATCCTGGATAATAATTTAGTTTATTTTTCTCTTACAACCTTTCTTCTTAAAATCTAAAACTAATAATCGATGTTGGGTACTTAAAATTTCACTGGAATGACCTTACAATCTTTTTACAATCTAAACGATATATTTTTCTTATCAAAAAATAATCAATCGTGTTTTACTAGATTCATTTTATAAGTAATAATATGTTCATCTCTTTTCTTAAATAAAGTATTAACAAAATCATAAAAATTTAAGGCAAAATTTAATATAGTCTTCTTCATTAGTCCAAATCCATAACCACTATGAATACTTTTAAAATCTTCTACCACTCTACCAACATGTCCATTTAAATCTCCCCCAATTAATATTTTTTTTTCAAGAGATATCTTTTGTATTAATACCTCTAATTCATTCTAAAATTTTATTTTTGAGCTTACCTCCAAACCTACTTGAGGAACATATACACTTATAACATTGATAATCTTAGTATCAACAATAATCTTTAAAGCTATAATTCTATCTCCATCTATTAATACTTATAACATTATCCTTCAAACATTTATCTATAATCACACCTACACCATTTCTAGTTCGACTTTTACTTGAATACCAAAGTTTAAAACCTAAACTATCAATCTCCTCGCCTTCTCACCAACCCTTTTAGTTTCTTGAACACATAAAATATTTATCTTTCTATGAACCATAATATCTATTAATTCCATTAATTTACTTGTAAGAGTACCTATATTCCAAGATCCTAACCTAATTCTAGTTTCATGGACTAACTTCTTTGCCCGCATCCGTCCCATAATGTGGGAACCCTTGCTTATTTAACATCGCACTGCCCGCAATGGCCTAGCACATTTTTCATCAGATTCAAGCCATACAAATAAGGCCACTTCCGGGACGCCCCAAGATAACACAATGATTTAAAAGATTCATGTTATGATTATTTCGATAAATTTTACGCTGGCTGTCGACTACCTAACGCAACCCTCCACTTTTTGCATCCGGACTTGGGACCGGCAATGGTAGTGTTAGAAATAAAAATATCAACCGATGAAAAATGAAAGAAACAACCACATGAGTAAAAAATACTTAAAATATAATAGAAGTCTAAATAAAGATAAATTCTGAATTAATGAAATAATTAATATTGAAAATGCTCCTGCAGTGACCATCCACTTAGTAACCTAATAGAATTTGCTAAAAGAAAAATTTTATCATTAATGATTTTGACATTTAAACTCATTAGATAACCTCTATTTATCAATATATAAATTTTGAATATGAGGAATATAATATAAACAATAAAAGAAACATTATTTTTAATATATTCATAGCATAATGCCATCATATCATCTTATTAAGATAATGTTGTTTTATGATATTGATGATCATTCATATGAAAATAATAATCAATACATTTTTATGCTAATGTATCGAAGTTGTCGCGGTAGGCCGCATGTCATGTGAATTAATGTGTTAACAAGTATTCTATAATTAATATCACTAATTCTATCTTCATAATAAAACTTGAATTGCATGAAAAATATTTATTGTATTTGACTTTAGAAAATGTTGGAAGAACTCTTGTTAACATAAGGAATAAAGAATTGCAGCAATAAAATGAGGTAAATCTATCTATGCATATGATTTTTCATCATTGAACATTAAAAGGTGTTCAGAGTCAATGAGAATTTGTACAATAGTAATTGAATATGATAGATATGACTAGCAATCTTCTAAATATCTAAAGACCTTATTACAAATACTAAGGATAATTCTCCTACTAAAGATGGGTACACTTATCTTATAATAAAGAAAAAGTATCTATCTTAAAGTGTGTAGCAGGAAACTCTTATTCAATTGAGATTCATACAAATGATATGATGTTAAAATCAATTCAAAGTGCCTACATAATATTAACTATCAAATAATCATGAATTTAGCTAATACAAGTGCAACCTAGTCAGTATAGGTTACCTAATAATCAATCTAGAATAATTATTAATATTGAATGTCATTGAGGCATTGATTGTGGATTCTAGCACGGTGTGATTGGAGCATTGTATGCGAAGATGAGTTTGGTTCTATAGTTCTTGTTAAGGGTGGTTGGGTTGGTTCACCTCGGTTCCTCATTCTAATTCAAATAATGACTTTTTGTTCATTGCATTTAGTCCTAAATTAGTTTTTCTATTTAAGTTTTAAGCAAAATCAATGTGTTTTAAATTGTTTTTTATGTGATCATAATTTTGTGGCAAGCATTGCGAATTTTGTGCCGTTTTAGTATATCTATTTTCATATATAATTTGATTTTTTTTGTGTGTGCAAGAAATTCTTGTAGGGATTTAGGAAAGAATATGCCGAACTATATGCTGCATGTTCAAGTTGGAGGTTTGAAGCAGCATATCATTGCACAAGCACAACCCCCAATTCTATCTCCACTGCCAGTTCTTGAAGACTCTGATGTGGTCGAGCCACCTTTACCTCCTGCTAGTCCTGTAAATCCCTCAACCCCAACTCCACCAAATCAAGGGAATGCTTCAGCTCCCCCCACCACCACAACCCCAACTCCACCAAATCAAGGGAATGCTTCAGCTCCCCCCTCTACCACACCTTCAAACAGCTCACTATCGAGTCCTCTTTTATCAATGATCATCTCCATATTGGTGATATTGCTTCTCTCCTATTCTTCTAAGTTGAATTAATTGATATCAGATGTGTGGAGCTTGGTGTCTTGAGTTCCTACCAAGTCGCTTGATTCAGATTTCATTTTGTATCTGTGTTTGCTCATAGTGTTTGGTTGGTCATATTTTGGTGAGTTCTCATAATTGGAGCTTCGGAGGCAGAAGGTTCTCATTTTTTTTTAAATTTTCGAATGCATGAATTTTATGAAATTTAGCGGTAATCTTTTTTGCAGGTGGTTAAGTTTGGTGAAGTTTACAAGGGTGTCAAGAGATAGGGAACAAGATTAGGTCTTAATCTCATCTAATTTAGCAAAGAGCTTTAAGTTTAGCTTTGGAGTGAATGTGTAGCTTGAAATAGGTGATAATTGGTCTTAAAGGAAGCTAAGGATATGGATAAAGTTTTAAATAAATTAACAAAAAATTATTAAGCAAGTAAAAGAAAATATAAAGTGGGATAGAAGATAATTACCTGATCTCTTCAAAGAGAAGGCAGACTTGGGCCACCAAGCACCAAGCTGGAGAAAAGATCAATACTTCACTCAAAATATTTCATTAAATAATTGAAGTTACAAAGCATTTTAGCCTATATAGCATTACTTGACTGTTGACCTCACTTTTGGAGTGAGCTCCCAACTTCTCCATCTTAGACATAGGACTCCTCTAGATATTAAAAGTTTCTTAGTCTTAAGACACTTATAGTGATTAGGTGATCACATAACCTAACCCTAGAGACTTAGAAGAGTTAGCTATAGGAATATGTTATGTCTTAGGGGTATTAGAAAGACTTCCCTATCCTATAGCTTAAACCCAATCCTTGCTTCCCTCCTACAAACTAATCCAAATAAAATCTTAAACCAATTTCAACTCAATTGATTTTCTCAAATCATAAATCAATTCTAAAATCCAAATCATAAATTAATTCCAAATCAAAATGATTGAAACCCATGATTGAATTCAAATTCCAAAATCTTTTCTAAGCCCTTTGATTCCATCTTATGGACTTAGCTCAAATCAAATCTAAATCACTCCAAACTCAAAAGATTTTCTTATAACTCATTTATATTTTCATTTATATTCACAAATATAAATGAAATATAAATTCAAATAACCAAAACTAAAGTCAAACTTAAATCCAAATCCAACTTAAATCCAGCTTATATTCTTTCAAGCCAAATTTTTGAACTTAGCCAAACCATTCTCAAATCAATCTAAACCTTTGGATTTTCTCTTCAAACAATCATTCATTCAATCACATGCCCAAATACAAAAATAAATTACAATCATTAAACCAAAATCAAACTAACCCAAATCAAATCTATGTTCATCTTTTGAACTTAAAATTGTCAAATGAAATAAAACTCATTTGACTCTAAATCACTTGCAATTGGATTTATATTTTCATCATAAGTCCATATGTGAGTTCAACCAAACCTAAATCAAGCCTTGATCAAGCCAATTGACTCATTTAGGCTCACTTGACCCAAAATGACCTAAAATACCTTTTTGAGCCAAATTCTAATCCAGCCAAAATTAGATTGAACTAAGCCCATCTAAGCCTCACATTGTGATCAACAATCATCCAGGATGATCAATCACTCAAATTGGGTCAAACCAAGTCAAACCTAGCTTTTAACCAAGTCAACACTTAGCTCAAATGAAACTCAAACAAGACAAAATTCACTATTAGTCAAATTGATTGAAACCATTGATCTAAACCAATCCATAATCAATGATTGAACTTAATCAAGCCATCAATTGTGCTAAACCTAGCGTAATTGGTCACTTGACTTAAGTTGACTCAAATTGACCTAAAAAGTTAAAATAGGTCAAATCTGGATCTAAGACAAATTAATTGCAACCAATGAGTCAAATTCATTCTAAATCATTTGTTGAGCTTGACCAAAGCTTCAATTGACCAATTAGACCCAACCTAGCCCAATTGACCATGAACCCAACTTGACTTAAAAGGTCAAATCAACTTGAAATCAAACCAAATAAAAATTGATTGAAACCAAAGCTTGCTATACATTTCAAATGATTAACCAAGCCTAAACCAACCCATGACCTAACCCAATTGGGTCAAATGAGTCAAATTGGTTAACTTGACCCATTTGACCTAAATGAACCTAAATGAACCAAAATCAAATCTAAACCAAATTGAACCAAACCAATGATACCCATAGGCTCCAAATGATCATTTGAACTTGACCTAATCCATGGTTTGACTCAATTTGGCCAATTAGTCAATCTAGCCCAATTTGACCCAACTTCACCTAAATGAGTCAAATTGAACCAATTCAAATCAAATGAACTACAAATCACTTGAAATTTGGCCCAACCTATTTTTGAATCATTTCAAATCTGTCCAAATCAAAATCAAGGCCAAATGACCAGTTTACCCTTCGGTCAAAGGGTATCCTATGACCAAATTTACTTGGAATTTGGTCATTTCTTTCTCAAGGCCACTTGACATCCTTCTAGTGGTCCACATGGACACCAAGGAGGGTGGTGAACATGACCCAATGAGCTTGGGTCGGCCATGACCCAACCCAAGGCCAAACCGACCTCTCCAATGGAAATTTATCACTTAGATCACCAAATGCACTCACCTAACACATGGGCACTCACTCTCTTCCACTCCTCTGCCAAAAATGACTCACATGGGATGGTTGGTAGCCCAAACTGATCAACTAATCTCACCCATTGATCAAAAAATGGCAAAATCACTCTTCACTATCTGATCCAAGGAGGGGGAGATATACTCCCCCTCATTCCCATTCAAACCAAAGAGACTCATTTCCACAGAGCCAAGGAGAGTGAGTCGAAGCTCCCCAAGCTTTTCCAAGCCCTTCCCAAGTTCCATTGATTTCTCCTTCTCGGTTTTGCTCAAAGCCGAAATAGGGGAGGTCCATCCCAATCCCAATTCATTCAATTGTCCATCAAAAACCAAATTAACCTTGCACACACACTCAGTGGATCTCGTCGAGCTCAACCAAGTCATTTTCCAAGTCTCCAAGCCACGGGATGCATCACCTTGATCAAAGTTGATCGCCATTGAAGGGGAGCTTGGTCAACCGAGCCATCCACTTCAAATCAAGATCCAATACTACCTGTGGCGCTCTAAGCTTACCTCCCTCTATTGGAAGTGCCAGTGATAGCCTTCGATGAGGTAATTGCTTGAAACCGTAGCCTTAGGATATTTTGCGTGGTCCTTTTTGAAGAGAAGTGTCATCCCTTGAGATCTTGACCATTGGATGTGCATCCCCCCTCCTTCCAGAGGTGTGAGATCATTTTGATCCCAATTCGTGTTCGGGTGAGCTCGAATTAAACGGGGAGAGACGAACGGTGTTAGTCTCTCATCGCTCGCAAAGGAGAAGGATCACACACCGTCCATTCCGCATGATTGGAATAGACGTCTGTGATTAGATCACAATAGATCCTCTCTAACTAAGCCTAAATCGCGAGATTAATCGTAGCCATCCGATCTTTAGATGGACGACCTGTGGAAAAAGTGCATCTGCCACCAGCTGACTCAGCGACGAATGTCACAACTTAAATAACCTATCCAGTCGCGCCATGTGGAAAGCGCACCGCGTCAGCTGCCACATGGCCCGACGGGATTAGGGGGTTAATTAAGCTTAATTAATTCGATTTTAATGCTGAAACCTATAAAATTCATAACTAATTGTAAAAAAATTCAAAAAATACAAACTCACGTTCATTTTAAAGATAATTCAAAGGGGAATAATATAAAATTAAAATCAATTGATTTTGAACAATAATTTTCACTCAATTTAGATTTTATTGGAAATGTAATTAGGTTAATTACTCTTTAATTACTTTAGCAATTAATTCCAAATTTCCTAGGATTGATTAGTGGGATGACCTCTGTCTCCCATGATTTTCTTGGAATTTATTATTGGATTAATTAGGATAATTGCTTATTTCATCCCTAATCACTTTCTTAATTAATTAAATGATTAATTAACCTATTAAATAGTGATAAATTCACCGATTAAGCTTGCTAATCATCATAAAATAGTGAATGGACTTAGGGAATGAGATTATGATTTCTTTTTCAATCTTTTCCCCTAAGTTTACTTTAATTGGATAAACACTTAATTAATTTGCAAATTGATTAATGGCTTAATCACCTCATTAATTAGTTTAATTAATCAAATTCAAAATAAGTCATTCCAGAATTTAATCACTTAATCTTGGGTAGATTCTTAGGTGTTCAATAACCTAAAGAGACTTTAAAGGGAATTATAATCAAACTACATGTGTAGGATGATTATAAAATTACTTAATTAAATCTTTTTACTTAATTAATCAATAATTGTGAGCCAATTGCATTAGACTCCTTTATTTCTTAGGTGCATTATTGATTTAAATTCCATGTGGTTGCATATCATATGTTGGCTCATAATTATTTGAATGATTATGTTAAAATGGTATAGGTAAGGAGTAATTAATGGATTTAATTCATACATTAACTTAAAAAAAATATAAAATCAATCTAATTATTTTAAAATTAAACTAAACCAATTCATATATGTAGAAAATGGGTTAGGACCAGCAAACCCTTTTCATATTTTCTAAGTTAAATCAAATTCAAAAAATAAAAATCTCTTTAAAGAATTTTGATTCATTTTAAATGATCTTCTTTTATAGGATTATCTTTAGAAATTAATTAGGGTGAATAAAGTTATATGCTTACATCACTTTATTTCTTTTCAAGCATGCTAAATATTATTTTTCAAATGAAACCATGCATTTATTTCTTTTGAAAAATCAACTAAAGAAAATATTTTTTTTTTATGTCAAATTGCATGTTTTGGCTAAAGTTAAGAATATGAGTGGTTATTATCATTATTAAATCAAAAATTATTTTCAAAACCTATAAATCAAAGATTATGAATGAAATGATGCTACTTATAAGTACTTATAAGCTTGCATATGATCATAGTATAAGATGTATTTTGTGTTATTTTCTTTTCTTCTCTTAACATGGACTTGCATAAGATTTGCAAAGTGTATAATTCATTTGAAAATATCATAACATTTGCTTAAATATATTCCTATGAACTCTTATGTTATGACTTAAGAAGGATCCTCACATTACACATGTAAATTATACAACCAAATCAAACACAAAAATCTTTTGCATGATTCTTTATCCATTTGATCCTTTTTGTATATTTACATGTATTTAAGAAAAGTGGTATATTAGTGTGGACATCTCGAGGCTACAAGACTTTAAGTAGTCCTAAGTAGATTTTGTACCTTATGCTCCTACTGTAAAAAATAATGACATCGTGCTCACTTATGTCTTTTATACATGTAGACATGCATTTTGTTAATGAATGAGAAATTTCCTTTTTTCTACATAATAAAAACATGCATCAATGAAACATCCAAATTTTCAAATCATATCTTTTAGCATTCATCATCAAAGTGTGCTAAAATTTGCATTGCATGTATAGGTATGTTTAGGATCATTCATATGCATGGTATACATGGTGGAAATAAATAAATGTGTGTGTTATGTGGTAGTAATCCACATTAACTAATCCTGAAATATCTTTCTTATTGAGTAGGGCTATTTATAGCAAATCTAAACTTAGGATTAGTTAATTAGTTAAAACACATAATAAAATATTCACTAAAGGAAATTCATCAATCAATCTACCATAGAAATGTTTTAAGGTAGAGATGAAAGAGAAGTTCTCTTCTCTTTTTTTCTCTTCATAACATTTAGCAACTAAGTGTAGGTTCATTCAAACCAAATCAAATCATCTACTAAAATTGACAAATCAACTAAATCACTTAAAATGAAACCACATTCTAAATTGAATCCTTTAAACTTAGGAAATTTCAACCTTATAACTTAGCTAAGATATGTCACACAAGCCTTAAATGACACACACATAAGGCTAAGTCATCATTTCTAGCTCTATGTTAGTGCGGTGCATGGTTTAATGCCTGATTTTATTTTGTGGTGTAATATTTTTAGGTTGGATGTTAGGGTGTATGTGCGTAATTTGTATGTTAGGCCGATCTTAGTCTAATCATATTTTCTATAGGGGGTTGTGCTTAATGGGGCTGTAATAAAAATATAAATGCATTTGCTGTACAGGTTGCTTATACCCCTAAGTATAATCCAAATTAGGATAGACGGACTTGGTTACCCATGTGTAGGATGCTAAGTTCAAATTATTCATATAACTACTTTGGTTGTGTGGTATGTTTAGTTAATCTTTATTTTGCAAGTTTAGTTAGATTTATCTTTCTCTTTTGATGTAAATTTTGTAATTAAGATTTAGAATGAATGTTATGGAAGAAATTAGGATGAATATTGGTTATAAGACCATGTCTTATGCACCATGTGAAGCCTTAGAGCAAACTACATCCCAAGTCAAATCAAAAGAAAGAAAGAAATGGAGTAAAATCAAAATGAAGAAATGAAGAGATGAAGAATGAAAACTCCCATAACATGAATTTCTTTTTAATTGTAACCATTCATTTATAATCCGGGTTGTATAAGAGTAGAGCTCGGCTATCCACATTTCTTTTCGGGTCTGTGCGGTGGAGTCCGACCACATCGATCTCTTATTCTTTTGCGCTAATTTTATTAATTAATTGATGTTTTATTTATGATTGCGCAATTAGGATGACATGATTTTTCTAGTTTTTTAATTTTTTGATGGTTGTTGAATGTCCTAGATGCGATTAGATTCTTAGGAAAAATAAATTTTATATCCAATTAATCAATTCAAAATTAAACTAAACAACTCATAACCTCATCTAAAGCCTAGGTCATAAATCAAAATAATAAAAGATTTAGCAACTCCTTAGTAGGATGTTGTATGTCTCACATCATGCATAAATCATATTGCTTCTTCGATGGAGGGCTTCCATGCGAGAAAATGGCTTGACCTTGGAGAGCCATGGTGGAAACACATCTCATTCTTTCTCATTTTGGCCCATAACCAATCTTCTCATGCATATGGCATATGAAATCTCATAGGCAGTGTCAAATAAAAATATCCAAAAATGAAAATAAAATTTAACAAAATTTGCATTAGATTAAGTTATTTATTCATGTCTTTCATGATCTGGTCTCTTAGGGTGTGTGTTTAAGGACTTAGTTTTCTTTCTAAACAAACAACAGCTTAGCCATCTTGCTGTTGACCTACAACTAGGTGTCATTTAAAATTAAGTAAATGATATAGAGGTTAAATGCCCTAATCACAATCAAAATCAATTAAATTCAATTCGATTTAAAAATTCGACTTCATAATGCGCCGAAAAGCATCAAAATTAATTAAATGGGAAAGTATCAAATCAATTAAGGATCAATCAAATAATTAAAATCAAATTTTAATAAAATTACATGTCGATAGTGGAAGCGACAATGTCTAAACAAACTCGATCATCGATCACGCACGTTGCATTCAACAACTAAAATTGACACCCATATTGCTAGGGTTTATTATTAGGATGATTCGTCAAAATTTATGTGATTAGGGCTAATTACCTTAATTATTAAATTGGTTTACAATTAGCCTAATCACTTAATCCCGCTCAATCCCTACCTAACCCGCCGCTCGTTCATTGCCGGAAGAGGTCGCTAAAGGCTGAAACGAGGGTTATCCCCGCGTTGACCCTCATTTTTCACGATCCTTCCTCTCATTTTTGACCTTTCCCTCTCTCGGCTGAAGCTCTCGTTTCCTGCTCTCGGTCTCTCTCTCTCGAGCGATCTCTCTTGCTGCTCTCGGCTCCGATCGAAGCTCTAGGGCACGACATACTCCCGCACATGGCGCTCCTTCCTCTCATGACATTTCCCTCTCGTTCTTTTCTGCTCTCGGTTTCCCTTGCTGCGCACGGCTTCCTCGTTGCTCTCGGCATTTCTCCCTTCCATTTCTGCTCCCGAGATCTTGAGCGGTTCTTTAGTCTCTCTTCCGTCCATCACTCATAGTGAGGAACCCAATCATGAGCCCAACCGACGGTCCCTTTGCATAAGCCAAACCCCTTTCCTCCTTTCCTCTTAGCATTGAAACCTCCGTCGTTTCTCTCGACCCTAAGCTTGTTCTTATGCATTTGAGTTTCTTTGGAAGTTAGGGTTTTTGCTAAATATGCTATATCTTATGCTTGGGATTATGCTAAGAGTTTCCTTTAGGGATTTGGGATGATGTATGGCCCAAATCTCATTTTTTTTGGATTTTATGGTATTCATGTTTGCTGAAAATGCTTTGGGATAATGTATGGCCCAACCTTTTTTTTTTCTTTCTTGCTATTTTCTCTTGTCCGTGGATGCCTACATTTTCTTTAGGTGCTTGCTGAAATTGGTTTTTACCTAAGGGAGGTTGAATCAAAATTTTTTTAAAGGGGGTTGGGTGCTTTCTGAAATCGGTTTTACCTAAGGGAGGTTGAATCAAATTTTTTTTTGTAAGGGGTATGGGTAGCTACTTGCTATTTCCTATGAGTTTCATTTGCTTTGCCTTTTGCACATAAAATTTGAAATCAAGGAGAGATGGAGTTAAGATAGAAGTATGGGGATATGACAAGTTTAGATGTGTAGCCTAA
This sequence comes from Cymbidium sinense, assembly GCA_021442155.1. Classification (NCBI taxonomy): domain Eukaryota; kingdom Viridiplantae; phylum Streptophyta; class Magnoliopsida; order Asparagales; family Orchidaceae; genus Cymbidium; species Cymbidium sinense. Next base: position 96,127,079 of record CM038222.1, read on the forward strand.
ATGTCATACTACTTGTTGTTCTTCTACGGGTTACATGTCTCAATTGGCTTCAATTAGCTTACTCTCGCTATGATACATGCTGAAATTCTTTTATTTAGTATGGGAATGATGCAATGCTTGCTGAAATTATTTTACCTAAGGGTAAATCCATTGATTGGCTTTTCTAAAGGGATAATGCATGCTGAAAATATTTTTACTAGAGAGAAATTAAATCGATTTTCTTCTAATGTGTATGATACATGCTGAAAGTATTTTTATGAAAGGGGAAAGCTATTAGCTTGTTATTTAGAGGCATAAAGCATGCTGAAATTTATTTTATGTAAGGGGAAATCAATCAGTTTGCTATCTAAAGATGTGATGCTTGCTGAAAATTTCTTTTATTTGAGCCGGAAGTTTGAAAATCTGATAAGGAAGGATGTATGGCTTAAATATCATACTATTTGCTGTTCTCCTATAAATTTCATGCTTCTACTTTGCTTCAATTGATTTCCTATGAAGGGAATTATATATATATATCATGCCTCTTTCATATGCAAGCTGAAATCTAAAATTGAAAGGAAGAAGGTTGATTGACTTTGTTAGCATTGTGCTTGTTTTCCTCTCTTTTGTAGGCACTAAGTCATAAGCCTTTGAAGTGCAATTTGAAATGGGGCTTTGTGCAAGTTTAAAGCTTTCATTTTTGGTGCTTAGTTTCATTAAAGTTGCATCTTGCCTAGTGCTTGTTCATACTTGCTATCCATGAGTATTTGGAGGTTGGAATCATGCAAGATACATTATTCTATGCCTTTTTCTTGCTCTTGAATTATGAGAGTGAAATAGTGATGAAAATGCAATGCTCATAAAATGCTGTCTTGTTTAAGTATATATGCAAACATGCTTATATGCAAATGCGAGCTTTTAATTTGTGATATAAGTACCTACCATGTTCTCCAACATGGTAGGGAAATGCTATGCTATCAAAATTTTGGCCGTGATGTCTCACGACATACACCTATACATGTCTTTCTTGACATGGTAGAGCCTCTCGTGGTAACCCCCATGTGGGGAGCCGGGTTGTAAATTTTGATTATTATGCTCTAATCAAATATACATGCAAGCAGCTTTCTTTTTGTTTATATGCAAATGCGAGCTTTAAATTTGTGATAGATTTCCACCATGTTCTCCAACATGGTAGGAAATCTTATCTTATCGGCGTGATGTCTCACGACATACACCATACATGACTTTCTTGACATGGTAGCAAGCCTCTCATGACATGTGGCAGCCGAGGCATTGTAAATTTTGATTATTATGCTAAGCAAATATACATGCGACTTTCTTTTTGTTTATAAATGCGAGCTTTAAATTTGTGATATAAGTACTACCATGTTCTCCAACATGGTGATGTCTGCTATCTTATCTTACAATACATGAGAGCGAGGCTATTATAATACAGTATTATTATTAAATCAAATATACATGCATGCAACTTTCTTTTGTTTATATGCAAATCGAGCTTTAAATTTGTGATATAAGTACCACCATGTTCTCCAACATGGTAAATCTATCTATCAAAGCGTGTGTCCACCATACATGTCTTTCTTGACATGGTGGGCGGCCTCTCTCGCAACCACTTGTGGGGGAGAGCGTTATAAATTTTGATTATTTTGTCCTTAATTAAATACATGCAAGCTTTAAATTTATTACTATAAGTACCTACTCATGTTTCTCCAACATGGTAGGGAAACTTGTTACTATGCTATGCTAACCCATACACACCTTTCTTGGCATGGTGGGTAAATAAATTTTGGTCGCGGTGTCTCACGACACCTACCATACACGCCTTTCTTGGCATGGTGGGAAGACCTAGTCCCCCGAAGTAGTCCCCTATGCGGGGATGACGCCGGGAGGCTGCCAAAATTTTCTTTAAAAAAAAAAGGTAGATAGAAAAGAAAGGATGAAATGCTTAGGTTAACATGTTGGCTTAAAATGCCTCTTTTGTCATATATGAATACTCATGCTTCAATCTCTATATAATGAAAGTATCTTATTTGTGGCAGTATGACATAAAGTGGATTCTATCTACTGACATGTTATGGAATACACATTAGGCGATGCTCAAACTTAAATGCCTCCCCTACTTTACTTGTCATTTACACCATGATTTACATAAATGAGACATAGTGAAGACTTAAAGCAAACACATATGAAATAAATTAAATCTACCATATGACATGACATATATCAAGAAGATATCAAAAAAATGGTTAAGTTAGAAAGAAACTCACAAGTATATGTGACACAACTTAACCCTTTATGCAAGATTGAAAGAACTTAAACTTGTGGTATAAGGGAGAAAAGGAGAGTAGAAAATGTAAGTACCTTGTGAAAGGAAATCCCCTCTTATTTATAGCTTAGCCTTTTTACCATCTATTCTTATGGCATCGACCGTGGCTAAATCATAAAGCAAACTATCTAATGTAATGCCATTTTCATATTGCATGCACATGCATGGACATGTGGCATGCCTATCCTTATCTCTTTCCGAAGAGGAAAATAAAGTCTTTATATCTTCTTAATAAATTTAATGAGTATTTGTCCCCTGCACATGAGCTTGCATGTGAGGGAGGTGGATTTTAATTAATCCACTTGCTCTTTTAAATGAAATATGACATCTACTCATATTTTATATTCCTCTCCTTATCAAGAGAAATAAATGGGATATGGGTGATTGATCATATGGGCTTTCAAAATGGTTTATTTTAGCCCTCTTCTCTTGATTTGTTACATAAAGAGAGAATTTTTAGCTCATCTAAATTCATTCTAGGCCCATAACTTTATATTTGATCATATGGGCTTCTAAAAATGATTATTTCAGCCCCTTTATATTTGCTAGTTTGCCACATAAAGAAAGAGTTTTTAGCCCAAACCAAATGCCTAAACTCATTTTAGGCCCATTAATTTATGATTGATCAAATGGGCCTCCAAAAATAATTTATTTTAGCCCTATACCCTATTGATTTGTGACATAAAAGGGGGGCTTTTGGCCAAAATAATATGCATATCATATTTTCCAAAGAATAGATGCTATCCTTCCCGGTTTGGTCTTCGGACCGGGTCCGGGTTAACAAAACCCAAAAATGCCATATTGAAATGTAAACTTGCAAATTGAACCTACGTTTCAACTAGACATTTAATGTCCATACAATATTTTAAAAGAACATATACTCGTATGTATGTTGAAGTGTTCAAACAATAGGGACATGTGCAAGTTAGGTATAAAACAAAAGAACAGATGTTACATAATCCCGGTTTGGTCTTCGGACCGGGTCCGGGTTAACAAAACTCAAAAATTAAAATTTGAACTCCAACTCAGACATTCTAATGTCCATACAATTCCCAAAGAATAGATATGTATGTTGAGTAAATACTAAGTCAAATACAAAAGAAACGATCTTACATCTTCGGTTTGGTCTTGGATGGGGTTAACAAAACTCAAAATCAAAATTGACATATAAACTCCTTAGACATTCTAATGTCCATACAATTCCCAAAGAACAGAGATATCATGCATGTTGGAGTAATTACTAAGTCAAATACAAAAGAACAGATCTACATCTTTTCCGGTTTGTCTTGGTGCGGTTAACAAAACCTAAAAATTTGATATTATAAAAATTTCAAATTAATAATATCTGAGAAGCTAATTCTGTCATATAATACAAGATATTAACCAATTAACATAGCTTTTAAAATTCAAATTCTTAGGAAGAAAAGTCCCAAACCCGATTCTCTATGTTCAAACTAGAGTGGACAAGATTTTGAAGGATTATACTTCTTGAGATAATGAATTTATACCCGATCCTCTGTAGAAAACTGGATAGAGTAGACAAGGTCTATCAATTGATATTAACCCTAGGATCGAGAAGGGTAATTATAATTAAAATTTTAATGATAAATGATCATATATTCAAATCTAAAATCAATCATAAAATGATCAAAATTCAAAGAAAATAACAAAATATAAAAAAAAAAAAAATGAAATGAATTATTTAAATTAAAACTTAAAAATAAAGAAAAAATAAAAATCAATCCATCCCCGCTTGTTTGTCTTGGTGTAAAATTAAGAAAACTTTGCTCAAAGCAATGTCAAATTAAATACATACTTCACACTCAAATATTTCTAAAGTCTGGGGCTGGCCGTGTCCTCTGTCGCATGATTTTACGATATGGCACCACATAAATGGCATTGACACGAATCGACCGGGTGGTTCACCGCGATATGGCGCCACTAAATTACGGTCACAGCCGCAGTATGTTCCCCAACGGCTTTGCTCTTTGAGCTGTGAAATGTAGAATGTATTTGGTTGGGCAAAATATGTTAGCGGTTGACTTATATTTGTCCCCAGACAAACTCCACCCAGTCTACAAGGACACCTGGCGTAACCCATGTGTCGACAAGGATCCTTTCAGGTTGGGTCGTACCTCCTCCCCAAGCGGACAGGATGGCGGATGATGGAACCATGGGATCTTGATCGGGCGCATCGTCGTTCCTCCCATAAAAAGTTTAAAGTTAAAATAATAAATTTTATAAGTTCTAAGTTCCACTCACTGCAATTATATACTTTATTTAACGATTCATTGTTTAATCGAAAGTGCTCTCTCGGTGAGAGGGGTAATTAACTATAGCTTGCCATGGAAACCCAACCAGATATAAAAGTTCTCAAATGAGAACGAAATCTCTAGTGTCTTATCTACTATTCATCTGCCTTCTGAAATTATCACCGACACTTAAACAACTCTTTTTTTTTTCCGAAAGAGGTCGGTGGCGAATTTTCAGATCCCACACTTGCAAAGCATAAGACTTGACTGCATGTATTTAAAATCATAGGAGGAGTTAGTTGGTGACTACCCCCAGACGATTGTAATTCTAATAGTCTGGTGGTTTATCCTCTCTTGTGGAGGTAAATCATATACCCATTTTCACCTTAGATTTAAGTCATTCCTTGGCCCTCGTCAAAGTTCCCTAGATTTAGGATCCGAGGTTGTTGTTTTCCTTTGCGGGATACAAGCGTAAATCCTCACCTCTTAGGCATTTTCATGATCTTCTGTTGTGGACTTATAAGCCCTAGAATTCTAATAAAAATTCAACTCAACCAATTAACTCTTCTCAAATTTCAAAAATATAAAGCTTAACGATATGATAATTTGAGATGCTCACTAGGTTTTCCTAGTATCATGAGCATCCCCTATTCATCTTCCTTTGGTTTTGATAATAACTCCCTCATTTTGATCAATCCTACTTGATTTTTTAAAAATAACTAATGTGTTGATAGTCCTATCTTTAAAATTTTTGGAGACAATGATCATTTACCTTAATCGAGAGTATTCTTAAGGAATCTCATTCCTTAGGATGTAATTAACTATGAGAGCTTGCCTCCATAGGAAATTTAACGAACCCGGCATAAATAAACCCACTTTATTTTTTAATGTAAAGTAGGAGAAAGATCTCTGGTATATTCGAAGATCCATTGTCCTTAGGAGTCTTTATTAGGTGATTAGGTCCATTGTGGGATGGTGACTCCTATCTCTCGAGACAGTACATCATTCCTCAATGTCGCACCCGATCATCCTAATGAGTACATCTGTGGATCTACATGGTGTCCCAATAAACACAACATTTTTTCAAATTCAAAATTTGAAAATAATATACACCACAATGACCTTAAGGTTAACAATTTGTAAAGAAAAAGTGAATGGAAAAAATAGAGGGAAAGATGGGTTTGTGGCCATTTATGAAGGAACCACTCATTCTTAATATCCCTTTCATATTATGGCCAGTCATACTAGCTTCTAAATAAGAGAGTAAAATATAAATAATATTAAAATTAAAATACATTTAAGATATTTAGAATATATGATCTTTATTGGGCTCTTGTAGTTGGGTCAATTCTTTCTTCTTTTTCTTAAGCTTTAGCCTTAGCTCTTATTATTGGGTCTTTAATATGATTTTTTTTCATGATATGTTATATCAACTCTCTTGGGCTTAATTTAACTCTGCTATATAGAGTTGATAGAGTTAAAATTTAAGAAGTTTTTCACCAATTATGGGGCCATGGTCTCAAAGTCAGTGTGGGTCAACTAAGCATCATCAGTAGGTGGTGTGGTATTTAAAAATATTATGAGGGACACCACATAGATCTTAGGATGTACTTATTGAAATAATCGAGTATAACATCGAGAAATAATATACTACCTCAAAAGATAGATATATCACTCTATAATGAATTCAATTACCTAATAGGGACTTCTAAGGCCAATTGGTCTATATAAATTAGAGATCTTTTCCTTACTTCATATGGATGAGATAAATCAGGGTTTATTTTAAGCTATATTCTTAAGTTCTTTATAAGGGAAAGCATCTATAATTAATTACATCTTTGGAGGTGTGAATCTCTTAAGATTACTTTAGATTAAAGTGATTGGCTAACATCTCTATGGATTTTAGAACTTGGTATTAAAGATTTGGTAATTTTGAAAATCAAGTGAGAGGTGTTCTTAACATATTCCAAAGGAGAATGAGTAGGAAACATCCATGATATTATGAGTCCTAGTGAATGCTTCAATCTATCATATAGTGAGGCTTTATATTTTTGAGGGAGAGTGAATGAAAATTTAATTAGAAAGCTTTGGCTTAAATTTCAACAACATAATGTTATAGAAATATCTAAAAGGTGAGGATTTATGCTCATAATAGAGGAGAGATAAGCAGCCTCTAAACCTATATCTAAAATGCTTTAGCATAAGCTAAGAGCTTGGCCTAAATATACTCGAGGAAAGTGAGATAAGTTGGTTCATTTCCACTAGAGAGAATGAACCAATCTTGATTATTCTGGACTTACAAATGCCTAGAGTAGCTGCCGGCTAACACCTCCTACGATTTAAAACTATATTGGTCAGTCTTATGTAAATGCAAGATAACTATACTGTTATTAATTAGAAAATTATCTAGAGTCCTAAACTCACTCCCTAGAAGACTAGGTCATGACTGGTTTGAAAGTTATTACTTAGACTAATGCAACAAAATTTATAAATTTTATTTCATTTAGACTTCTTAATTTTAGACACAGGCTTAGGTGAATTTATGTCTACTTGCATGATGAAAATTAGTTATGGACAAAATTAGGGGGAAGGGAGTGTTCTCTACTACAAGGGATTGCTCTTAAAGGCCAAACTTTGTCACTTATCATCAAAGAGTAGAGATCCCCTAGTATTAGAGTGAAATAATATGCATGCAAGATGTTGAAATATACAACTATATAGTTAAGGGGCTACTAAATCTTTTATTTCTTGATTAAAAATCTTAAGCTTTATGATGAGGTTATGAATTGCTTAAATTTTAGTTGAAGTTGTTAAGTTAAGATAAAAAAATTAATTTTTTCTAGAACCTATTGCATCGAGGCCATACATCAAATATTTATATTTTAAGAAACCTATTGAAAATATGTCATTTCTATTGCACAATCAATGTAAACACAACTACCAAGTATTAATCACATAAAAAAAATAAAAGCCTGGTGCAGCGGGGTACCGCCATATGCCTCAGAAAAGAAAAAAAAAAGGGTAGCTGAGCTCTATCCTTATATAGCCAAGATTATACTTTATAATAAAAATAGAGTTATGGGAGTCTTTAATCTTAGTCTTCATCTTCACTTCATGGATTGAGTACTTTAGGCATCACAAGGCCTCCTACCCGCCACTCATTCTAAACCCCATTGCTCTAATCCTAATCTTATTACAACAATTATATTTTTATGAAATAAAAATCTGACTACACCTAAAAATAGAGGCCAACTCAACATAAATTCACACTAAATAGTTATATTTTACATATTAGGGCTTAGCACTCTACATTGGGTAACTAATCTCACATGTCCTAGTGGATTATGCTTAAGAACTTAAGCAGCACTTGTAAATGAATGTATTTATAATTTTTATTATTATAGTAGTTCCTTAAGCTCAATCCCATGTAAAAAGTATTATTAGTCTAATAAATAATACCTTATCATCCAACTAACGCATAAATAATCCTAACATCTAGTATAAAATATCATATCATAAAATAAAACATCAATCTACCACAACAAAGCACCCACCTAACCTAAAATTATGATCAGTGACTTAGTAATCTAATGTGTGCACTATGGTTTAGTGTGGTATGAAAAATCTAAGCTTTGATGTTTAAATTTACGTAACGACAAATGCTCAAGTTTCTCATTAAATGATGATTATATTTTAAATGATTAATGGTTTAAGATGAATTTTAAACTTAACTATTAATTTCTTTATTTATTATTATTATTATTATTAGTATTATTATTATTATTAGTATTATTATTATTATTATTATTATTATTATTATTATTATTACTATTATTATTTATTTATTTAAACTTAGAATTTTAAAGAGAGAAAGGAGGATTGAGATCCACCTTAATCCCTAACCATAGGTTGAACTTAAAGATGAATTTTATGACTTTTAATCATTTTAATGAAGTGTTATAAATTTTTTTTATTAAGCAATGTGTTTGGATTTGGCTTAAGTGATTTTATCTAAACATGAAAAATATCTTAAGATTAATAAATTAAATCATTGGTTAATTTAATGATATGTTTCTTGACTTTGCTTAATCAATATATAATATTCATTTAATTAAATAACATACTTAATTAAAAAATTAGATTTAATGAATGCATGTATAGAAATTATTAAATTATTTCACGATTAATGCATGAACGAATTAATGCATTTTCATTAATAATTAATATATATGAGATATGATGCATGAAACTTGCAGAAGAAAAATGATTCAATTATACCTTATACATATACATACACATTAGCATAATGAATTTATATAAGTATGTGTAATTGTTGAACTAGAGAAGTGAGGTAATCAGTGACTCCCTTGGGACTACTTAAAGTCTCGCGCTCTTGAGATGTCTAGACTATATACTTGTTAATTCATATACCTATGCTTTTGAGATGGGCACTTGTGAAATATTTTCGTAACTGCTTTTTATTTTTATTTTTATTTTTATTTTTTGTATGTGGAGCAAACTAATTATTATGCATTTTCTAAGGTTGAGTAATTAATAATTTAATTAATTAAATGAAAGTTCTTTAGATTGATTTTGAAAAATAATCAAGATCATAGATCCTAATTAATTTCTTTGACCACCCTATTATTTTAATACATAATTATACTTTCATGATTAATTTCATAATTTTCTTAATTTTAGTTAAATACTTAAAAATGACTAATTTAGGTATAAAAATTTGGATCTCCCAAATTATTTAGAAATTAACTTAAAATAATTATGGTAGGTACATGTGATCCCATAAGACTATCACACCAAATTTCAAGCTAATCCAATAAGCAATTAAAGCTTAATTATATTAATTAAATGAAGCTTCAAACCCTAATTAATCCTTATACATTTGATAAAATTTGGGGCTTTTATTTTTATTAAATTGTCTTCTATCGAAGCTTTCCATATAGAGTTTATTTATATATTTTTAAAATTTTGTTATAATTAGTTATGATTTTTTAAAGTTCTATGTAATTAAAATAATTAATTAATACTTAGTTAAACTCTAATTTAATTATTTTATGATTTAGTGTGGTCTATATGGTCTAATTAATTTTTTAAGATCTCTAATATTTATTAAAATGATTTGAATTATTTTTATGAATTTTCATAATTTCTATAATTTTTAATTAATTAATTATTCAAAATTAACTAATTTATTTAAAAAATTAATAACTCTTAAACGAGAAGGCTATTTAACTTGAAATTCTTTATAATAGGTAGGCAATAACATTAAGTTTCATTTCTGAAACCTTCTACTTGATTGGTATAGTATTTTAAGAGTAATTAAAGAAATACTATTTCACTAAAACTCAAATTACTCTTAAAATATATAACCAAATTTAGAGATTTTGAGTTCATTGGAGTCTTCTTAAAAAGACAAATTCATAGAGCTCTTAGTTGCATTTTTTATTTAGTATTTTATTTTTTTATAATTTTTTAAAATTTTGAGTTAAATTTACTGGAATAAATCACAAATGAGATCTAATCGTGATCGCCCATTCTATCAAAGTAAGATGGACGATTCAGAGGTTGTCATTTTTATGGGAGGCAAATTGAATAAGATTAGATGGTTGGGATATACCCTAAACATCACCGGATCTCACGATCTTAGTTGGAAGTCACTTTATTTTGCATTGGGAAGGGTTTAAATGAAAAAGTACAATATGGATCTAAAAAAAATCCTACAATTGCATCACTTTTGAACAAACATGATGACCTATGACTTTCCTAAATTTTTTAAGAGATTACCTCACTCTAGTGAACGTTGAGTAGATTTTCTATGTCGAACTTAGTCCTTGCCTTAGGACAAAGCTCACGCATGATCCTCCTCTTGGATTGTCCTTGCCATTGACCACCGCCGTATTTTATTGGAGTATACTTGATATAGTATTTTTTGAGTGGAAAGGTGGGAGATTGGTTGGTCTTATTTCTTGGGAGGTGGAGAAGGTGTTGGATGCCAAAAGAGATTTATTTTGCTCCTTTCCTCCCCTTCTCCTTATATGGCCGAAAATCACAATGGAAAAAAGTGATATGTGGGTATGCATATTGATGGGATGGTAGCTAGCATTCATTATGGGGAGTGGTTGGATGATTCAAAAATCACTTCAAGCAAGAAAGTGGAGTAATGAGAGGGGTTGTCAGGTGATTAGAAATTTTGGTGCTTTGTATCTTTTTCTCTCTTTCGCATCCCTCACTCTTGACTTTTAATTCTCCTTCACGTGAGTTAAGATCTCAGCTCATGTGTGAGGATTTAATGGGTTTAGTTTGGGTTGACTTTAATCCATCTTGACCTAATTTAGCTTAAATAGGCTAGGTTGGGTCCAAATGGATTGATTTGACCAATTTGAGTTTAAATTAGGCTTCAATAATGTTTATTGAGTTATTTAAAGTGATTAAGTTTGATTGATTATGCTTAATTTGGATTTATTTTAGGTTCAACTTGAATTGGCCTAATTAGGTCAACTTGGGTTCACTTGGGTCTATAGGCTAAATTGACCAAATTGAACAAATTGAACCCAAATGAGGGTTAAATTGAGTTTAATTAAGCTTTTTTAAAATCATTAATTTGATTTAATATTAATTTAGTTTATTTTAATTTTGGCTTAATAGGCTCATAGGTCAAATTGAGTTAATTTGGGTTAGATTGACCAATTGATTAAATTCGCTAAATTGGGTACAATTGAGAGTTGAGTCATGTTCAATAATTAACTTAAGAATAATTGTAGGCATGACTTAATTTAATTTTGGTTGAGTTGAGTTTTGATTTAAACCCATTTTTTACCTAAATTGGGCTTAATGGGTCAAATTAGGTTCACTTGAGTCAAATGAACAATTTGCTCAAAAAGAAAAAAAAGAGATCAAATTGTGTTCAAATATGATTATAAAGTGTTTTAGAACATTTAATTTAAATTAATTTTAATTTAGTTTGAGTTTAGATTCAATAGGATCTATTTGGGTTCACTTAGATTAAGTAACCTAATTAAGCTTTTTTAGTTATCATTGAATTTAATTTTATTTAGTTTTATATTCTATTATATTAATTTGATAAACATGAGTATTTATGATGACTTAAATTGATCAAATTTTGATTAGTTTGACTTTTGACTTGAGGGGGTTCAATGGGTAAACTCTAGGTCAAAAGACATCATTGATCACTTTGGATCTCATCTAAATTTATTTTTGGGTTCATTTAGATTTATTTATCGATTATGTGCATATGATTTGACATGATTTAATTTAATTTTAATTTCATTTGATTTTCTTCGATTTAGATGATTCTTAGCTCGAATGGGTTAATTGAGCTAACTAAACCCAATTACCTCAATCCAGGTTCCGTTGACTATATATTTCAATTCAAATATATTTGATTTATATTTCTACTAAATTTTATTAGATTTGAGTTTTATTTGAGTTTCATCTAATCCAGTTGGGTTAGGTCAGGTCTACTGAACTATCTTAGGTTTTCTTCTTAATGTGTTGGCCTTTTTAATTAAGTTGTAATTCCATATTTAATGTTTTTCATTTCTACTTTAGTTTAGGTTGTACACTTAGTTACTACTCATAGTATCCTAAGTGTATAATTATGAAGCTCTTGATCTAAGATTGGAGATTCTAATTTTTAAGATTAGGGTGATTGTCAAAATCACTTGAGGTTAATATAATCTTAGTGCCTAGGTCAAGCCATAGGTCTAAGAGGAGGATTGTCAACCTCACTAAAAGTGATCTCAATAGGTGGTTTATTCTTTGAATGAACTAGAAATCGAGGCTCAATAGTTAAATCAGTGGGCATATCTTCAGTAATGATATAATCAACTTCCAAAAATGATGGACTTTATAGGTGGGGAACTATGTCTCTTGCCAAAGAGTTGGACTAAATAAGTGGAAGTTTGCTAATCAACTCATATAATGGAATATATTCAATATTAACTATTAGATGAATTAACATATCGACATATAAATTAAGGTGATAGGCATTAAATCTAATTTTTATAAATACTTTGAATGCTCACAAGCCCTGACATATAATTTCTTGAATTTGGTAGTATGGTATTGCTCAGAAAAGATGCGACTCAAAACATAGTCATCTTCTTTAAATTCTTTTGTTGATCGATTATGACTCACTCTAGAAGCATATTTATCATTACTTAAAGTAATTTGTTGTCTTATGGTGTCATGAAGGCTTTGAAAGTCTTTATCAAATGAGAATGCTGAAGCATAAAATCTATGAGATAGGATGTTTGTCACGTCAATAGGTCTTCTAGAGTTATGAATATAAATTATTTCAAAAGGTGAAATTTTGATTGGCCTTGAGATGGTGCTGTTATATGCAAATTCAGCTATTAATAAATGCAAATCTCTATTACCCAAATTTTTTTTCTATTAGATATTTAGGTATGTTTCCTATAGATCGATTTACTACTTCAGTCTGCCCATCAGTTTGAGGGTGAAATGTAATTGAGAATTTCAATTTAGAAGCAAGTAATTTTTATAAAGTCTTCCAAAAGTATTAACTAAATCTAACATCACAATTGGATACTATGATTGAGTGAAGGTCATGTAGACGCATAATTTCCTTATAAAATAGGTTAACAATATGAGAGGCATCATTAGTTTTGAGCAAGGTAAAAATGGGTCATCTTAGAGAACCTATCAACTACCACAAAAATGCTATTATGTCCATTAGTTGTGCATGATAATCTTTAGAAAAAAAATCTATTGATAAATCTTCTTAGTGCCTATAAGGAACATGTAAACCAGAATATTGACTAGATTTTTGTTTAATGGCTTTAACTTATTTACATGTTAGACATTGGGCCATAAAATTTTGAACATACCTCTTAAGAAATAGCCAAAAAAAAAAATCATTAAACCTATTATCTTATTTTTTTTTGAAATCGACCAATAATTTCTTGAATTATAATTTAGTAATAAATAATTCCTTAAGAGAGGATTTAGGGATGCAAAGTTGTTTCCCTTGATAAAGATATCCATTAATGACCAAAATTATTCCCTTTAAATTTATTAGTTTGTCTAAGTGCTCAAGAGATATTAAATGAAAATCAGAACAAATTGGATACTCATCTCTAATTCATTCAAAACTTGGAACTTTAAACTCTAAAAAAGAAAGTTAATGTTGCTCTTGATAAGGCATCAACAAGATATGTAAGTATTAGCATATCCAAGATGGGGGGCCAATTGATATGTTTTTTTAATTCTTAAAATAAAAGGAAATTAAAAATTAAACATTAAAGAAAAACAAGTCAATCCAATCAAAACAAAAGAGCGATAAACAAAAAGAAAAGAGAAGTGAGACATAAGATTTACAGTGGTTCAGTCAACTGACCTATGTCCACTATCCAGATCTTTCTCTAAAATCCACTGTCTCTTCTTCGACACAACTTGCCAAAGCGGTGAAGCCTCTCTCTTTCACAGGTAATGGAGAAACCCTACACCCACTCCCTTTCTCTTTCAAGCGAGAAGGACACCATTTTCTCACAAGAGGTATAAAGAAAAATCTTTCAATGAAAATAAAGCTTACACTAGTTCTCACACCAAGGTAAATGAAAAAAAAAATTAAGTACAACCGTACCAACAATGATTTCTATGAAGAAAAGAGAGGATATATCTCCCCACCATTCTACTAAGCACTCTTTCTTAAGCCTCTTAGAAAATTTTAATGTTCCAAATTGTTGAGTTATTTCCCACCAAAAGGGGTATTTATAAGGAAGAGGTTAAATAAAAATTTATTAAATTTATTCTTGAAAACATTGGTCCAATCGTACGGTATGATTTATAATCTCATGGTACATGATCAGTTCAGATGTTTAGGTTAGAGCCCTAGACGATCGTGTCGCCTTAAATGGCTGCAATTATTCATATCGTATGATCATGGATCGTACTATACGAATGGTACAAATTTAAAAATAATCTTTTTATTTGTTCATCCTATATGATCCAACCATACAATACAAATCAATTTAAGAAAAATACTCAAAATTTGAATCCCTCAAATTCAAGATTATAATTAGGTAGTTAATAAATGAGGATCGTACTATATGATTAGTCAATTTAAGTATGATTTGTAATTATCCAAATTATCCTTAGTGGTTGTCATGGTTAACATAAATGAATCAAATAGTATGAACTAAATCATCATGTACGATTAATTTAATTTAGCAAAATTGATTTATAATCGACTTGGCTGAGTTAGCTGAAAATTTAACAAAATAGATAATCATGTAGTACGATTCATATCATCTTTTATGATCAATATAATTTTGACAAAATTTTCATTTAGTCAACTTAGCAAAATATGATTACCGCATAGTATGATATAAGTCATACAATATAATTTCCTTTAAAAATTTAATTTTAAAATTTTTAGTTTTTCATATTCTCTTAAGTGTGTGTGTCTGTTTAGTTGTCTTCATCATTCACATGCTAGAAAAAAATAAAATACAAGCACCAAACATTGACTATTTATAATCGACAATACAAATGTTGAACTCGACTCAAATCTTCTAGCAGCAATCATTCATTATTATTTATGATCATCATGAATCCTTGATCAAGCATTTTGACAATCGGCTATAGCTTATGCTCTTATAGTGAATCTTGATTTTACTGCTTAATTTTGGTTCATGCATTGCAGTTTTAACAAGAAATATTTGAGATCATCAAAACTTAGAATATTGAGTGAAGGCTCATGGGGCTAACAAGATTATCTTCAGTTCCAAGCGTATGTTTAATAATAAGAGAATAAACTTGAAGAAATTTAACCCATTTAGCATATCTATGACTTAACTTTTGTTGGGTGTTTGTGAACTTGAGGGCGTGATGATTTGAGTTAAGAACAAACTCTCTATGCAAAATGTAATGACACTAGTGTCTTAAAGATTGAATGACATATAAAACCCCCAATCATATTTCAAATATTGTTATTTTGTTTCATTCAAAATTTTCACTAAAAAAGTTATAGGATAATTTTCCTGACATAATATTCCACCAATTTCAACTCTAGATGTATCACAAGTCACTTTGAAGGTTTTAGAGAAATCGAGAAGCTGAAGAATAGGGGCAGAAGTTTTAATCTAATCTAAGACTTCTAAAGTAGTTAGGGTCCAACAAAATTTATCTAACTTCAGCTAGTTAGTTATTGGAGCTATAATAGTGTTAAATTTTTTTGATGAATCATGTATAAAAAGTGACTAAACCATGAAAGCTCCTAACATCTGTGGAACTCTTAGGTGTTGACTAATCTAAAAATGTTTTAACTTTGATATGGTTTTAAAAACTAGTCTAAGATAATGGTTTTAAAAACTCCTAACAAGAAATATTTTTTAAACCATAAAAGCTCCTAACAAGAAATATTTTTTAAATTGATATATAACTTTACTTTCTTAATGGTTTTAAAAACTAGTCTAAGATAATGTAGGTGATCTACTTTGTTTGGGCTAAAAATTAAAATATCATAAAAAAATACAACTAAGAATTTTCCTATAAAGAACTTAAGGATTGTATTCGTTAGTCTCATGAAAATGCTAAAAATATTTGAGAGTCTAAATGAGATGACTAACCACTCATAAAGGCTATCAGGGGTCTTAAAAGCAATTTTCTTTTCATCTCTTGGTTGGATTCTGATTTGGTGATATTCGCTTTTTAAATCAATTTTGGAGAAAATATTATCCCCAAAAATCAAATCTAACATATCATCCAATCGAGGAATAGAAAATCTATAATTGATTGTTACTCCTTATGAGGAACAACGATGATTAGATAGCTCCATATCTAGCCATGGCTACGATTAACATATTACAAGAATTATTAGATCATGTTGCCAAATTCAAAAGGCTCCCCAAGTAAAAAAAGCCTTACTGCCAACTACAATAATAATCCCTTTGGAAAAGGAAAATAACCAAAATCGCATGATGCAAAGAAAAATGATGTGAATGCAACATCCATATTCAAGGTTGATAAAAAGGGAAATAGAGGTGGGACAACCTCGTGGCTAGTGACAATCTCACGACCGATAATAAAGCCGATAGTGGATAAGAAAAAAGGGTTAGCCCTCCAAGAGAAGATGTTTAAGTAGTACTTGTTCAAAAGAGAATGTTCTGCTAAGATATTTAGACACGTCTTAAAATTAGAATTATAATTACTAGAGCCATGTCAGCTAGACAAAGTAGACAGTTAATAATCCCAACTATTGTCTATTTCATAGGCTTGTAGGTCATCCAATTTAAGATTATTTTGTCTTCGAAGATTTAGTAGAAAAGAGCTATCAAAATGAGAAACTCAACTTATCAGACATTGTATTGGTACACCCTAATAAGGAAAAATGTGAAAGTTGTTACAACACACCCAATCTAGGATGCTCTAGTTGGAACTCAAAATATAAATGAGGATAAAGGAAAAGCCCCACAAACACAAGAAGAAGAAGAGGTGGTTGGGAGACCTTCAACTCAAAAAAGGCTAAAGGGATTATTAATATTCTTTTAGCCATAGAAGTTGTTTGATGGAAGAATTCCTTAGAACCCGAAATAGATCCAAAAAAATTCTTCGCAAATAGGGGAAATTTTTATATAATGCAAAGAAGCAGATGAAAAATAATCATTCTTCTTCATCCCCATAAGTTAAAATCTTTAGACAAAATCTAGAAAGCCAAAATCTAAAACACAAAAAATGATTGACTCTTTAGAGGAGTACGAACAACCTCCTCGAAGACCAGTTAAGCTAGAAGAATAGATGGCCCATTTGTAGCTTGACAAGTTTCGACAAAAATGTGTTGTCATAAGTGTGATTACAACTGCAACTGACTTTGACAAAGAACTATGCTTTCCTAGAGAAAAGCTCACTAAATGGAAAGTCAAGTCAACCTCAAAGAAATTATGTCCTAAACTAGGCAGTAATTTTGAGAGTATTGAAAACTCCAAAAGCTCTGAAGAAACACAAAATTTAGAGACTTCTTCTAATAAAAGAGATCAGATAGACGAAGTAACTCAAGTCCAATTAATGAGTGAAAAATGAATCTCTCCACCTAGACAACGAAAAGTCAATGATAAAGGCAAACAAATTCAAATTAATGAAAATGCCTTATCCCCATCATTGATTAAACCTTAAAAATCTACCAAAATAGGAGTAGACTATAATGTTCTGGTACATTTACATATGATCCCTACTTTTCTAAGTGTCTATGATGCTCTCATGTTGTCCAAAGATATACATGAGATATTAATCAAAGACTTACAAAATCTAGAATAATATGAAGTATTCTTTGCTGAAGAAAACATGATAGAGGATCTAACATCTCAGAAATCAGCAACCATCACATTCATTAAGAGTGATCTACTATTAGGGATGACCGAACAAATTGGCCCCTTTATGTTACAACTGAAAGCAACTCTATCTGAATAAAATGGATATTGATTGACTTAGGTGCTTTGGTAAATCTCTTTACAGTTAAAACACTTCAAGCATTAGCTTTAGATGCTTGTTATTTAGATAAAACTATAATATTCCTACAAGGATTCAATGAACAAGGACAACAAACCTTAAAGTCTCTTGTTCTACATATACGGTTCGAGAAACTGTATACAGAAGCTAAATTTTACATGATTGAAGCTAGTGTTGTTTATAAAGCGCTTCTTAGTAGGCCATGAATTTAGGAATATGACATAGTACCTTTAACTCTCCATCAATGTATGAAGTATATTTAAAATGGTGAAGAACATCAAATTGATGGTGACATGAATTCATTCTTGATGCATGAGATCAAAATCTATGATGATGCCAAGTACTTCATGCAAAAGAAAGGAGGGGAAGTCAATTCCCAAAAGCAAGTGGCTCCACTTATTAAACTAATGCTAAAAGTTGATAATTCAAAGGGCAAAAGTACAAATGAATCAAAGCAACCTAAAGTAATTCCCTTCCTTAGCAATGATACTGAGGATAATGAAGAGGAGTTGGCACTTTATCAACCCAAGAAAGCCTCAACTAGCCAAGAGAAAGGAGAAACTAGCATCAATAAAGTGGCAAAGCAATTAGCAGAAATTATATTTCTCTAAGAAGGGTACTCGAATCCCAAATCTCCAATAAGGATATGAAAATAACTATAATTCCAAAGACACATATAAAAGCCTTAACAACTTCAAGAATTGAGGAAATAGAATAGTTAACAACTTTCTCTGTCCCTCTTAAAAAAGGATATAATGAACATGAAATCTTTTTTTACAAAATATAAGAGCAAATCACAAATCCCACACAAATGTTGTTGGAGGAGGATGATTTTGAAGAAGAAGACATTTCAATAATGATACCTCAATACTTCTCATCAGCTCTAAAGAGGCTGGTTAAAAATAACATTCAACCAATACAATCAAGAATCCAAGCTCGATTGTTTAAGAGGCTATGGTAAGGGGATAATACCCAAAATCCCATAGGATATAGGAAGTTCACCACATGAGAATTAGGATATATTACTTTTGCATCATTTTTTTTTTCAACAAGATCATACTATGGTATATCCTACAAGAAAAAAGTCTCTTTGAAAACTACTAGTGAACAAAGGAATGTTTCACATAAAAATATACTTGAAGAGGAATTAATCATTAATCTCAAAGAGGCCCCAAAGAAATTTGAAGAAGGCAATAAAATGACCATTGATGAAGTCTAGGAAATTAACCTCGGTACTGAAAAAGAACCTAGGCCGACCTTTGTTAGTGCTAACCTCACACCAGAAGGATTGGAGGAATTAAAAATATTACTTTGTGAATACAAAGATTGCTTTGCATTAAATTACAGTGAAATGCCAAGCCCTTCGCCAGACATAATTGTACATAAGCTTGCCATTAAACCTGATGTACAACCTATAAAGTAAGCATCAAGGGGAATGTGATTAGAAATTGAAGATCAAGTAATTGTTGAAACCAAAAAGATTATTGAAGTAGGATTCATCTATGGAGAGAGTATGCTGACTGGATTGCCAATATTATCTCAATAAGAAAAAAGAATGAAGAAATCTGTGTATGTATTGACTTCAGGGATTTAAACAAAACATGCCCAAAAGAGGACTTCATTGCCCAATGCTGAACTCATGGTAGACAACACATCAAACTATGATATATTTTCCTTCATGGACAGTTCATTGGGCTATAAAAAAATTAAAATACCTCCAGAAGATGAAAAACATACTTTCTTCTGCACACCAATTGACATATATTGCTACAAAGTGAGGCCATTTGGCTTGAAAAATGTTGGTATTGCATACCAAAGGGCAATGACCCATATCTTCGATGATCTCATACATAGATATATGGAATGTTACATCAATGATTTGATTATCAAGAGCAAGAATCAAAGCGAACACATAAGTGAGTTAAGAGTTGTATTTGATAGAATTTGAAGTTCCAACTTAAAGATGAATCCATTGAAATGTGCTTTTGGTGTGACTTTTGAATAATTCTTAGGCTTTCTTGTGTATCATAGAGGGATTAAATTTAATCCCTTTAAAATAATAGTAATAATAGAAATGTTATCACTTAAGACCTTGAAGTAACTACGTTTACTATAAAGTAATTGGCTTAAATTAGAAGGCTAATTTCTAATCTTTCAAGGAGGTGATAACCTTTCGCTTGATTGATGAAAAGGATGCACCTTTTATATGAAATGATGCTTATCAAGATGTATTTGATAGCATAAAATAATATTTCTTACATCCCTTAATTTTGGCAACACCAATAATAGGAAAGTTGTTGATATTATATACGACAGCCTTAAAAGAGTCTTTATGAGCTTTGTTAGCTCAGAATAATGAAGAAGAGAAGGAAAATATCAATTTTATATAACTCAATGTTTGATAAGCACTGAAATAAGATATTATCTTTTTGTGAAGCAATTTCTAGCATTAATATCTGTTACCCATAAAATATGACACTATATACTTTCACATAAAATAACTTTGATATCTAAAGTCGACTCTCTTAAATTCTTAATGACTAGACCTACCTTAACTAGCCGCTTAGCTAAATAGTTATTCCTATTACTTCAAATTGATATAACATATGTCCCACAGAAGGTTATAAAAGAGTAAGCTCTGGCTAACTTTCTAGCTACTCATCCCTTACTGACAAACTCTCCACTCAATGAAGAATTGTTTGATGAATAAATCATCAAAGTAGAAGAAGCTCAAAAATCATCAGAATGGGAGCTCTACTTTGATGGGGCTTCATCAATAAAGCTAGCTAAACCACCCAATTTACATACAATACATGTTAGAATTAGCTTAATATTTGTGATACCACAAGATGGTATTCTCTGACATTCATATAGTCTAACAGAACTTTGAACTAATAATAAGATCAAATATGAAGCATTAACTGCGAGTTTAGAGCTAGAAGTTAACATAAAAATTAAGAAGTTTCATGTTTGCGGAGATTCTGAACTCATAATCTAACAAATAGTTGGGTCGTTCAAGATAAATAAGCATAAATTTACGTTTTATCATAAGCACTTCTTAAAGCTTCTGAAACACATCCCTAAAGTAGCAATTGTAAGGGTGTTATGTTAGGACAATAGCAAGGCTAATGCATTAGCTAAATTGACTAAATAATTGAGAGATCCTCAAGGAGAGCCTATTATAATAATAGTCTAAAGCAGGCTAGAATTTGCACCAACTCTCCCGCAAGCCTTTAGAGCTAAAGAAAATTGAGAGATTTTAACGATAATAGAAGAAGATGATTGACGAGAACCATTTATCACCTATCTTAAAAATAATAGATTTCTAAAGGATAAATCAAAGGCTCATCAAATTTCACAAAGATAACTATAATATGCTCTTGTGAAAGATACATTATATCGACACTCATTCGACCAAATGTGATTGCGATGCTTAAGGATGGATGAAGCAAAAATAGTGATGACTGAAGTCCACGAAGTGTTGTGCGATGCACACCAATATGGTCATAAAATAAAAATAAAAATCAAACAAATGGGATACTATTGGCTAAGTATGGTTCAATACTATATTAAACATGCCAAAAAATTTTATTAGTGTCAAATATATATACAGACACGTTGCATCAACCATCTAATAACCTACATCCAATAGTGGCATCTTGACCATTTGAAAGTTAGGGAATCGATATAATATGCCGAATAGATCCTCCGTCATCTAAGGGACATCATTTTATTTTAGCTGCCACTGATTACTTGTACAAATGGACAGAATCAATTTCATTAAAAGAGGTAAAGCAGACATTATGGTGAAATTTTTTTGAGATCATATTGTCTACCGATTTAGAGTACCTCAAAGAATTATATTCGATAAGTGATATTGCCTTCGAGAATACCAAAGTCTATTGTTTCATTAAGAAATAAAAGATAGATTGGTGATATTCTTCAATGTATAATCCAAGAGCTAATAGTCTTGCAGAAGTATTCAATAAAATGTTGGTTAAACTTCTCAGAAAAATTATCTCTAAAAATAAAAGGAAATGGTATGATAAATTAATAGAAGCGTTATGGTCATACTGTACTTCATACAAATCTACTACACAAGTAACACCATACTCTTTAGTCTTTGGATCAGAAGCAATACTGCCTCTTGAAGTAGAACTACCTTCACTTTATGTAGCAATTCAAAATGAACTTACAACAGAGGAATGTATCCAAATACGCCTCAAAGAGCTAGAAGCTCTAGATGAAACTCGATTACAGGCCCAAGAAAATTTAAAAATATATAGAGCAAGGATAACTTGAGCTCATGACCACATGGTTTGCCTAAGAAGTTTCAAAGTAGATGAACCAGTATTGATATGTAGAAGGACTATTATTCCGCATCAATGAATTTGACCCAAATTGAGAAGGACCATATATTATTGAAAAAGTATACAAAGGGGGAGCTTATTAGCTCATTGATGCGAAAGGGATAAGACCTATGTCATTATAGATAGATAATATTTTAAGGGATATGATACATACCTATTAAAGGTGTTATTTTTCACGAATGCAAGAATCAAAATTAATTCCAAATCTATCAATTGAAGAAATACTCTTCACTTAAGAACAAGAAAAATATTCTCATTTCAAAGGAAAATTTCCATATCAATAGGGGGCAATTTTATAAGCCTTGCAATGTAAGAAAATTCTCTATCAAAGAGAAACTCCTCTAATCAAGAGCTGTCCTGAATCAAGATCCACCATGGCCACAGAGATGTGTCTAAATATAAATTTGGATTCAATATGTTCAACTTAAACTTTGTGAAACTAAAGAAGACTGGATAAAAAATGTCAGATACTACAAGCATAACACATTTACAAATTCAAATATATATTTTTATAATGTTTATGAAATTTATATGCTTGTATTATCCAGATTTATTATAGATTGGTTATAATGTTTATCTAAAAGATGTTAGATACTATGCCTCTTACTAAGCCCACTGAGGACTAGATAGGGGCCATTATTGAAGCCCAAGTCTTGGTTTGACTCATATTGACCAATTGGTCAACTTGACTCAACCTAGCCCAATTTGACTAACATGGGTCAAAGTGAGCCAAACCCATTCAAACCAAGCCAAAACCCATTCAAACTTGGCATGACCCATCCTTGGGTCACCTTGGGTTAGCCCAAATCCAGCCCAATCTAAATCAAAACCCGAATTAACCCATTACATAATGAGTAAAGCCTCCCAAATGAGATAAAACCCAATTTTGGATGGTCAAATCCACTCTCCTCCCTTTGGCAGCCACCTTAAGCTCCAAATGGACATAAAGACCACTGACTCAGTTGACCCAAAGTTGTTTGGGTCAGCCATGAGCTAAGTGGAGGTGAGCTAACCCAAGTCTCCTAATTGGAACACCTGGAAAGCCAAGGACAGTCACCTTTCCTCCGTTGGCCAGTTAAACCAAGCCACCTCAGCTTCCTCTTGCCATCCACGACCACTTGCGGAGGCTAGACGCCTAAAAATAATAGAGGCAATACTCCATCGGATTGGAGGAGGGGAGGGGTATACTCCCCTCATTTCATTTTGAATCCACACATTAGCATTCCACAGAGCTTGAGCACCTCAGGACGAGTTCCTTAGAGCATTTCCCAAGCTTCTAAGGCCTCCCCATCGTCGACGACGATGAAACTGAGTGGACCAAGGCATCCCTTTCATCCAACTCCACCAAATCTCCAAAATTTTTAAATTAACTCTTCTTACATGTTCACCAAGCTCTGGTGAGGTGAAATGAATCTTCTCCCGAGCTATTTGAGCACCGAAAACCCCTTTTAGACCAATTCCAGTGAGGATTTTGATGACGATTGGTCCATAGAGCTACCAACGAGGAGTCAAGCCACCATCTTCTCAACAGGGCTTTGTCTCTTTAAGGCAAAGCTACCTCAGTCAGTTAGCTGCTAGTCCTGAGCTCCGGCGAGGTAAATTCTAACAAAATGATATTTTCTCAAAATTTCTTGTGCCTTTGTGAAGAAAAGTTTGATGTCATGTAATTTCCACCGTTAGATCCATTTAGATCCCTCTTATGAACATTTTGGATCGATCCTGAGTCTCCAGGAGCTTTGGTGAGCTTGGATCGAGTGAAGGAAGGTGAACGGTGTCTGTCTTCCATCACTCAAGGGATGATGGATCATTCGCTGTCCATTCTGTGTAATTAGAACGGATGGCAGTCATTATTTGATAGATTAATTATGGTTTATCTCATTAGGAATTGGGGGATTAGTCCCCATCATCCAATCTTAGATCAGATGGAGGGGATGAAAGCACATTCATCGATGCCATGTCAGCACTACATCAGACGATTTAAGTGGTCAATCCCGTAGCACCATGTGAAAAGCACTGCCACATCAGTAGTCCTTGAGATGACGACAAGATTAGGGATTAATTAGACTTAATAATTCATTTTAATGGCTAAAATTTTCTAAAATCATAACTAATTATAGAAAATCCAAAAAATATAAATAAATACTCATTCGAAAGGTAAAATAGAGGAGATTTTAATAAAAATATTTTCATTTGATTTTGAACAGTGATTATGGCTTAATTGGGGTTTAAATGTTTTTTAATTAGCTTAATTAAGCCCAATTACTTGGGAAATTAATTCCAAACTTGATGCGTTTATTTAATGGGATGACCTTTACCTCCCATGATTTTCTTGGAATTTATTACCTAGGTAATTAGGGGAATTGATAATTCAAATCTTAATTATCCTATTAATCAATTTATTTATTAATTAATATTCCAAACAACAAAAATTAATTAATTAAAACTCATTAATCACTGATTAATAGTGAGATCATGAGAGAGAGCGATTAGGACCCCTTCCCTAAATACTTTACCAAATTCAGTTCATTAAAGATAGTTAATTAAATCATGAATTAATTAAGTGCTTAATTAATCAATTAAATGGCTAAAGCAAATCAAATTAAAATGTTAATCGCATCAGATAATTAATAATGAAATTAAGGGTCCCTCTTTATGTATTTAATAATATAAAGATCTTTAAAAAAATTATGAATAACCCATAAGTGTGGGAAAATCATAAGAGTACTTAATTAGATTCTTTAGCTTAATTAATCTTTAATTACGAGCCAATTGCATTAATTCCTTTAGGAGCATTGTAATTTTTTTCTATCTATGTTCATATCATTTGTGACTCATGATTAACTGATTAATCAAATTAAAGAAGCAAAGGAATTGGTAATTAAGTGGTTTAATTAATGATCCACTTAATCAATTCATAAAATCTATCTAATTATCTTTCCTTAAACCAATTATGATTACCAACATGAGAATGAGATTAAAACAACAAATAATAATCCCTCCTCTTTATGACTAATCAAAATCCAAAAATCAAATTAATAAGAAGCTTTTGTTTTCTTTGAACAATTTTATTTGATATGATTGTCCTTAGGAATTAGTGTAGTTGAATGAATCATATATTTATGTTTAGCTATTCCTTTCCAATCACTTTAAATGTTATATGTCATGCGATTCCTTGCATTCATCTTTTCAAAATTAAAGGAATCAAATAGAATTTATTTATGTAAGCTTGCATGTGTTGACTTAATCTAATTATATGTGTGACTATTATCACTAATAAATCCAAATATATTTTTCAAAATTTATAAACTAATCACAATATTTGGAATGATAATAGTTATGAATATATATATATAGGATTTACATGTGTTTATAGCTTAATCATATGAATGTGAGGCTTTCTTTCTTAAGTTCTTATATATATTTGCATGTATTTGAATACTAATAAGTATATAGTCTGGACATCCCGAAAATATGAGGCTTTAAGTAGCCCCAAGGAGGTCATTGATTATCTTACTTCCCTGGTTAACAAAGGCATGTACTTATTTAAGTTCATTCATAGATATTTTGGTATTGGAATTTGGATAGAGCTTTAATTTATATGCATAAATAATTCAACTAAACAAAATACAACCTTTGCATGATTTTCATTTCTCCAATTCATGTATACATTCATATGTATTTAAGATAGTAAGTATATAGTCTGGACATCCCAGGAATACAAAGTTTTAAGTAGACCCAAGGAGGTCATTTGATTATGTCGCTTCTCTCATCTAAACAATGGCACGTACTTGCTTACATCTTTTATACATATGTATGTGTATGTGATTAAAGAGTGAAAATCCTCTTTTTCTATCAAAAAATACATGCATTCATAATCACTTAAGTCACCAAAATGTATAGTATGTGGATGTGAAGCTTTCTTTCCTATGTTCATGTATATAAATCTACATGTGTTTGAATGCTAATAAGTATATAGTTTGTACATCTCGGGCATACGAGGCTTTAAGTTACCCCAAGGAGGTCATTTGCTTATCTCACTTCCTTGGTTAATAAAGGCATGTACTTATTTAAGTTTATTCCTATGTATTTTGGTATTGGAAGTTGGATAAAGATTTAATGGCTATATATAAATAATTCAATTAAACAAAATATAATCTCTTGCATGATTTTCATCTTTATAATCGTATGTACATTTATACGTATTTAAGTTAGCAAGTATATAGTCTGGACATCCTAGGAATATGAGGCCTTAAGAAGCCCCAATGAGGTCATTTGATTATCTTACTTCCCAAGTTAACAATGACACGTACTTGCTTTTATTTTTTTTATACATATATATGTATATTTGATTAATGAATGAGAATTTTCTTTTCCATTAGGTAGGTATGCATTCATGATCATTTAAGCGTGCAAGTATATATTATATGTATAGATATGCTAAGTGTTAAGTCATATGCATGTTATAAGTGATGGAAAGGAATGGTTCAACATGTGCTATGTGATAGTAATCCAACTATATTAATCTTAAGATGCCTTTCACATTGAAGAAGATAGATAGATAGATAGAGAGAGAGAGAGAGAGAGAGAGAGATAGAGAGAGAGAAAGAGAGCTCTAAAGTTTATTGTAGAACAAAAATCTAGCCCAAAGAAAGGTTTGGGGGGGGGGGGTCTATTTATAAACCAGACATAGCATTGTGGGGCTAGCCTTTCTGATTATAGAATAAGGGAGCAGTGCTACAACACTTACATGCAGCGCTTAGGCACTGGTTAGTTGATCAAAACTAGTTACTATGCCGATCAAAAGGAGCATTTATTACCATTTATTACCATTAATGTCATAACTAATCAAAAGTGGAAAAGCGTGTCAAAAATTAATGCGGTGCCATGATGCTCTGACATAGTGTTATAGTGCTGGTCAAAAAGTTTATCCCATTTGATAAATGCACCTACCAACATGCAACCAACTTGAACGATCTTTTGACTAACGTCGTGGTGCTACATAGTCAGCATCGAGGAACTGGTCAATCTGCCAACCTACTTTCAAACATCCTTTATGGCATTTATAGCACCATGGCACTGACTTCTCAGTGCTGAGGTGCCATCCTATTAACGCCCAAGCGTCTTAATCTACAATGCCAAGGTATTACCCTTTATAGCGCCTAGGCTCCATATTTCCAGTGCTGAGGCGCCATCCCCCAAAAGTCTTCTATATGTTTGTCATGCGAACAACTTATAATTCATTCATCATGTGAACAATTAAATAAATATGACATTTTGAAGGGATGTAAGCCCATTATAATGAGTTTTGTCTATATTTTTCCATGCAAACACAATTGCTGGAATTCCAAAGGGATGTAAGTCCAGTCGTCTATTTATTTTCCATACAAACAACCACAAACCATATAATTCGTTCACCATGTGAATAATTATATAAATGCTGGCTTTCCAAAGAGATGTAAGTCCAACTAATATGTTCATCATATGAACATCCTATAATTCGTTCACCATGTGAACACATATACAATGCTTGAATTCCATTAGGATGGAAGTCCAATCTATTAGCTTTCTAGTTGATGTAAGCCTGACCTATACTTGTAATACAAGTACAACTCAAAAATTCAATTGGCATTCCAAAGGGATGTAAGTCTAGCCTGATGGATTTCTAATCAATGCAGGTCCACACTATGCTTGTAATGCAAGCATAACCTAAAATCTAACACCATATGTTCATCATGTGAACATCCTTATACCAAACCTCTAGTCTACTCGGGATATTTGAGATGAGGCAACCCATGATTGCTAATCAGACTCCTTAGACATTAAAGCTGGCCCTCTGATGTTGGTAGACTATAATAATATAGTCTTGGGATGACAGAGCCATGGGATCTTAATCAGGATTATTCTCTTATTTCTTTTAGATAATCATCTATGTCATACCACACATACCACTAGACACCAATTCATATCAAGAAGATGTGTTTATTCCAAACCTTAATAGAGAGTGCTCTCTTATTATGGTAAGAGGGGTAATTAACTATGAAGGCTTGTGTTCATAGGAAGAAGAACCCAAATCTAAATAAATGTTAGGGTAAATCTGGTTGAATATATATCAATCTTCCTCATGCGGAAACATACTCATATCCATCTCAATAAAGATGGAGGAGAGCATCCTTGAAAGTGTTTGTTCTGAGTGATCTTTTATCCACATGAAAATTCAATTAACAAAGGACGAAAGTGTAATGAGGGGTCATCAAATTTGAGGCATACCTCATTAACATTAATCCTTGGTGGCAGGGATGCTTCAAGCACATTCACCATGTTGAGGCAAAGTTGTGGATGCAACTTGGCACCTCGCCTCCCTCTAGATCAGCATGGAGACCAAGCTCCACCATTGGTCTGTTAGCCTTGGTCACACCATTATCCTATCAGCATTGGTAATTTTTGGTCTACTAGCGATGAGAGGCTAGGGTAATGGTTTGATTGAATTTGCCTTTGTCCCTTGAACGTGCAAGGAGGATCAATTTTGGGGAAGGATCACTCCTCCCCCACTTCCCTATTTTAACATCCCTCTTGCCGCTGATTGTGGCTAGATTCTGGCTTATCAACGGCGAGATGCTCGAGTATTGGTTCAGGTAACCTTCTCTTTCCCTCATGAGTATGTGGGCATGGTTAGGATTGAGAGACAAGCTCTCTCTTTCTTTCCTCTCACTTGGTCGAGAGCCTTGCAGCCGACAACTTTCTCCACTCACCAGCGATAATAGAGTTAGGAGAAGGTTCTATTTTTTCTCCTCTCTCTCTCTCTTTCTCTCTAAATGGTGTAAGAAGGCTTGGAGAATGAAGAAGGCAACTTTCCTCACCACTTTTTCTCTTGGTTAAGAGCCATCTCATAGAGGAGAGTCAACAATTGTTGGCCATTGTGAGTGAGAAGCTTGGACTGTACTTTGAAGGAGGTGGCTAGTTAACTCTGATGAGCCCTAAGTCAAATGGATTAAGGGATGGGGAGGAGATAAACTTGTTTGACTTCATATGCATGGGAGTTGGTTTTTTCTCCTCCCATGACTACACCTCACCCCTCTGTGGTGTTTAATTTTGGTTATGTATATGGGGGACACCACGCAAATCTGAGGGTGTACTTGTTAAAGTGATCAGGTACGACATTGAGGTATGATGTACTATCTCAAAAGATAGAGGAATCACCCTTCAATGGACCTAATCACATAATAAGGACTCCTAAGGCATGATGTGTCTTCAAATATACTAGAGATATTTCTCTTACTTTACATGGATGAATAAAGTAGGATTTATATTAAACTAGGTTCTAAAGTTTCTTATGGGGGCAAGCCTCTATAGTCAATTACATCCTAAGGAAGGCGAGTTCCTTAGGAATACTCTCGATTAAAGTAATCAATTATTGTCTCCAAAATTTTTAAATATAGGACTGTCAATAAATTGGCTATGTTTGAGAAATCAGATGGGATAGATCAAAAGGAGAGACTTATTATCAAATCCAAAGGGAATAAGTAGGAAATTCTCATGATATTAGGAAGCCTAGTGAGCATTCCAATCTATCTTATGGTTGGGACTTATATGTTTGAAGTTGAGGAGATTTATTTGTTTGAGTTAAAATTTTACTAGATCATTAGGGCTTATAATCTATCAACACAAGATTGTGGAAATACCTAAGAGGTGAGGATTTATGCAACCTTAGATCCTAAGTCTAGGGAACTTTAGTAAGAGCCAAAGTACAACCTAAATTTAAGCGAAAATAGACATATGATTTACCTCCACAAGAGAGAGTAAATCACCCGACTATTAGACTTACAACTGCCTAGAGTGACAGCCAGCTAACTCCTCCTATGCTTTAAAATCATATAGGAAAGTCATATAATTTTGTAAGATAGTTGGGTTGTTATTATTTAGAAAAAAATTAAAGTCCTTAAACCCACTCCCTAAGATACTAGAACATGAGTGGTATGAGTAATGACTTTGTCTAATGCAAATCTTTTTAATTTTTATTTGAATTTTGACACTTCATTTTGACAAAGGCCATAGGATTTTCACATGTTTAAATGCATGATGAAATGAGATTATAGGCTAAATCAGAAAGAAAGAGATATTTTTCACCACAAAGGAGACCCTCAAAGGTTAATCCTTCCCTTATCATGCAAGGATGGAAACCCTCTCTTAACAAGAGTGAAATAATATGCATGCATGATATTAAGCATACAACATTTAGCTAAGGGGTTGCTAAATATTTTAATTATCTTGATTTAATGCCTAGGCTTTATGTGAGGTTAAGAGTTGTAGAAAATTTTAGTTATGAGTTGTAGTTGGGGTAGAAAATTTATTTTTCCCTGAGAGCCTAATCGGATTCAGGCCACACATTAAATCATCATTCAAAAAGAAACAATGAAGAGGCATACCATTTCTATTGTCCAATTTAAACATAACATCAAATAATTTATAAATCTAGTGCGAAAGCATAAAAGTCAAGATGTCAAAAGCAGAGAACCCAACAAAAAAAAAAAGGTAGCTCTACCCTTACATAATAGGGAATATGAAAGAATAACTATAATTTACAAAATGAATAGGTGTTATGGGGGGTCTTCATATCTTTATATCTTCAACCTTCATTTCTCCATATCTTCCCTTCTTTGATTTGGTTTGCTCCACTTAAAAGGCATCACATGGCCTCCCAAGACAAAGCCTTTTAGCCAATGCTCATCTTTATCCCCCCATAACACTAATTCTAATTCCTAATACAAAATTATAACAAAAATAGGAAAAGTAAATCTAACTACACCTATAAAATAAGTGGTTAGCTAAACATACACACAAGCTAAGCAATTATATCATAATTTGGACTTTAAACCATGTACATGAATAACTAAGTCCACATGTTCTAATTTAGATTATGCTTAGGGGTTAAACAACCTGCAAAAGAGAGCATTTATATTTATTTTTAAGCACCCTTTAAGCACAATCCCTTACAAAAAAATATGATTAGGCTAATATCGGCCTAACATCCAGTCTACGAAGCATACACTCTAACATCCAGTCTAAAATAATACATCATAAAACCAAACACACATCAAATCATACCCTACCCTAACATAAAGCTAGAAGTGGTGACTTAATCTAAAGTGTGTGTATTAAAGCTTGCATGGTATGTCCTAACCAGGCTTTGTTATGATTTTTTAAGTCTAAGAGGATGTTTAATCATAAGAGGTTAATTTTACTTTAAGTGATTTAGTTGATTTGAGAATTTTATTTAGTGTTTTCTTTAGTTTTATTTGATTAACACTTAGCAACTAAATGTTATAAAGAGAAGAAAAGAGAGGATTA
This sequence comes from Cymbidium sinense, assembly GCA_021442155.1. Lineage (NCBI taxonomy): Eukaryota > Viridiplantae > Streptophyta > Magnoliopsida > Asparagales > Orchidaceae > Cymbidium > Cymbidium sinense. The sequence continues at coordinate 96,158,878 of CM038222.1, forward strand.
CTCTCTTTCATCTTTACTTTAAATCATTTTTAAAGCATATTGATTAATAAGTTCCCTTTTAGTGAATGGCTTACTATATGTTTTAAATTAACCCTAAGTTTAGGTTTACTTTAAATAATCATATTCAATAAGAGAGATATCTTAATATTAATTGGAATGAATTACTATCACATGACACATGTGTATTCATTTCTTTCCATTATATGTAACATGCACATGATATTAAATCCTAAGCATACCTATACATACAATAAGTATTAGCACACTTAAATGATGGATGTAAGCATATACATTTGGAATTTAGATGTTTCATTTGGTTGAATTATCTTTATCATATTAGTTTAAAGCTCTATCTAAATTTATATATAAAAATACATAGGAATGAGATTAGATAGGTATGTGTCATTATTAACCAGGGAAGTGAGGTAATCAAATGACCTCTTTGGGGCTAGCTAAAGCCTTGTGTTCTCGGGATGTCTAAACTATATATCCATTACATTCAAATATATGTAAGTTTATACACATGAACATAAGAAAGAAGGCTTCAAACCATATGACTAATCAATTAAATCACTTGTATAAATATGAATGCATGCCTTTCTTGATAGAAAAAAGGGGATTTTTACTCATTAGCTAAATACACATTCAAATGTATAAAAATTTTAAGCAAGTACTTTGCCATTGTGAGTCAAGGGAGTGAGGTAAAAACCTCCTTGGGGCTACTTAAAGCCATGCTTCCTTGGAATGTCCAGACTAGATATACCTATTATTCTTAAATATATATGAATGTACAAATAACTACAAGAGTGGAAAACCATGCTAAAGTTGCATTTGATTTAATTGAATGGAGATTTTCATTCATTAGCTAAATGCACATATAAGTGTATAAAAGTTATAAGCAAGTACTTCACCATTGTTAACCAGGGGAGTAATGTAGATACCTCCTTCGGGCTACTTAAAGTCGTGCATCTCTAGAATGTCCAGACTAGATATACCCGCTATTCTTAGATACACATGAATGTATAAACAACTACAAGAATGGAAATCATGCAAGAATTATGTTTGATTTAATTGAATTATCTATACATGTGAGGTAAAGTTTTATTTAAATTCTAACATAGAGATGCATAAGAATGAATCCAAACAAATGATGTGTTCCTTTCAAATGAACTATATACTTGTTGCTATTCATATTCTTATGTAAGTCCATGAAGATTAAAGAAACAGAACTCTATATCACATGTTCTAAGCTATAAGCACATGCAAACTTATGAATATTCATAATTGTCATCACTTCACATATTATAGTTGATTTATATACTTTTGAAAATAATTTTTGATTTAAAAATGATAATAGCCACACATATTTTTTATTTAAATCAACACATACAAGCTTGACATAAATAAAATCATTTCATTTAATTAATTTTGCAAGAGATAAATGCATGAATCAAGTAATATATAACATTTAATATGATTGGGAAGAAATAAAGAGACATAAGCACATAATTTCATTCAATCCAATTAATTCTTAAGGACAGTCATACCAAATAAGCTTATTTAAAATAAATTAAAGTTTCTTAATGTCACTTTTAATTTAATGTTTGATTTGATTTAAGAAATATGAAGAAGGTTTGGTAATTCTAATCCTATTCTCCATGTGTAAGTTGATTATATTTAATGAAAAAAGAATTAGATTGATTTTATGGATTAATTAGGTTAAGGTATGAATTAAGTCAATTAATTAAACCCTTACCTATGTTACCTTAAGATAATTAATTAAATGATTGTGAGCCAATGTAATATGCAAATGAATTGAAAGAAAATAGCAATGATCCTATGAAATGAAAGGGCCTAATGCAATTAGCTCACAATCATTAATTAATTAAGCCTAAGGAACTCATTTAATTACTTTTATGATTTTCTCACACATGTGAGCTAGCCATAATTGCATTAACTCTCTTTAGGCTATTAAACACCTAAAGACCTACCCATGGATCAATTAATAAAAATTAGATGAAATTATCCTTTTAATTAGGTTAATTAAATCATTAATACATTAATCAATTCCTCTTTACTTAATTACCAATTTTAATTGATTATCCTTTGAAATGAAAGGGGATTAAAAGGAAAAAGGATGGGAAAGAGGTCCCAACCTAATTCTGTAAGCCTCTTACTTAATCAAGCATGATTTGATATGATTTGAGTTTTAATTTAACTAATTAAGTCATTAATTAGTTAATTAATTTTTACTTAGCATTTTTTTATTAGAAAATAGAAGAAAATTTAGGGGGAAAGATTAGGAGGGAGTCCCCAATCCAATCTCCTAAGTCTCCCCACTATTCAACAGTGATTAAGTGGTCCAATTTATCAATTAATTATTATTTGCATGCTTAATTATCATTTAATTAAGTTAAAAAGGTAATTAAGGCTTAAACAATCAATTTTCCTAATTAATCAACCGATAAATTTCAAGAAAAATAGGAGAGGCAGAGGTCATCCCTTTAAACATACTTAGAAATTTTGAAATTGATTTGTTAATTAATTAAGGAGTAATTAGGGCAATTATAATTTTAATTAAACTCTAATTAAGCCAAAATTACTATTCAAAATTAATTAAGGATAATTTTATTGGATTCTCCTCTAAAATACCTTTAAAATGAGCCTAAGTTTATATTTTTTGGATTTTTATTACAATTAGTTATGAATTATGAATTTTTAGCATTAAAAACACATTAAATCACCTAATTAAGCCTTAATCCCATCGACGTCACGTGGCGTGGTGCATTGCACTTTCTATGTGATGACGTGGGATTGGTTATTTAAGTAGTCACATCCGTGCGTTGAGTCAGCCGACAACGGACGTGGTATTTATCTCCGTCATCCAATCTCGGATCGAACGATGCAGATCAAACCCATGATGTAAAGAGAGAAAATAAGAGAGATTTAACCAAATTTGATCAGAGTCGTCTATTCCAATCACACAAAATGGATGGCCCATGATCCTTCTTCCCGTGAGCGATGTATAATGGCATCCATCCACCATAGATCGTTCAATCTGAGCTCACCCAAGCTCGCATGAATTCTAAAATCAATCCACACCATCAAGGAAGGAAATCGAACACATCCAAAGATGAAGATCAACACACATGCAAATTTCCCTCAAAATGCTCCAACCAAAATTTCCTATTTCTATTATTTTGAGGAATTACCTCACCGGAGCTCAAGACCAGCGGTGGGATTGACGGAGGTAGCTTCATCTAGTAGGTTCGCTCAGTGGATCAAGTTTTGTCATTTTGGACCTCGGTGGTAATCAAAGTCCATCCTTTGGTGGCTTGGAAGCTTGAGAAATGACTTGGGTGGCTTCGACAACGTGAAGGGAAGGTATGTGTAAGAGTAACTTGATTTTGGTTGAGGAGTGAGCAAGCTTGGATTGAGATTAGCCTCACCTGTTTCGGTTTTGCACGAGAAGATGGAATGCCGAAGGAGGGAAGCTTGGGATGGCTTTGGGGATTGCAAGAAGGTTTAAACTTGTGTTTGGGAGTTCTCCCGATTCGAATTGATCCATTTACCATTCAAATTGAGGGAGTATACCCCTCAATTTATTGAGGTGGATGGATGGGATTGCTTCCCATTTTTCGGCCGGTCAGCTACCCTTAGAGCACCAGAGTGGTCACCATCGAGTCCACATGGATTGACATGGTTGGAGGAAGGAATGGGAGTTGGCTCAAGGCTTGATCTTGGTTGATCTCTTGGCTTGGATCCTTTGGTTGCTTGGTTTGTAAGGGAGGTGAGTTGGCTCACCTCCCTTTGGTCCATGGCAAGTCTTCCTTCTAGGGTGGGCTAGGAAGTTTAGAGATGTTCCATTTAGAAGTTTGATGGCTGCCAAGGTGAAAGGAAGAGTGGACTTTGCCATTTTTGGCAAAATCCCACATGGGGGAGAGGATCCATGGAGGATTTCCATTAGACTTGGCTCCAAATGGGTTTGGACTAATTTTAGGTTGACCCAAGATGGATTTGGGTCAGGTTTGGTTAGCCTCTAATGGGTCATGGGTTGGTTTCATGGGCTTTGGCTTCATTTGGTTAAATGGATTCAATTTGGGTTATGCTAGGTTAGGTTGATCAATTAGTCAAATTAGGACAAACCAAGGCTTGGGTTAGGTTCAAATGATGATTTGAAGAGTTTTGGTTCAAGTGGTTTCAATTAATTTGGCCTAGGTTTGATTTTGGCTCATTTGGATTCATATATGTCAAATGAGCTAAGTTGACTAATTTGACCAAACTGACCAAATTGAGTTAAGTTAGGTATTGGTTTATGTTCAATTGGTTAATTGAAAATGATTGTAGGCTTTGGTTTGAATCGATTTTGATTTAATTTAGATTTTGGTCAATTTTACCTTTTAACTCCATTTGGGCTAGGCTGGGTCAAGTTGACCAATTGGTGAAATTGGGCTCAATTATGGCTTTGGTCAAGTTAAATAATTGATTTAGAATGAACTTGAGCCTTTGGTTACAATCAATTTGGGTTAGATCATGATTTGACTCATTTTGACCTTTTAGATTAATTTGGGTCAACTTGGGTCAAATGACCAATTATGTTTGATTTGACTGATTTGAGGGTCAAGTCATGTTCAAACCTTGATTATAGGTTGGTGTGAATCAATGGTTTCAATCAATTTGGTGTATGGTGAGTTTTGGCTAGTTTGGGTTTCATTTGAGTTTTGAGTTGACTTAGTCAAATGACCAAGTTGACTTGGTTTGACCCAATTTAAGGCAATTGATCACTCTAGGGTGATTGTTGATCATGATATGAGGCTTGGATGGGACTTGGTTCAATCCAACTTGGGTTGCATTAGAATTTGCCTCAAAAAGGTCCTTTAGGCCACTTTGAGTCAAGTGGATTTAAATGAGTCAATTGGCTTGATTTTGGCTTGATTCAAGTTTAGTTGAACTTAGATATGGGTTTAAGATTAAAATATAAATCCAACTACAATCAATTTGGACTATGATAGGTTTTGGTTCATTTAGAATTTTGAAGTAAAAAAGGCTAACTCGGGCTTGACTTGGATTGATTTGAATTTGGCTAGATAATTATAGGTTTCATTTATATTTGGGTAGATGATTGAAGGAATGATTGATTCAAGAGAAAATCCATTGATTTTGACTTGATTTGGATAGTGTTTGGCCAAATTCAAGGATTTGGCTTAAAAGGCATGAATTGGATTTTGACTTGATTTAGACTTAGTTTAGGTCATGCAAATTTATATTTCATTTATTTTTGTGAATATAAATGAAGATATAAATAATTTATGAGAAAATCACCTGAGTATAGAGTTATTTGGAAGCTAATTTGATTAGGCTCATGGAGGTAGGTCTAAAGGGCTTAAGTAGGAACTTGATTTAGTTTTGGCTATTTGAATGGGAGTTTCATTTATATTTGTAAATACAAATGAAGGAATAATTGATTTATAAAAAAATCAATTGATTTTGGGATAATTTACATGAGGTTTGGCTAAGCTCATGGAGGTGGGTCCATAAGGCTTAAGAAGGATTTTGATTGAATTTAGATTTAGTTTGATTTAGTTTCGGCTATTTGAGTATGAATTTCATTTATATTTGTGAATATAAATGAAGGAATAGTTGATTTATAAACAAATCAATTGATTTTGGGATAATTTAGGTGGAGATTTGGCTAAGCTTATGAGAATAAGTCATATGGCTTAGAAAGGAATTTTGGAATTTAGGTTTGACTTTTGGAGTGAGTCATTTGGTTTGGATTTGAATTTATTGAACTTGGAGAAAGTCAATTGAATTTGGATTGATTTGAATTTGGTTGAGGCTAAGTCCATAAGATAAAATCATAGGGTTTCAGAAGAAATTTGATTTTTGGATTTGATTATTGGTTTCAATCATTTGGTTTGGGATTTGGATTTAAATTTGGTATTTGAATTTGAATTTGAGGTTTGGTTTGAGAAGGAAAACATAGGTTGGGTTTAGGCTATAAGATGGGCAAGTCTCCCTGAATCCTTAAGGCACAACCTACCATTATGGCTAACCTTTCTAAATCTTTAGGCTCAGGTTAAGTATTCACTTAATCACTATAAGTGTCTTAGACTAAGGAGCTCTTAGTGTCTATAAGAGTCCTAGATCTATGATGAGGAGGTTGGAGACTCACTCTAAAATTGAGATCAACACCCTCCCATGGCCATCTCATCTCCTTAGTTTCATCTCACATGGCCTTGGATTGGTGGTTGGCAATGAAATCAAGCCTCAAAGTGAGCTATGAGTCAAACTCAAGCTCACTTGAGTTGTATTTAGGTATGCACTTTCTTTGATTCATTTAGGTTTGAATTGATTTAAGTGATTTGAACAGGCCAATTTCATTCTATTTGATTGGTTGAATTTATAATTTGGTTGTAATTGCCCCTATTTGTCCATTGGAAGGCTTTGAGGCCAATTGATCCAATGTTTATTAAGGTTTGATATGGTCATAAGTTTACTTGACCAATTTAACCTTAATGGCTCAAATTGAGTCTCCTAGCCTCTTTGGCTATTTTAGGATTTATATTTATGTTCCATTGTGTTTAATTGACCATTTTTAATGATTGTCATAAATCAAAGTTATTTACTTTAAATTAGATTTTTTTTTACCCAAATCAACATATTTTGATCAAAATGGGTTAATTTGTGTTTAATTGCATCAAATGAATAATTTGGCTCAATTAAGGTGTGTTTGGGCTTCAATTATGTTCAATTTAGTGTTGGAAATGATTTGGATAAATTAATTTGGAATTAATTTTTATTTAAACTCATTTTGACTCAAATTGAGCTTAATGGGTCAAATTTGGTTCACTTTGGTTAAAAGATCAAATTAAACCCAAATAATTGTTGAATTATTCATTTATGATTTTCAAGTGATTTTGGATGTTTGATTTGAATTAATTTTAATTTAATTTGAATTTAGGTTAAATAGGGTCTATTTAGATTAAATGACCCAATTAACTCATTCAAGATCTTATTAAATCTAGATTTGTTTATATTTATGTTTATACATATTCATTTTGATAATTTTGAGCTTACGGAATGACTTAACTTGTTTGAATTTTGATTGGTTGACCTTTGACTTGATGGGGCCTACATGAGTCAACTCTAGGTCAAATAATGTAGTTGATCATTTTAAGCCTATCATAAATTTATTTTTGGGTTCAGTTATATGGGCGCATTTATTATGCGCTCTTTTTTTGATTTGATTTTTATTTTGTTTGATTTTTCTTGGACTTTAGTGATATTGAGCTTAAATGGGTCATTTTAGTCTACCACCTCAATTACCTTGATCTAAGATTAATTAAATTTAGATTTCAATTCAAATGCGTTTGATTTATATTTCTATTGAATTTTGGGGTTCGATTGAGTTCACATAATCAAAATAATTCACAAGGATGACATACACTTTCACCTTAGGGCATTGAGTTTGATTTGATTTTAAATTTGATTTTTGATTTTAGATTTATATTTAATTTAATTTATTATTTTGTTTGGATTTGTTTATACACCTGGTCACTAAGTGTAGTGTCCTAAGTATTTAATTTGGAAGCTCCTAATCTATTATTAGAGGTCCTAATTACTAGGATCAGGAATGATATCAATCTCATCCAAAAATGAGATCAACAGTTTGATTTTGGTTTGGCCTGAGTGTCCAACTTGAAAGCTCCTAATTTAAGATTAGAGATCCTAATTACTAAGGTTGAAATGATGTCAATATCATCCAAAAATGACATCAATAGGATGGTTCTAGGAGAAGGTAATTGATTAGAAAGTTTATTTGGCACTACATCATTAAATTTAGAAAGATGGGGTGTGATCTCATTGGGTCTGTGATTTTTATTATTTTCTGGGGTGACTTCCTTTACATGCAAAATATGAAAATTTGTTGGATAAAAAAACTCTTTTTTTTTAAATCCCATGTCTTACAGTCTTTGTCTCAAAGGTTAAGGAAGAAGATAAACTAGATTGAGTAAATTATGATTAGAACTAATAGAACAATTCCCACTAATAGGATTTCCAATCACAATCAATTGAAGTTTAGCTCCTTCCTTAAAAGTGAATTTTGGTAGAAGGTCATAAATGAGTCTAGGTGGTGCTATAGGTAGGTCCTTTCTCTAAAGGCTTGACATGTAGAAGTTTGTTGGGCTTATTACTGTGTTAAGAATATAAGTGTTCTCTCTATCATAATGAATTACTTTCAAATCATATAAACCAAGATTGTCCCAACAAAATATGAGCAATATCCATATGGAGAGAGATGTTTTGTTTTTTAGGTTGGCTCTAAACATCACATCAAATTTGATCTTCATAACTACCAATCTTAATGGGAACTAAAGATACTACTAATAGGGAGAGAGATGTGTTAGACCTAACTAACATGAAAGGGATTTGGCTAAGGTTTAGTTTTTAGGTTGGCTCTAGTAATTGTGTGAGTAGAAATAACGGTCATTGCACTTTCACTATATATAACTAACCTACATCTTTTCTCATTACACATAATATACATGTCAAAAATATATTTTTTCCTCCAATCTTTAGTCTCATTCCTAGCTACTATATGGCATCTCATTACATTGATGTGAGGTCCCTCTATAAGTTTTTCATCTGATAGTAAGGTGTCATCATAAACTTCTTCTAAGTCATCATTTGTTGGTTCCTCAATATCTTCTAAAAATAAGATTTGAGCTTTATGCTAATTGTGAATATGTCATTTCCTATGGAATTTACAACATATAATATCTTTAGAGTTCTTGGAGCTCCCATTAATGAAAACTTTGGGTGGAGTAATATCATTGGTTTAGGTGGGTCTAATATGAGATCTATGAGTTGGATTGGCTTGAATTTAACTCTGTGATCTTGAGATAGTAGCATATTTCTTTTAATGTTCAACTAATAAAGCATAATGAAAGGCATCCTCCAATGTTTGAGGGTAAAATAATTTAATCTCATTTATACTTTCAATTTTGAGTCGAATGACAAATTTGTTAGCTAGTTTCCAATCATTATCAATACATTCAATTATAGAAACTAGGTCTTCAAAAGTATTTATGTATTCAATTACATGAAGATTATCTTGTCTTAAAGTAAGTAATTGACTATGTAGTTTCATATCATGATGCCTAGTACATTATTTAGTTGTAAGCATTTCCTTCATTTTGACTCATGTTAGTTTGGTCCAACCTAACTTTTATTCTTTAGCAAGTGTATTCATCCAATAAATTTTAGCATTTCTAATCAACTTCATCTTAGCAAAAGTTACTCATTGGAAATCATCCATTCTATGCTAATAATAAAATTCTTTCAAACCAATCTAAAAATTTATTTGGGTCATGGATGCCATCATTTATAAGTGGGTGCTTCAATTTTAATTCTTCAACATGGGTCATTAAAATTATCAATATTTTTGTGATAGTTATTTCTCCTTCCTATATTTCTATGAGTTGGTGGTCTTCTAATTGGTTGTTCATCCTTTAAATTAAAGTAAGATTTCTTCTTCAAGATTACATATAGGTGCAGGAGGTGTGGCATAATTTTTAATATTTAGCAGCTGATTCATTATGGTTTGGGGCTTGGGTACAAACACTAATTACATCTCAAGCTCTCCGTAGGAAGTTTAGACATTTTTGTCAAAGTTTTTTTTTTAGCCTTTTAAACACCAAGTCTTACACACATATATTCTTATGCATGAAATTTTGAATGAAAAAAGAAAGCTTAGAACTAAGAAACCTCAAGTCCTTGAGATAGCAAATTATTTAAAATTTTGATAAATAAACAACTGATTTCATCATAAATAACTAACATAGAAAATAAAAAAAAGGTTACATAAAGTTCTATTTGTATCAAAGTATGATTCAATTTTCTCAAAGTGGATTACTCATTTACCAAGGTTTTCACTCAAGAAACTATTTTGATAAGGTCACACAAGGGATATTGCTAGGCTATATGGTGGAATTCACTAAATTATATTTTATGCTAGCACGATAGATTTGTGAGAAATATGCCAAATATCTAAACAATTAATATGAAGTGAAACTATCATAAAATGGGATTAAGTAACCCTAAATTTTCTAGATTAACTCACAAACTTCCTGCAAACAAGTTCACCATATAAAAATCCTTCTATTAAAAATGTTTTTGACAAAATTCTTCTTCTTCTCAAATTTCTCTCTAATACTAAATATGATAGTGTGGATCACCTTTTGGTGAGCTTAATTGATATAAAATGCTATGGATTCTTAGAATATTGTCTAAAGATGAGATCTGGAGTTTTTGGTGAGATGTTGAGGGGTTTAACATGATTTTCTAGTGGAACTTTTAAGATTAGCTTGAATTGAGCTAGTTTGGGTTGATTTGAAAGAACAAGATTTTAGGTGAGGTAAATGGCTAGAAATAAATATGGATGAGTAGTTTAATATGTGAATAATGATTTAGAGTTGATGATTAAGTTTGGGGGAGTTTATAAGGGTGCCGAGGGGTAGGGAACGAGACTAGCTTTTAGTGTCACCTTAAGTGGGGTCTTAGAGGAAGGTAAGAATGTATAGAAAGATTTAAGTAATTTAAAAGAAAAATATTAAGCAAACTAAAGCAAATATAAGCAGGATAAATGATAACTATCTAATCTCTCATCAAAGAAAAGAAAATTTTGAGCCACCAAGCACCAAGTTAGAGAAAAGAGCAATACATCACTCAAAATATTTCATTCAGTAACTGAAATTACAAAGTATTTTAACCCATATTTACAGGTATTACATGACCTCAGGACTAACACTTTTAGTGGGAAAAAGTGGAGGAAAAAATGGCGGGAAAAGAGGGGTTTATGATCATTTATGAAGTGTTTCAACCTTCCCCTTTATATCATGACAAGCTATACAAGCTTCTAGATGAGAGATTAAAATATAAAAAATATTAAAATTAAAATACATTTAAGATGTTCTTGAATATAGATACTTTATTAGCTTTAGCTTGGGCTCTTATAATTAGGTTTATTCTTTCTTCTCTTTCTTGGGCTTTAGACTTAACCCTTGTAATTAGGCATTTGATTTGATTTTCTTTGTGACATACCACATCATTTTCTTGTCACTCAATTCGTGTCTATCCTATTTTAGATTCTAACTTTTGATTGTGTGTTAGGAATATTCTTTATTTTTTTTAGTTTGCCAAGTAGATTATATGAGTTTATAAATATATCAATTAAAGAAAAGCTCATTTAAAATTATAAGAGTTTAGGAATACATGTCAAATACAAAATAAAATAGAAATACCATCATACAAAAGTGGGTACTCACATGCTTGTTGAACTCATTCATTTATGTGGGCTCCATAAATTTGCATTCGATGTCTCGATGAAGAGAGTTTAGATTAAACATTGGTCAAAATTTTCAGAAGACAAATGAAATTGTTGATAAGACACCACCCAAAGATTTTTCCCTCATTTTGTGAAGACTTTCGACATGGTTTTGAGTTTCCTATAGACACAAACACTTATAGTTAATTACCCGTCCAATGCTAAGAGAGAACTTTTGATCAATACTAATCATTAGGTTTCTAATTACTTAGCATATAGTAGGAACTGTTGACCTCACTTTTGGAGTGAGGATTGACTCATCATTTATTAGACTTAGGAATCTTCTAAGCACTAATTTTTCTTAGTCATAGGACACTTCTAGTGATTAAGAGAACACTAAACTCTAGCATAGAGACTTAAGAAGGCATACCCAGAGCTTTGGTCATGCCCTAGGATAAATAGGTTCTACCTACCCTATGACCTAAGCCATGACCCATGCTTGTCCTTTTATCCAAAACCAACCTCAAACCCATGAAATCAACTCCAATAGGATCTTGTTTCATATCCAAACTCCAAGCTAAGTTAACCTAACCCTTAACCAAAATCAATCCTATCATCCTCACATGGATCAAACCCAAAGCTTATTCAATTAAATCAAACCCAATTAATCTTCATAAAAGCACTCCAACCATTCAAACCTCTATTTCAAACCCTTACAAAACTTATGATCAAACTAATTAAACCAAATCAATTCATTAAACCCAACTTGGCCAATTTGACCTAAGGGGTGGATTCAAATGATCCAAAACCTAATCAAACCAAAATCAATTGCAATCAAAACTATCAATCAATCTTAAATCCATCATTGAGATCATCTCAACACTTAACTCAATCCAATTTAACCTAATCAACTCATTTGGTCCACTTGACCTAAAGGATCCATCTGATCCAAAATTCAATCTAATCCAAATTGGATTGAATCAACTCATTCAATCTCCTTTGCAATGATTGTTGATCATCCTTGATTAACCAATTACAATCAATTGGATCAAACCAAGCTAATTTGATCACTTGACCCAAGTTGACCCAATTAGCCCATATGGATCAAATTGAACCAAACTTCATTCTAATCTCAATTGTTTGAAACCACTACCTTCAATTAATCATAGATCAACCAGCCATTGAACATAACTTAACCACCATTTGAACCAAACTAAGCCAATTTGGTCCTTTGACCCAAGTTGACCCAATTTGGCCAAAAATCTTAATCTAAATCAAATTGATTGGAACCAATGCCTCCAACTAATCACAAATTGATTGTTGAACATGATCCAAGCCTTAATTGAACCCAATTGACCTATTTAGCCTAAATTGACCTAAAGGTCAAATTGAACTAAATTATTCCCAAATCTGAATCAATTCAAATCAACACCTAGAATCATTCTCAAATCATCTATTGAACCTAAACCAACCCCTAACCCAAGCCAATCTGGCCAATTTGACCAAATTGGTTAACTTAGCTCATTTGACCCATATGAACACCCACATGAGTCAAAATCAAATATACTTCAAATCAAACCAAATCAATTGAACCAAAATATTCCAAATGATCATTTGAACATGTCCAAACTTTTGGTTTGACCCAATTGAACCCAATTTAACATATATGGTTAAATTGAGCCAAACATAATCAAACCAACTCCAAACCAAACCAAACTTGGCATGACCCATCCCTTAGGTCAGCCTAAATGAACCCAACCCATGCTTGACCCAAATTAGGCCAAAAATCATTGGGAAAACCCCTCCAAATAAGACAATCCCTATTTGGATGGTCAAACCCACTCTCCAACCCTTGGTAACCCCCCTTAGCTCAATTTGGACACTTGGATCACTAGCTAACTTGACCCAATGCTGAATGGGTTTAGCCATGGCTCAAGAGAGAGTGAGCTTACCCTTAGCCCACCATACAAACACTTGGAGAAGGGGGTACACACATTGCTAGCCCTATCATACCTTTAGCCACTGAAGAGCCTCCACCTCAGCCCCTCACTTCCATCTCCGATCGCTTGCGCCGGCTGAATGACTACCAAAACTTGAACCCATCCTAGCTATCCGATCCCTTGGGGAGGAGAATATACTCTTCATCATCCCATTCAAACCATATAGAGAGCATTATGAGGTGATTGCGAGCATTCCCAGAGTGTCCCTAATCCCACTTGAGCTCTCCATCGCTGACGTGGACAAACCTGAGCGAAATCAAGCCCTCTGTCCGTCCAACCCCACTCAAGCCTCACCAAACTTCAATGAACTTCTCCCACACCTTCCCTAAGCTCCAGTGAGCCAAAATGAATCAATTTCTGATCGATTCAAGCACTAGAGACCACTCTTAGACCAACTCTGGCAATTATTGCTGTAATGTTTGGTCCATAGAGCCACCAGCGGGGAGGCAACTCACAAGCTTTTCAATTGGATTTCGTCTCTTCAGGACGAAGCTACCTCAGTCGTTGGACCACAGGTCTTGAGCTCCAACAAGGTATTTTTTCTATAAATAGTAGAAATCCTCTTAGGTGTTGGTGTTTTATAAAAGAAATTTTGATTTTGTGCGATTTCCTCCATAGGATCCTCTTAGATCTTCACACTGAATATTTTGGAGTCGATCCCGATGCCTCACGAGCTTCGGTGAGCTCGGATTGAGCTGCGGAGGGCAGACGGTGTCCATCTTCTAGCGTTCCGGAGACGTAGGATCATTCACCATTTGTTCTGCATGATAAGAATGGATGGCCGTGATTAATCCATTAGTTTTATTTGATTTAATCTATTAAAATCCATGGGATTAATCTCTGCCATCCGATCTGAGATTGGACGATGGGGACGAAAGTGTGTTCACCGTCATGGACTCAGCATGTCGCGTGGATCCCACAAGCATGCATGGGTATGCTAAATTAGGGTTAACTAAAAAAAAATTCATAACTAATATATAAAAATATGAGTAAACTCATTTTAGAAAGGGTAAATAGTGGAGAATTTAATAAAAATAAAATTCCTAATGTTTGAAGAGTGAACAATGCTTAATTAAGGTTTAAGTTTTTTTTCTAATTATCTTAATTAAGCTCTAATTACTTGGCTAATTAATATCAAATTGAATGTGTTGATTCCTTGGCCTCTCATAATTTTTTTGAGATTTATTAGCTAAGTAATTAGAAAAATTTGAGATTCAAATCTTAATTTCCCTCATTAAGTGGTTTAGTAATTATTAAAAATGTCATATAGTAAAAATTAATTAATCAAGCATGATTAATCACTGATTAATAGTGAAATTATGAGGGGGGATGATTACGACCTCTTTCCTAATTATTTTCCCAAATCTATTTCATTAAGAGGGCTAATTAATGCATGGATTAATTAAGAATTAATTAAGTAATTAATGATGAATCTAAACGAACTTAAAATTATAATTACTTTAGAAAATCTAAATTGAATTTATGGGTTCCTCTTTATATGTTCAATAGTATAAAGACACCCCTAAGGAGATTAAGGTTAACCCATGGGTGTGGGAAAATCATATAAGTTCTTAATTAGATCCTTCTTTAATTTGATTAATATTTAATTATGAACCTCATTGCATTAGGTTCCTTTGTGCATCGTAATTTTAATTTTTCATTTACATATCATTGGAGGCTCATAATTAAATGATTAATTGAATTAAGGAGACTTAGAAAAGGGAAGATAAAATTATTTGCTTAAAGACTTTGAACTTAATCAGTCCTTAAAAGCCATTTAATTAAATTTCCTTAAATATGCTAAGTCACTAACATGGGATGGGGAAAAATAGCAAATGTTATTTCTCCTCTTTAAGTTCAATAACTCAAATCCAAGAATTATGCTTAACTATAATTTTGGTTGATTTTAAATAATTTTATTTAAAAATGATTATCCTTAGGAATTAATATAGTTGAATGGGTTATGTGGAAGTGTTCAATCATTCCTTGTCAATCATCATAAATTTTGTATGCCATTTGTATCAGGTATTCATATTTTCAAATCAAATAATCAAATGAATATACTTATGTAAAGTTGCATGTGCTGAATTAATCCTATTATACGTGTGGCTATTATCACTAATAAATTTAAATTATTTTTTAAAACTACAAGCCAATGATGTAAAGTTAAATTGATATTAACTATGAATATTACATATGATTTACATGTGCTTATAACCTAAATATGTTAGAGTATTATTTTATCCTTATGATTCATGTATGTGTTTACATATGTTTGAAAATTAGTAAGTATATAGCCTGGACATCCCGGGAATACGAGGCTTTAAGTAGTCCCACAGAGGTCTTAGATTACCTCACTTCCTTTACTATTAAGAGCACATACTTACATAATGTCATTCCTATGCATACTTGTGTAAGAAATTAGATAGAACTTTACTTTACATGAGTAAATAATTTACATTAACATACAATATTTTGCATGAATTTCATTCTCATGGTTATCTGTACATGCATATGTATTTAAGATAGCAAGTATATAGTATTTACATCTCGAGAATATGAGGATTTAAGTAGCCCTAATGATATCATAAATTATCTCACTTCCCTAATTTGAACAATGTCACATACTTTCTTAAAACTTTAATATATGTGTGTGTATACTTAGCTAAGAAATGAAAGTCCTCTTTTCTACCAAAATATATGCATTCATAATCATTTAAGTGTGTCAAAAATACATTACATGTATAGGTGTGCTAAGTTCAAAATCATATGCATGTTATTGATGATAAAAAGGAATGGTGCAACATTATCTATGTGATGGTAATTCAATTTCATTAATCTTAAGATGCCTTTCATGTTGAATTTGATTCTTTAAGATTAAGTCAAACTTAGGATTTATAAAACATTCACTAAAAGAAATCAAATTATAATAACATGTTTTAAAAAAGAACTTAGGATAAGGATGAAGGGGGTTAGGCCTCTTTCTTCTCTTTACAATACTTAGATGCTTAGTAAATATCAAATGAAACAAAACAAGAATGAAAATTAAAATCCACTGATCCCCCTAACAATTTGATGTAAAACCATCCTTCATGGTTAACTTAAATAATTCTAAAATTTAGACAATTATAATCCTAAAGCTTAGCTAAGACACACCACACTAAGCCTAAGCACACATATTAAAATACTAAGATGCCACTTCTAGCTTTAAGTTAGGATGGTGTATGTAATGATGTTGTGTTTATTTTGTGATGTAATATTTTAGATTGGATGTTAGGATTGCTATGCATAGACTAGATGTTAGGCTATTGTTAGCTTAGTATTATTTCCTTCAAGAGATAATGATAAAGGGGCTGCTGTAGTCATAAATATAAATGCTTCTACTTGTAGGTTGCTTGTGCCCCTTTACACCATCCATGTTAGAATAGGCGGGCTTGGTTATTCATGTGCAGGGTGTCAAGTCTAAATTTATAGAATATAACTGCTTGGGTTGTGTGTATGTTTAGCTAATATCTATTTTACAAGTGTAGTTAGATTTTATTTTTCCCAAATATATAATTTTGTAATAGGAATTAGGATTAGTGCTATGGGATTTAGGATGAGTTGTGGCTAGAAGGAAAAGTCTTGGGAGGCCCTGTGAATCCTTGAAGCAAAATCAAGTTAAAGGATGAAGAAAGAAAAGCAGAGAATGAAGACCCCCATAGCATCTAATTTAATTGTAAATGTAATATTCTTTTGTAATTCGTGTTGTATACAGGTAGAGCTTGGCTACACAATTTTTTTTATTTTTTGGGGTGTATAGTGGTACCCGGCCGCACCTGCCTCTTATTATTTTATAGAATCTATGAATAATTGATTATTATGTTTAAAGCGCACAATAGAAATGGCATGATTTTCATAGGTTTAAGCTTGATATTTGAATGTGTGGCCTAGATGCAGTAGGCTCTTTAGGATAAAATTTTAACTTTTCTATCCCCACTAACAACTCATAATTAAATTCTAAATAACTCATTGTTGGTTTTCTTTTTCTCTCTGAATGGAGAAAAGAAATGACACCACATAGAGTTTAGGAATATTTTATTTAGATGACCAAATACAATATTAAGGAATACACATATTATCTCAAAAGATAAACATGCTTTCCTGTAATGGATTCAATCAATTCAATAAAAGACTCTTAAGGCTAATGGGTCTTTCATGTACCAGAGTATTTTCCCTTGAACTACATGGAAAAGTAGAACAAGGTCAATTTTATCCTGGGATCCTGGTTCCCTATAAAGGCAAGCCTCTATAGTTAATTACATCTTAGGAAGGGTCTCTTCCTAAGAATACTCTCGATTAAAGAAATAAGTGGTTATTCCTAAATACTACTAAGGTAGCTTTCAAATGATTGATATTTGGAAATTCAATTGGGAGAGGTCCAAATTGGAGAGAGTTATTTTTAAGATTCAAAAGGGAAAAAGTAGGAAATGTCTATTAATACTGGGATGCCCAGTAAACATTTCATCTATCTTATGATTGGGTTTCAAATTTTGGATTTCAAGTTATTTTTAGAAATCTAAGACTTAGATTCTAAGAAAGACAAGACAGTAAATGCCTAGATTGAAGACTTATTCCTAAAAGGATGCTTGTAACCTAATGGTGCTTACGACACATGTTAGATGCTTTGACCTAGTTATTCTTGGGAATCATTGGTTGTTCTCTTCACTTGAAGGAACTATCCTATCTCTGACTCTTCTGGGCTTACAACCTACCTGGAGAAGGCTGTCAACTAACACCACCTAATCGCATTTTAAAGTCATGAGGCTAAGTCATATAAATGCAAGATGGCTGGGCTGTTGAAATTTTAGGAAAGAAATCTATGAACCTAGACTTACTCCTAATCCCAAGATCATGTAGGTATGAAGATGCATATAACTAATGCACATTTTTTGATTTCAATAATTTTGACTCACGATTCATTTAGGCCATAAGGATATAATTATGCCTAATGCTGTAATTAGAAAAGATCATGGGCCAAATCAAAATAGAAGGCGTGTACTTCCATCATAGGCTCTCAAGGTCAACTAGGTAAAGATGGAATTCCTTCATTAATCAAGAGTGAAACAATGTGATTATGCATGACATTCAGCTAAGGGGTTGCTACATATGTTATCTTGTTTTAATACCTAGGCCTTTATATGAAGATTATGAGTTGTATTTATTTTTATGTTTTAGTTGATTTAGTTGGGTAGAAAATTTAATTTATCCTATGAGCCTACGTCCAGGCATACATCACAGCACAAATATAGCACAAAAAGAACCCTAAGAAAAGCACGATGTTTCTATTGCGCACCCAAAATAAATCAAGCCAAATCAAATTATATAAGAAATAGGCCAATGCAATGCTCTTGTACACCGAAGAGAGAAAAATGGGCGGAGTTACGCCTTATACAACCCTACTAGAACTACAATTTTAGATCTATGGGTCTTCTTTCCAGAAAGTCTCCTTCTTGGGGACATCCATTGGGCTCCACAGGGACCATGCACCATCTCTGGTTGGGTCGGTTCTGCAATCCTAGACCCCATAGATCTAACCTAATTCTAAGCTCAAGTTTACATTTAAATTTTAAAGAAAGTCCTAAGCCCTGCAAAACAGATGTTAGGAAATACACACAGCACACCAAGAAGTTTATGTTTTCCAAACATATGGGCTTAGCATTAGTTGCTTGCTAAGCCCACCTGTCCTATGGACTATGTTAAGGGATTTTTAGCACCTGCAAACAAACGACAATTTTATGATTTATTTATTACAGTGATCCCTTTAACATAGTCCCCTGCAAAAAATAATGTTAAATCTAGAAAGAATGCCCTAACATCCAGTCTAACGAACAAACAAGCTTATGCATCCAGTCTAAAGTAATACACCACACAGACATGTGAAGCACAACATAACATATCACAGGAGATTAAAAGAAAATCACAGAACGATCTAATCTAGATCTATGGCCCGTGACCTAAATAATCTAGTGTGTGTAGAAGTGGGGTTTGTGTGGTAAGTCTTTGCTAGGCCTTTAAGTTTAAGTTTGAAGTTTGAATTGGTTTAATTTTTACCATTGGTTGGTTTCAATTCAAATAACTTAATGATTTAATTCCCATTTTATGTTCATTTTATTTGGTTAAAGTTGTATAGGTTTTCAAGAATGAAGAATGGAATGATTCCATTTTTGGATGGAGCTCTTTCCATTCAACATCCTAAATCCTAATGAAGTTTCCAAAAGTCTAATTAAAATCCTTAAGTATTTTAATTAATCCTTTTGATTTCAATTATGTTTGAATTTTATTAAGTATTGATTTTCTTACAATTTTGATATTTGATTAAATTCTCTGACTTAGAAAGTTTTAATGAATTACCCAAGTTTTTCGATGTTTATTTGATTGGTTCAATTTATTTGTTGATTTAATGAATTAATGATTATTCTTAATTATTATTTAGTTCATATTGACTTAGAGATTTGGAAATTCAAGAATTCCAAATTTATAGACCAATTGGGTTTCAGATAATTATGACAAGTGGAGTTTCATGCCAATTTTATGTTCCTAATGTTTCAGTTTAATTAGAGATGGAATTAGGGTGTAATTAAGGTTTTAACTATTTCATTAAAACCTAAATTAAGATTAATTTATTAAAATTAATTAAGAGATTTTATTTTTTACATATTTTACACTGAAATACCTTTCCAATGAGGTTTTATTCATAATTTTCGGTTAACTGGTTGATTTATTATGATTTAATTAAGTTCAATTTAATTAAATTATTTTATTCTTTAATTATCAAATTAAATTAATTAAGTTCATATTAAGTTCATATTAGTTTAATTAAGTTAAATTATCATTTTGATGTTCATTATTTTGATTTAAGATTATTAAATTAAAATTGTATAACTATTTTATTAAAGGGTAATTAATTTATTTAATTTAAGGTTTAACTCACATAAAATTTTAATTTCATTTTATTTCAGAGAATTAAATCCCCAAAAATTTACCTAAGGTATGTTTTAATCTTAATTTCATTTCCCTAAAGTTTCAAATTAATTGGATTATTAATTTAAGAGTAATTAAGATTTAATGTTTTAAATTAAACCTAAATTAAGGAAAAATAACCCAATAAAATTGGGGATTTTAATTTCTATGGATTCCTCTCATCAAGAAGAATCCACAGAGCTTTTATTTATATTTTGCTGATTTTTCTTTGATTTGTTATGATTTTTTGAAGTTTTCTGAATTTTTTTTAAATTAATTAAACCGTTAATCAACGGTTTTTAACGATTTTAAGTAACGGTCCACGCATTTTAACTAAAATGAGTGGGATTAGATCTGGACTGTCTGATCAAAGATCAGACGGTCCTGATCGATCCCGCGGTTACGCGGGACAGGCCGCGTGTCACGCGTGGGACGGCCCGCGTGTCGCGCACACGGTTGATCCCGCGGTTTGATCCGGGACCGTTCGATCGTAGATCGGACGGTCCAGATCACTCCCGTGATCCTAAAGGGCTTTAATTAGAATTAACAACTAGATTTGGACCATCTGTTTCTTTTTAAAAGAAACGGACGGTCCAAATTTCGTCTCCTTCGCAGCCTGTGGGAGCCATGGACCGTCCAACTTGTTTTGTTAATATCTTTTGATATACTTAACTAAATTGGATGATTTAAAGTGCAACATGATCATTGAAAGATCCACTTTCCATCCATAAGGCTTGATCTTACCAAAGAACACGCCTTGTAGAGATACGACCATGGCCGAAAGCTTTGAAGAAAAAGGGGGCGTCAATAATGGCGTACCTTGATTTATGGGATCTCAAAGGCTGGAATCAATTGAAGTAGCTTCTATTCTTCAAGAGAAAGCTTTGCGCCAAAGGAATTGGGAGAATTCCTTGTGGTTTGATTACTAGCCCAAGCTTTGGATTCAAAATTTGGTTTTGATGGTTCCACTGATTGAGAACACTTGGAGGAAAGGGGGGATTTTGTTTGGCTTCGATTTTGATGTGGGATGGTGTAGGAAAACTTTGCTTTGAGAGAGTGTGTATGTCTTTATTTCTCCTTGGACGAAACATCATATATCATTTCTATTTTATTTTTTTTTTCTTGGAGAAGCCAATTCTCTCTTGAAGGCAGACATCACTTGAAGGCAGCCTTCATTGGCAGCCATCACTTGAAGGCAACCTTCACTTGAAGGCTGCCATCCTCTTAAGAGGTTGGGATAATTTTTTTCTTCTCTTTTTCCATTTTTTATTTCTCTTTTTTTTTTTATTTTGCTTTTATTATTTCCATACAATATTACATTATCATCTTAGTTTGAATTAAAGTATGATATGCTCAAATTAATCTCAAAATAGATTTGAGATTAGATTTAATTGCATTTGAGTTTTCTTAGGGATTTGAGATTAACTTTTTTTCTCTTGAATTTGTTTAGTTTATTTTTTTAATACTATAATGTAATTTGATGATCAATTGCATTATGATTTAATTAAGCCATTTAATTTGATTTTAAATTTAATTTCATTTTAACTCATTTTGCTTAAAGTGGGTTAGGTATGATTTCAAATGAGTTCAAGTGATCAATTTAAATTCAAATGAAATGGGTTTTCTTTTCTTTATTTTAATTTGATTTATTTGAGTTAATCCAAATTGAAAATTTGGATTGATTCTACCTATATCACATAGGTTAGAACAAACTCAAAAAGATTTTCTAAGACACTAGGTGAGATGTCCTAAACATTGAATTAAGAAAATCCTATTTGAGATTAGGATCTCTCAGAAGCCAAATTAATCTCATCCAAAAATGAGGTCAACACTCATAACCTCACTTTAAATCTTAGGATATAATCAAGATAATTAAAAGATTTAATAACCCCTTACTTGATTATTGAATGTTCTAACATCATGCATAACATATTGTTTCATTCTTAAATAAGGAGTGTTTTCACTCTTGCACGATAGGAGAATTCATGACCTATGAGGACATCTCTTATAGTGGAGAATACCTCCTCTCACTAATTTAGTCAATAACTATATTTTATCATGCATTTAGGCATAATTATTCCAAGCCTTTGTTCAGAAGATTATGTCAAAATGATATAAAAATTTATAAATTTTTGTATTTAGTCTAAGTCATGTCTTCATGCTAGTCATGATCTAGTCTCTTAGGGAGTGAGTTTAGGACTCTAGCTTCCCTTCTTAATTAAATAATAGCTTAACTAGCTTGCAAGTACATAAGATTGACCTACATGATTTTGAAGCGTAGGAGGTGTTAGCTGGCGACCATTCTAGGCCGTTATAACTCCAAAAGTCAGATGAGTTTATCCTCTCTTGTGGAGGTAAACTACTATATCCCATTTCCTTTAGACTTAGGTTGAGCTCTAGCTTGTGCTAAAGCATCCTAGATTTAAGATCTAAGGTGGCTTGTTTCCTTCGGGCTATAGGTATAAATCCTCACCTCTTAGGCATTTGCACAATCTTATGTTGATGGACTATAAGCTCTAGCATTCTAATAAAACTTTAACTCAAATTTAAGTAAACTCTCTCTTTCAAAAATATAAAACTTCGCTATAGGGTAGATTGGAGTGCTTATTAGGCTTCTTAGTATCATGAGTGCTCCTTACTTATCTCCCTTTGGAATTTAAAAATAAGTCTTCCCAATTGAACATTCCCACTTGATTTTTAAAAATAGCTAATTTATGATAGTCTAACCTAGAAATTTTTAGAGATATGATTGACTACTTTAATTGAGAGTGTTCTTAGGAAATCCCATTTCTTAGGATGCAATTAAATATGAAAGCTTTCTTCCATAGGGAATTAAAGAACACGACATAAAATAAACCCTACTTTACTTTTCCATGTAAAGTAGGAGAAATATCTCTAGTATATATGAAGACCCATCTGCCTTAGGAGTCCTTATTAGGTAATTAGGTCCATTGTAGAGTGATGTTTTCATCTTTTGAGATGATATATCATACCTCAATGCCATACCTGATCACTTCAATAAGTTCCCCTAAGATCTGCGTGATGTCCCAACGACTCCTAATTAAAACACCATAGGAACAAGTGAAGTTTAAATTATGAAAATTATCATCTTTTATCTTAAAATGGATGGTGGATGGAATCATGACACCCTCAATCAAGATCCTATAGTTTCATCTTCCTAGGTTGTTATAGTTCTTGGTTTACTTAGTCAAAAGGGGTAATCAACACAACTTGATCGAAGGATCCTTGTTGGTAGCTATGAGTTGCCTCATCCAAAGAGACCTTATAAACCTTGTTTGATATTTTTCTAATGAAACAACTTTAAGTCCACTTTAGCTAACAATATAATCTATTTTGCCCTATCAAGTGTAGGGGTGTAAATGAGGTAAACATGAGTGATCTCAATATTTATTTGTGTATGGCTTGTTTGAAAGTGAACATAGCTCGTATTAATTGAAAGAGCCTCATGTGGCTCGTTTTGGCTAGAATTAGTTTGAATTTCCTTAAAATAATCACATAATTTATCTAGAAAAATAAAAAATAGTATTAAAATTATAATTATTTAATTTTTATAAATTTATAATTATAATAAGAATCTTTAACTTAAATTATACTACAAAAGTGTATAGAATATAAAATAAATTTACAATCAAAATTATAATTTATGAAGAAATGATTTGCTTGGAGTTATGAAAAAATATCTAGATTAGGTTCTGACATTGTAGTCCAGAAGTTAAAAATTTAACTTGATGCAATCCTCGTAAAACAATCTCATCGACATATGTGATTAAACATTGAACAACAAGTCATCATCGAAGTCAAGAAGCTGATTGATGCTAGTTTTAGCTCAGCATCTTCCCAATTAAATGAAGAATAATCAAATTCATACATACGTTGATTTTAGAGATCTAGATAAGGCAAGTCCTAAATACGAGTTCTAGTTACATATATCAAAATGGTGGTAGACATAGCTTCATCACATGCGATCTTTTCATTCATTGGTAGCTCATCTGGTCATAACCAAAATATGATGGCATTTGGGGATGAAAAGAATATCACATTTAAAAGTACGATAATAATTTATCGCTATAAGGTCATGCTTTTTAGCCTTAAAATTACCGGTGGAACATATTAATGGGTTATGACTCAAAATTTTGATGAACTTATTCATCAATAAGTCAAATGTTAAGTTGACGATCTAATGGTCAAAAGTAATAAAAAAACAAAGATCATTTATATGATTTGAGAGTTATTTTTGAGCAATTGTGACTGTGGAAAAAATTTGTGACACCACATAGATTTTAAAAATTTCTTATTTAGGTAATCAAAGTTGTCATTAAGGAATCAACATATTATCTCAGAAGATAAATATGTTATCCTATAATGGATTGATCACTTAAACAAAGACTCCTAATGCTAATGGATCTTCTTAATATTCTAGGGATTTTTCCCTTGAATTACATGAAATTGTAGAACAAGGTTTATTTATATTAGGATCGTAGCTCCCTATAAGGACAAGCCCTTATAGTTAATTACATCATAAGAATGAATTTCTCTTTTTAAGAATACTCTCTATTAAAGAAATAGGATCTAATTTTTATGGATTTCAAAGTTGGTTCTAAAGGATGGTTAAATTTGAATTTGGAAAGGGAACACTTCAAAGGAGAAAGAGTTCTTTTCAAGGCCAATTGAGATAAAGTAGAAAATGCTTATAGATATTGGGATACCTAGTATGCATTTCAACTATCCTGCCATTATGCTTTATATTTTGAGATTGAATTTATTGAGATTTGAATTAATATTTTTATTAGAAATATAAGGCTTATATTCTAGTAGCACATGACTATAAAAATGCTTAGGGTTAAACACTTAATCTTAAAAGGAAGCTTTAGAACCTAAGTCTATAATTGCTTCTAACACAAGTTAGAGATTCGACCTAGTTTGAATTTTGTGAATTATTGTCTCTTCTCTCACTTGAGAAAGGAACATATCCCTAACTCTTCTAGACTTTTGACCTGCCTTGAAGGGCTGCCAGTTAACACCACTTAAAAAATTTTTAAATCCATGATGTCGGTCTTTATGTTATGCAAGATGATTGACTATTTTATTTTAGGAAAGAATATAGAAATCTAAACTCACTTCATAATCTCTAGGATCATGCCAGGTATGATATGCACCTAACTAATGCAACATATTTTATTTTTTATATCTTGACTCACAATTCATTTAAGGCTTTTGGAGTATGCAATTTATGACTATAATGACATGCAATTAGAAATAGTGGTGGGACAAATCAGAATAAGAAGCCACATTTCCCTAAGAAAGTGGTCATTCTCAATGGTCAGATGTCCTTTATGTGTAATGAGTGAAGCACCCAACTGAAGAAATTAAAATAATATGCTAGCATGGTTCACAAAAGTTAATTATTTATAGTTGATTTTTAGTTGTTCTTAAGGCTTTAATTTATCTGTGAAGTTATGAATTTCTTTATATTTATTTAAGTTGTGTAAATTTAAGTTGGGTAGAAAATTTAATTTTCTTAAGAGCCTAACCTCCATGAATTTTTATAGAAAATATAGCACAAAAAGTAACCTAAAAAAATTAGGTTGATTCTATTACACGCCCAACATAAATCACACCAAATTTAATTTAAAAGAACATGCCAAGCCAGTGTTGTCGGGTACCGCTATACACCCCGAATGAAAGAAAAATGAGCAGCTGAGCTCTGCCTTTATATATCTTGGTCACTAAAAGTCTAAATTTATGGGTCTTTCGCCAAGATCTCTCATTCTTTAGGGACCTCCATGGGCTTCATAGGGGACCACCAACTAGTAGAGTTAGCTCCTGCTATTCATAAACCCCATAGATCCTAACCTAATTCTAAGTTCAAATTGCATTTAAAATTCTAAAAATAAAATTTTTAGATCCAATAAAATAGATGTTAGAAAATACAAACATCATTCAAATATTTATATATGTAAACATACCAGCTTTGTATTAGTTGCTTACCAAGCCTACATGTCCTATTGGGCTATGCTTAAGGAATTAAGCATATATGCAAGAAAATAATATTTATTTATTATTACAGTAGTCTTTTTTAGCATAGTCCCCATACAAAAAATAATATTAGCCTAAAAAGAAAATCTTAGCATCCAAACTATAGGACAAACAATCCTAGAGATCCAATCTAAAATATTTTAGTACAAAATAAGAAAAATATTTAATATCACTTCTCAGAGTATCATAGAACATCGACCTAACCTAAGTCTAGGATCGGTGACCTAATGATATAGCGTGTGAAGAAAAATAGGCTTCTGTGTATAACTTTATTAAGCATTTAGACTTGAGTTTCCATGTTTCAAGGTTTGTTTAATTCACCATTGGGTGGAAGATTTCATTAATTAATTGAAGCCCTTTAGATGAAATTTTGTTTATCAATTCATAACCTAGTTAGGTTATTTTATGCAACAAACCTAACCTAAGCCATTTCAAAATTTTAAGGTTATTTAAATTTAATTGATTTGATTAATCGATTTTATTTATAGTTAGAATTATGTTATTCATTAACTTAAATGGACTTAAGAAGTTTTCTTAAGTTAATGAATTCCATATTTGCATTAGGAATTCAGAGATTAAAAAGTTTTGGTTTTAATTGATTGATTTATCATGTTTAATAAATGAATAACTTAAGGTTTAATTTCTCATTGAATTTAGTTTATGATTAACTAAATTCCTTGAATTTAAAGGGTTGGAAAATTTTCTTCATGTGTTTTAATGTTAATGGAAGTGTTTTATATTGATTTTTATGATTTTTCATAATTTTCATTATTTTTTGATTTATTATTTCAATTATATTGACTTAAATATTGGAAATTCAATAACTTCAAATCCAAAGGGCATTTGGCCTTGAAATCTTTATGGAAAGTGTGGTTCCTTGCCATTTAAGTTACCTAAAGTTTTATCCAAATAAGATGTGTAATTTAGAGTTAATTAAGGTTTAAATTATTTCCATAAAACTTAAATTAAGCCTGAATTAAAAGAAATTAATTAGGGATTTTATTTCTCTTAAATTCATCTTTAGAAGGTGCATCCATAAAGGGTTTATTTGAAAATTTTTAAATTTTAGTTGATTTATTATGATTTTCTTAAATCCAAGTTAATTAATTAGATTAATTAATTCAATTAATTATCAAATTAGTTCATTTTATGGTTTATTAGTTTTCAGAGAGTTTTAATGAAGTGTTTAGGTTCATTATGATTTATTATAATGGTTTAAGTTATTTTCATAAATTTTCATGATTTTTATAATTTAATATTAATTTATTTTATCAAAATTAGTGTTTAAAGTTAGAAATTTCATATTTTCAGATTTACTTTAAAATAAATTATGAAATTTTTTTCGTGAGGTGTGTTTTAAGCCTAATCTCATTTCCCTAAAGTTTCAAATCAATTGGATGAGGGGGTTGATTTAATTTGAGTTTGATTATTCTTATTTAAACCCAAATTAACTTAAAATTATCCAAAATTAATTGCGAATTTTGGATTTAATGGATTCCTCTCATTGAGATTAATCCACAAAGCCCTTATTCGCATTTTTTCTATGAATATTTTATTTTCTATGTTTTTTTATTTTTTTGTATTTTTAACATTTATTTGAATCAGAAAGTGAGAATTTCTCTTTTTAATGGGCAACACCATGCGATGCTAACATGGCATCAATTGCCATGTAGCGTTGCACCATTAGGCCTTGCAGGATCCATGCTGATTCCACATCAAAAGTAGCGAGGACTGCGGGATGATCTATGACTATCCGATCAAAGATCAGATGGTGATGATTTTGCCTGATGTTTTTATAGGGGTTTTAATCAATCGTTAGACTAGAACTAAGCCGTCTGTTCCTAACAAAAGAAACAAACGACCAAGATTCCTTCTCTGCCTTCGTTGGTGAGAAGCCAGACCATCCACATTTTAGGGTTGAATTTTAGTGATCCAAGAGGATTTACAGTGTGTTTTCAATTATAAAATGATCAAAAATCAATTTGCAATCAATCCACATGGCTTGATCTTAACGGAGATAAACTTTTCATCATAAAGGACCAAACCAAAAATGCAAGGGTGGTCTGTTTTGAAGCATACCTCGCCAGTGTCTATCCTCGGCGGTGGGGATGGTTCGTACACCTTTGTGGGGATGTGACAAGGCTATAGGAGAAGTTTCCCATGTTGCCTCCCCGTGGATTGCCGTGGAGACCAAAGCTCGTTGCCTTGCCATCGAGTTTGATGGTTTTCTGGCATGCTGGTGGCGATGGACCATGGAAAGGATTTGTTTGAGCTGGGAATGTCAATTGAGCTTGAGGAGTTCAATTTTTCCTGTTTCCATACTTAGTTGAGAGATTGACCACCGGCTTTGGCCGATTTCAGGCTTGCCGATGACAAGAGGTCTGGGGAACACCTTGATTCTCTTTCTCTTCATCTTAGGAGTGTGTGAGGATGTTAAGATGGCCTAGAGGTGGCTCTCTTCCTCTCTTTCCATATATGGCTGAAAGCCATATGTAGAAAGTTTTGGTTAGGTCTCTCCTACCCTTGATAGTGTTTTGGGATGAAATCCTTAAGGGGAGGAAGCCTCCTCCTCCCTTTTTTTTTGTCATGGTCGTGAGCTTGGCCTCATGGAATCTATAGCTTTCTCATCCTATGGAAGAAGCAAAGTTCCTCTTTTCTATGATGATGATCACCCTTGGAGGTTAGCTCCAAGTGGTGGTTAGTTGATTGAGAACACTCTAAATCATTGAAGATGAGGAGTGGAGGGAAAATGTAGGGAATGCTTTTGGATTGGGGAGGGTTTGTCTTGATGTTCCACGTCACTCTTCCCATAGCATATTCCTCTTTTCCATGGCATCTTACATGGCTTCTCCATCTCATATGTTTCTTTTGGCTTAATGATTTGGCTGTCCAAATATTTAAGTTACAAGTCAAATGATAAGTTCTAATAATTAGCCAAAGAATGATTTTGATTTAAGTATTTAATAATTTGAGAAGTAAATTTTAATTTATAAATTTAATTTTTATTTAAGTTAGGCTTAGTGTTCTAAGAGTATAAAAATTTATAAGTCTCATTTAGAATGAAACTTATTCCTTTTTAATACCCTGCCTTAAGGTTAATTCTAAAGATAAAATTTTGTGATTTTTAAGCCTTAATAAAGTGTTAAGATTATTTTATTACTTTATAAGTTTGGATTAAACTTAAACGAAATTATAATCACATGAAAGACACTTTAAAGATAATATGGAAAGTCATGATTCTCTTAATGATGTCCTTTAATTATTTATTATTTTAATACTTCATTTTTAAATTATTATTTTATGTATTTATTTCATCATTTTAAATAATTATTTTATCATTTTAATACTCTATTTTAAAATATATCATTTTAAACTTATATTTATTTTTATCATTTTAATAATTTATTTTGAAATAGTTATGTTTTTATTTTATCATTTTAATAATCCACTTCAAAATATCCATGTATTTTTATATATTAATATGAATAAAGATAAAACAAAATTTTGAAATCTTTATGATATAAAGATTTAAAAATAATATATTTTCAATTGTATTTTTCTACACCACTTTTGGGTACTTGTCATTGTTAAACTAGAGGGATAAGGTATCTAAAATCTCCTTCGGACTAGTAGTCATGCACCTCCGGGTGTCCAGACTATATACCTTGAAAGCGTGTATATTATACGCATGAATTATACTTAAAGATTTCATTTAATTTTATTAATTTAGATTTATGAATTAGTTTTGACTTATATTATAAAAAAATTCTTCTTAATTTAATAGTAGTACGAATCACTCTACTTATACATCATGCACATAAGGAATTTAATTCTAGATACAAATATGAATAAACCATGATTTAGTCACTTATTTATAAGTAAATAAAGGGTATCAAATGGACATCATAAATCGATCTACATAAGCTATCAAACTCTAAGGATCTTCATATGAAAATGATGCCACTTAAGCTTAATCAACATTTCTTAATTAATATATTTTAATTACTATTGATTATACCTATTGAGGAAAGACCAAATAATGAAATTATCCCCTATATACCCTCTAATTATTAATGAGATTTAAGAGTGAGATGGCGATTTTTATGAATAATTAAATTTCATAATTATTTAACTCATTTAATACCCAAGATACCTTAAAAATTAAGTAATTATAATTTATATGTCCAAAAATTATGAGAAAATTCATGAACATGCAAAATAATATGAGAAATAAACAATAAAAATTTCAAGCCATTTAGGCTAATATTTTGTGATTAATTAAGAAAAATCTTAATTAGAAAATTACTCTAAAAATATTAAAATTATTTTAAGATTTTGGTTCATTGATTAACTCTTTGTTAGCTAAGTACAAACAAAGTTCATTTGTAATTTTTGAAGATTTATGAAATTAATTAAAAATTTCTTAAATCCTAGGTTAATTAATGAAATTTATAATTAATTAAACCCCTTAATGGTTATTTGAGAAATAATTAGGACCAGAGGTCCTAATGAATTTTTCTAATTACCATCAGACTTCTAACAAAAATTTAATCATGCATGGAAATTTACATAATTATTCTAATTAAATTAAATTATTAAATAATCAAAAAAGGCTAATTAAGATTTAAAACTAAATCTACTAATGTACTCAATTGATTAACTTGAAATAATTATGGGAGACATAAGTCATCTCATGGAATATTCACCAAAAATCTCAAGTAAATTGGACAAATAAATAAGGCTTAATTACATCATTAATGAAAATATTCAAACCCTAATTAGTCTCTATCTACTTAATAAAAATTGGAGATTTTATTTTTCCTATATTCTCCTCTTTTAAACTTTTCAATGAGTATTATTTATATATATTTTTTATTTTTAATACTTAGTTATGATTTTTTGAAGTTTTGATATTTAAATCTATTTAAAACCTTAATTAAATCATATACAGAGTTAGCGCTTATGTGGCCACACTACACATGGCACCATAAGATTAGTTATTAAACCAATCTCACGTGCAGCTGACTTAGATGGCGACACACGTGATTTTGTCTTGAGCTGTTCGAACAACGACTCTAATTAATCTTATGGTTTAAAGAGATTAAATCCTAATTTTTAATGCAGATTGATTACGATCATCCATTCTAATCACACGAGATGGACAAACCGTGATTTATCATCTTTCTCTGGTGAGAGATGAATGGCTCGCTGCTTGATCCAAGCCAACCAAGGCTCATTTCATGGTGAAATCGACTCCATTAGGATCAAAATAAAAATTGGAAGGTTTTTTATGATGTGATCTATGTGAAAGAGATATTTCATTCACAAAAGACTAACACCTAAATGAATTTTCTACGATTTTGAGAAATTTACCTAGTTAGAGCTAAGATTGATAACTTAATTGTCTGACATAGCTTCACCTTGAAGAGACGAATGAGGAGTACTGTCACTTGAGGAGTCTAGTTGATGAGCTCATCAAGGCATGAAAGCTTAAGGAGTTCACTAGGATGAAGGATAAGGAAGTCATCAAAGATGACAACAAGCCTTATTGTTAAAGTCCCCCTCTACCTCCTCCCAGTTTGCTCCTAAGACAAAATGTCGCTGCTAGTTCACCAAAGCTTGATCGAAATCCTATTTTCAATACTAAAATTGAGCGTTTCTTTATCCACTCTTGCTCATTGGAGTGTGAAAGGTGTGGAAGAGGGGAATTAGGCTGGGGTTGAGTTTTGGTTGAGTTAGATTTGAGGGACATTTGGGTTTGAGGGTGCTTGGTCTCGGTGGAGCTGGGAGGCACGGGAGCTGTGGGAGTATCATGAGTAAGTGTGTTGAGTTTGGGGAGGTGTATATTCTTTTCCACATGTGAACCACCAATTTGGGTTGGTTCAGACAATGGAAGCTTGCCAAACAGTGGACAAGGCCAAACTTGGCTCTAAACTAATGTGATGGGCCTCCTTCAATGGATGAGGGAAGTTGGTGGCCAGTGGTGAAGTGGACAGCCCATGTTTGGTGAACCAAGGGCTGTCCAAGTGTGGGTGACCTCTCATTGGTTAATGACTAGACAAAATAGCCTTTGGTCAATTGGGGAGAGCTTAAGGCATGCTAAAGTGGCTGTCGCGTCTAAAGGAGGGGTTGGACCTTCCTATTTTAAGATTTATTTTATTTAGAACTCTTAGTTCACTTGGTTTGGGCTTAACCAGGTTCACCATAGGTTGGGTCCACCTGGGCAAGTTAAGAGACATGTGAGGATGAATCATGCTAGATTTTGTTGGGTTTGGCTCATTTGGATGCATATATGTTAATTTTGGTTCAATTGAGTCAAGTTGACCAATTGACTAAATTAGGCCTAAGGAGTTATTGGGTTATGTTTAAATGATGATTTGGAACTCATTGCTACAATTGATTTGTTTTGATTTGAAGTAAATTTAAATTTGTTTCATTTGAGCTAAATAGGTTAAGTTAACCAATTTGATTAAATTGGCCGAATTAGATGCAATTGGGAGTTAAGTTATGTTTAATTGTTCATTTGAAGTTAACTATAGACTTTGATTTGATTTAATTTGGCTAGGATTGGGTTTTGGTTCAACTTGACCTTTAGGTCAAATTAGGCTAAGTTGATTAATTGGGTTAGGTTAATCAAATCAGCTTTAATTTGGTCTTTGAGAAGTATTTAATAACAAAATTGGGATTAAATGTAATTGTTGATTCAATCCAATTTGAATGGGATCAAGAGTTGGTTCACTTAGGTTCTTTAGGTCAAAGTGGGTTAATGAGTTAAATTGGCTCAATTGGATTCAATTAGGTGTTGGGTGATGATTAATAGTCATATTGGGATTGATTACAATAATTGGTTTGATCTAGTTTGGGTTAAATCATGGTTGGGTTCAATTTAACCCTTTAGGTCCAATTTGGTCAAATGGGATTAAGTTGGTCAATTGTCCATAATTGACCTACTTAACTTCAATTGGATGTTGAGATCTGATCCACAATCACTTTGGAAGTAATTGTAGAAATTGGTTTGGTTTGATTTGGGTTGAATTGAAGTTTGGTTCAATTTGACTCTTAAGGTCAAATTGGCCTAGTTTGGTCAAATTGACTAATTGACCAAATTGGATTTCAATTGATCAAGAAAAATATCCAAGTATGTGATTAGAATGATTGTGAAGCTTTAGATTGACTCAATTTGGCTGGGATCAAATTGAATTTGATTTTGGTCTTATAAGTTTCCATTGAGTCAACTTGAGCTAAGTGAGCCAATTGGCCAAATTGAATCCTAATGTGACTTTAATGGTATTAGGGAGTTTGGGTAAGTTCAATTTCAAATGGTTTGGATAAATTTTAGGTTTAACCCCAAATGGGTCATATTAGATCAATAGGGCATTTGACCAAATTGAATGCTAATTGGGTATAGTTTAGATAGTTTTGAAACTTTGGGTGAAATATTATCAGTTAGATTTGATATACAGGTTTGACTTGAAATTAGGATTAGTGGATCCCACCTAGTTAGAGTAAGAGTCTAGTTGAGCCTTGTAAGTCTTCTAGGTCATGGGTTGATGTTCTCTTAGTCACTATAAGTGTCATAGCTCTAAGTGAGAAAAATATAATGCCTAGATCGAATCCTAGGTTTAAGGAGTGATGAATGTCAACCTCACTAAATAGTGATGTCAATAAATGCTTTATATCAAATCTTTTCTAGTAGGTGTCAACCTTCACTCCACTTACAAAAGGAATGTTAAATTTTGATGGGGCAATAAGTGTTTGCATGCTTTCAAAAGCATCAAATAATATCTCATGACACCCTTAGTAATAGCATCTCTTATCCCAGTTAAACCACTAATCCTCTACACTGCAGCAGATGGCGATTTCCTTCGTGTGTTATTGGCCCAAGCCAATGAAGAAGGGATGGAGAAAGCCTTATATTACTTGAGTCATTGTCTTATATCTATCGAATTGAAGTATGTTCCTATTAAGAAGTTGCTTGGCTCTGATATTTCTAGCACCTAAGTTAAAAAACTATATGCTTTATCATAAAGTTAACTTGATTTCAAGAGTCAATCCATAATAATATCTCATTATGCGGCTGATACTATCCAAATGATTAGCATGATGGTTCATGATTTTGTTGCAGTTTAACATCACTTTTATCCATTTTCATTATTAAGACACCATTGTACGCTTGTGATTTTGAAGTAAATTTAGAAAACTTTTACAAGATTAATGACATTGTGCATTAGATATAATGGTCTATAGGCCTAAAGGCCATATTCATAGATACGAGTTAAATGGTACTATAAATTCATTAATTATTGTGTTACTCTTAATACCATTTGGGAGAGGTTAAACTATGAAAGAATAAATAGATTTAATCTTACTAAAATAAAAAGGAAAAAAACATTCACCTCAGACCAGTGAGAAAAATGACCACTAGAAAAACGTACAACTTAGCGGTGGGGTAACAAAGAATGCGGGAAAGCTTTGCCGAGGTTTGTGCATTGTTATGAACGGAGATGAATGTGGGACAGGGACAGAATTTGTGGATAGTTACGGGAGTATTGTGGAGGGTTATTTAGAGAGATGAAGAGTGGTATATTTGATATATTAAATCTTTTAGAGTGTTAGAATTATAAAATAGAGAGCATGGATGTTATATGTAAATACTAAGATTATAAGTGTTATGTATGTAAATTCTCTAAAAAAATTATTAAAGGGTGTAATGATGAAGTAATAATACTTTGAGAACATAATGGCTTGACTTGCTCATTCTAAGTTTTTTATGATTGTATACTTTTATCTTTTTATATCTAGCTAATATATATATTTTTTTAACTGAAAATGCTCATCTGACGGAGGAGTAAAAGGTCGATATAATGGCCATATAATTAAAAATTATTTAAGCAAAAAAATTAATTTAATAAACCCCTCTCAAGAAAAATTTATGATTCTACCATCAAGCTACACCTTACAATTAAAATGTCATAAAATGGCCCGCAGAAATGCATGTATCAGAATCCAATCCACCTTAAACATAATTGCATCCAAAATATTAAAATTCTTGTAAATGTAAAGCAAGCATCTTCTCCATTCAATTTACAGAAGAGAAAAGGTAAGCCTGAAATTCTCTTATACAGTTTCAGTGGCCTCATATACAGAAACTCTGACACTGATGGAGATTAGTTTAGTACAATATGATCTCTTCATAGGGTACTCAGAATTTTAATGATTAGTTACTTTCCCATTCTTTTTTTTTTCCCCTCTTCATCTGCCAATAATAACTGAGCACTCTCAGACTGCTTTCTCCACTAGCAGAATCATGATCATCCACTACAAGCCTTATCAGAATCCTGAAGTGGAGATTGGGATCCACCACTCAGTATTGTTCCTCAATTAACATCCCCACAATCAATATCATGAAAGCGAGAGAGAGAGAGAGAGAGAGAGAGAGAGAGTTAAAAGATGGTTATATTTGAGAGATAATATAACTGTTACCGCATGGTTTAGGATTGGCTTCCTGATCAGTGCTTATTATTGCCCCCATTCTTACGTGGTCAAGCGATTAAGATTGGCGTGTAAATTTTGCCTTAAAATAATCTTTGGCATTTTATTTTACATGCATATCAGAGAGTTTTTTTATATATTTAATATTTATTTATATTTAATATCTTAATTACATCAAACTATATATATATATATATATATATATATATATATATATATATATATATATATCCATTTTAATAATAAATCATATACATAACCTACTAAAATAAGCACTCGTATTTAATTAGCTCAACATGAAATGATGATTAAAAATTAACAAAAAAAATTGTGCAATCAAAATAAAATAAAATAAAATAAAATTGTACACTCTCGAATATATCTGCACCTAAAATGAGGCCACATCAATCATCATTAGCATAATGCTTTTCTAGAAGTACTAAAAGAATGCTCTTAGTACCTTTTTAGGCAGCACATTTTCTGTACCAGTTATTCATCATCTCAATTTAGATTAAGAGCATTTACATATATAACACACAATTCTTATATATTTATATATCAAATACATAAATTTTAATATTTATATAAATAATATTTAAATAATTAATATTATATTAAAAAATAACACCATTATCAATTTTTAAATGTTAAATGTATTTTTTTTTCATGCATAAATTAATAATTCTTTTCTAAATATCAAAATTTAGGCCTTAGATATGAAAGTGCATAAGAATTGTGTATAAATTTTTTTGTAGATTATAGCTAATGGTTTATTAGGGCTCCAAACAAAACAATTCAAGTCAAGTCAAGGAGGAGGCTGTTCAACGGCCAACTCATTTACAGCAATCTTACTCGAACTCGGTTCAAACTTTTATCATAGAATGAAATTTAGTTCGTTTACATTCATAATTGTTCGAATTTAGTTTATTTTATGATTAAAACAGGCAACTCGTTCGAAAAAAAATATATATATATATAAACAAATAGCTTATTTTGAAATAAACAAATATTTTCAAGTTAAGTTAGTTGAAATTTGATGATTGATTCTTAATTTTTGAAGAATACTTAAATCTTCTTAAAAGCTTAGTTACTTCAAGTAACTAAAACCAAAAATACTAATTTAATCTTCCAAATGATGTGATACTAAATAGTAGCAATAGTGGGGATAATTTTATGCATCAAAATTTTCATTTAATTCAAAACATAGAACCTCAAACTGGCCATTAAATGAAAGTTCCCAAATATGTTTTTAAGCACTTTATTAATATGCAAGAATTTTTATGTGTAAGGTCTAATGTCTAATTTTCTTGAAAATATTAAATATTCATATGCATCTATATGTGTAATGCATATATATAGGCACATTAATGATTAATATTAATATTAGTTAATTTTATAATATACTTAATTAAATATTAGTTGAGTTTCTTCATGAGTTTTAAATAATATAATTTATGATCATGAATAAATCAAATAACAAATTATTCTTTAACAATCAAATTTTTATTTAAAAATTTAATCTTATTTGATTGTTAATCGAATAATCATAAATAACTTAAATCATGTTGAGTTATTGAGAAGTTTTTCGAATATTTGAATAATTTGTTATGTTATATATAATGAGCAACTTAAAATTTGATAAAATTATTTTAGACTTTCGGTATGAATATTTGAATTTTAAACTATTGGATTTATTTTGAGATGAAAAAGATTTATTTTTAATCATTTAAAATCAGATTGATTATTATCAAAAAGATATTTGGATATTCTTGAGCCAATATTTTTATACACTTCTAATAGAAAGATTAAGCATTCGAATTTGAATATTAGGAATTGAGCTAAAAAATTAGCTTGAAGATCATTTATCGTTTGAAAATCAATTCATATTTTAGCTTGGATCTAGATCATCTTGAAATAAATGAGTTGACCTATAAGTTAGAAACCAAAAATTGTATTTTGTTTAGTTGATTTTTAGCCATAAGCGGATCGGCTCTTTCGGCTAACAATCGGCTTGATTTTTTTTTTTCTTTTTTTTTTCTAAATTTTGCATATCTGATCAATGGTGGAGATCCAAGTTCATCAATCGTCCTATAAGGTGATAAAAGATCATGATTCTTCTTGCTCTCTTCAGCCACTCTCATCCCTCCTAGCTCTAGTTTTGAAAGCCACAGGTCACACTGTTGTTGCTGAATGCTAGCTTGCTGGCTATTAGGAGCCTCTCTCACTGCCTATCTTTCACTTGCTCCTTGTGTTCCATTGGCTAGTGGCGGCTAGGCTACTCACCTACTCAGTTGCTCCAATCCCATACCAGTTCCCAAAAGACCTAGGTCATGCTCACGCCACTACTGCTAAGGACTCTCTCTCTCTCTCTCTCTCTCTCTCTCTCTCTCTCTGCCTCTCTATCACCATTTTGTACACTCACACTTGAAGCTAGCTTGCTGGCTACTCGCCCACTCAATCCCTAAGCCTACTCCTTTACCCTAGATGCAGCACACAATACACTTCTCCTAAAATCGTAGATGTTATAGTTTTTGAGATATTGTTTTGTAGCTTTTGCATTTTGTGAAATATTTTCTCATAATATGCCTTAAATAAATTTTTGAGTTTTTGAACTAGCTGCCTCCTTAGCTCGGTTGGTGGCTGAGGAACCCAACCGCTTCGATTTCTCTCGAGGGCATATAACATCAAATGGAGATCTGAGGTGATGAGATGTATCGCTATGGATTAGTCACAACGACATTCCCACTCACAAGATGGGTGAGGTATTAGGTGAATACCCATCCCAAAAACTAGCTGTCTCCTACATTTTTTTTTTTTGTTTAGTTGAGCTTGCTCGGCCGTTTCACTTGAATATTTTGGCCGGCTAAGCCCTAGTTGATAGCTAGCTTCCATAAATTTTAGATCTTTTTGGCATTATTTTTGAGCTTATCCTACTCTTTTAGATCATCACGGGAACATAAAGTTAGCACTCATTGCCTACCGACTTTTGAATGGCAATTGCTTATACTTACCCTTCTTTTTTTGTTGCGAGTGCCACCAAGTCAACTCTTCCTGATCTTTGTTGATCTACCCTCATGAAGTATTGAGCCTTCACGAAACCTTAGAGGTTTCTAATATCTTTCTCCTTAAATTTTTTTTTCTTGATTTTCTTTTCAGGATTGTATTTGTGATAAAAATATGTTTTCCTCATATATTTTATCATTAAGATAATTTTATATGCACTCATATGATTATATCTTGCTATCTTTAGCTCTTTAATACCTAATGATACATATTCTTATAGATATAATGGCAACTCATTCAAGCAAGTTTATTTTCATTTCGAGTCAAATCGAGCTCGTTTCAATTTCAAGCTGAGTTGACTCGAAATTGAATATAGCTAGTCATGAGCCGATTCCGAGCCAAATCAAAATGCTTTGAGCCCATCACAGGTCGGCTCGAAATCGGAAGTAGGATCTTTCACAGCCCTCCTAAGGAAATATAAAGTGATGTAGCAAATCAAAGAGAAATGAAAGTACGAAGCTCAATTCAACTACAACTGTCATCCTATCAGCCCAAATCCAACATAACATAATCATGAAAATAGGAGAAAAAGGATTCTTCTCAACAAAGTAATTATTGGTGTAAATTTCTGTATCACCCCAAACTAAACTTTGGACATTTAACAGTGCCTTCTCAAATGATACAACTTCATTAATCCTCATGATCATACATCTAAACTGCATAATTCCTATATATAAATTGCACACGGCACCCCCTCGGACGCACTAAGATGGTTGATCTGATCGGCCGACCACCGCTGCTCGCCGGAGAACCATACCTCTCCGACAGCTGCATCCCCGCCGGATTTACAGAGATGAGAAACAGCTGAAAGAGGAACCCTCATGACTGCAAAAAAATCAGAGATTGAGAAACCCAAACCAACCGCACCATCTATATGGCTATGCCTTTCAGTTCTGAGGCCGCCGTCAGCTGAGCTCTCGTCTGCGACACGAGCGCTTTTTGAGCACCGCCGGATTCGGAGAACCTGCCGTGCCGCCATGAGAAGACGCCACATGGTTGCCAACTGCGAGATGGGTTTGCTTCTCGCTTTGAAGTCTATCGGATAGTGGTGAGAGTTGGGAAAGGATGGGAGGTTTTATAGGAGTGTGTCGAGTAGGATTTTAAGATTGGCCCTACAATGTGGGGAGATGCTACAGAACATAGTCGAGGGGCATATTGTACGAACGCAATCATAATTTATTTATTTATCATAAAATAAATACATGCATTTTATACTGCCGATATTCAGAGCTTACTTTAGTGTGGTTGGGGTCCAAGTCATCAATTGCTAGACTAGAGGCGGCTGACTAGATTATCAGCACAACTCAAAATATCTATTTGACAGCATCAATTACAACCATGAAGGCCGGTGGACTGCGTTGGCAAATGTGAGTAAGAAAAAATTATCCTGAAGAATGAATAGAGGAGATGAGATTTGATTTTCTTTTGATTCTCAAAGTGGAGTGAGAGAGAGAATGTGAGGAGTGAGCCTTCATGTCAAGTTACTCTTTTAATGAATGACAAAGTTTGACTCATAAAATGTTAGAGGAAAAGAAATAAAGAAGATAGAAGAGAAACTTGATGGTTTAGCCATGCGCTCTATGCCCACTATTTAGAAAAATAATATATTCTCAAGCTTCTCAACTCTCAATATTACTAACCTATAAAAAATGAGTTCACTATCAATATCTCAGACATTTAAAATGCAAAATTCTTTTTTGAGTGGAGAAGGGTTTTTATAATGACATGCAAGCTAGTTCCAATAGCAACATTAGTCGTTGATGTGATAAGACAAAAGAAGATCATGCACTAGGTGGTAGATAATGAATGGTTTGATTATTGATTGGTGGTTAGACCTTTGGAGTAATGAGGATAAGGTTTAGAGATATTTTCGAAGTGTTTTGTAGATATTTCTAACATGATCGTTATAGCATATGAGAAGTGGTTGTTGACCTTAATTTAAGCTAGACTTAGGTGACCATAAAATTCTTAAACATGATATTTATTTATCTTAGGCGTGGCTAGGCAAGCTCATGCTTGATTCAAACCCAACCTAATTATTACAAGTTTAGTATTGCTCTATATTAGACTTACTAGTCATTCTAAACCCAACTCAAATCTACCCAAGATTGGATTAGATTATGATTCAACTTTGGTTTAAATTGATGTAGATTATCTTAATTGGCTTAACACAAGTGGACCTATTTGAACCTAGATCAATCTTTAGACCAATGGATAATCAATGATCATAATTAGATTATTTTTAAGTGACATAACTTTTTTAGTTCATCAAACTTAACTTAGGTTTTACCGAATGTGGCCCCTTATGACACATTGAGCCATGACTCTATTCAATTGACTTTAGGTTGATCCAAGCTCATTATGGTTAGACTCAATATGTATTAGATAGATTTGGAGACACTTGGTTTTACCTTAAATTGGAATTAACTTAGATTATACTTAGCTTAAACCTAGTCTAGCTTGATTGGATTTTTGGTAAGCTTTGGACATAATTATCATAAACTAAATCAATCATACCTAATTTTTTTTTTCTTAATTTGAACCTAATTACCCTATGTACCTCAAAGATCATATGATTTAGGCCATAGATATCCTAGACCTAGCTCAAACTTAGATTGAACTAATAGGGGGTCTATTTAAGGGTGATGGGGGTTTTTCTATAAAAATTTAATAGCTGAAAATAAATATGAGTCATTTGTTTAATGTCTTAAGATATGATTTAAATTTTATGGTGTGAAGTTGAAAGGTTTATAAGGATCTGTGAAAGAAATGCTAAGAGAAATTTGACTTATGCTAGATTGGGCTGATTTGAATGATTATATTATAAAATGACATATAAGTGGTGTAAAAAATAAATCTTTTGTAAAATGGTTAGCTTAGGTTATTGAATTATAATATAAAATAGATGGTTTAAAGGGGAGTCCATAAGAGGAGTTTTGTGAAAGATGACCAAGTTGAGTCAATTTGGCAGATTTGAAATATCTCCTTTTATAAAAAGATTTAAGTGGTCTAAATGTGGGGAATAATAGTGAAGAGTTATTTTATAATATGAACTTATGATCTAAAGTATTTGACAAAACTTTATTAGATTTAAGACTTTCTAATGGTGTAGAAAATAAAATTATGTAGCTATTCACTTAGTTTGGAATCATATCTTAATAAAGAATTTGAGTGAATTTGAAAACTTAGGTGGTGAATTACTAAGCTTAGATTTTAGTTAGGGTGAGGAAAAGTGTGAGGGCGATTAAGAATAGATTTTTAAAATATTAAAAAGTGATTGCATGATAAATAATCAATCATAATAAGAAAAAAAGTTAAGTCATCATCAAGTACTAATATAGTGATGAAGAAAATCTCTAAAGCAATTTCATCATTCTAATGTTAAGAAATTTTATTACCTATCAGCCTTATTTATAGATATTATAAGGACTATCATTCAAAAAAAGAAGAGAAAAATTTTGGAGGAATGATGGGTGGCTATTAATGGGAAAAGGTATAACCAACTTTATTAAAATATTTATTTTCTAATATTTATTGATAGATAGCCAATCTATGCTTTCAAATTCAAAAGGTTAAACTTCTAAAACTTAAAGTTAAAAATTAAATAATAAAAATTTAAAGTTATTTTTTATTTGGGCTCTTATAATTGGCCTTGATTGGGATCATACATATATACTTTCTTG
This sequence comes from Cymbidium sinense, assembly GCA_021442155.1. Lineage (NCBI taxonomy): Eukaryota > Viridiplantae > Streptophyta > Magnoliopsida > Asparagales > Orchidaceae > Cymbidium > Cymbidium sinense. Next base: position 96,201,504 of record CM038222.1, read on the forward strand.
AGCTCTTTTTTGAGCTTTTGTAATTAGATCTTTAGCTTCATTTGATTGAATTATAAGATATACAACACATTATTATATGTCAATGGCCTAAATAGATTGATCAAAGCCAATCTAGTTTATGGATTCATTATTTGAATGCCTTTGACATAAAATGACATCAAAGAGTCCCCTTTGATCATTATAATAACCCGATTTTATAGCCAACACAAACTAGAAGATGGCTTGCACACTCTCAGTTTAATATATATACATCCACCCTATTAGTTTAGGATAATTTGACTATTAGATAAGATCTTTAGTTATCCTAATACAACATTCTATCATTTGAATCTTAGAAAACTAATTTGGGATTATCCAATTCCATTAGTAGTATAATTTATTCTAAGGTGGACTTAAGTAAGCCTAATTATATACCTGTAGACCATTTGATCTAATTTATTTGACTTACTCACTTGAGGTGCACCTCATAGCTACCATTATGTCATTAGAAGGATTAATAGCCATTTGTTCAAACCTATCTCAAGTCAAGCCAAGTTAAACTAAATGTTAGCTCAATTAAAACATAGATTGTTAATTGACTTATTTAGCATATTTAAGGCTGATCGACACCACAAGAAGGAAGGTTGCTCATTATTCCTAATATACCTTAAACATTTGTCATAATATCACTTTTTACTAGCATTTATTATTAGTTGATGCTTCGACTTGCTTAGCTCAAGTTTTTTCACTAACCTAAGTGAGTTATTCCATAGATTAAGTACTTACATACTTTATTGAGTCTATAATCCCAATGTCTTGGTCCTTTATTATATATCACTACGTCATCTAGCTAAAATGGATACAAAATATTAAAATTTCAATTCTTTATATGATTGGTCACACTCAAGTATTTTACTTAATGTTATTTAGATAAGTCAATATAATTTATTACCATCTTTCTTGGTTCAACATGACATTCTACATTAACTCCCTCATCATAATTTTAGTGTAGATTCATATAGTTAAAATCCAAGTAGCCTTCCATAGTTTAAGGAGAACGCTTCTCCAAATCTATTCCAGTCATTCAAGTATCTTTTAAGAGGAGGGGTTGGGTGTGGTTTATTCTTCCAACTAGCTAATAAATATTAAGAGGCGGGGGCGCATTGTGAGTGGAGAATTGGGTAATTAAAGATTTTCAGTTTAAAACTTAATTTTGAACTTTGTAGAAAAGCTAGTTACAAACAAGTTGAATATTTTAAAAGAGCACCACTAAAACCAAAAATACATAAAGAAAAATAACTGCTAGAAAGCAAGAAGACAAGATGCACAAAGAACTTTACGTGGTTCTACCAAACTTAAAAATTGGTCTATGTCTAAGCATGACAACCCATATTAGGAATTCACTAAATTAATAATATTACAAAGAATCTCTCATACTCTCATATATTGGGCAAGTATAACCTCAAATATCATACTTTCCTACATCAAAAAAGTACAACCTCAAACACTAGACTTCCTTACAACAAGTAAGTACAACTCCAAACATCATACTTCCCTGCACTAGGAAAGTACAACCTCAAATAATGTACTTTTCAATATCGAGCAAGTACATCCCAAATAATGTATTTTTCTACACTAGATAAGTACAACTCCAATAACACATATTCAACACCAGGCAAGTACAACCCCAATAGCTTTAACATATAAAAAAAAATGAAAATATAACTCTTAGATTTTAAAATAGTTTTTCTCATAAACCCACCTATGCAATAATATGACAAACAAAGAAAGCTAACAATTTTTTGTTCTTTTCAATTTAAAATATGCAATGACCTGAATTAAAAATAGTTTAATGCAATGTACTTGAAATAAATAAAATCCTTGAAACTACTTGCACAAAGTGAAATACAGAAGCTTTATAGATTAAATTTCTTAATCAAATCAATTTGAATGACTTTAAGATGTAGCCTTGAAAATCAAAATCATAAAATCATGATGATAAGTGACATTCAAAAACACTTGATAAATATGATTGAAGAGTTAAAAAAAATTGAGAAATCATGATCAAATCAAATCCAATTAAACTTCAAAAATATGTTCAACCAACTTGACTTTAAATTAAAATGATCTTGATAAAATTCAAATTGAAGACACTTAAAAAAAAGGGCAACCCAAAAGACTTGAATTTGAATATTTGAAAATTTGAAGTAACAAAACTTGTAATATTTAACCTTTGAAATCTAATACAATTAACATGAGCAATAAGCCATGAAAATTTGTAAGATTTAAAATACTTAAAAGAGGCATGAGAATGGATTACATTAATTTAGAAAACTCAAATCAAATCCTTTTTATTCAACTTTAAAGATCAAAATAATAAGCACATTTAATATGAAAGATTGAAAAAAAAAATCTTACACAAGCCTCTTGAAGAAATAATGGAAATGAAAGATTTGCCTTGAAAGTACTTTTCAAACCAAAGAGAGAGTTTTAAAAAGATGTGGGAGTTTTCTCAAATGGAAACTTGAAGTGTTAGCATGAGACGAGAGGAAACCTTGAAGTTTTGAACAAAAGAACACTTGGAATTATTTTTTTAATGGGGGTTAGCCAAGACGAAAATTTGCAAGAGAGATTCAAGTCACAAAATAAACTCATTAAATTCCAAAGTAAGGAAAAACAAGTGGGAAAAATTAAGCGGAAAAATAAATATGGAATAGATTTAAATTAAATTCAAAATTCAATTAACTAAATTTGAACTTGAATTTGATCAATTCAAGCAATTAAGTGTGGGACATCCAAGCATGGAGAGAAAAGGTGTTAATAAAAATAAATAAATTAAATAAGCATTAATTAATTAATAGATCAAATAAGGACAAGTAAAATTAAATTCAAAATAAAATATATTTAATATTTCTCATAATATAGCATGACCAAAGTTTTCGTAAAATAAATCAATCAATATTTAATTCAAATCAGTTAATTATTAATCAATAGAGTTTAATTAAAATGATTTAAATTAAAATTTAATTTACATTTAAATGAAAATAGATTATAGGGGCCAACACAATATTATCAAAATTAAAAATCTAAAAATAAAAAGTACATTAAATCAAATCAATTTAATTTTAAAATGGAATTAAACAAATTAATTCAAATAAAATAGAATAAATCCATTAGAATAAATTCAGAGCTGGCCTAAACATGCTAGAAATAAATAAAATAAATTTGGAAATGATTTATAGAATTATTCAAAATTTAAAATAATTAAAAATTTTAAAAATTTTAAATAACAAAAATATTAATGCATTAAATGAATTGAATCATATCAAATATATCATGATAAAAACCAGTAAAATTTTTGGCTAGCATGATGAAATATGAAAAGTGAATGAAAATATTAATATGAGAGAGAAACAAAATAATATGAGAGAAAAAATGACGCTTTGAATAACTAATTAAATAAATCAGGTCGCATGCTTAAATAAATAGATAAAAATTAAGGGAATGGATTAATGTAATATTAAATAAACTAAAATCAATTTTAGATGTAATGGATAAAGGTTTAAAGCAATGCAAGTGATTAAGTTACCGTAAAAGAATAATTTCATAAAAAATGAAAAAAATAATGCAAATCGAATTTAGAAAAAAATATTCAAAAATTAAAATAAATGAGATGAACTTATTTTAGCAATTATTTATCTTTTTTTAGCTTTATTTTTCTTATTATGCAATCCTTAAAAAAATTTTCAAAATGCTTAAGTTCATGATCATTTGACTTTTCTAATTTGACTGAACAAGCTGGGTTTGATAAATTTTCTAAAACACTTAAAATATTCATTAATAGCTTCAAGCATATATTTGTCATCAATAAAAATTTAATTTAGATTGATAATCATAAACATTTATGTGGATAACTTAACCTACAAAGAACTTTTAGTTTTCATTACACAAAGTTTGTTATCATCAAATCAAATGGTGAGATACATAAGGAGTATACTCAATAAAAAATTATAAATGTAATTTGGTCTATTAATACTTCTATTTTGTTTTGCAAATTTTTATTAATACTTCTTTAGCAATAATTAATTGGACCTCCATAGAAGTGGGTTATATGACAGTATATAGGCGAAGAGTGTTATCTCTTTCCAAAGTATTGGACTAAATATTTAGAGATTTGCTAATTTTATCAAATAATAAATTATCTTTAATATTAAAATACATATTAATAAACATGTCATTAGAAAAATTAAAGTGGTATAGCTAAATAAAAAAGAATATTCATATTATCAATTATAAAAATAAGGATATGTATAAGCCTTCAAAGAGATGGTCAAGCTAAAACAATTTCCTAGAAGAACTTAGCTTATCATAGAAAAATACTACTCTTTTATGACTACTAAGCACCATTCATTTGAGAAAAATATATTGCTCTTCACTCAGACAAAAACATTCAAATGCCATTATATATGTTGTTTTCCTAAAGATAGTGCCCTATACTTAATAGGTTCAAGAGAACAAAATCTTACCAAGATTTTAACTAAAGCAATATCTATTGATAAGTTAAAGCCTATTGATGATGTCATGGATGAACCATAAAGAGAAGTGTTCAAACATAAATTATTATGTAATTACATTAAAAATTATATCTTTATATAAAATATTTTAAATTTAAAAAGAAAAAATTTTCTTTCTAAAGTAATTTTCTATTAATATTTAATTAGGTTCTATAATCATTTGAAAACTTATATTGATATTTGATTAAGGTTATTTTAAAGGGAATAAGTAAAAATATTTTTTGTGATTAATTTGAGATCATATGATTTATTATATATGGAATTTGGAGACATTTCATATTTATGTATCCTCTCACCTATAAATATCAAAATCATAGTGATCTCCCAAATTTATAGAGAGATAATAATAATATAGTCTTATAAAGAGTACATTTTAAAAAATATTGTTGTATTAATATAGTAAATGGAGATTAGGTAAATGAATCATTGTCATAGATACAGTAAAGATTAATGAGAATTTTAAGATAGAGAAAGATCATGTAATACATGTCTCTATCTAATTCTCAACATCAACAACTTTCAAATAAGATAAAATAGTTTTGTAGCATTCAAGATATCTGTTATTATCAAAGCATTAAGTCATCTCTTATCTTTTGTATATAAATAATATAATATCCTGTGTACCTCTCTTGAGGTTTGGTGTATATTTTGATGTCATTATGAATGTAAGCACATCTCATTAAATCATACGATTATATACAAGACTTTTTATCTTACTATATGATTGATGCTATAATTGTTCTCTCCCTTCATTTGAATTTTGGGAAAAATCACTGATTTTGATAAATAAACTTAATTATTATTGTAAGACATATTTTTAAAATATAACTTAAAGTTATTTTATCTTTATATATATATAAGTTTTTTTTTGACAAAATTGTATAGATGCATATTTAATATTTATTAATATGAAAAATGTGTAAGAAAAAAATTTAAAAATAGTCATAATTATAATGTAATTTGGTAACTTTGACATTTTGGTTGCCACATAAGCTACCCACATGTTAGCAAAAAAAAATCAAATATTTTAAGTATATCGAAATTAACCTTTTTATAAAAACATATTTGAAAATTAAAATTTTTAAAAATAAAAGAATATTTTTGTAATTTAAAATTATGTATGTTGTACCATATTGATTTTGATTCACAGTGTTGTCCAATAAGACCTATTTGATTTAGGGTAAATTTTCAATAGTAACTTCATTCTTTTCAATAAACATAAAATTTTAAAAATTGAAAATAAATCTAATCACAAGATTATCGTGTGATAGTTTGTACAAGTGAATTTTTATCACCACTAGAATGCTACTAATGTTTCCTTTTTTTCATTTGATCACAAGTTGTCAATTTACCCAAGGGATAGTCAATTATGGACATAAACACTTTCTTCTATCTTACTACTATTTATGAGGACAGCTCTCATGTAGAGAGAAAATTCCTTTGGTGTACCCTTAAAGATATAACCTCTAACAATAATGAACCATGGATCATTTTGAGGGATTTAATTTTTACAAGTTTTGACATGAAAATATTGGAGGAAATAATAATCAAAACAACATATTTTGAGATTTTAATAGCATGAACATGGAGACTAGTCTCATGGACCTTTCCTTAGTTGGGCTTTCTTATTCTTAGTCCAATAATAGAGTTAACTCTCTCATTCACATTACGCTAATAGTGTGGTCATTAATGCCAGACTGTTATACTATTTTTCTCTTTTTTATAGAATTAATTTACTCATATGTTCTGATCATTCTTTTATTATTGTGTATACTTTTCGTGTGTACTCATCTAAGCATAGGTTTCAGATCAAGAATTTCTAGACCTTCAAGTCTAATTTTATAAATATTATGCATCATGCTTAGGCTCCTTATATTAAGGGTGATCCTATTTATGTCCTTTATCATAAGCTCAAGCTGCTTAGAAGACTTCTTTACAATCAATCTTGGACAAAAATGCATTGTAAAACTTATAAGATCTCTTAAAAATAAGTAGGTTTTCAATTTGCAAAAGCCCCCTTAATCCTTTTCTTAATTCTCAGGCTAAGCTAATTGGAGACAAGCTTGCTAATTTTTATTTATCTCGATTTTCTAAGCTCTCTCAAGGAGTCAAGGCTAAATGATTATCTAACGAAGAGGAAAATCTTAAATTTATTTATGAAAAGATTTAGTTGACTCCATGAGGCCCATCATATAACTACTTGATTTTAACTATAACAAATATATGATTGGATGATATTAATGACTTAAGTCAAGTGTTGCATAAAATTTACTTGACTCAACTTTTTCAATCTTATCGAGATAGTCAAAACAGCTTGGACTGGGCAACATGAGAATTTTTATAGAAATTGCAAAATAAGAAAAATCAGAGCTCACAAAAATAAAGTTAATTACTAAAACATTTTATCTCATTTATTTTGATTTTTGAAATATCATTCCATATTTTATTTTGCATTTGTTTATCAATATTCATGAAATTATCTTTTTTGGATAATTAGACTACTTGCATTTATTTAAACCTTATCCATCACATCTATAATTGAGTTTAATTTATTTATTACTTCATTAATTAATTCTCATACTTAAATTAAATTTGATACATTTATTTTATCAAGTGACATGGCTTATTTATTGAATTTTCCAAATTATTTTTTTTACTGTCTCTCATATTATCCTTTTTCTCTCTCATATCAATTTTTTAATTTCAAAATCCCTCATGTATGAAATTTTTGAAGATTTTGGCATGGGAAATTTTTTGAGATTTATTTAATTTATTGCCATATCATTTTCCTTATTTAATGACTTTTCAAATTTTAAATTTAGTTGAATTTAAGTTTGAATATTGCTTGAATTATTTCCAAAATGACCTATTTAATCTAGATATGCTTTGGCCATCCCTTTAAACATTTTTAACGTGGTTTGATTTGATTTAATTTGAATTAAATTAAATTAGTTTATATTTAATTTTAAATAGATTTCTTAATGCACTTTCCTAATTTAACTTTCTTATTTTTAAAAATTATGTGGTTGGCCCCTTTATTGAATTTGATTAAATATAAATTATGTTTAAAATTAGAATTCCTTCTTACTTAATCTCTCTTGATTGATTTGCATTAATTGGGATGTAATCCATATTTAGAAATTGTTGGCCATCTCACCTTTCTATGGGTTATCTTAATTATTTTATTTAAATTTATTCAAATGGCTTTCTATATTAATCCCTCTTTAATTAATTATTTAAATCCTATATGTATCATGTGTTAACTCTTGATTGCATCCTATTTGGAATGTGTTGGCCATCTCATGCCTATTTGATTTTTAATTTATTTAAAATTTAAATTATTTAAATCTCTTCCTTAGTTAAATACTTAATTAATTAAGACTTGTTTAATTATGTTAAGAACATTCAAATTATTTTCCTTTTCTTGCATGGTGGTAATTTGAATTTAATTAGATTTAAGTTTTATTCCATGTGATTTTATTTTCAAAATCAAACTCTTACCTTAAGTATTTTCCATCTCATTTCTTCCCTCTCTTTCTCTCTTTCCTTGGTCAAATATGCATGGATGAAACTCTACTTAAGGAGTTTTCTTCATGATTTATTTCTCTTGCGTAGCATGTACTATAGGAGATTGAGGTACCATAATGGCTGCTGGTACAGAAGTTGCATTGTTAGCTACCTATTGGTTAGCAGACAAAATAGGTGCTGTATTTGATGTGATATTCTTCTGTAATATCTCCATCATGATGTTCATTTGTACCATCATATCATTCATTTTGGTACCAAGCTGTGCAATCTCCTTGTCTTTGACCTCCATCTGACATTGCATTTCTCTTTACTCTCTAGCTAGTGCCATGACATCAATCAATACAGGTTCTTCCTCTTCTTATATTTCTTGTTGCTGTTTTGCTCCTTGCTCATTTTCAGGGGAAGAACTTGACTGCCCTTCTCCTTGTGCATTTATAGAGACAAATTGTTTGTTTTAATCTGACATTAAAAAAGAGTGTACCTCATTTTCAACAATATAGACAACTTTGATACTTTTCTTGCCTTGAGGGAGTGTGTATGTGATTTCAATTTTTTTTAGGTGTGTATGTGATTTTATTCTCCTTGGCCGAAACATCATATATTATTATATTTATTTTATTTTATTTTTTTTGGAGAAGCCAACTCTCTCTTGAAGGCAACCATCACTTGAAGGCTGCCATCCTCTTAAGAGGTGGGGATAATTTTTTTCTTCTCTTTTTCCATTTTTTATTTCTCCTTTTAGATGCATGAATTTTCTTAAGTTGAAAAGGTTTTTTTTATCCAAAATTTCACATATATGCATGAAAGTAAGGATGGCATAAGTCAGTACGACACCATTGTTAACCAAAGGTGTAAGGTAGAAGACCTACTTACAGCTACTTAAAGTCTCATAACCTCTAGGTTGTCTAAACTAATATATCATTGTCCTTAAGTACTAACATGCATATAAAAGAAATAAAGTGGAAAAGAATATGCAAAAGTTTACTTAATGGTTTCATTTTGGTTTATGCAATTTATTCATGCAAGTGTAAGCAATCTTTCTTAAGTGAGAGCATAAGGATGAATAAGGTTTGGAATTGAATAAGTGTTGGGTTCTTTTCAAATGAACCCTACATCTTACTAACCCATATTCAAAGCTATGCCAACATAAGGAAGGAAAGAGAGGCTATGTCAACCCTTTGATTCAAGTGCACAAGCTCTCTCCTTCCGTCTTCACATCTTCAACCATATTCAAAGGGGGATCTTCCAATTCTTCAAGCAAACTTCAAGCCTTAGAGAATACTACTTCAAGTCTTATGCTCACAATTTTATGCATTCAAAGGACTTAAGTAAGAGTGTTTCAACTTTATTTAATCATTTGCGTTCATGATTTTAATGTTTTATTGTTGATTGAAAATAATTGCTTTTACATTGTTAAAAATATAATTCTAAGTTGTTTTCATTCATTTTTTAAATGTTTTGAATAGTTTATATTATCATTAATTTGTATTGTGATTTTGTGAGATCATTTTCTTGAAAGGCTTTCATAATTGTTTGTCATTTAAAGGTTTCACTTTATAGAATTTTTATTTTTACTTTGTGCAATAATTTGAAATATTAATTTATTCTAAGCACTTTATAGTAAATTGTTTTTAAATTGTCACTTTCAAATTATCATTTCACTTTGTGCAAATATTTTTTAAAATTTGTTTCAAGTGATCATTTCATGATTTAAAGTCAAAAAGAAACTAAAATATTATATGAGCTCTCTATCCTTTATTTGTTTTATCATTGCTTAGTTGGGCTTGTGAGCAAAATTAGAAAAACAAATTTTTATTCTTTTAATTTTTTTTGTATTTTTTTAATCGAGTTGTACTTGGCTAGTGTAGAAAAGTACATTGTTAGGGTTGTACTTGTCAGGTATATGTTGTTGCAATTGTACTTGTTTGATGTAGAAGAGTATGAGAGATTAGTTGTAATTTTATTTTACTTAGTGAATTCCTATTCAGGGTGACTAAGCATTGATGTATGCTAGCTTTTTAGTTGGGCCGAACCACGTAAAAATCTCTATACATTTTATCTCTTTACCTTTTCAGACTTACTTTTTAACATTTGATTTGATTTATTGCTTTGCTCTTTCTTAAGATATATATTTAATTTTGTAACTAATATCTTTAAAAAAGTTAAACTTAAATTCTTACATAAATATTTTCTAAAATATCTAATTCATCCTCCCTCTTGGGTGTCATAGCCTCTTAAAAAATGTAGAAGAAATATTAATGTCATCAAAGAGATCTCTACTCTTAGTGGCTTCTTCTCTTCTCATCAAAGTATTAGTGTTTCTATTGAGATCAACTTTAAAGCTTTATACAATTTCTCGGATGCTTCTTTTAGTTAGGCTTTTTTCTTCCCTGTTGGCTTCACTATTCATGCTCATCTCCATTTAGATAGAATAGCTCTTATTTTAATGAATGAAATCAAACAAGCCACCTTCTTTACCCCTAAGAACTTGACTCCAAGCCCTGTTAGATTTGCATTTGAATTATTTGTTTTTGCCTGGGATATTATTAGAGACACTATGTATAAGGTGCAAATTTTTTTCTTTGAGAAAACTACCCATAATGATTAAGGATGCATGTATAATTTTGGTTCCTAAAATTTCTCATGCTAGTAATATCGTAGACATCAATCCCATTTCTTAGTACAATGCTTTCTACAAGGTCATCGCTAAATTTTTTGCCAATAAGCTCCAAAGTGTTATCCCTCTGATTATCCACCTAGCCATGATGGCTTTATCAACATTAGAATTTCAAAAGATACCATCATTTTAATTAATGAGCTTCTTCATCAAATTTTAAGTATCTCTAGGCAATTTGTTTTATGCTAACCTGGACATTGGGATGATATTTGACATTGTTATTAGAGACTTCATTTTGCTTAAACTTTTACAAAAAGGATTCCTAGATTATTTTGCGAAATGGATTGAAGCTTGTATCAGTGATACTCATCTCTTCATCTGTCTCAATGTCTCTTTAGATGACTTTTTCAACTCTTCCAATGGTATTAGATAAGGAATTCCCTTGTCTCCTTATATGCTTGGCATTGTCATGATGCTTTCACTAGTTTAATAAATGATAAAAGCCCTTCTAATTCATTTGAGGGAGTTCTTTTAACAATTGTTTTATTTTTCATCTTCTATATGCTGATGATCTTATTATTTTTTTGGAAAGCTAATGATCTTAATTTATAGAGCCTTAAAACTTTGTTTGATAAGTTCCACCATGCTTCTAGGCTATCTATCAATCATGTCATAAGTATTATTTATTTCTTTTATATAGTTATCAATCCTGATGCTCTTAGTTTTTGCATTAATGTTCCTTTCAAAGATTGCAAATTTAAATATTTTTGGTTCCCAATTTCCTCTAAAAAACTTCATGTTATAGATTTTCAGCCCCTTTTTCACAATATCATAGAGATTCTTGATGGATGGAAAGCTAAAGCTCATTCATTAGCCAAGATATATCAAATGATTAAATTTTTATTTGGAGCTTTATCTCCTTTTAGCACTTATGTTATTCACAGTTTGCATTAAAACTACTAATTGTTGGTTTGTTCAAAGTTTCTTTATCATGCTAGTTACACTCAACATAAACGTCACACTATTTCTTGGGAAAGGATATGTGGGCCTCGGGTTGTAGTCCATACCTTCCCTTATGTTTACATTTGATTGCTCCTATATTTATGGAATTATCACTTCTTATATTTCTTTTAATAGGTTGTGGATGCCCAAGTATAATTCTCAATGAAAGCTTGTTTAGTTTAAAACAACATCTTTCTAACAATATGGTTAATATAGATTTTCTAAAAAAAAAAAAGGCTAAGATCACTCTTAACATTGAGTTTAATGGTGATTTCAATAGTTTTTGGGATCCCATGATCCAAGGTAAATGACTTTTGGACATTTACAAAGCTAAGGTGTTTAATATGGTTTCTTTTGACCCCGGTACTTCAATTTCAACTCTTATTACTAATGGAAGATGGGATGCTTCTATAATTGCATATAGTTCTATCTTTGACCTTATCAGTAACATTCATATTTGTATGGGTTCTCCAAATTTAGTTCATGATGCTAATGATTTACAATCTAGTTTTAAGAGATACATTATGGACTTCTATTTTGAGTTTCAGTGGTTGATTGATCTTATTGTATTTGGCATAAAGGGTGTGCATTAAGGTTCTTCATATTCAATTGGCTTTGTCTTGCTGAAGGATTAAAATAGAAAATTTATTATCTTCTCGTAATATTCATATCATTTCTTACTATTGTTTATGCTTTGAGAATCTAGAGATTAAAAATCACCTCTTTTCAAGTGTTTTATTACCTTTTTTTTTTTAACTTATATTGCTATTTGGCCTTGGGCTTTTTCATTTTTTATTTAAGGCAAACTGTTTTACAAGTCTTTACATAAGTCAAAGACTCTCCCTTCAACAATCCAAAGTGAGGAAAAAAAATCATTATCTGTATATTTGTTGTCTTCTTTATTATATGTGGCACAAGAGGAATAATAAGAGATTTGATTTTCTATATCTAGCATTTTCTCTATTATTCTCTATCATGAAAGACATCCATGGTAAAATTAAGGGTGTGTTTGGCATGGTGGCGGCGGTGCATTACAATGTCTCATTGCACTGTAGTGTCATTTGGGGCACTGCATTCTGTTGAATTTTGAAGAATCTACAGTGTGAAAACTGCTTATTCAACCTTACCTAAATCCTTATGATGATGGCCAGAAAGTTGCAATTTGATTTTAAGAAAAAAAAATTTATAGGCTCCACCATAGCTTTCTAAATAACAGAAGTTTTTGCAGCACTTCCACCACCATTTTTTTAGACAGCTACAGATATCCCAATCAGATCCTAAATCATAAGCAAAGAGAGATGATCTTCTTAAAGTGCTTCACTAACTTCCTTCTTGTTTATCTCGGTGGCTAGTTAAGTCTCTCATAGCCATTTTGATTTGTTTGTTCTAAACAATGATAAGTTCCTCTTCCTGATGAGCATGTTCTTGTTTTTAATGATGAATCAACAGTTGTTTTGTCGGCAATTTTTTTAAATTAAGTATCATAAGAACATTAATTACGTAATTAAGTATTGAATTTTTTTTTGAACATAGGTATAGTTGCCCAACTAGTGGGCGACTGGCCTAGCCACGTCAATTCTGATGTGGCATGGCTAAGCCATGTTAGATCAAGGCCAGTCGCCCACTTAGTGGGTGACTGACTTCATATTACTAAAGCACCCACTCTTGATTCGGCGATCGTCCGGTGGACGACGGCGAAAAATTAGGTAGATAGGCCTCGATCAGCCCTATCTTCTCAGTTTTGCTCGAATCAGCCCCGAATGGTGATTCCACTGCCCAAAGGAGCTTCGACTGGCCATCTTCTCCCTCCAAGCACGCTCCTCTCCATCCCGAAGCTTCGCGATAGCTGTTGGCCTAGCTCCAAGCGCCTGCATTGTGCCACCTTCTCTAGGTATTCGAAAGAAACCTTCTTTCTTCCCGACATCCATGTTAACTCCGTTTGATGACTTTCCTCTCCCATGTAGCAGCTGTTGGAAGCCAACATTAGCTTTCGGCAACAATTCTGACAGCTCCATTTGGTTCGGGGAAGCGTCCTGTGGTGGATTCTACCATTTTTTGCACACATCCCCATCATTCTTCGTAAAGACATGGTAAATCAATATTTATATTAATTTATAAATTAATAGAGTATGTGTGCTAGGGATTAGAGTTGTATGGTTAGAATTTTATTTGGGATTTGATTTGTAAGTTTGTGTTGGCATTGCGGTTCAGGTGATAAGTAGCCGAGAGTAGTACTATTTATGGTGTCTGATTATTTATATAGTTTGTTTTGCAAGAATGAATAGAGAATTTGTTTCGCTGATCCTTTTCTATGGAGGAGAACTAAGTATCAATGAACAATTCAGTCCAAGTTATGTGGGAGGTCAAAATCGTCCAATTAAGGTTCTACGTCACAGTACCTTATTAGAATTGAACCAACAGATTATAAGAACCTTGCACATTGATTCAGAGTGTCACATAATCATTCCTACAGGTCATTATTTGGTGGGTGATAGATTTATAGCATCTGTAATATCTGATGATGACGTTCATGAAGTTACAGTAGACGAAGCTTTCCGTCAGATGTTAGTGCTGTATGTCAAACTGGAGGATGTTAATATTGCATGGACATCAGCTGATCTGGTAATAAGATCAGTAGATATACCACTGACACATACATAGGACTTCATCGCACATGCACCTCTAGCGACACAACACAGCTTTGATGAGTTGGTTCCTAGGTAATATCCTGCCAACCTTTCCCAGTTTATATTTGCAATAATTAATATGATAGTTTGTCATCCAACTTATGAGTTTTGTGGCAGCGATGATGTTATTTATCATTCATAGGAACTGTATGTGCTTCAAAGTGCTACAGGCGGTGATGCGTATTAGACTATGAGCAGTGATTCAAGTAGTGAGTATGAGTAGGATATTAGTGATGATGACTGTTCACTCAGGGTAGAAGCCATTGTGCCTGGGAATCTACACAGCCATGATCTTCTAAGAAATCACTCACTCCAAAATATTGACAGTGAGAGTCAAATATTGTCCACAAACGAGTATGTTCGGATGTGCTAGACTACAAAAGAGTAGGACAACGATATTTACTTTGACGGTCCATCGACAAAAGCTCCTGATGATCTGAAATCCATTGTCGAAGGTATGTGTTTTGTAAGCAGTCTACAATTTGCTGTTGTTGGGTGGTGCATAGTAAATAATGTTCAATTCCAAACAATAACCTCTAACCAAAAGAACTACATGGTTATATGCGTACAACATGATAGTCCTAGAAGATCATGTAAGTGACATTTGCATTGTAGTAGCAGTAGACGCTTAGGGGGTGATTGGAGAATATCAAGAGTTGGTAGTTGGAGATTATAGGTAGAATGGAGATTATAGGTAGAATGGAGTCGAAATTCAATGTTAAAGTTTCATACATGAAGGCTTAGGATGCAAGGCATAAGACAATAAAAGCAATATTTGGCAGCTGAGAAGAGTATTAAAGGACTCTAAGCCTTTATATGGAATTAGTTTAAAGTACTTTACCTAGTATAATCTACATAATTCAGTCTAGTAGTACATAGTGCTTCCAGAGACTTTTTTGGTCATTTGGTCCTTCAATCATGGGATGGAGTAGCTGCCGACTAGTCCTGAGCTTAGACGGTACTTTTTTTATTAGGCAAGTATCATGGTACATTATTAACTGCTGTTAGAATCGATGGAAACAATGGTTTGTTTCCACTAGCCTTTGCTGTTGTGGAGTCTGAGTCGATTGATTCCTGGTTGTGGTTCTTGATATGCTTACATGATATGTTGCCTGTTGTCTCTGCTAGACATGATCTTTGCATAATAGCTGATAAACATGCTGGTTTGTTACGTGGATGTAGAGAAGTGTTTTCATGGGCAGCTCATAGACATTGCTTACGTCATCTGCATGAAAATTTTAAAAAAGTAATACGTAGACTGGGAATTGGTGATGTTGAATTTTTATGCCAGAAGATGTATATGGTAGAAAATACTGATGATATATGTCAATTCAATCATTTAATGTTAGATATTAAAAATTTGAAAGAAGGAGCGTTATAGGATAATGATGACTAATGCATCTGAGTATTTTAATGGTGTCCTGAAATGGGCTCGTGGTTTACTGATTCAGGCTCTAATCACTGCTATCTACTATAACTTAGTAGCTTTGTTCATGAAAAAGCTAGCCACTACAACTCAGCAATAGGATGTCAACTTGTCTATTTTTACCCAAAGGGTATCCACAATGTTACAACATAATGAACGGGAAGCCAGATATTACCCTAAACCTGTAAACATCAACCCACGTGAGATGCAAGTTTTTGACAGGTCTAGCTGATCATTCAGAGTTGATTTGCTAGATAACGACCTTTGTAATTATAGTTGCAACAAAATGATCATATCATTGGCCATGCTCACATGTAGTTACTACGCAGGGATTTAGACGGTTGAACTACCTCACGTGTGTGTCACAGTACTACACACTGCATCTGTATAAGTTGACATACATAAATGAGTTTCATACGCTGCTTGGCCATTTTGAGTGACCATCTTTCAGTGCAGAGCATGACTTAATAGCATTGCAACCACCAAATTTTTGCAGAAGGTCAAGAAAACCTCGTACGAGCAGATTCAGAAACATAATGGATTAAAATATCACTAACAATGGTAGAACCTGTAGTCTATGCAAGACAGCTGGCCACTACAGGTCATCGTGCCCTCACAATGTTAATAACAGACGGCACGTCGAGGATACCTTAGTGCAAAATGTATATGATTAGTTCTTGTTGTTTAGATTTTACCTATAGGATGTTACTCAGATTTCCCTTTTAGGTTGCAGTACTCTAGTCCATCTGTTTAATTTATGCTACTGCCTTCCATTTCATTGTTTATAAATGTCTTATACTAATTTTTTCACTTATTTTTTTCAACAGGTATGATGGTAGAGGAGCACTGCCCGACAGCTAGACATTGGCGATGTGGACATGCTAGGGAGGCCACCCCACTGTTGGAGCAGGCACCTACTGAGGTTCATCCTAGCATAACCTCTCTATGTGGATGGCATCGAGCTGCTCACCCTAATACTGTTAGTAATATTTCATTTCTGTTTCTATGTTATGTCTGCTTTCTTTTTATTTTGCTTAATGACAGATCTCTTTTTTTTTTAGTTTTTTTGCAGAGCACTGTACTTGAGACTGCGTCACACTTGCTTATGCTGAAGGAATGTCCCATCACCTGCAGATGATTCATCAGTGGGCTAGAACAGGTGGGCCTATGTGTAGCGGCTTTCATCCACCTAGATCGTCATTTCTTGGCCTTGGTTGAGAGA
Organism: Cymbidium sinense; assembly: GCA_021442155.1. Classification (NCBI taxonomy): domain Eukaryota; kingdom Viridiplantae; phylum Streptophyta; class Magnoliopsida; order Asparagales; family Orchidaceae; genus Cymbidium; species Cymbidium sinense. Next base: position 96,218,539 of record CM038222.1, read on the forward strand.
TTCATACCTTCCACCTTGTAGGTGAGAGATAGTGGCCTTCTGGTATGTGGCGATGATCCTGGGACTACGGGTTGATGGGCCACCTATCATAGGCCCGATTGTGATTGGCAATGGGAAGAGATGACACACATGGCCTGATTGTTGTGATGATTTGTTGGGATGACACCCTATACCAGATGTGATGTATCATGACTAGTTCAGCCCACATATTAGGTTGACATTCAGGATGGGCTAAGCACATACTTGACATGCGAGGTGGCTCGTGAACTTTCTGAGAGTCATACACTGCTGAGCATGGAGGAGTTCTTAGTCGCTTATATTTTATTTCGATTGGCGCTTCTTGCACGATACTTACGGTTCATAGGTCCATCTATAGTATTTACCACTCCTGGATGACCTTGATTCCTTTAGCATGATGTCTATGGATGGAGCAATTCTAGCTCATCTATATAAAATTTTGATTTGGTAGGCAAGGCCAACATGGTTCACACCTCCTTGATTTAGGCTTGAGAGCATATTCATGTAGGCAACTCGCATGTTTCATATCCTCACCGAGCTTCTTTGGTCTCATTGGTTTGAGGTATGTGTTGTTAATTGCACTTTCAAATTATACTTATATATATATATATATATATATATATATATATATATATATATATATATATATATATATATATATATATATATATATATATATATTTAAACTATTTTAAATGCGATGGAATGAGAAGTATGTTACGCCAATGGCGAATATTACGATTAATACGAATTTAGATGGCTTCGGATAACATAGGTTGGATCAGATAACACTTTAGTTCAAATATCTATAATGCGATTATGTTTTAACATAAATTTTTTTTACTATATGCGGGTGATGGAGCCATGGTGGCGGATCACAGCACATCTATCATATACATGCTTGGAGCTCGACATATGGTTGCGAGTCCCTCTTATCAGCTGGAAAAGGGTTGAGTGGCATTTACCAGATAGAGTGCTACACCTTCGACCTTATTCCCAGAGTAAATGTAGCTCTAGTTGACCTTAGTTTCAAAAGGGTCGATGGTTGGGGTAAAGTGGATGTTGACTGGGTTGATTACCACCATTCTACTTGGGAGAGGTAGAGGATTGCCCTGGAGGGCCTAGATGAGGATGTGACGGGGAAGGCATTGTCCGTACATGTGTTGGTTCATCTGGGCTTCTCATATTTCTTGGCCTTACATATCCTCCCGACCACTTACTATGCGAGCACCGGTGGGCGTATTTATGTAAGTCCTGATATAAGTATTCATCTGAATTTAATATTTATGTAAGTGCTAATTTTACATACTATTTTTTTGTGTAGGCAGAGCATATAGCGGTGACTCGGGACATCTTTCAGCCATACTTTGGCACTGTGGATGATCACCCCTTATAGGGATGTGTTAATAGGTACGAGCTGATATGATGAGTGTGTACATATTGGTGACACAAATTATGGATCGGTGCCTACAGAGGGTGTCGCACACCATGGAGCGGGCCATCTACTTCTAGGTCCTTATGTATGATCGGTCCAGTCTACTTATCTTTGTTCGGGGCCTTACATATCGATATCGATTATACCCGATCTTCCAGTCCGCAGGATGATACACACGATGAGGATCTTGCAATGAGGACACCATCGGCTACGTGATTGTCCATTACATTGCACTACCGCTGGGGTGCGATTTCATCTCAGAGGAGGAAGATAATTGTCACACGGTTTAGGGTTTAGGATAGTATACTTTTGTGTCTGTACTACATTTTATTTATCTGTTTCATTACAAACTTGAGAGTCATGTACACGTTAAATTTGGTTATGTCATAATGAACTTATTATTTGTCCATTTCTGAAATGAATTTGTTAACTTCATATGATTGTCATCCATTAAGAATTGTATGCGACGTTTGTTAACTCCATTGGTGAGGATCACTCCTTTCTACTTTTCATAAAAGAATTTAGTCTCTAAATTCTTTCTTTAGCTTTGAAATAGATAGTGATGTTTTAAAATCTTTTTTCATGATACCTTAACAAAAGGAATAAATCTATAATAATCCTTGTGTCAATCTGTTGGTTCTCTGGTTCAAACTTTGCAAAATGCACGGATGTGTGAATTTGTCAAGAAAATAGCTTAAAGGTATCTATCCTTGGTACTTGAAGGGGGTAACCATTTAGTTTTAAAATAGATAATGATTTTATGATGAAAGTTTTATCACAAGTCATATTGCAAAAATATTAATCACAAAATTATTTTGAAATAGTTATAAACTTCTATCACAAAAGATTGATGGATTGTTATATCACAATTTCAATCAGCATACTCAAAATCTAATAACACATCCATGATCATATTATCAATAATAACAAACTATAAAAAAAATCAACAAATTCTAAAATTAACTGCCCAATTAGTGGGTGACCTGATTTCATGGCCATACGTGGAGCAGATGTGGCATGACCGTTAAACTAATTGGGTGACTATACCTATTCTTAAATTTGTTTTTATTAATACTTAATTACCTAATTAAGATTCTAATGATACTTAGTTTAAAAAAATTGCCCATAATTGCAGCCGACGAATATTGTTTGATAGGTCAAGTCACTGGCAATACACTTTAGCCTATTGATTGAGAATTTTGATTTTTAAGTTTTCAGTTTCAACTATGTAAGTCTCTGCTCTCAGCATAATCATCATTTACTTCTTCCTCATCCTCAACTTCCAGTGATAGTCCCTCCTCATGCCTTTTAGCTTCCCATTTGTCAAACGCACTGAATCTCTACAAATCTATAGAAAATGACCAGACGACAAGATATGGTGCCTGGGACTGACATAAATAAAGACTTTTCATTTTCCTTCATTTGCTAAGAGTGTAGACTTCATCAAGAGAGGGGCCAGAGACGTCCACAATCCGCTCTACCAATCGGGTATCCGGAGATCGAAATGTTGAATCTGGCTCTCATCTAGAATTATTAGTTGCTGAAAGAACTACAGCTAAAGAATTGAAAAACTGAAGAACAACATGGTAGAGAAAAGAATGAAAATGCATAGTTCACGTTCATCTATGCACTTAGTGGTATTTAATACATACCATTGAGACAAGGAGGAGATAAGAGACAGACCAATGGTGTAGATGAATCATTTTGTTATATATGTGTGTATAGATGAACTTGTAGAGAATATGTGGTTGCAGCTAACACAAGAGCACATGGATAGTTGAAGTAGATTTTCATGAAGTGCACTGCGTTTTAGGACTACTGTTGCTATCACCACCCCTCAAGCTGATAGGCCAAGTATGGACTATGAGCTTGTCTCTTAATTGAAGGAATCGAGTTGAGGAGAGAGCCTTTGTAAAAATATCAGAAAGCTGATCTTGTGTGCTGATATGATGGACAAGAGTATCTTTAAATTTGATACAACCCCAAATAAAATGAAAATCAATTTCAATATGTTTGATTCCAGCATAAAAAATGGGAATTGTTAGCAAGAGCTAACGCAGAGATATTATCACAAAAGAGATTTGCAGAAGTAGAGCTTGGAACCATAATTTCTCGAAGCAAAATGTTGTAACCACATTATGTCAGTTGTAGCTATTGCAAGGGCACAATATTCAGCTCCTGTAGAGGACCTTGCAACCGTTGATTGCTTTTTATACATCAAGAAATGAAAGTTTTACCCAAGAATGAACAAAAGACAATAGTGGATTTTACAATCACTTGTGTCACTAACCCAATTTGAATCAAAGAAAGATTGTAAAGTAAGAAGAGCATTATATATATAGCATTATATATATACTAGTAGTCCATATTACACGGTTCCTTTGATATATCGAAGAAGGCGTTTGAGAAGCTAGAAATGAACAACTTGTGGATGATGCATATGCTGGCATAGTTTGTTCACATTATATGCAATACCAAGTCTCTTAAATGTAAGGGAATTGAAGCGAGCCAATGAGATGGCAATAAAATTTGGGTTCAAAGATATCAGCGAGAGAGTTAGCAGTTGAGGGCTCTGTAGAAATGGGTGGAAAAACTTATTTATAGTCCAGCATTCCCGAATGTTGAAGAATCTCCATAGCATATTGTGATTGGTTTAAATGCAATCCATAGGACATATATGTAGCATGAATACCAAGAAACTGAGCAATCTGCCCCAAGTTTCACATATTAAACTTATTATGTAATTGATTATGAATCCTTGTGATTGTGTTACTATTGTTACCAATTAGTAAAATGTCATCAACATAGATAAGTATGTAAGCAATAGTGGTGTCCATGCGATAAATAAGCAAAGAGGTATTGGATTTACTGGTTTGAAAACCTAGTGTATGAAGGTAAGTTATAAGAGTGAAAAACCACTAATGAGGAACCTGTTTGAGGCCGTAAAGTGCTTTTTGGGGTAGACAAACATGATTTGGATATTGCAAGTCTTGGAAACCTGGTGGTTGTTTCATATAAATTGGTTCATTTAAAGGGCCATATAGAAAGGCATTACAAACATTTAATTATAGAATTGTCTAATGATATGTAGTGGCACTGGTGAGAAAAACTTTGATAGTGGGAAATTTTGCCACTAGGTTGAAAGTTTTGGTGTAGTCAATTACAAATTTTTGTTTATACCATTGAGTTACTTAATGCGCCTTATAACATGCAATAGTTCCATATGAGTTAAACTTGGTTCAGTAAAGCCATGTGCAGTCTAGTATATTCATATTAGGAGAGGATGGAATAAGACACCAGGTGATATGAACCCAGACAGAGTAGAACATATCAAGAGTACAAGAGAAAGAAAAGCCCCATCATGGCTAAAGGATTTTGCCAAATAAAATAACAAATAAATACAAAAAGAGAATACAGAGAACCAGTGAATACCAGAGTAGATTACTACAACAAACATAAAGATAAGTCACTGCTTAGCAACAGATAGCCAAAAAAAATTGAATGATAATTCAATGACTACAAATAACAGAACCAGTACAAGAAAGCAAGATACTGCCAGATCAGATAGCTACAACAACAATATAACAGAAAAATAGAAAAGAAATCCAAATCTTGATGATCAAATCTTGTAAAGAAAATAAAGAAACAAATAAATAACAGAAGTAGTTAGATTTAGCAAAGAATGTAAGGAAATAGAACTATAAATAGGCTTCTGAGAACAAACAGAGAATAAGATTGAAACTTTGCTGTCATCTTTTCTTCTTCTTCTTCATCTTCTCCTTCCTTTTCTTCTTCCGGAGCAGATCCATTTCTCCAGGGCAAAAACCCTAGCTCTCCTCACCCAAACCTCTCAGCCCCTTCTTAGTATTCTGGAGTCTTCGACAGCTCGAAGAGTCGAATAACGCATTAAGTTCCTTCCTCAGAATGCTACCAATTCCTTCTTGGAGAAGCTTCTTCCAAGGGACAAAGATGCGATGCGTGAATCAAGACAGACGCACTAGATTAAATCCCACAGTGGTAATCCACAGCAAATCCAATGACACAGAATTAACCAGAATAAACCGGGTCGTATCATTGGTGCTCTTATTGAACCCACATTCCTGCAAGAGACAATGATAGAAGGCACAAGAAATGCAACAAAAACCTTGGAAGAATGCGTGGGAAGATTAAACAAAAATGATGAACATATGACATCAATTACTATCATTTTAAATGAAGTATCACGCAGATTATCTACCATTGAAGATAAGCTGGAGAAATCTTGTCAAGAGCAACAACAAGGAAGTAAAGAATCACAGGTATGTAACTCTAACCCTATAGAAATTACTCCTCCAATTAGGTCACACACTCAAAATTCAAGACCAATAAAAGTAGACATGCCTCAATTTAATGGAGAAAACCCAAGATGATGGTTATTCAAGATAGACCAATTCTTTCAATATTACAATCTTTCAGAAGAACAGAAGTTCATCATAACATTAGTTTATATGGATGGACCTGCTCTAAGTTGGTTCCAATGGATGCATCTTAATAAACAACTACATTCTTAGCAAAATTTTAAAGAACAGGTAATACAAAGATTTGTACCTTTAGTATACAGAGACTTAAGGGGTGAATTAGCCAAATTACAGAAAAAAATATCAGTGCAAGAGTTTTATAATGAATTTGAAGAATTGGCAAACCAAATTTCAGGAATCTCTCCTGAATTCCTCCAAAGTTGCTTTGAATCTGGACTGAGATAAGACATTAAAAAAGAAGTCAGAGTATTACAACCAACTTCATTACAACAAGCTTTCCAACTAGCAAAATTAATGGAAGATAGACTAGCAGATGATGTTTATATAGGAAGAAACTCACGTTTCAACCAAGAAAACTCAATGAAATAACAACAACCATTACTACCCACTCCAACTATGCCAATTCACAACAACAACAATAATAACAAACCAAACATACCAATCCAGAGACTTACAACAACACAGTTAGAAGAAAGAAAAAAAATGATTATGCTTTAACTGTGATGGAAATACCATAGGGGCCACACATGTAAATCAAAGCTATTTGCCCTCATGGTGGTCAACGATGATCAGGACTACAACCTGCAGCAAGAAAGCCACCAAGAAAATCTATTAATACATGAGGATATTCCAGAAATCAGCTTCAATGCATTCATAGGTCAATCAAACCTGAGAACATTGCATTTACAAGGGATGATTGGTAATAAACTAGTTCAAGTACTGATAGATAGTGGATCAACACACAACTTTATACAATCCAAACTAGCCAAATTCATAGAACACACAGTCACACCTACATCATTTTTTAAAGTATTAGTAGGAAATGGGGAGACACTCCAATGCTCAGGAGTTTGCTCCAACATACCCATCAAATTACAAGGATATACATTCATGACAGACTGTTACCTTCTACCTATGCAAGGAGCAGATGTAGTATGATGTAGTATTAGGTGTGCAATGGTTAGAACAATTGGGAGAATGCATCACAAATTACAGGAAGTTAACTATGAAATTCAAATATAATAACACAATAATACAACTGCAAGGAGTCATAGCTTCAAATGTGGAAAGCATTACTTTACATCAGTTTACAAAGCTGAAAAATAAGGATGAGATAACAGCCTACTTACACATCAGAGAAGTATCACAATTGACAGACTCCACAATAAAAGAATTTAACAGCCTACCTACAAATATACAATAAGTATTACAACAATATTAAGAATTATTTCAAGCACCATCAGACTTACCTCCCAAAAGGGAAATAAACCATCACATTAATCTGTCACCTGGAACTCAACCAATAAAGGTTAAATCTTATAGATATCCATATTTTTAGAAGATAGAAATTGAAAAATTAATCAAGGAGATGTTGGATACAGGGATAATAAGAGAAAGCACTAGCCCTTTCTCTTCACTAGCCCTGCTAATAAAAAAAAGATGGGACTTGGAAATTTTGTGTAGATTACAAGACACTAAACAAAATCACCATTCCTGACAGATTTCCCATTCCAACACCTGAGGAATTAATGGATGAATTACATGGAGCAACTATGTTTTCAAAGCTACATTTGCATTTAGGGTACCACCAAATAAGAATGGAAGAGGAGGATATATACAAAATAGCCTTCAGAACACATGAAGGACATTATGAATTCATAGCCATGCCATTTGGGTTAACAAATGTACCCTCAACCTTCCAAGCCATGATGAATACAATACTTAAACCCTTACTATGCAAATTTGTGTTAGTATTGTTTGATGATATTTTAATATACAACCCCACCATGGAGCAACATCAACAACACCTACAAGCAGTGCTGGAGAAACTGAAACAAAATGCATTGTTTATCAAACCCTCCAAATGCTCATTCATCCAGGAAAGGAAAGAATACTTAGGCCATATATTGTCAACTCAAGGGATAGAAGTAGATCAAAAGAAAATTGAAGCAGTACAATCATGGTCAGTTCCAACTTCAATAAAACAGCTAAGAGGATTCCTGGGTTTAACATGGTATTATTTAAAATTTGTAAAGCAGTATGCAGCAATTGTTGCACCATTAACATCACTCCTAGCTAAACAGTAATTCCAGTGGTCAGAAGAATTTCAAAAGGCATTCATACAGCTTAAACAAGCTACGATATTCTTACCTATATTAGTATTTCCAAAATTTTCTATACCTTTTATTGTAGAAATAGATGCTTCAGGTATGACAATAAGAGCAGTATTAATTCAAAATAGACATCCTATTGCATATTTTAGCAAGAAACTATCTCCAACTCTACAAAGATCATAAACTTATGCAAGGGAACTATATGCCATAACAGAAGCAGTGGGGAGATGGAGGCAATATCTATTAGGCAACAAGTTCACCATCAGAATAGACCAGAAGAGCATTAGAGAACTAATGCAACAAGCAATTCAGACATAAGAACAGTAAATATTCTTAATCAAACTCCTGGGCTTTGATTATAAAATAGAATACAAACCAGGGATCATAAATAAAGCAACTGATGCCTTATCCCTTAAGAATTATAGTCCAGAAGACCAATCTACAATAGATAGCTCAAAAGTATCTACCTATCAGAGTTTCTATGCTTACACTCAACAATTCAATTCTTTAATACAATAAATTAAAGATGAAACACAAGTTATTCCAGAGTTACAATAACTGTCGTGAGATATGAGAAAAATCGAGTTTTTTCCAAAATACTGAGTTTCAAATGGATTAGTGTATTACAAAATAGAATTGTAATTCTTTCGGAGTAAGAGTCACCATTATGAGAGAACTACATTCAACACCAATAGGGGGCACTGTGGAATAAAAAGAACACTAGTAAGAATCACTCAATAGTTTTACTGGAAAAGAATGAAGCAAGACATTCAACAATTTATATCAACCTACCCTATATGTCAACAAGTGAAGTATGACAGCCAGAAACCTGCAAGGCTATTGCAACCCTTGCCTATAGCATCAGCTATTTGGGAGGAACTCTCAATGGATTTTATCACAGGATTACCCAGATCTCATAGTAAAATAGCTATCCTAGTGGTTGTAGATAGACTCTCTAAGTATGCACATTTTTCAACCCTTCAAACCAATTTTACAGCAACATCTATTGCTTACATTTTCATTTCAGATATATGCAAACTCCATGGCATACCACAGAGTATAGTATCAGATAGGGATCCTATCTTTACGAGTAATTTCTAGTAGGAGTTATTTAGGTTAAGTGGAACAACACTTAGCCACAGTAGTTCTTATCATCCCCAATCAGATGGCCAAATAGAAGTCACCAACAGGACATTAGAACAATACTTTAGGAGCTTTATGCTAGAGTCACCAAGAAATTGGTTCCAGTTTCTACCATGGGCAGAATTTTCCTACAACACATCAGTAAACACTTTCACAAAGATGAATATTTTTCAAATAGTTTATGGCAGACTTCTACCTACAATCATACCTTACAGTTGTAATACAGCTAACAACACAAAGGTAGACACATTATTGCAACAAAGAGATAAAGTACTTCAACAACTTAAAGAGAATTTACAGGAAGCTCAAAACAGAATGCAATAGATGGCTAACAAAAAAAGAAGGGCACTCCAATTTCAGATACGTGATTTGGTGTTAGTAAAATTACAACCTTATAGACAAACCTCAGTGTCACAGCATCCTTACACAAAATTGCAAAGGCAATACTATGGCCCATTCAGAATTCTACAGAAGATAGGGTCAGTTGGATATAAAGTGGAACTTTCAGATACAGCAAAGATCCACAATGTATTCCATGTTTCTAAGCTCAAACAATACAGGCAAGACTCCAAGCTACACCCAGCTATACTTCCAGTACAATTCATAGATGACCAGCCATTGGTTAAACCCATCAAAGTTTTAGATGAAAGGACAATACTAAAAGCAGATAGGCCTATTAATGAATTATTAATCCAATGGGATGGAATGTTAATAAAAGAGGCATCTTGGATACCATTCAAGGAGTTTCAGAAGGCTTACCCTAATTTTGACCTTGAGGGCAAGGTCGATGTTTGGGAAGGGGGTAATGATATGAACCCAGACAGAGCAGAACATATCAAGAGTACAAGAGAAAGAAAAGCCCCATCATGGCTAAAGAATTTTGCCAAATAAAACAATAAATAAATACAAAAAGAGAATACAGAGAACCAGTGAATACCAGAGTAGATTACTACAACAAACATAAAGATAAGTTACTGCTTAGCAACAAATAGCCAAAAAGAAATTGAATAACAATTCAGTAACTACAAATAATAGAACCAGTACAAGAAAGCAAGATACTGCCAGATCAGATAGCTACAACAACAATATAATAGAAAAATAGAAAAGAAATCCAAATCTTGATGATCAAATCTTGTAAATAAAATAAAGAAATAAATAAATAATAGAAGTTGTTAGATTTAGCAAAGAATGTAAAGAAATAGAACTATAAATAGGCTTCTGAGAACAAATAGAGAATAAGATTAAAACTTTGCTGTCATCTCTTCTTCTTCTTCTTCTTCTTCTTCTTCTTCTTCTCCTTCTCCTTCCTTTTCCTCTTCCCAGAGTAGATCCATTTCTCCAGGGCCAAAACCCTAGCTCTCCTCTCCCAAACCTCTCGGCCCCTTCTCAGTATTCTAGAGTCTTCGATCGTTCGAAGAGTTGAATAATGCATTAAGTTCCTTCCTCAGAACACTACCAATTCCTTCTCAGAGAAGCTTCATCCAAGGGATGAAGATGTGGCACGTGAATCAAGATGGATGCACTAGATTAAATCCTGTGGCGGCAATCCAAGGAAAATCCAATGACACAGAATTAACTGGAATAAACTGGGTCATATCACGAGGTGCATTTAGCTTGTAATGCTTGGAATTCAGCTGACATGGCTTTTCTCTAATTTTTTATTTAATGGTTTGAGTAAATTAGGTTGGATCACTCAAAGTCTAAATATGGTGTAAGTCAAGGATATGTCGTGGCCCAGTTTGAGCTCTTGTAACTATAAGATGATGAGGAGGAGGAGATGGGGAATGAGATGGAGTAGTATTGCTTTCGGAGGAATTGGCTAGAGAAGTTGAAGAAGAAGAGGTTAGTGAGGGGTTGTTTTGGAGAGAAGATTAGATGATGTTTGAGTTGGTTCGTGAGTTGGAGGTGTTCGAGCTGTTAGAACAAGTGTTAAAGGGGGTATATAATTTAATACAGAGTTTGTAGGTGGAGGAGACATAGATTTTTTGCAAGAGAAGTGATTTTTGTGAAATTAAACATATATAGAGATATAAACATGACTTGTATTGGGATCAAGGCATTTATAGCCTTTGAAATTATATGTATAGTCAATGAAGAGACAAAGAATAGGTTTTGATGCTAGTTTATGAACTGAGTAGGGTGAGAGCCATGGCTAACACAAAAAACCAAATGTTTTAAGATGATTGTAGTTTGGTGGGGTTATTGTACAGAAGTTGATAAGGTGCGAGATGATTAGTGATAGAAGAGAGAAGATGGTTAATGAAATGTGTAGCTGTAAGAAGAGTATCAACCCACAGGTGATAGGGGAGATTGACATCCAGCTTAAAGGCATGAACAGTTTCAATAAAGTGGCAATGATTTCGTTCATCCACACCATTCTGTTTTGGCGTATATAGGCAGCTTAGTTGTTGAGCGATACCTTGATTTGCAAGAAAGTTTTGAGTGGAATAGTTTTAGTTGTGGAGTTAAAATAATTCTCAACTAGTGCTTTAAATTGTAGAAATTTAGCATAAACTTTAGATTTGATCTTCATAGGAAATGTTTAATGATAGCAAGAAAAGTCATCAAGAAATAAATGGTAGTATCTATAGCCTTGAATAAATAAAATTGGGGAGGGTCCCCATGCATCACTATGAATAAGTTCAAAAATAGTATATGTTTTAGATGTAGAAGGAGAGAAAGACAGACGATGATCTTCACAATAGCACATGCTAGATAATGAAAATTAGCATTTATGTTTTCATTGTAACATAACTATTGAAGTAGTCATGGCTCTGTTGAGGTAGAAAGATGTCCCAAATGTCGATGCCAAAGGTTATAGTCAAAGGAATAACTGAGGAGTGCAACACATGATGGTGGCAATTTAGGAGTGGTCATGATTAGATATAATCTTGATGAGATGGACTGTGGAGGAGAATTTGATTGGTCATCAGATCCTTAACAACAAAACTAGATTTATCAAATGTGACAGAATAATAATTATCATTTGTGAGATGTTGGAAAAAAATTAAGTTATGTGATAGATGTGAACATGAAGTAATGGTGATAAATGAAGCTTACGATTTGGACTGAGAAAAATTCCTTTACCAATATGAACATTGGGCATAGACTAACCATTGCCAATGAGGATCTGTAAAGAACCATTATATGGTTGGACATGCATGATGTTGTCAATGTCTAAGGTTAAGTGTAATGTTGCCTCAGAATCTAATATCCAATCATCTCCTGAAGTCGGTTGAGTAGCAAGAAAGGATTAATGAGAAAGTTGACATGATAAGGTGGTTTGATGCCAAACAAGTTGCCACCAAATGGCCAAATTTGCTGCAAATTTGATAGCTAATAGCAACTGATGAATTTAGACTTCCTCTGGAAGAATTAATGTGTAATTAAGATATGGGGAAGGTTTCTCTAGAGGAATTAGAATGATCTCTATTTGAGCTTATAAATTATGGAAAAGATCATTCACGTTCTCTGGTAGTAGTTAAAGCAAGTTGAGAATTAGTGGAATTTTGAATGTTGATGTCCTTTGTTGCTTTCGTTGCAAGATTTATCTCTTCGCTACAAAGTATCAACATGCCTAGTTTTTGGATATGCCTTTGTGTGGCAAGAATTCATCAAATTTGACCAATAGGATTAATAAATTCCAAATATTTTTTTGTTGATCAGGTGACATCCAAATTGGAAATGGGGATGAAGGATTTGCAGTCCCTTGCCTTACCACTTATCTATGCAAGCAAATTCCATCCAAAATGGATAAATATAAGGAAATTATATATATATACACAAAATAAAAGTCATCCAAGTTTATTGGTTCAAATAGCTATTTTAAAAGCTTGATAGGTTGATGGTAAGCCATTTATAAAGAATGATGTCTTCAGCATCGAGTAGAGATCCTACAACAACAATGGTGCCAACTTCGGTTTTGATGTCAACAAGATATTGCATCATTGATTTATCCTTCATTGTAATATGATGCAATTCATTTTTACGCTGAATAATCCTTGAGAAGTTGGTAGACTGAAGGCATTATGTTATGGCTATCCAGATTTCTACACATGATTCAAGAATGAGAATATGTAGTAAAAGTGTAGGAGCAATAGTAACATAAAATGTTGAAGCTAAAATTTAATCCACAGGCATTCAAATAATATATTAAGGGTTGAAACTGGCTGTGCCAATCTCATTTACAAGCTGGCGAGCAGGTTTCAAAATCGAGCTATCTGGATAACCTTTGAATCCGTTGGCCTTAAATAGCTTTAAGATTTGAGACTTTCAAGTAAAGTGATTATCAGTGGTTAAGTAAACATTAATAATAGATTTTATATTAGTCATATGGAATTTTAGTTGAGGGGGAAATTGGTATCTCCCTCAATCTCTATGAATTTATAAGAATATCACCCATAGTTGTTCAATTGGATGAATTAGCGATTAGGTTGCACAACTAACCTTTAAAAAAAGTGTTAGGTGCAGGGCTCTAATATCATATTGAATATGGCTATCATCTGGAATTGTTAGTTGCTAAAAGAAATACAACTAAAGAACTGAAAGTTTGAAGAACAACATGGTAGAGAACATAATGCAAATGCAAAGTGCACTTTCATCTATGCACTTAGAGGTATTTGATGCATACCATTAAGATAAGGAAGACACAAGAATTATACAATATCATATTCAATTATAGACCAATTGTGTAGATGATTCATTTTATTTATTTATTTTGGGAAAAATTGAGAGTTTAGCCCAATATTATTTCCAGAAGATAGTTTATAAACAAATTACAAAGTGACTAACGATCCCAGTAGAGACTAGTAGACATGAACAAGCTAAAATGGAAACAAAAAGATCATAAATAGGGTGTTGACCTCCTCATATGTGTCATAAATCAAGACAAGCTCCCAAGTTAAATTCGATGGACTTCGGAAGCGACAGTGCACAAATCAGGGCTCAAACTGTACCGGTCACTGAAGATGGTCGAAATGACCTCCGATTGATGAACAAACTTCACCGCCATGTTCAGAATGTCAAAATTGATCGAAATATAAATATTACAAAATTTAATGAACAATCAATTAAGTGCTCGTGCTATTAATTTGTCAACACACATATCAGAGTCAGAAAGATGCGATAATATTGGAATGACCACCGTTCGTGATACTGATCATGTCGTTAGCTTCAAAACATCAAAACTATCAAATGAGACTATTCATACTTAATTTGGACAAGTCTGCACGAATGTCGAGCGATCAAAAGCGACGACGCGTATTTTGAGTTGAAAGTGACCCAATTCGATGCCGAAGCTGCTCAAACGACCTCTGATTGTGAAATGGACTGTGCCATTGCGTCCGAAACATCAAAATTACCTAGAATAGACATCTAATTTGATTAAGGTTGTCGCACTTAAAATTTTGTCGAAATTAGAACGCATTTCGATATAAATTCACCTAATTATCTCTTAATCACATAAAGTCAACGCCTCAGACATGGCAGCCGCCCTTCCCCATACCTCCACCTCCTAATGCATTCAATATCAAGCTGACAGCTGTGCTTGCCCATACACCTTCATGTGATTGTAAGAAAAATATATATACTGTCGCCGCTCCTCTCTCTTTCTTTCTCTTGACCAGCAAACCTCTCCGTCCGTTGGTCTCTGCTATAAGCCGAATCAATATTCCCTTTTCCCTATTTTACTCCCCACTGAATCCTCCAGCATCAGCGATGGGGTGCGCCGCGTTGAAGAAGGCGGTGTATGTGACGCCGACATTGGATTCTTCTCGCATTCACTAGGATAATCGAGGATCTGATATGGTTTTGGAGAAATCCTTGCGGTATAGGTTGAAGGAGGAGGAAAGTAAGCTTGGGGAGTTGGCGAAACTAGGGAAGGCGAGCTTGAAGCACACTAGCTCAGTGAGTCTTCGATTGTGTAATCTTCATAAGTACATTGAAGGGGAGCAAGTTGCCGCATGATGGTCGGCATGGCTTGCAACCGTGGCTGATGAGGAATCATACATCGTGATATTAAGGGCACCAATCTTCTAGTTAATGAACAAGGCATACTAAAAATTGCTAATTTTGGTTTGGCAAATTTCATACATTCCGAAAATAAGCAATCACTAACTAGTCATGTGGTTACACTATGATATCATCCACCCGAGCTTCTCTTAGGCTCTTATGATTACAGAGTGTTTATAGATTTATGGAGTGTTGGTTGCGTATTTGCAGAAATGTTTGTCAAGATGCCTATCTTGCAAGGAAGGACTGAGGTTGAACAATTGCATAAAATCTTTAAGTTATGTGGTTCCCCATCTGATGAATATTGGATGAAATCCAAGTTGCCTCATGCCACAATTTTCAAACCACATCGACCTTATGGGAGTCACCTGCAAGAGACTTTCCAAACTTTGCCACAATTTGCTTACAAGTTGCTAGAAGTACTTTTATCTGTAGAACCTCAAAAGCGGGAATTGCAACTTCTGCTTTAGTATCCGAGTATTTTAGAACAAAGCCTACTACATGTGATCATCAAGCTTGCTAAAATACCCTCCTACCAAAGAGATTGATGCAAAAAGTCATGAGGATGCACAGAGGTGTGAAAATCTCATCATGCTCAGTAGATTTGATGAGTTTGAAGGCCCTGTTATGCTCAGTAGAGTTAACAGCACGACCATAGTGTCGTAAGACACTAATCGTTATGCTCAGTAGAGCTAATGGGAAGGTCGAATAGACTCCTGATGTAGCCCCCTATGTGGGGAAGACGCCGGGAGGCTGCCAAAATTCAAACTAACAGAGAACTAAATTAATTTAATACAAAATAAACCCTAAGCTCAAAATTAAAATATGAATTAAAATTGTAGGTGTATGAAGACCTCGTTATGCTCAGTAGAGCTAACGAGTTTGAAGACCCCGTTATGCTCAGTAGAGCTTACCGGTAGAAGATCACGACCGTAGTGTCACAAGATACTGACCATTATGCTCAGTAGAGCTGACGGGAAGATTAAATAGCCCATGATGTAGCCCCCTATGTGGGGATGACGTCGGGAGGATGCCAACTTTTGGATTGACGGGAGACCTAAATAAGAACAAATAAAAGTGTTGACGAGCTTAAATTAAACTTATTTGAAAATGATAAATTAAAAATAAACCTACATACTTTTTATGCAGGTATTTGAAGACCCCGTTATGCTCAGTAGAGCTAATGGGTAGAAGATCACGTGGTATTAAGAGACCAGTTATGCTCGATAAAGGCGGAAGGTTGAATACTCTGATACATGTGGGGACGATCTAGAATCAATTTTAGATTGATGGGAGACCTAAACAAAAATAAATAACGAGCTTAAATTGAACTTATTTGAGAATGATAATTAAACAATAAACTTACATATATGCTCTTTTTATGCAGGTGTTTGAAGACCTCGTTATGCTCAGTAGAGCTAATGGGTAGAAGATCACGATCGTAGTGTCACAACGCGTTATGCTCAGAAAGGCGGCGGGAAGGTTGAATAACCCGATGTAGCCCCTATGAGGGAAGATCGAGGCGCGAATTTGGATTGACACAAAGCTTAAATATGATTAAATATGAGTATTAATAAGCTTAAATTAAACTTAAATAAAAAAATGTTGAATCGAAGCCAAACCTACATATAAAATTCTAAAAGTCTTTAAATAAGAATGATCTCGATAACTTGTTGATGATCATAAATAATACTTTTAACGAACTTGAGAATTTGTCTCCTAACAAGAACAATATTCAAGTCAAGCCTTCGGTGATCTTGATAGTTGCCTACGAGCTTCTTAGCGATCACGAACTAAGTTTCATTAAAACTTAAAGAACCAAATGAGCTTACAAACTAGACGCTAATCAATAAATATTAATTTAAAAAATTGAACAAGATCTCAAATACCAAATGCCACCGGATTCGCAACACATCATACAAGTGAACAGAAGGCGTTAATTAAGACATTCTTAGATAAATTCCTGCATGTGCTTAGACATAAAGATTTAAAGTGTAAATTTTAATGTCTGAAAAGGCTGTACAGACTAAATTGGAATCAATTAAATATTAATTTGAAAAAATCTAATAAGATATTAGATCAATCTATAACATCTTCTACGCCACGGGATTCACAACACATCGTACAAATAAACAGAAGGCATTAATTAAAGCTTCAATTGAACTATTGCATTCATTATAAAATATGATTCAAATTTAAATTAAATAACTTAAAATTATGCAAGCAATCTAAAAATACACCCGCATGGGCCCCGACACTATGCTGAATGCCTAAATTTAGTGTTTGAGGATGCTGCACAGGTTGATTCCCGGTTGGGTCTTTGGACTGGGTCCGGGATAACAAAACTTAATGATGTTGTTTTAGCTTTCTCCGCCTGAAAAATCTCTAAGATGCTAATTCTGTCATTTGGCAGTATAATGACTATCTCTTAACCCTCCAATGATAACTGAGTTGATTGAAGATATCAACTCGAGGGGTAATTATTATTAAAATATTTAAGATATTATATTCAATATTCTCAAATTCAAAATCCTCAAAATATAAATCTAGGTCTGATCCTCTATTATTAAATTGATAGAGTTGACAAGATCTAAAATAATAAATTAAATGATTTAGACACTCACATGGGCCTCGACACTATACTGAATGCTTAAATTTAGTGTTTGAGGATGCTGCACGGGTTGATTCTCGGTTTAGTCTTAGGACTAGGTCCGGGTTAACAAAACCTAAAAATATGTTATAAGAATTTCAACTTAGTAAAATATAAATTAATACGTGACGGAGATCGATCCTTTGTAAGGAGCTAAATAGAGTTGACCAGATCTAAAGTTCTCAAATATATTTGATTCAATCAATTAACCACCCCGATGATGGCTGTGTTAAATGAAAAATTTAACCAGAGGGGATAGTTCAATCAAAATATGATTATAATCTCAAAACAAATTAACTTAGATTGAATCTCAATCAAAATGTAGAATTTAAATTATCATAGAGCTATAAATGTCTAAATGAAATTCAATTTTTAAAGAACTTAAAGCTAAACATCAATCTACCTTCCACAATTATTTGTCGAAGGTGACAAATTAAGAAAACTTTATCTTACAAAGGAGCCAAAGTCAAATCAAATACATAACTATGTTTACTCTCAAACAATCTCACCGACGTGACACTGTCCTCATTGCGCTGGCCAAGAGGCTCCACATGATACAGTTACGACCAGAGTCCTTTGATCTGGTGGTTGCCGCCAAATAGAATCATTATATTACGGTCATGACTGTAGCCCATATGCTCCCCAATGGCTATGCCTTTTGAGTTGTGAACCATAGGGTATACTTGATTGGGAAAAAAGTCCTCTATTAGCTAAGGTAGACTTAAACTTGTCTCCTTAGACAAACACCACCCAAGTCTATAAGGATTTCTTAGACAACGCAACCCATGGTTGCTGACAAGGATCTTTTTGTCAGGTTGGGTCAACTACCTCCTCTGACTAAGTAGACTAAGGACCGTGATTGCCTAGGATGATGAAACCATGGGATCTAGATCGAGCATGTCATCGTTCCCCCAACCATCCGCTTTAAGTTAAATATAATGAATTTCATAAATTCTAAATTCTGAAACTCCACATGCTACTACTATACGCTACGTACTAAGCGACCTAACGACTAGCCTTAATCGAAAGTTCTCTCTCAACATTGAGAGGGGTAATTAACTATAGGTTCTTGCGCCTATAGAAAACCTAAAACTAGATGTAAAGTCCTCACACAATGAGGGCAAAATCTCTGGGAAGTGTCTTATCTACTATTCCATCTGCCTTCTAAAAATTTCACTGACACTTTAAACACTCGTTTCATTAGAGAGGTCGGTGGAAAATTTTCAGAGCCCACAGATTTTTGGCGACTCCATTGGGGATAGGTTTCTCTTTTCATCTTTGGCTAGTCAAATCTAAGCTATAGTAATAGTGGAGTATAAAAAAAATTGAAAAGTTAAAATCAATTTTCAGTGAAATTAAATCTAAGTCAATCATGTTCTTATAACTAATCTACTAATTCTCTATATGGATCTTCATAGCGCACCATTTATCATGTGGCTATGTCATGGGGCCAATATCCGTTTAGCTAATAATGTTATCAATATTGGAGATGTTGAAACTACTATTCAATTTTGTAGTGTAGACTTTCTAGCCATCGCTGCTGCAAAGAATCCTCTACATGAAGTACCTGCATATTGTACACACCAACCTGTGCAGGGGAGGAGGACAATTGGAATGACCGCTACTACTACTGAGATTTCTCAAAAGAGAGTTTTCGTATTCGAAAGATTGGGTCATTCAGAGATGCCAGTGATGAAAAGAACCATCAATAGGCAAAAAGTTTTAGTCATATCTATGGATGCAACCACTCTGCTAGTTGAACCTTTCACACGAAGAAAACATGATGCTGAAGCATCCTCTTCTCGAGGAAAATTGAGTAGAAGGCAAGAAAAAAAATGTTAAACTGCGAGTTTAGTAGTTGCTATCTGAATCACAAGTCATACAATGAACCTTACAATCAGAAGAGAGTATTTCTACTCCACAATAAATTTAAAAATTTTTAGATGGGTGAAAAGAAATAATTCCACTGGTGATATTAAGCAAGGTTTTTGGAATCAATAGTAGTCAGCTTCAACATTTCTGAAGAAACAACATGAAACTCTATCTACTCGAGTACACAAAGTTCTGAAGGTTGTCAAGGAAAAAAGCCTCATGAAGAAGAGATATCAAAAGCCAATTATCAGAGAAGCCAAGAATGCTCCACTATAGAAACTACCACCAGTGGTAGTAAGAACTCAAGATCATTCTAAATAAGTTTTTCATGGTGAGCATCAGAGCGTAACACTTGGACAATGCGTCCAGGAATCCGCTACCAAAGGTCCCGGTAGAAAGAAAAATAAATCTAGAGAGCGAAGCCTCGAGAGGAAGTCCTACACGGTGAACATCAGAGCGTGACACCTGAACAACATGTTCGGGAATCCGCTATCGAAAGGTCCTAGTAAATAAATAAATATGGAGGCCGAACTTCAAGAAGAAGTGGCAACATAAAAGCTTCCTCATTTGGAGGCAAGCTAACCCAGCAATAACAGAGAAAGAGAAATTCTGAACTGCATGCTCAACAACCATTATTAAAATAAAAATATTGTACAACCAACTGTGAATCTAGAAGCGGGTGCTCTAACCCATAATAAGTTGACAACCTATGATGAGTAAAGTGGAACAACTCTAATGATCAAATCAAATAGTCCTTCTGGACTCGATAATGTCAAGTTTCAGCTTTTCCAGTGAGGAAACTATAAACTGTATATGCAAGTGTATCAGGTCGTTAAAGTTGTTAAGGAGAAAAGACTGATGAAAAGAAAATATCAAAGTCCTATCATCAAAGAGGCTGGAGTTGCTTCTCCAAGGAGACCTTCTCCTACAACCCCACCAAAATGTCAACCAATTCAAGTCCCACACGATGAGCATCGAGGCGTGACACTTGGATCACAAGTCTAAGAATCCACCGTCGAAAGGTCCCGGTAAAAATGTAAATAAATTTGGAGGCTAAAGCCTCGAAGTGAAACTGCTTTAAAGAAGGATAACGACGTAACATCTATATTGCACTCCCAGAGATCCGCCACAAATAAAACTCATCAAGAAAGTATACCTAAGAAAAAGGTCATATGTAATGAAATTTCTGATGGTCGTCAGCTTAGAGAGTCATCCAAGAGATCCTATTACCAACCAGCTCCATATCTTCGAGAGGAGATCAGGCTCGATCGTAGTCCTCTGAGGTAGAAATTTATTAGAGGCGTCGATCAGAGATCCGCATCAAGAGAAAGAAGTTGATGTAAAAGGATACTCCTTTCAAATGGGATAAATAATGTCAAGAGGCTTTGAGATCAAGAAGTATCTGAATCCATTCTTGCGGCCCGATCCGAAGCCTCTCATCTTATATACAACGACCGAGGTCTAGGTGCTGCACAACATAATGAAGAGGGAAAGGAGAATGCTCTATACTATATTAGTTAAAGACTAATCAGAGAAGAAACTCACTATTCTCTAATTGAGAAGCATTATTCAGCGTTAATCTTTGATGTTCAGAACCTACGCCCTTATATGCTATCTCATAAAATTACTCTCATTTCAAGGATCGATCCATTGAAGTTCTTGATGACAAGGCCAACGTTGACAATTAGCTTGGCACGATGGGTTATTCTTATGTTACAATTTGACATTGCATATGTTCCTTAGAAAGGGGTGAAAGGGAAAAATTCTAACAGACTTCTTTGTTGCTCACCCCATCCCGATAGATTCATTGCTCATTGATGATCTTCTTGACGAGTAGATCATGCATATATATGAAAAGGAAAAGCAACAAATATGAGAATTGTATTTTGATGGAACTTCATCCATCAAATATACTCACCACTCAAATCTCTCAAAGGCTCAAGCTGGCAGTGGCCTCATCTTGATTACACTAGAGGTTGGTATAATGAGGCACTCCTACATGTTAACTGAGCCATGGACTAACAACGAAGTAGAATATAAAGCATTTGTGGAAGTTCTGGAGGAAGCCATCTCTATGGGAGTCTAGAATCTATAAGTTTATGGCGATTCTCAGCTCGTCATTAATCAATTATTAGGTATTTACAAAATAAACAAGCTTGAATTGGCTCACTATCACAAATGAGTTTTCGTGCTTATGAAGCAAATTTTAAATATCATTATAACTCAGGTTTCTCGATGCAAGAATAACAAAGCTGATTGCATGGCTAAGTTAGTTAAAGAGATGGCAAGTATGGGCGACGACAGTTTTATACTAATTAGTGTTTGCACTCGTCAGGTCCTAGAGCCAATAAATCTAAAATCCTCACTGGAAGAAGGGTCATAAAATGCAAGACAGCAGGATGCAACTCACGCTGCTCCTCACACTCCCATACAAATTGCTCACTGAAATCAACAAGATGAGGCTCGGACTATTCAGGAGGCAAGACCTCAATCTGAAGAAACTCCAAAACCACAAAGTGAAATCCTTATAGTAGAAGAGAAGGAAGATTAGAGACAACATTTCCTTGACTACTTTAAGGAAAGCAAAATGCCGAGCAATAAGTCGATGGATGCACAACTTGAGAAAAGGCTTCAACTATATGCTTATGTTGGCAATACCCTATATCATAGATCATTCGAGCAGATGTGGCTACGATGTTTGGGAATAGAAGAAGCCAATAATATCTCAGACAATGACCCAGCCTTCAAAAGCACTAAAATTTATAGATTTATTGATCGACATAAAATTGATTGATGATACTTGTTGATTTATAATCAGAGAGCAAATGGCTTAGCCGAGGCTTTCAACAAAACACTAGTCAAGCTACTCAGAAAAATCCCTACAAGAAATAAAAGGGAGTGACATGCCAAGCTTGTTGAAGCTTTATGGGCTTACTACACCACCTACATGACTCTCACAAAATCCACTCATTATGTAGTAGTATTTGGGGTTGAAGCAGTTCTACCACTTGAAGTTGAACTACCTTCACACCGAGTAGCCATTTAACACAATCTCACTCAAGAATAGAATGCTCATCTATAGATAGAAGAGCTTGATGCATTTGGCAAAGCTAGGCTCCAAGTTCAATAAAATTTAAAAGTCTACCAGGCGAGGATGGCCAAAGCATTCGATAATACATTCTCGAACTTTTCAAAAAGGGGAATTGGTCATTATGCTGAGAAGACTAATTATTCCTCACTGTCATTATATATGTAAGTTTTGCTTTAAAATTCTCTTGTAATACAAGAATACATTTCCAAAATGAAGAAAAAATCCCCTTATCAGACATGGGGCATTTTTTTAAATTTATAGAAAAATGTCGGGCTCCCTGTGAAATAGGGGGTCTTTCTATTGTATTTGGGTTATCATCATGCCTAAGGCCGAGATTCCCATATACATATTCAAATTATGTATTCAAACTTCACAAGTCTCAAAGTTTTACCGGCCAAAAGAGAAATTTTCAAGTCTACAAATTACAACAAATCAAGTTGGAAACACATCTTCCATCTATACATTCAATCTAAGGCTCAAGTTGGTGCATAAGGTTAGACTCAATGAGCCTAATATGGCCGAGTCACTGACAGGTCAGCTTACTCAATATGCCACAAAATTCATAGTAAGTGATCCCCCATCTCATTAGCTCGATGATAAAATCCTCCATCTGCTCAAGTCCAATACTCAAGTGGGGTGTATAAGGTTGGACTCAACATGCACAAATATGGTCGAGTCGCTGACAGGTCCGCTTACTTAATACGCCACAAAGGCCATAGTAAGGGACCCCTCCTACTTTGTTAGTTCAAAGACAAGAGAATCCAAATATCCAAATTCCTACAACTTGGTGAGTTCAAGTGGCCCAGATTAGGGGATCATCCCTAATGGTCGTAAGGTTATTTTTAAAAATCTAACTAAAAGATCCTCACTCGAGAAAGCACTAAGCTGAGTTTGGTATCAATATCAAATGAGAAATGTCAACTCCTTCAACAAGTCTGTTAAAGCAGAAATCAAAGACTAAAGGAAACTCTTCTTCAGTAAGTCCAGCCAAGCAAAAAGCAAAGGATCGAGGAAGTCACCCCAATGTTCATACAAAGCCAAAGACTGAACTAAGCGATTGATGTCATCAACATATCCGTTACGTGAAAGCACAGGACAGATGATTCTTTGCTATTGAACCAACACAAGCTCTGAGGGCTAGGTCGGAAGACATCCTTCTATAAGCTTGCAGAAGCTGAAAACTAGGGTAGAAGGTAATTTCGTATCACCTGACAAGTCTTCAAGACAACTCGGAATTTTTCTCCCTCAAATCTATCAAGGCATGAAGCCAAGATAAAAGGAGACATAGGATATGAATCCTTGAGATAAAATCTTCAACAAGTCCATCAAAGCATAAAGCATAGGACCGAAGATATTCTCATCTCATTAACTCCATCAAGTCCGCTAAGGCACAAAGCTAGGATAGCAGGAAAATACAAATTTCAAATTTCGAGATGAAGTCATCAACATGTCCGTTACGCACAAAGCATAGGACTGATGATTCTTTGCCATTGATCCAACATAAAATATGAGGGCTAGATCACCGGCAGACATCCTTCTATAAGCCCACAAAAGTAGAAAGCTAGGGCGAAAGATAATTTTGTATCACCTGACAAGTCTTTAAGATAATTCAGGACTTTCGTTCATTAAATCCATCAAGGCATGATGATAAGATAGAAGGATATACAAGATATGAATCCTCGAGATAAAATCTTTAACAAGTCTGTCAAAGCATGTAGCATAGGGCTGAAGACATTCTCATCTCATCAACTCCATCAAGTCCATTGAGACACAAAGCCAAGACAGGAGGAAAATACAAATTTTAAATTTTGAGATTCAATCTTGAACAAGTCTGTCAATGCGCAAAGCACAAGACAGAAGACATTCTCATCTCAACAATAAATCATCAACTCCATTAAGTCCACCAAGGCACAAAGCCAGGATAGGAGGAAAATATAAATTTCAAACTCTCAGGAGAAAAGTCTTCAACAAGTCCATCAAAGCACCATGCATAGGACCGAAGATGTTCTGATCTTGCCAACAAGTAATCAACTCGATCAAGTCAACTGAGGCATGAAGCCAGGACAGGAGGAAAATACAAATTTTAAATTTTGAGATTGAATCTTCAATAAGTCTATCAATGCACAAAGCATAGGACCGAAGATGTTCTCATCTCGTCAACAAGTCATCAACTCCATTAAGTCCACCCAAGGAACAAAGTCAGGATAAGAGAAAATACAAATTTCAAACTCTCAGGAGAAAGTCTTCAACAAGTTTGAGAGTACAAAGCATAGGACCAAAGACATTCCAAATTCTGAATACATTATGAAAGCACCCCCCCAGTGAGGGGCATTTTATATATTTATCTAAGTCGACATCATGCTTCAAGCTGAGATCCTTATATAAATATACATGATGATCAGATTGAGCTACATTTATTTATATTAAAGATGTTCAAACTCTATGATACATTCCTAAACTAATCTGTAATCCTCATATTAGATAGGAGCTTTTTTATGATCAAGATTGTTCAACCTTCTCCTATGAAATAGGAGGTCTTCTTGTATATATTCAGGTTGACATCAAGCTTTATGCCGAGATCCCTGAATATATCTATAACTGTTATCGTTAAAATTACAGACTCTTGCAATAGCAAAAAGAATCTATTTATGTGCACAAAAAGACAGCTTTAAATCTAAAAATTTTCTCTCCAAGATTCATCAAAATTTGAAGATCAAGCTAGACGAACTCTCAATTTTAGAAGCCTCAATCAACTAAGTTGGAAAAACATCAACCCCTACATATTCAAGTCTCGGACTTGGATGGGTTCTAAAGGTCAGACTCAACAAGCCCATAAATGGCTGAGTTGCTAATGCTCTCCTCACTCAACAAGCCGCAAGAATAGGCCATAGTGAAAGAGCCCCCATTCGACAGTCTAATGATAAAACTACCAAGCCATCACAGCTTAAGTCAAAGATCCGAGTAGGTTCTAAAGGTCAGACTCAACAAGCCCACAAATGGCTGAGTCGCTGATGCTCTCCTCACTCAACAAGCTGCAAGAAAAGGCCGTAGTGAAAGAGCCCCTGCTCGTCAGTCCAATGATGATAACTATTCAATCTCAAGCCAGATCCAACTTAGTGACTACAAGCAACTAAAATTCAAGAGATCTTTCCACTCGATCGATAGACTTAGATAATCTAAGGAAACTCTCAATTTGGAGCTATCTCAAATCAATCCCTATATTGCCTGCAATGTGATATTCCAATCTCTTTTCAAATTATCTGATCAAGCACAAAGAATTAATCAAAGCTAATTTTCTCATCAAGTCTGCCAAAGTAAAAAGCATAGGACCAATGAAGCGATTCTATAGTGCACACAAAGGCAATGGCCGAACTAAAAGAATTTTATAGTTATTCAGTCTATTAAAGCACACAATGCTAGACTGATAACTCAACATCAGCCTAATATGAGCCAAAAGGCTAGGTCAACTGTATGCACCCTTCAACGAGTCCATCAATGAAGCAAGCACAAGACTTATGGCGTACATACACTTCTTGACAAGTCAATATAGATAAATCAGGTCAATCCTTCATCAAAGCCCGTCAAGCTTAAAGCTAGGATAGAAGGAATTTTAAATCTCAAAATAAACAAACTAATTCCTCCATCAAACCTGATCAAGCATGAAGCCAGGGTCAAAGGAAATCCATATCTACAAAGACACAAAAGCAAAAGATCTTCAGTGAACCCATCAAAGTAGGGAGCATAGGTGGTAGATGATCTTCGGCAGCCCATTGAAGAAGATAGTAGATGGAGAAGAACTGTTACCTATCCGACAAGTTGAGTTTGACAAATCAGTCAATCCCGTCATTTAGAATGTCCTAAATAAGGCATCATACTATTAAAGCTCCATAAGTTATTGTAATCAAAGCTGAAATGATCCATGTTCCATGGTCAGCCCAAAGGATCAACCAGTTTTCAACAAACATGACTCGCTTCATGCACGAATCATATTTATTGAGGGACATTTTTTGACCTCCTCATATGTGTCATAAATCAAGACAAGCCCCAAGCCCTGCATTTCGAGATAAGGCAAATTGGGGCTCAAAATGACGCCAAGATGGTCAAAATGACCTCTGATTGATGAACAGACTTTGCCGCCGCATTCAGAACATCAAAATTGATCAAAATATAAATATTAAAAAAAAAATCTAATGAGCAATTGATTAAGCACTCATGCTATTAATTTGTCGACACATATATCAGAGTCAGAAAACTGCGACAATGTCGGAATGACCTCTGTTCGTGAAACTGATCATGCTGTTAGCTTCGAAATATTGAAACCTATCAAATTAGACTGTTCACGCTTAATTCAGACAAGTCTGCATGAATTTTGAGTGGTTGAAAGTGGCGACGTGCATTTTGAACTGAAAGTGACCTAATTCGACGCCGAAGTCACTCAAATGGCCTCCGATTGTGAAACAGATTGCGCCATTTCGTCTGAAACATCAAAATTACCCATAATAGACATTTAATTTGACTAAGGTTGCTACACTTAAAATTTTATTGAAATTATCACGCATTTTGAGATAAATTCACCTAATTATCTCTTAATCACATGAAGTCTACGCCTCGAAAATGGCAGCCACCGTTCCCCATACCTCCACCTCCTAATGCAACCAATATCAAGCTGA
This sequence comes from Cymbidium sinense, assembly GCA_021442155.1. Classification (NCBI taxonomy): domain Eukaryota; kingdom Viridiplantae; phylum Streptophyta; class Magnoliopsida; order Asparagales; family Orchidaceae; genus Cymbidium; species Cymbidium sinense. The sequence continues at coordinate 96,246,058 of CM038222.1, forward strand.
CAGCTGTGCCTACCCATACTCCTTCATGTGATTGTAATATATATATATATATATATATATTGCCACTGCTCCTCTCTCTCTCTTTCTTTCTCTCTACCAGCAAGCCTCTCCGTCTGTTGGTCTCTACTACAAGCCGAATCAGTATTCCCTTTTCCCCATTTTATTCCCCACTAAATCCTCCGGTGTCAGTGATGGGGTATGCCGCGTCGAAGAAGGTGGTGTCCGTGATGCCGGTGCTAGATTTGTCCCCCATTCATAAGGATAATCGAGGATCTGATATGGTTTTGGAGAAATCCTTGCGGTATAGGTCGAAGGAGGAGGGAAGTAAGCTTGGGGAGTCGGCAAAACTAGAGAAGGTGAGCTTGAAGCGCACCAGCTCGGTGAGTCTTCGATTAAGTAATCTTCGCAAGTACATTGAAGGGGAGCAAGTTGCTGCGGGATGGCCGGCATGGCTTGCAGCCGTGGCTAGTGAGGAATCATACATCGTGATATTAAGTGCACCAATCTTCTAGTTAATGAAGAAGGCATACTAAAAATTGTTGATTTTGGTTTGACAAATTTCATACATTCTGAAAATAAGAACTAGCAGTGGTTACACTATGGCATCATCCACCGAGCTTCTCTTAGGCTCTTATGACAGTGTCTCAGTAGATTTATGGAGTGTTGGTTGCGTATTCACAAAAATGTTTGTCAAGAAGCCTATCTTGCAAGGAAGGACTGAGGTTGAATAATTGCATTAAATCTTTAAGCTATGTGGTTCACCATCTGATGAAAATTGGAAGAAATCCAAGTTGCATCATGTACAGGTTGCTAGAAGTACTTTTATTTGTAGAACCTCAAAAGTGGGGAACTGCAACTTCTGCTTTAGTATCCGAGGATTTTAGAACAAAGCCTACTGCATGTGAACCATCAAGCTTGCTAAAATACCCTCCTACCAAAGAGATTGATGCAAAGAGTTGTGAGGATGCACAAAGGTGTGAAGATCTTGTCATGCTCAGTAGTGTTGATGTGTTTGAAGGCCCCGTTATGCTCAGTAGAGCTAACGGGAAGGTCGAATAGACTCCCAATACAGCCCCTTATGTGGGGAAGATGTCGGGAGGCTATCAAAATTCAAACTGACAGAGAACTAAATTAATTTAATACAAAATAAACCCTAAGCTCAAAATTAAAATATGAATTGAAATTGCAGGTGTACGAAGACCTCGTTATGCTCAGTAGAGCTGACGAGTTTGAAGACCCTGTTATGCTCAGTAGAGCTAACGGGTAGAAGATCACGACCGTAGTGCAGACACCGATGTCATAGAATGACGAAGGTTAAATAGCCGATGTAGTCCCTGTGATGCGTGAGGATGCAATTTTGGATTGACGGGAGACCTAGACAATAAAAAATAAAAGTGTTGACTAGCTTAAATTAAACTTATTTAAAAATGATAAATTAAAAATGAACTTACATATATGCTCTTTTGAAGACCCTATTATGCAAGATAACAGTAGAAGATCACCACCATAGTGTCAGATCGATATGTCGATGGGAAAGGTTGAATAGCCCCTATGTGGGGACGATGTCGAGAGGCTGCCAAATTTTGGACTGACGGGGGACCTAAACAAAAACAAATAACGAGCTTAAATTGAACTTATTTGAGAATGATTATTAAACAATAAACTTACATATATGCTCTTTTTATGCGGGTGTTTGAAGACCTCATTATGCTCAGTAGAGCTAATGGGTAGAAGATCATGATCGTAGTGTCGCAAGATGACCGCTATGCTCAAGAGAGAGTGAGAAGGTTGAATAGCGATGCGCATGAGGGGAAGACGTCGGAAGGCTTCCAAAATTTGGATTGACACAAAGCTTAAATATGATTAAATGAGAGTATTAATAAGCTTTAATTAAACTTAAATAAAAAAATGATGAATCGAAGCCAAATCTACGTATAAAATTTTAAACGTCTTTAAATAAGAATGATCTCGATAACTTGTTGATGATCATAAATAAGACTTTTAACGAACTTGAGAATTTGTCTCCTAACAAGAACAATATTCAAGTAAAGTCTTCGGTGATCTTGATAGTTTCCTACGAGCTTCTTAGCGATCACAAACTAAGTTTCATTAAAACTTAAAGAACCAAATAAGCTATAAACTTGACGGTCCCATTAATAAATATTAATCTAAATAATTGAACAAGTTCTAAAATGCCAAACGCCACCAGATTCACAACACATCATACAAGCGAACATAAGGCATTAATTAAGACATTCTTAGATAAATTCCTGCATGTGCTCAGAAATAAAGATTTAAAGTGCAAATTTTAATGTCTGAAAAGGCTGCGGAGGCTAAGTTGGAATCAATTAAATATTAATCTAAAAAAAATCTAATAAGATATTAGATTAATCTATGACATCTTCTACGCCACCAGATTCGCAACACATCGTACAAGCGAACATAAGGCGTTAATTAAGGCTTCAATTGAACTCTTGCATTCGTTATAAAATATGATTAAAATTCAAATTAAATACCTTAAAATTATGCAAACAATCTAAAAATACACCTGTATGGGCCCCAATACTATGCTGAATGCTTAAATTTAGTGTCTGAGGATGCTGCACGGGTTGATTCCTAGTTGGGTCTATAGGCTTGGTCCAGGATAAAAAACCTAATGATGTTATTATAGCTTTCTCCGCCTAAAAAAATCTCTAAGAAGCTAATTCTGTCATTTGGAAGTATAACGACTATCTCCTAACTCCCCAATGATAACTAAGTTGATTGAAGATATCAACTAGAGGGGTAACTATTATCAAAATATTTAAGATATTATATTCAATATTCTCAAATTCAAAATCCTCAAAATATAATCTAGGTCTGATCCTCTATTATTAAATTGATAGAGTTGACACGATCTAAAATAATAAATTAAATGATTTAGACGCATATCTTTGAATGCTTAAATTTAGTGTCTGAGGATGCTGCGTGGGTTGATTCCTGATTTAGTCTTAGGATTGGGTCCGGATTAACAAAACCTAAAAATCTATTATAAGAATTTCAACTTAGTAAATATCTGAGAAGCCAATTCTATCATGTGATAATAGATCCGATCCTCTATTTAGAGCTAAATAGAGTTGACAGAATCTAAAGTTCTCAAATATATTTGATTCAATCAATTAACCACCCGGATGATGGCCATGTTAAATGAAAAATTTAACTGGAGGGGATAGTTCAATCAAAATATGATTATAATCTCAAAATAAATTAACTTAGATTGAATCTCAATCCAAATGTAGAATTTAAATTATCATTGAGCTATAAATGTCTAAATGAAATTCAATTTTTAAAGAACTTAAAGCTAAATATCAATCCACCTTCCACAATTATTTGTCAAAGGTGACAACTTAAGAAAACTCTAGCTTACAAAGGAGCCAAAGTCAAATCAAGTACATAACTATGTTTACTCTCAAATAATCTCATGTTAGCAAGGATGTGGCCCGTGTCCTCTGACTGTGTGGCTTGGCTAGTAGGCTCCACATGATGCAGTTATGACCAGAGTCCTCTGATCGGGTGGTTGCCGCCAAATGGAACCATTATATTACAGTCACGACTTTAACCCGTATGCTCCCTAATGGTTATGCCAGTTGTGAACCATAGGGTATACTTAATTGGGAAAAAAGCCCTCTGTTAGCTAAGGTAGACTTAAACTTGTCTTCTTAGATAAACACCACCCTGGTCTACAAGGATTTCTTGGACGACGCAACCCATGGCTGCTGACAAGGATCCTTTTGTCAGGTTGGGTCGACTACCTCCTCGACTAAGTAGACTAGGGACCGCGACTGCCTGGGATGACGGAACCATGGGATCTAGATCGGGTGCATCATCGTTCCCCCAACCATTCGCTTTAAGTTAAATATAATGAATTTCATAAATGCTAAATTCTGAAACTCCACATGCTGCTACTATACGCTACGCACTAAGCGACCTAATAACTAGCCTTAATCGATAGTTCTCTCTCAGCATTGAGAGGGGTAATTAACCATAGGTGCTTGCGTCTATAGGAAACCTGGAACCAGATCTAAAGTCCTCATAAAATGAGGGCAAAATCTTTGGGTAGTGTCTTATCTACTATTCCATCTGCCTTTTGAAAATTTTACCAACACTTTAAACACTCTTTTCATCGAAGAGATCGGTGGCAAATTTTCAGAGCCCACATAGGGAAGTTAAAGGAGCCTACAGACTCCACCTAGACTCAGAAATATAAAATCATCAATGAGTGATGTACTTTTCCCCTTAAAGAATCAAAACCATCTGTTGCCACATAAATGAGAAAAAGATTCCTGTAATAGAGCATAAACCTGCAACACTTTGATGATACCAGGACTACTATCTAGTGAATATCATAATGGAAAAAGCTAACAAAAAGACCAGTAGAATACCATCCCTTAAAGCAGTCAAGAAAACATTTATTCATAGTTGCAGGAATGGCCACCCAAAAGGAGGTTTATTGTGTGTAGTAGCGTGATCGATAAATAAGAGCAAAAACTTTCATCATCTTCCAAGAAAAAAAAAATAAAAAATAGCATGTTAACCTCACTTTTGGAGTGAGGTTGATCATCCCCTCCATAGACCTAGGACCTATTTAGGCACTAAGGTCTTCCTATGACTAGGACACTTCTATTGGTTAGGAGAACACTAACCCTAGCCAGAAAACTTATAAGGTTCAACCATAAGATAGACCCCGACAAAGGACAAGTAGGACCCACCTACCCTAAGCTCAACTAAACCATATATCAAACCAACTTCTCAAAAAGAAATTAATTGGTTACAAACTCAACCTTAACCAACAAAAATTGATTATAAACCCAATTTGATTCATCAAAGTCTAATATAGCCTAATGGCTAAGTGACTTAATCCATCCCATTTGGGCTTAAGAGGGCTAAATCCAAATTCAATTCAATCCAATTGAAATTGAGCTAACCCAACCTCATTTGAACTTCAATTGAACTTGATTGAACATTGATTGAAACCTATTTAAGTCTAATTGAACCTAATTAGCCCTTAACTCAACTTGACCCATTTGAACCCTATAGGGCCAAAATTCAATTCAACTTGATTTAAGCCAAATTGAATCAATCCAAGCCTCATGATCATTCTAAACACTTAATTAAACATTATCATTCATCACAATCAATCTAATTCCTCCAATTGATTCAATTAGCCCAATTTGACTCATTTGACTTAAATGGTTCAAATGAGCCAAAATTTAATTTAACCCAAATTAAATGCAATCACAGCCATCAATCAATTCTAAATTTATTATTGAACATCTCTCAATATTCAATTTATCCCAATTTGAGCTAGTCAAGCTAATTGACTATTAATTTGACCTTAAAGGCCAAATTGAGTCAAATAATAATTTAACTCAAATTAGACCAAATTAACTCGTTCAATCACTTCTAAAATGATTGATGATCATGACCTATCACTTGATTGCAACAAATTAAACCCAATCAAGCCAACTTGGCCATTTGACTAAAGTTGACCCAATTTGATCTCAAGGGACAAATTGGGCCAAAACTTATTCCAATCCAATTTGATTACAACAAATGCCTCTAATCAGTCATGAATTGACTAGTGAACACTCTTCAATCACTAATTGAAGCCAATTTAGTCAAATCAACCTAATTAGCCCATTTAGCCCAATATGGCCTAAAATATCATATTGAATCAAAACCTATTCTAAATCAAATTAATTCAAATCAAAACCTCCAATCACTTTTAAAAAATTAATCGAACACCACTCAACCCTTTATCTAACCCAATTTGACCAATTGACCAACTTAGCCCATTTAACCCAAATAAATCCATATGAGCTAAACTCAAATTTACTTCAAATTAATACAAATTAATTACACTGATACATTTCAAATGATCATTTGAAAATAACCCAATAGCCTCTTAACCAAATTTAGTCAATTGGTCAACTTAACCCATTTGAATCCAAATTAGAATATACGGGACAAATTATGTCAAACCCAACCAAACCAAATCCAAACTCAACAAAACTAAGAATGACTCACCCTTGAGTCCTCCTTGACCTTCCCAAGTGGACTCAACCAATGGTGAACTCGATTTGACCCAAATCAAGTGAACCAAGAGCTCCAAATGAAATAAAATCCCCATTTGGAAGGCCTATCCACCCCTTTAGCCCTTAGAAGCCACCTTTAGCCCTCTTTGAACATAGGGCTAGTGACCTAACCTAACCCAAAGCTGTTGGGCTCAGTTGTTGACCAAGGGGAGGAACTTCTCCCCTTGGTCGGCCATGGTTCACCTCTAGAGAGGTGTACTCTCCATGGCAAGCCACCAAACCTTCCCAACCATTAAGACATTTCCACCTCAATAGTCCCTTGCCATGTCTGGGCACCTATGCTAGTCGGACAACTACCAAAGGCTAAACCAATCCCAAGACTTGGTTTACTTAGGGAGGAGAGTATATTCCTTCTGTTGCATTCAAACTTCACATGCACGTTGCTCAGAGCTCCCTCCTCAATCCCCAATTTTCCCTAAAGCCTCTCGAGCACCCCATCACCGATGAGACCAAGCCCCATCACAACTTGAGGGCTTCTCACACCCAACTTTCTTAAAATCTCATGAAACTCTAATTAACTCTCCCCACACCTTCCTCACACTCCAACAAACCAAAATAAATTGAGAAACACTCAATTTAAGCACCAAAAACTACTCCTAGATCAACTATGAGGAGCTTCATAATGGCTTTTTTGTTTAGAGGATGATTGATGTGGTGATAGCTCGTGATCTTCTTAGCAATGCTTCACCTTTACATGGCGAAGCTATCTCACTCATTGGGTCGCTAGTCTATAGCTTTGATGAGTTAAATTCTAGAGAACTTTACAAAATCATAAGATTCTTGGTCTTTTGTGAAAGGGAATATGTTTTAGCGTGAATCAACCTATAAGAACTTTCTTAGATTCATTCTCTGATCATTTTGCAGTCAATTCCACCATCGAATTAGCTCTGATCAATGCATATCGAGCTGCGAAAGATGGATGGTTTCCATCCTTCATTACGGGTTGATGATAAATCATTGAATGTCCCTTTCACATGATTAGAATACATAGTCGTGATTAATCATGCTAGAAATTTTGATTTAAACTATATGATTAATCTCCACCATTCGATCCATGATCCGATGGCAAGGAAGAAAGCACATTTGCCACCACTGAGTTCGTAGCTATGCGGGACATTTTAAGTAGCTAATCTCATGGTGCCACGTGAATGTTGACCTCTACATCTATGCCATAAATAAAAATGAGTGAATATTAATTGATAACCTGTGAAAGATGCAATCATATGAAACGAGTTCAAAATGCCTCAATTGCAGCTAAATTCATTCAAAATATTTTATGAATAAAATAATGTGGATTCAACATAAAATGATGATATAAAAATATTATTAAATTAAGCTCGACAAATGAGAAATATGAAACTTTATTTTTAAAAAAAAAGTGAGAAAAAAGTTGCACTCTTAGGGCGACAATATAAACTCACCTTCAACAGGCTCGAGTGGTGAAAAATAATAATAGTATTGGTAATATGTTATGACAATTATCGATGTATTTGAAACAAAAAAAATGTATGCGAATGAGCTATAAAAGGAACAGTTATAATAAATGATTATATATATATATATACATATATATATATATATATATATATATATATATATAGTTACAGTTCAAGTTAAAAGAAATTATTTTAGTGTTATATATTAAATATTATTACTTTCTAATTGATACATCCTCAGAAAATTAATCTGATCAAGCACGAATCTCAAGGTATTTTCAGAAATGCTTCGATCTAATCCGATTTCAAAAACTTACATCAAGCGAGTCGATGAGACGAACATAACACATCAAGCATAGTCCGTCCGAGCTCAAATCGATCGATCAAGCTATCGAGCATGAAAATGGATCCGATCCACCAAATGGTCACCAAAACGACATATTTATAGTCGGATCGACTCGTCAAGGCGGAATCCAAGATCACCCAATTCACATTATTAAGGCACCCGGATCATCAAAATACATCGTCGATCGAGGGGATCTGAGCCGTCCGATGGGAGTGGTTGAGTTTTCCATGAATTTACAAGGCTGCCACTCCCAAAATCTATAAATAGAGCTTCATTCTCACCTTAGAGGGGGAATCGATTTGAAGACCGAGAGAGCTCGAGAACCACCGGTCGACCTTGGACGATCTATCACCATGCCACCACCGGTGAAGATCGAGCTTGCCCTTAGAGATGCCGAGGACTAGAAAAGACCTTGCCGCTCCTTTCTCCCAAGATCAAGAGGTTGCTCCCGATCAGTTCTCGCTTTTGGGAAACTTCTCCCTTGGGTTGGAGTTGACCGATATTATATTTTCTACACTGAATATTGTTTCCGTACACCTTCTTTCTCGAACTAATGAGAAGCAAGGACGTATCTTCGAACACATAGTGAAAGTTCTGGTGCAGGCAAGGCCGTGGTTTTCCCGGGTTTTCCAGAATAACCCCTGTTCATATCCCCCTTGTGTGTTGGATAATTTTTTGGGCTGACGAAGATCTCATCTCTAATAAAATTCTCTAGCACGCAACACTAATATTTAAGTTTTAGTTTTAGTATTAAAAAAAGATAAAATATTCTTTTTCTCTCATAATTTTCATCTAAAAAAACTATTTATTTTACTTTATTTCCTTATGCCAGCATATGCCCATCCTCTCACCTCTCTCTTTAGCCAATAAGAATGGTGCCACCTCCCCATACAACCAATAGCCAACCTCCATGTTATCCTACCCCATGCCACTCTACGTGAAATCACCTTTTTTTTTAAAAAAAAAAAAGGAACAAATATATTAAGACATCACCTTCCTTCCCTTTGGCTCGATATCCTCTCGTCTCTCCTTCAGCTCGCAAGCTTTCTCTCCTCCGGCTTCCTCTTTCTCTCATTCAAACAAATCTCCAGGGTTAGAAAATTTCGCAGTTTCTTTTATTCTGTCCCTTTGTCCATCTCTACCTCCTAGCCGAAACCCTCCCCTTCCGATCTGCTCCTAGCCGAATGATCTCTCATTCATTCGTCCCTCGGAATAAATCTGCATACAGCGGACAAGCATTTTTCTCCATTCCTTTTTCGTTTCTACCCATAGCCCCTTTCCATCTACGCCACAAGCTAAGGGAATCTCGTTCTTCCATTACCTTCAGCTCGATCTCAGCTCTCCAATGCACGAGTTGCTTCTCTCTCACTCCCTCTCAGATTCACAGAGAAACAAAAAAAAGTTGAATGCTACAACAACTCTCTCTCTCTCTCTCTTCTCTTCTCTTCTCTTCTCTTCACGGCTTATAAAAAATGATTTATTATTTATTTTGTTCTTCTTCCAACCATTCTCTCTCTCTTCCTCTCTTTACGGCTTACAAAAAAATCATTTATTATTTATTACATTCTTCTTCCAGCCGTTCTCTCTCTCTTCCTCTCTTCACGACATACAAAAAAATCATTTATTATTTATTTCATTCTTCTTCTAACCGTTATATCTCTCTCTCTCTCTCTCTCTCTCTCTCTCTCTCTTCTCTCTTCACACAAAAAATCATTTATTATTTATTTCATTTCTCTGGTTCTCTCTCTCTCTCTCTCTCTCTCTCTCTCTCTCTCTCTCTTTCTCTATTTCTCTCCAAGAGAGGAGTATATATATATATATATATATATATATATATATATATATATATATATATATATATTGAGCCATTTCTTATCTCTCTATCTCTCTTACTCTTGCCGTGAGTTGTAGGAAAATAATAAAATCTCTCTTTCTCTCTCCAATTTTGACAAAAGAGATAGCAAAAAAAAAAAGATAAAAAGAAAAGAAAAGAAAAAGAAAGACACTAAAAAATTTAAAAATAACTAGCTAAAATAGAAAATAATAATAATAATAACGATAATAATAATAATAATAATAATAATAATAATAATAATAATAATAATAATATTATTATTATTATTATTATTATTATTATCATCATATATAATATTTGTTTGCAGATTTCATTACTCACCCTTGATAACATGACCCTTAAATCATATTTCCATATCCCAATTGATTTTAGGGAGATGTTCATAGATAGTTTTTTTAATAAAATTGGGGACCTTATTTTCCCTCTTTTAGAGAGAAATGTCTCCATTAGAAGTTAAAGAAATATAAATAATTTTTTTTAATAATAACAAGGATATCTCATTTTCAAGTTGTCTGGGAGGTTCCACTGGCCATTTGATAAAATGGTCCTCAAAGAAGAGGTTGAGGGTTTATTGAATATAGTAAAGCAATCATGACCAATCTTCCCAAAAGTAGAATAACTCACATACCAAGCATCATATTAAAGAGAAAATGTGGAGCCATTTCCAATAATAAAATTGTGCTTCTATTTATATCTTGAAGCATGAGTTTTGAGTTCCTTCTAGAGAGGAGAAGAATAAGGGGGGTATTTATTCCAAATAGAACTATATTTATTAGAAAGCCACATAGCCAATAAAGAGATATTGTTTACAACTTTCCAAAGGGTTTTAACCTTGCAAATAAGATTGAGAGTAGAAACAGAGGTGTTAAAATGACACTAAACACAAGTTAATCCACTTCAATCATGTAACTCCATTCAAACTAATTCAAGCAAACCAAACATAATTCAATTCTCTTAATCATTCTAATTATCTAATGAATTATTTTAAAATATTCCAACACTTGTGATTAATCTAATTAAATCAATTAAACTTAAGTGACCCAAGTTAGCCCATTCGACATAAAAGGATCAAATGAGCCAAAACCCAATCGAACCCAAATCAATTACAGTCAAAGCCACTAATTAGCTTTGAATTCATCTTTGAATTTATTCCAACCATCTATAATGTTATCTGGTCCAAATTAACTTGACCAAACCACTTAACCTAAAGTGACTTAAAGGGACAAATTATATTATAAGCCAAATTAATTACAACCAATGACTCAAATTAACGACAATAAAAGTTGAATATGACTTAACCACCAATTAAAGCCAATTGAACTTAACCAAGTCTATTTGGCCCCTAAATCGAAGTTGACTGAATTTGACCTAAATGGCCAAATTGGGCCAAATCAAATCCTCTACCATATTGGTTGAAACCATTGCTTCTAATCAATTACTAATTGGATGTTGGACTTGATCCAACCTTTAATTGGACCCAATTTGATAAACCTAACCCAATTAATCTACTAAGCCCAATTTGACCTAAAAGGTCAAATTGAACCAAATCACTCCCTAATCCAAATCAATTTAAATCAACTCTTCCAATCAATCACTAATGATCAATTGAACATGGACCTAATCCATGCTCGAGCTAATTTGGTTGAATCGGTCAACATGACCCAAATTAAACCATATGAACCAAATTCAAGCATAACCCAATTTGAACCAAACCAATTACACTAACTCATTCCAAATTTAACCAAGCTCCCACTTTGACCCAATTTGGTCAAAATAGTCAACTTAGCCCAATTGAGCTCATTTGACCTACATGATTCAAATTAAGCCAAACCCAATCAAACTAAGTCTAAACCCAACCTAACTTAGCATGACTTATCCTTGGTTCACCATTGGATTGCCTAAGTAAGCCCAACCCATGGTAAACTTAGGTTGGGTCAAATCCATTGAACTAAGGCCTCCAAATAGGACAAAATCCCATTTAAAAGGGTTATACACCTACCCACTCCTTAGCAACCATCTTTGCCCTTCTTGGATAGAGGGCCACTGACCCAACCTAACCCAAGGCTGTTGGGTTCAGTCTTTGGCCAAGAGAGAGTGAGTGGGTAATTATTGGTCTACTTAAGGAGGACTGTATACTCCATGGAAACCCACTACACTCCCTTAGCCTTTTACACACATCCACCTCTTCCTACCACTCCCTCGAATGATGCCAAAGGTCGAAGCTAATCTTAGCCTTTAGTTCAGTAAGGAGGAGAGTATACTCCTCCCCATTCATTCAAACTCAACACACACATTCTCTAGAGCATTCCAAGCAATCCATAAGCTTTTGCTGAGTTCCTTGTGCACTCCATCACTAGTGAGACCAAGTTCCACCTACACCCGAGAGCTCCATCTGTCCAACCTAACCAAATCTCCACTATAACCAAATTAACCTTCCTCAAACCTAAACCACACTCTGACAAATAAAAATTAATCGATTTGATCATTGAAAGGCATCTCTAGACCAACTCTAGTGACTTTCTCCATAACCCTTGGTCCACAGACTGATCGGTGGGGAGGCAGCTCAAGATCTTCTCAATAGGGGTTTGTCTCTTCAAAACAAAGTTATCTCTATCGACGAACTGTCGGTCTCTTGCTCCAACGAGAGTAAAATCTAGCAACCATAGATTTGGTCATTATGTGTTAATGTTTTTTGAAATGAAATATGATTTCATGTGATTTCCACCGTCGGTCAAACAAGCTCTAGCGAGCTTGGATCAAGCGGCGGAAGGCAGGTGGTGTCCATCTTTTAGTGCTCGTAGAACAATGGATCAACAGTCATCCATTCTGCATGATTAGAATGGACGATCGTGATTAATCACACTAGAAATATTAATTTAATCCCCAAGTAATCATGGGATTAATCTTGATCATCCCATCTGAGAATGGATGGCTGAGACGCCACAGTTGAGTCAACAATCGCACATATGCATTAAATAACAAATATCATGATATCACATGGAAAGCAGCGGCACATCAATGTCCACATGGTGTCAATAGTTTAAAATGACTTAATTAGGTTTAAAAAGATTTTTATATAGCCAAATTTTAAAAAACCATAGCTAATTGTAAAAAAATATAAAAAATATAAATAAAATCATTTTGAAAAGCTTAGAGAAAGATGAATTTAGTAAAAATAAAATCTCTGATTAATATTCAATGAACAATTCTTAATTAAAATTTAAAGTTTAGGTTTATTACCTTAATTAATGCCAAATTACTTAGCTAATTAATTCCAAATTTGGCATGCTGATTCTAGGGGATGTCCCACATTTTTTTTCGAATTACTTCTCATGTGGTCTGGGAAATCAAAATTTTAAATCCTAATTTCCCTCTTTTAATGATTTAATAATTATTAAAATTAAGCAATTAATGCTAATTAGTTAATGTAAACAATGGGGATAACATGGGAACTAATTAGGACCCCACTCTCTTAATTATTTCCAAATGAATTCCCTTAATGGGCTTAAATAATATGTTTAATAAATAAGAGTAAATTAAAGAAACTTAATAATGAAATGTAAATGAAATCAATTTAAGTAACTCAAGTGCAACCCATTAATCCCTTTATGTGTTTAATAACATAAAGTTGTTAAAGAAATTATGATCTTCCTATTGTTGTGAGAAAATCACAAGAGAATTTATCTTAAATATATTCCTTCTTTAAATTAATTAATTCTTAAGCATGAACCTAATTGCATTAGATTCCTAGGTGCATTATAAATTTTATTTTTTCAAAGAATATCATTAAAGGCTCATGTTTTGGTGATTAATTAAATCAAAGGAGTTTGGGAAGGGTGATCAAATTGATATAATTAATAGATTGAACTTAATTTATCCATAAAATATTTAAGTTTCCTCCCTTTAACATCTAAAATAACCAACATGGGATGGACTGAATTCTAAGCATTATTTCTCCTCTTTAGGTTTTCAACAACTTGAATATTAAAATTAAGCATTAAAGAAACTTTAATTAGATTTAGGTGCTATTTATCTAACTTGATTGTCATTAAGTTCTAATGAGATCAAGTATGTTGTGTGGTGATGCTCAATTACTTCCTTTCAAATTATCATAAATGTGCTTGCCATGCACTTCACGTATTCATGTTTTAAAATTACAAGAATATGATTGTACTTAAATTGCAAGAGTTGGACAAATGTTATCATATGGTGTGGCTATTATCATTAGTAAATGTCAAACTATTCTGAAAATATATGTAAATTATGAATCTTAAATCAATTCTTATTATAATTAATTAATTATGGGAAAAATAAATTGTTCATTTACCTGTAATCAAAAGATGGCAATTGATAATTTTATTCCTATGTTCATACTTCTATATTCATGTACTTGAATTAGCAAGTATATAGTTTAGACATCTCGGGAATATGAGGCTTTAAGTAGCCCCAAGGAGGTATTACATAATCTCACTTCCCTGGTTTAACAATGGCATGCACTTCCTTAATTTTATTTATATGTGTGCATACATTAAAACATAAAGTAAAACCCATTTCTTTTTTCCATTAAGCTTTACATAACTAAAAGATGTTCATACACAACATTTTCATGATTTTGTTTCTATATTTATGTATATGCTTATGTGTATTTAAATTGACAAGTATATAGTCTGGACATCCTGAGAACACGAGACTTTAAGTAGCCCCAAGATGGTCTTAGATAATCTCACTTTTCTAGTTTAACAATGGCATATACTTGCTTAAATTTTTTATACATGTTCACATATGCTTAAATATGAGATGAAATCTCTTTTTCTATCAAAATTATGCATCAACATTCACTAAGTGTGCAAAAAATATGGGTACATTGCATGTATATATATACTAAACCAAATATTAAAGAAATTAAAAAGTAAAGAATGTGGATGCTATTGATAATGAAAGGAAGTAATGGAGTATTATTCATGAGATGATGTCTTAATTCCATTGGTTTTTAGATGCCTTTTGTATTTGTATAAGATTTATTAAGGCTAATCCAAATTTAGGCTAAAATAAAATTTATAATTAGACTTTTAAGAAAGTTAAAGCAATTATGATCTACCTTTAGAAATCAACATTAAGTTAGGTATGAAAGAGTTAAGTCTCTTCCTTCTCTTCATAATGATTAGATCGTAAGTAAGAAATTGAAAAATAATGCATAAGTTAAAACTCAATAAAAAAACTAAAAGACTTAAAGTAAAACCACCCTTAATGGTTGATTTAAATAACAATAACCATTAAAAATTCTAATTCTAAAGTCCAATCATGACATACAACACTAAGCCTCAGCACACACCATAGAATATTAAGTCATCGATCCTTGTACTATGTTAAGCCTGTGTATATTGTGGTGATATATTTTGTTTTGTGATGTAATATTTTAGATTATATGTTAGGATTGTTTATGCATAGACGGAATGTTAGGTTGTTATTAGCTAACGGTGTTTTATGCAGAGGATTGTGCTTGATAGGCTATTGTAATAATAAATGAATATAAATGCTCTTACTTGCAGGTGTTGTTTATGTCCCTAAGCATAATCCAATTAGAACAGGTTGGCTTGGTTACCCAAGTGTAGGGTGCTAGGTCCAAATATGTGAAATATAACTACTTGGCTTGCATGTTTATTTTTATTAATATCTATTTTACTGGTGTAATTAGATTTTATTTTTCATAAATATATAATTTTTATAATAAAATTAGGATTTTTGCAATGAGTTTTATGTCCTGTGAAGCCTGGAGTAAGCTAATCCAAAGAAGGAAAGAAGAATAAGAATTGAAGATCCCAATAACATTTATTTCATTTGTAAAGTTTAATTGTAATCCAGGTTTTATAAAGGTAGAGCTTGGCTACCCAACTCTTTTTTCTCTGGGGTGTACGGTAGTACCCAACCACACTGGCCTTTTATTACTTTTTAAAATCTGAATGTTTGGTCATTATATTTAGATTGAGCAATAGTGCGGTATTTATTTTTGGAGATGTGTATGGGGGACACCACGCAGATCTGAGGTGTACTTATTGAGGTGATCGGGTATGACATTATGGAATGATGCACTATCTCGAAAGATAGAAGTCATCATCCTACAATGAACCTAATCACGCATGATGGGTTTTCAAATGTATTAGAGATTTTTTCCCTACTTTACATAGAAAAGTAAAACATGGTTTATTTTAAATCGGGTTTGTTAAGTTATCTATGGAGGCAAGCCCCCATAGTTAATTACATCCTAAAGAATGAAATCCCTTAAGAATACTCTCGATTAAAGTAGACAATTAGGGTCTCCAAAGATTTTAAGGTTAGACTATCAAAGGATTGATTATATTCAAAACATCAAATGGGATAGATCAAAATGAGAGACTTATTATCAAAGCCAAAGAGAATGAGTAGGAAATGTTCATGATATTGGGAAGCTTGGTGAGCATTCCAATCTATCCTATGGTTGGGCTTTATATGCTTGAAGTTGAAGAGAATTGTATGTTTGAATTGAAATTTTATTAGAAGGCTTAGACTTATAATCCCACAACACAAGGTTATGAAAATGCTTAAGTGGTGAAGATTTATGCTTGTATCCTGAAGGAAACAAGAACCTCAGATCCTAAATCTAGGGAGCTTTAGCGAGGGGTAAAGCATGTCTTAAATCTAAGGCAAAAATGGGTATATGGTTTACCTCCACAAGAGAGGGTAAACCACCCGACAGCTTGACTTATAACCGCCTAGAGTGTTAGCCAACTAACTCCTCCTACACTTTAAAACCACATGGTAAAGTCTTATGAATTGCAAGATAGTTAGGTTGTTATTATTTATAAATATACTAAAGTCCTTAAACCCACTCCCTAAAGAGACTAAAGCATGAGTGGTATGAGAAATGACTTAGTCTAATGCAAATCTTTTCAAATTTTATTTGTATTTGACACTTCATTTTGACAAAAGTTTTGGAATTTTTATATGCCTAAATGTATGTTGAAATGAGTTATGGGCCAAATCAAGAGAGAAGTGGGTGAAGCTCCATTAGTAAGAGTTTCTTTCATAGGTCAAGCGGTTCCCATGCATGCAAAAATGGGTGCCCTTATTTTTATAAGAGTGGTAGAAGATGCATGCATGATATTAGACATACAACCATACACCTATGGGGTTGTTAAATATTTTAATTATCTTGATTTAATGCCTACACATTATGGTGAGGTTATGAGTTATTTAGAAATTTAATTATGAGTTGTAGTTGGATAAAAGATTTATTTTTCCCTAAAAGCCTGATTGCATCTAGGCCATACAACAAACATCAGTCATAAGAAAAACTATGAAGAGGCATGTAATTTCTAATGCACAAGCTAAACATAACATCAAATAATTTTATAACTAGCATAAAAGAATAAAAGGGATCTTGGTTGAACCAGTAAACCCAGAAGAAAAGATGGGTAGCCAGCTCTATACAACTGGATTACAAAAGAATAATTATAATTAAGGATGAATACAAGCTAGGGGGGGGGGGGTCTTCATCTTCTTAAAATCTTCATGTCTTCTTTCCTCCTCTTTACTTCTTAGACTTGGCTTGGATATGCTTGCTTCAAAGGCATCACGGGGCCTCCCAGGACAAAGCATTCTAGCCACCGCTCATCCTAATTCCCCATAACACTAATCATAACTCATAATTACAAACTTACATTTAAATGGGAAAATAAATCTAATTACACCTGCAAAATAGAGGTTAGCTAAACATACATTCCACCCAAGAAATTATGTTTATAATTTGGTCATAACACCCTGCACATAGGTAACCAAGTCCACCTATCCTAATTTAGATTATGCTTAGGGGTTAAGCAACCTGAAAAAGAGAGCATTTATATTTATTTTAAGCACCCCTTAAGCACAATCTCCTATAGAAAACATAATTAGGCTAATCACGGCCTAACATCCAATCTATGAAACATACACCCTAACACCTAGTCTAAAATAATATATCACAGAACAAAACATACATCTAACCAAGCATCACCCTAACATAAGGCTAGAAGTGGTGACTTAATCTAATGTGTGTGTATTAAGGCTTATGTGGTATGTCCTAACTAGGCTTTAGAGTTTAGTTTCCTATGTGTAGAAAGATTAAATTTAAAGGGTGGTTTCACTTTAAGTTTCTTAGTTGATTTTGCAAGCTTTAACTTAATATTTTCTTTTATTTCAATTGACCTACACTAAATAACTAAGTGCTATAAAGAGAAGGAAATAGAGGATCACTCTCTTTTATCCCTACCTTAAGTCATTGCTAAAGCCAATCAATTAAATAATTCTCTTTAGTGACTAGCTTGTTACATATTTTAATTAGTCCTAAGTTTAGGTTCAGTATAAATAAACGTCACTCAATGAGAAAGGCATCTCAAGATTAATTGAAATGAACTACCATCACATGATAAATGCTTGTTTATTTCTTTCCATCATATATAACATGCATATGGTTAAGTCTTAAATATACCTATACATGCAATTTATATTATAGCATGCTTAAATGATGAATGTAAGCAAATGCATTTGGAATTGATGTTTCATTTGGTTAAATTATTTTGTCATATTAATTTAAAGCTCTAACTAAATTCTTATACAAAAGCATAAGGTAAGAACTTCAAATTATATGGTTAATGAATTCAACCACTTGCTCAAAGTATGAATGCATGTCTTTTTTTAATAGAAAAGGAAGGATTCTCATTCATTAGTTAAATACACACTCACATGTATAAAAGCTTTAAGCAAGTACATTGCCATTGTTCTGCACCAAGGGAGTGAGGTAGGAACCTCCTTAGGGCTACTTAAAGTTGTGCGTTCCTGGGATGTCCAAACTAATATACTCGTTATCCTCAAATACATATGGATGTAGAAGCAACTATAAGAATAGGAATCATGCTAAAGTAGAATTTGATTTGGTTAAATTATGGTTTCCATCCACTAGTTGTATCACACATAAACATATATATATATATATATATATATATATATATATATATATATATATATATATATATATATATATATATATATATATATATATATATATATATATATGCCATTATTTCACACCAAGGGAGTGAGGTAGGAACATCCTTAGGGCTACTTAAAGCCATGTGTCCCTAGGATGTCCAAAATAATATACCCACTATTCTTATATATATATATATATATATATATATGAATGTGCAAGCAACTATAGACATGAAACTATATGAAGTTGGATTCAATTTAATTGATTTATTTTTGCAAATGAATTAAAGTTTTATCTAAATTCTAATGTCAAAAATACCTAAGAATGAAATCAAGCAGGTATATCGCCATTGTTCTACACCAAGGGAGTGAGGTAGGAACCTCCTTAGGGCTACTTAAAGTCATGCATCCCTGGGATGTCCAGACTAATATACCCGCTAACATTCTTACTTATGCAAATCAACATATGAATATAAGAAAGTAACTTCACTTCATATACTAAGTTTATATTCACATGCACCTCCTATATGTATATAACTAAAGTCACAATACATATTCATATTCATTAAGAAGCTTTTGAAAGTACATTTGAGATTTAATAGTGATAATAACCACACATATTTTTAATTAAACCAACTCATGTAACTTGATAAAAGAAATCATTTATTTTCAATTGATTTTTGAAGAAATGAATGCATGAATCAAGTGACATACAACACTTTAATATGATTGGAAAGAAGTAAAGAAACACAAGCATATAATCTCATTCAATCTAACTAATTTCTAAGGACAATCATATTAAGTAAGCTTATTTAAAATAAATCAAAGTTTAATAAAGCCATTTTTGATTTGATTTATGAAATGTGAAAGAAGTTTGCTGGGCCTAATCCCATTCTCATATATGTGAGTTGATTTGATTCAATGAAAAGGAATTACATTGATTTTATGAACTAGTTAAGTTAAGCATGGATTAAATTAATTAATTAACCCTTACTTATGTCACCTTAAGGTAATTAATTAAATAATTATGAGATAATATGATATACAACCACATAGAAAGTAAATAGCAATGTTCCTATGAAATAAAAGGGGCCTAATGTAATTAACTCATAATTATTAATTAATTAAGCTTAAGGAGATCACTTAATTACTCTTATGATTTTCTCACACATGTGAGCTAACCATAATTTCATTAGCTCTCTCTTTATATTATTGAAGACCCAAAGAGCTACGCAAGAGTCTTAATTAGATGAGTTCTGGAATGATTATGATTTTAATTTAATTAATTAAGCCATTTAATTAATGAATTAACCATTAATTAATCTCAAATTAATTAATTTCAAGTTAAGTGAAATGAACTTAGGGAAAAGAATGAGAAAGTGGTCCCAATCTCATTCCCCATGTCCATTCACTATTATACAATGATTAGTAAGCTTAATTAATTATTTTCTCACTATTTAGAATGTCAATTAATCACTTAATTAATTAAGAGAGTAATTAGGGCTAAGACAAGCAATTTCTCTAATTAACCAAGCAATAAATCCCACAAAATTATGGGAGATAGGGGTTATCCCATTAATCAATCTCAAAAAGTTTGGAATTAATTACTTGGGTACTAGGGAGTAATTAGGCTAATTATGTTTTTAGTTAAACCCAAATTAAGCCTTCATTACTCTTTAAAATTATATAAAATTAATTATATATTAATCTCCTCTAAAATAGCTTTAAAATGCATATTTATTTACATTTTTATGATTTTTCTACAATTAGTTATGATTTTTTAAAGTTTCAGTTGATTTAAGTGATTTTCCCCAATTTTTATAAAGTCCATTAATTTATTTTTATCATTCAAACTTTAGAATGCAATATCTTTTAATCTAGAAATCCTTTTGACTTGAAATTTTTATGGTAAGTGTATTTTAACTTCAGTTTCAGTCCATAAAAATTTCAACTTACATTGATTTATATTTTAAGTTTAATTAATAAAATTTAATATTTACTAAAACTCAAATTAGGCTCAAAATATCTAGTA
Organism: Cymbidium sinense; assembly: GCA_021442155.1. Classification (NCBI taxonomy): domain Eukaryota; kingdom Viridiplantae; phylum Streptophyta; class Magnoliopsida; order Asparagales; family Orchidaceae; genus Cymbidium; species Cymbidium sinense. The sequence continues at coordinate 96,266,864 of CM038222.1, forward strand.
GAATTTACAGATTTTAAGTTTGTTGGATTCCTCTTGGAAAGATGAATCTAACGATCTATTGTTTAGAATTTTTGGCTAAGTATTTTATTTTTATGAATTTTTGAAGTTTCAGATGATTTAAATAATTTTTAAAATTAGAAAATACCCTAATTTCCCACCATGAGAAACCTTTGCGCGGCGCTTACGGGCAATCATCGGTCGGCGTGCGCTTTGCATGAACGAGAAAGGAGGAAGGAGAGATGGTGACATGTGGTTCTATTCAGACCGTCTGATCACGAATTGGATGGTCAAGATCCATCCGTCCGATCGGATGAGCGTGGGATCACGAGATCTCGACCGTTGTCCGAATGGCAAGATCGAATGGTTGGCGGGTGTTCTATCACCCTAGGTGATAGAAAATGCTGAGAACTGACTGAGAACACTGTTCATGGTCAGAAAATCAAGAAAATAGTGATTTCTCAGCCAAATTTGTTGATGTTGCATCAATTTTCACTAGAAAACCTTCAGATTCATTTGGGGATCAAATAAAATAAAATATATGAGATTTATCTAAGGAGAATTCCTAAAATTGCATGAATATCATCACAAAATAGGAAATCTTAAGGCCGTTTAGGGTGTTTTTTTGGAAATTACCTCACCGGGGATGATTTTCAATGGCAGTGATGATTCAAACATGCTCTTGAATGGGGAAGAAGCCTATGAATGAGCCTAGAATTTTGTCTTCACTTTAGAATGACGTGTCTACTGGTGGTCATTATTTCCTCATTGAAATATACTTAGTTTTTATGTTTTTCACCCCAAAATAAAATGGGAATGGTTGCTGGTTAGTTTGGGAGTTCTAAGGGATGGAAATGAGAGTGGGAGAAGGAGTTTCACTGCCTCTAATTTTCTAGTTTCAAATGTGGCCAAAAATTCCCTTCATTTTTTTATTTTTGGCTCTAAAATGGTGTCATTTGGCTTGGGGTGGTTGGGAATGGAAGGGAATCATCCTAGGTGGCTCATTTTTGTTGGCTAAGGCATGAAAGGTGGCTTCCATGAAGGACAAATGGGTGTCTTAGCAAGGAGAGGTGGGAGTCCTTCATGCTAAGTATTCTAATGGGAGAGGTGAGGTGAACTCACCTTCCCATGAGTTATAGCTATCCCAACCACCTCTTGGGTAAGATGATCAGTGTCTTTGGTGCCTGGTCCAATGGATGAGTGCCAAGTGGCCAAGGAAGAGAAATGACCACTTGGGCAAGTGTCTTTTCTAATGGGATGTGCTTGACCCTAGGAAAAAGTGGCCATTTGATATTAAATTTGATTTGAGAAGATTTTAAATGAGTCAAAAGTGAGTTGGACCAAATTTCATGTCATTTAGAGTTCATTTGGTTTAATTTGGGTCAATTTGACTAATTTGGGCTAAATTAGGTAAAAATGGGTTAAGTTGACTAATTGGTCAAATTGGGTCAAACCAAGAGTTGGATTAAGTTCAAATAATCATTTTGGATATATTTATTTAGTTGGTTTCAATCAATTTAGTTTAATTTAGATTTAATTTGGATTTTGGCCAATTTTATCCTTTAGGTCAATTTGGGCTAAGTTGACCAATTTGACCCAATTGACCAAATTGGCTTGAATCATGGTTTGTTTTGGGTTAGGTTGATCATTTGGAATATATTGTAGGCTTTGGTTAAGTTTAATTTTTATTTGATAGGGTTTTAGGTTGATTTGACCCTTAAGGTCAATTTGGGCTAAATTGGATTAGGTTGACCAATTGGTCAAATTATGCTTAATTGAGGCTTTAGTCAAGTTCAATAATCAATTTGGAATGAACTTGAGCCATTGGTTGCATTTAGTTTTGGTTGCAATTTGGCTAGTTTGGGTTCATATGGGTTAAAGTGTTGATTGGGGCAACGGACTAGGTTGACTTGGTTTGACCCAATTCATGATAATTATTTAACTTAGGATGATCAACAATCATGACATGAAGTTAGGATTGGCTTAATTTACTTTGATTTGGATTGAATTTGATTTTGGTTCATGTAAGTCAAATTGGCCATTTTGGGTAAAGTGAGCCAATTGGGTTTAGTTGGCTTGATTTTTAGTTGGGTTTGATATAGTTGAGTTTATATATGGATTTGAGATTGATATATAAATTCAATTGTAATTGGTTTGGGTTCAAATGAGTTTTGGTTCAATTGAATATTTCAAGTCAAATGGGCCAGGTTGGGTTTGACTTGAGTTGATTTTGATTTGGCTTGATGATTATAGATTTCATTTATATTTGGATATATGATTGAAGGAATGATTGATTCAAGAGAAAATCTATTGGTTTTGATTTGATTTGGATAGGATTTGGCCAAGTTCAAAGAATTATCTTAAAGGGTATAAATTAAAAATTTGATTTGATTTGGGTTTAGTTTTGGCTATTTGGATTTATATTTCATTTTTATTTGGTAATATAAATAAAGATATAAATGATTCATGAGAAAATCACTTAAGTTTGGAGTGATTTGGAAGAAAATTTGACTAAGCTCATGGAGGAAGGTCAAAAGGGCTTAGAAGAAAATTTGGTTGAGTTTGGATTTAGTTTAGATCATTAGGATTGAATCATTTGAAGTTGGATTTGAATTAGAATTAGGTAGTTTGGTTGAAAGATTGAATTGATATTTGATAAAATCAAATGAATTGGAATTGATTTGAATTTAGTTAAGGCTAAGCCCATAAGGTAAAATCAAAGGGCTTAAGAAGGGTTTTTGGAATTTGAATTTGAATTTTATCATAGGTTTCAATCATCTGGTTTGGAATTGATTTATGGTTTGGATTTAAACTTGAGGTTTAGTTTGAGGAAGGAAGCATGGATTGGGTTTGAGCCATAGGGTAGGCAAGTTTTCTGAAGTCCCTAAGACATGACTTATTCCCATGGCTAATCCTTTTAAGTCTCTAGGCTTAGGTTAAGTGTTCACCTAATCACTAAAAGTTTGAAGACTAAAGAACTCTTAGTGCATAGAAGAATCCTAAGTCTAAGAAGAGGAAGTTGAGAACTCACTCCAAAAGTGAGGTCAACAAATAGAAATGACATGCTTTTCATAGCTTTCTTAAAGTGTGTATGTTTTTTGTCTGGCCTAGATGCGATAAGCTCTTTAGGATAAAATTAAAATTTCTATTCTCACTAAAAAACTCTTAACTAAATTCTCACAACTTCACTCTAAAGTCTATGTATATAAATAAGATAATAAAAGATTTATAAACCACTTAGCTGAATGGTTGTATGCTATAATAACATGCATGTCATATTGCTCCATTCTTGAATATGGAGGATCTATACTCTTACATGATAAGGGACAAGCTTGGCCTTTGAGAGCGGTCCCTTATAGTGGAAAATACTTTCTCTCATTGATTTAGCCCATAACTCAATTTCATCATATATGTAGGCATAATTATCCCAAGCTTTAGTAAAAATTAATGTGTCAAAATGATTCAAAAAACTTGTAATTTTTTAATATTAGTCTAAGTCATGTTTACATACTAAATATTATCTAGTCTCTTAGAGAGTGAGTTTATGATTCTAGCTTTCTCCATAATTAAACAACAACCTAGCTATCTTTCACCTACATAAGATTGGCTTATATGGTTTTAAAATGTATGAGGTGTTAGCTAGAAACCACTCTAAGTGATTATAAGTTTAGAAGAGTCAGGATGTGTTCATTCTTTCTTATGAAGGTGAACAACTATATTCCATTCTCCTCGATTAGACATAGGTCATGCTTCTAGCTTGTGTTAAAGAATTTTAGACTTATGTTATGAGGCAGCTTATTTCTCTTTTGTTACGAGTTTAAGTCCTCACCTCTTAGGAATTTCCACAATCTTATGTTGTTAAATCTAAGTCCTAGCATTTTGATAAAATTTCAACTCAAATAAATAACTTTCTCTCTTTCAAAAATTTAAAGCCTCACCATAGGGTAGATTGAAGCACTCACTAGGCTTCTAGTATCATGTATGATTCTTAATTAGTCTCCTTTAGAATCCGTGAAGAAGTCTTCCTATTTGAGCTCTTTCTGATTGCTTTCTAAAATAACAAATTCTTTGATAGTCTAGCCTTGAGATCTTTGTAGATATTTATTGACTTATTGACTACTTAATCGAGAGTGTTCTTAGAAAATTTTCATTTCTTAGGATAGAGAACTAAAGAATCTGACATAAAATAAACCCTACTTTACTTACCCATGTAAAGTAAGGGAAAGATCTCTAGAATATATGAAGACATATCTTCTTTAAGAGTCCTCATTATATGATTAAGTCTAATGTAGGGTGATGTTTCTATCATTTGTGATAGTATATCATACCTCAATGTCGCACTTGATTACTTCAATAAGTATCTCTTAAGATCTGCATGGTGTCCTTACAACTCCAAATGAAAACACCACAAGAGGTGAGACTCATACCTCTCTTATCCCAAGGTAAAGTGGTTTTAGCCTAGAAATTAGTGTGGATTTTCTTAGGTTCACCACTATGATAAAACAAATTAGTTGTGATAGAGAAAATTTTGTTAATCACACCCTTAAGACAAGCCATCGATCTAAACCAATAGATAAATAATTATTTATTAAGCCTCTAAGTAATTGAAATCAGCCTCCAAAAGAGAGGAGTTTCCTCTTCCATCTAGCTAGCCATTTAAAGAGATTATCAAATAATGAATTAAAATGAGCTACTTTAAGAGGGCCTATAACCAAAGAGAGACCTAAATATTTATTAGGAAAGCTTTCAATTTTCACATTAAGTACCCTATTGAATTAATCAGCAATCTAACATCCCTAGAGAAACAAAGAAGAGATTTTTCATTGTTGACCGTAAGTCATATATAAGAGGCAAAAGTGTCAAGAGTAGACTTTAGAGATTCTATTATAAGAGCCTTAGCCCACCCCATTGCTAGTAAATCATCTGCAAATAAAAGGCAAGAGACTTTGCAATCTCCATTAGTGGATTGACTTCTCTATCTAAAAGGTAAGTGAAGGTGTCCATAGCCAAGAGAAAAAGAAAGAGTGACAAGGGACACCCTTGTTTTAGACCATTTGAGGTGTAAAATATGCCCTTTTATTTTGCCAATAAGTATGATGGAGAGGGGAACTTCACTAATGTAGGCTTTGATCAGGCTAATAAAAGAAAAAGGAAATCCTTTTTGGCTTAACTTGTGAAGTAAGGACTAATGATTAATCATATCAAAAGTTTTTGTCAAATCAATTTTGCCAATAAATTCTTCTAGGTAGTTGAATGGGAAGAAATCATTGTAAAGCTCATGAGCAAGAGCAATGTTAGCTATATCTCTATTTTGATTAAAATCTAATTGCATAGGGTGCACAATGTAAAGAAGCACCTTCATAAGCCTATTGATTAGCACTTTAGCTATTACTTCATAAAATGTATTATAGAGGGAGATCAATCTGAAGTTTGAAAGGTTGTTAGAGTTCTTAAACTTAGGGATCAAAGTAATGAGGTTGTGTTTGAGTAAATAAGATTGTTTCTTCATCTTTAAAAAAATAGTGAGCTACCTAGAGGAATTGTTTGCCAATGATATCCCAATTAAAAGTATAAAATTTAGAATTGAAACTATCAGGTCTAGAGGATTTGTACTCATTAATATCATGAAGTGCTATCAAAATTTCTTGATCCAGGATCTCTGGGGATAGATTATGACCTTGGTTTAATTCAAGAGTATTTTCATTGTGGATATCATGAATATTGAGTGACGATGAATAACCACGGTTGAATAGAGAAGATTAATAATTATAGATTTCTTCGACGATAGAAGTAGGATCTAATAAGATACCTTATGGGGTTTGGAAGTTTTTGATGAGATTAGAGTTTCTCTTTAATGGATTAATATAAGTACTTAAGGTCAACATCTAAATTGCTAATCCAATGGGCTTTAGCTCATTGCCTCACCTATATATTCTTTCTTTTAACAAGATTATGGTACCTATTGTTGGTTTCTTTAGCTACAAATAGTATTCTCCGAGTCTTTCTCTAACATAAGAAGAAAAGTATTTTTATTCTCTTTTAGGATTTATAAGTTGATGGCCAAGAAAGGAGGAATCCCAAATCTACTTTCTAAGGACATTTTTAGTGATTTTGAACTTGTTGGATAGGGAAAAGGGAGGGTCACCCAAAAGAAAACCCCGCCAAACCTATTTTATGACATCCTTGAAATTATCAAAAGTTATCCATTAATTTTTGAACATAAATCTATTCAAAGATGAGGAAGAAGGAAGGTAATAAGAGGAGAAAAATCTAAAGGAAAGGGGCTCAGCACATTATAGAAAGAGGAAGAAAATTGATCCAGTCAATTCATGTTGCAAAGCACTCTATCGATCCTGAAAAAGATGGGCTTATTTGTCCACTGATTCAACCAAGTGTAAAGAAGTCCTATGCTAGGATGTTCAAGAAGCCCACAATCTTGAATACATTCTTTTTAGAGTTATATTGAGAGGAATAGGATTTCCTCCACTCTTCTTATTGCCATAGAGGACAAAATTAAAATCCACCATAATTTCCCATGGTGATGTCATGGTTGAGGTAATTTATCGCATGGAATTTCATAGAGATAATCTATCATTGGAATCATTATGAGCATAGACATAAGTGGCATAAAAGGAGAGAGACCCATGATAAGTAACTTCTCCTTGGATGAGCTGGAAGGATTTTAATAAAGGTTTAAAAGAGATAGCAAAAGTGTTCCATTTGATCCTGATTCTTCCCCCAGTACTATAGTTAAAGTTATGAAAACTATCCTCAAACTAAAAAAGCTTAAATTTATTGAGAATGAATTTGTCACCAAGAGGCTCCACAAAGAATTTGGTTTTCAAAAGACAGAAAACATCAAGCTTAAACTCCTTAATTAGCTTTAAACAGTCGAAGAGTCTTCCCATGGCCATTAGGCCATGGACATTCTAGCACCCAATAGTTGCATGACTCATTATGAGTTAGAGGAATTGGAAGGCTTCTTATCTTTTTCCTTGTTATTGACCTTTTGACTTTAGGTAGTATGAGAAGGTGAAGATTTAGTATGATTTGAAGTATGATTTCCTAATGTTGTTGGGGTTATTCTCAATGTTCATGGAGGATTGGTAACGATTAGAGGAAATAGCAGTAGATTTGGTGGTCACACCATAAGAAGAGAAGGTGGTAAGATGATTGTCTATAGGGAGAGAGATATTTAGGATTAAAGTGGAAAAATCAATGATAATCCCATATGAAGAGAAAGTGGTGAGATGATTGTCTGTAAGGAGTGAGCTATTAAGAGCTGAAGCAGAAGTATTAATGGAATTTTCATGTAGAGGGAGTAGTTTGGAAGTTGGTTGAGGTCATTTATGGTGTGAGAAGGGGTAGGGGGAGGAAGGTCACACTCTATTGGATCTAAATTGAGGGGATTATGGGGATCAGCTCCTTGAAGAGATGTAGAAGTTGAGGGAGTGGACAAATTGATCATAGGTCTTTTATGAGACAAAGAGATACGGGAAGTGGTTTTGCTTCTGCTTCTACCACATTACATCGATAATTTTAGCAGGATTAAAAAGGAAGGATGAGTCATTGTTAGAGAAAGAACAACATATATTATATTCTTTGGGTTTCCAATCATTGATAATATCTTATTAGAATTTGAAGTTGTTAAGATTAATGGAGACAAAATCAAGAAGGAGAGAGGAGGTGTTTACTTGAACTCAGATTTTGGCAAAAGTAGTTCTTAACTTGGTGACTGTAAGATTGTCAACAGTAAGGGAAATCCCCACTTTACTAGCAAGTTTAAAGAAATTAGCTTTGTTCTAACAACAAAAAGGAAAGTTTGGGTAACTTTATTCATAATGGAATTCAGAGATATTTTTTTAGGTTAGAAGTTCCATGCCCATTTTTGAAAAATGAATGGTGTTTCATTAAAAAAGTATGGACCATTACCCCAAACCAAATTGTAGTCTTCTTAGCAAGAAAATTTGAAGTGCAACAAATCTCTTTCCAAGGTTAAGATATCAAGGCTTCCTTTAAATTTTTACTTTTTTTTATAGCCATAAGCAAAGAGCCATTAAAAGGCCTTTACCGGTGACATGAACCACAAGAAAAGTTGTCAGTCCTTCTAGCCTAAGCTCAGTTCTTCCTCAAAGAAACTCACTTTATTGGAATCAGTGGGAATATAAGAGAGAGTGTGGGATTTGCTTTTCTTGCTTTAAGAAGTTGGAAGATCTTTTTGGTTATGAGGCTGAATGAAAGATGATGAGCATGGGCGACACCATTCAGTCCCTCACCTAAAATAGAGTTAGAGATAAGAGGGGAAAAAAAGGGAAGGAAAGTCTGAGGTGTTAAAAATGTCAAGATCCATGGAAAGAACTATATTATTTCTTTTAAAAAATATTTTTTGGAACACCAACCAAATCTTAAGGGTTCTTATTTGGGAAATCAAATATGTCATTAAGAGAAAAATATATTATTCAAAAGATAAATGCATTACCATATAATGGATTCGATTACTTAAAAAAGGACTCCAAAGATTGATGGGACTTCAATGGACCAGAAATTTTTCTCTTAAACTATATGAAGAAGTAGAACAGGGCTTATTTTGTTGCAGGGTTGGCAGTTCCCTATAAGGCCAAGCCCTATAATTACTTACATCTTAGGAATGAAGGATCACTTTCAAAGAACACTCTCGATTAAAGAAATATATAATTTTTTTTATGGGTTTCAAAGCTTGTCTTAAAAGGATGATAATTTAGAACTCTAATAAGGGACACTCTTAAAGGGGAAAGAGTTCTTTTAGAAACTGATTGAGATTAAGTATGAAATGCCTATAGATATTGAGATGCCTAGGAGGCATTTCAACTAATCTACCATTGGGCTTTACAATTTTGAGATTAAATTTAGTAGGATTTAAATTAATATTTTATTAGAAATCTAGGATTTAGATTCTAACGGTACAAGACTATAGAAATACTTAAGGTTGAAGATTTATTCCTAGAAAATTGCTTTAGAACCTAAGTCTACAAGTATTTTTGACATAAGTCTGAGTTTTAACCTAGTTCAATTATGAGAATTATGGGTTCTTTTACTCACTTGAGATAACTAACCTATCTTTGACTCTTCAAGACTTATCACCTGCTTGAAAAGGCTACTAGCTAACATCACCTAAATGATTTTTAAATCTATGAGTTCACTCTTCATGTTATGTAAAATGGTTGAGCTGTTGTATTTAGGAATAAGACTAAGAGCCTAAACTCACTCCTTATCTATAAGATCATGTTAGGCATTATATGCATATGATTAATGCAACAAGTTTTTTTTACATATTTTTGACTCAAAAGCCATTTAAGCCCATGGGTATACAATTTATGCCTACAATAATATACAATTAGAAGCAGTTGTGGGCCAAATCAAAAGAGAAGGCAGACTTCCCCCAAGAAGGGTGGTCATCCTTATGTGCAATGAGTGAAACATGAGAATGAATAATATGCAATTATATTTCACAAAAGCTAATTATTTCTAGTTGCTTTTAAGTTATACCTAGAATTTTAATTAACATAAGATTTTGAGTTTATTTATTTTTGTGTTTAAGTTGTTTAGATTTATGTTGGGTAGAAAATTAAATTTTTCTAGGAGCCTAACATTCCACATATTTCATCATAGAAATCTAATCAAAGAAAAAAAAAATCTAAAAAAGCAAGTTATTTCTATTACACACCTAAAATAAATCAAGCCAAATTAATTAAAATAGACCAATGAAGCTGAGTACCACTGTACACCCTGAAAGAAAAGGAAAATGGGTAGCCGAGCTCAGCCCTTATACAGCCCAGCCTAAAACTAAAAGTTTGATCTATGGGGGTCTTCTTCCAGGATCATCACCCTCTTCAGGGACCTCCATGGGCTTCATAAGAGAAAACTGAGACCATGCTTTGGTAGGGTTAGCTCCTGCTATTCTTAGACACCATACATGCTAAACTAATTATAGCCTCAAATAATGTTTAAAATTCCAAAAAAAAATAATAAATTCATAAACCTTACAAATGAGATGTTAAGAAATGCAAATAGCACTCTAGTAGTTATGTTTGCAAATATGGCATTAGCTATTTGCTAAGCCCATCTTTCCTATTGGCCTATGCTTAGGGACATAAGCATACTTGCAAGCAAACAACATTTATATTAAGATGAGGTGATTGCTAAGACCATCTATCTTATTGGTTGACCAAAGTGATTGCCACCCTTGGAGGCCATCTCTAAGGGGTGGTCAGTTGATTGGGGTCAATCCAAGGCAATTAAGATGAGGAATGGAAGAGGGGAAATGGATTGGGGAAAGGGTTTATCTTCATGCCTCATTCTCTTTAACAATGGCATATTGCCCCTTTTAGATGGATTTGTACCTTCTTAATTTACTTAAACATAGCTGCCAACTACTCTAAACTTATTTTAGGATGAGTTTAGATGCACTGGATTATGATTAATGTAGATTTAAGCTCAAAATCTCACATTTAATTCATTTGAGTTTAACTTAATTTAGATTATGCTAACTAAGTATGATCAACATTCATTATTCATTGATTTAAATTAGCAATTAATTGTTCAAATCATTTTTAAGATGATTCATGAGTTAAACAAACTCATTTTAATTAGGTTTAGGGACAAATACCTATTAATTCACTTAAGCATTTGTCCCCTTTGGTTTAGCTTGGTTTGTTCCATTCAATGGATTAAATATAGATTTCAAGCATTTGAGATGATTTGGGTTAATCAATTTTATTCCATTTGAAGTTAAATTTGAATTCAAACCAACTTTAGGCAAATTGGGTTTAATAGGTCACTGTGGTGTTTTAATTTGGAGTCGAAGGGATGCCAGGCAGATCTTAGGGTGTACTAATTAAAGTGATTGAGTATGACATTGAGATATGATGTACTATCTCAAAAGATAGAAACATCATCCTACAATAGACTAGAACACCCATAAGGGACTCTTAAAGCAGATGGGTGTACATATATACTAGAGATCTTTCGCCTATTTTACATGGATAAGTAAAGTAAGATTTATTTTATGTTGAACTCTTTACTTCCCTATAGAAGGAAGATTCCATAGTTAATTACATCTTAGGAAATGAGAATTTTCTAAGAATACTCTCGATTAAAGTAGTCAATAAATATCTCCAAAGATTTCAATACTAGACTATCATATAATTGGTTGTTATTAGAAATCAATTGAGATTGTTTGAATAGGAAGACTTCTTCATGGATTCCAAAGGAGAATAAATAGGAAGCACCCATGATACTAGGAAGTCTAGAGAGTGCTTCAATCTACCCTACAGTGAGGCTTTATATTTTTGAAAGATATAATTTACTTTAATTTAAGTTGGAATCTTATTAGAATGCTAGGGTTTATAGTCCAACAACACAAGATTATGGAAACGCCTATGAGCTGAGGACTTATACTCGTAGTAAAAGAGAAATGAGCTACTTTGAAAGTTAAATCTATAGTTCTCTAGCACAGGCTCAGAGCTCGACATAACTCTGCTTGAGGAAAATAGGATATAAGGGTCCACCTACATAAGAGAGAGTGAACACATCCTAACTCTTCTGGACTTATAATGGCTTGGAATGCCTGTCAGTTAACACCTCATACACTATAAAATTATATAGGCCAGTCTTATGCAGATGCAAGATAGTTAGGTTATTATATTGTATCACTCCCTAAGAGACTAGATAATATTTGGTATGAAAACATGACTTAGACTAATGTTAAAAATTTACAAGTTTTTGGATCATTTACACACATTTATTTTAGACCAAGGTTTAGAACAATTATGCTTATATGCATGATGAAATTAAGTCATGGGCTAAATCAATTAGAAGATGTATTCTCCACTACAAGGGATCACTCTCAAAGGTCAAGCATGTCCCCTATCATGTAAGAGTGGAGATCCTCTCTATTCAGGAGTGATACAATATAATATGCATGTTGTTATAGCATATAATCATTTAGCTAAGAAGTTGTTGAATTTTTTTTATCTTGATTAAAAGCCTAGGCTTTAAAATGAGGTTATGAGTTGTATTATAATTTAATTATAAGTTATTTAGTGATAATAAAAAATTTAATTTTATTCTAAAGAGCCTTCCACATCCAAGCCACATATCAAATCATCAAAGTTTAAGAAACCTAAGAATATAATCAACTTCTTTGGCATAAAGTAAAAAAAAATAATCAACTCAGATTATAATTAAATTTTACAAATTAAATGAATGATATATAGGTCTTCAGTCCTTATTCTTCTCTTCTTCATTGGATCTATTTGCTCTAGGCTTCACAGGGCCTCTTAGGTCTTTATCTTCTAGCCACTACTCATCATAAACCCCATAGCACTAATCCTAATCCTATTATAAAAATTATATTTTTTATAAAAAGAAAAATAAAATCTAACTACACTTGCAAAATAGATATTAGTTAAATAAACATATAAACCAGGTAATTATATTTTATATATTTAGACTTAGCATCTTAGACTTGGGTAGACAAGCCCACTTGTCCTAATTGGATTATGCTTAGGTGCTTAGGAGGCACCTACAAGCAAGAAAATTTATGTTTATTTATTATTACAATGACCCATTTAACACAATCCCCAACATAAAATATCATTAGGCTACTAACAACCTATCATCCAATCTATAGATAAATAATCATAACATCTAGTCTAAAATAATATATCATAAAACAAAATAAATCACCATAACATACACTAGCCTAACTTAATACTATGATTAGTGACTTAGCATTCTAGTGTGTGTTCTAAGGCTTTAGTGTGGTATCTCTTGGTTAAGCTTTAGAACTATGATTGTCTAAAGTTTTGGAATTATTTAAATTAATCGTTAAGGATGGTTTCATTTCAAATATTCTAGTAGATTGATTGATTTTAATTTGCATGTTCTCATTTTGTTTAATACTTACTTAACATTTAACTATTATAAAGAGAAGAAAAAGGCTTGGCCCCTTCATCCCTATCCTAAGTTATTTTCTAAAGGGTAAATTATTATAGCTTTGGTTCTTTTAGTGAAACACATATAAAATTATTTTTAGTTGGCCTAAGTTTGGGTTAGTTTTAAAGAATCATATTCAAGCTGAGAGGCATCTTAGGATTCATAAAATTAAGTCATCATCACATGAGTAATATTCCAGTACTTCCTTTCATTACCAATAACATTTATATTCTTTCATCTGTAGTTTTCTTAATAGTTAAATTAACATATATACATGTGCGGTGTTTATTTTTGGATGTGCCAACTAGACACCATGCAGATCTTAGGGGTGCTTATTGAAGTGATCATGTATGACATTAAGGTATGATGTACTATCTTGAAAGATAGAAACATCTCTCTACAATGGACCTAATCACCTTATAAGAACTACTAAGGCATGATGGGTCTTCATATGTATCAAAGATCTTTCCCTTTACATTAAAAAGTAAAGCATGGTTTATTTTATGCCAGGTTCTTTAGTTCTCTATGAAGGCAAGCCTCCATAGTTAATTACATCATAAAAAATTAGATTTTCTAAGAATACTCTTGATTAAAGTAGTCAATTATTATCTCTAAAGATTTCAAGGTTAATACTATCAAAGGATTGGTTATTTTGGCAAATCAAATGGGATTGTTCAATTGGAGAGACTTATTTTTGAATCTGAAGGAAGATGAGTAGAAAATGCTCTTGATACTAGAAAACTTAGTGAGCATTCCAACATGTCCCATGATGAGGTTTTGTATGTTTGAAAGAGAGGATACATTTGCTTGAGTTAAAATTTTATTAGATTGGAAGGGCTTATAATCCATCAACACAAGATTATAGAAATACCTAAGAAGAAAGAATTTATACTTGTAGCTCGAAGAAAATAAGCAACCTCGGAACTAAATTTAGAAAGCTTTAACACAAGTTGAAAGCACCACCTAAATCTAAGCAGAAAGGGGACATAAGGGTCTACCTCCACAAGAGAGGATAAATTTATCTGACTCTACTAGACTTACAATCGCTTAGAGTGGCTGCCAGCTAACACCTCCTATGATTGAAAACCATGTAGTCCAGTCTTATGTAATTACAAGATAGTTAGGCTTATTATTTGTGGTGTTTTATTTTTGTGGTGTTGTGAGTGTTGTGTGTATTTATGTGAGGGACACCACGTAGATCTGCAGATGTACTCATTAGAGTGATTGGGTATGACATTAAGGAATAGTATACTATCTTGAGAGATAGAAATCACAAACCTATAATGGACCTAATCACCTAATGAGGACTCCTAAGGCATGATGGGTCTTCGAATGTACCAGAGATCTTTCCTTTACTTTACATGGAAAAGTAAAGTAGGATTTTTTTAAACTGAGTTTGTTAAGTTCTCTATGGAGGCAAACCCTTATAGTTAATTACATCTTAAGGAATGAGATCCTTTAAGAATACTCTTAATTAAGGTAAATGATTATTATCTCCAAAGATTTCAAAGATAGAACTATCAATCAATTGGTTATTTTTAGAAAATCAAGTGGGATTGATCAAAAGGGGAGAGTTATTATCGAAACTAAAGAGAGATGAGTAGGCGATGCTCATGATACTAGGAAGCTTAGTGAGCATCCTAAATTATTCTATGGTTGGGATTTATATTTTTGAAATTGAGGAGAATTATATGTTTGAGTTGAATTTTTATTAAAAATCTAGGGCTTACAATTCCATAATATAAGATTGTAGAAATGCCTAAGAGGTGAGAATTTATGCTTGTAACCCCAAAGGGAAATGACAACCTCATATCCTAAATCTAGGGAGCTTTGGCGAGGGCTGAAGCACAACCTAAATCTAAGGCAAAAATGGGTATATGGTTTACCTCCATAAGAGAGAGAGAGAGTAAACCATCCAACTGTTGGGCTTATAACTGTGTGGGGTGGCCGCCAACTAACTCATCCTATAATTTTAAATACATGTAGGCAAGTCTAATGCTTTACAAGATGGCTAGGCTATTGCTTACTTATAAAGGAGACTAAGCCCTTAAACTCACTTCTTAAGAGACTAGATCATGAAGGGCATGAATAATGACCTAGATCTAATGCACATTTTGTCAAGTTTTATTTTTGATTTTTGGATATTTTTATTTGACATAGGCTACGAGATTGTTTATGCCTAATGCATGAGAAAATTAGTTATGGGCCAAAATCAGAAGGAAGGAGTTGTGTTTTCACCATGACTCTCAATGGTCAAGCCGTTATCTCTGGCAAAGGTGGAAGCCCTCCATTGGCAAGAGTGAGATAATATGGTTTATGCATGATATGAGATATACAACATCCAGCTAAGGGGTTGTTAAATATTTTATTATCTTGATTTATGTCCTAGGCTTTAGGTGAGGTTATGAGTTGTTTAGTTTAATTTTGAATTGATTAATTGGATAGAAAATTTATTTTTTCCTAAGAGCCTAATCGCATCCAGGCCATTCAATAACTATTAGACAATTAAGAAACTAGGAAAATCATGTCATCCTAATTCTGAAATCATAAACATTACGTCAACCAATTTATAAAATTAACACAAAAGAATAAGAGGCCAGTGCGGTCGGGTATCGTGGTACAACCCAAAAAGAAATGTGGGTAGGCCCATGGTGACTTAAGGTTGAGTCATGCCAAATTTGGATGGGTTTGGGCTTAGTTTGGTTGAGTTTGGCTCAATTTAACCCATGTAAGTCAAATGAGTCATGTTGGGCTAAGTTGACCACTTTGATCAAATTGAGTCAAAGCGGGGTTTGGGTAAATTTAAATTTGGAATGAGTGAGTGCAATTGATTTGATTTAATTTTGGTTAGATTTGGATTTGGTTCATATGGTTTAATTTGGGTCAATTGGGTCATGTTGATCAATTTGATAAAATTGGCCAAATTAGGTTGACATGGGTTAGGTCTATGTTCAATTTGAGCATGTGTTAGGTCTATGTTTAGTTGGTCATTTGTAATTGATTGGAATAGTTGATTTGAATTGATTTGAGTTATGGTGTGATTTGGTACAATTTGGCCCTTCAGGTCAAATTAGGCTAAGAGGCCAATTGGGCTGGGTTGACCAAATTAGGTCCAATTGAAGGTTGGATCATGTTTAATATAGAATTGGTGATTGGTTATAAGCATTGGCTTCAACCAATTTAGTCTAAGATTTGATTTGGTTCAATTTGACCCTTTAGGTCAAATTGGGTCCACTTGGGTCAAAGGGTCAAATTGGCTTGATTAGGTTTAACTGATTGTAGTAGAGTATTCAATAATGACTTACAATCATCAATGAATGAATTTGATGGCTTGATTTGATCTAATGGGCGTTTGATTAGAGTTTTGTTTAATTACCCTTTTTAGGTCACTTTAGGTCAAGTGGCTTGGTCAAGTCAACTTGGACCAGTTATGGATGGTTGTGATGTGTTCAATGATGAATTTCAGATTGATTGGTGACTTTAATTGTAATTAATTTGGGCTTGATTATTTTTTGGCTCATTTGAACCTTTTAAGTCAAATGGGCTAACTTGGGTTGATCAAATTCACTTGGTTCAATGAGATTGATTGCAAATGTTGGAGCAGTTTGAACTGATCTATTGAATATTTAAGGTGATTGAGAAAATCAAATTGGATTTAGTTTGCTTGAATGGGTTTGAATGGAGTTATAGGATTATGGTGGGTTAACTTGGGTTAAGATCCCAGTTAATTTGACTTGGAGCTTGGATTTGAGAACCAAATTCAATTAAGATTAATTGAATAGGTTTGAGTTATTTTAGCTCCAACCACATGAGCTTAAGTTTGGATGAGTGGATGGGCATGAGTCTTAGTTTAGGCCTTGGGGTTGGTGAAACTTACTTGTCCTAAGGTAAACTCTTAGCTTAGGGTTATGCCCTATAAGTCTCTAAGTCTAGGTTTAGTATTCTCTTAATCACTAGAAGTGTCCTAGCACTAAGGAAATCTAAGAGTCTAGAAGGCTCTTAGATCTAAGATGGGAGAGATCAATCCTCACTTAAAAGTGAAGTCAATAACAGACCCCTAATAGGCGAGGTGTAATTGACAAGGCACCGCATGATTGGCGTTGGTGAGGTGATCAAAACCATTCAAGAAGGGCATGAACATTAATAAAGATTGTTCATACCTAAACGGAGGGGTAAATGGATATTAGATCTTAATGTAATTTAGTTCATTTCATTTCATGCCAATGGTATGGGAGGAAGATTGTCTACATTTGGTTTGATTTATTTGTGATTTGGTTTCATGTTAAGGACACAAAGAAGGATCCTGCAGGGGATCGAGTTATGCCAAGGGCATGAATGAAGATTTTCTAAGAATGATCATTTGAAGTTTGTCTTTGTGTTAAATACACAAAGATGAATTTGTTGGGGATTTAATCATGCCAAGGGCATGAATGAGGACTTGCTAAAGATGAATGAGATTTAGATTACAGTTGGTTTAGTTTGATTAATTTAGTTTGGTTAATTGGTTTATTTAATGAATTTTTATTTGACTTTGGTAATTCGTGATGATTTTGATTTATATTTTATTGTTGAATAGATATGGTCTCCATTAGTTTGTGATGAGCCACACTAAGGAAGGGGGTGGCTTCAGGAGTCTAGACCTGCCTTAGATTTACAAGCCTAAATAAGTAGTCCGCTCATTGATAGGATGATACCACTCAATCGAAAGAGGCAACTACTAGGAGAGGGGCCATAATGGCTTGTTCTAATCCTAAAATAATCACTAGGTAAATGGGCCTCTAGGACATGATCCTAACCCTAAATATATGTAAATGGAGCTAGTCAGTTTACGATGAGTCACACTAAAGAAGGTCTATAAAATCCTGGACTTACCTTAGACTTACTACCTCAAAGGAACAATATACCGATTATATAGTAGAGACTATCCAACCTAGGGGTTGCCCATTAGTTTGTGATGGTTGAATTAGGTAGAAAGCTCGAGGACTCACATTTTCCAAAGCTGAATCATCCACCGAGGTGACCTGCTGATTAGGCAGCAAGCCAAACCTGACTTAGGTTGACTACTAAGTAAAGGCCTCTAGGGTCTATTGATCTCACTTTTGGAGTGAGGATTGACCTTCCTCATCTTAGGCTTAGGAACCTTCTATGCACTTAGATTTTCTTAGTGTTAAGACACTCCTAGTGACTAAGGGAACACTAAACCTAATCTTAGAGACTTAAGAGGCATACCCTAAGCCTAAGAGACACCTTAGGACAAATATGTTCCACCTATCCTATGGCTTAAACTGAAATACATGCATATTCACTCATCAAAATCTGAACTCATATAAATGAGATACAATCAATTTCAAACCTACTCAATTAACCTCATTTGAATTTGTTTTCTAATCCAACCTCCAAGCCAAATTGACTTAAACCTTAACCTAAGTTAACCCCATCATAATCCTATCCAACCCAAAACCCATTCAAGCAAACTAAATCCAATTTGATTTTCTCAAGCCCTCCAACAATTTAATAGATCATTTCAAACTCGTCCAATATTTGTAAGCAAACCAATCAAATCAAATGAATTTGATCAACCCAAGTTAGCTCATTTGACCCAAAAAGTTCAAGATAGCACACCCATATCGATGCATGCCATCTCTTTACCTCAAATTGCTTGTTGTTGTCCTCATAGATGTTGACGACCAATCAAAGCCACTAACCAACTCTAAATGCATCATTGAACCCCTCTCAACACTAAATTGACACCAACTAAATTCAATTCAACCCAATCAACCCAATTGGTTCACTTGATCCAATGTAATGTAAATGACCAATTTGATTCAAACTTCAATCCAATCAAAATTCGATCAAATCATCCAATCTCTTTCATAATGATTGTTGATCATCTTTGATTGCCCAATTACAATCAATTGGGTTAAACTAAACCAATTTGACCACTTAACCCAAGTTGACCCAATTTGACCTAAAGGGTAAAATTGGGCCAAATCTCATCCCAACTCCAAATGGTTAAAACCAATACTTCTAACCAATCATACATTGATAATTGAATATCCTAAAATCATCAATTGATGCCAAATTGACTAAACCAACCCAACTGACCCACTTAGCCCACTTTGACCTAAAGGGTCAAATTGAACCAAATCTCTCCCTAATCAAAATAAATTCAAACAAACGCCTACAATCATTTCCAAATGATCAATTGAACCTAAACCTAACCCATGCTCAAGCCAATTTGGTCAATTTGACCAAATTGGTCAACATGACCCATTTGGCCTAAATGAACCCAAATGAACCAAATCCACTTTAAATTGAATCAAACTAATTGCACCAATGTATTCTAAATGACCAATTTAACTCACTCAAACCCTTGGTTTGATCTAATTTGACCAATTGATAAAATTAACCTAATTAAACCCAAATTGACCCATATAGGGTAAATTGAGCCAAACCCAACCAAACTTGGCATGACTCATTCTTGGGTCATGATGGGCCTACCCAAGTGGATCCAACCCATGGTGAACCCGATTTGGGGCAAACCCAGTGAAACAACCCTCCCAAATGGGACAAAATTCCCATTTGGATGGGTCCCCTCCTTACCCCATGGCAGCCACCTTTGGCTCTTCTTGGACAAAAGGACCATTGACCCAACCTAACCCAAGGCTATTAGGCTCAACTTTTGGCCATGAGAGGGTGAGTTCACCCATGGAACTCCATTAGTCCACCTAGGGAAGGTGGTACATTGCATGTCGACAAATGCCACTTGGCCACCTCAAGCACCTCCACCTAGTCCCACCCACCCCCACTACCCGGTCGAGCAGGTTGCCTGAACCAATCAAAACCCTTGGATAAATTGGGGAGGATACTTCTCCCCATCCATTCAAACTTCATAGAGACCTTCCTTAGAGTATTCCGCACAGTACGAGACCTTCCCTTGAGTAGGCCTGCAAATAAACTAAGCCAAGTTGAACATGAATGCGCTCAAGCTTAATCTTGTTTAATATTATCAAGTTTGAGCTTGATTCAGGCTTTTAAGAATAGTGTTCAAGCTTCAGGTTATTTATGAGTTTGACCTTCCTTAGAGTATTATCGAGTTTGAGCTCGATTCTAGTTTGTTCATGAGCTCGGTTCAAATTGGATTATTGAGCTTGTTAAAGAGCAGCTCGTTTAGTAAAATAAACAAGCTTTAATCAATCCTTAATCAAGGTTGTTCATGAGCATATTATTGAGAAATGTAAAAAAACTATATAAATTAAAGCTTATTAAGCCTAAAAATAATAATAATTTGAATAATACTATTCACAATCGAGCCTTAGAATGTCGAAGCTCTTTAGCGAGCTTGTTCATGAGCTTTAAATGAATATGTTCATGACCATAAATGAATTAAGCAACAAGTTATTCAGGCTTATTCATTTAGCAATAAAGTATTAAAAAAGTGTTCAAGTTCATTTGATTAGTTAACCAAAAGAACATGAATGAGCTCTGTCTAATCGACCGGGTAGCTTGTTGAATGCTCAATTTATTTGTAGCCCTACCCTCGAGCTCCTTGTGTACTCTACCAACCCCAAATTAACTCTTCCCACACCTTCCCCTTACTCCGGTGAGTCAAAATGATTAGTTGGCCAAGCGATTTGATCACTAGAAGGCATCCCTAGACCAACTTTGATGAGTTTCACGATAGCTTGTAATCTTCTCAATAGAGCTTTGTCTCTTCAAGATGAAACTACCTCAATCAATGGACCGTTAGTATCTAGCTCCAGCAAGGTAAAAGTCTAGCAACCGTAGATTTCCCCCTAGGTGTTTGTCTTTTATGAAGTGAAATGTGATTTTATGTGATTTCCACCATAGGATCATCCCTCTAGATTTTCTCCCTGATCATTTTGGAGTTGATTTCACCATCAAACAAGCTCTGGTGAGCTCGAATCGAGCGATGGAAGGTGGACGGTGTCCATCTTCTAGCGCTCGGGGATGATGGATCATCGATCATCCATTTTGCATGATTACAACGAATGGTTGTGATTAATTGTGCCAGAATTTTTGATTTAATCCTTTCAAAACCATGGGACTAATTTCGGCCATCCGATTCGAGATTGGATGGCTGGGATGAAATCGCATCCGCCACCACATTAGATGTTTTAAATAGCCAATACCATGACACCACATGAAAAATGCTATCGTGCCAGCATCCTCATGGCATCGATGGTTTAAGTTGTTAATTAGGCTTTAAAAATGTAATTTAATGGCTAGAACTTCAAAAAATTATAACTATTTGTAAAAATCCAAAAAAATACAAATAAACCCATTTTGGAAAGGTTAGACTGAGGAGAATTTAACAAAATAAAATCCTTAATGTTTGAATAGTGAATAATGTTTAATTAAGGTTTTAAGTTTATGATAATTATTCTAATGAAGGTTAAATTACTTGGCTAAATAATTCCAAATTTGGTGGAATAGTTCTATGGGATGTCCTCGCCTCCCATAATTTTCTTGGAATTATTGGCCATGTAAGTTAAAGAACGTAAAATTTTCAATCATAATTACCCTCATTAATCAATTTAATATTCATTAAAATTGTTAAACAGTGAACATTAAATAATTTATGATAATTAGTCACTATAAATTTTCAATCATAATGTCATTCCTACATTTTAATTTGCTTCTTTCTCTCTTCTTTTTGGCTTGATTGGGATATGGTTACTCTAAAGACATCACATGGTACATAAAACTTGATCTTATAACCATTGTTCATCTGAATCCCCCATAATATTCATTCCAAATCTTAATTATAAAATTTACATCAAAATGGGAAAGGTAAATCTAACTAAACTTGCAAAAAGAAAAGGTTAGCTAAACATACCACACAACCCAAGTAGTTATATGAATAATTTGGACTTAGCACCCCACACATGGGTAACCAAATCCACTTATCCTAATTTGGATTATGCTTAAGGGTATAAGCAATGTGCATTGCAAAAAGCATTTTTATATTTTTATTACAGTTCCCCTTAAGCACAACCTCCTGTAGAAAATATGATTAATCTAAGATCGCCCTATCATCCAACCCATGCACATACACCCTAACATCTAATCTAAAATAATACATCACAAAACAAAAACATTCATCAAACCATGTACCACCCTAACCTAAAGCTAGAAATGGTGACTTAGTCTAATGTGTTTTTCATTTAAGGCTTGTGTGGCATGTCTTAGCTAGGCTTTAAGGTTAGAATTTTCTAAGTGTGAAAGATTCAATTTAGAAGGTGGTTTCATTTCAAGTGATTTAGTTGACTTGTTAATTTTAGTTGGTAATTTTATTTGGTTTGAATGAACCTACACTTACTTACTAAATATTGTAAAGAGAAGAAAAGAGAGGAGAGCTCTCTTTCGTCCCTACCTTAAAACATTTCTAAAGTAGATTGATTAATGAATTTACTTTAGTGAATGGTTTATTATTTATTTTAATTGGTCCTACTTTGGGTTCTCTTTAAATAGTCTGATTTAATAAGAAAGGCATCTTAGGAATAGTTAGGGTGGATTACTACCACATAACACACACCCATTCATTTCTTTCCATCATGTATACCAAGCATATGAATAATCCTAAGCATACTTATGCATGCAATGAAATTTTTGGCACACTTTGGTGATGAATGCAAAGATATGTTATTTAAAAATTTGGATATTGCATTTGTTAATTGGATCATTATTGCATGTCTTTATATGTAGAAAATAGGGATTTTTCATCGATTAACTAAACACACATCCACATGTATAAAAGTTATAAGTGATAACGACGCCATTATTTTCTACACCAGGGGAGTAAGATACAAGACCTACTTAGGGTATACTTAAAGTCTCGCAGCCCCGGGATGTCCAGACTGATAAACCAGTTTTCTTAGATGCAAGTAAATGTATAAACAAAATCAAATGGATAAAGAATCATGCAAAAGATTATATTTGATTTGGTTGTATAATTTACATGTGTAATATGAAGATCCTTCTTAAGTCATAACAAAGAGATGCATAGTAATATGTTTAATCAAGTGTTGTATTCTTTTCAAATGAACTATACACTTGCAAATCCTATGTAAATCCATGTTGAGGGAAGAAAAGGGAACTTCATAATGCACATCTTATGCTATAATCATATGCAAGCTCATAAATATTTATAAGTATCATCACTTTATTCATAGTCTTTGATTTATAGGTTTTAAAAATAATTTTTGGTTTTAATAATGATAATAGCCACTCATATTCTTAATTTTAGCCAACACATGTAATTTGACATAAAAGGAAATATTTTATTTAATTGATTTTCCAAAATAAAGGAATGCATGGTTTCATATGGTAAACAATATTTAGCATGATTGAAAAGAAATAAAGGGATGTAAGTACATAACTTCATTCAACCTAATTAACTCCTAAGGACAATCGTATAGAATAAGAGCATTTAAAATGAATCAAAATTCTTTAAAGAGATTTTTATCTTTGAATTTGATTTAGTTTAGGAAATATGAAAAGGGTTTGCTGGTCCTAACCTATTCCCTCATGTGTGAATTGATTAAGCTTAATTTAGGATAATTAGGTTGATTTTCTATTTTGATTAGGTCAAGGTATGAATTAAATCCATTAATTATTCCTTACCTATATCACTTTAACATAATTGTCTAAGTAATTATGAGCCAACATATGATATGCAACCACATGGAAATTAAATCAGCAATGCACCTAAGAAATGAAGGGGCCAAATGCAATTGGCTCATAATTATTGATTAATTAAGCTAAAGGGTTTAATTTAGTACTTTCATAACCATCCTACACATGTAGTTTGATTATAATTTCCTTTGGAATTCTCTTAAGTTATTGAACACATAAGAATCTACCCAAGAATTGAATGATTGAATTCTGGAATGATTTGATTTTGAGTTTGATTAATATTATTTAATGAGGTGATTAAGCCATTAATTAATTGCAAATTGATTAAGTGTTTATCCAAATAAAATAAATTTAGGGGAAAGATTGGAAAAAAGGTTCTCATCTCATTCCCTATGTCCAATCAATGTTTCATAATGATTAGCAAGTTTAATTAATAAATTTATCACCATTTAACATGTTAATTAATTAAGAGAGTGGTTAAGAATGAGATAAGCAATTACCCTAATTAATCAAGCAATAAAATCTAAGAAAATCATGGGAGGTAGAGGTCATCCCACTAATCAACCTCGTAAAAGTTGAAATTAATTGCTAGAGTAATTAGGGAGTAATTAGCTTAATTATATTTCCAATAAAACCTAAATTAAGTAAAAATTACAAGTCAAATTTAAGTGATTTTAATTTTATATTATTTTCCTCTGAATTATCTTTAAGATGAGTGTTTATTTATATTTTTTGGATTTGTTTACAATTAGTTATGAATTTTGGAAGTTTCACTATTAAAATCAGATTAATTAAGCCATATTAAACCCCCAATCCCGTTGGACCACATGGTAGCTGACATGATGCGCTTTCTACATAGCGTGATGGGATAGGTTATTTAAGTTGTCACATCCATCGGCTGAGTCAGCTTGTGGCAGACACACTTTCTCTATGGGCCATCCGATCTAAGATTGGACGGTTGAGATTAATCCTGCAATTTAGGAAGGAAATAGAGGGGATCTAGCATGATCTGATCACAGTCATCTATTCAAATCATGCGAAATGAATGGTGCTTGATCCTTATCCTTCGTGAGCGATGAGAGACGAACATCGTTCATCTTTCCTTGTTCAATTTGAGTGCCCTGAGCTCAGATTGGGATCAAAATGATCCCACACCTTTGGAAGGAGGGGAATGCACATCCAATGGTCAAGATTGCATGGGCTGATAATTTTCTTCAAAAAGGATCAACTGAAATATTGTATAGCTACAGTTTTAAGAAATTACCTCACCGGAGGCTATCACCGACACTTCCAATAGAGGAGGTAGCTTCATCTAATAGAGATGAAGCTCTGTTGAAGGAATCCAGTCTTGAATTGAAGTGGTTTGCTCGATCGACCAAGCTCCTCATCAATGGTGATCAGCCTTGATCGAAGTGGTGCTTCCTGTGGCTTGGAGACTTAGGAAATGATTCGATTGAGCTCATCTTAGTCCAATGATGGTGTGTGTAAGGTTAATTTTATTTTGGTTGAGAATTGAATCAGTTGGATGAGGAATTGATCTCCCCTGTTTCGGCTTTAAGTAAAATCAAAAATGGGAAATGGGGAAGCTCGGGAATGGCTTGGAAAAACTTAGGGAGGCTTCGATTTAACCTCTCAAGCTCTGAGGAATGGATTGATTATCGTTTGAGTGAGAATGAGAGGGAGTATATCTACCCCTACTTGGATCAGATGGTGAGAGGTTATTTTTCCATTTTGGCTCAATGGCTTGGATTGGAGGCACGATTTGAGCTGCAAAATATCCCACATGGCATGTGAGTGGTGAGTGTATTTGGTGATCTAAGTGTTCAAATATGATTGGGGAGGTCAGTTTGGCCTTGCCTTGGGTCATGGATGACCCAAGCTCATTGGGTCATGTTCACCACCCTCCTTGGTTCCCATGTGGACTACTAGAAGGATGCCAAGTAGCCTTGAGGAATAAATGGCCAAATTCCAAGTGAATTTGGTCATAGGATACCCTTTGACCTAAGGAAAAAATGGTCATTTGGCTATGAGTTTGATTTGGTCAGATTTGAAATGATTCAAAAATGGGTTGGGCCAAATTTCAAGTGATTTAGAGTTCATTGGATTTGAATTGGTTCAATTTGACCCATTTAGTTCGACCCAATTAGGTCAAGCTAAGTCAAATTGGGTTAGGTTGACCAATTGGTCAAATTGAGTCAAACCATGGGTGTTAGGTCAAGTTCAAATTATCATTTGGAGCCTATGGGTATCATTGGTTTGGTTCAATTTGGTTTAGATTTGGTTTTGGTTCATTCAGGTTCATTTAGGTCAAATGGGTCAAGTTGACCAATTTGACCCATATGACCGAATTGAGTTAGGTCATGGGTTGGTTTAGGCTTGGTTGATCATTTGAAATGTATTGCAAGCTTTGGTTTCAATCAATTTTGATTTGGTTTGATTTCAAATTGATTTGACCTTCTAGGTCAAGTTGGGTTCATCGTAAATTGGGCTAGGTTAGGTCTAATTGGTCAATTGATGCTTTGGTCAAGTTCAACATGTTATTTTGAATGAATTTGACCCATTGGTTGCAATTGATTTGGCTTAGATCAATATTTGACCCATTTTTGGCTTTTTAGGTCAATTTGGGTCAACTTAGGTCAAGTGGCCAATTATGCTTGGTTTGGCTCAAACGAGGGCTTGATAATGTTCAATCATTAATTAGGAATTGGTTTAGATTAATGGTTTTAATCAATTTGGCTCATTGTGCATTTTGACTTGTTTAAGTTTCATTTGGGCTAAATGTTGACTTCATCAAAGGCTAGGTTTTACTTGGTTTTACCCAATTTGAGTGATTGATCATTCTAGGATGATTGTTGATCACAATGTGAGATTTGGCTGGGCTTAGTTCAATCCAATTTGGGTTGGATTAACACTTAGCTCAAAAAAGGTCTTTTAGGTCACTTTGGGTCAAGTGAGCCTAAATGGGTCAATTGACTTGATCAAGGCTTTATTTAAGTTTGATTGAACTCACATATGGACTTATGATGAAAATATAAATCTAATTATAAGTGGTTTGGAGTCAAATGGGTTTGGGTTGGTTTGACAATTTTAAGTCAAAAGGATGAACATGGGATTGACTTGGGTTAGTTTGATTTTGGCTTGGTGATTGTAGCTTTTGTTTATATTTGGGCATGTGATTGTAGGAGTGATTGTTTGAAGAGAAAATACAAGGGTTTGGATTGATTTGAGAATGATTTGGCTAGGTTCAAGGAATTGACTTAAAGGAAGTAAATTGGGTTTGGATTTGAGTTTTGAATTT
Source organism: Cymbidium sinense (assembly GCA_021442155.1). Taxonomy (NCBI): domain Eukaryota; kingdom Viridiplantae; phylum Streptophyta; class Magnoliopsida; order Asparagales; family Orchidaceae; genus Cymbidium; species Cymbidium sinense. The sequence continues at coordinate 96,293,793 of CM038222.1, forward strand.
ATATTGATTTGATTTTGGCCGTTTGAATTTATATTTTGTTTGTATTTGTAAATATAAATGAGAATATAAATGATCCATGGGAGAATCATGTGAATTAGGAGTGATTTGATTGTGAATTTGGCTAAGGTAGGTAAAAAAGTTTGGAAAAGGGTTTTGATTTGGGTGATTTGGATACCAATTTCATTTATAATTGTGAATACAAATGATGGAATAAGTGATTTATAAAGAAATCACTTAGCTTTGGGTTGATTTGAAGGGTTTGGCTAAGCTTATGGATGTGATTCATAAGGCATAGGAAGGTTTTGGATTTGGAGTTGCTCATGGATTTCAATCATTTGGAATCCAAGTTAAATTTGGAATTGGAGTTGGATTTGGATTTGACTTTGGATTTGAATTTGAAGTTTGGTTTGGAAGAAGGAAGCAAAGATTGGGTTCAACCTATAGGGCAGGCAAGTCCTCCTAATACCCCTAAGGCATAACCTATTCCTTTGGCTAACTCTTCTAAGTCTCTAGGGTCTGCTTAAGTGTTCACCTAATCACTAGAAGTGTCTTAAGACTAAGGAACTCTTAGTGTCTAGAGGAGTCCTATGTCTAAGATGGAGAAGTTGAGAGCTCACTCCAAAAGTGAGGTCAACATTATTTAATTTGGAGATTAGAGTCCTAAACTCACTCCCTAAGAGACTTGATCATTTCTGGCATGAGCTTATGCCTTAGTCTAAAAATGCAACATTTTACAATTTTTATGAAAGTTTGACACAATATTTTGGACAAAGGCTTTGGGATTTCTTATGCCTAAATGCATGATGAAATTTAATTTTTGGCCAAATTAGAAGGGAAAGAGGGTGAAGCTCCATCATAAGGGGTTTCTCTCATAGGTCAAGCGGTCCCTAAAGTGCTGAAATGAAGACCCTCATTTTTGTAAGAGTGATATAATATGACATGCATGATGTTGAACATACAACATACAACTAAGGGGTTGCTAAATCTTTTAGTTATCTTGATTACATCCTAAACTTTAGAACGAGGTTGTGAATTTTTAAATTTTAGTTATGAGTTGTTAATTGGGATAGAAAAATTAATTTTTCCTTAAGAGCTTACCATATCTTGGCCAGACATTCAATCATCAATCATTAAGAAACTATGAAAATCATCCTATTCTGTTGTGCAATCTAAGCAAAATAATAATCATTTTTGTAAACTACCATTAAAGAATAAAATGTCCAGTGTGGCTGGGTACCAATGTACACCCCAGAAAAGAGAAAAGATTAGGTAGCCGAGCTCTACCCTTATACAACCTAGATTATAAAAGAATAATTAAAATTAAAATTAAATACATGTTATGGGGGTCTTCATTCTTCATTTCTTCCTTCCTTCCTCCCTTCTCTTAATTCTTCGGTCTAAAAATGCAACATTTTGCACTTTTATAAAATTTTGACACAATACTTTGGACAAAGGCTTTGGGATTTCTTATGCTTAAATGCATGATGAAATTTGATTATTGGCCAAATCATAAGAAAAGGAGGGTGAAGCTCCATCATAAGGGGTTTCTCTAAAGTGCTGAAATGGAGACCCTCATTTTTGTAAGAGTGATATAATATGACATGCATGATGTTAGACATACAACATACCACAAGGGGTTGATAAATCTTTTAAATATCTTAATTATAACTTAAAATTTAGAATGAGGTTGTAAATTTTAAAATTTTAGTTATGAGGTTTTATTGGGATAAAAAAATTAATTTTTCCTTAACAGCCTGCCTTATATAAGCCACACATTCAAACATCAATCATTAAGAAACTATAAAAATTATGTTGTTTTATTGCACAATCTAAACAAAATAATAATTATTTTTTTAAACTATCATTAAAGAATAAAAAGGCTAGTGTGGTCGGGTACCTCTGTACACCCCAGAAAAGATAAAATGTTAGGTAGCCGAGCTCTACCCATATACATCTCAGATTACAAAAGAATAAGTACAATTAAAATTGAATATATGCTATGGGGGTCTTCATTCTTCATTTCTTCTTTCTTCCTTCTCTTGATTTGATTTGCTCCAAAGCATCACATGGCACCCCAAGACTAAGCCTTCTAGTCATTGCTCATCCTAATCCCCATAGCACTAATCCTAATTCCTATTGCAAAAATTACATGTTATGAGAAAAGTAAATCTAACTACACCTACAAAATAGATATTAGCTAAACATACATACAATCCCAAGTGGTTATACTTCATAATTTGAACTTAGCACCTTGCACATGGGTAACCAAGCCCACCTATCCTAATGTATATTTTGCTTAGGGGCATAAGCAACCTACGAGAAGAAGAAGCATTTATATTTATTTTTGAGCAACCCCCTAAGCACAATCCCCTGTAAAAAATAAAATTAGACTATCAATAGCCTAACATCCAATCTACAATCCACATTCTAAATATCCAGTCTAAAATAAAATATATGATCATTATATATACCGTTCTAACCTAAAGCTAGAAGTGGTGACTTAACATTATAATGTGTGTGCTTAGGATTTATGTGGTATGTCATAACTAGGTCTTTGAATTATAATTTTCTAAGTTTTAAAATTGTTTGAGTTAACATGATGGATAGTTTCATTTTAAGTTGTTTAGGAGATTAGTGGTTATTTTCATTCTCTAATCAAGTACACATATACATGTATAAAAGATGTAAGCAAGTATGTGCCTTGTTAATTAAGGAAGTGAGATAATCAAATGACCTCCATGGGGCTACTTAAAACCTCGTATTCCTGGAATATCTAGACTATATACTTGCTATGTCACATATGAATGTATATACAACTATAAGAATGAAAATTATGCAAAAGATTGTATTTTATTTGGTTTAATTATTTATACATGTAAAGTAAAGCTCTATCCAAATTTTAATATAAATATACATAGGAATGAAATTAAATAAGTACTTGCATTTGTTAACTAGAGAGGTGACAAAATCAAATGACCTCCTTGGGGCTACTTAAAGCCTCATATTCTCAAGATGTCCAGACTATATACTTATCTTCATTCAAACATATGTAAATCCGTACATGAACATGGAGAGAAAGCACTACCTTCACATGCTTAAGCTATAAACACATGTAACTTACATATGTATATATATATATATATATATATATATATATATATATATATATATATATATATATATATATATATATATTCATAACTACTATCACTCCAAAGGTTATTATTAATGTATAGCTTTTTAAAAAGAATTTTGAATTTATTAGTGATAATAGTCATACATATAATAAGATTAAGCCAACACATGAAATTTTGTATAAGTAAATTTTATTTGATTTTGAATGCATGATATCACTTGACATACAATATTTAAAGTGATTGAAAAGGAATAGCCACACATTTTCACATAATTCATTCAACAACACTAATTCCTAGGGACAATCACATTAAATAAAATCATTAGAAAAAACCAAAGCTTCTTATTAATTTTGGTTTTGGATTTGAATTGAACTTGAAGAGGAGAGATCATTTGCTATTTTTCATCCAATTCCCATATTGGTAATTTTAATTTGTTTAAGGAAAGATAATTAAGTGGCTTTACAATTTAATTATGTTGAACCATTAAACAATCCATTTAATTACCCTTTTCTATACTTCTTTAATTTAGTTAATCATTTAATCATGAGCCACAAATGATATGCACATGAGAAAAATAAAATGGTAGGGCTCCTAAAGGAACTATTGCATTTGGCTCATGGTTAGAGATTAATTAAATTAAAGAATCTAATTAAGTACTTTCATGATTTTCCCACACTTATGATCTAATCATAATTTTTTCAAGGGTCTTTTTATTATTGAACACATAAAGAGGATCCCTTAATTTAAATGTTGATTATCTGATGTTGTTATCAATTTAATTTGATTTAATTTCATTATTGATTGATTAATTTATCTCTTAATTAGACTTCACATTAATTAACTCTCTTTAATGAAATGAATTTGGAAAAATAATTGGGAAAGAGGTCCTAATCACTTCCCCTCATCATCTCACTATTAATCAGTGATTAGTGAAGTTAAATAAATAAATTTTTAATATATAGAGCTTTAAATAATCATTAGATTAATTAAGAGGGTGATTAGTGTTTGAATATCAAATTTCCCTAATTGCATAGCCAATAAATTCCAATAAAATCATAGGAGACAGAGGTTATCCCTTTAAATCAACATGCCAAGTTTAGGATTAATTGCCTAAGTAATTAGATCTTAATTAAGCTTATTAAAGAAATATTCAAACTTAATTAAGCTTTGATCACTATTTAAAATCAAATGAAATTATTTTTATTAAATTCTCCTATATTTGACATTTCCAAAATGTATTTTTTGTATTTTTTGGATTTTTTTTATAATTAGTTATGATTTTATGAAGTTCTGAATTAATCACATTTTAAACCATAATTAGTCCCTATTACCATTGATGCCACACATGTGGCTGATATGGCAATGCTTTTCATGTGGCATCGCGGGATTGACCACTTAAATGGATCGACGTGGAGCTGACATGGCGGCGACGGACGTTCTTTCATCCTCGCCATCCGATCTAAGATCAGACGGTGGGAATTAATCTTGCAAATCTAATTAATATTAAATTGAGATAATTTAATAGATTAAATGAAGGTCATTCATTGTAATCATGCGAAATGGACGACAGATGATCCGTCGTCCCCGAAGAGATGGAAGACGGACACCGTCCGCCCTCCTACACTCAATTTGAGCTTGCCAAAGTTCATGAGGATTCAGGATCAACTCCAAAAGCTCAAGATTGATGGTCTACCATCCAAGGTAGCTTCATCTTGAATAGATAAAGCCCTGCTGAGAAGCTCGCACCTTGACTCTTTGTCGGTGGCTCTATGGACCAAGCGTCATCAGAATCCTCACCGTAGTTAGTCTTGGGACAGCCTTCAGTGCTTAAATTGATCGAGAATCAATTTGTTTGTTCTTTCTGGAGCTTGGTGAACTTATGGGTAAAGTTAATTAGGATTTGATGGAGTTTAGGTGAGGTTGGATGGAGCAAGGCCTCGATTTGGCTTAGTTTCATCATCGGTGGTGATAGGGTGGGAAAACTTAGGATAGTTTGTTTCGACTCTTTCAAGCTCTAGGAAGGCTCTAATGTTTATGAGAGTGGAATGGGGAGGAGTATACACACCTCCCCCTCAAATTTGATGCCTCAGATTGGATCTACCTTAGGCAGACGTCTGGCTAGTGTAGGCGGGCGAGGACATCAGAAGGAAGCTGAGGTGGCTCAGTTTGAGTGGGTGAGTGAAGGGAGGAAGGCTGCCATGGCTAAGGTGGAGTGTCCTTGGTTTCCTAGGTGTGCCAATGGGAGGAGGTGGATTAGCTCACCTTCATTGATCTATGGCTGACCCAACTAGCTTTGGGTCAGGTTAGCCGTAGGGTCAAGGGTTCAAACCAAGCTTTGGGTGGCTGCCAAATGCAAAGGAGGTGGTTTGACCACCCAAAGATGGATTTTGTCCTATTTGAAGTGCTTTATCCAATGGATAATGGGCTAATTAAAGTTGGACTTAGGTTGGGTTTGATTTTGGTTGACCCATGGTGACCCAAAGATGGGCCATGGCAAGTTTGAATGAGTTTGGGCTTGATTTGGTTGGGTTTGGCTCAATTTGACCCATGTAGGTCAAATTGGGCTAGGTTGGATAAGGTTGATCAATTGATCAAATTGGGTGAAACCATGGGTTGAGACAAGTTCAAATGATGATTTGGGATGTTTGGGTTTAATTGGTTTAATTTGATTTTGATTGGATTTTAATTTGACTCATATCGATTCATATGGGTCAAATGAGCTAAGTTGACCAATTTGGTCAAATTGACCAAATTGGATTTGGTTAGCTATTAGTTTAGGTTCAATTGATCATTTGAAGATGATTGTAAGTTTTGATTTCAATCAATTTAGATTTAGGAATGATTTAGACCAATTTGACCTTTTAGGTCAATTTGGGAAAATCAATGGACTTGGCCAATTTGGGTTCAATCAAGGGTTTGATCATGTTCAATAATCAATTTAGGATGGATTTAAATCATTGGTTGAAATCAATTTTATGTAGGATTTGATTTGGCCCAATTTAATCTTTTAGGTCAATTTAGGTCAAGAAGTCAATTAGATTTGGTTTGGCTCAATTGGTGATCAAGTCATGTTCAATGATCAATTTATGATTGATAGGTATCATTGATTTCAATTGATTTGAATTGGGATGGGATTTGATTTAATTTGGCTAATGTAGGCTAATTGGGTCAACTTGATTAAATGACCAAATTGCCTTGGTTTAACCCAATTGATTGCAATTGATCAATAATCAATATAGGAGATTTTGAATGGTTTGGTTCAATCTAATTTGGGTTGGATTGGAGTTTGGCTTAAAGGGATCCTTTAGGTCACTTTGTGTCAAGTGAACCTAATGGGTCAATTGAGTTGGTTTTGTGTTGAATTAGGTTGAATTAAGTTTGATAATTGATTTAGGATTGATTGATGACTTTGATTGCAATTGATTTGGGTTTAATTAGATTTTGGCTCATTTGGACCTTTTGGGTTCAAATAAGCTAGCTTGGGTTGATTAGATTGATGTTGGTCAATTTGTTTGATTGGTTTAATTGTAGCTTTTGGTGGAGCTTGGAATGAAGGTTTGAATGATAGAAATGCTTTTGAGAAAAATCAAATGAGTTTTGTTTGATTGAAGGAATTTTGGTTAAGTCTATAGGATTAGCTTAGGGGATTAAGATGGATTTAGGTTTAAATCATTTGGCTTGGAATTTAGATATGAAATTAAATTCAATTGGGATTGGTTGTATTGATTTGAGGTTGGGTTTTGCATGATTGGATATGCATAAGTCATGGGTTAGGCCATATGATAGGTAGGGTTCCATAGGTTCTAATACATATCCTAAACCTATGGCAAGTCCTTCTATGTCTCTAGGTTTGGGATAAGTGTTCACCTAACCACAAGAAGTGTCCAATGACTAAGAAAGTCTTAGTGTCTAGGAGAGTCCTAAGCCTAAGTTGGAAAGATTTGATCCTCACTTCAAAAGTGAGGTCAACAACATGCAATATACCCATATTTTTTACACACTTAATGAATGTAAATGCAAGAATTTAATAGAAAAGAAAGATTCCATGTCATAGTTAAGCATATGCAAACATATATTAGAAATTTAAGAAAGTATGTGTTATTGTTAAACTAGGAGAGTGAGATTATTTAAGACCTCCTTGGGGCAATTTAAAGCCTCGTATTCTCAGGATGTCTAGACTATATACTTGCTAATTCAAATACATATAAACACACACATAAGCAAAGAAATAAAACCATGCAAAGGTTATATAAAATCCTCTGTACATGTAAAGTTCAATGACATGAAAAGCAAAGCTTTATCCTATATTTTATCACATGTATACACATAAATGAAATTAAGCAAGTACATGATGTTTATAAACCAGGGAAGTGAGATTATCTAAGACTTCCTTCCGGCTACTTAAAGCCTCGTATTCTCAGGATGTCCATACTATATACTTGCTAATTCAAATACATGTAAATATACACATAAAAATGAAGATAAAAATAATCCCTTATTATCTTTAAGTTACAACTAAGTGAAGGTTTTATTAAATCCATACAACAAATATTGATTTAAATTTTATATTCTTTGATTCATTATTAATTTTTAATTTCAAAATAGATTGAGATTTATTAGTGGTAATAACCACACCATATCATAATATTTATCTAACTCATGCAATTTGAATGCATCATATTCTTTTAATTTTCTTATTTTTAAAACCATGAACACAAGAAACAAATACCATGCATATTTATGATAATTGAAAGGAAGTAATCAAATGTCACCACATAACATACTTAATTTTATTGAATCCTAAGGACAATCAAGCTAAATAAGCATTCTTTAATACTAACTAAATTTTTTGTAAGATTTAATTTTGATGTTTAAGTTATTAAAACCTAAAGAGGAGAAATGATACTTAGGATTCACTCCATCCCATGTTGGTTATTTAACATATTTAAGAAGGAAATTAGGCTTTATGAGTTGATTAGGTTAAAGCCATTAATCACATTGGCTTAATTACCCTTCCCCAAGCTTCTTTAATTTAATTAACTACTTGATCATTGGCCTTCAATAATATGCTTTGGGAAAATAAAATCAACAATGCACCCAAATGAGTCTAATGTAATTAGGCTCATACTTAAGAGTTAAATAAATTAAAGAAAAATATTTAAGTTAAATACTCTTATGATTTCCCCACACCAATGGGATAATCATACTTTCTTTAATGACTTTATGCTATTAAACACACAAACATATTAATGGGTTATTTTTAAGTTATCTAAATCAATGTTAATTTTATTTTTAATTTTATCATTGATTTTTCTTAATTATTCTTTAATTATAAATCATATTAATTAACCATTTTAAGGAAGTATATTTGGAAAATAATTAGGAAATGGGTCCTAATTATTTCTCTCATCATACCCACTGTTTACATTGATTAATGAATAATAAGTGTTTAATTTTTACTATTCACCAATTTTAATATTCATTTAATTAATTAAAGAGGGTGATTAGGGTTAAATTTCTAAAACCTTTAAACCACATGTCAAATAATTCCAAGCAAATTATCGGAGGCAAAAGTCATCCCATTGAATCATCCCACCAAATTTGAAATTAATTAGCCAAGTAATTTGGCCTTAAATAAAATAATTATTCTAAGCTTCAAACCTTAATTTGGCATTGTTCATTAGGTGTTAGTTTGATATTTTATTTTTATTAAATTCTCCTCTATCTATGCTTTCCAAAATGAGTTTATTTGTATTTTTTGAATTTTTCTACAATTACTTATGATTTTTTGAAGTTCTGGCCATTTAATTATATTTGTATGCCTTAATTAATCCTTTAAACCATCGACATCGTGCGGATGCTGATGCGGTAGCGCTTTCTAGATGGTACCATGATATTGGCTACTTAAATCGTCCAACGCGACAACTGACATAACGATGCTTGATGCGGTTTCATCTCAGCCATCCAATCTTGAATCGGATAGTTGAGATTAATCACATAATTTTGAAGGGATTTAATTAAAATTTCTAACATGATTAATCATGGTCATTCATTCAAATCAATAGAATGGATGGCTAGTGATTCGTCATCCCACGAACACTGGAAGATGGACGATGTCCATCTTTCGACACTCAATATGAGCTCATCGAAGCTCATCTAATGGTGGAATCAACTCCAAAATGATTTGGGAATAAATCTAGGGAGATCCTACCATGGAGATAGCAAGAAAACACGATTCACTTTAAGAAAAGACAAACACATAGAGGCCAAGGCTACGGTTGCCAAATTTTTACCACGTCAAAGCTATAGACCGACAGTCTGCCAATAGAGGTAGCTTCATTTTGAAGAGATGAAGCACTATTAAGAAGATCTCAAGTTATCTCCCCATCAATCGATCTATGGATGAAATGTCACCATAAAGCGTGACGTAGTTGGTCTAGGGGCGTCTTCTGATGGTTGAATCACTCAAAAAAATAGATGCATTTTTGCTCGTTGGAGAGAGGTGAAGGTATGGCAAGATTTAATATGAGTTTGGTAGGTTTGAGGAGTTTAGATGGATGGAGCTCTCGGGTCCGATCTGAAGCTAGTCTAGCCGATGGTGGAGTGCACAAAAAGCTAGGGAAAGGGTATAGGATTGTGCATAATGCTCTAGGGAAGCTATGCGTTGAGTTTGAATGGATGGAGAGGAGTATACTCTCCTCCCCAGCTGAACTAAGTGTTGGGATTGGTTCAACCTTTAGCAGCCATCCGGCCGGAGTAGGTGGCCAGAAGTGGCAGGGGACTGCTGAGGTGGATGAGTATGAGAGGCTGAGGGAGTGTAGTGGACTGCCATGAGGTGCACAGTTCTCCTTAGGTGGACCAATTGTTTCCCATGGGTGAACTCACCCTCTCTTAGCCAAAGGTCGAACCTAATAGCCTTGGGTTAGGTTGGGTCAGTGGTCATTTGTCCAAGAAAGGCCAAAGGTGGCTGCCAAGGGATGGGGAGTTGGAGAACTGTTCCAAATGGGAATTTAAATTCCCATTTGGAGGGCTTGGTTCAATGAGTTTAATCCAAATCAAGTTCAGTTGGGTAGGCCCATGGTGACTTAAGGTTGAGTCATGCCAAATTTGGATGGGTTTGGGCTTAGTTTGGTTGAGTTTGGCTCAATTTAACCCATGTAAGTCAAATGAGTCATGTTGGGCTAAGTTGACCACTTTGATCAAATTGAGTCAAACTGGGGGTTTGGGTAAATTTAAATTTGGAATGAGTGAGTGCAATTGATTTGATTTAATTTTGGTTAGATTTGGATTTGGTTCATATGGTTTAATTTGGGTCAATTGGGTCATGTTGATCAATTTGATAAAATTGGCCAAATTAGGTTGACATGGGTTAGGTCTATGTTCAATTTGAGCATGTGTTAGGTCTATGTTTAGTTGGTCATTTGTAATTGATTGGAATAGTTGATTTGAATTGATTTGAGTTATGGTGTGATTTGGTACAATTTGGCCCTTCGTCAAATTAGCTAAGAGGCCAATTGGGCGGGTTGACCAAATTAGGTCCAATTGAAGGTTGGATCATGTTTAATATAGAATTGGTGATTGGTTATAAGCATTGGTTTCAACCAATTTAGTCTAAGATTTGATTTGGTTCAATTTGACCCTTTAGGTCAAATTGGGTCCACTAGGGTCAAAGGGTCAAATTAGCTTGATTAGGTTTAACTGATTGTAGTGGAGTATTCAATAATGACTTACAATCATCAATGAATGAATTTGATGGCTTGATTTGATCTAATGGGCGTTTGATTAGAGTTTTGTTTAATTACCCTTTTTAGGTCACTTTAGGTCAAGTGGCTTGGTCAAGTCAACTTGGACCAATTGAAGTTATGGATGGTTGTGATGTGTTCAATGATGAATTTCAGATTGATTGGTGACTTTAATTGTAATTAATTTCGGCTTGATTATTTTTTGGCTCATTTGAACCTTTTAAGTCAAATGGGCTAACTTGGGTTGATCAAATTCACTTGGTTCAATGAGATTGATTGCAAATGTTGGAGCAGTTTGAAATGATCTATTGAATATTTAAGGTGATTGAGAAAATCAAATTGGATTTAGTTTGCTTGAATGGGTTTGAATGGAGTTATAGGATTATGGTGGGTTAACTTGGGTTAAGATCCAGCTAATTTGACTTGGAGTTGATTTGAGAAACCAAATTCAATTAAGATTAATTGAATAGGTTTGAGTTATTTTAGCTCCAACCACATGAGCTTAAGTTTGGATGAGTGGATGGGCATGAGTCTTAGTTTAGGCCTTGGGGTTGGTGAAACTTACTTGTCCTAAGGTAAACTCTTAGCTTAAGGTTATGCCCTATAAGTCTCTAAGTCTAGGTTTAGTATTCTCTTAATCACTAGAAGTGTCCTAGCACTAAGGAAATCTAAGAGTCTAGAAGGCTCTTAGATCTAAGATGGGAGAGATCAATCCTCACTTAAAAAGTGAAGTCAATAATAGGACCCCTAATAGCTGAGGTGTAATTGACAAGGCACACTGCATGATTGACATTGACTGAGGTGATCAAAACCATTCAAGAAGGGCATGAACATTAATAAAGACTGTTCATACCTAAACGGAGGGGTAAATGGATATTAGATCTTAATGTAATTTAGTTCATTTCATTTCATGCCAATGGTATGGGAGGAAGATTGTCTACATTTGGTTTGATTTATTTGTGATTTGGTTTCATGTTAAGGACACAAAGAAGGATCCCGGATCGAAGTCGAGTATGCAAGGGCATGAATGAAGATTTTCTAAGAATGATCATTTGAAGTTTGTCTTTGTGTTAAATACACAAAGATGAATTTGTTGGGGATTGAATCATGCCAAGGGCATGAATGAGGACTTGCTAAAGATGAATGAGATTTAGATTACGTTGGTTTAGTTTGATTAATTTAGTTTGGTTAATTGGTTTATTTAATGAATTTTTATTTGACTTTGGTAATTCATGATGATTTTGATTTATATTTTATTGTTGAATAGATATGGTCTCCATTAGTTTGTGATGAGCCACACTAAGGAAGGGGGTGGCTTCAGGAGTCTAGACCTGCCTTAGATTTACAAGCCTAAATAAGTAGTCCGCTCATTGACAGGACAATACCACTCAATCGAAAGAGGCAACTACTAGGAGAGGGGCCATAATGGCTTGTTCTAATCCTAAAATAATCACTAGGTAAATGGGCCTCTAGGACATGATCTTAACCCTAAATATATGTAAATGGAGCTAGTGGCCATGATGAGTCACACTAAAGAAGGTCTATAAAATCACGGACTTACCTTAGACTTACTACCTCAAAGGAACAATATACCGATTATATAGTAGAGACTATCCAACCTAGGGGTTGCCCATTAGTTTGTGATGGTTGAATTAGGTAGAAAGCTCGAGGACTCACATTTTTCAAAGCAGAATCAACCACCAGGGTGACTTGCTGATCACGCAGCAAGACAAACCTGACCTAGGTTGACTACTAAGTAAAGGCCTCTAGGGTCTATTGATCTCACTTTTGGAGTGAGGATTGACCTTCCTCATCTTAGGCTTAGGAACCTTCTATGCACTTAGATTTTCTTAGTGTTAAGACACTCCTAGTGACTAAGGGAACACTAAACCTAATCTTAGAGACTTAAGAGGCATACCCTAAGCCTAAGAGACACCTTAGGACAAATATGTTCCACCTATCCTATGGCTTAAACTGAAATACATGCATATTCACTCATCAAAATCTGAACTCATATAAATGAGATACAATCAATTTCAAACCTACTCAATTAACCTCATTTGAATTTGTTTTCTAATCCAACCTCCAAGCCAAATTGACTTAAACCTTAACCTAAGTTAACCCCATCATAATCCTACGATCCAACCCAAAACCCATTCAAGCAAACTAAATCCAATTTGATTTTCTCAAGCACTCCAACAATTTAATAGATCATTTCAAACTCGTCCAATATTTGTAAGCAAACCAATCAAATCAAATGAATTTGATCAACCCAAGTTAGCTCATTTGACCCAAAAAGTTCAAGATAGCACCCCATATCGATGCATGCCATCTCTTTACCTCAAATTGCTTGTTGTTGTCCTCATAGATGTTGACGCAATCAAAGCCACTAACCAACTCTAAATGCATCATTGAACCCCTCAACACTAAATTGACACCAACTAAATTCAATTCAACCCAATCAACCCAATTGGTTCACTTGATCCAATGTAATGTAAATGACCAATTTGATTCAAACTTCAATCCAATCAAAATTCGATCAAATCCACTCATACAATCTCTTTCATAATGATTGTTGATCATCTTTGATTGCCCAATTACAATCAATTGGGTTAAACTAAACCAATTTGACCACTTAACCCAAGTTGACCCAATTTGACCTAAAGGGTAAAATTGGGCCAAATCTCATCCCAACTCCAAATGGTTAAAACCAATACTTCTAACCAATCATACATTGATAATTGAATATCTTAAAATCATCAATTGAAGCCAAATTGACTAAACCAACCCAACTGACCCACTTAGCCCAATTTGACCTAAAGGGTCAAATTGAACCAAATCTCTCCCTAATCAAAATAAATTCAAACAAACGCCTACAATCATTTCCAAATGATCAATTGAACCTAAACCTAACCCATGCTCAAGCCAATTTGGTCAATTTGACCAAATTGGTCAACATGACCCATTTGGCCTAAATGAACCCAAATGAACCAAATCCACTTTAAATTGAATCAAACTAATTGCACCAATGTATTCTAAATGACCAATTTAACTCACCCAAACCCTTGGTTTGATCTAATTTGACCAATTGATAAAATTAACCTAATTAAACCCAAATTGACCCATATAGGGTAAATTGAGCCAAACCCAACCAAACTTGGCATGACTCATTCTTGGGTCATGATGGGCCTACCCAAGTGGATCCAACCCATGGTGAACCCGATTTGGGGCAAACCCAGTGCAACAACCCTCCCAAATGGGACAAAATTCCCATTTGGATGGGTCCCCCCCCCCTCCTTACCCCATGACAGCCACCTTTGGCTCTTCTTGGACAAAAGGACCATTGACCCAACCTAACCCAAGGCTATTGGGCTCAACTTTTGGCCATGAGAGGGTGAGTTCACCCATGGAACTCCATTAGTCCACCTAGGGAAGGTGGTACATTGCATGTCAGCAAATGCCACTGACTTGGCCACTCAAGCACCTCCACCTCAATAGTCCCCTGCCACCTTCGGCCACCTACCCCAGTCGAACAGTTGCCAAAGGCTGAACCAATCAAAACCCTTGAGTAGGCCTGCAAATAAACTAAGCCAAGTTGAACGTGAATGCGTTCAAGCTTAATCTTGTTTAATATTATGAAGTTTGAGCTTGATTCAGGCTTTTAAGAATAGTGTTCAAGCTTCAGGTTATTTATGAGTTTGACCTTCCTTAGAGTATTATCGAGTTTGAGCTCGATTCTAGTTTGTTCATGAGCTCGGTTCAAATTGGATTATTGAGCTTGTTAAAGAGCAGCTCGTTTAGTAAAATAAACAAGCTTTAATCAATCCTTAATCAAGGTTGTTCATGAGCATATTATTGGGAAATATACAAAAACTATATAAATTAAAGCTTATTAAGCCTAAAAATAGTAATAATTTGAATAATACTATTCATAATCGAGCCTTAATAGAGCTATAATCGAGCTCTTTAGCGAGCTTGTTCATGAGCTTTAAATGAATATGTTCATGACCATAAATGAATTAAGCAACAAGTTATTCAGGCTTATTCATTTAGCAATAAAGTATTAAAAAAGTGTTCAAGTTCATTTGATTAGTTAACCAAAAGAACATGAATGAGCTCTAATCAAGTCGAGCCATGGGTAGCTTGTTGAATGCTCAATTTATTTGTAGCCCTACCCTCGAGCTCCTCGTGTACTCTACCAACCCCAAATTAACTCTTCCCACACCTTCCCCTCACTCCGGTGAGTCAAAATGATTAGTTGACCAAGCGATTTGATCACTAGAAGGCATCCCTAGACCAACTTCAATGAGTTTCACGATAGCTCGTAATCTTCTCAATAGAGCTTTGTCTCTTCAAGATGAAACTACCTTAGTCAATGGACCGTTAGTCTCTAGCTCCAGCAAGGTAAAAGTCTAGCAACCGTAGATTTCCCCCTAGGTGTTTGTCTTTTATGAAGTGAAATGTGATTTTATGTGATTTCCACCATAGGATCATCCCTCTAGATTTTCTCCCTGATCATTTTGGAGTTGATTTCACCATCAAACGAGCTCTGGTGAGCTCGAATCGAGCGATGGAAGGTGGACGGTGTCCATCTTCTAGCGCTCGGGGATGATGGATCATCGATCATCCATTTTGCATGATTACAACGAATGGTTGTGATTAATTGTGCCAGAATTTTTGATTTAATCCTTTCAAAACCATGGGACTAATTTCGGCCATCCGATTCGAGATTGGATGGTTGGATGAAATCGCATCCGCCACCACATTAGATGTTTTAAATAGCCAATACCATGACACCACATGAAAAATGCTGTCGTGCCAGCATCCTCATGGCATCGATGGTTTAAGTTGTTAATTAGGCTTTAAAAATGTAATTTAATGGCTAGAACTTCAAAAAATTATAACTATTTGTAAAACAAATCCAAAAAATATAAATAAACCCATTTTGGAAAGGTTAGACTGAGGAGAATTTAACAAAATAAAATCCTTAATGTTTGAATAGTGAATAATGTTTAATTAAGGTTTTAAGTTTATGATAATTATTCTAATGAAGGTTAAATTACTTGGCTAAATAATTCCAAATTTGGTGGAATAGTTCTATGGGATGTCCTCAGCCTCCCATAATTTTCTTGGAATTATTGGCCATGTAAGTTAAAGAACGTAAAATTTTCAATCATAATTACCCTCATTAATCAATTTAATATTCATTAAAATTGTTAAACAGTGAACATTAAATAATTTATGATAATTAGTCACTATAAATAATGTGAATTCCCATAGGAGGGTTAATTATCATGTATAATAATTAGGGATTAATTAGAAAAATTAATGACGAAATAAAAATCAAATTAAGCTAATGGTTGTTTCAGATAATTCAAATGCAATTCATTAATTTCTTTCCCTTACGTCTTTAATAGCATAAAGCCATTAAGGAATTTAAGGTTAACCCATTGGTGTGGGAACACTATAAGAGTACTTAACTTCAATTCTTTCTTTCTTTAATCTAATTAACTCTTAAGTATGAGTCTAATTGCATTAGGTCCTTCTAAGTGCATTAAAAATTTTAATTTCTCATAAGCATATCATTGAAGGCTCATGATTAAGTATTTGATTAAATTAAAGAAGCTTTTAGAAAGGTAATTAAATTAATTCCTTAATGACTTGAACTTAATCAATCCATCAAATTTACTTAATCATTTTCCTTAAACTCATTAAGTCACTAATGTGGGATGGGTCAAACATTAGATGTCAGTTCTCCTCTTTAGGTTTTTATAATTCAAATACTAAAAATCAAATTTCATAAAAACTTGGTTAACCTTAAAGAAGTTTATTGAACTTGATTGTCCTTAGGAATTAATGTGATTGAATGTATTATATGACAATATTTAGTTATTCATTTTCAATCATTATAAATTTGCATGGCATTTGTCTTATACATTCATGTTTTCAAAAAACAAAATTAATCAAAAGATTATGGATATATTTATGTTGTATGTGTTGGATAAATATTATATAGTGTGGCTATTATCACTAATAAATCCTAAATTATTTTCAAAGCTATAAATTAATGATAAGAAATAAATCTAAGTTAACATTGGCTATAAATATTCAATAAAATTTTAATTTACTTATGATTGAAACATGGTAAAGCATTGTTCTATTTTCATAATTCATGTGTATGCTTATGTATGATTGAAGATTAGCAAGTATATAGTTTGGACACCCAAGGAACACGAGGCTTTAAGTTTCCCCAAGGAGGTCTTAGATAATCTCACTTCCCTAGTTTAACAATGACACTTGCTTAATTTCATTCATATGTGTGCGTGTGCTAGAATTTGGGATAGAGCTTTGCTTTACATGAATAAATGATTTGCTATAATATAATTTTTGAATGGTTTTCATTCCTATTTTTGTGTATATGTTTACATGTATTTAATCTACCAAGTATATATTCTAGACATCTTGGGAACACAAGGCTTTAAATAGCCCCAAGAAGGTCTTAGATAATCTCGCTTCTCTAGTTTAACAATGTCACGTACTTGCTTAAATCTCTAATACAAGTGCGTATGTGCCTAACCAAAGGATAAAATCTTTCTTTTTCCACCAAAATATAGCATTAAGAATCTTCAAGTGTGCAAAAATATAAAAGTATGTTATATGTATAAGTAAGTATGTTAAATTAAATATTATGAGTAGTAAAAATAAAAGAGATGTGTAGGTTATTGATGATGAAAAGGAATAATTGAATGTTATCCACGTGATAGTGATTCAATTTTATTAATCTTAAGACGCCTTTCATGTTTGAATGGGATTCTTTAAGATTAGCCCAAACTTAGGTTTAATAAAAATATTTTCTAAGCCATTCATCAAAGAAACCAAAGTCATAATAATATACCTTTAGAAAATAATTTGGGATAGGGATGAAGGAGGTCAAACCTCTTTTCTCTCTTTATAATAATTATATATTAAGTAGGCATCAAATGATATCCAAAAAAATGCAAATTTAAATTAACAAATCCTTTCAATAATTTGAAGTGAAACCTCCCATAATATTTAACTTAAACAAATCCACATTTTAGACAATTATACTTCTAAAGCCTAACTAAGACATACCACACTAAACCTTAGCACACACATTAGATTACTAAGTCACCAATTCTAGCTCTAGGTTAGGACGGTGTATATTGTGGTATTATATTTTGTTTTATAATGTAATATTTTAAACTGGATGTTAGGATTATTTATGTGTAAATTGGATGTTAGGTCATTAATAGCCTAATGATATCTTTTACAGGGGATTACGCTAAAGGGGCCACTGTAATAATAAATAAATATAAATATTTTTACTTGTAGGTTACTTATGTCCCTAAGTATAATACAATTTGGATAGGTTGGTTTGGTTACCCATGTGTAGGGTGCTAAGTCCAAACACATGAAATATAATTGTTTGTCTTGTATGTTTATTTAGCTAACATCTATTTTACACGTATAATTAGATTTAATTTTTACAATAAGAATTAGGATTAGTGCTATGGGGTTTAAGATGAGCAGTGAATAGAAGGAAAAGATCTGGGAGGCTTTGTTAAGCCTAGAAGAAATCAATCCAAAAGATGAAAAGAAATACAAAGAATGAAGACCCCCATAGCATTCATTGTAATTGTAATATTCTTTTATAATCTAAGTTGTATGAGGGTAGAGCTTGGCTACCCAATATTTTTCTTTTTCGGGGTGTATGATAGTGCCCGATCACACCAACCTTTCATTCTTTTATGAAAATTTAAATGTTTGATTGTTATGTTTAGTTTGTGCAATAGAAATGACATGTTCTTCATAGGTTTCTAAAAGTGTGATGATTTACTATGTGGCCTGGATGCAGTAGGCTCCTTAAGATAAAATTAATTTTTTTACACCCACTAATAACTCATAACTAAATTTTAATACAACTCACAATCTCATTTTAAAGCCTAGGTTTATAATCAAGATAAATAAAAGATTTAGCAACCCTTTAGCTAAACATTGTATGTTATCACATCATACATACCATATTGATTCACTCTTGAATAGGGAGGGTCTCCATTCTTGCATGATAGGAGATACGGTTGACCTTTGAGGGTGATCCCTTATAGTGTAGAACACCTCCTTTAGTCCATAATATTATTTCATCATGCATATAGGCGCAATTTTCCCAAACCTTAGTCCAAAATGAATGTGTCAAAATAGTGTAAAAGATTATAAATTTTTGCATTAGTCTAAGTCATGTTTTCATGCTAATCATGATCTAGTCTTATAGAGAGTGAGTTGAGGATTCTTGCCTCCTTCATAATTAAACAATAGCCTAGCTATCTTGCATCTACATAAGACTGACCTACATGATTTTAAGCATAGGAGGTGTTAGCTGGCGGGCACTCTAGGCGGTTGTAAGTCCAGAAGAGTCGGGATGTGTTTATATTCTTTGGTGGGGGTAAACCATTATATCTCATTTTTTTATTAAACTTAGGTCGTGGTCTTAGCTTGTGAAAAAGCATCAAAGATTTAGGTTCTAAGGCTACTTGTCTCATTTAGGCTACGAGAACAAGTCCTCACATTTTAGGCATTTTTCATAATCTTGTGTTGATAGACTATAAGCCCTATCATTCTAATAAAATTTCAACTTAAATAAAAAGTAAATTATCTCCTTCAAACATTTAAAGCCTCACCATAGGGTAGATTGGAGGTCTCACTAGGTTTCTTAGTGTCATGGCCCCTTCCTACTTATTCTCCTTTGGAATCGGCAAATAAGTCTTCCTATTTGAGCTTTCCTATTTGATTTCATGAATACATAATTCTTTGATAGTCTAACTTTGAAATCTTTGTAGATACTTATTGACTACTCTAATCAAGAGTGTTCTTAGAGAATTCCTATTTCCTAATATGTAATTAACTATGGAAGCTTGCTTCCATAGGGAACTAAAGAACCTGGCATAAAATAAACCCTTCTTTACTTCTCAACATAAAGTAAATGAAAGATCTCTAGCATATATATAGACTTATCTACCTTAGGAGTCCTTATTAGGTGATTAGGTCCATTGTAGGGTGTTATTTACACCTGGGATGATACATCATACCTTAATATCATACCCAATCACTTTAATGAGTACCCCGTAAGATTTGCATGATGTACCTATGGCTCCAAATTAAAATACCATAGGGTCTTACCTTAGCTTGAAGTAGTCAAGGACAATCTTATTGGTAGTTTTGCTGACACTACTCAAAAAGGATTCTACTTAAGAAGGGGTGTCGCTAGGGGTCTTATCCTAATCAATAAGAAATTTTACTTTATTTTGTTTGTTTGTTTAGCATTGACCCTATTGGTTTACGACGGGCCACACTAAGAAGGAGCCATTGGGGCTTTAGCTTATCACAGATTCACTGGCCCAAGGGATAGTCCATACATCTGCAGTACAAAACTTCCATCTAAAGGGGTGGCTACTCGGAAAGGTGAACTGTCCAATCTGGTAGTAGCCTAGGTCATGTCTAGATGGGGTCATAAGGACATGATCCAAATAGAATACCCACAGGGACTGTGCCTTTGGGCGTCTTGTCCAAATCCCTGAAACATATAAAGCCTGTAGGTATATGGTGGTCGACTCGGACACTCACATTTACTTGAGCATTGTTATCCATCACGAGGATTATTGTTAGCAAGTCAAACACTAGCCAACCTAAGGTGTATGTCAATTTGTGATGATCAATCTAGAAAGAAAGCATCAGGGACTCACATCTTTCTAAGTGGAATTGACCATCAGGATAGTCTGGCGTAAGCTAGACAGCTACTATCTGACCTAGGGCGACTTCCAAGTGGAGCTTATTGGTCAGAAAGGAGGACTGAACCTAAGCTTGAAGTAGTCAAGAGGAAGAGGAACCACTAGGGGTCTTACCCTATTCCTTAGATATATTTTTAGACTCGATCAGTGCATGATGGTTAGCTCAAGAAAAAAACTTGGGGACTCACATCTTCTTAAGCAAAGCCAACCATCGTGGTAGCTTATTGGTCATGCAATAAGACATACCGAACTATCAAGGCGCCCATCAAATTATAGTGGTCAAGCTAGGAAGAAAGCACGAAAACTCACATATTCTTAAGTAAAATTGACCACTAAGGAGACCCACTAGCCAAGCAGTGAATCAAACTCGACCTATAGCAGCTACTAAGTGAGGGCCACTATGGGTCTTATGTTAACTTAAAGCTGCCTAAAGTAATTGGATTTGTATTCAATTGTTTATGTTTATGTGCAACTTTATGTTCGTATTATCTTAGTAAGGATTAGGATGCTGCTCAGATTCTCTTATACCTATCCTAAACACACATCAGGGGCTCAATAATCAAAAATAATCTAATTTGGAAAATAACTTGGTTAAAATAAAAAAAAATTATTGCTAGAAAGATTATTTGGGAAATTGTTTATGCATAATATTTCTTTAGATAAAGCCCGTTGATTGGAAGCATTGGTCATTTTCCTTTATGATTTATCAGTTAATAAGAGCCACCTTGGTAGGCCTTTTCTATGGAAAAAGGGTCTTCCCAAGTAAGTTCAAACTTACCTACCATCTTTTGATGTGCAATAATTGATCTCCTTAGAACTAAAATGAGTTCTCTAACTCAAAAAGCTCTATGGTAGACCAACTTTCTATGAGCTTGAAGGAATCTAGCTTTATACAACTCAAGTTTCTAACATGCTCACAAGCATCTCTCCTCCAGACCTTTGAGTTCTTCCAACCAAAATTTGTCATTTTGCTCGATTGTGATTTTACCACCCACAGCTATCCTCAATGATGGGAGTTGAACCTCTAAGGGAAGAATGGCTTCACACTCATACGCTAAAGATAATGGGGTAGATTGATCAGAGTTCTATAGATAGTATGGTAAGCCCATAAAGTTTTTACTAACTACTCATGTCATTGTCATTTGTTATCATCGAGCATCTTTTTAAGTATTTGGATGAGAGTTTTGTTGAAGGCTTCTGCTAAACCATTCACCCATAAGTATTAGATGGTATAGTATTTATAATCTATGTTGTGTCTCTAATTGAAGTTATTGATCTTAATGTCTTTTAAAGAGATGCCATTATCAGATATGATTCGGTGGGGCACTCTAAATCTATACATGACATGGTTCCTAAAAATTTAAAGCATATGCTAAGCTTTGACTTCCATGAGTGGAATCGCCTCCATCTCGCTTAAAGAAATAGTTTGTAGCTGCTAAAATAAATTGGAGACCTTTGGCCGATGGAGGATCAATCAGACCCACTATGTCGGTACCCCAACACTCGAATAACCACTAGGATAAAGTTGGATGTTGACTATTTGGTGGTTAGTGTAGAACCACTCTATGCAGTTTCCATTGGTGGCAGTGCTTCGCTGCATCCATGTATTCTATGATCATAGTCAGTCAATAATACTTAAATCTATTGATTTTTGATTTCATCTTGGGACTGGATTGATGAGCTCTGCATAGTTTTGAGTGTACCTCGATCATGATATTATGGGCTTCACATTTGTCTAAACAGAGTAACCACAAATGATCAAAAGACCTTCGATATAAGACACCATCGACAAGGGTGTAAGAGAGTGCCCCCTGCTTGACTTAATGGGCTTGAGATTTCTCTTAAGGTAGTTTGTCTTTATTTAAATAATCAATGAAGGGTTGCCTTCAATCTAGTTCTTCATCCTTTACAGAAACCATAACCTCCCCTTAAAGAGTGTATTTATTGATGAGTTCATCATCGATGAGAGGAAGAATTTGTCAGTTGTGAACCTATATTGATATGGACTCATCTTCCAGAGATGTCAATCCTTTAGCGAGTTTGGAAAAGGCATTAGCAATGACATTTTTTCCTTTAGGGATCTTATAGATTATGACCTCTGGAACTTTACTTAGTAACTCCATGGTGTACTTGTGGTAGTGATGAAGTTTTGGCTTTAGAACCTTGTAGATCCCAATGATTTGGTTGATAACTAGCTGTGAATCCCCAAAGATACTATTACTTTCAATGCTTAATGAGATGGCTAACTCCAGACCAGTGATCAAAGCTTCATATTCAGCTTCATTGTTGGTGCTGGGTTCAAATAGATGATACAAGAATCTCAACATATCACAGTTAGGTGTTGGGAGAACTATCCCTACCTTTGCTTTGCCTGAAAGAGTATATTATAGCTCTTCTCCTCTTTGAGAGAAAGTCACACCATCAAAGCACATCTCCTATCAATGAATGTTTGCATTCCCCAAATTCCTGATTTGTTCATTGGGAAGATCATCATTGAGCAGGGAATCTGCAAGAAGCGGATGTGCTGCTAGCAAGTCAACAAGTGTTTGTTCTTTTACTATATGGAGGAGTACGAATATGATGTCAAATTGTTATAAAATCATGAACCATCATTCCAACTGTTTGGATAATGTCGGCCGTGTCATGAGATATTGTAGTGGATTAACTCTAGAAATCAAGTTCACTTTGTGAGAGAGCATATAATGTTGTAGCTTCTGGGCTATGAAGATCAACACTAGGTAATGCTTCTCACTAACTGGATAATTCACCTCAGTAGGTATCAAATGATGACTGAGATAGTAGACTGCATTCTCTTTCCCCTTGTCGTTGGCTTGAGCCAACAAAGTGCCAAGGGAGTCATCAAGTGCAGTAGTGTAGAGTATGAGGGGTTTGGCCAGGATAGGGGTGGTTAGGACTAGCAACATCTTAAGATATTGCTTGATACTTCAAATGCATGTTGACCATTTATCATCCCACTCGAACTTGGTGTCTTACTTAGCTAGTGCTGAGAATGGTTGACATCTACCTAATAGGTTGGATATAAATCATCTTAGATACGACAACCTCCCTTAAAATAATCTAAGTTGGGATAAACTTTTAAGAGATGACATTTCCAATATCATTTTAATCTTCTCCAAATTGATCTCAATCCTATGGCATAGGAAAACGAACCCCAAAAACTTCCCAGAAGTTACCCTGAATGTACACTTGAGAGATTTAATTTTAAGGTTATATTTTCTCAACAGTTCGAAAACTACTCTCAAGTCAAAGAGGTGATCTTCCTATTTTTTCTTTTTTTGCTTTTGACCATGAAATCGTTGGTGTAGCACTCAACTTGGTGGTGAATGAGTTCATCAAAAATTTGATTCATGGCCTGCTAGTACATGGTGCCAGCAATTTATAGGCCAAAATACATGACCTTATAATAACTAATTGTAATCAGGGTTCTAAAAGCAGTATTTTTTTATCTTCAGGTGTCATCTTTAATTGGTTATATTTGGATGAACCATCCATGAAAGAGAAGATTGCGTGAGATGAGGTGATGTCCACCATCAGTTCTGGTGTTGGTAGTGGAAATTCATATTTTGGACATGCTTTATTAATATCCTTAAAATCGATACAAATGTGAATTTGGCCATTTTTCTTCTTAATTGGGATCACATTGGCCAACAAGGTGGGATACTTGTCCTCCAGGATGAAACTAGCATCGATCAGTTTCTTGATTTCAGAAATGACTTGTGGTTCAATGTCTAATCACATGCATCAAGGAGCTTGTTTGATGGGGCAGCGTCAGGCTGTATTACTAGCTTATGAACTACTACTTCAGGAGTTAATCCAGGAATTTCTTCATAACTCCATGTGAAGCAATCCTTAAACTTAGTGAGTAACTTAACTAAGTCATTGATTTCAAATCCATTCAATAGGAACTGATGTATGTCAGGCGTGGATCATCTTCAATGTCCAAGTTGATTTCTTTGAGCAGATCAATAGTAAATTTAATATCCACTTTGAATTTTGTGGGTGCATCTTTGACTTGGAGATCATCTAAATCATTTGAAGCTTCTAAGCACACCTCCTCATATGAGTTAATGTGATTTGAGAAGAACCTATCATATTCCAAAAGATTGGTGATGACCAAGCATTCACTAGGCATACTATGTTGAAGCCTAGTCTAGGTCTTGATTGAGAGTTTTTGCATTTGTTGTCATATATTTTTTTGAAGTATTCTGACCTGTAATTAGACCATGAATGTGGAATTAAACCTTTCTTTGCTAAATTAAGGACATAATGCGAGTACCAATCAAATGAAAATTCTATTAATTCCTTGAATGATTCATCCTCATGCTCCACATCAACTTCTCGGCTTGAGGATACTGCTCTTGGATAAAACTTTTGAGGTTTAACATTTGCATATATTTTGGGAGCTTCCTTAACTACCAAACCCTCAACCTTTTGGGAAAGAAAGTGGGGTTAGAGCTAAGGTAGTCACATATTTTCTAACAATTTCACATAAAGAGGGCTCATATATATTCATGCTTTACTTGGGGACTCAGTCTTCATCACTATCATGCTTTAGTTTCACCTCCAATAGAGTCTGCTGACGTAGAGAAATAGTTGGACCCAATATGACCCATACGACCTAAATTGGGCCAAATCCCTCGAAACCAAGCCATGACCCATTGGGGGGCTGATCAAACCCGACCCAAACCCATGTGAGATTAGCCCAAAATTAACCCATCCCAATTAAATCCCTCATGGATCCTCCCCCACATAGGATTCCACCCAACCTCATTTAGTTCTCCCCCATCACATGCACTTAACTCCTCTCCAATATTTGCATTGAATAGAGATGGTCATATGGAAGCAAGAGAGGACTTTCGAGCAAAAATCCAAAGTCCTCAATCAATCCATCATCCACCCCAACCTCCCCAAGCAAGATGATAATACTGTGGAGCTAAAAAATTCAAAAATGGGTGGATTTTTGGCCATTATAAAAGGAGGGGGAAATGAGGCTTCATTCCTCTTCCCCGTACCTCTATTCAGCCCCCAAGAGCTCCCCAAAGAAACTAACCACCACTTCCCCAACTTTATTGAGCCAAAAATATCAAAACTGGGTGGATTTTGGCAAGAAAATGGTAAGCACTACAAAATACTTCATTTCAAAATGAAGGCGAGGATCTAAGCTCAATCCAAGGCTTCTTCCTTCACTCGACAGCACGCTCGAGTCATCGCCGCCACCGAAAATCATCCCCGGTGAGGTAACCTTCAAAAATCGTAGCCAGCCTTAGGATCCCTCATTTTCTAATGGTTTTTGCTTGATTTTTAGGAATCTACCCTAGATAATCCTGCATTTTTTACTTTAAATTATCCCAATTAGAAAATAAAATTTTTTCGGTGTGAATTGATGTGAAAATGAGTCCATTTGTTTTTACCTAGAAACCCTCATTTTTTAAAAAAATAGTTATTTTTACTATTCATCACCAAAGGGCTACAGCCGCCGTCCGATCCCACGGTTCATGGGATCAACGATCCGGGCCTTCGGATCGCCTGATGCAATTTGGACCATCTGATCGAGTGGTTCGCACAATCTAAAGGCTCAGATCACGTGCTGATCGCACCATCCTGGCCTTTGGATCGCATGATCTGATCTGGACCATCCTATCTGCGATCGGATGGCCCAAAGCGAACTGCGGGTTGCTCTCTAGATTGTTGACCGGTCTTCCCACCCAAATGGCTAACATGGCACCGCTCACGAATCGCACGGCATTGCATTGTGTATGCATGCCACGCGGCACCACGCACCCAATTGTGCGGCGCCACGTGGCTTCGTGTTGCCATGTCAGCACCGCACTGATTTTTTGATTAAAAAAATTAATTTAAATCACCTGAAACTTTAAAAATTCATAGAAAATAAAATACTTAACTAAAAATTATAAATAGAGCTCGATGGATTCGTCTTTCTTAGAGGAATCCAACAAATCTAAAACCCTCAAATTTCATTGAGTATTTTGAGCTTAATTTGAGTTTTAGTAAAAAATAAATTTCATTAATTAAACTAAAATATTTATGTTAGTTTAAGTAGAAATTTTCAGGGATTGAAACTAATGTTAAAACAAACCTACCATAAACATTTCAACAAAAAAACTTCTGGATTGAGAGAAATTAAATTTTGAAGTTCAGATTGTCTGTTTTAATAAAATAAATTAAATAAAAATTCAGAAATTTACAAAAATCTTAAAAATGGCTTAAATCACTTCAAGTGACATCTAAGACTCTCAAGGAAATAATCTGATTTTCGGAAACCTAATGAACCCCAAACAAACACTTAAAATTAAAGTCTAATCAATTAAGGACTTAATTTAAATATTATCTAAAAATAATTTAAATATCAAAATCAAAATCATAAATGAAATAACACATAAGCTATCATTAATCAAACCTCAAATAAGAAAAATATCATCCTCCTAAGAAATTAAATTAAATATGATTAAACCTATTTAAATCAATAAAACTCAATTAAACGATTAAATCTTAAATCAAACTTAAAATTCAACAAATCTAGGAAACTTTAATAAAGGTCAAACAAGTATAACTAAACCTACACTAAGCATGGAGTCTTAATCATATGAAACTCCTTACTGAATATAAATAAACTAAAACTACTTAATCATTAAATAAACTAAAAATCAAATTGATTAACAAACCAATTCAACATAATCATTTAATATTAATCAAATTAAACCAAATAAAGTTAAAGTAAACATAATTAACATATGATTAAATCACATCCATTTGGAATAAGATAATTAATTAGCCATTAATACATAAACCTAACAACTAAATCAAATATGATGAAATTTAATGAACATAATAAATGAAGAAAATCAAACTTAACTATGATTATGAATAATCAAGTTTAACTGAAAAAATAAACAATTAAATCACTTAATCTAATCAAATGATAACAACAATAATCCTTTAATCAAATCAAACTTAAGTAAAACACTTAACTAAATCAAATCACTCACATGTGGGAAATTAAGTCATTAATTAAATAAATTTTTGATTAATCTAATGATTTAAAAAAGTTTAATTCCCCTTAATCAAACTTAATTAATTAAACATTTAAATAAATGCAACATTAATGAATTAATCTATCATCTTAATGAACCAAATTAATTTTATAAATCACATTAAAATTAATTCAAATCAAACACTGAATTAATCTACTAATTATGTCAATTAAAGTAATCATATTAAACCTAAGCTTAATAAAACATAAATACAATTAAATACCAATCAAATCCTAAATTAAATATAAATCATTAAGTCATTAATTACATCATTAATCTAAATAAATATAAAACTAAATTAAAAATTAAATAAATCCTCACTTAATTTAATAATAAACTTAAACACACTTCTTAATTAAACAAATTACCATTAAGCTAATCCAATTGAATAAACACCTAATTAATGCAAACCTAATGAATTAATCTATCATCTTAATGAACCAAATTAACTTTTTAAATGAAATTCAAATCAAAAACTTAATTAACTTACTAATTAATTTGATCACACATGTTAAATAAGATAATTAAGTCAATCAAAATAATCATATTAAACTTAAATTTAATCAAAAATAAATGCAATTAAATACTAATCAAAACCTAAATTAAACCTAAATTATTAAGTCATTAATTGTATCATTAACCTAAAAAAATATGAAATTAAATTGAAGATTAAACAAATCTTTATAATTAACATAAATACACTTCTTAATTAAACTAATCATATAATCACATTGAACCTAAGCAAACCCATAGACTAATAAAGCTAATCAAATCAAATCAAATTAAATTAAGAAAGACTCTCATCAATATAATATATAATCAAATCAAATATTATTCAACCTACTTAAATAAGATAAACTAATTATCTATCCAATGCTTGAAATCCAAAATACAAACCAAACTTTGATAAACAGACAAATGGATGAGATTAAAAATAAAATCCTAATTATAAAGAATCTAACTCAATTAAAATCAAAATAAAATCTTAATTAATCTAATCCGATCAAACTACAAATAAATGAACCACAATCAAATCAAATAAGCATAAAATTAAGTCACATAACTATAATCAAAGAAAAGAAGTAAATATTAATTTAAAAGGATGTTGAATTATCAAGATTTAATTAAACCAAAACATCTAATATGAAATTAATCAATCAAAAACACATGAATTTAAACAAACTTAAACTTCATTAGATATCAAGGATATCAAATTATCAAGATGTAATTAAAACAAAACATCTAAATTAAAATCAATCAATCAAATACTTAAACAAACTCAAATTCTAAAATTTAAATACAATCAAATGAATTACATAAATTGGAATGGGCTAATTAAGATACTTAAGGACCTTAGTTAGATTATTTAGGAGTTAGGAGGTAGAATAGGGTGAGTTTTGTCTACAAATGGAATTCATTCTACTCTTCATTCTTGAAAACCTAAACATCATTTTAACCAAATAAAAGTGAAACAAAAATGAAAAATAAATCATTAAATCATTTAAATTGAAATCACACAAAGGTAAAATTTAAACAAATTTAAACTCCAAATTTAAACTTAAACTAAAGAATCCTAGTAAAGTCTTGTCAAACAAGCCTTAAGCACACACATTAGAATACTAAGTCACCACTTCTAGTGCTAAGTTAGGGCGTTGTATGTATGATGTTGTGTTTTATTTGGTGAGTAATATTTTAGACTAAGGTGTATGATGTAGACTAGATGGTAGGTCGTGATTAGCCTAATCATATTTTTACAGGCTTAAGGAGCCAAAAAATATAAATGCTTTTGATGTACAAGTTGCATAGTCCCTAAGCATGACCCAAGTTAGGGCAGGCGGGCTTGGTTACCCATGTATAGGGTGCTAAGTCCAAATTATTCATATAACTGCTTGGGTTGTATAGTGTGTTTAGCTAACATTTATTTTGCAGGTGTAGCTAGATTTACTTTTCCTATTTTTAATGTAATTTTATATTAGGAATTAGGATTAGTGTTATGGATTAGGATGAGTTAGAAGGCTTAGTCTGGGTGCCCTGTGATGCCTTTGGAGCAAATCAAATCAAAAGGAAGAGAAGGAAGAAATGAAGAAAGAAGACCCCATAGCATGTATTATTGTAATCGGTATAAGGGTAGAGCTTGACTACC
Organism: Cymbidium sinense; assembly: GCA_021442155.1. Lineage (NCBI taxonomy): Eukaryota > Viridiplantae > Streptophyta > Magnoliopsida > Asparagales > Orchidaceae > Cymbidium > Cymbidium sinense. Next base: position 96,323,691 of record CM038222.1, read on the forward strand.
CATCTTTTTTTTTTTTTTTGGGTGTAGCGAACGACCACATGGCCTTTTATTCTTTTACGTAGTCTATAAAATTATTTGATGTTGTGTTTAGATTGCACATTAGAATTGCATACTTTTCAGTTTCTTATGATTGATGTTTGAATGTGGCCTGGATGCGTAGGCTTTAGGATAAAAAATTAATTTTCTATTCCATTAACAACTCATAACTAAAATTTTAAAATAACTCATAACCTCACATAAAGCCTAAGAATTAAATCAAGATAATAAAATTTTTAGCAACCCCTTAGCTGGATGAATGAATGTATAATATCATGCATGTCATATTCTTTCACTCTTGTTAAGAGGGGGCTTCCATCTGTGCTAGAGAATGAAGGCTTAACCTATGAGAGCCTTTGATGGAAGAACACCCATTTCTCTCTTGATTTGACCCATAATCAAATTCTCATGCATTTAGGCATACAAAATCCCATAACTTGTGTGAAAATAAAGAGTCCAAAATAATCAAATAAATTTGATAAAATTTGCATTAGATTAAGTCATGGTTTCATACCACTCATGCTCTAGTCTCTTAGGGAGTGAGTTTAAGGACTTAGTCTAATAACAACCTAGCCATCTTGCAAAGCATAAGACTTGCCTACATGGATTTAAAGCATAAGAGGTGTTAGTGCCATTATAAAATAAGTCCAAGTCGGATTTATTCTCTCTTGTGGAGGTAAACCATATACCCATTTTCTAGATTTAGGTGCTTTAACCTGCCAAAGCACCCTAGTTTAGGATCAGGTAGCTTTTGGCTACAAGCATAAATCCTCACCTCTTAGTATTTCAAATCTTATGTTGTGAATTATAACCCTAGAATAATAATAAAATGTCAACTCAAATAATAATTGCTTTCTGCAATTTCAAAAATAAATAAAGCCAAGGTATTGGTGGAATGCTCTAGGCTTCTAGTATCATCAGGCATTCCTACTACTCCTTTAAATTTCAAAATATATCTTCTCATGATCTATCCCATTTTGATTTTCTAAAATAGATAGTCTTAACCTTGAAATCTTTAGAGATCATAATTGTTTACTTTAATCAAGAGTATTCTTAAGGAATTCCCATTCCTTAAGATGTAATTAACTATGAAGATTTGCCTCCATAGGGAACTTAATGAACCCGGCTTAAAATAAACCCTACTTTACTTTTTCATGTAAAGTAAGGGAAAGATCTTCAATATATTCGAAGACCCATCATGCCTTAGGAGTCCTTATTAAATAATTAGGTCCATTATAGTGTGGTGATTTCTATCTTTCGAGATAGTACATCATTCCTTAATGTAGTACCCGATCACTTCAATAAATACCCCCTAAGATTTGCGTGGTGTCCCACATCTGAAAAATAAACACCATAGATTTTTCTGGCCACTCCGTTGGGGATGGTTCCTCTCTCCATCTTTAGTAGACAATTATTGTCTCCAAACATCAATAATGGACTTATATTTTATATAGGCGAGACTATCATTCTTTCCATTGGCATAGCTTATTTCATCCTTAAGCAAAGCTCACCAACATCCTTTAGGTTTTAGGACCTCACTCATGTAGGTCTTAAAATCTATTGGGTTCCCCTAATAGGTGAAAATTAGAATTAATCAAACAAAGGAGATGACCAAAATTAAGAACCTCTTCACCATCCTGATGGTGAGGCAAGGTTCATCCCATGAACAATAAAAAAATAAAACTCTTCTACAAAATAACATGTCTTTCCAAAAGCACTTTTTTAAAATCCACATAATAAGATAACTTTTTAAAAAGGCACAAAATATATATAACCAAACCTCATTTAACAAATCCCATGATTGTTATATGGAGGTTCTTTTCAAAATCAAAATCAACTATTTTTAATGTCTTTTTCAAAAGCACATTTTCTTTGGAAATAGCTATCCCCATCCCACACACTCAAATTTGTTGGATGGAGATTCTATTTTCAAATTAAATCATAATATAAAATTGAAACTCCACTTAGCATACTTCATATGTGCTAGAGTTGAAGTTTCCCCTCTTTTCAAAAAGCAATAAATGATATACACATAAAAGAAAAGGCAAAGACATATTTGAATCTCCCCCACTTGACATACCCAAATTTGTCAAATGGGAGTTCCCCTTCCCTTGGAGAAGGTAGAGCAAATTGAATTCTATTTGCATTTGTTATAAACTCCTTCTTGCCAAAGTCTTGGACTTCAAAACACATTAGCTCATTTGACATGTCCAAGTATGTCAAATGAGAACCCCTTTTGAAAATCATAAGAACAAATTGATCTCCATTTAACATACCAAAGTTTGTTAAATAAGTTCTTTTCTTTTAAAAATCATACACACATTTGACTTTCATTTAACATACCAAATTTGTTAAGTGAGAGTTTCATTTTCAAAATCATAAACACATTTGACTTTCACTTAACATACCAAATTTGTTAAGTGAGAGTTTCATTTTCAAATCATAAACACATTTAACTTTCACTTAACATACCAAATTTGTTAAGTGAGTTTCATTTTCAAAATCATAAACACATTTGACTTTCACTTAACATACCAAATTTATTAAGTGAGTTTCATTTTCAAAATCATAAACATATTTTACTTTCATAACATACCAAATTTGTTAAGTGAGAGTTTCATTTCAAAATCATAAACACATTTGACTTTCACTTAACATACCAAATTTGTTAAGTGAGTCTCTTTTCAACACACATTTGATCCCTATTTTAACATACCAAATTTGTTAAGGATCCAATTTTCATCAAACACATTTGACTTTCACTTAATGTACCAAATTTTTTAAGTGAGAGTCTCATTCTCAAAAGAAAAAATAATAATAATAAACATATCTCAAACACATTTGGGGCTTTCACTTAACATACCAAATTTGTTAAGTGGGAATCCCAACTTCAAAGAAAAATAAATCTATCTCACAATCACATTTAACTTTCACTTAACATAACAAGTTTGTTAAGTGAACATCTCATAACCAAGCATAAATTAAACACATGTGGCCTTTACTTAACAAACCAAATTTGTTAGGTAAGAAGCCCCATATTCAAATCAAAATATCACATAATCAAATCTTCATAAATAAAAAATATTTCAAACACACAATCACAACCTCTTCTTAGCAAACCCAAAATTACTAAGTGGAGGTCTTTCAAACCATCAATATTTTCAAACAAGATGCACAAAACACAAATACCTCCAAGAAAATTTCTCCTCAAATTTTAGAACCCCATCCAACTAACCTAAATCGGTTGAGTATGGGTTCAAAATTGAAATCAAATGGCAAAGACTCTCATCATTATCCAAATCTCTCCAATGTACCCCACTTAACATATTTAAATTATTGAGTGTGGGTTCAAAACTCCAAACTTTTGTTACTTATGTGAAACAAATATCAAGGTAGAAATTTGATACAAGTTATATTTCCACAAATGTAGACATATCAGTTTAGTCATCTTTGATTTCACACATGGCTCAGTCGTGTTTACTTTTCCTTTCAAAATGGATTTGGCCTTGAAACGGGCTAGCCTCATGCAATCCGGGCTAGCCTCCCTCAAATTGACTTTGCCCACCTCATTCATTTTGGCTGAGATTTTGAGGGGCTAGGATCACTTGTGAGGGGACCACCCTCACATCCGTCGGAGTGGTGGTGGCAAATCGATCATCCATTGAGATGCCATCTGAGTTTTTTTTCACTAAGAGGAAGGTTGTGATAGTTCCCATGGTTGCAGTTCTGTACAGTGGTTCCCCTTTCCACCAGTGCTAGCACCCACTCATTGTCTCCTTCAAGGGAAGGCTACCCATCTTGGGATAGTCTCCCCACCTCGAGGTTGGGGTAGTTCTCATGCCCCACCTAGTGAATTCACCAGTAGATGTAAGTTAAGCGACATCATGACCGCGAAGAGAGCTAGAGGTGGTTTCCAGTCATGAGAGGAGCTACCTAGGATAGTGCCTCCTCTTATCATAGAGAATAAGTTTCACCCCCTCTCTGGTTCTAATGGAGAGGAAGACATTAGGAGGATCTCAATTTCACCTCCACCCGTAGTTCATTTTGAGGCTTTTATCAGTGACAGTAGAAGGTCACATGCCGACCTTAGATCAGTTCTGCATCGAGTTGGCAGAGTTTATGGATGATCAGAGTTTGGGGCTTAATTTGATTTATGTTCTATCATCCCTTGTAGTGTGGGTAGACACATCAGATAGGAGAGGGCGGGGATGCAGGATATCAATATTACTAGTAGAGAGGCGTAGTGCAGGTGGTCGGCGCCTTAGCCCTTGTGGTCTCTCGATCGGTGCTACCGCCATCATCATTGATAGCATTCTACCAACGGGTACTACCCACCATAGGAGAGGATCTCTTGCCCCGAGAAAGCCGATGTTGCCTCCACCACACTGATCCATTCCTCACCCACCATCGCCTGTTTAGGTCCCACCATCTATCGTGCCTACAAAGGCACAAAAGACAACATCCGTGGAAAAAAAGCCCCATTGGTGATCAGGAGGATCCCACTCATCTACTCCAGGTGGTGAGTTCCCCTACTGACCATACTTTAGTCTTGGAGAAGGAGTGGTGACCCTGCATCATGGCCACCATAACCATCATTATCGAGGAGTGATATCGTAGAGGGAAGGGGACAGTTTTGTAGTCCCCATGATAGTGGAACCCCCTAGGGACACTACTCCACCCATGAGTAGCCACGAGCATGTCTCTTCCAGCAATTATAACCCTCATGAGCGGACTTATGATAGGTGTTAAGTGCATCTGTTAGGAGCACTTCCCCTCGATTGCATATTTGTATGACAGTTAGATCATTCCCTAGAAGAGATTCTAGAATAGTACTTTATAGAGAAAATAGAGCTTCTAGGGAGTGATCGATCAGATTGTGAGGAGAGAAAGGTTAGCTTTAATCTAGATAAGGATGATCTCTTTGATGATTTGATCGAGGTCCACATGTTTAATACTAGGAGTTCCCTTCATAGAGATCAACATAGTCAGGAAGGTATTGTGATTGAGGAAGACGATGTTGTCCATTCAACCCAACATCTCCATCACCAGTTTAAACAGAAGGATGATTAGATCAACCAGATGGAGAAGAGGATGGAAGACCTATTAGCAGCCCTCCATGCACTTCAAAACCTGCCTCAATACCAAAGCATATACCACTGGAGATAGATCATCGTAAGTTAGTGCATGTCCTAGATCAGCCCAAAAGCACTTCTCCAGTAGATCAGGACAGAGGTAGCCTGCATAAGAAGGTGGTGGACAGCACCTCCATGCAAGAAAAAGATATCAAGTTGTTCGTGGAGCAACAAGTGAAGGATGCGTTAGCGCAAGCTCGAGGTGGCTCATCTATTCCAAAGGGTAGACCCTACCCAGAGAAATTTAGTTGTGTCCAATATCCTAAAGGTTTTACACCTCCTTCCTTCCAAATTTTTGATGGCAGTGGGAACCCCAGACAGCACATAGCACATTTCAGGGCCAGATGTTGCAATCTCGGTGCCAGCGACGCACTTTTATTCCATCTCTTTGTCAGTAGTTTAATAGGCATCATATTTGATTGGTACAATGAACTACCCAATGGTTCAGTGAAGATATTTGCTGAATTAGAGTAGCTCTTTATTAAGAGATTTGGAGCTCAAGATAACTATGGCATCTCATAGCTCAACAACACCGTGAGTCCCTTATTGATTACATTCTCATATGACATAATTTAAGTATGAAATACGAACCACAGCTGTCTGAACAATATGCCATTAAAATTCTACTCAAGAATATTCATGGCCCGGTCGCCTTCATTCTTAAAGTGTTTACCATTAAGATATTTGAGAAATTAATCAACAAGGCGGCTAGTCTACAAGGAGAGGTCAAACTGTTACCTTTCCAAGATCACAAAGCCCAATCACAAGGCATTTGAAAAAAAAGCCAGGGTAATCACGGTGACAAGGGGAAGGCCAACCAGAGCTTATAGAGACCTCATGCACAAGCCTCCATACCACCTCCTACCACCACCTCGATATCGCTACCCGCCCCACAGGCCTCCACCGCCACCTGCTCAACAGTATCCTTATTAACAACATCAGCAGCAGTACTCCTATTCACCACTAGGTAACTATCATTTACCTACTCTTGTCGATAGATTGAATAAGCCTTATTCATTCAAGAGGGAGGTAGTCATGAAACCTTTAAGAACTTTTTAAAGAAGCCTGATTTTTAGTTACCAGAGCCTAGGAGACCGGAGGATGTGGGCAAGAGTCATGATCCAAACTTTTGTCCCTACCACCGCATGCTAGGTCATGTCTTAGAAGATTGCTTTACCTTTAAGGACTAGCTTGGGCGTAGATATAAGTCGGGTGCCATTATCATCTCCAAGGAATATTTACTAGGCAATCCTCCAGTTCTGTTAGGGTAATCCTTGGGGATACAAGCGATCTTCTCCAGAAAAAGGAAGGTTGGGATATCTCCCTATCCCGAACCTCTAAGAAAATCATCTCTAAGATCAAAAAGATACCCTTGCAAGTGCCTAAAGCAGCTCAAACCTCCAACTCTAAGGAAGGTTTGCAAGTTCCTAAGGATAACTTGAAGGAGGTAGATGCCCAACAGCAACAACAGTCCACCTTACTTGCTCGGGATAGCATAGTAGCACAACCACTATCTACGTCCAATACTCCATCCACCGTTGCAGCTACTACTTCTTCCTCCACTAGCTCCTCTTCTACCAACAGGAGTGTTGTATCAACAAACAAGGGCACTAAACCCCTTACCCCGCTTACTTTATTAGATTTCTCCATCTGAAGAAATCAATGAAGAAATCTTTCACTTATATCTTGTCCACTTCTGATACTCTAGATTTTATTCCTCTCAAAAATTCTCCAAGTCTACAAAATAATAATGATAACTCTAGTTCTGATCATTCCTTCTCAAATTTAGAAATAGATTTTCCATTCCTGAATCATCCGAGTTTGCCCATTGAGATTGATTTAGAGTCATCAGACTCCAATGATCCCATAGGAGAAGCTGTAGGTGAACCTGATGAGCAGGTAAAACTTTCCACTAAATCATCTCACGAAGTCATAGAAGTCAACCTCCATAGTGGCAAAGTTTTACCTCCTATGGTAGCACCTCAGGATAAGGGTAAACAAGTCATTGGTTATAGCGATCAAGAAACCCCTCCACAAGATGCTCCATCTATGGATATGCTTATAGAGGATCAGCCCATAGTTGACTGAATGTCCTCGCTCACCAAACAAAGTTGTCAGCTAAATGAAACATATATGATGCCCTTGTCTTATCCAAAGAGATGAGGGAGTGATTGATCAAAGCTCTTCTTGATCCAGAATTATGCTTAACTCAGTTGGCCTCTATTGGAGAGGAGGCATGTTATTCAAGAGAAGCTTGTGGAGTTATATTCACAGATGAAGACCTCCTTCTGGGGCCAACTGAGCACAACCGTCCCCTCTACATCATAGTGGACATAGGCAGATTCAGGCTATCCAGGGTATTAGTTGATCAAGGTGCATTAGTGAACATTATGAGTCTCAAAACCCTTGCCTACTTGAGGATCGATATCTCTGAACTCTGAGGAGATCGGATGATGTTGAGAGGATTTAATGAACAAGGTGAGAGGGCTTCAAGATCTATAATATTATCATTAGAGATAGATGATTGGAAGACAGAAGCCAAGTTCTACGTAATAGACTCAGATACATCTTTCACTGCTTTGCTTGATAGGCCTTAGATACATGCAAACAACATGGTTCCATCTTATTTGCACCAATGCATCAAACTCAGAAGAGATTGAATTGAGTATTGTGTCAGAGGAGACTTGAAGCCATTCTAAGTTAGAGAGGTCAAGATTTATGAAGATGCAGCCTACTATCTTCCTCCAAATCAAAAGGTCTATTCTCACGAGCTTGGTGAATGCTCAAAAATAAAATAAAAAGAAACAAAAGAAAAAGAAAAAGAAAAAGAAAAGAAAAAAGGAAGAGAAAATCAAAATACAAGTGAGCGAGAATCAAACATCGAGGAAGAGGTAGAGCTAGATGTTACATTTCATCCACAGTTTGTTCCTCCATATGAACACATGGGTAGGATGACTCGACCCCAACTAGGTAGAAGAAGAGGTAAATTCAGAGGTAGTTCTAGAGGTAGAAGACCTCCTTGCTGATGGCCAACCAGTAGGACCTATGTTCAAGGTCACAAGAGTACCCCCACTATCCAGATAAACTTAGAGTCCAGTTTGGAGGATGAGTCTCATGTAGTTAGCAAGCCAACCAACCCCTCTTAGCGGGTCCCTTTGAAGGTGACATTCGAGCCAGATAGTGATGAAGATCAGGCCTCCAAGCAAAGCATGAATATATCTGAGTCATTATTATGTAGAATAGCCAAACAGTAATTGGGAACTTTAGCTCTAACCTCACTTCCTAGAAAGTTGAAGGTTTAGTAGTTAAGGAGGCCCCCAAGTCATCCGCAGATGTCAAGCCAAAGAGATTTTTGTTGGGAGCATCATTCTCAAGTTAGGAAGCGATGTAGAACTTGAGGATGATTCATATAAAGATTTAATAGAATTACCTTTTGATTGATACTCGCATTGTGTTCTCGACTTAGCAAAGAAGGGATTAATCCCACATACTTGGTCTAAACACAGACCAGACTACTTTGAAAGGCTATGGGACAATCAAACCAAACATCCTCAATTAAGACCAGGACTAGGATTTGGCACAATGGGTCCAATCGATAATGGCAGCCATTACCTAATCATCATAAATCATTTGGTGTCTGATAGGTTCTTCTCAAATCATGCTGACTATTATGATGAGGTATGTTTAGAAACTTCAAATGACCTAAGTGAGCCTGAAGTTAGAGATGCACCACCGAGTTTGAAGAAGAGAGAGATCATCAACCATGAACTTAAAGAAATCAACTTGGGAACCAAGACAATCCACGTCATATACATCGCCTCTTGTTATATGAAGAAGAAATCAATGACTTAGTTAAGCTATTAGCTAAGTTTAAGGACTGCTTTGCATGGAGTTATGAAGAGATGCCCTGTCTATCCCCTAACATAGCAGTCCACAAACTAGCAATAGAACCTAATGCTAACCCTATAAAGCAAGCTCCTAGACACATACGATTAGACATTGAACATCAAGTCACTTTTAAAATCAAGTATTTGATCGATGCTTGCTTTATCAGGGAAGAAAAATATCCTACCTAGTTGGCTAGTATCGTCCTAGTTAAGAAAAAAATGACCAAATTCGCATATGCATTGATTTTAGGGATCTAAATAAGGCATGTCATAAGGGTGAATTCCCACTTCCTATACCAGAATTAATGGTGGACATTGCCTCATCTCATGTAGTATTCTCCTTTATGGATGGGTTATCTAGCCACAACCAAATCAAGATGGTCCCCGAGGATGAAAGAAACACTACTTTTTAAACCCCAATCAGAATTTATTATTATAAGGTCATGCCTTTTGGCCTTAAAAATACTGGTGCCACATACTAGTGGGCCATGACTTGAATCTTTGATGAACTCATTCATCATCAAGTTGAATGCTACATCGATGATCTTGTTGTCAAAAATAAAGAAAAGGAAGACCATTTCTTTGACTTGAGGGTAGTTTTTGAACGGTTAAGATAATACAACCTCCAAATGAACCATCTGAAGTGTGCATTAGGAGTAACTTCGGGAAAATTCTTTGGGTTTGTTGTCCAACATCGTGGAATTGAAATTGATCCAAAAAAGTCAAGGCTGTCTTAAAAATGCCACCCCCTAAAAGTCTAACTTAACTCAGATCATTCTAATGGAGGTTGGCGTATCTATGAGACTTCATATCTAACCTATCAAGAAGATGCCAACCATTCTTAGCACTTACCAGAAAAGATGTCAAGTTCAAATGGGATGGTAAGTGCCAGCATACTTTTGAAGACATCAAGCAATACCTAATGATGTCGTTAATTCTAGCGGCCCCTATCCCAGGAAAGCCATTGATCCTCTACACAGTCACATTAGATGACTCCCTTGATGCTTTGTTGGCTTAAACCAACGATGAAGGGAAATAAAATGCTCTCTACTACCTCAGTCGTCTTCTAATCCTTGCTGAGGTAAACTACCCACCTATTAAAAAGTATTGCCTAGCTTTAATCTTTGCATCCCAAAAGCTACGGCACTACATGCTTTCTCATAAGGTAAATTTAATCTTCAGGATCAATCCATTGTAATATCTCATGACATGACCGACGTTATCCGGGTGGTTGGCATGGTGGTCCATGATATTGTCGTAGTTTGACATTACATTCATACCCCTCTATGCAGTGAAAGGACAGACACTAGCAGATTTCTTAGCAACACATCCACTTCTTACTGATTCTCCTTTTAGTGACGATCTCTCCGATGAGCAAATCATAAACTTAGGGGATACTAGTGTTAATCACTGGGAGATGTACTTTGATGGTGCAACTTCCTCTCAAAGAGGAGAAGAACTATAATTTACTATCCCAAGAAAGGCAGGGGCAGGAATAGTTCTCCAAACTCTGGACTGCAATGTGATGAGATTCTCATATCATCTGTCCAATCCATGCACCAATAATGAAGTCAAATATGAGGCTCTGATTGCAGTTTGGAGTTAGTCATTACACTATGTGTCAAAAGCATCAACATCTTCGGGGATTGTCAGTTCATCATCAACCAAATCATTGGGTCCTATAAAGTTCTAAAGCCTAAGCTCCATCATTACCACAAGTACACTATAGAGTTGTTGGCTCAAATCCCAGAAGTAACCATTTACAAGATTCCTCGAGGAGAAATTGCAGTAGCAGATGCATTTGCCAAGATTTCCAAAGAGTTGGCATGTCCGGAGGATGAGTCCATTCCAATAAGGGTCCAAAATAGACAAGTCTTATCCCTTATTGATGTTGAACTCATCGAGGGATTCTCCCTTGAAGGGGAGGTTGCCATTGCTAAAAAGGATAAGGAGTCAGATTGGAGGCAACCATTCATAAATTATTTAAATATAGGCAAACTACCTCAAGAGAAATTGCTAGCACACTAGGTGAAGCAGAGAGCCCTTTCCTATGCTCTCGCGGATGGCACCTTGTACCAGCGGTCCTTCGATCATATATGGTTACATTATTTTAACAAACATGAATCCCATAGGATCGTGATCGAGGTACACTCAGGTTTATGCAGAGCATATCAATTCGGTCCAAAGATGAAAGCCAAGAGTAAGAGACTAAGATACTACTAGCCATCGATGATCACAGACTGCATGGACATAGCTAGGAAATGCCACCAATGTCAGATACAGGGTGTGATGCTACATCAACAACCTAACATTCTACATCCTACATTGGCCTCATAGCCATTTGAGTGTTGGGGTACCAACATAGTGGGTCCGATCAATCCTTCTTCTTCCAAGGGTCACCGGTTCATCCTAGCTGTCACCGACTACTTTTCTAAGTGGGCAGAGGCAATCCCACTCAGAGAGGTCACAGCTCAGCATGTGCTTTAGTTTTTCAGGAACCATATCGTATATAGGTTCAAGGTGCCTCGACGAATTATATCTGATAATGGTACTTCATTCAAGAGCACTAAAATTAACAGCTTTGCTCAAAGACACAACATAGATTGGAGATATTTTACCATCTACTACCGAAGGACAAATGGGTTAGTAGAAGCCTTCAATAAAACTCACATTCGAATACTGAAGAAGACACTTGATAACAACAAGCGATAATGGCATGAACAATTAGTTGAAGCCTTGTGGGCTTACCGCACCACACACAAAACTCCAACTCAATCTACCCCATTCTCCTTAGTGTATGGGTTTGAAGCCATTCTTCCATTAAAAGCCTAACTCCCATCACTAAGGATAGCTGTGGGTAGTAAAATCATAATGGAACAGAATGCCAAGTTGCGGTTGGAAGAGCTCAAAAGTTTAGAGGAAAGGCACCTACGGGCATGCCAGAACCTCGAGTTATACAAAGCCAAGATGATTCAAGCTCATAACAAGTTGGTCCGTCCAAGAGCTTTTTAAGTAGGAGAGCTTGTTTTAGTTCTAAGGAGGCCAATTATTGCCCGTCAAAAGGTAGGAGGCAAGTTTGAACCCACTTGGGAAGGCCCTTATGCCATAGAGGGCCTACCAAGGAGGGTCTTATCAACTTATAAATTGTAAAGAAGAGCACCTGATGCTTCCAATTAATAGGCTCTACTTAAAGAAATACTATCCATAAACTTTTTTTTGAAAATAATTATCAATAAAACTTTTTTTATATCAAATTCCATCTCTTCTATGTTAGAAATATCTTTTGCTTATGAATCTGCCGCGATGTATTTAGGGTAGGTATAAGAGAACCCAAGAGGCATCCTATCTCTCCACAATATAAACACAAATTACAAAATGATCCTCCAGTGCTATTAGGATAGGTGTAAGAGAACCCAGGAGGCATCCTATTTTGATTAGTACAATTAAGTTAGGTGTAAGAGAACCCAAGCGACATCCTTCCTTGATGGAATCACAATTGCCCCTCGCCACCATTTTATCCATTCTTTGACGTGTTTAGGGTAGCTGTAACAAAACCCAAGCAGCATCCAATTCCCTCTTCCACAACATAAATAAACATATATCTTTTGTCTTGGGCTATTTTGACGTGGGAGCATGCCCCCTGTGGCACTCACTTATTAGCTACTCTAGGTTAGGCTGATATGCTACCTTGCTAGTGTGTCACCCCAGTGGTCACTTGTCTGGTGGATGTGAGTCTCCACACTTTCTTACTGACTTGACCATTGTAAACTGAAGAGCACTTTATTAGTTTGGTAGGCCTCACTATGCTGCCAGTAAGCTACCTCATGTTGACTTTGTTTAAGAGGATGTAAGCCTACACGATCTCTCCTTGAACTAGCCATCATGCACTAATTAGGTCGAGTATATTTGAAGTTTAGGATAAGTTCTCTAGTGGCTCCTTTCCCCCCGACTACTTTAAGCTCGGGTCAAGTCCTTACACAGGATTCCTCATTTAGTAGTCACCCTAGGTCGGATAGCCCCTGTCGAGCTGAAGATAGACTATCTCGACAATTAGTTCCACTTTAGGGAGATGTAAGCCTACGCGCCTTCTTTCTAGACTAATTATCATAAATCGATGGGCACCTTAGGTTGGTTGGTTATCTCCATGCTGATGGAGACCCACCTAGTGGATACACTACTCTTGGCAGATGTGAGTCCCCTTGCTTTCTCCTTGAGTCAACCATCAAATACAGATAAGCTTTCTTTTACAGGGTTTTGGATAAAGCCCCTAGCAGCACCTCCCCTTAGCGACCCCATTTAGACACTACCCCAATTATTTTTGGATTGGACAGTCCTCCTTTCCTAGTAACCACCCTTATGGTTGGAGAATTTGTTCAGTGGATGCGTAGATTCTCCCTTGGTCTAGTAAGTCTGAGATAGGACTAGGTTGATATGAGCCCCTTCTTAGTGTGGTCCCTCGCAAACCAATAGGGTCCATGCAAACTTAAAATAAATAAAATATATCTTCATATGTGGATTAGGAATTCAAGCCCCCAGTGGCCCCTTTTCCAAGCAGACATCTTATCTTTAGGGCAATGTCAGCAAAACTCCCTATAGGAATTTCCTAACTACTTTGAGTTGAGATAAATCCCCGGGTTGGCACTCTCTCAGTAGTCACCCTTAGGTCGGGTTCAACTTGTTGTGCCACCAACGAGTTACCTCGATGGTCATATTTTATTTGAAGGATATAAGTATATTATGCATTATTTCTAGCACGATCATCGCAAACCAATGGGCAGCCCTAGGTCAGGCCTGATTTCTGGCACAAGCGACCGATCACCCCAGTGGTTTCTTGTTTAAGAATATGTGAGTCCCTGCACTTTCTTCCTAACTTGATCATTGCAAATCGAAAGGCACCCCTTTGGTTGTTTAGTTCTATCTAACGGCTGGTAGACTATCTATTTAGATTTGTAAACCTAAGATATGTCTAGGTTGATATTAGCTCCTTCTTAGTAGATCCATCGCACATCGACAAGGTCCATCTAAAATTAAATTAATTTTGACTATTCTTGAGTTAATATAAGTCCACAGTGGCATTTGCTCAAATAGTCGCCCTAGGTCGGGATTGATCTATTGTAGCATCGACAGATCACCCCAACGGCTGATCCCTACTTTGGAAGATGTAAATCTGCTACGCTTTCTTCCTAGTACAGTCGTTGCATACTAAAAGGCAACCTTTAGGCTGGAAAGTCCTACTTTGTGGCTGGTATACTACCCCATTGGACTTATAAATCTAAGCCAGGTCAAGGCTGACATAGCTCCTTCTCAGTGGGTCCATCGCACGTTAACAGGGTCCACAATATAACACACTAAACTAAATTAAATCAATTCAAGATAAATCAATATAAATCAAATTAATCATCAGGACTACTCTTGAGTTAAGGTAAGCCCCCCCAGCGGTGCTCACTCAGTAGTCGCTTTATGCAGGGTTTGATTTGTTGTGCCATCGATAGATTACCCTAACATCTCATCCCTACTTTGGAAGATGTAAGTCTACTATGCATTCTTTCTAGTACAGTCATTGCACACCGAAAGGCAACCCCTTAGATTGAATAGTCCTACTTATAGAAGGTAGACTACCCATTTGGACTTATAAATCTACGACAGACCAAGGCCCCTGTGGCTCCTTCTTAGTGTAGTCCATTGCACACTGATAGGGTCCATAACAAAATAAATTCAAAACCAACCTCCCAAGTGGAGTCAAATTAAACATATCGAACAAACCAAATGTCTCCCAATGAGACGTAAATCAAATTAGCCTCCCTAGTGGAGCTAAATCTAAATCAATCAATTTTAATCGAGTGTACATCCCCGACGGATATGCCCTCAATCTAGAACCATTCTCCCTAGTGGAGCCATAACAAATTAAACCAACCTCCCTAGTGGAGTTTAATCAAACAAATTAAGAAAATTCGATCAAATTCTTATCCCCATCGGATAGCCTGAAACCTGTTTCCCTAGTAGAAGGTTCACATACCCAATCCCTAGCAGATTCGAGCACATATCACTAGCAGATATGCCTCCACTTCAATTAAAATAAAACAAATTAAAATTAATTCAATCTTGATCCCCATCAGATTATAAATTCTTATCCCCAGTGGATACATATCCAAACAAATCATACTCATAATCAAACTAAGATTCATATCCCTAGTGAATAGCTCGAACCTATTTCCCTAGAAGAAGGTTCATGTACTCAGTTCCCAGCGGATTCTTTCTTGCTATCTTATGCCCTTGGCATAAAGAGAGCTGCATTGCACTAAGATCATGATTTTATTTATCTTTTGGGTCTAGGTATAGATCACTTTCATTGTTTGTTGAGATCTTTTGGATGTTTTTGATCATTTCAATCAACGCTAATACGTGCGGTGTGCCTTGTCAATCACACCACACCAATTGGGGGTCTTTTTGTTGACCTCACTTTTGAAGTGAGCTCTTAACCTCCTCTTCTTAGACTTAGGACTCTTCTAGACACTAATAACTCCTTAGTCATAAGACACTTCTAGTGATTATGTGAACACTTAACCTAAGCCTAGAGACTTAGAAGGGTTAATCATAGGATTAGGCCATGCCTTAAGACTTAAGGAAATCACCTATCCTATAGCCTAAACCCAATAAAGAAACACTTTCTCAAATCAAACCCAAATTCAAATCTCAAACCAAACCTCAAATTCAAATTCCAAATCTAATTTCAAATTTGACTCCAAATGATTGAAACCCAAAATCAAATTCAAATCCTAAGACCCTTCCAAAGCCATATGAACCACATTCATTAGCTTAACCAAAACTCCCTTTAAATAAAATCAAACTCAATTGATTTCTTCATAAATCAATTATTCCTTCATTTATATTCACAAATATAAATGAAATCAAAATTAAAATAACCAAAATTATATCAAAAATCAAATGCAAACTCAATCTAAGCCCTTTAAGAAAATTTCTTGGACTTAGTCAAATTCTATTCAGATCAAGTCAAAACCAATGAATTTTCTCTGGAATAAATCTTTCATTCAATTATCTATCCAAATTTAAATAAAACCTACAATTATCAAATGAAATCGAAGCCAACCCAAGTTAAGCCTAACTTAGCCCTTTTGACTTAAAACTTTCAATTGAGCCAAAACCTATTTGACTCCAAGTTGATTGTCGTTGTATTTATATTTTAATCTAGGGCTCATATATAAGTTCAACTAAACTTGAGTCAAACCAAAATCAAACCAATTGACCCACTTAGGTCCACTTGACCTAAAGTGACCTAAAGGACCCAATTGAGCCAACTTCCAATCCAACCCAAATTAGATTGAACCAAGCTCACCAAAACCTTCCACCATGATTGTTGATCACTCTAGGATAATTAATTGCAATCAATTGGGTTAAACCAACTCAACTTAGTCATTTGACCAAGTCAACCCTTAGTGCAAATAAACCTAAACTAGCCAAAACTCATCCTACATCAAATTAATTAAAACCAATGATTTGAATCAACCTAAAATCAATATTTAAATATGAGTTGACCACTAATTGAGCCAAACCAAGCCCAATTGGTCATTTGATCCAAGTTGACCCAAATTGGCCTAAAGGACCAAATTAAATCAAATCATGATCTAACCCAAATTGATTGCAACCAATGACTCAACTTAATTTTAAATTGATTATTGAACTTGACCAAAGATATAAATAAACCCAATTTGATCAATCGAGCCCAATTGAGCCATTAAGCCCAATAGGCCTAAATGGTCAATTTGGCCTAAATCCAAATTAAATCCAAATTGATTCAAACTAAAGCCACATTCATCTTCAATTAGCGAATTGAACATGAATCAACCCATAACCCAAGCTAATTTGGCTAATTTTGGTCAAATTGGCCAATTTGACCCAATATGACCCATATGACCCAAATTGGATCAAATCCCTTGAAACCAAGCTATGTCCCATTGGGGGCTGATCAAACCTGACCCAAACTCATTTGGGATCAGCCCAAAATTAACCCAACCTAATTAAATCCCTCATGGATCCTCCCCCACATAGTATTCTGCCCAACCTCATTTAATTCTCCACCATCACATGTACTTAGCTTCTCTCCAACATTTGCATTGAATAGAGTTGATCATATGGAAGCAAGAGAGGACTTTAGAGCAAAAATCCAAAGTCCTCAATTAATTCATCATCCATCCCAATCACCCCCAAGCAAGATGATAATACTTTGGAGCTAAAAAATTCAAAAAAGGGTGAATTTTTGGCCATTATAAATGGAGGGAGAAACAAGGCTTCATTCCTCTTTCTCCTACTTCTATGTAGCCGCTAAGAGCTCCCCAAAGCAACTAACCACCACTTCCCCACATCTCTTGACCTAAAAATATCAAAATCAGGTGGATTCCGGCTAGGAAATGGAAAGATCAAAGAATACATCATTTTGACGTGAAGGCGAGGATCTAAGCTCAATCCAAGGCTTCTTCCCTCACTCGACAGTGCGCTCGAGTCATCACCGCTGCTGGAAATCATCCCCGGTGAAGTAACCTTCAAAACTGTAGCTAGCCTTAGGATCTCTTATTTTTTAATGGTTTTTGCATGATTTTTAGGAATCTACCCTAGATAATCCCACATTTTTATTTTAAATTATCCTAATTGAAAATTAGAATTTTTTTGGTGGAAATCGACATGAAAATGAGTCAATTTGGATAAGTTTTCACTTAGAAACCCTCATTTTTCCAAAAAAATAGTTATTTTACCGTTCATCATCGGCATGCCGCCATCCGATCCATGGTTCGCGGATCGTGACGGCTTGATCACATCCGGTCCTTCGGATCACGCGATCCGTCCGATCAAGCCATGGATCGACGCTCAAATCATGCATCGATCATGCGATCCTGGCCTCTAGATTGCTCGATCTGATCTGGACCATATGATCTGCGATTGGATGGTCCAGAGCAAACTGCGGATCGCTCTCCACACCGTTGACCAACCTTCCCGCCCAAATGGCTGACGCGACACCACTCACGAATCATGTGGCGCCACATGGCGCATGCATGCCATCGCGCGAATGCGCTGAGCCATACGCCGCATGTCGGCCAAGGCAGATTTTCTGATTTAAAAAATTAATTTAAATCACCTAAAACTTCAAAAATTAATAGAAAATAAAATACTTAACCAAAAATTACAAACAAGGGCTCCTTAGATTCGTCTTTTTGAGAGGAATCTAAGAAACATAAAATCCTCAAATTTCACTGAGTAGTTTGAGCTTAATTTGAGTTTTAGTAAAAATTAAATTTCATTAATTAAATCAAAAATATATGTCAAATTAAGTTAAAATTTTTGGGGATTGAAATTAAAGTTAAAACACACCTACCATATAAATATCAAATGAAAAAGACTTTTGGATTGGAAGAAATTAAAATTTATAGTTTAGATTGTCTATTTTAATAAAATAAATTAAATAAAAATTCAGAAATTTACAAAAATCTTCAAAATGGCTTAAATCACTTCAGCTGGCATCTAGGACTCTTAAGGAAGTAATGTGATTTCTGAATCCTAATGAACCCCAAACAAACACTTAAGATTAAAGTTTAATTAATTAAGGACTTAATTAAAATAGAATCTAAAAATAATTTAAATATCAAAATTAAAATCATAAATGAAATAATGCTAAAGCAATCATCAATCAAACTTCAAATCAGAAAAATATCATCCTCCTAAGAAGTTAAATTAAATATGATTAAACCTATTTAAATAAATAAAACTCAATTAAATGATTAAATCTTAAATCAAACTTAAAATTTAACAAATTTAAGAAACTTTAACATGGGTCAAACTAGTATAACTAAACCTACACTAAGCATGGAGTCTTAATCATATGAAACTCTTTAATGAATATAAATAAGCTGAAACTAATTAATCATTAAATAAACTAAAAATCAAATTGATTAACAAACCAATTCAACATAATCATTTAACATTAATCAAATTAAATCAAATGAAGTTAAAGTAAACTTAATTAACATATGATGAAATCACATCCATTTCGAATAAGATAATTAATTAGCCATTAATACATAAACCTAACAACTAAATCAAACATGAATGAAATCTAATGAACATGATAAATGAAGAAAATCAAACCTAACTATGATTATGAATAATCAAGTTTAATTGAAATAAAAATAAACAATTAAATCACTTAATCTAATCAAATGATAACAATAATAATCCTTTAATTAAATCAAACTTAAGTAAAACACTTAACTAAATCAAATCACCCACATGTGGGAAATTAAGTCATTAATTAAATAAATCTTTGATTAATCTAATGATTTAAAAATTTAATTACCCTTAATCAAACTTAATTAATTAAACATTTAATTAATGCAAACTTAATGAATTAATCTACCATCTTAATGAACCAAATTAATTTTATAAATCACATTAAAATTAATTTAAATCAAACACTTAATTAATCTACTAATTAATTTAATCACACCTCTTAAATAAACTAATTAAGTCAATTAAATTAATCATATTAAACCTAAGCTTAATCTAACATAAATGCAATTAAATACCAATCAAATCCTAAATTAAACATAAAGCATTAAGTCATTAATTACATCATTAATCTAAATAAATATAAATCCAAATTAAAAATTAAATAAATCCTCATTTAATTTAATAATTAACTTAAATATACTTCTTTATTAAACTAATTACCCTTAAGCTAATCAAATTGAATAAACACCTAATTAATGCAAACCTAATGAATTGATCTGTCATCTTAATGAACCAAATTAACTTTTTAAATTAAATTCAAATCAAACACTTAATTAATCTACTAATTAATTTGATCACACATCTTAAATAAGATTATTAAGTCAATCAAATTAATCGTGTTAAACTTAAACTTAATCAAACATAAATACAATTAAAAACTAATCAAAGCCTAAATTAAACCTAAATTATTAAGTCATGAATTACATCATTAACCTAAACAAATATGAAATCAAATTGAAGATTAAACAAATCTTTATAATTAACATAAATACACTTCTTAATTAAACTAATCATATAATCACATTGAACCTAAGCAATCCCATAGACTAATAAAGCTAATCAAATCAAATCAAATTAAATTAAGAAAGACTCTCATCAATTTAATATGTAATCAAATCTAATCTCATTCAACCTACTTAAATAAGATAAACTAATTAACTATCCAATGTTTGAAATCAAAAATACAAACCAAACTTTGATAAATATTACAAATGGATGAGATTAAAAATAAAGTCTTAATTACAAAGAATCAAAATCAATTAAAATCAAAATAAAATCTCAATTAATCTAATCCAATCAAAATACAAATAAATGAACCACAATCAAATCAAATAAGCATAAAATTAAGTCACATAACCATAATCAAAGAAAAGAATTAAATATTAATTTAAAAGGATATTGAATTATCAAGATTTAATTAAACCAAAACATCTAATATGAAATTAATCAATCAAAAATACATGAATTTAAACAAACTTAAACTTTATTAGATATCAAGGATATTGAATTATCAAGATGTAATTAAACCAAAACATCTAAATCAAAATCAATCAATCAAATACTTAAACAAACACAAATTCTAAATTCTAAATCAAATCAAATAAATCAAATCAAATGAATTACATAAATTTAAATGGGCTAATTAAGATACTTAAGGACCTTAGTTAGATTCTTTAGGAGTTAGGATGTAGAATAGGGTGAGTTCTATCTACAAATAAAATTCATTCTACTCTTCATTCTTGAAAATCTAAACATCATTTTAACCAAATAAAAGTAAAATTAAAATAAAAAATAAATCATTAAATCATTTAAATTGAAATCACCCAAAGGTAAAATTTAAACAAATTCAAACTCCAAATTGAAACTTAAACTAAAGAAGCCTAGTAAAGTCTTGTCACACAAGCCTTAAGCACACACAGTAGAATACTAAGCCACCACTTCTAGTGCTAAGTTAGGGCATTGTATGTATGAAAATTGTGTTTTGTTTTGTAATGTAATATTTTAGATAAGATATTAGGGTGTATGCCTCGCAGACTGGATGGTAGGTCATGATTAGCCTAATCATATTTTCTACAGGGGGTTGTGCTTAAGGGCCCGCTGTAATAAAAATATAAATACTTTTACTATGCAGGTTGCTTAGCCCTTAAGCATGGCCTATGTTAGGATAGGTGGGCTTAGTTACCCATGTATGGGGTGCTAAGTCCAAATTATTCATATAATTGCTTGGGTTGTATGGTGTATTTAGCTAACATTTATTTTGCACGTGTAGCTAGATTTACTTTTCATATTTTTAATGTAATTTTACATTAGGAATTAGGATTAGTGTTATGGAGGATTAGGATGAGCAGTGGATAGATGGCTTAATCCTTGGGGTGCATTGTGATGCCTTTGGAGCGAATCAAATCAACAGGAAGAGAAGGAAGGAATGAAGAAAAGAAGACCCCCATAACATATATTATTTTTGTAATCTAGGTTGTATAAGGGTAGAGCTCAGCTACCCATCTTTTTTTTCTCTTTTCGGGGTGTACGGTGGAACCCTACCGCACTGGCCTTTTATTATTTTATGGTATTCTACAAAATTATTTGATGTTGTGTTTAGATTGCGCACTAGAATTGCATACTTTTCCTAGTTTATTCATGATTGATGTTTGAATGTGTGGCATGGATGTAGTAGGCTCTTAGGATAAAATTAAATTTTCTATCCCACTAATAACTTATAACTAAAATTTTAAAATAACTCATAAAATTCTAGAAATTAAATCAAGATAATAAAATTTTTAGCAACCCCTTAGCTGGATGAACGAATGTATAATATCATGCATGTCATATTCTTTCACTCTTGTTAAGAGGGGGCTTCCAACTATGCCAGAGAATGAAGGCTTAACCTGTGAGAGTCTTTGATGGAAAAATACCCCCTTTCTCTCTTGATTTGACTCATAATCAAGTTCTCATGCATTTAGGCATACAAAATCCCATAGTCTATGTCAAAATAAAGAGTCCAAAAGAAATAAATAAATTTGATAAAATTTACATTAGATTAAGTCATGGTTTCATACCACTCATGTTCTAGTTTCTTAGAAAGTGAGTTTAAGGACTTAGTTTCCTCTCTGAATAAACAACAACCTAGCCATCTTGCAAAGCATAAGACTTGCCCACATGGATTTAAAGCGTAGAAGGAGTTAGCTGACTGCCACTCTAGGCGGTAATAAGTCTAACAGTCTGGTGGTTTATTCTCTCTTATGGAGGTAAATCATATATCTATTTTTGCCTTAGATTTAGGACGTGCTTCAGCCCTCGCCAAAGCTCCCTAGCTTAGGATCCGAGGTAGCTGTTTCCTTCAGGCTACAAGCATAAATCATCACCTCTTAAGTATTTTCACAATCTTATGTTGTGAAATTATAAGCCCTAACAATCTAATAAAATATCAACTCAAATAATTAACTTTCTTTAATTTCAAAAATATAAAGCCCAATTATAGGGTAGATCGGAATGCTCACTAGGCTTCTTAGTATCATTAACATTTCCTACTTTCTCTCTTTGGATTCCAAAAATAAATCTTCTCCTTGATCTATCCCATTTGATTTTCTAAAATAGTCAATCCTTTAATAATCTTAACCTTGAAATCTTTGGAGATCATGATTGTTTACTTTAATCAAGAGTATTCTTAAGAAATTTTCATTCCTTAGGATGTAATTAACTGTGAAGGCTTGCATCCATAGGGAACTTAACAAACCTGACTTAAAATAAAACCTACTTTATTTTTTCATGTAAAGTAGGGGAAAGATCTCTGGTATATTCGAAGACCCATTATGTCTTAGGAGTACTTATTAGGTGATTAGGCTCATTATAGGGTGGTGATTTCTATCTTTTGAGATAGTACATCATTCATTAATGTAGTGCCCGATCACTTCAATAAATACTCCATAAGATCTATGTGGTGTCCCACATCTCAAAAATAAACACCATGACTTGATTATGTTTTGGCTCATTTGAACCTTTTAGGTCAAATGGGCTAACTTAAGTTGATCAAATTCACTTGGTTCAATGAGATTGATTGCAAATGTTGGAGTAGTTTGAAATGATCTATTGAATACTTAGGGTGATTGAAAATATCAAATTGGATTTAGTTTGCTTGAATGAGTTTGAATGTAGTTATAGGATTATAGTGGGTTAAATTGGGTTAAAATCCAAGTTAATTTGGCTTGAAACGTGAATTGGAGAACCAAATTCAATTAAGATTAATTGAATATGCTTGAGTTGTTTAGCTCCAATCACATGAGCTTAAGTTTGGATGATTGGATGGGCATAAGTCTTGGTTTAAGCTGTGGGGTAAGTGAAACCTACTTATCCTAAGGTAAACTATAGGCTTAGGGTTATGCCCTATAAGTCTCTAGGTCTAGATTTAGTGTTCTCTTAATCATTAGAATAGTCCTATCACTAAGGAAGTCTAAGTGTCCAGAAGGCTCCCAGATCTAAGATGGGAGGGATCAATCCTCACTCTAAAAGTGAGGTCAACAATCACCATGGGTTTAATTTGGTCAAATGATCAAATTAAACCTTATAATTGGTTAATTTATGTTTAAAGATGATTTCCAAATGATTATGGATATTTGATTTGAGTTGATTTTAGTTTGATTTGCATTTAGACCTAATAGGGTTTATTTAAGCCTATTTTGATTAGGTGAATTAATTAACCTAATTAAGGCCTTATTGGATTTAAATTTCTTTAGATTTATGCTTAAATAAATTTATTTGATTATTTTGAATTTTTGGAATAATTTAATTTGGTTAAATTTTTGTGGGTTGACTTTTGATTTGATGGGACCCACATAAGTCAATTCTATGTCCAATGGTTGACCTTCATTTGACTTTCATTTGGATTTGACTCCATTCATATTCATGTAATGATTCTATGCCTTCTATTTAATTTTATTTGAGTTTGTTTTGGTTTATATAATTTTTTTGGGTTTAGATGATTTTAAGCTTAAATAAGATAAATAGGCTAATCACCCAAATTATCTTAGTCTAAGGTCAATTGGATTTAGGATTCAATTTGAATGTATTTGATTTAGTTACTTGTTTAGATTTGTATTTGGTTTGAGTCCACCAAAGTTCATTTGATTGGGTCAAACCCTAGAAGAATTCACTATGTCACCTCATATAGTGTCCTAAGTGCCTAATCAAGGGGCTCCTAATCCAGGATTAGGTGTCTTAATTACAAAGTTTTAAAAGTAATGTTATCCTCATTCAAAAATGATGTCAATAATTTCAAGGAGAAATACTTGAGTATCTACCTAAGAGTCAGGCCTCCAGCCAAAGGCCAAGAAGAGACACAGAGCTTGGGGGTTAAGAAGAGGGGAAGTACCTTAGCTGAAATAGGAAGAAGGAAGGAGTTGCCTTTGTGGAGAGAGGTGCAAGCATAAACCTAGCCGCCTTCAAAGAAAACCCTCGAGCACACTTCACTTTCGACAAGTTGAAATAAGAAAATACCCCATAAATCAATTTATTTTATATTCCTGCTATAAATGAATTGGCAGATAATATGTGGTTGCAACTGAGACGAGCACATGGATAGTTGAAGTAGCATATCACCAAGTGTCACTGCGTATCACGACTACTATTTTTATCACGAAATACATCATAACAATATGAGTTCACAACATAAGGCTTCTGTGTCGTTTGATGTATAGCATCTAAGTTGAAACGTTGTGATAATATGTGGTAACAATTCTCTTTAAAATCAAAAACTGTATAGCATCTAAGCTGAAACGTTGGACATTTAAGCAGTCTTGGCCACACCATATTCTTTCTACCTTGGAAGCCTGGAATGCTTCAGCTGTGAGGTTTGTCAGGACTGGTTTTTGTTAGAGCCCGGGGGAGACGGGTATTTTCAGGTTTGATAGCTCTGTGACGTTTTTTTGGGCATCAGGTTCAGCTGTCAAGGCTATTTTTGGCAAAGTGCTACTTGTTCTTCGCGGCTTGTTCATCTGCTATCCTTTCTTTCTTCTGGTACTGGTTACCTATTTATACTCTCCATCGTGGCGGTTCGGTTTTTGCTTTTGTTTACAATTGGACAATGATGAGCTTAATGTTTTAGTAGACATTATATTCGACCTTTCTCCTTCTGTGCCCTTACTGGTTCCTCCTGGATGGTGTTACCTGCAACCTGAGCGATTCTTTAACGACCCATTGCAATTTGGTGGAACGGATAATCTATATAATTTTGTGCCTGTGAGTCCGGCGGAGGTTTTTTTCCTCCATGTTAGTTGTGTTTTTGATCTTACTGGTTTTTTGTTCTTCGGGACCTTAGAATCCTTTTTGTGTTTTTGTTTTTTTCTTTTTTCCTTATACGGTTTCTTTCTGTAAAAATTCTCTTTTGGAATGGAATTGGGCAAATGCCCTCATCTTTTTCTCCAAAAAAAAAGAAGGCAGAAGGAACTTTTCTCGAGTTAGGGGGTTTATACAGTACTAGATCGGGGGTCACCATCCATCCACCTGGGGAAGTCCGATGCAACGATGACTGACCATCTCTAGGACCGGAGAGATTCGTCGAACTTGATCAGTTGTTGCGCGACGCATGCAATCTCTAGGACAGGGAGTTGGATTATGAGAGAAGATTTGTAGTAGTGAGGTGCCTTCAGCTAGTTGCTGCGCGACCCATCCAATTGACCAAACCCACACGATGCAAATAGAGGTGCAAAATAGTCAAGTCGGCTCATGAGCTGACTCAAGCTTGACTCGTTAATGAGCTCACGAGCCAACTTTATTGAGTCATGAGCTCGAGCTCATAATCAAGCTCCAAAGATTTTCAAGCTTGAGTCTGGTTTGAATTGGCTTGGTGGCTTATTGAGCCAGCTTTTTTTATATAATGATGAACTGCAATTATCGTGTATTATATTATATGTTCGATAGTTTGTCGAGCTTTTTAAATGAGCTAAAACTTTACTTTCTTTAAATTGAGTGGAGCTCAAGCCTCATAATTGAGCTCAAATCGAGTTCGAGTTCAATAGTGATTAAACAAGTTTAGCTCAATTAAATCAAAATTGGATTCGATTCAACTTATTTACATCCCTAGATGAAGATAAAACCCAGATAGATAATATCAGCGACCAAGAGTTTCTCTGTGATGGCAATGAAGACATGGGATGGGAGAAGAGACCAATCAAATGGTTCACTACTCGTCATGCTACTCTTTGGTGGGTGGGCTAATGAACCGACGGTAGAGGCGATGCAGTAATTAATAAGTTGTTCAGGGCGTGTGAAAAATATATAGAAAAAACATTAGTACATCATATACTGATATAAATGATAGGATCCCATTTAAGTTTTATGGTTATAGATTTGTTGCGTGCTAGAGAATTTTATTCCGGTAGATGCGAGATCTTCGTCGTAGCCCAAAAATTATCATGGTGCTCAAAATACCGCTAATCAAAGTCCGAATCTTAATATCAAAAGCGACCTGATTTCGAGTCAAGACCGATCGAGATTAAGCACTTGAAATATCCTTGGAATCTTTGGGATATCAATTACATCCCAAAATAGCTCTTAAATATAGAGTGTTTATAGTCAAATCGAAGGCTCTCGACGGGATCTAACGAGCCTAAGATCTCATAATTGGACTTCATTTGGGCATCCAAATGCTCAAAATACATCAAATGATCAAGGAACCATTCTAAGCCGTCCATCAAGAGGAGTGGTACGGACTTTGCATAAATGAAACACCCCTCCTCCTCCCATCTATAAACTCTATCCCTCACATGAAGGAGGAGAAGTGAAGAAGAAGAGGAGTCAAACAAGTGAAGTGAGACCGCCAACGGTGCCAATCCACCACCGTGCCACCGCCGACATCCTGCCGCCAATCTGTCCAAGCAAGGAAGAAGAGGAAGAATCCAAACAAGGAAGAAGAGGAAAAGCCTAAGCAAGGAGGAAGAAGAAGCTCTGAAGATCCTCCAAGCAAGGTCACACCCCTGCTCGACGGACATCAACCACCATCATCGCTAATTGTCCCTGCATCTCCACCTATTACCGGCAACTATTACAACCTGATCATTGTTACACAGTTGTTGGTCCTCTCATATGCATCAGAATCAGAATCGGAAGACTTTGTACTCAAATAGATACATAGTGGAAGCTCAAGGGCGTGGTTTTTCCCTCTTTGAGGTTTTCCACGTTAAAATTGAGTGTCTCTTATTCGCTCATTAATTACTGTGGGCTAACTAATCGACAAGGCTAAAACTTTCACTCTACCGGATCGATTTTCTAAAGACGCAGTCAGCGCCGTCGTGGGAAGAAAACCCTTCAATCATACTTCCGTGAATATCCATCATTATGGCAATAAAGGCAACACTGCCAACGGAGCCTCCCGCCCAACTCCGCCACTCTCAAAACCCATCCTCAACCAAGAACGCCAAGTTTTGCCTCAATCCTCCGATAGGCATGACCTTGTCAAGAACGGAATCTCTTTGGAGGATCGTATGCCGAATGGAGGAGTCCCAAAATAAGATGATCCATTTTGCAAGGACTACAACAGAATCTCGACAAATGAACAAGATCGGTCGCGTCTCTGAGGAGGTCAAAATGCTAATCTTCCCGACGTTAGAGTTCCTCCGGGAAACCATAACGCCGATCTCCTGAATCGCTAGTTCCACTCATCCATCGCGTCCAACCGTTACTAATCCACGATCGTTGTTGACTTCACACATGCTCATCTTGTTAATCCCGCCGACATGACATTCGCAGTATACGACGCTTAATGCAAGATGAATTTCACCTTCAAGAAATCATCTTCACCCACATCGCGTTATGAGGAGTCCTCACCTTTACCAAGCAATTCTTCAACATCCACCCCCGTAGGTTTCAAGCTTCAGCATTGATTCCTGATGGGGCAATCACCACACGAACACATCGACCATTACAGACTATCATGCATATCCAACGAGCCCGACACACTCTTTTCCTGTTACCCTCAAAGGGCAAGCTCGCACTTGGTTCTACTCTCTCCAAGGGGATCCATCCATACCTTTAACGAACTCGATTCTTTGTGGAACATTCATTGCAAATCGGAGAATCATTAAAGATTCCTCCCATCTTCCGATGGTAATCCAGGGGTGAATCACTTAAAGAATACTTCCAGAGGTTCTCCAGAAGCTCGCCAAATACCCGAGTAAACTCAACTATTAAGAGGAGTTTTTCTTGAGGGCCGGCCGTGGCCTTTTTATCACTCATCACTCATGGGGACACGGTCCGTATATGCCGACTTAGTTCATCGTGTGGAAGCACAAATCTTCACTGATGAGGCTATTAATGTACATCGCAAACAATTTGGATAATCAGCAGAGAGACATAAAAGCACCCCCAAGGAACACAGACCGACAGTCCCATCAAAAGAAGAAATCGAAAGGCCCATTCAACAAAGATATCCACGTCAATTGGAAAAGAATCAATCGACTATACAACATACCCCCCAACTGGGGCAACTCTTAATCTCAAAAGATGAGCAAGTCGAACACCAACTGCAAAGATCAATGGTCAACTCGCTACAAGCTCATGTAAATATTCGACCTCTTCCATACGGGTTAACGCCATCGGTAAACACTCGACAAACAACCCAGATAGTCAAAACGCCCCAGGACTTCGGATCTTCCATACGGAGCATGCCATCGAGCAAAAGCTCACAAACAACCCGTGAAAGGTCAAAAAAAAAACAAAAAAAAAACAAAAAAAAACAAAAAAAACAAAACTTTGTCACTCAAGATTAATGTCATCTGATAACACTCGACAAACAACCTCGGATGGGTCAAAATCCTCATCGCCGGCCAATTAACATCGAGCCGCTGTCATCGCTACCATCGCCGGCAGAATCTGCGGTCATCACCATTGTCGGTCATCCGCTGACATCGACGTTGCTGATCACTGATTACTGCGCCGTTGGCCGCTGACCACCCGTCGGCCGCTAACCATTATTATGCCGCTTATCATGCTGATTTACGTTGCTGGATCGCTGACCATCGCTCTTCGCTGGTCATCACCATTATCGGTTATCCATCGACTTGCACTGGTTGACGCTGCTCGCTGCTGACCACTTCGCTATTTCGCTTATCTTCGCTGACTACTGCCGCCGACCATCGCCGACAATCTTCACCGATCATCACCATTGTCGCCGGTCATCCGCCAACTAATCAACGCGCCGCCACCGCTGACTACTCAACGGATTCACTCTTCCATACGGGGTTACGCAGTAAAACTCACTAACAACCTGGATAGGTCAAAACGTCTTGGTGGACTTCCCACGACCTCTTCCAGCAGTTAACGCCATCGGTAAAACTTCGACTAACAACCCGTGATAGTCAAACGCCCTTGGTGGACTTCCACCTTTTTCCATACGGTTAACGCCATCGGTAAAACTCGACTAACAGATAGGTCAAAACGCCCTTGGACTCCCACCTCTTCCATACGGGTTAACGCCATCGGTAAAACTCGACTAACAACCCGTGAAAGGTCAAAAGGTCCTTGGTGGACTTCCCGGCCTCTTCCATACGCAATGTCATCGAGCAAAACTCGACAAACAACTCGTGAAAGGTCAAAAGGTCCTTGGTGGACTTCCCACGGCCTCTTCCATACAAGTTTCCGAATAATATTCACCAATAACCTAGAAAGGTCAAAACTTTGTACCCATTTCTACAAGTTAATGTCATCGTAACACACAAACAACAACGGATGGGTCAAAATCTCGGATTCAATTATATCCATAACGCGTTAACAACATCATTATCAATCAACTGTGGCAATCTTCGCCGGTCACCATTATCGCCGGCATCTTCACCGGCACCATCACCACCGGCCACTGCCGCCGGTATTGCCATCCACCATAGTACTACTAACCACGCCGCTGACCACGGCCGCTGCCTGCCACGACTACGTGGCGGCCATCGCTTCACCATCGCTGCAATCTTCCGGTCACTATGCCGGCCACCGCCGCATCCACTGACCGCCGCGGGCTGCCGCTGACTACTGGTTTGCGCCGATCGCTGATTATCGTTGGCCACATCGCTGCTGACCATCCAATCTCGGTCTAATTATCGTTGCCGGTCACAGGCTGACATCGAAGTCACTATCGCCATAATCTCCGTCCACATCTCCGAACCTTCGCCGGCCACCACCATCGTCGCTGTAATCTCGCCGACCACCTTGCAGTCACCATCGCCGACCAATGTCGAACCCGCTCTCGGTGTTTCGCTTCAAACTGACGGTCCGACGATGAACCGGAAGGTAACGGAACCACGACGCATCGGGCGACCGCCTCTAACCCGACGGCCCGACGGCGAACCGGACGAGGTGGAACCGGAACCACGACGCATCAGGCCTTGATCGCCTTCCAATCCCGGTCGGTCCGACTAGGTTTACACTTTCGGGAGAACCGGAGCCTTGTCGATGAACGCGGTCTTGATCGCTTCCAACCCGCCGGTCCGACTAGGTTATTTACACCTTCGGGAGAAATCGGAACCTGCCGTATGACTACGAAGTCTTGATCGCTTCCAATCGGCCGGTCCGACAGGTTAGTTTACACTTCGGGAGAAATCGGAGCCTTGCAGATGACTAGGTCTTGATCGCCTCAATCCCGGTACTAGGTTAGTTTTACACCCTTCGGGAGAACGGAGCCTTGTCGTATGAACGCGGTCTTGATCGCCTCAACCCCGGCCGGTCCGACTAGGTTACACCCCTTCGGGAGAACGGAGCTCCGATGACTACGGTCTTGATCGCCTCCAATCCCGGCCGGTCCGACTAGTTTTACACCCCTTTCGGGAGAACTGGAGCCTTGCCAGATGACTACGGTCTTGATCCTCCAATCCCGCCCTGACTAGTTTACACCCCTTTCGGGGAGAAACTGGAGCCTTGTCGTATGAACGCGGGTCTTGATCGCCTTCAACCCCGGCCCCGACTAGTTAGTTTACACTTCGTGGAGAACTGAGCCTTGATGACCGTAGGTCTTGATCGCCTCGACGCCACCAAAGGACTTTCACTCAAGAAAGGGAGGGAAAGGTATGCCTTTCTTCCTCACCTTAGGGGGGTATTTATAGCCCCTCACAAGGGTAAAAGGGTAAAAAACCCTCAAAAAACGATTAAATTTTTAAAATTCTGTCATTCAGGTATTGGCTTAGACACACATGACGCTGGAGACACATGTTACAGGCCAGACGCTACAAGGGGCGGTAGGCGCTACAAGACGAGCTGACCTGCTATCCGGGGCCATCCGCTATGCGACTGAACTGTCAGGCTGACCCGGATCATGCTGACCCGGAACGTCACATGGACCGGCGTCAAGGTTGAACTGCTGATGACCCGTCACAGCTGAACGTCAGCGACCCGACACGCTCTGCCGACGCGACTCTGACGCATCGCTTCACTGGCACCATGGACACCATGATTGCGGCCTCATGCCCGACTCAGAGAGGCCGCTGCCATTCGACCAGCTACCAGTCTCAATCTGATGCTGACCCATCATTGTTGAACTTGGCTACAGCAAGGCGCGGTCCATGCCAGACGCTACGGGCGCCAGAAGCTGGTGCCGAGATAGCCACTGCCTACGGACCCCAAAATGCCCAAAACTTCCGTGAGCCAAAAAAAAATTCATAACCTCGTAATCTCATGCCAAAGACCGTAGATTTGCTTCCATAATCGTAATCTTGGATGAATATTTGAAATATATTGGTCATGGTTGACGATATATTTTTGGATGATTAAGACAATCTCATCCAAAATAGGGGCAACTGATATGGTGCTCAAAATACCGCTAATCAAAGTCCGAATCTTAATATCAAAAGCGATCTGATTTCGAGTCAAGACCGATCGAGATTAAGCACTTGAAATATCCTTGGAATCTTTGGGATATCAATTACATCCCAAAATAGCTCTTAAATATAGAGTGTTTATAGTCAATCGAGCGTCTCGACGAGCCGGATCTAACGAGCCTAAGATCTCATAATTCTGACTTCATTTGGGCATCCAAATGCTCAAAATACATCAAATGATCAAGGAACCATTCTAAGCCGTCCGATCAAGAGGAGTGGTACCTGACTTTGCATAAATTACGTAAACACCCCTCCTCCCATCTATAAATAGAACTCTATCCCTCACATGAAGGAGGAGAAGTGAAGAAGAAGAGAGAAACAAGTGAAGAAGAGGAGCCATTGCCAACCACCACCGCCGGCCACCGCCGTCGCTGATCCTTGCCGCCGTCAATCTGCCCAAGCAAGGAAGAAGAGGAAGAATCCAAACAAGGAAGAAGAGGAAAAGCCTAAGCAAGGAGGAAGAAGAAGCTCTGAAGA
The DNA here is from genome assembly GCA_021442155.1 of Cymbidium sinense. NCBI lineage: Eukaryota > Viridiplantae > Streptophyta > Magnoliopsida > Asparagales > Orchidaceae > Cymbidium > Cymbidium sinense. Next base: position 96,356,148 of record CM038222.1, read on the forward strand.
TCCTCCAAGCAAGGTCACACCCCTGCTCGACGGTCATCAACCACCATCATCGCTAATTGTCCCTGCATCTCCACCTATTACCGGCAACTATTACAACCTGATCATTGTTACACAGTTGTTGGTCCTCTCATATGCACTCAATCAGAATCGAAGACTTTGTACTCTGAAACAGATACATAGTGGAAGCTTTTTACTGGGCTAGCCCCGTGGTTTTTCCCCTCTTTTTGAGGTTTTCCACGTTAAAATTCGGAGTGTCTCTTATTCGCTCATTAATTACCTGTGTGTGTGCTGGACTAATCGACAAGGCTAAGGCGTAAACTTTCACTCTACCGCGACTGATTTTCTAGCACGCAACAACATCATATACTGATATAAATGATAGGATCCCATTTAAGTTTTATGGTTATAGATTTGTCATAGAGAATTTTATTGTGATCTTCGTCAGAAGCCAAAAAAATTATCCAACACACAAGGTGATATGAACACGTGGGTTATAATGGAAAACCCGCTATGGAAAACCACGGCCTACCAGAACTTTCACTATGTGTTCAAAAGATACGTCCTCGCTTCTAGTTCGAGAAGAAGGTGTTCAGGCGAAACAATATTCGAGTGTAGAAAATACAATATCGGTCAACTCCAACCCAAGGGAGAAGTTTCCCAAAAAGCGGCAGGAACTGATCTTCTGGGAGCAACCTCTTGATCTTCAGGAGAAAGGAGCGGCAACTGGTCTTTTCTAGTCCTCTGGGGGCGATCTCCTAAGGGCGAAGCTCCGATCTTCGTGCACTACCTGGTGGCACCTGGTGATAGATCGCCTAAGGCCAAGGTCGACCGGTGGTTCTCGAGCTCGGTCTTCAAATCGATTCGGCCCCCTAAGGTGAGAATGAAGCTCATTTATAGATTTTGGGAGTGCAGCCTTGTAAATTGTGGAAAACTCCAACCACTCCCATCGGACGCCCAAGCATCCCCCGATCAGACGGTGTATTTTGATGATGGTGCCTTAATGATGTCTAATTGGGTGATCTTGGATTCGCTGGATTCGCCTTGACGAAGCCGCCGACCGACTATAAATATGTCGCTTTGGTGACCATTTGGATCAGATCCATTTTCATGTCCGATAGCTTGATCCGAAGATTCGAGCTCTGACGTACCATGCTTGATGTTGCTATGTTCGCCTCATCGAGACGGCCGCTTGACTGTAAGTTTGCAAATCGGCGATTGGGATCAAACATTTCAAAATGCCTTGAGATTCGTGTTTGATCGATTAATTTTCGAGGATGTATCGCTTCTATTTTGGGTGACATTATCTCGCCATCCAAAAATATATGTCAAATACTTTAGCAAAAATTCTTCAATGAAATTGAGAGTCCATCAACCGCGATTTTGAGAGAACAGATCTTCATGAGCACAAGATTATGACTACTAAGTCGCGGCGGTGGCCGAAATGCGTAGTATGCTGGTGAGATTTCGAGGTTACGATCCATCCCGCAACAGAGTCGTGGACGCTCACGGGCGCTGCTGAAGCGGAGCGCTGGCGCTGCCACAAGACATGCCATGGCTCATACTACGGGCACGCTGGGTGGGCCTGATTCGGCCGGGTCGCTACAAGAGGGTCTCTGGTCGCGAACTGACGCTGGTCGAACGGAATGCGCTGGTCGCTGGTTCTCGCTGATAATGGCCACGGGTCGCTGGCGAAGATCGGGTCAGAGAACTACGGATCGCTGGTCGGGCGGCACGGCTACGGCCGAATGGCCGCTGGTCATGGCGGCGCGCGGTCGGAGTGCTAGGTATGTCTGCGTTACGCGGGCGGATACGCTACGGGTTTGCCCGAGGTTTGCTGCTTCACGGACGAAGGTTTACCAGGCTGAGGGCGACTGGACCGGCATTGGTCATGGGCATACGGCTACACAAGACGCTGGTGGCTACATGCGACGCTCGCTGGCGGGTCATGCCACCCGGCCCAAATGACGGTTTTGATGGTTTCGTATTTCCAGGTTTTACGGTTTTACCCTTGCTCTGAAGGGTCTATAAAACCCCTATGTAAGAGGGAAAGGCACACTTTTCTCATCTTCTCCTCTTAGAGTGCATAGCCTCCCCCGTGGGAGTTTGGGCACTCTTTTGATCCACCTCTACCCCAGCCAGAGTGCATACCTCCTGGTGGGAGTTTGGGCACTCTTCTGATCAACCTCTTCCACCTCATCTCCACCAAGCTAGAGTGCATGCCTCCCCGGTGGGAGTTTGGGCACTCTTCGATCAACCTCTACCACCTTATCTCCACCAAGCTGGGAGTGCATAGCCTCCCCCGGTGGGAGTTTGCATTTTTCTTGATCAACCTCCACCATCTCCACCAAGCTGAGTGCATACCTCCGGTGAGTCGCACTTCTTGAATAATTTTATCTCGATCGACGAGGTCGTGATGGTCGGCCAGAGACCGACGATGGTAGTACGGGAAGTGGTGGCGCGAAACCGGCACCTGACGAGCCGGTGACCCACGCCGAGTTGGCGATGACCGGCGACGATGGTGGTGACCGCAAGATTCCCAATGGTGGTCAGAAGGACGGTAGAGGACCGCCAAGGTCGGCGCAGGACCGGCGACAGTCGCCGGGCGGTGACCGACGACGATGGTTGGCGCCGACGGTGGCACCGGCAACCGAGTCGACGGTGGTCAAGTCGCAAATGCCAGGATGACCGCATACGGTGGTGACCAAGATTGCCGATGGTCGGGTCGGCGACGCATACTACGGATCGGCTACAATGGTTGGCGACGAGATCTTTGACCTATCCGGTTGTTATCGAGTGTGACTACGCAACCGCGGGAAGAGAATTGAATCCGGATTTTGACCCATCCGAGGTTGTTTGTCGAGTGTTACCCGGCATGACGTTAACTCAGATAAGAGTCGAATTGAACTGGCAGGATTTTGACCCATCCGGTGGTTGTTTGTCGTGGTTACCCGCAACTTAGAAGAGGTCGGAAGTCCACTGTCACCGAATGACGGTGGAATCGGAGCCTGGAGTCGGAATGACCCACGACGCATGGTGATGACCGGGCGATGATGCAAAGTGACCCGGCATCGACGGCGGACCGCATGGTGGTTGACGGGATGGTGTGAAGATAACCGGCGATTTGCATCGGCAGCGAATCGACGCCGAGATTCTCGCGGATGGCCGAGATGGTGGTGACCGCAGAGCCGAAGATGACCGCCGAGATTGACGCAATCGGCGTCGAGGCTAATGACCGACGACCGGTGGTGACCGGTGACCGTCAGACCGGGCGATTGTCCGATGGTACCGATGGCGACGAGCCGCGCATGACGGCCAAATGGGTGAGATCTTGACCTATCCGAGGTTGTTTGTCGAGTGTTACCCGGCGACGCAACTCGTAGAAGAGGTCGAATTGAATCTGAGGATTTTGACCTATCCGAGGTTGTTTGTCGGTATTACCCGGCGACGCTAACTCGTGGAAGAGGTTGAATCAATCCGCCGGATTTTGATCTATCCGGAGGTTGTCGAGTGTTACCCGGCGACGCAACCTCGAAGAGGTTGAATTGAATCCGCCGAGATTTTGACCCATCCGGTTATTTTGTCGAGTGTTACCCGGCGACGCAACCTCGTGGAAGAGGTTGAATTGAATCCGCCAAGATTTTGACCTATCCGGTTGTTTGTCGAAAGTGTTATCCCATGACGCTAACCCGGAAGGGGTTGAATTGAATCCGCCGGGGATTTTTGACCTATCCGATTGTTTGTCGTGGTATTACCCGGCGACGCTAACCTATATGGAAGAGTGAATTGAATCACGGGATCTTTAACCCATCCGGTTGTTTGTCGTGTTACCCGGCGATGCTAACCGTATGGAAGAGGTCGCGGAAGTCCACCAAGCGTCACCGAATGACGCGGGCGACCGGAGTCAGCGGAATGACCGACGATGATGGTGATGACCGCATGGCGAAAGCGGCAATGGCGGCCATCGACGGGGACGGTGGTGGTTGGCCGACGGGATGATCGGCATAACCGGCGGTACGGCGGGTACCGACGCCAGATATGGGATGCGCTGGTGATGGTGGTACAGAGCCGTCAAGATGACCGACGGAGATTGTCGGCGACTGATGTCGATAGTTGGCGGAATGACCGACGACTGTGGTGGTGACCGGTGACTGTGGTGGTGACCGACGAAGATGGTCGGTCATGGTCGGCGGCGTTGACCGACGGAGATGGTCTGTAGTCCCTCCTTCTTGTAGGAAATAAGATTTCTTGAAACTTCAATGGATGGTTCAGCTTGAAATGTCGCAACTTGCATGTTAGAGATATAATTGAATCCACTGAGGATTTTTGACCCATCCAAGGTTGTTTGTCAGAGTGTTATCCGATGACATTAACCTGCGTGGAGTGGGTACAAAGTTTTGACTTTTCCTTGGGTAATATTCGCCGACAACCGTATGGAAGAGGCCGCGGAAGTCCACCAAGGACTTTTGACCTTCCGGTTGTTGCTTTTGCTCGATGGCGCAACCATGGAAGAGGTCGCGGAAGTCCACCAAGGACGCTTTTGACCTATCCGGTTGTTTGTCGAGTGTTTACTCAATGACATAACCCGTATGGAAGAGGTCGCGGAAGTCCACCAAGGACGCTGACCTATCCGGTTGTTTGTCGAGTGTTTACCGATGACGCAACCCGCATGGAAGAGGTCAATATTTGTACGAGCTTGTAGCCGAGTTGACCATCGATTCGCTGGTGTGTCGACTTGCTTATCTTTGAGATTAAGAGTTGCCCCCGCTTGGGGGGTATGTTCTGCATGAGTCGATTGATTCTTTCCAATTAACGGATATCCTTATTGAATGGGTCTTTCGATTTCTTCCTTCGCTTGGTGGCACTCTTGGTGTGCCATGCGTGAAAGTGTAATTTCTCTTGATTTCCAATTCCATGCTTTAAAGGTCGCCACTTGACGCTATCCTCTTCCGAATAGCCGAGGATGGCATGACGGTTGAGAGTCAGATATTTCCTCTCCGATTGAGTCATCCGAGGTCACGAGGAGGTTTTGGGGAGGTTGTCGCTTCTTTTTTTTTGAGATGTTTGAACATCACCTTTGGGAACCTTCTTCCGCACGCTTGGTGGTTCAAACTGTATGAGCATTGATAGCCGCAATGGAGATTTGTGCCTCTATTCGTGGACCAGTCGATAGAATGGACTGCTCTCCGCATTAATGATGAATAAGTATCCCCGGCGAGTCCTCCAAGAAGCACGCCTCAAAAGTTCCGATCTACTCAGACTGTTCTGCCGTGAGGAGAACCTCGAAGTATATTCGAGGGACTCTCCATCGCTCGCGATTCGGAGATGTGATGAATCCTCGATGATTCTCTTGTTCGCCGTGAACCGTTCTACAAAAAAATCAAGAAGCTCTCCAAATGATCTGGACGGACCCCAAGCGAATAGAACCCACCAGCCCGTCCCTTGAGAGTCCGGAATACCGACACAAGACGAGTCATTTGTACGAATGTGCATGATCGCTCAAAAGTGATCGATATGATGCTGACGGCGGTGCCATTGTAAAGGTCCATGCCGGAAGCTTGAATCTCGCCTAATCGGTATTGCGAGATGATCTCAACGAAGGGACGAAGTTTTGGAAGAGGCGGGAGAATGGATCATTCGTGATTGCCGGAACTCTTCCCCGCACTGCCGTCGTAGTTCATCGCATAAGGTGACGTGGAGTTTCACCGATAGGGAGCCATTCGTGTGGGGTGAGTAACGGCAGATCCGTGTTCAAAGATCTGGATGTGGTGCCAAGGGGTTCTCTACTTGTTGATCCGCATTCCTGCAATCATTCTCGTGAAGAAAATCGGATTATGCCGAGGGCGGAACTCGTGGCTCTTCAGCGTGTTGGAACGCTTTGCCCTCGTAGAGTCGAAGAATTTTTCGGGAATCCTCCATCCTTGAACGATCTTCCAAAGAGGGGCTGACCCTCACCGGGACGTAAGTCTATAGAGAAGTGTTGGAGACTTGGCATCCTTGATCCTGAGAATGAGGAGCATTGGAGCGCAAACCCCGTTTACCAACCATATTGGAGATATAGCAATGGGGAACTGTTTTTCCCACAGACGCTAACCTGCGGTTAGAGAATTTTATTTCTAGATAGATCTCGTCAGAAAAATTATCCAACACACAAGCAGGGATACAGGGTTAATGCGGAAAACCCATTAAGGAAAACCACGGCCTTGCCCACCCAGAACTTTCACTATGTGTTCAAAGATACGTGTCCTTGCTTCTCTAGAGAGAGAAATAATATTGAGTGTAAAAAATACAATATCGGTCAACTCCAACCCAAGAGAGAAGTTTCCCAAAAGCAGAACGATCTTCGGGAGCAACCTCTTGATCTTCGGAGAAAGGAGCGAACCTTTTTTCTAGTCCTTTGCGATCTCCTAAGCAGCTCCTCGATCTTCGCACTACTATGCGGCACCTGGGTGATAGATCGTCAAGCCGACCCAGTTCTCGAGCTCTCTTCAAATCGATTCCGCCCCTCTAAGGTGAGAATGAAGTTTCATTTATAGATTTTTGGGAGTGGCGCCTTGTAAATTGCGGAAAACTCCAACCACTCCTGACCCAGCGATCCCCTCGAGACGGTGTATTCGATGATCCGGTGCCTTAATGATGTCCAATTGGGTGATCTTGGATTCGTTGGATTCGCCTTGACGAGCCGCCGACGATAAATAAAATTAATTATTTTGGATCGATCCATTTTCAACCGAGCTTGACCCGGTCGATCTGACACCATGATGTGATGATCGCCACTGATCGAAGTTGAAAATTAGATCAAAACATTTCAAAATCGCCGATTCGTTGATCAGATTAATTTTAGAAGTATCAAGATTATATATATATATATATATATATATATATATATATATATATATATATATATATATATATATATATATATATTGATTATCAGATTAAATAGATATTTTTTCCTTCCATATAAACCGCGATGTGTAAAATTTAATTTTTTTTTGTAAATTATGAGCAATTGAAATTTTGTTTTAGGCTTGCAAAAAATTAATACTTCAGATACCTAGATGAAGAGGTCCCCTTATAATAATTTTAGGTTTTATGATTAACGTGCTCAAATTTGAAAAATAAAATCCATTTAGAAGGCGTGCTTAAATTAAGGAAAAAAAATCTTTTCATATATATATATATATATATATATATATATATATATATATATATATATATATTCATTAAAAATTTTTAATTAAAAAGTTTACAATATAAATATAGTTAAAAATATCAATATATTAAAATTTAATTTACAGAATTATAGCAAACTGCTCATTTAAATATTAATTTCATTTAAAGCTTAATTGTAGGCCTTGGAGCTCTATTCGCACTATCTTAATGATATAGCAAGCTCCTTTTTTTTTTGGTCACATATTGCTTGAAAATTAAGATTACTTTTGTTTATGAAAAATTAAGAATAATTTTCCATTATTGTGTTTAATTGTTTAAATTGTTGAGTTTGAAATATTAGTGACATATGATCAAAATAGATTTTAAGAAATTATTAATTTATTTTAAGATAAATATAATATTAATTACTTGTTTTCATCTTAAAGTGAAATATGGACAATAAAGATATTTAATTTAAATTGGAATGATTCCATATTATGCTTATATTCAGATTAATAAAGAAATTTTTTTATTTTTATTAAGCAAGAACTTTTATTTAGAATAGGCCATATTACTAAAATAGGTATTTTAATAAATAAAAAATTATTGGATGGATAATTGTCTACCCTAATATGTGAGTAGCTCCACACCTAATGAATCTTATTCTCCTCTCAATCAACAAAAATAGTCAATTTTTTACTTATGGACTGTCCCCTCAAAGATGCATTTTTCTCTTACGAGAAGAATTTTTATTTTACTTATGGACTGTCTCCTAATATTTTATGTATTATTTTATAATATAATCTAATATTTGGGCTCTATGTGAACATATGTGAAACCCATAAAAAATACTTAATTATGTGTTTTTTATGTTTATAATCAATGCTATGATTTTTATCTTTTTGATTTGATTTTTACTAGGAAATTCAACAATATTAATATATAAATTTAACTATTGATACAAGAAACTATTTTTATAAAATATAAGTTAAAACTTTTAAAATCATAATTTTTATTTTGCAAAAGAAAATATCAATACCTACATTATTTGCTTATTTGTTTGTAAATTTTTTGTAGTTATCAGCTAAGTTTTTTCTTTTTTCTAACATATGTGGTAAGTGATAAAATTAATTTTTCCTTAGATCTTACATGAGCTATCATTTAGATCTCTAACTTCTTTTGGTGAAAGATTATCATCTTACATAAAGCACATATAACAATATATAACACACCTACTTAATGATAATTCATTGTAGAAAAGACTTCTAATTGACCATTATTACTATTGGATTTAAATTTGTTCATGGGCAATGAAAACTTTACTCATAAGACCATAAATTGAAAGAAGAGAGAGAGGGAGATAAATGGTAATAGGGTTCATACTAATGGATAAGTATTTAAAATTAAGTATCCAAGTACTCCCTTCAAAATCTTCCCTTGGTTCTCTATATTTGGGATAAATTTTTTGGTTTTACATGAATGTCTACTAAAAAATAAGAAAAATTTATCAAAGTACATGAGGCAAGTTGCCTAGATATATATATATATATATATATATATATATATATATATATATATATATATATATATATATATATATATAACTAGTGCCATCATCATTTAGTGCTTATTACAGAATTCTAGGTCTTTAGCTTATAAAAACTTAAATACATATTTAGATTAAATAATATTTAGTAGTATTATCATATCCTTCTAGTATAATTATACTTTATTAGTTGTGATGTTACTTCTTATTGCTAGTCCATAGGGTTTAGGGTTAAGGATGTATGAGTGAAGCAACTTTTAACATTATCTGAGGAATCATAATTGAATTATAGAGATTCTCTTTTTTTTTTCTTTTTTTTTTGGTATCAAAGCCATGGTTGATTCTAACAAACACACTACTAATTATGACATTCAAGATTGGGGCACATTAAATAAACTGATATCTACTCTTACTTGAGGGCTTCATGTCTTGGGCACATATTTTCATTAGATCATAGTTAAAGTGCAGTGAAAGCCTCAAGGCACTAAGAAGTGGTGATAATCTCCACCTGACATTCTCACAGTTGAACTTGGTAGTCATTCCAGTGAACATAGATCTTATTCTATTGAATTCACAGTTGTGCAGACCCTGGACTAAGTCAAAGGATGACTAATACCCTCACTAATGAGCTAACGCGTTTGGAATCCTATCACTCATTGGTGATACATGGGGAAAACAAGTAATGGTGAGTTTAATGATAAACTAGATATACTTTACTTCGATGGACATATACATATCAAATATTATAAGGCAGCTAGATATTTTTTAAGTATATGAACAATTCACTAGAGAAACAAGTTGATCATATTGCATATAAATTGAAGGGAGGTGTAGATGCTTTGGTGGAAACTAGAAGAGTCTCTTCTTACCCTTAGTCTATATGTAAATGCTATACTTACAAAATCAAGTGTACGAAAGGAGATTAAACTATAAGTGCCTACACCAAAGAATTTTATTGTGTTGGAGCTAAGAATAATTTGAATAAAATCAATTAGTAATTGGTAGCAAGATATAGAAGGGTGTTAAAGGAATCAATTTGAGATTACTTAGTGTTGACCTCCGCATATGTGTTATAAGTTAAGTAAAGTCCACAAGTTTAATTTGATGGACTTCGAAGGTGACAACATGCAAATCATGGCTCAAAATGCAGTGGATGTCACTGAAAATGGTTGAAATGAACTCCGATCGATGAACAGACTTCGCCATCATCATGTTCAGAATGTTGAAATTGATCAGAATATAAATATTGCAAAATCTAACGAGCAATTGATTAAGCGCTCGAGCTATCAATGTGTCGACGCGCATATCAGAGTCAGGAAGCTGCGACGATGACCAAACGACCTCCGTTCATGAAATTGATCATGCCGTTAGCTTCAAAATATTGAAAACTATCAAATGAGACTGTTCACGCTTAATTCAAATGAGTCTGTGCCAATGTCAAATAATCAGCAGTGATAGCGTATAAATCGAGGCTAAAATGCACTAGACGTCTCTGAAAATGGTCGAAATGACCTCCGATTGATGAACAGACTTCACCATCGAGTTCATAATGTCAAAATTGGTCAGGATATAAATATTGCACAATTTAATGATCAACTGATCAAGCGCTCGAGTCGTCAACATGCTTGCACACATATCAAAGTCAAGAGGCACGGATGCAAGCTAAACGACCCCCGTTTATGAAATTGATTGCACTGTTAGCTTCAAAACATCGAAATCTATCAAATGAGACTATTTGCACTCAATTCGGATGAGTTACTGCAAATGTTGAATGATTTGAAATGATAACACGTAAATCGAGGTTGAAACATACTAGACTCACCAAAATCACCTCAAATGACCTCTAATCGACGAACGGACTTTTCCATCGCATTCAGAACATCGAAACTGGTCAAAATAAAAATATTGCATGACTTGATGATCAACCGATCAAGCGCTCGAGTCATCAATGCATTTGCACATATATTGAGGTCAGGAGGCGTCGACAAGGATCAAACGACATCCGTTCATAAAATTGATTGTGCCATTGGCTTCGAAATGTTAAAATCTATCAAGTAAGACTATTCACACTCAATTCAGATGAGTCTGTGTGAAGATCGAGCGGTCGAAAGCGGCGATGTACATTTTAAGCTGAAATTGATCTAATTTGATGCCGACTTGAACCAAACGACCTTTGATCGTGAAACGGACTGCGTCATTATGTTTAAAACAACGAAATTACCTATATATATATATATATATATATATATATATATATATATATATATATATATATATATATATATATATATATATATATATATATATATTGACTATGTGAGTTTATCGGTGTAAAATTCATAATAAAACCGTTTAATCAATTTAAAATTTATTGAAAATCCCTAAATTACCCTCCCCCATGCTCAACCATTCCCCCCTATTTTCGGTTTATCTGATTCAAAAAAAAAAGGAAAGAAAAAATTATTCCCTCTCATTTTTGGCAGGTTCAAAAAAAAAAAGAAAAAAAAATGGTTCGAAGTCTCCCCCCATTCTCACACTCTGCACATGCAATCCTCTCCCTTCTCAATTTCCACTCTTTCACAGATCACGCCGGTTGCTTGTCATGCTATCCAACAACGCAATGCTATCTCACTCTGCCGCCGGTCAGACGCGCAATTGCTCTCCACACCGCGGCCAGATCCTTCGCAACGCATCCAGCTTCATGCGCCGCTCTCCTCGCTCATCACCCCACTCCTCAAACTCCCACAGAGCTCGTAATCCATCTCAGTTCTCATTATAAACTGGTTATTGCCCAACATTATCATTCATTCCCAAAGTGACGAGTCTCTCCTTCTTCCTGCCAACCCTTCCAATTTTTGCTTTACCACAAACCGGGGAAGAACATCGTCAAGAGGTGAATTCTTCTTTCGATTTTTAACATCGCATTCCTTGCATAACCTGTCTAATTTTTGCTTCACCACAAACCAGGGAAGAACATCGTTAAGATGCGAATTCTTCTTTCAGCTTCCGACATCGCACTCATCGGTTTATCCTTCTAATTTTCTATTCGACGCAAATCGGAGAAGAACATCATTAAGTGGCAAATTCTTCTTTCAATTTCCAGCATCGCGCTCCTTGCATTACATTCCCAATTGCATACCTAACATTGTTCCCTTGCCGAGCATTGCAGCTTGCTGAAAAATGAGTCAGAACATGTAGGATCTGTGAATATAAATATATATATATACATGCTTGTATTTCTTTCCAGGTTTGAAGGGCTCATCATGCTCAAGAAGGCGTGACAAGATGAAAAAACCAGTTGTGGTGTCGTAAGACACCGGTCGCTATGCTCAAGAGGGCATACAGAGTAAGCTAACATATGTTAGATGTCACTCAGCCTAGGCGAAATGCTGCCAAAATTTTGTCTAATTTCTAGACTTAGAAAGAAAAAGGAGGGGGTGAATATATATTGTATTTATCTTCTTTCAGGTTTGAAGTCCTCGTCATGCTCAAGAGGATACAATGAGATGAAAACCCAGCTGTGGTGTCACAAGACACCGCTCGCTACGCTTAAGAGGGAGTACCGAGTAAGCCAAAATTCCCTCAATGCAGCCCCCTACCCAGGGATGATGCTGGGAGGCTGCCAAAATTGTGTCAAATCTTTTGACTTAAAAAAAATGTGAGAGTGAAATGAACTGACTTAAGAACGCTAAGTAAGGAATCCTGCAGCTAATTTTAAACCAAAAGTGTCAAACAAGAAAAAAAGAGGGGGAATGAATATATATTGCATTTGTCTTCTTTCAAGTTTGAAGGCCTCATCGTGCTCAAGAGGGCGCATTGAGATGAAAACCTGGTGTTGTAAGACACCACTCGCTACACTCAAGAGGGCGTACCGAGTAAGCCAAAATACTCGTGATGCAGCTCTTTACATAGGGATACGTCAGGAGGCTGCCGAAATTTATGTTAAAATTCAAGACTTAAACAAATTCAAATGGGAATTACCTAAACTTAAGTCAAACAAAAGAATATGTGATAAATATGAAGATAAATGTTAAATCAAGGAGAAATAGTGGGGAGACTTTAAAGAATATTTTGAAAAAAATGGAACACTCATTCAAAATGCAAGAGAAATTTAAGGTGGCTAATACTAAACTCACAAGCTTTAATTGTAATTCTCTATGACTTAAATTAAAGTGATAAATTGAGTTATCTTTTCTTGTAAGTTTCTCAAAATTAAACAAGCTTTAATTGAAACTTGGGGAGACTAATATCAAACTCATAACAAACTTGCAATAAACTTAATGTCTAAGGATGAATCCAAATTGGGTTTAATAACTCTTATATGAATATGGAGGTGATTACTATTCTAGCTAATAAGCATGAGAAGGCTAAAGCAATAAACACTGAAATTGGCATAACTTATCAAAATTGATGTAAATTGAGTATAATCAAGTTGGGAGAATTACAAAAAACTCAACAAGTAAACTAAGTGCAAGTAGTGTTTTAAACTACAACCTAAATCAAAATGCCTTCTTCGCCACCGGATCTGCAACTCTTTGTACAAGTAGACAGAAGACGATACTAAATCAAAATCTATAAAATCATAGGGGTTCCTTTAATAAAAAATCAAGGGATTTCATTCTAATTATGATTTTAAAAATCAACGAAATCACTAATTAGGTGAAATTATCTAAGCTATAAATACCTGTATGTGCTCGAACATAGAGATTTCAAGTGCAAATTTTAATGTCTGAAAAGGTTGCACAGGCGAAATTGGAATAAAAATGAAAATACAAAATTAATCTCATAATTCAAACATAAAATTACCTAAAATTACTATACTCTCGCATAGGCCCTGACACTATACTGAATGTTGAAATTCAAGTATTTGAGGATGTTGTGTGGGTTGCTTCCCAGTTTAGTCTTAGGACTGGGTTTGGATTAACAAAGCCTAAAAAACTTATAATAAGAGTTTCAAATAAGTAAAATATCTAATAAACTGATTCTATCAGGTGATAGTAGATCTAATCCTATGTTAGTAAGTAAACAGAGTTGACATGATCCAAAGCTCTTAAATATATTCAAATTAATCAATTTTTCAAATCAAATTAAGTAGCAATTTGAAATTGCTTAAATGAAACTCTATCATTAAAAACTTAAATAAAAATCAATCCATCCACCTTCCGTAAATGTTTGTCAGGGGTGATAACTTAAGAAAACTCTAGCTCACAAAGGAGTCATTGTCAAATCAAGTGTTCTGCTATGTTCACTCTCAATCAATCTCACGCTAGTAAGGATGTGGCTCGTGTTCTCTATCTGCGTGGCTTGGTCAATAGACTCCATAGATGAAGCAGTCATGACCAGAGTCCTCTGATCGGGTGGTTTGGTCAGCCAGGCTCCATTATATTACAATCACGATCGTAGCTCATATGCTCCCTAATGGCTCTGCTCTTTGAGTTGTGAATCATATGGTATACTTGATAGGGTAACCAACCCTCTGTCAGCTAAGGTAGACTTAAGATTGTCTCCTTAGACAAACACCACCCTAAGTCTACAAGGATTTCTTGGACGACGTAACCCATGTGTTGCTAATGAGGATCCTTCAGTCAGGTTGGTTTGACTACCTCCTCTGACTAAGTAGACTAGGGACTGCGACTGCCCGAGATGACAGAATCATAGAAACTAGATCGGGCACGTCATCATTCCCCCAACCACCCAGTTTAAGTTGAAATGATGAATTTTATAATTTTAAATTCTAAAACTCCATATACTACTACTATAAGCCACATATTAACTGTTCTAATGACTAGCCTTAATCGAAAGTTCTCTCTCACTTATTGGGAGGGGTAATTAACTATAGGGGCTTGCGCCTATAGGAAACCTTGAACCAGATCTAAAGTCCTCGCAAAATGAGGGAGAAATCTTTGGGTAGCATCTTATCTACTATTTCATATGCCTTCTAAAAATTACACTGACACATCCAAATCACTCTCTTCAATTCAATAAATTATCGAGAGGTTGGTGGTGAATTTTTGAAGCCCACAGATTTCTAGCGACTCCGCTGAAAATAGGATTCTCTTTCAATCTTTGGCTGGTCGAATTTAAGCTATAGTAGTAGTGGAGCATTGATAAAATTGATATTTAGAATCAATTATGAATGAAATTAAATTTAAATCAATCATATTATAATGACTAATCTATTTGTTCTGTATATCAAGGGATCTTCAAAACACTATTAATTATGCAGCTAGGTCATAGAGCCAATATCCATCTAGCTAACACTGCAATCAGTACTGGGGATGTTGGAGCTACTATTCAATTTGATAGTGTAGACTTCTCAGCCATCACCGCTATAAATAATCCTCCACCTGAAGCATTTGCATATTGTACACACCAACCTATGCAAAGGAGGAGGACAATTGGAATGACCACTACTACTACTGAGGTTCCTCAAAAGAGAGCCTTTGTACTTAAAAGATTGATTCATTTTGAGGCGTCAGTCATGAAGAGAACCTTCACTGGGTAGAAAGTTTTAGTCATACCTGTGAATGCGACAACCCTGCCAGTTGAACCTTTCACACTAAGAAGGTATGATACTGAAGCGTCCTATTCTAGAGGGAAATTGAGTAGAAGGCAAAGGAGAAGAAATACTAAACTACAAGCTCAGTAGTTGCTATCTGAATCATAAGTCATACAACCAACCTTACAACTAGAAGTGAGTATCTCTACCCCATAACAAATTTAAAAATTTTGAGATGGGTGAAAAGGAATAGCTCTACTGGTGATGTTAAGCGGTGTTTTTGGGCTCAATAGTTGTGAGCTTCAACTTTTCTGAAGAAACAACATATAACTCTATCTACTCAAGTACATAGAGTTTTGAAGGTTGTTAAGAAAAAATGTCTTATGAAGAACATGTATCAAATATCAATTATCAAAGAAGCCAAAAATGCTCCACTACAAAAGCTACAATTAATGGTAGTAAGAGCTCAAGACTGTTCTAAGCAATTCCTACACATTTAACATTGGGGCGTGACACATGAACCGCTTGTTCGGGAATCCGTTATCGAAAGATCCTGATAGAAAGAAAATTAAATATGGAGGCCAAAGCCTCAAGAATAAGTTGCGACGTAGAAGCTTCTTCATCTGGAAGCAAGCTAACCTAGAGACAGCGAGGAAAAAGAAATGTTGAACTACGTGCTCAACAATCATTATTCAAGTAGAAAATTATACAACCAACTATGGAACCAGAAGCGAGTGTTCCAACCCATAGCATGTTTGATAGCCTAAGATGGGTAAAGCAGAACAGCTCTACTGATCAAATCAAATAGTCCTTCTGGACCCAATAATATCAAGTTCCAACTTCTCTAGTGAGGAAACTCAAAATTGTATATGCAAGAGTGCATCGGGTCCTTAAAGTTTTTAAGGGGAAGTAACTGATGAAAAGAAATTATCAAAGTCCTATCATCAGGGAGGCTAGAGTTGCTCCTCCAAAGAGACCTCCTCCTACAACCCCGGCAAGATGTCTACTAATTATAGTCCTGCACAGTGAGCATTGAGACTTGACACTTAGATCACAGGTCTAAAAATCCATCGTCGAAAGGTCCTAGCAAAAAATAGGTGAGCAAATTTGGAGGCTAAAATCTCGAAGTGAAACTGCTCTAAAAAAAACTATGACGTGACATCTGGACTGTACTCCTACAAAATCCACTCCTTATGCACTAGTATTTAAAGTTGAAGCAGTCTTGCCACTTGAAGTTGAACTACATTCACTCCGAGTAGTCATTTAACACAATCTCACTCAAGATGAGAATGTCTACCTATAGATGGAAGAGTTTGATGTGCTTGACGAGGTCAGGCTCCAAGCTCAACAAAATTTAAAAGTTTATTGAGCGAGGATGTCCAAAGTATTTGATCATATGGTGCAGCCTCGAATATTCCAAAAAGGGGAATTGATCCTGGTGCTGAAACGACTAATTATTCCTAATCAAAAATTTGGTGGCAAATTTGAGCTTAATTGGGAGGGCCCTTTTGTCATTGAAAAAGTGTACCAAGGAGGGGCATACCAACTCATCGACCTAAAGGGTGAAAGACCAATGCCACCAATTAATGGTCGATACTTGAAAAAGTACTATACATGACGACCACATTCGTGAGGTACAATAGAAATCCCCGTGCAAGATAGGGGGCATTTTTTTTAGTATATCTATTCAGGTCAACATCGAACTTCATGTTGAGATCCTTGAATAAATATACTTACTCCAGATGAAGAATTTTTTAGTGAAAATTCTCCTGTTACATAGGGGGAATTTTTAGATTTTTATATATAGATGAAATCAAAGTTGTATGTTAAAATCCCCTTTAGAGTATATCAATTCAAATATTGATGTATTTGTGTATTTTCATCTTGAAAATTCTCCTAAATGTACTTTAGAATTCCCCCTGTAAGATAGGGGTATTTTTAGCTTAGGTTATGTTTATTTGAGTTGACGTCGTGTTATAAGACGAGATCCTCCAATATATTCTAATTTAGGTTTACATCGAGCTTTATGCTGAAATCTCTAAATATATCCATAATTGTTACTGTTAAGTTGCAGAGTCTTGCAGAAATAAAAAAAAGAATCTATACGCAAGAAAAGACAATCCTAAATATCAAAAATTTGTCTCCTAGATTTGTCAAATTATGGAGATCAAGTCTGAAGAACTCTTAATTTCGGATTGAGTTGGAGAAACATCAACCTCTACATCCTGAAGTTTAAAACATAGGTGGGTTCTAAAGGTCAAACTCAATAAGCCCACAAATGGCCGAGTTGTTGACGCTCTCCGCACTCAATAAGCCGCAAGAAAAAGTCGTAGTGAAAGAGCCCACAATCATCAGTCTGATGATAAAATGACTAACCCACTATAGCTTAAGTCGAAGACTCGAGTAGGTTCTAAAGGTCAAACTCAACAAGCCTAAATATGGCCAAGTTATTGATGCTCTCTTCACTCAATAAGCCATAAGAAAAGGGTGTAGTGATAAAGTCCCTGCTCGTCAGTCTAATGATGATAACTGTTCAATCTTAAACCAGATCCAGCTTAGTGATTACAAGCAACGAGGATCTAAGAGATCTTATTACTTGATCGATAAATCAGGGAAATCTGAGGAAATGCTCAATTCAGGGCTACCTCAAATCAATCTTCATATTACCCACTGAGTGATATCTCAACTTATTCTCTAATGATCTGATCAAGCTCAAAGCATAGAACAAAGCCAGTCTCCTCATCAAGTCCGTCAAAGCAGAAAGCACAGGACTGAGGAAGTAATTCCATAGTTCAAACAAAGCTGACGGCTTAACTAAAGTAATTTTGTGGTTATTCAGTCTGTTAAACCATACATTGCAAGACTAATAACTCAATATTGACCCTATATAAGCCGGAAGGCTAGGTCATTTATATGTACCTGTGGTGTTTATTTTTAGGGTGTGGGACACCACACAGATCTTAAGGGGTACTTATTGAAGTGATCAGGTATAACATTAAGGAATGATGTATTATCTCGAAAGATAGAAATCACCACCCTATAATGGACCTAATCACCTAATAAGGACTCCTAAGGCATGATGGGTATTCGAATATACTAGAGATCTTTCCCCTACTTTATATGGAAAAGTAAAGTAAGGTTTATTTTAAGTCAGGTTCGTTAAGTTCCCTATGAAGGCAAACCCACATAGTTAATTACATCATAAGGAATAAGAATTCCTTAAGAATACTCTTGATTAAAGTAGACAATTAAGGTCTCCAAATATTTTAAGGTTTAAGACTATCAAAGGATTGACTATTTTAGAAAATCAAATGGGATAGATCAAGGAGAAGACTTATTTTGAAATCTAAAGGGGGAAAGTAGGAAATGCTCATGATACTAAGAATCCTAGTAAGCATTTCAATCTATCCAATAATTGGGCTTTATATTTTTTTGAAATTTGAAGAGAGTTAATTATTTGAGTTGAAATTTTATTAGATTGCTAGGGCTTATAATACCACAACATAAGATTATGGAAATTCCTAAGAGCTAAGAATTTATACTTGTAGCCCAAAGAAAATAGCTACCTCAAATTCCTAAACTAAGGAGCATTGGCACAAAACAAAGGCACAACCTAAATCTAAGGTGAAAATTGGTATATGTTTTACCCCCACAAGAGAGAATAATTCACCCGACTGTTAGACTTATTACCACCTGGAGTGGCAGCTAGCTAACTCCTCATACGCTTTAAATCCATGTGGGCAAGTCTTATGCTTTGCAAGATTGCTAGGCTATTGTTCATTTAGAAAGGAATCTAAGTCCTTAGACTCACTCTCTAAGAGACTAGAGCATAAGTGGTATGAATCCATGACTTAATCTAATGCAAATTTTATCAGATTCATTTGATTCTTTTGGACTTTTTATTTTGACACAGGCTATGGGATTTTGTATGCCTAAATGCATGAGAATTTGATTATGGGCCAAATCAAGAGAGAAAGGGGTGTTCTTCCACCAAAGGCTCTCACAGGTTATAATTCTCTAACACAGATAGAAGCCCCCTCTTAACAAGAGTGGAAGAATATGACATGCATGATATTATACATTTATTCATCCAGTTAAGGGGTTGCTAAAAATTTTATTATTTTGATTTAATTCCTAGGCTTTTATGTGAGGTTATCAGTTGTTTTTAAAATTTTAGTTATGAGTAGTTAATTGGGGTAGAAAAATTAAATTTATCTTAAGAGCCTACCGCATCCAGGCCACACATTCAAGCATCAATCAAAAAGAAACTATGAAAAGCATGCTTTCTAATGCGCAATCTAAACACGACATAAAACCATTTTATAGATTACCATAAAAGAATAAATGGCCATTGCGGTCAGGTTCCGCCATACACCCTGAAAAGAGAAAAATACATGCTTTGGGGGTCTTCTTTTCTTCATTTCTTCCTTCTCTTTCTTTTGATTTGATTTTCTCCAAAGGCATCATAGGGCACCCAGGATGAAACCAGCCACCGCTCATCCTAATCCCCCATAACACTAATCCTAATTCCTAATGCAAAATTACATCAAAAATAGGAAAAGTAAATCTAGCTACACTTGTAAAATAAATGCTAGTTAAACACATCATACAATCCAAGCAGTTATATGAATAATTTGGACTTATCACCCCACACATGGGTAACCAAGCCCACTTGTCCTAATGTGAGTTATGCTTAGGGGCTAAGAAACTTGCACAAAATATGCATTTATATTTTTATTATAGCGGCTCCCTTAAGCATAACCCCTACAGAGAATATGATTAGGCTAATAATGGCCTAGCATCCAGCCTACGAAACATACACCCTAACATCCAGTCTAAAACATTACATCACAAAACAAAATACAACATAATACATACAACGCCTTAACTTAGCACTAGAAGTGGTGACTTAGTATTCTAATGTGTGTGCTTAATGCTTGTGTAGTAAGACTTTACTAGGCTTGTTTAGTTTAAGTTTCAATTTGGAGTTTGAATTTAAATTTTTCCTTTGGGTGATTTCAATTTAAATGATTTAATGATTTACTTTTCATTTTTTATTTCATTTTTATTTGGTTAAAGTGATATTTAAGTTTTTAAGAATGAAGAGTAGAATGAATTTTTTTTATAGACAGAACTCACCCTATTCACATCCTAACTCCTAAAGAGTATAACTAAGATCCTTAAGTATCTTAATTAGCCCATTTGAATTTATGTAATTGATTTGATTTGATTTAGAATTTAGAATTTTTGTTTGTTTAAGTATTTGATTGATTGATTTTGTATTAGATGTTTTGGCTTAATTACATCTTGATAATTCAATATCCTTAATATCTAATAAAGTTTAAGTTTGTTTAAATTCATGTGTTTTTTATTGATTAATTTTTAGATTAGATGTTTTGATTTAATTAAATCTTGATAATTCAATATCCTTGATCTCTAATGGAGTTTAAGTTTGTTTAAATTCATGTATTTTTGATTGATTAATTTTAGATTAGATGTCTTGGTTTAATTAAATCTTGATAATTCAATATCCTTTTAAATTAACATCTAATTCTTTTCTTTTATTATGGTTATGTGACTTAACTTTATGTTTATTTAATTTGATTGTGGTTCATTTATTTGTAGTTTGATCGAATTAGATTAATTGAGATTTTATTTTGATTTTTAATCAAGTTTGATTCGTTGTAATTAAGATTTTATCTTTTATTCTTATCCATTTGTCATGTTTATCAAAGTTTGGTTTGCATTTTGATTTCATACATTGGATAGTTAATTAGTTTATCTTATTTAAGTAGGTTGAATGAGATTTCATTTGATTGTATATTAAATTGATGAGAGTCTATCTTAATTTAACTTAATTTGATTTAATTTGATTTAATTAGCTTTATTGGTCTATGGGTTTGCTTAGGTTCAATGTGATTATGTGATTAGTTTAGTTAAGAAGTGTATTTATATTAATTATAAAAGTTTGTTTAATTTTCAATTTGGTTTCATATTTGTTTATACTAATGATGTAATTAATGACTTAATGGTTTAGATTTTTTATAAATTTTTGAATGTTTATTTAATTTATTTTATTAAAATGGATAATCTGAACTTCAAAATTTAATTTCTCCCAATCAGAAGTCCATTTCGCTTGAAATTTGTATGGTAGGTGTGTTTTAACTTTATTTCAATCCCTAAAAATTTCAACTTAATCTAACTTTTACTTTTGGTTTAATTAATGAAATTTGATTTTTACTAAAACTTAAATTAAGCCCAAAATACTCAACAAACTTTTGAGATTTTAGGCTTGTTGGATTCCTCTCAAAAAGATGAATCTAATGAGCCCTTGTTTGTAATTTTTGGTTAAGTATTTTATTTTTTATGAATTTTTAAAGTTTCAGGTGATTTCAATTATTTTTATTTTTTATAAAAAGGAAATACACGTGGTGCTGACATGAGCTTTTCGGCGGGAAGGGAAAGCGACCTGCGGCTCGCTCTGTGCCATTCGATCGTAGATCGGAAGGTTTAGATTAGATTGCGTGATCCTGAGGCTAGGATTGCACGATCGATCGTGATAAACATCGATGCAGTTATCGAATGGTCGATGGCATCAAGCTGCAGATCGGATCGTCGAGCCTTTGATTGCGTGAACTATCGATCGGATGGTCCGGATCGCATTGCGTCGAAGGCGGATGGCCCAATCCACGCGCGATTGCTATCGATCCATGACGGTGGGATGGGCGTCATAGCCGCCGATCGATGACATATTTTAGGCTTTTTTGGGGAAAAATGAGAGTTTTTAAGCTAAAAATTATCCAAATAGACCCATTTTACACCGATTCACAATGAAAAAAAATTCTATTTCCTAATTGGGATGATTTAAAGTAAAAATGCGAGATTATCTAGGGGAAATTCCTAAAATCGTGAGAAAATTAATACAAAATGCATGAAATCCTAAGGCCGGGTACAGTTTGGCGAAATCTACCTCACCGAGGATGATTTTCGGTGGCGGTAAAGATCCAAGTGAACTCCTAGGTATGTGAGGAAGCTTTGGAGTGAGCTTTAGCCCTTGCCTCCCTTCGGAATGTTGCCTTCTCTGATGTCTACCATCGCCTACCGGAAGAGCAATTATTTGTATTTTTTGAGCTCAAAAATGACTCAAAGAAGTTGGGGGATGGGTTCCTTTTTTGCTTTGGAGAGTTTTTGGGGGCTAAATGGTGGTGGGAGGAAGAGATCTAAACCCTCATCTCCCTCTCCTTTTATAATGACAGAAAATATAATCTTTTTTTAAATTTTTTGGCTCCAAATTGATTGTCATCTTGTTGGGGTGGTTGAGATGGATGATAGATTGATTGAGGACTTTGTATTTTTGCTTCAAAGTCCTCTCTTGCTGTAATATGATCAGATTTATTTAATGTAAATGTTGGGGAGGAGTTAAGTGCATGTGATAAGGGGAATTAAATTAGGTTGGGTGGAATCCTATGTGGGGGAGGATCCATGGGGGATTTAAATGGGTTGGGTTAGTTTTTGGGCTGATTCAAAATGGGTTTGGGTCAAGTTTGATCAGCCCGATGGGTTTTGGCTTAGTTTCAAGGGATTTGGCCCAATTTGGGTCATATGGGTCATTTTGGGTCAAATTGACCCATTTGACCAAAATTGGTCAAATTAGCTTGGGCTATGGGTTGATTCATGTTCAATTGGCTAATTGAAGATGAATGTGGTCTTTGATTTGAATTAATTTGGATTTAGGCCAAATTGACCCTTTAGGCCAATTTGGGCTAAGTTGGGTTAAGTTGACCAATTGGGCTCGATTGATCAAATTAGGTTTAATTATGGATTTGGTCAAGTTCAATAATCAATTTAGAATGAACTTGAGCCATTGGTTGTAATCAATTTGGGTTAGATCATGATTTGATGCGATTTGGTCTTTTAGGTTAATTTGGGTCAATTTGGATCAAATGGCCAATTGGGTTTGGTTTAACCCAATTGATTGTAATTGATCATCCTAGGGTGATCAACAATCATGGTGAAAGATTTTGGTGAGCTTAGTTCAATCTAATTTGGGTTGGATTAGAAGTTGGCTCAAGTGGACCTAAGTGGGACAATTAGTTTGGTTTTGGTTTTATTCGAGTTTAGTTGAACTTATATATGAGCCCTAGATTGGAATATAAATTCAACGGTAATCAATTTGGAGTCTAAGGGATTTTGGCTCATTTGAAATTTTCAAGTCAAAAGGGTTAGGTTGGGTTTGACTTGGGTTGGTTTTGATTTGATTTGATGATTATAGGTTTCATTTATATTTGGATAGATAATTGAATGAATGATTGATTCAAAGAAAATTCATTGGTTTTGACTTGATCTAGATAGAATTTGGCTAAGTCCAAAGAATTGGCTTAAAGGGTATAGATTGAGTTTGGATTTGATTTTCAATATAGTTTTGGTCATTTGAATTTGGATTTCATTTATATTTATGAATATAAATGAAGGAATAATTAATTTATAAAGAGATCAAGTGAGTTTGATTTGATTTAAGGAGTTTTGGCT
This sequence comes from Cymbidium sinense, assembly GCA_021442155.1. NCBI lineage: Eukaryota > Viridiplantae > Streptophyta > Magnoliopsida > Asparagales > Orchidaceae > Cymbidium > Cymbidium sinense. Next base: position 96,379,874 of record CM038222.1, read on the forward strand.
AACATGAATGTGGTTCATATGGCTTAGGAAGGTGTTTTAGGATTTGAATTTGATTTTGGGTTTCAATCATTTGGAGTCAAATTTTGAAATTAGATTTGGAATTTGAATTTGAATTTGAGATTTGGTTTGAGAATTGAATCTGGGTTTGATTTGAGAAAGTTTATTTAGATTGGGTTTAGGATATGGGATAGGTAATTTCCTTAAACCCTAAGACATAGCCTAATCTTATGATTAACACTTCTAAATCTCTAGACTTAGGTTAGGTGTTCACCTAATCACTAGAAATGTCTTATGAATAAAGAGTTTTTAGTGTCTAGAAGAGTCCTAAGTCTAAGAAGAGGAGGTTAAGAGCTCACTCCAAAAGTGAGGTCAACAAAAGGACCCCCAATAGGTGTGGTGTAATTGATAAGGCACACCGCACGTATTAGTGTTGACCGAAATGATCAACAACATCTAGAAGATTGCAACAAATAATGGAAGTGATCTATACCTAGACCCGAAAGGTAGATAGATTCACGATCTTAGTTCAATGCAGCTCTCTTTATGCCAAGGGCATAAGAGAGCAAGAAGGAATCTGCTAGGGATTGAGTACATGAACCTTCCTCTAGGGAAACGAGTTCACGTTATCTGCTGGGGATATGGATCTGAGTTTGATTGTGAATATGATTTGTTTGGGTGTGTATCTAATGGGGATTGAGTACATGAACCTTCCACTCAAGAAAATAGGTTCAATCTATCTGCTAGGATATGGATCTGAGTTTGATTATGAGTATGATTTATTTGGGTGTGTATCTATTGGGGATAAGAATTTGATAGGATTTGTTTGATTTATCTGATTAGACTCCACTAGGGAGGTTGGTTAAAAATTTTTTTTATGGCTCCACCGGGGAGAAGAATTCTAGATTGAGGGCATATCCGCTGGGGATGTACACTCGATTGAATTTGTTTGATTTAGATATAAGCTCTACTAGGGAGGCTAATTTGCTTTGCGCCTCACTTGGGAGAAATTTGGTTTGTTCAATATGATTAATTTGACTCCACTGGGGAGTTTGGTTTTGAATTTGCTTTTTTATGGACACTATCAGTGTGCGATGGACTTCACTAAGAAGGGGCCACGGGGCCTTGGCCTATCTTAGATTTATAAGCACAAAGGGATAGTCTACTTACAATAAGGTAGGACTATCTGACCTAAGGGGTTCCTTTCAGTTTGCAATGGTCAAGTTAGGAAGAAAGCGTGGAGACTCACATCTTCCTAAACAAGGAACCACTTGGGTGATTGGTCGCTTGCGCAATAAATCAGACCCGACTTAAGGCTGCCCGTCAGTTTGCAATTATCATGTTGGAAAGAATGCGTAATAGACTTATATCTTTCAAAGCAAAGATGACCGCCAGGGTAACTCGTTGGTGGCACAACAAGTTGAACCCAACCTAAGGGTGACTACTGAGGGAGAGCCGCTGGGGGTCTTACCTCAACTTAAGTGTAGTCCTGATGATTAATTTGATATGGTTTGATTTAATTTAATTTTGTGTGCTATATTATGGACCCTGTTGGCGTGCGATGGACCTACTAAGAAGGGGCTATGTCGGCCTTTACCTATCTCAGATTTACAAATCCAAAGGGGTAGTCTACCAGCCACACAGTAGGACTATTCGACCTAAGGGTTGCCTTTCGGTGTGCAACGACTATACTAGAAAAAAAAGCATATTAGACTTACATCTTCCAAAGTAGGGATCGACCGTTGGGGTGATCTATTGATGGCGCAATAGATTAATCCCAACCTAGGGTGACTATTTGAGAGAATGTCATTGTGGACTCATATCGACTCAAGAATAGTTAGAATTAATTAAATTTTAGATGGACCCTGTTGGTGTGTGATGGATCTACTAAGAAGGAGCTAATATCAGCTTAGGCCTATCTTAGGTTTACAAATCCAAAGGGATAATCTACAAGTCATTAGGTAGAACTAACCAACCTAAGGGGTGTCTTTCAATTTGCAATGGTCGAGTTAGGAAGAAAGAACAGGGACTCACATCTTTCTAAATAAGGAACCAGTGGGGTGATCGGTCGCCTGCATAATAAATCGGACCTGACCTAAGGCTGCCTTTCAGTTTGTAACGATTGTGTTGGAAAGAATGCGTAATAGACTTATATCTTTCAAAGAAAAAATGATCGCTGGGTAACTTGTTGGTGGCACAATAAGTTGAACCTGACCTAAGGGCGACTACTGAGTGAGCACCGATCCGGGGACTTATCTCAACTCAAAGTAGTCAGCCAATTCCTATAAGGAGTTTTGTTGACACTGCCCTAAAGATAGGATGCCTACTTGGGAAAGGGGCCACTAGGGACTTAAATTCCTAATCCACAAATGAATTAATTTTGTTTATTTTTTTAGTTTGTTTTAACGTGGACCCTGTTGGTTTACGAGGGATCAAATTGAGAAGGAGCTTATATCAGCTTAGACCTATCTCAAATTTATTGAACCAAGGGAAAATCTACGCATCCACTGAACAAATTATCCAACCACAGGGGTGGCAACTAGGAAAGGGGGATTGTCCAATCCAAAAGTAACCCGGGTAGTGTCTAAATGGGGTCGCAAAGGACGTGATCCAAATAGAATGCCCGTAGGGGATGGGGTCGCTAAAGGCTTAATCCAACACCCTGGAAAAGATGACATGGCTAGTCATATATCAAATAGGTATTTGGTGGCCAACTCAAGGAGAAAGTACGGGGATTTACATTTGCCAAGAGTGGTGTACCCATCGGGTGAGTCACTATCAGCATAGTGAATATCAACCAACCTACAATGCCTATCAGTTTGTAACAATCAGTCTAGAAATAAGGCGTGTAGGCTTACATCTCTCTAAAGCGGAACTAACAACTGGGATAGTCTGTCTTTGGCTCGACAGGTGCCATCCGACCTAGAGCGATTACTGAGTGAATGCCACTGGGGACTTATATCAACTCAAATGTAGTCAAGAGGAAAGGAGCCTCTGGGGGACTTACCCTAAACCTCAAATATATTCGACCTAGTTATATCATGATGATTAGTTCAAGAAGAAAGTGTGGGGACTCACATCTTCTTAAACAGGATCAACCAAGAGGTAGCTTACTGGCTTGGCAATGAAGACTATGAAACTAATAAGGCATTCGTCAGTTTGTAATGGTAAAATTAGGAAGAAAGCGCGAGGACTCACATCCTCCAACAAATGACCACTGGGTTGATCGGTTGCTTTGGCTAAGAAATCAAACCCGACCTAGAGCAGTTAATGAGTGAGTGCCACATGGGGCTTGCTCTCACATCAAAATAGCCCGAAAGAAAGATATGTGTGTTTGTGCTTGATATGAAGGAATAGGATGCCCGGGGACTCTTTTAAACCTAGTAACCGGAGAATTGTGTAGTTTATGTTTGTGTTGATGAAGGATAGGATGTCGCTTGGGTTCTCTTACACCTATCCTAATAGCACTAGAGATAAATATTGAGTTTTTGATGTAAGTTTGAAGGAATGTTTAGATTGATGAGGAATTTTGAAGGGTGATAGTAGATTGGTTTTTTTTTGAATTCAGATTCAATCAATGTAGATTTGAAAACATAACTTCATTAGGGAATTGATTTTAATTTTTGATTTTTTTTTGAAATTTCTTTAGGTGTGTGCAAATGAAACAAGAACAACTAAGAGTAGTGTTCTTTATCTAAAATCCTTAGGACCCAGTCAAAGTAATTGATCATCCTTAGTGAAAGAAATTCACCAAAGCTTCTCAAATATTATGCTCTAATTTGTATTTGAATGAAAGAAATTTCTCATTCCAATTACTTGAATTATTCTCCGAATTTGAAATTTAATTTTAAGTGTAATGTATTTTGATGTAGTGTTTGTTGATATAGAAATACAAGACACTCTCCTATTATAGTGGGTTAAACTACTTTCCATCCTTCAAAGTACCAAAGTAGGCCTTTTAATGATCAAAAACAAAATCTTGATTTGGAGAGTTTTGAGATAGACTAACTTTGAAAGAGTTTAAACCATCTATACGTTAATTGAGGTCTCTAGCTTTTATTTTTATTTATTAATTTTTTTTTTTGCAAGACCTTCAAGCTTTTCAATAAATGCATAGAGTTTTGTAATTTTGATTATTGATGATAAATTTTAACAAGAAGAGTTGTACCCTAAATGGAGATAGCCTTAAACTAGTGGCCTAAGGCGAATGGAGGGGCCAATACTGGAGGTGTCATGAAATATTACCTTATGCCTTTGAATGAGTATTGGAAATTATCATCCTTTAGAACTTGATCTACTTTCTATGTCAAAGTAGTGAATGATTGACATCTACCAAAAAAATGAGAGATTAAGTATCTTAGACACAATAACCTTCCTTGAAATGATTTTAATTGTGTTGAGCCCCTCCTTTTTATTTCTTTTTATTTCTTTTCTCTCTCTCTCTCTTTTTTGAAGGTTGCATCTCTAATATCACTCTAATCTCTTTTAGTTCAATTTTGTTATCCCATGATGCTTTACTACAAGCCCTAGAAACTTCCTTAAAGCCATCCTAATTGTATACTTTAGGGGATTCATCTTTAGGTTGTAGTATCATAATTAATCGAAGACAATTACTCAGATCGTAAAGAAGGTCTTCCTTTTCTTTGCTTTAGACCACGAGATCATCAATGTAGCATTCGACTTGGTGATGAATGAGTTCATTGAATATTCGAGTCATGGCCCTTTGGTATGTGACACCAGCATTTTTAAGGCTGAAAGGCATGACCTTATAGCAGTGAATTCTGATGGAAATTATAAATGCAAACGACCTCTCATCCTCTGGCATCATTTGACCCATCTTTGAATGAGGAGATTGCATGCAAAGAGGCTATGTTTGCTATTAAATTTGATATAGGTAATGTGAATTCATCTTCAAGACATGCATATCTTAGATCTTCAAAATTGACATATGCGGATTTGAATGTTCTTCCTTTTGACTGGGAATAATGTTGGGAAATCATGGTAGTATCTTTCTTCTTCAATAAAGTTAACTTCAAACTTTGATCCTCTTCTTCGCATCAAAAGTTTATAAAATAGGAATAGCAATAGGTTCAATTTTGAGTTTGTAGGCTGCTACCTTTGGAGATGTATTGGGCACTTTATAATGGTCTTAGGTAAAGCAGTCTTTAAACTACAAAAGTAACCCAACCAAGTTGTTGTCATTTTTCTTCTAACTTATCATATATGGATATTGGGAGGGTGGGTGGACTCTCTTTATGTTTTGAGGATAATTTTTTTTTAAACTTATTGGTTAATGATCCTAGTTGAATTTCTTGGGAGGGTGGGTGGACTCTCTCATAGCAATAGGTTCTTTTTTTTTTTTAACTTCAGGGAGTACATTCTTTACTTGAAAATCTTCAAAATTGTTTGAGCAAAGTAGGTAGACTAGGTGAAAGATAATTTTATTACCTCATTTGAAGGTCTATCTACAAGAGTTGAATCCTCTTTCGAGCTTGAAGAAAGAAAATTGAAGTGGAAATTTGAAATCTCATAATGTATTTTTTTTTGCTAGAGGTTAGGAGCAACTCTTAACTTCCAATCCTATAATAATATCATGAGATAGTAGAATTGGGAGTCAATGAGCTCGCATACCTACTAAGTTTCTAGTCATATCATACACGAATCCTCCTTCCATAACTTTTTTTTATTGCCATCTAACTCCAGAGATTTGTCAAAATTTGACTCAAAATTTATTTCATGTATTATTTTCTCTCTTTTTTCTTGAATTTACACCTCATACACATGATTTATTCTTTGGATTCTAAATCAATGTGTATTATTAATACTTTACTTTTTTCTTTTTTTCTTCTTCTCGTTCTCCTTTATCTTGAATTTACATCTTATACATATGATTTATTTTTTGATTCTAAATCAATATGTATTATTGGTGCTTCACTTTTTCTCTTTTTCTTCTTCTCGTTCTCCTCTTTTTTTTTTTTGAATTTACACCTTGTACATATGATTTATTTTTTTGGATTCTAAATCAATATGTATTATTGGTGCTTTACTTTTTCTCTTTTTCTTCTTCTCTTTCTCCTTTTTGTTTTGAATTTCAAATTTTTTTTAATATCTTTTTTTTGAGTCTTTGTCTATATTATGTTATCTAGAAGAGATTGCTTGTCTTTCTTTTCCATAGGATATTCTATGTTGAATATCACTTGAGGAGGTTGCCACTAACTGATCAAGGAAGAATCAAATACTTTTCTATCTCGTTAAAGAATATGAGAGTGCACTTATTACTTAGCTTAGTGGGCAACCTTCCAAAATAGTTTAGGACCTAAGATTAACCTTAAGAATAGTTTGATGCCCTTATTTTTGATTGTGAGGTGTATCGTATGAAGGATTTAGAATTTGATTATTTCCAATGGCTGGTTTTCTTCTTCCTATGGTGTTGATCAAAGTGGCGGACCACCTGCTACAATAATTGACTCGTGATATCTTCTAAAGAGGTAGAATTGATGTACCTCTCTCTCTCTCTCTCTCTCTCTCTCTCTCTCTCTCTCTCTCTCTCTCTCTCTCTCTCTCTCTCTCTCTCTCTCTCTCTCTTTCAAAGTTTATCCCATTAGACCTTTAAAATTTGATGATTCTAACTCTTTATCGATAGTGACACCATGAAAACTTAGAATGGGGGCAACTCTACCCGAGTTGGAATCATTAAAATATCAAGTCCATCAATATTGCTATTTTATGGATTACGATCATTATTTTGAGAGTTGTCTTCTTTTAGGAATTAGGATTCAAATTATTTGAGTCATACATATCTAGAATAAATAAGACATACTCAAAATCTTTATCAATTTCATTCTTAGCCCCTGAAGGAATCTTTTTGGCCTTTCTCCTTTAGGGTGAAAATCCACATCTTATTTTTAAGTTGAATTTCACCATAAAAGTTTTTATGATTCATAACTTTATGACCGATAATAATGAATATTGCATTATCATAAGTCATCTTAAGGTTTTCAAGCTCTATGTCAAATTTGATTCAGACATTTTTGATAAATTTAAAGAATTTGAACCCACACTCATCAAATTTGAATATGATAAAGGGATTCAAGTAATTAGATCTCGATTTAGAGATATTTTGAAGAGAACTTCTTTGGAACCTCACTTGTCAAATATTGATATGACTGTAGGTTCAGAGCTCTTTGACTGGGACTTAAGAAATTTTGGAACTTTACTTTTCAAATGATGGTAGGTTCAAAAACTTAAGAATTTTTTTATTTTTTTTTGGAGTTGTTTGATTTTGATTTTGAAAGAGAACTATTATTTAACATATTTGAGTATGTTAAATGAAATTGGTTAATTTTGTTTGAAAAAAAAGTTTTGATATTTATTTTTGAAGAAAAGGTTCTATTTGATTTAATTTTGATTTTTTATAAAATGAACCTTCACTTAATGAATTTGGGTATGTTAAGTGGGGTTCAATTAATTTTATTTTTAAAGGTGTTTAAAATTTTTTTGAGAAAAGATTTTTTTTCTTTATTTAATTTTGATTTTAAAGAGAGAACCATTTAACAAATTGGATTATGTTAAATGGGGTTCATATGATTTTTATTTTGAAAAGACTTTTGAAAATTTTTGTAAAAGATGTTTTTATTTTACTTTGGATTTTATTGAAATTTTGTTAAGCATGGGATGAATCTTGCTTCACCAAGCTAGTGGTAAGAGGTTCAAAATTTTATGTGTGGTTATTTTTCCTTTTTTCAGTTAATTTATTTTTACCTATTGGGGGACCTAATAAAGATTTTAAGACCTACACGGAGTGAGGTCCTAAAACCTAAAGGTTGTTGGCGAGTTTGCTCAAGGATGAAATAAGCTAAGTGCCAATGGAAAGAATGATAGTCTCGAGCCTATATAAAATATAAGTCCACTATCGATGCTTGGAGACAATAATTGTCTACTAAAGATGGAGAGAAGAACCATCCCCAGTGAAGTCACGAGAAAAGTCTGTGTTGTTTATTTTTAGGGTGTGGGACACCACACAGATCTTAGGGGGTACTTATTGAAGTGATTATGTGTGGTATTAAGGAATGATGTACTATCTCAAAAGATAAAAATCACCACCCTATAATGGACCAAATCACCTAATAAGGACTCCTAAGGCATGATGGGTCTTTGAATATACCAAAGATCTTTCCCCTACTTTACATGGAAAAGTAAGGTAGGGTTTATTTTAAGTCGGGTTCATTAAGTTCCCTATGGAGGCAAGCCCCCATAGTTAATTACGTCCTAAGGAATAGGAATTCCTTAAGAATACTCTCGATTAAAGTAGACAATTAGGGTCTCTAAAGATTTCAAGGATTAAGACTATCAAAGGATTGGCTATTTTAGAAAATCAAATGGGATAGAGCAAAGAGACAAATTATTTTTAGAATCCAAAAGGAGAAAGTAGGAAATTCTCAAGTTACTAGGAAGCCTAGTGATCATTCCAGTCTACCATATAGTTAGGTTTTATATTTTTTTGAAATTTGAAGAGAGGTAATTATTTGAGTTGACATTTTATTAGATTGATAAGGCTTATAATTCCATAACATAAGATTATGAAAATAACTATGAGGTGAGGATTTATACTTGTATCTTGAAGGAAACACCTACCTCAGATTCCTAAACTAAGGAGCCTTGGCACAAAATAAAGGCATGACCTAAATCTAAGGTGAAAATGGGTATATGATTTACCTCCACAAGAGAGAATAAACCACCAGACTGCTGGACTTTTTACTGCCTAGAGTGGCAGCCAGCTAACTCCTCCTACACTTTAAATCCATGTGGGCAAGTCTTATGCTTTGCAAGATGGCTAGGCTGTTGTTCATTTAGAAAGGAAACTAAGTCCTTAGACTCACTCCCTAAGAGACTAGAGCATGAGTGGTAAGAATCCATGACTTAATATAATGAAAATTTTATCAAATTTATTTGATTCTTTTGGACTTTTTATTTTAACATAGGCTATGGGATTTTGTATGCCTAAATGCATGAGAATTTGATTATGGGTTAAATCAAGAGAGAAAGGGGTGTTCTCCCACTAAAGGCTTTCACAGGTTAAGCCTTGATTCTCTCGCAAGGATGGAAACCCCCTCTTAACAAGAGTGGAAGAATATGACATGCATGATATTATACATTCATTCATCCAGCTAAGGGATTGCTAAAAATTTTATTACCTTGATTTAATTCCTAGGCTTTTATGTGAGGTTATGAGTTGTTAATTAGGGTAGAAAAATTAATTGTATCCTAAGAGCCTATCGCATCTAGGCCACACATTCAAGCATCAATCATAAAGAAATTATGAAAGCATGTTGTTCTAATGCACAATCTAAACACAACATCAAATAATTTTATAGACTCATAAAAAATAAAGGCCATTGTCGGGTTCACATACACCCAAAAGAGAAAAAAAGATGGGTAGCCGAGCTCTACCCTTATACAACCCGGATTACAAAGAAAATAATACATGCTATGGGGGTCTTCTTTTCTTCATTTCTTCCATCTCTTTCTTTTAATTTGATTTGCTCCAAAGCATCACAGGGCACCTCAGGGACTAAGCCTTCTGGACACTGCTCATCCTAATCCCCCATAATATTAATCCTAATTCTTAATATAAAATTACATCAAAATAGGAAAAGTAAATCTAGCTACACACAAAATAAATGTTAGCTAAACATACCATACAATCCAAGCGTTATATGAATAATTTGTACTTAGCACCCACACATGGGTAACCAAGCCCACCTCTAACGGGTTATGCTTAGGCTAAGCAACACCGACAAACACATTTAAATTTTTATTATAGTAACCCCCTTAAGCATAAACCCATACAGAGAATATGATTAGGCTAATAACAACCTAGTATCTAGCCAACGAAACATACACCCTAACATCCAGTCTAAAACATTACATCACAAAACAAAACACAACATCATACATACAATGCTCCAACTTAGCACTAGAAGTGGTGACTTAGTATTCTAATGTGTGTGCTTAAGGCTTGTGTAGCAAGACTTTACTAGGCTTCTTTAGTTTAAGTTTTAATTTGGAGTTTGAATTTAAATTTTGCCTTTAGGTGATTTTAATTTAAATGATTTAATGATTTACTTTTCATTTTTTATTTCACTTTTATTTAGTTAAAGTGATGTTTAAGTTTCCAAGAATGAAGAGTAGAATGAATTTGATTTATAGACAGAACTCACCCTATTCAACATCCTAACTCCTAAAGAGTATAACTAAGATCCTTAAGTATCTTAATTAGCCCATTTGAATTTATGTAATTAATTTGATTTGATTTATTTGATTTGATCTAGAATTTAGAATTTGAATTTGTTTAAGTATTTGATTGATTGATTTTGGATTAGATGTTTTGGTTTAATTATATCTTGATAATTCAATATTGTTAATATCTAATGAAGTTTAAGTTTGTTTAAATTCATGTGTTTTTGATTGATTAATTTTTAGATTAGATATTTTGATTTAATTAAATCTTGATAATTCAATATCCTTGATCTCTAATGAAGTTTAAGTTTGTTTAAATTCATATATTTTTGATTGATTAATTTCATATTAGATGTCTTGGTTTAATTAAATCTTGATAATTCAATATCCTTTTAAATTAACATCTAATTCTTTTCTTTTATTATGGTTATGCGACTTAACTTTATGTTTATTTAATTTGATTGCAGTTCATTTATTTGTAGTTTGAACGGATTAGATTAATTGAAATTTTATTTTGATTTTTAATTGAGTTTGATTCCTTGTAATTAGTATTTTATCTTTTAATCTTTTCCAATTGTTATGTTTATCAAAGTTTGGTTTGCATTTTGATTTCATACATTGGATAATTAATTAGTTTATCTTATTTAAGTAGATTGAATGAGGTTTGATTTGATTGTATATTAAAATGATGAGAGTCTTTCTTAATTTAACTTAATTTGATGTAATTTGATTTAATTAGCTTTAGTGGTCTATGGGTTTGCTTAGGTTCAATGTGATTATGTGATTAGTTTAATTAAGAAGTGTATTTATATTAATTATAAAGGTTTGTTTAATTTTCAATTTGGTTTCATATTTGTTTAGACTAATGATGTAATTAATGACTTAATGGTTTAGGTTTAATTTAGGTTTTGATTAGTATTAAATTACATTTTGATTGATTAAACTTAAGTTTAATGTGATTAATTTGATTAACTTAATTAGTTTGTTTAAGAGGTGTCATCAAATTATTAAATTGAGTAAATATTTGTTTAATTTTTTTTATTTCATATTTATTTAGGTTAATGATATAATTAATGAGTTAATGATTTAAGTTTAAATTAGGATTTGATTAACAATTAGTTGCATTTTATGTTTGATTAAGCTTAAGTTTAATATGATCAATTTAATTGACTTAATTAGTTTATTTAATAGTGATTAAATTAATTAGTAGATTAATTAAGTTTTGATTTGGATTAATTTTAATGTGATTTATAAAATTAATTTAGTTTATTAAGATGGTGGATTAATTTATTAAGTTTGCATTAATTAGATGTTTGATTAATTAAGTTTGATTAAGAATTAAAATTGTTAATTAAAGGGTTTGTTTAATTGAGCTTAATGACTTAATGATTTAGGTTTAATTTAGGTTTTGATTAGTGTTTAATTGCATCTTAATTATGTTTGATTAAGCTTAGGTTTAATATGATTTGATTAACTTAATTAGTTTACTTGAGGTGTGATTATTAAATTTAATTAGGTTTGATTTAAGCTTAATTTTAGAGTTAGCTTTAATGTAACTTATTCAAATTAATTTGATTAATTAAGATGATGGATTAATTTATTAAATTAATTAGATGTTTGACTAATTAAGTTTGATTATTCATGATTAGGGTTTTACTTGATTTGATTCATTTATTATGTTTGTTTGATTTCATTAACATGTTCGATCTAGTTATTAGGTTGAAATATTTATTGGTTAATTAATTATCTTATTTCAAATGGATGTGATTTAATCATATGTTAATTAATTTTACTTTAATTTTATTTGGTTTAATTCAATTAGTATCAAATGATTAAAGTTTCCTAAATTTGTTGGGTTTTGAGTTTGATTTAAGATTTAATCATTTAATTGAGTTTTATTAACTTAAATAGGTTTAATCATATTTAATTTAATTTTCTCTAAGAATGATATTTCTCTAATTTGAGATTTGATTAATGATTGCTTAAGTTCTATTTCATTTCTGATTTTGATTTAATATTTAAATTATTTTTATATTATATTTTAATTAACTCCTTAATTGATTAAACTCTAATCTTAAGTGTTTGTTTGGGGTTCATTAAAACTTAGAAGATCACATTATTTTCTTAAGAGTCCTGGATGTCAATTGAAGTGATTTAAGCAATTTTGAAGATTTTTGTAAATTTTTGAATTTTTATTTGATTTATTTTATTAAAATGGATAATTAGAACTTCAAAATTTAATTTCTTCCAATCCACAAGTCATTTTCACTTGAAATTTGTATGGTAGGTGTGTTTTAACTTAATTTCAATTCCTGAAAATTTCAACTTAATTTGACTTATATTTTTGGTTTAATTAATGAAATTTAATTTTTACTAAAACTTAAATTAAGCTCAAAATACTTAGTAAACTTTGGGGATTTTGGGTTTGTTGGATTCCTCTCGGAAAGAAAAATCCAACGAGCCATTGTTTGTAATTTTTGGTAAGTATTTAATTTTTTATGAATTTTTAAAATTTTAGGTGATTTAAATTCTTTGTTAATTTTTTATAAAATGAAATACGGCGACGTCGACTTTGGGCGGGATGGAAGCGACCGCGATCACGCTTTGGCTGTCGATCATGATCGACGATCCGATGATCACGCAATCCAAAGGCTCGATCGCACGATCTGGGCCATTCGATCACACAGTTCACGTGATCGGACGGTCCAGATCGCATCGCGTCGAAGGCGGATCATCCGATCCATGCGATCCATGTCCGATCTCAAGACGCCCGTCGGATGATCCATTATTGATCAGGCGGATGCTCGATCCGCAGCGTGATCGCGTCAGATCCTTGAACCGGATTGACTACGTGCTCGGCTAGTGAATAGTGTTTTTAGGCTTTTTTGAGAAAAAATAAGAGTTTCTAAGACAAAACTTATCCAAATAGACCTATTTTGCGTCGATTTGCAATGAAAAAAATTCTATTTCCTAATTGGGATGATTTAAAATAAAAATATGAGATTATCTAGGGGAAATTCCTAAAATTGTGAGAAAATTAATACAAAATGCTCAAAATCCAAAGACCGGCTATGGTTTGGCAAAATATATCTCACCGAGGATGATTTTTGGCAGCAGTGAAGATCTGAGCGAACTCCTAGGTATGTGAGAAAGTTTGGAGTGATCTTTAGCCCTTGCCTCCCTTCGAAACATTGTTGCCTTCTCGATCTACTACGTCGTACAATTGTTTTGTGAGCTCAAAATGGCTCAAGAAGTGAGGGATGGGTTCCTTTTTTTCTTTGGGGAGCTTTAGGGGGTTGAATGGTGGTGGGAGGAAGAGATCTAAAGACTCATCTCCCCCTCCTTTTATAATGGTTGAAATACAATCTTTTTTTGAATTTTTTGGCTCCAAATTGATTGCCATCTTGTTGGGGTGGTTGGGATGGATGATAGATTGATTGAAGACTTTGGATTTTTGTGCCAAAGTCCTCTCTTGCTATTATATGATCAGATTTATTTAATGCAAATGTTGGAGATGAGTTAAGTGCATGTGATGGCGGGAATTAAATGAGATTGGGTGGAATCCTATGTGGGGGAGGATCTATGACAGATTTAAATGGGTTGGGTTAGTTTTGGGATGATCTCAAATGGGTTTGGGTCGGGTTTGATCAGCCCCCAATGGGTTTTGGCTTGGTTTCAAGGCATTTGGCCCAATTTGGGTTATATGGGCCATTTTGGGTCAAATTGACCCATTTGACCAAAATTGGCCAAATTAGCTTAGGTTATGGGTTGATTCATGTTCAATTGGCTAATTGAAGATGAATGTGGTCTTTGGTTTGAATTAATTTAGATTTAGGCCAAATTGACCCTTTAGGCCAATTTGGGCTATGTTGGGTCAAGTTGACCAATTGGGCTCGATTGATCAAATTGGGTTTAATTATGGCTTTGGTCAAGTTCAATAATCAATTTGGAATAAATTTGAGCCATTGGTTGCAATCAATTTGGGTAGATCATGATTTGACCTGATTTGGTCCTTTAGGCCAAGTTGGGTCAATTTGGATCAAATGGCCAATTGGGCTTGGTTTGGCCCAATTGATCGCAATTGATCATCCTAGGGTGGTCAACAATCATGGTGGATGATTTTTGTGAGCTTGGTTCAATCCAATTTGGGTTGGATTACAAGTTGGCCCAAATGGGTCCTTTAGGTCACTTTGGGTCAAGTGGAGTTAAGTGGGTCAATTAGTTTAGTTGAACTTATATATGAGCCTTAGATTGGAATATAAATTCAACGATAATCAATTTGGAGTCTAAGGGATTTTGGCTCATTTGAAATTTTCAAGTCAAAAGGGCTAGGTTAGGTTTAACTTGGGTTGGTTTTGATTTGATTTGATGATTGTAGGTTTCATTTATATTTGGATAGGTAATTAAATGAATGATTGATTCAAGAGAAAATTCATTAATTTTGACTTGATCGGATAGATTTGGCTAAGTCCAAAGAATTGGCTTAAAGGATTTAGATTGAGTTTGGATTTGATTTTGATATAGTTTTGGTCATTTGAATTTGGATTTCATTTATATTTATGAATATAAATGAAGGAATAATTGATTTATAAAGAGATCAATTGAGTTTGATTTGATTTAAGGGGAGTTTTGGCTAAGCTTATAAATGTGGTTCATATGGCTTAGGAAGGGGTTTTAGGATTTGAATTTGATTTTGTGTTTCAATCATTTGGAGTCAAATTTTGAAATTAGATTTGGAATTTGAATTTGAATTTGAGATTTGATTTGAGAATTGAGTCTAGGTTTGATTTGAAAAAGTGTATCTAGATTGGGTTTAGGCTATGAGATAGGTAATTTCCTTAAACCCTAAGGCATAGCCTAATCTTATTATTAATATTTCTAAGTCTCTTGGCTTAGGTTAGGTGTTCACCTAATCACTAGAAGTGTCTTATGACTAAGGAGTTCTTAGTGTCTAGAAGAGTCTAAGTCTAGAGGAAGAGGTTAAGAGCTCACTCCAAAAGTGAGGTCAACAACTCTTCAACTAATCAGTTAAAGTAGCAAAGCAGTTCATGGAGTGCATACACTTCACGACAAGTCAATAGGACAAATTCAATCGCATCAAGTATTGCTTGGGATGGAAGAATTTCAAATCCAGAGCATGAATAAACCGATTTCCCAGTGGAGTCCTTTATCAAAATAAGCAGACAAATTCCTCCATCAAACCCAACCAAACATGATGCTAAGGTCAGAGGAGGCTCAAATTTGTAAGGACATAAAAGGAAGAGATCTTCAGCAAAGTCATTGAATTAGATAGTTGATGGTGTAAAAGCTCTTATCAATCTGACAAGTCAATTCTGACAAATCGGTTAAGCCCGTCATTTAGCATGTCTTCAATAAGGTAGCGTAATAATGACAAATCCTATCAAATCTCTGTAAGCTATTGCAATCGAAGCTGAAATGATCCAAGTTCTATGGCTAGCCCAAAAGGTCAACCAATTTTCAATAAATGTGACTCGTTCCATGCATGAATCACTTTTTTGGGGGGCATTTGTTGACCTCCACATATGTGTCATAAGTTAAGTCAAGTCCACAAGTTTAATTTGATGGACTTCGAAGGTGACAACACGTAAATCAGGGCTCAAAATGCACTGGATGTCATTAAAAATTATCGAAATGACCTTGGATCGATGAACAAACTTCATCGTCAGGTTCAAAACATCGAAATTGATCATAATATAAATATTACAAAATCTAACAAGTAATTGATTAAGCGCTTGAGCTATCAATATGTCGATGCGCATATCAGAGTTGGGAAGCAACGACGATGATCAAATGACCTCCGTTCATGAAATTGATCACACCATTAGCTTCAAAACATAAAAAACTATTAAATGAAACTATTCATGCTTAATTCAAATGAGTTTATGCCAATGTCGAATAATCGCGATGATTTGCGATGACTAGAGCGTCTTTGAAAATGGTTGAAATGACCTCATGACAAAACTTTTTGTCATGTTTGAGAATATCGAAATTGGTTAGGATATAAATATTCCACAACTTAATGATCAACTGATCAAGCGCTCGAGTCATCAATATGCTTGCACATATATCGAAGTCAAGAGGCATTGACACAAGATAAACAACCCCCGTTCATGAAATTGTTATTCTGTTAACTTTGAAATGTTAAAATCTATCAAATGAGACTATTTGTGCTCAATTCAGATGAGTCTATATAAATGTCGAATGATTTGAAATGATAATGCGCAAATCAAGGCTGAAACGCACTAGATGTCACCAAAATAAACTCAAATGACCTCCAATCGATGAACGGATTTTTCCATTATGTTCAGAACATCTAAACTGGTTAGAATATAAATATTGTATGCCTTGATGATCAACTGATCAAGCGCTCGAGTAGTCAACACGATTGAACATATATCGAGGTCAGGAGGCACCGACGAGGATGAAATAACCTCTGTTTGTGAAATTGATCATGCCATTGGCTTCAAAATGTTGAAATCTATCAAGTAAGATTGTTCATACTCAATTCAGATGAGTATGCATAAAAATTGAGGGGTCGATGCGCATTTTGAGTTGAAATTGATCTAATTTAACGTCGACTTGAACCAAACGGCCTCTGATTATGAAACAGACTGTGCCATTGCATTCAGAACAACAGAATTACCTTAAATTAATGTATATTTTGACTATGTGAGTTTACTAGCACAAAATTTATATTAAAAATATTTAATCAATTTAAAATTTATTTAAAATCCCTAAATTACTCTCTCCTATGCTCAACCATTCCCCCTATTTTTGATTTATCTGATTCAAAACAAAATGACAGAAAAAACTGCTCCCTCTCTCATTTTTGGCAAGTTCAAAAAAAAGAAAGAAAAGAAAAAAAATGGTTCCAAGTCTCCCCCATTCCATCGCAGTAATCCTCTCTCTCGGTTCCACTATTCTCAGATCTCACTAGCCATGTGTTGTCCTAAAGCTGCATAAGCCATCCCACTCTGCTTTTAGCATAGAATGTGCAATCTCACCTCCATCTTTGGGCGCATCCGCATCCCACCACCACAATCCCGTCATCGCTCTACTCAGCTCCAACTTGCTCCGGCCCACTCCACCACTGACCCACTCCGCAACCATGCATTACATTCCTAATTGCATACCCAATCTTGTTCCCTTGTCAAGCATTGCAGTGCACTGAAAAATGAGTCAAAACACGTGAAATCTGTGAATGTGAATATATATACATGCATGTATTTCTTTGCAGGTTTGAAGGCCTCGTCATGCTCAAGAGGGTGTGACAAGATGAAAAACTAGTTGTGGTGTTGCAAGACACTGTTCACTACACTCAAGAGGGCCTACCGAGTAAGCCAACATCTGTTAGATGTCACTCCCTTAGACGAAATGCTACTGAAATTTTGTCTAATTTCTAAACTTAGAAAAAAAAGGAGGGGGATGAATATATATTGTATTTGTCTTCTTTTAGGTTTGAAGGCCTCGTTGTGCTCAAGAGGGCACGATAGGATGAAAACCTGACTGTGGTGTCACAATACATTGCGTTGCTCAAGGCGTGCAAGTAAGCCAAAATACCCACGATCTCTTATAAGAGGATGACATCGGGAGGCTGCCAAAATTACATCAAATCTTTTGACTTAGGAAAAATGGGAGAGTAAAATGAACTAACTTAAGAATGCTAAGTAAGGAAACCTGTAGCTAATTTTAAACTAAAATCGTTAAACAAGAAAAAATGGGGGGAATGAATATATATTGCATTTATCTTCTTTCAGGTTTGAAGGCCTCGTCAAGCTCAAGAGGGAACAATGAGATAAAATTATGATGTGTGAGACACCACACCTTCAGAGGCATCAAGTAAGTCAAAATACTTCATTATATGGGGATGATGCCAGGAGGTTGCCGAAATTTAGATTAAAATTCAGAACTTAAATAAATTCAAATGGGAATTACCTAAACTTAAGTTAAATAAAAGAATATGTGATAAATATGAAGATAAATGTTAAATCAAGGAGAAAATCTGGGTAGCCTTTAAAGAAAATTTTGAAAAAAAATGGAAAACTCATTCAAAATGCAAGTGAAATTTGAGGAGGCTAATACCAAACTCACAAGCTTTAATTATAATTTTCTATGACTTAAATTAAAGCGATAAAGTGAGTTATCTTTTCTTGTAAGTTCCTCAAAATTAAACAAGCTTTAATTGAAATTTGGGGAGACTAATATCAAACTCTTAACAAACTTGCAATAAACTTAAAGTCTAAGGATGAATCCAAATTGGGTTTAATAACTCTTATACAAATATGGAGGTGATTACTATGCTAGCTAACAAGCATGAGAGGGCTAAAGCAATAAATACTGAAATTGACATAACTTATTAAAATTGATGTAAATTGAATATAATCAAGTTCGAAGAATTACAAAAAACTCAACAAGCAAACTAAGTGCAAGTAGTGTTTTAAACTACAATCTAAATCAAAATACCTTCTTTGCCATCGGATCTGCAACTCATTGTACAAGTAGATAGAAGACGATACTAAATCAAAATCTATAAAATCATAGGGGTTCCTTTAATAAAAAATTAAGGGATTTCATTCTAATTATGATTTTAAAAATCAATGAAATCACTAATTAGGTGAAATTATTTAAGCTATAAACACCTGCATGTGCTCAGACATAGAGATTTCAAGTATAAATTTTAATGTCTAAAAGGGCTACACAGGCTAAATTAGAATAAAAAATGAAAATACAAAATCAATCTCATAATTCAAACTTAAAATTACCTAAAATTACTATACTCCCGCATGGGCCCCGACACTATGCTGAATGTTGAGATTCAAGTGTTTGAGGATGCTGCACGGGTTGCTTCCCGATTTAGTCTTAGGACTGGGTCTAGGTTAACAAAACCTAAAAAAATTTATAATAAGAGTTTCAAATAAGTAAAATATCTAAGAAACTAATTCTATCAAGTGACAGTAGATCTAATCCTCTGTTGCAACTAATAGAGTTGATAGGATCTAATGCTCTTAAACATATTCAAATTAATCAATTTTTTAAATCAAATTAAGTAGCAATCTGAAATTGCTTAAATGAAACTCTATCATTAAAAACTTAAATCAAAACCAATCCATCCACCTTCCACAACTATTTGTCGGGAGTGACAAATTAAGAAAATTCTAGCTCACAAAGGATCCAATGTCCAAATTCTTATGTTCACTCTCAATCAATCTCACCTAGTAAGGATATGGCTTTTGTCCTCTTATGTGGCTAGGCTCCAGATGAAGGTTATGACCAGTCCTCATCTGGTTTGGTCGGTGCTCCATTATATTACGATCGGTTTGCTTGTATGCTCCACAATGGCTCGCCCTTTGAGTTGTGAATCATGTATACTTGATAGGGTAAACAACCCTCTTTTAAGGTAGACTTATGATTGTCTTCTTAGATAAACACCTAGTCTACAAGAATTTTTGGATGGCGTAACCCATGTGTTGATGAGGATCCAGTCATTGGGTTGTACCTCCTCACTAAGTAGTAGGGACCACCACGGGATGTAATCATGGGATCTAGATCGGGCACGTCATCATTCCCCCAACCATCCAATTTAAGTTGAAATGATGAATTTCATAATTTTAAATTCTAAAACTCCATATACTGCTACTATATGCCACACATTAACTGTTCTAATGATAAGCCTTAATCGAAAGTTCTCTCTCACTTATTGGGAGGGGTAATTAACTATAGGGGCTTATGCCTATAGGAAACCTTAAACCAGATCTAAAGACCTCGCAAAATGAGGGTGAAATCTCTGGGTAGCATCTTATCTACTATTTCATCTACCTTCTGAAAATTACACTGACATATCCAAATCACTCTCTTCAATTCAATAAATTATCAAGAGGTCGGTGGTGGATTTTTGGAGCCCACACTTAGAGATGAATTTAACATGGCCACTTTCTTAAACAACAAATTTTGAAAATAAATCTAAATTGCAACAATCGGGGAAATTATGCCTTCATCATTGAGGCATAATGGAATTGCGCTAACAACAATCCCATAAATTTTTGTTTAAAAATGTGCTCCCTTTAGAAGCAACACACCCATGTTAACTCTACTACTACTAAAACAAAAGCTACTTTAAAGCTAAGGTACAATAATGAAAATAAACATGCCATCCAAAGAAATTTAAGTTTTTCTAAACAAACATATAATAGATAAATGGCAAAATATCACAGTGTTCAATGTGGGTGATCGAATTATGATTTATATACACAAATGGCAATTTTCATCCAATGGTTATTCTTAATATATTTTAGACTAAATAGTACTAAATAGAAGCTTATAGAAGCTTTGATATCAAAGTTTCAAAGTGTTCAATGTGGAATCATTAGCTTATAGAAACTCAAATATATTTTAGCCTAAATAGTACTTGATAGTCTTATTATAACTTATAGGAAAAATCGTCAACTTTATTTATGAATCGAGATGACTTTTTTTGAATAGAGATGTCTCAGTGATATGAATATATAATTAGCTATAATGTTATTGTATACTATTCTCCTAAAGGAAAATACAATTTAAGAGGTCATAACTAAATCATAACATAACTTAATTTAGTGGCTATAAGCTTTCATTCCAAACACAAAGTTATGTGTTCAAGATTTTATATATACAATTGTATATATAAGTTTGGAATTAAATTTACATAAAATAAAAAAGAAAATAAATACATTAAAATAACTAGTAAGTTTACCAAGTTAGGTTCAATCATTAGCTAAATTTGCCCTATGTCGAATATTGATCCCTTGGCTTGCTAACAAATAATGAAAATTTCTTAAGCTAATTAAAGGTGTGTATTTGATTGGTTTGCATGATGAATTTTTAAAGCCATTTGATTTTGAATTTTTAAAATATTGAATCATACCTATCAAATAAAATACAAAATTAACCAAATAAATAACAATTTAGTTTGATTATTGTGATTTGATTTAGAAAAATTGAAGTTTACTAGATTTAAATTTTGTTGTGAAATTTATATTTATTATATTTTTTTTGTATAGTGAATAATTAATAAGCAAAATTATGTGTGTGTGTGTGTGTGTGTGTGTGTGTGTGTGTGTGTGTCAATTAACTAATTTTATGCATTAAAATTATTTAAAATTTTTATGATAATTAAAAAATAAATATTATCAAGTTAATGAATAGATTCAATTATTTAATTTCATTCAAAATTTTATTTAATAAATCAATCCAAAAATTAAAAATTAAAAATTTTATTAATTAAAATAAAAATTCAAATTAATAAGTGAGGGTCCATGATGGGTCTCCCACTCGTGCTAACGCTAGATGACACACAACAGTTTATAATTTATTTATTTATTTTGAGTTGTTTTGCATCTGTACTCTCTGTACTCTCAAGAGAGTACAGACCAATTTCACAATTTCTTCTAGCTTTTGTGGCCTGTTTGTAAATAATATGTTTACTACATTCCATTATTGGTTGTTTGGAGCTTGAATATTGGCTTTCCAGCTGTTAGGAACACTCACTGTACTCTCTTGAGAGTACAGACTATTTACTCAATTTTTTTCACTTATTCTAGCATGTTTGAAGAGAATATGTTTATTACATTCCATCACAAACTGTTTGGAGCATGAATTTTAGATTTTTTGAGCTGCTTTATATGTGTACTCTCTGTACTCTCATGGGAGTATAGATTATTTTCTCAATTTTTGTCATATTTTTTGGCCTGTTTTGAGAAAATATATTTAATAGATTCCATTACAAGCTATTTGGAGCGTGAATATTTTCTTTTTAGTGTTGTTCTGTAGGTGTACTCTCTGTGCTCTCCTAAGAGTATAGATTATTGTGATTGCAATCGAATATATCAAAGTTATAGTCTATTATGTTATGACCATCATGATAGTAATTTATTTTATTATTTTTACTTGATTCTAATAACTAATACGATTTTACAATAGCTAATAAATATCAAATAAATATAATAAAAAAATCTAAATAATCTAAAAATGCTTGAAATCATTCAAAAAATATATTTGGAAACTGAATGAATCAAACAAACAATGATATTAAGCTCAAAATTACATTTTTAAACTATTATTTCGATAAATTAAGATAAAAGGTTTATTAAGTTTAATTTATTACAAAATATGCTTAATAATTTTGAATAAATAATGCGCACACAATAAAAATTTATTTTAAAAAAATCATTATGGAATGTTAAACAGTCATTCGATTAACTTTAATTAACTTGAATTGCTCTAATTTTATGGCTTAGTGCATGTTAGGGATTACTTTTATTTTTTTTATTTCTTATAAGTCATTTTTATGTTATTTTTTCAAATATTTTTATTTAATAAGTTTTAAAAAATATTTTAGTTTCTATTTTTAAAAATAAAAAATATTATTTATAGAAATATTCGAAATAATTCTTAGATATTTTGATTGGTTTTGAAATAATTATCATTATCAAATAAATTTTATTTTAAATCAAAATATAAATAAAATAAAAGATAGAAAATTAAAAATAAAAATAATTCCAAATGACCTTTTAGCATATTCAAAATATGGCTTTATTCGTTTCACGCTTAACAAGGTTACATAGCACCTAACAAAATGGTCACAATATTATTCTTCATTCTTACCAACAAATAATAGTTTTCTTGCTTATAAAGTGTATTTATTGATCTTAATAGCTTTTTTTAATCTTTCGCTTAGTTTTAGTTTTCTTAAATTGTATATTTTGCACAATTGTCTGCTTTGATAAGCGACTATTTCTATCTATGAGGATGTCAGTTTAATCTTAACCCAAGATTGACCTAATTCGAATATTGTTAACTCAAATCGAATCTATTTATTAAATCATTAGAACACCTCAAGTACAATTTGAGAATCAACTACATCAAGATTACACGATTTCTTTTAATTTTTTTTTAATTTTGTACATCTAAATGATCATGTAGCGCAAGCAATATTAACCAAAATCTATAAATAAAAGATCAAAGATCGATACAAAGTTACATAATTCAATATATTCTCTCTCTCTCTCTCTGAAAACTGTTTAATGTGAGTTCAATGACAGCCTGGATTCAACATCATCACTTACATAATTAAGCCTTCATCATCATCTACCTAAAAATTGAAACAAAGGAATTTCAAATTACCCAAATTATTGTAGAAGAATGTGTAAGAATGAAGAACTAACGCATTTTATTTTCATCTGACATAGCACACATTGTTATAAATGCCTGAGAAAATATTAGACATATAGCATAAAAATGAAATTTAAAACATAATGATTTGATATATATAAAGAACATTTTTCATGAAAAAAACACCCAAACTGATTGAAATAATGCTTTCATCTCTCTATTGAGCAGTTGGAACACATTGTACAGCCTCCATAAAGAAATAAACAAGCAACACAAAAATGAGTCGAACAATATAAGGACCCTCAAGACATTGCACCTTACATGCTTGATGTCCAGTGTCAAGCAGTCAAAATATACAGATAATCAAATTGGAAGAAAGATAAAAAAAATTGCCTCATGTAATCGATGATTCGTACAACAAGTTCTTTTTTCCCCTCATCAACACCAACTAGCAATGAGTAATCCATGACATCAATGGACTATAAAGCAAGACAAAAATAAACCAAAAGTAAATAAATAAATATTGAGGAAGAAATAAGCAAAAAATGCATGGAATAGAAGGAAATTGCTCATTAATCAATTTATTTAACATGATTCTCATCTTCCTTGCTTCACAAATTAACGAACCTTAATTATAATAATGCAAAATAATGGAAAAAAATCATCACAAAAAATCATTACTAAATGATACTTGATTATATCAAACCAGACGTATTAATAAACCATTATTCTCATTCACATACATAATGTGACAAACTGAAAGTAGAAAGGAGAAGCACAACATATTTATGTGGAACAAACCTATTCAGGAAGCACAAGCAGTAGCTTTAAAGCTATAGAAAGTATTTTTACAAAGCGACAACAATGTCTCCTAACTTATTTATTTTGGCATCATCATTATTACATCTACTTATTGCTCTAAATTAACCTTCATCAAGCACACAAGCTAATAGGGTAATGACCACCCTGTCTATGGGCATTGAAGTGAGTTAGCTCCTCTCTATGCTCTATTGTACCTGCTCACACAACATCTCCAAACTAATTCAGATCATTTAATTTTGATCAGTTCAAAAAGCATAATGATTATCTAGATTTTTTAAAAATCTTAAAGAGGAGAACAGAGCAATTATTGATATAATGAGTCATTCATAAATTAATCTTCTTAAAGTTTAAAAAAGGAAATTGACCTAGTTAGTAGCATAGTAGTACGTTATTTCACTTGACTTTGAGATAATTTCACGGCCAAAAAAAAAGTTTGTGACTCTAACAAAGTCTTCCTCAACAATCCCCTAGATGTGAGTATTGGTGTGCCTGTGTTAAGTAAAAGAAACTCATCAAGGAATCTCTTTACTCTTACAGAAATGATTGTAATAACGTAATTATGATTGTAATCGACATTAATGTATGTACAGTCGAAGAACACGTAACTAAATGATATCATGCACTAAAATGTTTCCCTGTAATGATATTCATCAGCAGCTTTAGTGTACCCTTCAGCCGACGAATTGATTGTTGAGCTTTAGTTAAATTCTTAGAAATAGAACATTGTATTAGTTAATGATATGTAACAGCATGACTGACGGGTTTTCCATGCATACCTCTAAAAAGCACTCAGGCATAACAGAAAAAAGTGTTGCAATTGGTGACTCTACATGTTCTCCACCCCTCTCAAATTGTTCTTTGGTCTCTGTAACAACAAAAGTATGATGGTTTAAAGTTTAAAAACAATATGTAATTCCAATAACTTCAGAGGTAAATAGAAAATTACTCTTGGCTTTCTTGGTTCTCTCCCAATATCCCTTAAGCCTTGCATTTGAAACACCCTTTGGTCGCTGCTTAACTGGATCCTTTAAAAATGTCATTTCCTTTATCTGTTGTGGTTGACCTCTTCTTCTTAGCTGTTCTATCAGCTGGAGGTGAATTTCTACATAATATAGAGTCGACATTATCAGATAGTTTTTTTAAGGATCCAAGCATATACTCCTCAGCTATCTTATTACCCTGTGCCCTGGTGCTTATTTGATATGCATATCGACTGATGTGGTTCTAGAAAATAATGTCAGTTTCATTTCCATCATTGCCTTGCACATCTTTTAAGTTCTTGTAAGCACTTTCAAAGTAGATATCTCTATTTACTCTGGTTGACCATCACATGAGAAGATACTTATCCGGAATACGCATAATATCTTCTTGACTAAGAACTCGAATGCAGTGGGCACAAAGTAATCCCATCATTTTAAATTTTTTACAACTACAAGTTACATTTAGGCTTATCTTGTCGAAATAGACAGTCCATATTTTGGAAGCATATTTATTCTCTAAGTTTCTTACCAAATACTCCATGGGATTATCATCTGACACATTTGCTGCTAATCCTCCAACTCCATACAAAAATTCTTCCTCAAATATTGTATAAAGCTTTCTTGTGTAAAACATAGCGGCTTGTTTCAGAATTGGACTAGTCTTAACAACAGGAACAATTGCTGACTGGCTACACTTGAAATCTTCATTATGTTTATTCTAGCACCATGTGTCAATAACCTTCTCCAATCCTAAGAAATAATCTGTGATTAAACTTGTTGGTTTAGAGATTCTATGACATACATTATTCGTGGACTCACTACGTTGTATTGACAAGATTCCTATACAGAATGAGTCTTTGCAGAATGCAGTGGACCACTTGCATCTAATTTTATAAAGCTCAAATAGCCAAGCATGATCGTGCAAATTGCCCTCATCTAGCATAGTGAACAAGCTTGTTCAAACTCCTCCTGTGTGTCACATTTGCTCATACATGTATAGAATAGACTTTGCACTGTCTTATTACTATTAAAGTAGTGTACCTTTGAGGGAGGTTTCTTCGAAATATACCATTGGCACAACCTATGACAAGCATGTCGTAATGTAATTTTGATAGCTCTCGCCATTGCCTGATCTTGATCAGTGAATATTATTATAGGATGTCTATCACTCATTAACTGGAAAAATTTTTTGAATAGCCATGTGAATGACTCAATTGTCTCTTCTGATAGAAAGCCTACTCCAAATAAGATATTTTCCAGTGATTATTCACTCCAACAAAAGGGGCACAGACAAGATTATATTTATTGAGTCGATAACTTGTATCAAAAATTATGACATCCCCAAAATAATCATATTATATCCTTGACATGCCATTTCTCCAAAAAAAACTAACCAAGCAATCTGACTCATCAACTTGGCATCCCATGCAAACATCCCATCCTTCGCTTGTCTTTCCTTGAACAATTGTATTAATGCATTACTATCACCATTCACAATCCTCGATATTCTCTCTTTTTGGATGAAATTGAAAGAATTTATTTTTGTGAAGCCAATATTCTCCACGCCGCCAACTTCCTCACTTAGATACTAGACACATCAGTTGCTCTAATTCTGACCTATCATTGTCTTCAACATAGCTGTCTTCTTATCGCTGATGCCTCTGTATGATCTAAGAAGATGTAAGTCACCCAGCTTTGCCAATGAATGATTATGACTTTCTATATGTCTTTTAACCTTCCAATTCCCATTTAAATCAATAGAAAATCTAATCATGGCTGGACAACCACTCCTTGTATCTATTTTCTAGAATTTAACTACGTAGTTTAGATTGACAGCTTTCTTTCGACCTGCTTTTGCACATAAAAAATTTTTTGATTTTAATTTCTTGGAGTTTGGCCAATAACTAGTATGATCCTTCCTAACACTGAACCCAGTTTGATGTGTATAATCACAGTACAGTGCATAGGCCTTCATTTTATTATGAACAGTGGTACTAAGGAGTTTCCCCACATTTGGGCCATTAAACATCATGGCTTCATCATCGCACTGCTCATTTATCCCATTCACCTACGTGAACACAAATATTTCACATGCAAATCAACTCAAAAATGAGAAAGTGCTTTGTACTCTCATGAGAATACAGAGAGTACAAATGTAAATCTTCTCTAAAAACTAACTAATCAGCCTCCAAATTACTTCTAATAGAATCTAATAAACATATTCTCTCCAAACAGGCCAAAGAAACTAAAAAAAAAGAAAGAAAATGGGGTGTACTCTCATGAGAGTACATAGAGTACACAAGAAAATCAGACCCTAAAAACCAACCAATCAGCCTCCAAATTGAATCTAATGGAATCTGATATGCATAATCTCTCCAAATAGACCAAAAATATAAAAAAAAATGAGAAAATGGGGTATACTCTTATGAGAGTACAGAGAGTACACATACAAATCTGACCCCAAAACCAACCAATCAGCCTCTAAATTACTTTTAATAGAATGTAATGAACATATTCTCTCCAAACAGGCCAAAGAAACTGAAAAAAAAGAGAAAATACTCTGTACTCTCATAAGAGTACAGAGAATACACATGAAAGTATGCCCCCAAAACTAACCAATCAGCCTCTAAATTGCTTCTAATGTAATCTATTAAACATATTCTGTTCAAACAGACCAAAAAATAGGAAAAAAAGAGAAAAATGGGGTACAGAGAGTATACATGCAAATCTACCACCAAAATTGATCAATCAGCCTCCAAATTTCTTCTAATGGAATCTAGTAAACATATTCTCTCCAAACAAGCCAAAGAAATTGAAAAAAATGAAAAAAATGCTCTGTACTCTCATGAGAGTATAGAGAGTACAGATGCAAATCTCTCATAAAAACTAACCAATCAACCTCTAAATTGCTTCTAATAGAATCTATTAAACATATTTTCTCCAAACATGCTAAAAAATCTAGAAAAAAAAATGAGAAAATAGTGTGTACTCTCATGAGAGTACAAAGAGTACACATATAATTCTGACCTTAAAACCAACCAATCAGCCTCCAAATTACTTTTAATGGAATCTATTAAAAATATTCTTTCCAAACACGCCAAAAAATTTGGAAAAAAAAAATGAGAAAATGGGGTGTACTCTCATGAGAGTACATAGAGTACACATACAAATTTGATCCTAAAACTAACCAATCAGCCTCCAAATTGCTTCTAATGGAATCTAATAAACATATTCTCACCAAATAAGCTAAAGAAATTGAAAAAAAATGAGAAAATGCTCTGTACTCTCATGAGAGTACAGAGAGTATTGATGAAAATCTCCCCTAAAACCAACCAATTAGCCTTTAAATTGCTTCTAATAGAATCGAATAAATATATTCTCTCCAAATAGGCTAAAGAAATTGGAAAAAAATAAAAAAATGCTCTGTACTCTCATGAGAGTACAGGGAGTACAAATGCAAATCTCTCCTAAAAACTAACCAATCAGCCTCCAAATTACTTCTAATGGAATCTAATAAATATATTCTCTCTAAATAGGCCAAAAAAATTAGAAAAAAAAATGAGAAAATAGGGTGTACTCTCATAGAGAGTATAGAGAGTACACATATAAATCTGACCCTAAAACCAATCAATCAGCCTCCAAATTGCTTCTAATGGAATCTATTAAACATATTCTCTCTAAACAGGCCAAAAAAATTGAAAAAAAATGAGAAAATGCTCTGTACTTTTATGAGAGTATAGAGAGTATAGATGCAAAACACTCCTAAAAACTAACCAATCAGCCTCCAAATTGCTTCCAATGGAATGTAATAAACATATTCTTTCCAATTAGGCCAAAGAAATTGAAAAAAAATGAGAAAATGCTTTATACTATCATGAGAGTACATATGCAAATCTCTCCTAAAAACTAACTAATCAGCCTCCAAATTGCTTCTAATAGAATCTATTAAACATATTTTCTCCAAACAGACTAAAGAAATTGAAAAAAAAGCAGAGAAAATGTGGTGTACTCTCATGAGAGTACAGAGAGTGCAATTGAAAATTTGACCCTAAAACTAGCCAATCAATCTCCAAATTGCTTCTAATGGAATCTAATAAACACATTCTCTCCAAAATGGCCAAAAAAACTAGAAAAAAAATGAGAAAATGGGGTGTACTCTCATGAGAGTACAGAGAGTACACATACAAATCTGGCCCCAAAACTGACCAATCAGCCTCCAAATTGCTTCTAATGGAATCTAATAAATATATTCTCTCCAAACAAGCCAAAGAAACTGGAAAAAAATGAGAAAATGCTCTATACTCTCATGAGAGTACAGAGAGTACAGATGCAAATCTCTCATAAAACCAACCAATCAGCCTCCAAATTATTTTTAATGGAATCTAATAAACATATTCTCTCCAAATAAGCCAAAGAAATTGGGAAAAAAAATGTGAAAATGCTCTATACTCTCATGAGAGAACAGAGAGTACATATGCAAATCTCTCCTAAAAACTAACCAATCATCCTCCAAATTACTTCTAATGAAATCTAATAAATATATTCTCTCCAAACAGGCCAAAGAAGCTAGAAAAAAATGAGAAAATGGGATGTACTCTCATGAGAGTACAGAGAGTACACATGCAAATCTGACCCTAAAACCACCAATCAGTCTCCAAATTACTTCTAATGAAATCTAATAAACATATTCTTTCCAAACAGGACAAACAAATTAGAAAAAAAAATGAGAAAATGGAGTGTACTCTCAAGAGAGTACAGAGAGTACACATGCAAATCTGACCATAAAACTATCCAATCGGCCTCCAAATTACTTCTATTAGAATTTATTAAACATATTCTCTCCAAAAAGGTCAAAAAAATTGGAAAAAAAATGAGAAAATGTGGTGTATTCTCATGAGAGTATAGAGAGCACATATATAAAACACCCCTAAAAAGTTACCAATCAGCCTCCAAATTGCTTCTAATATAATGTAATAAACATATTCTCTCCAATCAGGCCAAAGAATCTAGAAAAAATGAGAAAATATTTTGTACTCTCATGAGAGTAAAGAGAGTATAGATGCAAATCTCTCCTAAAACTAACCAATCAGCCTCCAAATTACTTCTAATGAAATCTATTAAACATATTCTCTCCAAACAGACCAAAAAAATTGGAAAAAAAAAATGAAAAAATGGAGTGTACTCTCTTGAGAGTATAGAGAGTACACATGCAAATCTACCTCCAAAAATAACCAATCAGTCTCCAAATTGCTTTTAATGGAATCTATTAAATATATTCTCTCCAAACAGGCCAAAAGAGCTAAAAAATATGAGAAAATGCTATGTACTCTCATGAGAGTATAGAGACTACACATACAAATCTGCCTTCAAAATTGACCAATCAGCCTCCAAATTGCTTCTAATGGATATTAAACATATTATCTCCAAACATGCCAAAAAATATAGAAAAAATGAGAAAATAGGGTGTACTCTCATGAGAGTACGGAGAGTACACATACAAATCTGTCCCCAAAACTAACCAATCATCCTCAGAATCGCTTCTAATGGAATCTATTAAACATATTCTCTCCAAATAGGCCAAAAAATCTGACAAAAATTGAAAAAATAATATGTACTCTCATGAGAGTATAGAGATTACACATGCAAGTCTGCCATAAAAACCAACCAATCAGCCTCCAAACAGCTTGTAATGTCATATACTAAACATATTATATCCAAATAGGGTCAAAAATTTGAAAAAAAAAGAGTCAAAATGGGTTGTACTCTCATGAGAGTACAGAGAGTACACATGCAAAATAGTTCATAAAATAAGCAAAGTCCTCTTGCAAAGAACTCTTAACAGTGTAGGAAATATACATTAAATAAAAGAATTTCAAAGAATATCACTAATAAACCCTTAAAAAATTGTCCATATAAAACGCTTCAAAAAATTTACCTATGTATTTTTATTTAATACATCTTCCGCTAAATTGGTCGCAATATCATCAAGGCCATAAATTCCGAATTTGTTCTCCATCTTCACGGTTCTTCCCAAAAAATGAAATGAGACTTTTTATTTCTCTCTCTGAGCTCGGTTTGTCTGAAAAAAAAAATATTATGCCCTAAATCGATATATATATATATATATATATATATATATATATATATATATATATATATATATATATATATATATATATATATTTCTTTTAAATTTCTCCCACGAGAACGTCGTTTCTCCCATTGTTCAATGGGAGCCGTTAACATCAACGATCATTAAGCACCATCAAGTGACAGCACCATTAAGTGAAAAAATGACTTTTCTTATATTGGATAGGTGTTGCGTAGCAATTGGAGTCCGGACGTAAAGCTACGTCCGGACTTCGCACGTAATATTTTCTCTCCCGAGTGAGGGGGTTCGATACTTTGTGATTGAGTTCGAGGTCAAGGGTCATCAACCATCCATCTAGGGAAGCCCCTACACAATGATGACCAACCATCTCTAGGACTTGGGAAATTCGTTGGATCTGGCCATCAGAAAGGTTGAGAAAGGAGCAATAGTCTGCATCCTCTTTGATCTTATTTAGAAGGAGCATCCATGGAATCGACAGGGGAATATGAAAGAAGGATGCTCGGCATCGCAGTGGCATTGGCCCGCAGTTGCATGACCGTCCGAGTGACTAGGATCAGCGATGAAGAGTTTCTCCATGATGGAGATGAGAAGCTTCGTCAGAACAAGATGCTAATCAGACGGTTTAGAATTGGCCATATTCCTCTATGGCGGTAGGCTAATAGACCGAGGATGGAGTAAGTTTTTCTTGGAGGTATTTATAGACAATTTTTTTTAAAATTAAGTACCTTTTAAATAATAATTAATAAAATAAGTATTATTACGTAGGCTCCATGTGGCGGTGCAGCAACGATGTAACGCGACTACTGCTCTAGGTGGGAATTGAAGATAGTCGTCCATTAAACAGGTGACAAGCTTCAATAACCAGATCTAGTCGCCCGTTAAATGGGCGACTAGTGTAGGGCAACAAAATATGGTCGAATGGGCCGATCGGCCCCATTCCTGAGCTGTCCACAATTTCTTCTGTCCGTGAGTGACCCCAACGACCCTATCTCTCTGACAATCGGCCTCCCCACCTTCTGACAACCACCGATGCTCGGCGTCGATTGGGAGATCATATTGGCGACGCCAAGGAGCATGTCCCTTGGCGACCCCACACCCGTCCGACCCCTTTTTCCTTGGTCGATATAGCATCTCCCACGTCCGACCTTGTTTTCGCTCAAAATGGAAGCCAAACATTGGCTTCTGACGACACTTTTAGTAGCTCCGTTCCTTTTAGCAAATATTTTAGCGGCTATTTCTGTGGTCTGCAGTGCACATTGATGCCGATCTTCATAAATGCACGGTAAATCTATAATTTTTTATGTGTAATTGTATATTGTATGTATTGTTAGAATAGTATGGTTTAGGGTTTTAGTTGTAGTTGCGGAGTTATAATTTTGGGTGTTCACATCATTAAAAAATATGAACGTTTAAGATATGTTGGGTCTATTGTTCAAAATGATTGTGAAATAATTTAGGATGCTATTAGTAGGATTCAAGTTGGATGGTTGAAGTGAAGGAATGCATTTGTCTCATTGTGTTCAAAAAATTACATTGGAGTAGCACTTGGCCTATTGCAGTTGGATAGAGATGAGGATGCTTAGGTGGATGAGTGGCTTAAGTCTTAGAGATAAAATGCAAAATGAATATATTCATGAAAATATTTGAGTAGCTACATTGGCAGATAAGATTAGAGTCAGTCACCTTAGGGGATTTGTTCATATAAAATGTCGATTGAGTTAAATATCATTTGTCTTCTGTAGATTGTATTATTTTTAAAATTGTTTGTGCAAGCTATTTCCAAATTTGAGTAATCTTAATATGATTGGTTATATTTTAGATAATTTAGTTTGCCTCAACTCATCTTGTCAAGAATGAGAAGAGAGTTGATTTCGTTGATCTTATTCTAATGAGGCGAACTAATTATCGATGATCAGTTCATTCCAAGTTATGTGGGTTGTCGAGATCGTCTAATTAAGGGTCTATGACACAACACCTTATTGGATTTGAAACAAAGAATTATGAGATCTCTGCACATTGATTTAGTGCTTCACACAGTTAGTCTGACATGTCATTATTTGGTGGGTAATAGATTTATGGCGTCTATTATTTCTGATGATGAAGTTTGTGATGTTATACTGGACGAAGCTTCTCGTTAGACATTGGTGCTATATGTGAAAGTCGAGGATGTTAATATTGCATTCACATCAACTGATATAGCGTTGAGATCAGTAGATATACCATCGACCCATATACAAGATTTCATCACACCTGCTCCTTTGATGACATAGAGCAGTTTTGAGGAATTGATTCCCAGGTAATACCTTATTTATCTTACATTGCTTTTGTAGTTAATTTTTAATAGCGATGTGTGTCGTGGAATTACAGATCGAGCGGTGATATTATTTATCAATCAGAGGAACCATATGTATCTCATAGTGTTGTAGGTGATGATGCGTATATATGAGAAAAGGACTGGTGACTGGAGCAATATATCGCGATGATTGTTCATCTGGGGTTAGATTAATAACAATAATGATCTCGTTAAAGAATCATTCATTCTGAAATATTGACAGTGGATGTGCAATGTTAATGAGTATGTCCAAATGTGTCAAACCATGAGAGAATGGGATAATGATATTTTCTTTGATGGTCCATCTGAGAAAAATGTCCTATCATATGATGTTGAAATCCCAAGTGATCTTGTCAAAGGAATGTGTTTTACAAGTAAAAGGAGCCTTTTATTTACTGTTATTGGTTGGTGTATAGTTAACAATGTTCAATTTCAAAATAGTCACCTCAAACTACAAGAACTATATTATGATATGTGTACATCACGGTAGTTATAATAGAGCATGCACCTGCATTGTAGCTGCAGTAAGGATCTATAGGGAGCCTAGAGAATCTCTAGAGTTGGAAATGACCATAGGTGTATCAATATAGTGATTGGCAGTGGTCATCGACAGTGTAGTTCTAAATTCATTGTTTATTTCATTATACCTATAATCAGACATCAAATTGATCTAAAACCTAGAGAGATTATAGGTAGAATGAAATTAAAATTTAATGTGAAGGTATCTTACATGAAGGTCTGGGATGCTAGGCGTAAGAAAATAAAGATAATTTTTGGTAGTTGGGAAGAGTCTTATAAGACTCTCAACATCTTTATGGAAGAAGTTTGTTCCACTCTATCAGGTACAATCTACAGAATACAATCTATCAGTACACAATGATTCTAGAGACTTTTTGGGCTTTTGGTCCTTCTATTTTGGGCTTGGGTAGTTGTCGTCCTATCCTTAGCTTAGATGATACATTTATGTTGGGCAAGTACTGTGGTACATTATTAACTTCTATTAGAATAGATAGAAAAATGATTTATTTCCTCTTGCCTTTATTATGGTTGAATCTGAGTCAAATGAATGCTGGCTATGATTTTTATTGTGTTTACAGGAGATGTTCCCCGTGGTGTCAACTATACACGAACTGTGTATAATATCAAATAAACATGCTGGCTTATTGCGTGGGTGTAGAGAAAATTTTCCTTGGGCCGCTCACATGCATTGCGAGCGACATCTGCATGAGGATTTCAAAAAGTCATATGTAGATTGGAAGTTGGTGATGTGGAGTTTCTATGCCAAAAAAATATATATGACAGAAAGCACTGATGATATGTGCGAGTTTAATTGCTATATTAATCGCTTTATGACAGACATAAAAAATCTAAAGGAAGAGACACATAAATGACTTGTGGAGCGAGACCCAGTTAAGTTGTTATTGGTGTATGATGGTGGAATGCATTATGGAATTATGATAATAAATGCATCTGAATGCTTCAATGACGTTCTTAAACCTGGACGTGGTTTGCTAATTCAAGCACTGGTCACTGCTAATTATTATAACTTATTCACACTTTTTATAAAAAGATTTGCCACTGCAACTCAACAAAAGGAAGCTAACTTATCTATGTTCACACAACTAGTGCCTATCATGTTATAGCATTCTGAAAGGGAAGCTAGACAATTCTCACAACTAGTTAACATCAACCCTTAAGGAGATGCATGTGTTTGATAGGTCATGCCAATCATTTAGAGTTGATTTATTAGATAATGGTCAGTGTACATGTAGTTGTAATAAAATAGTTATCTATCATTTGTCATGCCCGCATGTTATTGCCACATAGCGATGCAGAAGATTAAATCACCAAACGTATGTTTCTCAGTATTACACTCTGAATTTTTATAAGCTTACATACGTAGTTGAGTTCCATACATTACTTGATCATTCTGACTGGCCATCTTATAATGCTGAAGAAGGTATTATCGAGTTGTTACCATTTACTTTTTGTAGAAGGTCTAGAAGACCACGCACTAGTAGGTTTAGAAATATAATGGATGAGAATAGAGCTAGCAGTAGCAGATCATGTAGTCTATGCAAGACAGTTGATCATTATAAGTCATTGTGCCCATATTATATCAATAATAAAAGGTATGTTGTAGTTGCTACTGATTATAGGCTTCTATGTAGTTTGCCACATATTAGGATTTTCTATATTGTTATAGTACTCTTTTTTAGATTACTATATTTCAATTTTCCTTTTCAGTTTTTATAATTACTTAACACTGAGTATGACATGTGTATCTTTCAACAGGTACGATGGCCGAGGAGCACCTCCCTCCGGTTAGACGCAGACGCAGATGTCATGCTAGGGAGGACACCACACAACCAGATTAGCCTCCTCTAGAGGTCCACCCTAGCATAGCCTCCCTACATGATCGGCACAGAACCACCCACCATAATACTGTAAGTATAATTTTAAGTTCAACTTTATATTACTAATATCTTAGCTTATCATATGATTAATGCTTTTGTGTGATTTGTTTAAATGCAGAGTACTATTCTAGAGGCCGCATCCCACTTGCTTATGCTGAAGGAGTGGCCCATCACTTGTCGTAGGTTCAAAGCTGCACTTCACGTACCTTGACTGGTTAGCCCACGTATTTGGATCATCACTCATCACCGCCTAATTGAGATGGTCTTCATAGACCAATACCTTTCACTTGGTCGTTGGTGAGATGACAGTGACCCTACATGATGTGGCGATGATATTGGGCATATGTGTTGATGGGCCGCATATTATTGGCCCAATTATGGTTGGTGAGGAGAAGTGGTGGCAGAGCTGGCCAGACTATTACGATGAGTTGTTGGGTCAACATCCTCTTCCAGATATGGTGTATCATGATCAGACCATCCCACACATGACATCGATATTCTGGATGGGTTAGGCATAGGCGTAGACTTGCACGCCTCTGAGGTGGCTCAGATGATCTTTCTACAAGGAGTCATATGTTCATCTAGGCATCAAGGAGTTCAGCAGACATGTTCGTGCCTATATTTTATTTCTTATTGGGAGCTTCCTACTACTAGACACTTCAGGATCTGAGGTCCATCTACAGTATCTACCACTACTTGAGGAACTAAATACATTTAGTACACTGTTCATCGGGGGAGCAATTTTGGTCCACTTGTACAAGGAGCTATATGAGTCTACTAGGCTCACCATAGCTAATATGGCTGACTGCTTATACCTTTTGCAGATAT
Source organism: Cymbidium sinense (assembly GCA_021442155.1). NCBI lineage: Eukaryota > Viridiplantae > Streptophyta > Magnoliopsida > Asparagales > Orchidaceae > Cymbidium > Cymbidium sinense. The sequence continues at coordinate 96,416,768 of CM038222.1, forward strand.
GATCTAGGGAGCACCTTCCTGTAGGGAGGTTGGCTCTACATGTGTCGTATCTGAGAAATCTGGACAGGCTCATCATTGGCTTGAGGTATAAATTAATTCCTGCTATTTCAAATTTATGCTTATATGTTTGTTCTGAATGTGTTGTGCAAACAAGTGGAATGAGTGATATGTGCGCCAAATGTTAGTGGTGAACATGGTAGTATATAGGAATGAGTTGGATGGTCTGCTATATACATATGTATGACTTTCAGAGTAGTTATTGAGTTTTCATAATGCGTATGCTTATTTTAATATACTTACTAATATACACAAGTGATTTGGGAGCTCTACACTGAGCAGATCACACAGTGCATATCAGGTGTATGCTCAGCAGGCTCTGATATTTGGTTAGCAGAATCTCCACTCATCAACTGGAAGAGAGTAGAGTAGCACTTACTTGATGTGGCACTTATAGACCCTACCTTCAAAAGGGTCGATAGTCATGATAAAGCCGATGTAGATTGAGCTAATTATCATCAGGTGAACATTGTTGTATAGGAGAGGTGGAGGTATTATATAGTTGATGGCTTGGATGGAGATGAGGACAGACTGGCGACTATCAATTAGTACATGTCATGGTTCAGATCTTGGGCTTCACTCTATTTACTGAAGGCCCCGAAAGATCTTCCCACTACTTATTATCCCAAAGCACCTGTGGAGCGCATATATGTGAGTATTTACATAAGTATTATGTTAAATTCATTATGCTTCTTAGCTAATAGAGGCTAATTTCAAATATTATTTTTCATGCAGTCATAACACATATTGGCTACTTAGGACATCTTTCAATCATACTTTGGCCGTACATATGAGCATGAGTTATAGGGAGCTGTAGATAGAAATAAGATGCTTTGTAGGGACTTGGGGATGCAGGTACATATCAGCGACACACATTATGGACCAGATCCTACAGAGGGTGTCTCATAGCATGATTGGGATATCGGACCATCTACATATACTGATTCAGGTCCTTCTATGTACCAGCCTAGTTTTGAGTCATAGCCGCCTTTTATCTAAGACAGGCCAAAACCCCCGTGGCTCCTTCTTAGTGTGGTCCATCGCACACTGACAGGGTCCATAACAAACCAAATTCAAAACTAACCTCCCTAGTGGAGTCAAATTAAATATATCGAACAAACCAAATTTCTTCCCATTGAGGCGCAAATCATATTAGTCTCTCTAGTAGAACTTAGATCTAAATAAAATAAATTCAATCCAGTGTACATCCTCAATAGATATGCCCTCAATATAGAACCCTTCTCCCTAGTGGAGCCATAAGAAATTAAACCAACCTCCCTAGTGGAGTCTAATCAAATAAATCAAAGAAATTCAATCAAATTTTTATCCCCAGTGGATAGCTCGAACCTGCTTCCCTAGTGGAAGGTTCACATACCCAATCCCTAGCATATTTGAGCACATATCCCTAGCAGATATGCCTCCACATCAATTAAAATAAAACAAATTAAAATCATATCGATCTTGATCCCCATCAGATTATAAATTCTTATCCCTAGCAGATACACACCCAAACTAATCATATTCACAATCAAACTCAATTTCTTATTGCTCAGCGGATAATTTGAACTTGCTTCTCTAGTGGAAGGTTCATGTACTCAATCCCCAGAAGATTCCTTTTTGCTCTCTTATGCCCTTGGCATAAAGAGAACTACATTATACTAAGCTCATGATTCTATCTACCTCTCGGGTATAGGTATAGATAATTTTCATTAGTGTTTGCAATCTTCTTGATGTTGTTGATAATTTCAGTCAACGCCAATATGTGTAGTGTGCCTTGTCGGTTACACCACACCTAATAGGCGCCCTTTATTGACCTCATTTTTGGAATGAGCTCTCAACCCCTCCATCTTATACTTATGACTTCTATTAGATACTAAGAGTCTTCTTATTCATAAGACACTTCTAGTGATTAGGTGGAGACTCAACCTAGGCCTAGAGACTTAGAAGAGTTAACCATAATAATAGGTTATGCCTTAGGGGTGTTAGGAAAATTTGCCTACCCTATAGCTTGAACCAAATCCTCACTTCCCTCTTTCAAAGTCAAAACTCAAATCAATTCCAACTTAAGGGATTTTTCTCAAATCATGAATCAATTTCAAATAATTGAGACTTATGATTGAAGCTCATGATTGGATTCCAAACTCCAAACATATTTTCCAAGTCCTTTGATTCCATCTTATGGACTTAGCGTAAATCAAATCCATTTCAATTCAAATTCAAGAAATTTTCTCATAACCCATTTATATTCTCATTTATATTCACAAATATAAATAAAATATAAATTCAAATATCCAAAACTAAATCCAAAACTCAAACAAATAAATCCATTTCAAATTTCAAAAAATGTAATGCCCAACCATAGGATAGTTTGAGATGCTTGCTAAGTTTCCTAGCATCGTGAGCATCTCCTACTTATCTTACCTCAGCTTCGATAATATCTCTCTCCCTTTGATCAATCCCATTTGATCTTCTAAAATAAACCAATTTATTGATAGTCTAACCTTCAAAATCTTTGGAGACAACGATCATTTACCTTAATCGAGAGTATTCTTATGGAATCTCATTCCTTAAGATGTAATTAACTATGGGGGCTTACCTCCATAAGAAGCTTAATGAACCTAGTTTGAAATAAACCATACTTTACTTTTTCATGTAAAGTAGGGAAAGAATCTCTGGTACATACGAATACCCATAGTCCTTAGGAGTCTTTATTCAGATGATTAGGTCAATTGTAGGGTGGTGACTTCTACCTTTCGAGATAGTACACCTCTCCTCAGTGTCATACTCGATCATCCTAATAAGAATATCTGTAGATCTACGTGATGTCCCAACTAAAGGCATATATTTTTATTTTCATTTATCCTCTTTAAAAGGATAGATGAAGGTGAAAATATTTCACCACAAGGACTATCCTACATATCAAGAACCTACTTTAGGGCAACCAATCGATCGTCCACCACGCGTGCACGATCGGTGTACACGGGGTAGCATTCCACACATATGACAGAGGTGTTAGCTGTTTAGAATAGTGTGACCTATGTGTATATAGTATATATATTCATTTATTTGTTATCGTCACTTATATATATATATATATATATATATATATATATATATATATATATATATATATATATATATATATATATATATATATATATATATTACTATAGTAGATGTTTCATTTTTCTGTATTGTTATCTTCTATATCTTGGAACTTTATTGTAGGCTTTATCTAAATCAACAAGTACCAAAAAGATAAAGGCTAGTATGCATATCCTTAATGACTTCAATATGCTCCATGTGTTTGGACACAAGTAACAGCTCTAATATACATATCCTTAACGTCTTGAATATGCCCAATATTAACTCCTCTCTTTTCTACAACTCTCCAAAATACTTCTCTTGGAATTTTATCACATGCTTTCTCTAAATCAACAAATATCATATGTAGATCCTCCTTACTTACTCTATATTGTTCCATCAAACCTCTTAACAAATGTATTGCACACATAGTAAGAACATCCATAACATAAAGCAAAAAAAGATAAAGACTTAAAACCAATCCTTGATGTAATCCAACAGAAATAGGAAAATATTTTGTCAATCCTCCATGTGTTTGGACACAAGTAACAGCTCTAGTATACATATCCTTAATGACTTGAATATGCCAAATATTAACTCCTCTCTTTTCTACAACTCTCCAAAATATTTCTCTTGGAACTTTATCACATGGAAGGAGAAAAGGAGCACATTGATGGAAGACATTAATGGAATTGACAATGTGTGAAAGTGAAGAGAAGCTCGCTAGAGGAAAACATCGATGAGGCCTATGATATGTGAAGGAGGAGAGGAGCTCATTAATGGAAGACTTTAGTGAGATTGATGGTGTGTGAAAGACACAATTCAAAATAAGTTTATATAATTAGAACAACAATACATTATATTAAAAAATTTATTTTTATATGCCTTATAATGATTGTAATTATCAAATTTTCTTTGCTAATAGTTGATTTGGTGAAATATATTTAAAACTTTAATTTGTATGAAATTATTCTGAGTGAAAGATTATAATATCTTAAATTCATGGAAAAAAGTACCTCAAATGAGGAATAATAATAATAGCATTCTCAACATCTTAAAAACTATCAATATATTAAAATTTTATTAGATTGACTATCAATTATTTCATAACCCTCTAGAACTAGATTAGAAGGAACTTTAGCCTCACTCCTATTACTAAATGGTTGCATTTACATAGTCAACTTGCTCATGTCAATAGTTTGCACTAGTTAATTAAAAATTCAACATTCAATCAATAAAGATTTTAGTTTGTGAAAGTAGCCCATATAAATATACAAATAAATTTGTTATTTTGTTCTAATTATTGATATATCTCATTTGTCTCTATTATAGTGAATGTTGAAGCTCTACACTAACTCACAATAATTAATTGCATCAATTGGTTCATCAAGAAGAAGCACTATGACTTTAATAAATATGACTAATGGCTTGCTACATACTAGCTTCAAAAATGTACACACACACACACACACACACACACACACACACACACACACACACACACACACACACACACAATAATATATATATATATATATATATATATATATATATATATATATATATATATATATATATATATATATATATATATATATATATATATATATATATAAAAGGGTTGTGATTAAGTTAGGTTAAGTTTGGCTCATGGTGACCTATTTTTATCAATTTGGATCCAATAAGATGATTGATCAAATTAGTCAAATAGGCACAAATTGACGTTGGGGTAGGTTCAATTATTATTTTAAAATATTTTAGAATAATTGATTTAGTTCAATTTATGTTTAATTTAGATTTAGGTTAATATAGTTCAAATATATCATCAAATTAGGTCAAGCGACACTCATTTGACCAAATTGGATCTCAATTAAGAATGTGTTATATTTAATCAAATTTGTGTAATGGTTCTAAGGCTTTAAATGTACTCAATTTTGTTTTAGTTAGTTCTAATTTAGTTTGGTTTCAATAAGGATAAATTGGGTTAACTTAGGCTAAGTGAGCCTATTTAATTAAATTGAGTTTAAATTGGGCATCAAACATTCTTGATTAAGGTTTCAAAGGCTTGGGGATGATTAATTCCAATTGATTTTGAATTAATTTGGATTTGGACCATTAAAGCACAATAAGGTTAAGGGGTAAGTGAGTCAATTAACTAAATTAGACTTTAATTAAGGTTAATTGGATGTGGTTGGTGTTTTAAAAGCTTTGGCATTTATTGGCTTGGGTTAATTTTAATATTATTTGAGTTTAGACTAAGATGGTCCAAATAGATCAAATGAGTTAAATTGGGATAAGTGACTCAATTAGTTTAATTGGAAACTAATTAGATTAAATTTTGATTCAATTAGATTAAAATTAATGCTAGGGTTTACTTAGTTTATTTTATTATTAGTTTGGGATTGCCTAGGTTTGTTTTAGCCATAAGAGGCTAGGTGGGCCAACTAACCTAATGTAGCTAACCTTAGGGTTTAGTTGTGGGCTCTGAAAATTCACCACCGACCTCTCGATTAAGATAATATGATTTAATGTTGGTAAAAATTTCAAAAGGCAGATGGAATAATAGATAAGACAATACCCAGAGATTTTGCCCTCATTTTGTGAGGACTTTAGATCTGGATCCAAGTTTCCTATAGGGGCAAACACCTATAGTTAATTACCCCTCTCAATGTTGAGAGAGGACTTTCGATATGGATAGTCGTTAGGTTATTGAATGTGTAATGTATAGTAGCAGCATGTGGAGTTATGAATTTAGGTTTCTGAAATTCATCATTATTTAACATAAAGCAGATGGTTGCAGGAATGATGATGCACCCGATTAAGATCCCATGATTCTGTCATCCCGGGCTGTCATGGTCCCTAGTCTACTTAGTCATAGGAGGTAGTCGAGCCAAAGGATCCTTGTCAGCATCCATGGGTTGCGTCGTCCACGTAATCCTTGTAGACTTGGGGTGATATTTATCTAAGGAGACATGTTTAAGTCTACCTTAGTTGATAGAGGCCTTTAACCCTATCAAGTGTACCCTATGGTTCACAACTCAAAGGACAGAGTCATTGGAAAGCATACGGGCTACAGTTACGATTGTACTATAATGGTGTCATTTGGCAGTAGCCACCCGATCAGAGGACTCTGGTCATAATCGCATCATATGTAGAGCTTACTGGCCAAACCATGCGGATAGAGGACATGGGCTACATCCTTACTAGCATGAGATTGATTGAGAGTGCATATAGAAATACTCTTGATTTGACTTTGGCTCCTTTGTGAGCTAGAGTTTTCTTAATTTGTCATATTCAACAAACAATTATGGAAGGTGGATGGATTTTAACTTTAAGTTTTATATATTGGATTTCATTTAATCATTTTGAGTTTGATAATTAATTAGATTTTTCATTTAGATTGATATTTAATTTATATTGATTTGATTTAAAATTGTAATCAAATTTTGGTGAAAGTATCTCCTATGGTTAAAATCTTCATTCAACATAGCCATCATCAGGGTGGATGTATTGTTTTGCTTCCAGATCCTGTCAATTCTATTAATTTAATAATAGAGGATTAAATTTACTGTCATATGATAGAGTTAGCTTCTCAGATATTTTACTAAGTTGAAATTCTTATAATAATATTATTAGATTTTTAGATTTTGTTAACCTGGACCCGATTCTAAGACCCAACTGGGAATCAACCTACATAGCATATTCAAATATTAAGTTTAAGCATTCAGCGTAGTGTCGGGGCCCATGCGGGTAATTTAATTCAATATTGATTTAAGCTTAAGGGATTTGTATAGTGTTACTTATTTTGATTGAATTTTATTGCAAATTTAAAAATTTAAGATAAAATTTTGATAGCATTTCGACAGCCTCCCGACATTATCCCCGTATATGGAGCTACAATGGGGGCTGGGCTTGCCCACCATGCCAAGAAAGATATGCATGAGTGGTGTAAATACCACGGTTGAGTGCATCATCCCACTATATTAAGAAAGGCATGTATGGGTCTCTAAAGCACTTGCAATATTAGTTTAAACATTAATTTTATAATTATTACTGAATTTATGTTAAGATGTTTAGATCTCCCGATAGTGTGAAAATTTGGTAGTATTTTGACAGCATCCTGACATTGTCCCCGTGTAGGGGGCTGGCTTAGGTATGCTAGGCCTGCCTACAATGCCAAGAAAGATATGTATGAGTGGTATAAATTCCACGGCTGAATGTACCATCCCACTATGCCAAGAAAGGCATGTCCGAAGTACTTGCATGAAACATAGATTTCTCCGCCACACTAAGAAAGACATGTACATCTACTATATACGCGCAAGCAGGCTAAATTCTAAATGTCCACTTTTTGTTATTCCTTATCACTTCAGATTCTAACAAAATTTCGGTAGCATCTCCCTTAGTCAGGGAATTTCTACTGAAACTAGGCCTATCCACCTGTCTAAAAAGACGCATATGAGTGGTATTTTGCAACTCCACAATCATGAGTCTCCCAACCTATCCATCTAAAAAGATGCTCATAGGCTCTTCGAGTACCTATCAGAAAACTCAGATTTTCCCGTCATACCAAGAAAGGCGTGTACGGGTACTTATGCATCTACAAGCAAACAATTTTATACTTGTGGGAAAGGAACCGCGAGCTCCAGCTGTAACGCTGACGCGCAAGCGTAGTGCACACGCTGGCATGACGGGCCAGGTGGGGGATGGGGTGGAGTATGGCGTGGAGGTTTGCTCGCAGAGATAGCTTGAGTCATGCAGAATTGGAACGACGGAAGCATGCAAGGTTACGCTGGCTGTGAGAGCGGGCATGGGATGCGGATCGTTCAGCCGAGATACCGGAGCGCCAGATAGGCTCCCGGCACCGCTATGGGAGGACGGGTCGAATAGGATGGGAGTCGTTTGGCTGCGGGAAAATGGGAGAAATTCGCCTAAATAGGAGTTAGGGTTATGTATAAGTAGATACTTATAGGGGTTTCATTTAAATGTTTAATTAACTATAATTGAATTTTGCACCGACATTATCATATGGGCAATATATATGTTGATCTTAGGTTATTATGATGTTATGGATGCAACAGTGTAGTCCATTTCGTGATTGGAGACCGTTTGGTTTACGTCGGCGTCGAATCGAGTAAATTTTAGTTCAAAATTGCACGTTGTTGTTTCCAATTGCTTGATATTCTCACAGACTCACCTGAATTGAGCGCGGATAGTCTCATTTAGAAGGTTTCGACGTTTTAATACTAACGGTACAATCAATTTCATGAACGTAGATCGTTTGGGCATCGTTGCGGCTTTCTGACCTCGATATGCGAGTAGGTGTGTCGATGGATTTTCTTCTTGATCAGTCTGCCTTCGAATTGTGTAATATGTATATTCTAATTAATTTCAATATTCTGAATGTGATGGTGAAGTCTGTTTGTAGATCGGAGATCATTTTGACTGATTTTTAGCGACGCTGAGTATATTTCAGCTCCGATTTGCGCATTGTTGCATCCGATCGCTTGATATTCATGCAGACTCATCCGAGTTGAGCACGAAAATCTCATTTGATAGATTTCGATATTTTGAAGCTAACAGAGTGATCAATTTTATGAATGAAGGTCGTTTGGGCATCGTCGCAACCTCCGACTATGCTGATAGCGCCCTCCTTCTTGATCACCCCGAATTGTGCAATATGTATATTCTGATCAATTTCGATATTCTGAACATGATGGTGATGTCCGTTCATCGATTGGAGGTCATTCAACTGATTTCGGTGATGTTTAGTGCATTTCAGCTATGATTTGCGTGTTGTTGCATCCAAAATTCATCAAATTTGCTCTATAAATCCAATCCGACTCGCGGATCATGTGTGGAGGTCAACATTAGTCTCGTTTGGTTTGACTTTAGCTTTGTTGTCTCTCCAATCACTAAGAGTATCCTGAGGTTGAAAATATGTAAGAATTATGTGATATATATAAATGCCCCTTGAAGAATAGTTAAAAATGAAAAAAAAAGGAACAAACTTAATTAAACTAAATAATAAATAATTTGTTCAACTAATCAACAGTAAACAAAATCAATATATAACAAAAAGCTAATGTTATCTTTTAGCAGCAATAAGTTCTTTTATAAAAACTCCTGTAACAGGAAAAAAAGATAATTGAAATCAAATAGTTACAAAATTGCATGATTAATTTATTGAGAAGATCTTTAATGATTTTTAGCAAATAGCAGCTATTATTATTTCTGCAAGAAATAAATTATTGAAAGCATTAAAAAAAACAAAACCATTGCAGGAATCCAATTCAAAGAAAATTTAATTTTATGTAATTCAAATTTGGGACAATATCTTTACCGAATTTGTGAAAATGAATATGAGAGATTATTGATGTTGTATTAACTATAATTTACATTGATGTGATCATTGACGTTGTATTAACTATAATTTACATATTTGTAATATTCTTTTGAAGTTGATGGGCTTCTATTCTTAAACTTGTCATTGAAATTGTTCTCTCTTTTAAATCTTTCAAAGACAAACAAACCTTCATCTTGATTGCTCCTTTCAAAGATATTCATATCCTTATTCTTTGATGTGAGTGAATTCTTGGCTTTATCTACCCTAATGATTTCTCTTTCCTACTTTAAGGATTTTTAAAAATTTCTTAAAGACTTGGATAACCAGCTTAGCAAGATTATTGCTTTTTTCCTTTATCTTCAACCTTAATCCATAGGTTCTCTAGATCTAATATTAACTTAGTAAACACATCTACACTATTTTCGATCGACACACTTTCATCATTTTTTAAAAGTATATTCTATTAAGAGTTTTTTTTTACTTTTTTTCTATCATTTTGAAAATGTTCTTACATTAGACAACTTTCTAAAAACTTGATTTGCTAAATATGAACTTGAGCAAAAAAAAAAAAAAAGTTTTCTTAATCTTACCCTTTTCTTGATTGGACAATGTTGTGGGCAATTCTGATTTGAATAACAAAGCTTTCTCTACTTCTTCTTGTTATATTAAGATTACTTTAATTTTCATTTTTCACAAATTAATTTTATTCTTACCAAAAAATTTTCGATATCAAACTCAATCACTAACATCTTTACTAATTTTTGAATGCGGCTCGAATACCAAACTATATTGAGTAAATTCTATCTATATTTTACATCATGAACGAAGCTACAGTGAGGGCACTAAAGGCCACCTGCCCCCTACTAGCTTAACCCAAGTATATGTATTATATTTTTTATGTCTAACTTTAATGCTACCTACACAGTTCTTATAACTAGAGTTCTTGTAGTTGCCTCTCTCTCTCTCTCTCTCTCTCTCTCTCTCTCTCTCTCTCTCTCTCTCTCCCTTCCTTAGACCTTCTCATGCTCGCCTATTTCAAGCTACTGAAAGGCACTGTTTCACTATTTTAACTTTTTAGTGTTGTATAATTTCTCTTACATTTAAAAAGTATTTGCTCAATAGAAATTTTTTGAATATTTATCAATATATTATTTCAAGAATTTGAATTTCTAATAATATTAATTATTTATTTCTTACCGTTTAATTTTTGGAGTATTTGCCACATAATAAAAAAATATAAAAAAATAGTTTCATATTTATTTATTTATTCTAATTTACTGAAAATTAAAATAGTGTTTTTATTTAAAATGTTTTATAACAAATTAATCTTTTGATCTTTTTTCTAAGGATATTTTTCTATTGATCTATATATCACTTTTTAATCATTGTTCAATCTTTTATTATATTTCATTTTAAATTTTTGATAAAAAAAAGTGATATGTCTTGCTGAATATTATCCTTTAAATTTCTCAAATATAAGTTTATTATATCAAAAAATTTTAAGTCTAAATAAAAATATTTAATTTATTTTTAAAATTATTAATTTATGCCTCCACAAAGAATTTTTTTTGGCTCAGCCTCTAATCTTCATGCAAATGTACCTGAACCAAAAGTTAACTTCTATTTTTATTCAAATAAATGAACTGCCATTAAATTGAAGTATTAAATTAATTTACTAGAATAGTAAAAATAGAGAAACTAATTTTAAATTGAATTATTTAAACTTAATGCTTGTTGTTTTGTCTAAGTAATCAGCAGGAAACAAAATTAATATATAAAAAAGGGCATATGTTATCCTTTAACAGCAATTATTTTGAAAACACTCAAAATATCAAAGAGTTATTTTAAATATTTTTAAAAATATTGTGATTTATTTTAAAAAATAAAAATATTTAAAAAAATATGTTAAATGAACATATTTTAAAATAATACAAAAATAAAATAAAATTTATCCCAAATAGGCCCTTGATTTTTTTTTTAAAATTTCAACATTATTTAATTTTTGGCCATCAGACAACCCAATGAACAAGCCATCTCTTTAAATTGTTTTAAAATACCTTTTTGTATATGCTTTTGTTAAAATTTTAAAACTATATATTTTTTAAATTTTGTTGGAGTTAGAGAAGCAGTTCTTCGTTAAAATGTTTTATTTTAGAAAATGCAACGTATCTGTCTAATGATATATTAAACAGAAAAAAGCCATATATGTTATCCAAAATTTAATTAAGATTTTCATCTCCATTAAATACCAGCATTAACACATCATTTCTTTTTATCACTACAGAATAAAAATAAATCCAAATGAAAAGAGGAATTAAATCAAATTTATCGCCAAGTAAATAACTAGATTAATGCGTTGAATTTAAGTTGTGCCTTAACTCACACCCAACCAATTTTAGAGTATAGTGAGAGAGAGAGAGAGAGGGAGAGAGAAAGAAGAAAAGAAAATATGAGAGAGCAATCTTCTTGTTCGGCTCGTTTTAAAATTGCTTTTTATTCGTGTTCGGCTCGTGTTCGAAATAAGTCAAAATGCAATAATTTGAAAAATCTGTAAGAGTGAGGATTCGAACCAGGGTCAATCTTTTGCATAACAAAAATTTTAATGACTAAGTCATGCTTTTAATTATGACATATATATGTGTTTATATTTATATATAGTAATAATAAAATGATAATAATAATAATAATAATAATGATAATGATAATGATAATAATTATTATTATAATAATAATATAATATAATTTTTTATTTCGAGTTAAATCGAGCCGAACACGATCGAACAAAAGATTGCTCATGTTCGACTCGTTTATAAGTCGAACTTGAAATATTTGTTTTTGTTCGGCTCATTTAGTTAACGAACGAGCCGAACATAAGCTACTTAACAAACCGAACACAAGCTGTTCACGAACAACGAATTTATCTGACAGCCCTAATCCAATTGCAAACCAAGCATTAACTTTTGACCTTCTATTTGTAGATTTAGGTTGATACCTTATACGCTATATGATTAATTTCATATAGAAGATAAGAACGAGAAAAAGATCTAGCAACTCTTATTATAGCTTGATGTGGTCCTTCAGTTCAAAAGAGTAGTAATCATCAAAAGTGGATGGCTGACTTGAGCTACTTGTACTGGTTGGCTGATAGCTAACTACATTTTTTTTTAACAAGTTGGGTTAATTTTTTAAATAATTAAATAAAAATAATAATTTAAAAATAAAAATGCATAAAATTAGTATTTTTAGAGAAAATATAAATAATTAGTAAAATAATCTCATCAAATTTATAAAAAATATATAAGTTGACAGGATTATTAAATTTAATTAGGACTCAATTTAATGGATTAGTAAAAAATTAAGTTGATCCAAAATAATGTTTAAGCCTCTTTTAACAAATGTATTTAAAGGCAATCTCGAATGAAAATTATGGCATTCTTATATATGACATTGTTGTAAGGTATAAGCTTCTGTAATAGAAAAAGTTGAAGTGCTTTAAAAGTAAATGAGATCAGCTTTCATATAAATATCTTAATGTATTTTTTTTTGTTTTCTCATCACCAAATATTTACATAATTATTTCATTGGTTATTTCTCTAAAAAATAAGTGAAAATCTTGATTAGAGACTCCTAAACAAAATAAATAAATAAATAATTGTAAAATAATTATTCAAAACAAGCATATTCAGGTCATTATAAAAATTAATTTAATTAAAATTTATCCTTAAAAACAACTGTTCAAGTTTTATTTGTTATAGCATGAAAAGAGTTATCCTTTATGTAGTGATCTCATAATTTACATGTTGTCATTACTGTTTGGACGAAAAGCAGTGTAATTTTCTTAGATAAGCTAAGTAATGTAATGTGAAATTTTTTGTTTACGAATGATGATACTGTAAGAAAGCGATTTTTCACTGTTTAAGAAATCTGAGCCGTTGATATTCAGAGGGCTTACCTCGATAGAAATAGAAGTGCATGCGGCTTTAGTCTATGACTCTGTGCCAAAATCGTTTGGTCAGATATTCTCACCCCAATTTTCTGCAATGTCGGGTGGCTTAACTTCTCTCTCTTTCTGCTATTTCAAGCTCAAAATATTAACCATCTCTGCTCTTCAAATTAATAATTTTAATAAAGTCATCAGGATAGCATGAGAAGGAGCACAAAAACATACAAAATTGGCAATTTTTTTTAAATTAAGTATCATTAAAATCTTAATTACTTAATTAAGTATTTCTAAAAAATTTAAAAATGTATACCAATTACGAAAGAATAGATCGTATTTAACCACGCACTGATATCCCCACTATGGGCGACCGGTCTTTATTCAAGTCACGCCTCACCAAGTAGTATAGTTTGATGATTTTTTTTACATGATTAAGAACAGTACTTTTAGGAGTTACTTTAGCTCTTGCTCAATTCAAAGAAGTTTAGCTTATTCTACAATACCTCAATTGGGTCAGATTATGTTAGCTCTAGGTATAGGTTTTGATCGAGCTGTTTTCATTCATTTGATCAACTATGCCTATTATAAAGCTTTCTTGTTTTTGGGATCCATTCTTCATTCAATTGAACCTTATGGGTGGTTTTATAACAATGACAAAAACAAGTTTTTTTATTTACAAGTTTTCATTCCAAGAAGTGAGTACAAGTATTTACATAAATTGATGATACATAAATAAAAATGAAATAAATAAGAACAAATGTAGTACAGACGCACAAATAGACTATCCTAAACATCTAACGCCTCTATCGTCTATGTGGAATCACACCACCCCCAGATGTGTACTGGTTAGGTGCACGGGGTGGGCGATCATGCAAGTGACGGTAACCCTCAAATGCAAGATCTTCGGCAGTCTGCGTCAGATTGTCCAATGACGGGAAGAAGGTGGTTGTGACTCATATGTAGTGGTAGGAAGGACCGATCGATATGTAGATGGCCCGACGCCCAGCCATGGTGTGGCACCCTCTCAGAGCGATCCAGTAATGTGTCCCCGATATGTACATGCAATCGCAAGTCTTTGCATAACACCTGACATCGACGACTCCATGTAGGCTCGTTTCATTCACACCGGTATGAAAAAGATGTCATGAGTTGCCGAGATGTGCTCCGTCTACCCGAAAAAATAACATGTAAAATTAGCCTCTTGCAACATATTGAATTCAAATGAATACTTATGTTACTTACATAAACGCCACCGGTGCTCTGCATAGTAAGTGGTCGAGGATCCGAAGGAGAGAAGCACGATCTAACACGATACGCCATCCGCCTAATACATCCTCATATAAGCCCTCGACGAGGTAATCCTCCGCTCTCCCTGCGGCAAATGCGCTGGTGGTAATCAACCCAGTCGACATCCGCTTTACCCCGACCATCGACCCTTTTGAAACTAGGGTCAACTGGTGTCACATCTACTATGGGAATGAGGCCAAACTGGCGCAACACTCAATCTGGTAAATGCCACTCAACACTCTTCCAGCTGATCAGAGGGACTCGTGATAACCATATATCAGAGCCTGCTGAGCATGTATGCGATAGCGTATCGTGATCTGCTCAGTGTACGACTCCCAGATCACCTGCACATATTAAAAAGTATGTTAAATTAAAGTATGCACTATAGATATTTGAACTGAAATGTAATTTGCAAGTCCAACCTGAGTATGTTGCAAGCCATCCAGCTCATTTCTATATACTGTAACGTTCATCATTGGCTGTTGGGGAACATACTTCTCGTTCCATCTATGCACACAACACAGTTTAAACACATATATAAGTTAAAAATTTGAAAGTGCAGATAATAAAATATACCTCAACCCAATGCTAAGACCATCAAGATCAGTAGGATATGACACATGTAGGGTCGGCCTCCCCACATGAATATGCTCCCAAGACCATATCAGGAGGTAGGCTGTATGTTAGTGGGCCTAATGACTGCATGACTCCCTATATAGGTGGGTTAGAACTGCTCCACCCATAGCCATCGTACTGAATGTATCCAAGTCCTCTAGAAGTGGTAGATATTGCAGGTGGATCTCTGATCCTGATGTATCCGGCAGTAAGAAACACCCAATAAGAAATAAAATGTAAGCATGCAGATGCCTAAAACTCATCGTGCGATGAGTAAAAAAAAGACCACCGTCCACCTCGGTGGCATGCATGTCTGCGCATGTGCATCATCGAATGTCGACGATGTGGGCCGGTCGGGTCATGGTACATCACGTCTGGTATAGGGTGTCATCCCAACTCGCCACTCAACAATCAAATTCGGCTATCCCATCTCTTCCCCTCTCCAATCATAATTGGGCTAATGATAGGTGGCCCATCAACCCGTAGACCCAGGATCATCGCCACGTCCTGGAGCGTCACAGTCATCTCACCAACAGCTAGGTGGAAGGTGTTGGTATGCGGAGACCATCTCTCAACCAGTGCTGTAAGAAAATGATGATAGGCAGATGAAGTATAGCTGGCTAACACACTGTAGGCCTACCGCCTCTAGCCCATTGATGAATCGTCTGCAGGTGATGGGCCACTCCTTCAGCATAAGCAAGTGTGACGCAGCCTCTAGTACAGTGCTCTGCAAAAAAAAAAATGATCCGTCATTAACCAAAATAAAAATTAAGTAGGCGTAACATAGAAACATAAATTAAATATTACTTACAGTATCAGGGTGAGCGGCTTTAAGCCGTCCACGTAGGGAGGCTATGCTAGGATGAACCTTAGTAGGTGGCTGCTCCAACGGTGGGGTGGCCTCCCTAGCATGGTCACGTCGCCAACATCTAGCTGGCGGGCGGTGCACCTCTGCCATCATATCTATTGAAGAAAACAAATGCAAAAATTAGTATCAGGCAGTTATAAATAATGAGATGGAAAACTGTAGCTTAAATTAAACAAAAAACTAGAGTACTGCAACCTATACGAAAAAGCTGAGTAACAACCTACAGGTAAAATCTAAACAACATGAACTACACATATACATTGTGCACTAAAGTATCCTTGACGTACCGTCTACTATTAATATTGTGAGGGCACGATGACCTGTAATGGCCAGCTGTCTTGCATAGACTGTAGGTTCTACTACTGCTAGCAATATTTTCATCCATTGTGTTTTTAAATTTATTCGTACGAGGTCTGTCTAACCTTCTATGAAAATTGGGTGGCTGCAATGCTATTAATACATGCTTTGCACTGAAAGATGGCCACTCAGAATGGTCAAGCAATGTATGGAACTCATTTATATATGTTAGCTTATACAGATGCAGTTTGTAGTACTGTGACACACACATAAGGTGGTTCAATCGTCTAAATCCAGTGCAGCAACTACATGTGGGCATGACCAATGATATATGATCATTTTGTTACAACTACAATTACAAATGTCGTTATCTAGCAAATCAACTCTAAATGATCGGCTAGACCTATCAAAAACTTGCATCTCACGAGGGTTGATGTTCACAGGTTTAGGGAAATGTCTGGCCTCCCTTTTAGTATGCTGTAACATTGTGGATACCCTTTGGGTAAAAATGGACAAGTTGGCATCCTATTCCTGAGTTGTAGTGGCTAGTCTTTTCATGAACAATGCTACTAAGTTGTAGTAAATAGCAGTGATTAGAATCTGAATAGGTAAACTACGAGCCCGTTTCAGGACACTATTAAAACTCTCAGATGCATTAGTCATCATTGTACCATAACGCATTCCACCATCATGTATAAGTGACCATTTAATAGAGTCCCGCTCCACAAGCTATTTGTGAGCTTCTTCTTTTACATTTTTAATATCTAACATGAAACGATTGAACTGACGGATATCATCAATATTTCCTACCATATACATCTTTTAGCATAGAAATTCAACATCACCAATCCCCAATCTACGTATTACCTTTTTAAAATTTTCATGCAGATGATGCAAACAGTGCATGTGAGCTACCCATGGAAACACTTCTCTACATCCACGTAATAAATTAGCATGTTTATCAGATATCATGCACAAATCACGTCTAACAGAAACAACAAGTAGCATATCATGTAAGCATATCAAGAACCACAACCATGAATCAATCGACTCGGACTCCACAATAGCAAAGGCTAGTGGAAACAACCCATTATTTCCATCATTTCCAACAGTAGTTAATAACGTACAACGGTACTTTCTTAACAAAAAAGTATCGTCTAAGCTCAGCATTGGTCGACAGCTACTCCAGCCCATGATTGAAGGACCAAATGCCCAAAAAAGTCTCTCGGCTATGTAATATTCTTGATGAATTGTAGGCTACCGGGTAAAACGCGATTTTATATAAAGACTTAGAGTCCTGTAAAACTCTTTAGAGCTCCCAAATATTACTTTTATTATCTTACGCCTTGCATCCCAAGCCTTCATGTATGAAACTTTAACATTGAATTTTGACTCCATTCTACCTATAATCTCCCTAGGTTATAGATCTATTTGATGAGTGATCACAAGTATAATGAAGTAAGCTATAAATTTTGAACTATACTGCTGATGACCAGCTGCACTTATTGCATTGATACATCTATGGTTTTCCCCAACTCTGAAAATTCTCCAAGCACCCCCTAAGCGTCTGCTGCTGTTACAATGCAAACACTAGTTACATGGTCTTGTAAGACTATCATACTGTACGCATACAACCGTGTAGTTCTTTTGGTTAGAGGTAACTGTTTGGAATTGAACATTATTTACTATACATCACCCAACAATAGTAAATTGAAGACTCCATTTACTTACGAAACACATACCTTTGACAAGGTCACCTGAGATTTCAATATCATCTGTTAGGACAGTTTCGTTAGATGAACTATCAAAGTAAATATCATTGTCCCACTCTCTCGTAGTTTGACATATCTGGACATACTCGTTTATGGACAACATCTCACTCTCACAATCAATATTTAAGAGCGAATGATTTTTTAAAGGATCACGATTGTCTAGATTCCCAAGCATAGTGGCTTCTACCCCGAGTGAACAATCATTATCACTAATATCTTGCCGGACTCTGAACCACGCTCATAGTCGATACTCATCATCGCGGCACTCGAGGCATATCGATTCCTGAATGATAACTTATCATCCCATTTGAATTCATAAGTTGGATGACAAACTATCATATTAATTATTACAAGTATAAACAGGGAAAGGTTGACAAGGTATTAGCTGGGAATCAACTCATCAAAGCTGCATTGTGTCGCCAAAGGTGCATGTACGATGAAATCCTATGTATGCGTCAGTGGTATACCTACTGACTTTATTATCGAATCAGCTGATGTGGATGCAACATTAACATCCTCCACTTCGACATACAACACTAATATCTAACGGGAAGTTTCCTCTAGTGTAACTTCGTAAACGTCATCATCATATATAACAAACGCTATAAATCCGTTACCCACCGGATAACGACATGTAAGAGTGATTGTGTGATGCTTTGAATCAATATGCAAGGTTCTCATAATTCTTTGCTTCAATTTCAGTAAGGTCTTTGTGGCCTTAAAACCTTAAGCGGGCGATTTGACCTCTCACATAACTTGGACTGAATTGCTCATCGATACTTAGTTTGCCTCCATAGAAAAAGATCAGCGAAACAAATTCTCTATTCATTCTTGCAAAACAAACTACATAAATAATCATAAATTTATATCAATCGACACCCTAAATAATATTACACTCAGCTACTTATCACCTGAACCGCAATGCTAACACAAACCTACAAATCAAATCCTAAACAAAATTCTAACCATACAACTCTAATCCCTAGCACACATACTCTATTAATTTATAAATGGATAGAAATAGAGATTTACCATGTGTTCACGAAGAACGATGGGAATGTGCACAAAAAATGGTAGAATCCGTCACAGGAAACTTCCCCAAAAACAAAATGGAGCCGTCGAAATCATTGCTAGAAGCTAATGTTGGCTTCCAACGATTGCTAGATGGGAGAGAGAAGTCTTCAAATGGTGGGCGGCATGTCGAGAAAGAAAGTTTCTTTGATACTGGAGAAAACAAATGTCGACGGACGGCCGGAAGCTTCAAGATGGTGAGGAGCGTGCTCGGAAGGGCAAAACCGGCGGACGGTGCTCTTGGGGGTGGAGGAATCCTTGGTCGGGGGCGAATCGAACGCAATAGAGAGGGAGGAGGAGGAAATAGGGCCGATCGGGTTCGATCGGCCCTATTTTAGATCCGCCGCCGCTGGGCTTACGCATTACTATGAGGCCAATCGCCCACTTAGTGAGCCATATTGACATTAACGCTACCTATACCCACCCACTAATTGGGTGACTATACCTATTTTTAAATTTTTTTTAGCAATAGTTAATTATGTAATTAAGATTTTAATGATACTTAATTTAAAAAAATTGCCTCCAAAATTTCAGGCTGCAAAGATAACTCCAAATGGAATATAAACATAATACTGAGATGGATTCACCGATGAAGAAAGGCAAAGCAACATGAGACACCTTGTCTCCTTCAGAACTCCCATTCAGGTCAAAAACAAAATTTAAAGCTTAATAATAAATTGATGGTGGGGTGGGGTCCAATTAAGGGAGAGGGCAAAAATAGGAAGGAGCTTACATTTATTGAAATTTAAAGCTCAATGCTCACACAAGGAAAGAGAGTATATCAAAGCAACAGGAGAGTCCTTGTCTCCTTGAGTGAGTTCACCGATGAAGAAAGGCAGCTGTATGAACTATTCAAAGAGAGAAATATAGATAGATCACCAAATTGAGAATTGAAATTGCATGAAGAGAAATATAGAACTGAGAGAGTTGAAATTGCTCATTCAAAGGACAATAATTTTTTGAGAAGGATACAAGGATGGTGAATAGAGCTGTCAAGAAAATTTGAATTTGACTCGCTTTTTTATGAAAATCAGTAAATATTTTTATCTCATTTTTTAAAATGAGCCCAGCCAGCACAAATTCTTCTTCAATTAGACCATTAATTATTTGTGTCTGTGTCAAATGTTATTCTTATTATATTACAATTATTTGTTTAAGCATGTTTAATTTAAAAAAACGTTCAAATTTTTTAATAATTCAAGCCAAATTTAAACTATAAACGAGCCAACCAAGCTTCTTAGACTTCGAATAAATCAAAAACAAACATGTTTTCAAACAGTTTTTAAAAAGAACCCAATTCGAACAAATAAGAATTCAAAGGAGTAAAAAATGTACACATATCAAGCTTTGGATGAGTTTTAGGAAGCATTTTCTTGGTTGCCCGTTCATTATTGTTGCTAAGAAGTAATTTTTTAATTTCTTCTTCTAACTTGTTATCTTTTTGAGATATTGAAACAGTAACTTACATGTTTGAAGTTATTATAGTCTCCTGTTTCTCATCTTCTAATTTTGAAAATTTAATCGAATTACGTATCTCCATAATGCGAAAGAGTGGAAGAGACCCTTTCTGAAACGGGAGGGTCCAACCTTAAACTCACAGGGATCAATTGGTTGAGTTGCCGAGTTGTTCATATCTGATAGCATTTAATTCTCATTAACAAATTTTAAAATGAAATATTCTAAACTTATAATTTTCAAGTAAAAGATAAAAACTAATTTTTAAAGTAGGTTTTCTTATATTAGTTTTGCAAATAAAATTCACTAAAGGGCCTTTTGGTTGCCCGAAAAAAAGAATGCTGTGTAAAATAAATACAATATAAAAAGACTGTAGTGTATTTGGATTACTTTAACTTATTTGGTTGAAAATTTTATATATACATTTTTTTTTGTTTAATAAAATAAATATAATGTAAAATATTTTTGAGATCAAGGGTGACGCTGATAGCCAACGTAGCTGGAGGTGGTCTGAGCTGCCGTGGCGATGACGGCAGTAAAAATACTTTACTGACGGCCAGTATGGAATTACCAAATCGGCGAATTTCAAATATAACAAAAATGATCATTCTAATGTATTTTAAATACACTACAAATGCATTAAAATTTTACTTTACACCATATCAAATACTCAAAAAATTAGATTTTATGCATTCAGTTTACTTTACACTCTAAATATAAGCAACCAAACAGCCCCTAAATTCAATTAGCAATCAAATAAATCTTAAGAGAAAATTATTTGCAGTTTTCTAGCACAAATTATTATAAGACTCATTTATTGTTTGAGTGTTTTACTCATATAACTCTTTAAGTAAAAATAATAATAATAATAATAATAATGAGGTGGTGTAACACACATTTTTTTTAAAGATTTTGGTTTAATATTTTTTGTTAATAAAACTAATTGTTCTTAAATTACTCGAGTTAACAAATTAAGCATTTAACTTAAGAATTTATTTTTTACTTTAGTTTTACAATAGTTAATATAAGTTAAATTTTAATGAAATAATATAAGTTAAATTTTGATTTATTTTGCTTGAAAAGTTATTTACAAAAATATTTATAATAATTATTTCAAAGTTAATTTTGCATTTATAATAATGATTTACAATAATGACATTATAAGTTCGATAAGATAACAAATTATATTTATTTTGAAACAACAATAATATTATAATTATGCACGTGCTTTAATAATTTAAAATATTGATAATCTTGTTTGTTACTTCAAAAATAATAAATTAAATATTTGACTATATTAATCACAATTTTAAATTTAAATATGTACCATACCTTATACTTAGAATGATATATTTTGTAAAAGTTTATTTGTTTCATTCATGTATCTTAAACTTATTTTTTTAGCTAGATAATATGACTTTGGTCATAAATGTATATTCTCTTACGAAATAATAAATAAGCATGATTGACATTTAAATTTAATATGCCAAATGAAATAAAGAGAATTAATGAACTCTCCTTTTTGTATTAATATAATTAAAAAAGTTGATGTTTTATTAATAGTTTTCAATCATTTGTGCTGAGCATTATTAAGATAAATGGTTCATCCTTGATTTTATCTATTGGCTCATGAATATATACTCCTTTATTTATTGATAAATGATATTGATTTATGTTTAAAATCAACATCTCAAATGCAATGTAGATAAAATATTGATGTTTTATTAATATTTTTCAATCATTTGAGATGAGCATTATCAAGATAAATGATTCATCATTGCTCTTATCTATTTTCTTTTATATATTAATAAATAAGCTTGATTAATGGTAAAATAAACATAACAAATGCACTGTAGCTAACTAATGAACTCTCCATTTTGTATAAAAGTAACTTGCCCCCAGATAGGATGAAATCTTTGAATGTTCACTTCTATTTTTATTACATATGAATATGACTAGACATTTATCGTGATAATGATGGGATGTGTTAATACTATAATTTTAATCATGCTCACTCTTAATCTTATAGAGATTTATGAATGATTCATCTTAGAAAGCTTGTCATTGTGTGGCTTGACAATTTTATTTTGTGTGGAAGAAGTTAAAAGAAATTAAGCACTTTAAACTTATCTATGGTTGTTTCTTAAAATGGTACTTAGTAATATTAATCTAAATAAAAGAGATTGAAAGAGTTCTATTAGAATTTTTGACTAATCTAAGGCTGCTTATTGGAGTATCATTCAATTATATAAACTTATATAAAAAAAAGTTGAAAGAATTTTCCAATATTGTTGGACATATTGCAAGTTATTTATCCAAGTGTTTCTTAGCGAAGTTAACATGTATAAAAGAGGTCAAAGAAAATCTATAAAAATGTTTGATCTATTTGAAATTATTTGTAGAAATGTTACTCAATAATATTAACATATGCATAAAAGATCAAGTAAAATCCACCAAGTATATTTGACTTATGCAAACTTATTTATCAAAGTATTGTATTATGATGAAAGTGGTTAAGAGAAATCAATCAAGAATGGTTGAGTTTATTAAGGTTATTTTTAAGAGCATTATTCAATGATGTTAACATAGATTAAAGAGATTAAAAGAAATCCATTAAGGACATTTAACTTATATAAGGTTGTATATTAAAATATTACATATCAATGTTAACCTATTTGAAAGAGGACATGAGAAATCTACTAAGTATATTTGACCTATCTAAAGTTATTTGTTGGAGTATTACTTAATGGTATTGTGGTGTTTAAAAATATATTGAGAGACAACTTGCAAATCTTAGATGACACTTATTGAAATGATCAAGTATGACATCAAGGAATGATATACTATCTCAAAAGATAGAAATATCGCCCACGATGAATTAAATCACCCAATATGGACCTTTAAGGCTAATGGGTCTACGTGTACTGGAGATGTTTATCCTATCGTACATTGATGAAGAAAGATAAGGGTTTATTTTAAGTAGAGTGCTTAAGTTCTCTATAGGGGCAAGCCCTTATAGTTAATTACATCTTAAGGGACATGAATCTCCTAAGAAAACTCTCAATTAAAGTGGTCAATTAACATCCCTATGGACTTCAATGCTTAGAAAAAAGGATTTGTAATTTTGGAAGCAAATGGAAAATCTCAATTAGAAAAAGTTTTTAATAAAGTCTAAAAGAGGATGAATAAGAAGCCTAGTGAGCACTCCAATCTATCTTGTGGTGAGACTTTATATTTTTGAAGCAGAGAATTATGACTATTTAATTTGACATTTTATTAGAAAGTCATGATTTACATTCCAACAATATTAAATTGTGAAAATGTCTAAGAGGTGATAATTTATACTCATAATAAGAGAAAAATAGACCATCTCAGATCCTAAAATTAAGGTTCTCTCGCACAAGATAAGAGCTCAGCCTAATTTAGTGAGAGAGAGATCGGGATATGCTAGTTCACTTCTATTAGGGAGAATGAGCCTATCCTGAATCTTTTGGACTTACAATTACTAAGAAGGGATGTTATTTATAACCTCTTATGAGTTAAAATTATGTGGCCTAACTAGGTTGTTGTTTATTACGAAGAGAAACTTAAGAGCCTAAACTCACTTCTTAAGAACCTTGATTATAGCTCGCAACAAATCATGCCCTAAACTAATATAATAAAATTTACACATTTTAATCATTTTGATTCATCAATTTGAATCGAGCTATGTGGGAAAATATGCATGTATACTTGATGAAATAAGGTTATGGACCAAATCAATAAGAAGAGTGTTCTTCACTCAGAGGAGTTGCTATCAACCGTCCTGCGCCCCCCTTTATCGTGCAATAAGTGAAGATCTCATATATTTAAGGAGGGAAGATAAGATGCATTCATGATATTATACATCCATCATAGATTATGGTGTTTTAATTTAGAGTCATAAGGACATCACACATATCTTATGGAGTACTTATTAAAGTGATCAGGTGTGACATTAAGGTATGATGTACTATCTTGAAAGATAATAAAGACTCCTAAGATAGATGAGTCTTTGTATATACTAAAGATCTTTCCCCCACTTTACATGGATAAAGTAGAGTATGATTTATTTTAAGTCGAGTTCTTTAGTTCCCTACGGAGGCAAGCCCCCATAGTTAATTACATCCTAGAAAATGGATGCTTCCTAAGAACACTCTCGATTATACTAGTCAATAAATATCTCCAAAGATTTCAACGCTAGACTATCAAAGAAATGGTTATTTTTGAAATCAAATGGGATAAGTTTAAATGGAAAGACTTATTCTAAAATTCTAAAGTAAGATAAGTAAGGAACATTTGAAATACTAGGAGGTCTAATGAATGCTCTAACCTACCTTATAATGAGGCTTTATATTTTTGAAGGGGATAATTTATTTTGTTTAAGTTGAAATTTTATTAGAGTGCTAGGACTTATAACCCAACAACATAATTGTCTAGGAAGTAAGAACTTATACTCATAGCAAGAGAGAAACAAGCTTCCTCAGGACCTAAGTCTAAAATGCTTTAGCACAAGCTAGAAGCATAACCTAAGTCTAATTAGGGAGAATGAGAAATAGTGGTTCAACTCTATAAGAGAGAATGAACACATCCTGACTCTTTTAGAGTTACAACCGTCTAGAGTGACTTTCAACTAATAACTCATATGCTTTAAAATCATGTAGGTCGATCTTATGTAGATGCAAGATAGTTTGGCTTATTTAATTAGGAAGGAAGCTAGAATCCTAAACTCATTCCCTAAGAGTCTAGATAATTTTTGGTATGCAAACATGACTTAAACTAATGTTAAAAATTTATAAATTTTTGGATCATTTTGACACGTTTATCTTGGACCAAGGCTTAGAACAATTATGTCTACATGCATGACGAAATTTAGTTATGAGCTAAATTAGCTAGAAGAGGTGTTCTCCACTACAATGGATCACTCTGAAAAGTCATGCTTGTTCTTTATCATGCAAGAGTGGAGATCCTCTATATTCAAGAATGAAATAATATGACATGCATATTTTTATAGCATATAACCACTCAGCTAAGAGATTTCTAAACTTTTTATTATCTTATTTATATATCTAGGCTTTAGAGTAAAGTTGTGAGTTACATTAGAATTTAGTTATGAGTTATTTAATGAGTATAGAAAGTTTAATTTTATCTTAAAGAGCCTACCAAATCCAGGCCACACATCAAACATACACTTTAAAAAGCTTATGAAAAGTATGACATTTCTATTACATAATCTAAACATAATAATCAAACATTTTGATGTCAAAAAATAATAAAAGGTCGATGAGGGTACCACAGACACCAGAAGAAGAAAAGAGTTGGGTGCTATACCCACACTCAATTACAATTAAATCTTACAAATCAAATAAATGTTGTGGGGGTCTTCAATTCTTGTTCTTCTTTCCTTCCTTGGATTAGCTTGCTCCAGGCTTCATAGGGCCTCCCAAGTCTTTGTCTTTCAACCACTTATCATCCTAAGTCCCATATCACTAATCTTAATCTTATTTCAAAAATTACATCTTTATGAAAAATAAAATCTAACTACACCTGTGAAATAGATATTAGCTAAATAAATATATAAACCAAGTAGTTATATTTCACATATTTGGACTTAGCATTTTGTACTTGGGTAACTAAGCCCACCTATCCTAATTGGATTATGCTTAGAGAAATAAGCAACACCTACAAGCAAAAGTTTTTTATATTTATTTATTATTGATGCAGTCCCTCATGCACAATCTCCTACATAAAATATCTTTAGGCTAATAACAACCTAACATCCAGTCTATGCACAAATAATCCTAACATCCACTCTAAAATATTACATTAAAAAATAAAATATATCACCATAACATACATTGGCCTAACCTAATATTAAGATTGGTGACTTAGTATTTTAATGTGTGTGCTAAGGCTTAGTGTTGTATGTCTTGATTGAGCTTTAAAATTAGGATTTTTAAAGTTGTAGTGAAAATATATTTTCTCCTTCACCTATTCTTCTGAAGAG
Organism: Cymbidium sinense; assembly: GCA_021442155.1. Lineage (NCBI taxonomy): Eukaryota > Viridiplantae > Streptophyta > Magnoliopsida > Asparagales > Orchidaceae > Cymbidium > Cymbidium sinense. The sequence goes on from CM038222.1 coordinate 96,443,585, forward strand.
GATAAATGAAAATAGAAATAAATGCCTTTAGTTGGGACACCACATAGATCTAAAGATGTTCTTATTAGGGATCGGGTATGACATTGAGGAGAGGTGTACTATCTCGAGAGATAGAAATTACCACCCTACAATGGACCTAATCACCTCAATACGGACTCCTAAGGACTATGGGTCTTTGAAATGTACCAGAGATTCTTCCTCTACTTTACATAAAAAAGTAAAGCAGGGTTTATTTTAAACTGGGTTCATTAAGTTCCCTACAAGGGCAAGCCGCCATAGTTAATTACATCCTAAGGAACATGATTCCTTAAGAATACTCTCGATTAAGATAAATGATCTTTGTCTCCAAAGATTTCAAAAAGGTAGGACTATCAATCGTTTGATTTATTTTAAAAAGCTAAGTGGGATCGATTAAGAGGAGGGAGTTCTTATCGAAGCCAAATGAAAACAAGTAGGGGATGCTTAAGATACTTGGAACCCTAGTAAGCATCTGAAACTACCCTATAGTTGGGCTTTACATTTTTGAAATTGAATTAATTTATTTGAGTTAAATTTTTATTAGAATGCTAGGCTTATAATTCCATGATACAAGGTCATGAAAAAACTTAAAAGGTGAGGATTTATGCTTATAGTCCACAAATGGAAGTATCAATCCCTGAACCTAAATCTAGGGAGCTTTGGCGAGGGCCAAAAGCATGACCTAAATCTAAGGCCAAAATGGGTATTTGGTTTACCTCCACAAGAGAGGATAAACCACCCAATTATTAGACTTACAACTGCCTGGGGGTGACCGCCAACTAACTCCTCCTACGGTTTTAAAATATGTTGGCAAGTCAAATGCTCTTGCAAGATAACTGAGCTATTTTTTATTTAAAAAGAAATTAAGTCCTTAAACACACTCCCTAAGAGACTAGATCATGTTGGCCATGCTTTAATGATTTTAATCTAATGCAAACTTTGTTACATTTTATTTTTATTTTGGACAATCAATTTGACACAGGATTTAGGATTTTTATGCCTAATGCATGAAAAATTAGATTATGGGCCAAAATCAATAATATAAGGAGGCGTGTTTTCACCATGGCTCTCACAGGTCAAGCAAAGTTCTCTGGCAAAGGAGGAAGCCCTCTAATCAAGAGTGAAATAATATGCTTTTTATGCTTGATGTTAGAAAAATAAGACAACATCCAGTTAAGGGGTTGCTAATTCTTTTATCTTTTTTTATAACCTAAGCTTTAGGTGAGGTTATGAGTTATTTATTTTTAGTTTTGAATTGATTAATTTGGTAGAAGATTTATTTTTTTCTAAGAGCCTAATCATCATCCAGGCCATACATCAAAGCAAGGAAGAAACTAGGAAAAGATGCCATCTTAATGCACAAGTTAAACAAACATCAATCAATTTATAAAACTAGTGCAAAAGAATAAAATGTCATTTATGGTCGGGCTCCACCTCACAAACCTGAAAAATAAATTGTGTAGCCGAGCTCTACCCTTACACAACCTGTATTACACATGAATTAGTTACAATTAAGCAAGAAAATTCATGTTATGGGGGTCTTCATTCTTCATTCTTCTTTCTTCTTTCAGTTTCTTTTTTTGGATGGTTGGAATGTGGTTGCTCCAAAGGCTTCACATGATACATAAGATGTAATCTTATAACCAATGTTCATCCTAATCCCCCATAACAATCATTCTAAAATCCTAATTATAAAATTACATGAAAATGGGAAAAAAGAAATCTAACTAAAACTTGCAAAATAAAGATTAGCTAAACAAACCATTGAATCTTAAGCATCTATATGTATAAATTGGACTTAGTACCCCACACATGGGTAACCAAGTCCACCTATCCTATTTTGGATTATGCTTAGGGGTATAAGCACCTGCACAACAAAAATAGTTATATTTTTATTACAACCCCCCTTAAGCACAATCCCCTTTAGAAGACAATGACTAGATTAAATCATCCTACCATTCAGTCTACATATATACACCCTAACATCTAGACTAGAAATAATACATCACAAAATAAAAGCAAACATCAAGTCATGCACCGCCCTAACCTAAAGCTAGAAGTGATGACTTAGCCTAATGTGTGTGCCATTTAAGGTTTGTGTGGTATGCTTAGCTAGGATTTAAGGTTGAAGTTTTCTAAGTATGAAAATGTTCAACTTAGAGGGTTTGTTTCATGTAAGTGATTTAGTTTTTTTGGTTGATTTTATTTTGTTATTTGATTTGGTTTAAGTGAATCCTACAATTAATTACTAAGTTGTAAAGAGAGGAGAAGAGGACTTCTCTTTCTTCCCTACCTTAAGTAATTTCTAGGGTGGGTTTATATTTGATTTTATTTAATGAATATTTTATTATGTGTTATAATTAATCCTAAATTTAGATTTTCCCTAAACAAACTTACTAAAAAAGAAAGGTATTTTAAGATTAAGTAAAGTGAAATATTATCACATAACACACCTCACTTCATTTCTTTCCCAACATGTGTAACATGCATATGAATGAATCCTAAGCATATTTATACATGCAAATGGGAATGTTTAGCACACCTTAATGATGAATGCTAAGTAGTGTTACTTAAGAAAATTTGGATGCTTTATGATGCATGATTTTTCATTAAGTAGAAAAAGAGGGATTCTTTTATCCATTCTTCATATGCACATTTGTATGTATGAAAGACATAAGTGAGTACGACGCCATTGTTAGCACCAGGGGTGTAAGGTACAAGACCTACTTAGGGCTACTTAAAACCTTGCAACCCCGGGGTTGTCTAGACTAATATACCACTTTCCTTAAATACATATGCATGTACAAAAGAAATGAATGGAAAAGAAAGATGCAAAAGTTTTTGTTTGTTTGATTTTGATTATTTAATTTATATGTGATGTGGAATTCCTTCTTAAGTCATGACATAGGAGTATATAGGAATGGATTTAAGCAAGTGTTATGTCCTTTTCAAATGGACTATACACTTTGTAAATTCTATACTTATGTTAAGAAAGAGAGAGAGAGAGGATCACATAACACATTTTATGTTATTTACATACAAGTTTATATGTACTTATAAATAGCATACCTTTCAATTTTGATGTTTAATTCATAAATTTTAAAATAATTTTTAGATTTAATAGTGATAATAGCCATTCATATTCTTCATTTAGCCAAAACATGCAATTTGACATAAAGGAAATATTTCATTTTAAATTTGATTTTTTTTAAAAAAGCATGAATGCATGATTTTCATATGACATACACATTTAACATATTAGGAAAGAAATGAAGTGATGAAAGTATGTAAATTCATTCAACCTAATTAATTCTTAATGATAATCTTATGAAATAGAATTATTTAAAGCAAATCAAATTTGGTCTTAAAGAGATTTTTATTTTGTTTGAATTTGATTTGAAATTAAGAAATGTGAAGAGGTTTGCTGGTCCTAACCCATTTCCCACATGTTTATGTTATTTTAGTTTAATTTTAGAACCATTAGATGATTTTTATATTTTATTTAGGTTATGGTGTGACTTAAGTGCATTAATTATCCCTTACCAACACCATTTTAGCATATTTAATCAAATAATTATGAGCCAATGTTTGACATAAAACTACACAAGGAATTTAATCAGTAATGCACCTAGGAAAGAAAGTCCTAATGCAATTGGCTCACAATTAGTGATTAATTTAACTAAAGAGTTTAATTTAAGTACTTTCATAACACGTCCCACACATGTGGGTTGGATTTTGATTTCCTTAAGTTACTTAGGTTATTGAACACCTAAGCACCTACCCAAGATGAATTGATTAAGTTCTGGAGTGTTTTAAAAAATTTTATCAAGTTAATTAAGTAGGTGATTAGTGGATTAACCCTTAATTAAATTTAGATTAAGGAAGGAAAGGGGTTTAGGGAATGGCTTGGGGAAAAATTTCCCAAATCCATTCCATAAACCTCTTTTCTACTTAAGCAAGGCTTAATTAACTTAATAAGAGATTAAACCACTATTCATATGCTTAATTATACTTAATTACATAAGGAGAGTAATTAAGGATTCATTAATTGATCTCCCTAATTAACCCATCAATAAATCCCAATAAAACTAGGTTAGATAGAAGTCATCCCCTAAATGCACATGAGAAGTTTGGAATTAATCAGTGGGATAATTAGGGAGTAATTAAGGTTTATAATTTTTCAATAAAACCCTAATTAATAAAAATACACTATTCAAAACCCATTGAAAATAATTTTAGAATATTCTCCTCTGAATTATCTTTACAATGCATTTTACCTTGTATTTTTATGATTTTTCTAGAATCAGTTATGTAATTATAAAGATTCAGCCATTAAGGATAATTTATTAAATCCATAATTAAATAGCTAATCCCATTGGTGCAATGTGGAGGCTAACGTGGTGTGCGCTTTTCACGTGGCATGATGAGAGAGGCCACTTAAGTTATCACATCATAGTGTCGCGTTAGCTGCGCTGCTATGCGCTTTCTCTCCATCCGTCTGATCAACGATTAGATGGATGAGATCAAGCCCGCGGTATTAATAGGATAAATAAGATATTCCTACACATCTTGATCATGGTTGTCTATCCAAAACATGCGGATGGATGGCCCATGATCCTTTCCTGAGCTCTCCTATGAGAGATGGCCATCGCCCATCTTCCATGGCAAGATTCGAGCTCGATTGAGCCCAAACTCAACCCACACCATCATCATTTAAGAGAGAAGACATCCAATGGCTAGTTTTACATGAAGTGCAAATTCCTTTCACAAAAGACCACACACTCTCTAGTTTAAGCTCAGGTTGAGAAAATACTTCACCGGAGGCTATCAGCAGTGCTCGAATCTGATGAGGTAGTTTCGTCTAGTGGAGACGAAGCTCTCTTGAAGATTTGAGGTGATTTGGTTGAGTGGATCTTCCCATGGACCAAGCTCTCCTTCAATTGGGCTCAAACTTGATCAAAGTCCCACCTACCTTGCCTTTGGAGCTTGGAAGAAGCTTGGGATGAGTTTGGCTAGGCCCTCTGAGGGTGCTCGAAGGATGAATTGGATTGATTTTAGGTATTGGCTAAGTTGGAAAAGTGGAGGAGCTCCCTTGTTTTCAGTCTAAGATAAACTAAAAATGGAGAATTGGAATTCACTCTAGGAAGCGTGGGGAGACTTGCAAATGCTTACTTTGAGTTCCCATAGTTCAATCGAGTGTGTGTCTTCTAAATTCAAATGAAATTAGGGGGGAGTATATCTCCCCCTAGGTAAATCGGATGGCCTAGCTTGCTTTTGCCATTTTGATCCAATACACCCTATTCTATGGGTTATTTTGGCCAAAGAAGGTAGTGGCGAAGTTTGCCATGTGCAAAATAAGGTGGAGGAAGGATTCCCATGTGCTCATGTCCATGGGGGTGGTCGATTTTAGCCTTAGGTTGGGTTGGGCTGATCCAAACCCATTGGGTCATGTGCATCATGTCCATTAGTGACCATTTGGTCTACTAAGAGGATGCCAAGTGTCCATGAAAAGGAATTGACCAAAATCCAAGTGATTTTGATTTTAAGTTACCATATGGCTTAGAGGTAAAATGGTCATTTGGCTTGGATTTCAATTTGAAAATGTTTGGTATGATTGAAAAATGGGTTGGGCCAAGTTTCAATGAATTTGGAGTTGGTTTGATGCGATTTGGCTCATGTTGACCCATTTAGGTCAAAATGGGTCAAGTTGACCAATTGGTCAAATTGGATCAAACCAAGGGTTGGGTCAAGTTCATATGACCATTTGAAATATTTTGGCATTATTGGTTTGGTTCAATTTGATTTATGTTTGAATTTGGTTCATTTGATTTTATTTAGGTCAAATGGGTTAAGTTGACGAATTTGACCCATTTGACCTATTTGGGTTAGGTCATGGGATGGTTTAGGTTTCATTGGTTATTTTAAATGGATTGGTATCTCTATTTCCAATCAATTTGGTTTATATTTGGATTTGGCTCAACTTGACCTTTTAGGTCAAGTTGGGTTCATGGTCAATTGGGTTAGGTTGGGTCTAGTTTGGCCAATTAAGGCTTTGGTCAAGTTCACTTAGTGATTTGGAATGAACTTGACCCATTGGTTTCAATCAATTTGGCTTAGATCAAGTTTTGACACATTTTGACTTTTTAGGTCAAGTTGGGTCAACTTGGGCCAATTGGGCTAGGTTAGGCTCAAATGATGACTTGGTCAAGTTAAAACATTGATCATGAATGAGTTTTGATCAATGGTTTCAATCAATTTGGCCTATGGTGGATTTTGGCTAGTTTAGGTTTCATTTTGGCTATGTGTTGACTTGGTCAACCCTTAGGTTTGACCCAATTTGAGTGATTGATCATTCATGATGATTGTTGCTCACAATGTAAGGCTTAGTTGGACTTAGTTCAATCCAATTTGGTTAGGATTAGAATTTGGCTCATAAGGGGTACTTTATGTTACTTTGGCTCAAGTGAGCCTAAGTGGGTCAAATGGCTCGGTCATAGCTTGATTTGAGCTTGAATGAACTTACATATGGATTTATGATTGAAATATAAATCCATTTGCAAGTGGTTTGAAGTCAAATGGGTTTTGATTCATTTGAAAATTTCAAGTTCAAAAGGGTGAACATGAATTTGACTTTAGTTTGATTTTTGAATTTAGTTTTGGTTTTATGATTGGAGTTTAAATTTATATTTAGATTCATGTTGAAGGATTGATTGAATCATGAAGAAAAATCAAGGGTTTGGCTTGATTTGAGTTTGATTTTGCTAAGTTCAAGATTTTGACTTGAAAGGCTTAGGTTGAATTTTGGTTGAATTTGGATTTTAGTTTTGAATTTATTTTTGGTTTAATATTTAAAGTTTATGTTTATATTTGGATTCAAGATTGTAGGATTGATTGAATCATGAAGAAAAATCAAGGGTTTGGCTTGATTTGAAATTGATTTGGCTAAGTCCAAGAATTTGACTTGAAAGGCTTAGGTTGGATTTTGGTTGAATTTGGATTTAATTTTTGGATATTTGAATTTATATTTCATTTATATTTGTGAATATAAATGAGAATATAAATGAAATATGAGGAAATTCCTTGAATTTGAATTTATTTAGATTTGATTTAGGCTAAGTCCATAAGATAAAATCAGAGTAACTTAGGAAAGATTGTTGGTTTGGATTTGAATTTTGAATTTGATTCATTTAATTTGAATTTATATTTCATTTATATATGTGAATATAAATGAGAATATGAATGGGTTGTGAGAAAATGTTTTGAATTTGAATTGATTTAGATTTGATTTAGGCTAAGTCCATGAGAGGGAATCAAAGGACTTAGGAAATATTTTGGAGTCTGGAATCCAATCATGGGCTTCAATCATATGTTTCAATTATTTGGAATTGATTCATGATTTGAGAAAATCCATTGAATTAGTTCAAGGTTTGAGTTAGAGTTGGAGTTGATATGAGTTTGGAGAAACTCAATCAAGTTGGAATTGATTTGAGTTTCACTTGAAGGGAGGAAGTGAGGGATTTGGTTCATGCTATAGTGTAGGCAAATTTTCCTCACACCCCTAAGGTATGACCTAGTCCATTGGCTAACTCTTCTAAGTCTCTACGGATATGTTGAGTGTCCAGCTAATCACTAGATGTGTCTTAAGACTAAGGAACTCTTAAAGTCTAAGAGAAGTCTTATGTCTAAGATGGAGGGGTTGAGAGCTCATCCTAAAATTGAGGTCAACAAAAGTTTAGGGTAATAAACTGGTGGAGTGAAGAGGGAACCATTCTATACTCATGAATCTAAAGTCTACTTAAGAAGGCATTGACGGATGTCTCTGAGTCTATGTTGTGGAATTTAGCTTTAGTTTTTAATCCTTATATTTCAATAATAGAGTGATTGAACCTAAAGCTTTCTTCCCAATTTCATTAAAACCCCTCAGTAGCATTTTATCTGGGCTGAGTATTCTATTATTTATCTTCAAGAATGATAATGTTTTAGATTTCATGATATTGACTGATGTGCCAAGGTCCACCGAAACTCTTGACAACATGATATTTTTTATTTGAATAGAAATGTAAAGGGGACGGTTATGATCAGTAGTCCCCAAAAGTAGATCCTAACTAGAGAAAGTAACTCTTGGGTGAAGTAGCAAGCCTCATCTAAGGAAGTTGCTACTAGCTAGGTCAGGCATATCTCTAGGTCAATTAATGATTGTACTAATGATTCGTTATTTCTTTTGAGAGAATAAGAGCATCATAAATGCTCAGCCTAGTAGGAAGTTTCATGAGATGGGCTAAAATGTTGTAGTCGACCTCAAAAGAATTTGGCTCAACTACTATTTTTTTTAGAGAAGGTTTTAGATTTGAACTTTGATCTTGTGGTGGAATTTTTATATGTAAATTTCTAAAGAAGTAAAATATATACTTCCATCTTCACTCTATGCAAGAAAAAATGAAGATGGTACATCTTTTTTTATGCATTTTTGACACCACATAGATCCGCAGATATTCTTATTGAGGGTTATCGGGTACTACATTCAGGAGAGGTGTACTATCTTGAAAGATAGAAGTCACCACCCTACAATGGACCTAATCACCCCAACAAGGACTCCTAAGGATAATGGGTCTGCATGTGTACCAAAGATTCTTCCCCTACTTTACATGGAAAAGTAAAGTAGGGTTTATTTTAAACTAGGTTCATTAAGTTCCCTACAGGGGCAAGCCCCCATAGTTAATTACATCCTAAGGGATGAGATCTCTTGAACACTCTCAATTAAGGTAAATGATCATTGTCTCTAAAGATTTCAATAGGTAGGACTATCAATCTATTAGTTCATTTTGGAAGATCAAATGGGATTGATCAAAGAGAGGGAGTTATTATCAAAGCCAAAGAAAGATAAGTAAGGGATGCTCATGATGCTAGGAAACATAGCGAGCATCTCAAACTATCCTATGGTTGGGCTTTACATTTTTGAAATTGAATTATTCATTTGAGTAGACTTTTTAATAGAAATTTAGTTCTTATGATTCCACAACACAAGGTTATGGAACTGCCTAAGAGGTGAAGATTTATTCTTATGGCTCATAGAAGGGAGAAGCAACCTCAGAACCTAAATCTAGGGAGCTTTGGCGAGGGCCAAAAGCATGACCTAAATCTATGACAAAAATGGGTATTTGATTTGCCTTCACAAAAGAGGACAAACCACCCTACTGCTTGGACTTACAATCGCCTGGGGGTGGCCGCCAATTAACTCCTCCTACAATTTTAAATTCATGTAGGCAAGTCATATGCTTTATGCAAGATAACTGGGCTATTATTTATTTAGAAAGAGACTAAATCCTTAAGCTCACTCCCTAAAGAGACTAGATCATGTAAGGGCATGCTTTAAATGACCTAAATCTAATGCAACTTATATTGCATGTCATTTTCATTTTTTTTTTATAATCATTTGACTCAGGCTTATAGGATTCATATGCCTAATGCATGAGAAGTAAGATTATTGGCCAAAATCAGTGAGAAGGGAGGAGGTGTGTATCCACCATGGCTCTCAAAGGTCAAGCCAAGTTTCTTTGGCAAAGATGGAAGCCCTCCAATCCACAGTGAAAATAATATGCATTTGTGCATGATATTATAAAAGAAATACTCATCTAGCGAAGGGATTGCTAATTCTTTTTTCTTGATTTTTAGCCTAAGCTTTAGGTGAGCTTATGACTTCTTTTATTTTAATTTAGAATTCTTAAATTTGATAGAAGATTAATTTTTTCCTAAGAGCCTAATCCACATCCAGGCGATACATCAAACAACGAAGAAACTAGGAAAAGGATGCCATCTTAATGCACAAACTAAAAAAATCATCAATAAATTTACAAAGCTAACGTAAAAGAATAAGAGGCCATTCATGGTCGGGCACCACCTCACAAACCCAAAAAAAATTGGGTAACTAAGCTCTACCCTTATACAACTCGGATTACAAATGAATTAAGTACAATTAAGCAAGAAATTCATTGTTATGGGGGGTCTTCAAGCTTCATTTGTTCATTCTTCTTTTCTTCTTTCTTCTTTATCCTTCTTTCTTCTTTGGTTCCTTATTTTGGATGGTTGGAAGGTGTTTGCTCCAAAGGCTTCATAGGGTGCATAAGATGAGATCTTATGACCTATGATCATTCTAATCCCCCATAACAATCATTCCAAAATCCTAATTGCAAAAGTACATGAAAAGGAAAAGTAAATCTAATTAACACCTATAAAATAGAGATTAGCTAAACAAACCATACAAATCCCATGTATGTATATTGGACTTAGCACCCCACACATGGGTAACTAAGTCCACCTAGCCTTTTAGATTATGCTTAGGGGCATGAGCACCTGCACAGTAAAAGCAGTTATATTTTTATTATAGCTCCCTTTAAGCACAATCCCCTACAGAAAATAATGACTAGACTAAATTGTCCTACCATTCATTCTACGTACATTCACCCTAACATCTAGACTAAAATAGAACATCACAAAACAAAAGCAAAACAACAAGCCATACACCGCCCTAACCTAAAGCTAGAAGTGGCGACTTTGTCTAATGTGTGTGCTTTAGAAGATTTTTATGGTACGCTTAGCTATGGTTTTAAGGTTTGGATTTTCTAAGTGTGAAGATGTTCAACTTAGATGGGTAGTTTCATCTAAGTGTTTAGTTGATTTGGGTTGATTTTATTTTGTATTTTGTTTTGATTTAAATGAATCCTACAATTAATTACTAAGTTTTAAAGTGATGGAAAATAAGTTAGAACTTCTCTTTTCTTCCCTACCTTAATTAATTTCTAAAGTGAATTCATGTTTAGTTTTGTTTAGGGAATGTTTTATTATGTGTTTTAATCAATCTTAAGTTTAGATTTTTCCTAAATAATACTATTCAAGAAGAAAGATATTTTAAGATTAAGTAAAGTGAATTAATATCACAAAATACACATCACTTCATTTCTTTCCCAACATGTATAACATGCATATAAATGAATCCTAAGCATATCTATACATAAAAATGAGAATGTTTAGCACACTTTATGATGAATGCTAAGTAATTTACTTAAGAAAATTTGAATGCTTTATGATGCATGATTTTCATTAAGTAGAAAAGAGGTTTTCTTATCCATTTTTCACATGCACACATGTATGTATGAAAGGTATAAGTGAGTATGGCACCATTGTTAACCAGGGGTGTAAGGTACAAGACCTACTTAGGGCTACTTAAAGCCTCGCAATCCCGAGGTTGTCCAGACTAATATACCACTTTTCTTAAATACAAGCATATGTACAAAAGAAATGAATGAAAAAGAAAGGATGCAAAAAGTTATACTTGATAGTTTAATTTGTTTATGCAATTTATATGTGTGAATATGAAGATCCTTCTTAGGTTATAACATGGAAGGGGATAAGAGTAGATTTAAGCAAGTGTTATGTTCTTTCAAAAGAACTATACACTTTGCAAATCTTATTCAAATCCATGTTAAGAGGAAAGAAAGGAAGAAAACATAAACCACATTTTTTATATTCACATGCAAACTTATAAATAAAATATAAGTAACACACTTTCAGTTTTGGTAGTTGATTCATATATTTTGAAAATAATTTAGAATTTAATAGTGATAATAGCCATTCATATTTTTACTTTAGCCAAAACATGCAATTTGACAAAAAGAAAATATTTCACTTTCATTTTGATTTTTTTTTTGAAAAGAATGAATGCATGAAATTCATATGACATACAAATTTAGCATGTTTGGAAAGAACTAAAGTGATGAAAGCATGTAAACACATTCACCCTAATTAATTCCTAAAGATAATTTCATGAAATAAAAAAAGTTTAAAATAAATCAAATTATTTTTTTAAAAGAAGGTTTGATTTTGTTTTGAGTTTGATTTAATTTGAGAAATGTGAGGTGAGTTTGTTGTTCCTAACCCATTCCCACATATGTTGGTTATTTTAGTTTAATTTTTAGGTGATTAGATAATTTTTATATGTTACGCCTTACCTATACCACCTTAACATAGTTAATCAAATAATGATGAGCCAATGAGATTACATAAAATCACACAAGGAATTTAAATCAGCAATGCACTTAGTAAGAAAAGGGCCTAATGCATATGGCTTATGATTAATGATTAATTAAGCTAAGAGAGTTTTAGCTTAAGTAATTTCATAACCCCAACACACACACATGTGAATTGAGTTTTGATTTTCTTAATGTACTTAGGCTCTTGAACACCCAAGAATCTACCCAAGATAGATTAATTGAGTTATGGAAAGTTTTAGAATTTTATGAAATTAATTAAGAGATTAATTAGTGAATTAACCCTTAATTAAGGATAGATTAAGGAAGAAATTGGGGTTTAGGGAATATCTCAAGGAAAGTATCCCAAAATTATTCCCTAAACCTCATACTCACTCAATCAAAACTTAATTGACTCAATTAGAGGGCTAAACCACTAATTATGCCCTTAATTAAGCTTAATTATATTAAAGGAGTGATTAAGGAATGGACTAGCAATTCTCCTAATTAAGCCACTAATAAATCCCATGAAAATTAGGGGAGGCAGGGTCACAAAAAGTTTGGGATTAATCAATGGGATAACAAAAGGGTAATTAACAAAATAACATTCCCAATAAAATCCAAATTCAGAGAAAAAATACTATTCAAAACCCATTAAAATCTATTTTAAAAAATTTTATATTCAACTATCTATTCAATGCAATTTATTTCATATTTTTATAATTTTTCTAGGCTTAGATATGAATTTTAGAAGTTTCCATAATTAATTAGAATATTTAAATACCCTAATTAAGTTTTTAATCCTATCTACACCACGTAAGCCACTAACGCGGCATGCGCTTTCCACATGGCATGATGAGATTGGATACTTAACCCGTCTCATTGTAGCGCTGCGTGGATGCGGTGCTACGTGCTTTCTCCTCAGCCGTCCAATCAAGGAATGGACAACTGAGATTAAAGCTGCAGATCAGAGGGGTAAATCATGGGAGGCTACGTGTTCTAATCTCGGCCATCCATCCAAAATGCGCGGATGGACAGCTAGAGATCCCTGCCACCCTCTGTGTAAAATGGAGATCATCCATCTTTGTGGCCATGATCTGAACTCGATTGAGCTCGGATTGGAATGAAAATTAACCCACACCATCTAAGCATGAGTACAAGCACATCTAACGGCTAGATCAACATAAGACTGAAATCCACTTCAGAAAGGACCAACATTCATTGAACTTAAGCTCGGTGTAATGGCATACCTCGTTGAAGGTGATCGTCGATGCTTGAAACCCTTGGAGAAGCTTCGTCTAGTTGAGACGAAGCTTTGCTGAGAGTTTGAGCTCGAGATTGAGTGGTTGCTTCTAGAGACCAACTCCCCTTTTCCTTGAGCTCGGTCTTGATCAAAGTGACTCCTCCCTGGAGTTAGGAACTTAGGAAAGAGCTTGGGTGAGTTTGATTGTGCTCACTGATGGAGCTTGCAAATGGAATTACACTGATTTTGAGTGTGGAGTCAATTTGATTTGAGTGGAGCTCTCCTATTTTCAAGCTATGAAAATCAAGAAGTGGGATTTTGATTTCACTCTAGGAAGCTTAGGGAGGCTGAGGAATGGCTTCTCTGACTTCCCTAAGTTCAATCGAATTGAGGAATGTTGGATTGAATTCAAGGGGGATTATGTCTCCCCCTTGGCAATCGGACGATCGAGCAATGTCTTACCATTTTGATCCAATTGACCACAAGGAGTGGTTTTTTTTAGAAGGGTGCTGAATTTGGTTTTGGCCAGGGGAGTAATGGTGAGTTGGACCATGTGCTTGATGGGAAAGTGTTATGGAGGATTTACCTCCATCTGGGCATTGGTATGTTTGGCCAAAATTTTTGGAGTTAATTTGATGTGATTTGGCTCATGTTGACCCATTTAAGTCAAAATGGGTCAACTTGGGTCAAGTTGATCAAATGGTCAAATTGGGTCAAACCAAGGGATGGGTCAAGTTCATATGATCATTTGAAATGTTTTGGTGGATTTGGTTTGATTCAATTTTGTTTATGTCTGAATTTGGTTCATTTGATTTCATTTAGGTCAAATGGGTCAAGTTGACCAATTTAACCCATTTGACCTATTTGAGCTTGGTCATGGGTAGGTTTATATTTGGTTAGTCATATGAAAGGGATTGGTATCTTTGTTTCCAATCAATTTTGGTTAAGTTTGAATTTGGCTTAATTTGACCTTTTAGGTCAAGTTGGGTTCATGACCAATTGGGCTAGGTTGAGTCTAGTTGGCCAATTGGGGCTTTGGTCAAGTTCAATAATTATTTTGGAATGAACTTGACCCATTGGTTTCAATTAATTTGGCTCAGATCAAGTTTTGACACACTTTGACTTTTTCGATCAAGTTGGGTCAACTTGGGTCAAGTGGCCAATTGGGCTAGGTTAGGCTCAAATGTTGACTTGGTCAAGTACAAACATTGATCATGAATGAACTTATATCATTGGTTTCAATCAGTTTAGTCTACGGGGGATTTTGGCTATGTTGAGTTTCATTTTGGCTAAGTATTGACTTGGTCAACCCTTAGGTTTGACTTGGTTTGACCCAATTTGAGTGATTGATCATCTCATGATGAGAGGTTTAGGTGGGCTTAGTTCAATCCATTTTGGTTGGGATTAGAATTTTGCTCATAAGGGTACTTTGGTCAATTTGGGTCTAGTGAGCCTAAGTAGGTCAAATGGCTTAGTCAAAGCTTGATTTGAGTTTGATTGAACTTACATATGGACTTATGATTGAGATATAAATCCATTTGCAAGTGGTTTGAAGGCAAATGGGTTTTGACTCATTTGACAAATTCAAGTTCAGAAGGTGAACATGAAATGGATTTTGGCTTGATTTTTGAATTGAGTTTTGATTTGCTGACTGAAGTTTATATTTATATTTGGATTCATGATTGAAGGATTGATTGAATAATGGAGAAAAATCAAGGGTTTGGCTTGATCTGAAGTTGATTTGGCTAAGTTTAAGAATTTGACTTGAAAAGCTTAGGTGGGATTTTGATTGAATTTGAGTTTGATTTTTGGAGTTGGTTTTGATTGTTTGAGTTTATATTTCATTTATATATGTGAATATAAATAAGAATAGAAATGGATTATGAGAAAATTTCATGAGTTTGAAGTGATTTGAGCATGATCAGACTAAGTTCTTAAGAAAAAAAAATAAAGGTTTTAGGAAAGATTTTGACCTTGGAATTTGATTTGATTGATTTGAATTTATATTTCATTTACATATGTGAATATAAATGAGAATATAAATGAGTTGTGAGAAAATTTTATGAGTTTGAATGGATTTGAAGATGATTTAGGCTAAGTCCTTAAGAGGGAATTAAGGACTTAGGAAAGATTTTGAACTTGGAATTTCAATCATGTGTTTCAATCATGTGGCATTGATTTGAGTTCGGAGAAAATTAATTATGCTAGAATTGATTTGGAGTTTGACTTGAAGGAAGGAAGTGGAAAATGTGGTTCAAGCTATAGGGTTGACAAATTTTCCTAACACTCATAAGGGATGACCTATTCCCATGACTAACTCTTCTAAGTCTTTAGGGCTAGGTAGAGTGTTCACCTAATCACTAGATGTGTCTTAAGACTAAGGAACCCTTAAAATCTAAGAGAAGTCCTATGTCTAAGATGGAGGGGTTGAGAGCTCATCCTAAAAGTGAACAAAGGTCTATAGGTGTAGTGAATAAGGAATACGTATTGTTGATCAACGATCAACACCCGCATTAACACCCACACAGATGATGTCAAAGGTGTAAAGGAATGCAAAGCTTAGTGCAATGTGGCTCTACTTATGTCAAGGACAGAAGGAGGGATCTACTAGGGATAAAGCATGTGAACCTTCCACTAGGGAAGCAGGTTCAAGTCATCCGCAAGGGGATGAGTGGTTTGATTTGATTTAAGTCTCGCTGAAGAGAAATTTGATTTGTTTAATTAAGTCCCGCTCGGAAAGAGGGTTGAATTTGTTTCAGTTTTTTTTAGATTTGGATTTTTGAGATGGACCCTGTTGCTTTGTGATGGACTATACTGAGTAGGAGCCATTGATGTCTAGACCTAATTTAGATTTACCAATCCAAAGGGGTAGTCTACTAAACACATAGTAGGACTAGCCAACCAAAGGGATGCCTTTCAGTATGCAGCAACTGTATTAAGAAGAAAGCGTAGTAGACTTACATCCTCCAAAGTTAGGACCAGTTGTTGGGGTAATCTATTAGCAAGGAAACAGATTGAACCAAACCTAGGGCTGACTATTGAGTGAATGCCGCTGGGGACTTAGATCAACTAAATGATAATAAAGATTAATTTCATATTTAGATTTGTTTTGATGGATTATGTTGGTTTGCAATGGACCACACTGAGAAAGAGCTTATATCAGCCTAGAGCTATCTCAGATTTACTGAACCAAATGGAGTAGCTTCCTGGTCGATGGGAGAACTATCCGATGAAAAGAGTGCCTTTTGGTTTGCAATGATCAATTGAAGGGAAGAAAGCTTGGGGACTCACCTCTTCCACTATAAAAGACCACTGGGGTGATCAATTGCTTTGGGCAACAAATCAAACCCGACCTAAGGCTTCCTGTCGATTTACGACAATCATGCTAGAAAGAATGTGTCATTGTCTTACATCTTCAAAAGCGGAATGATTACCGGGGTAACTTGCTTGTAATAAAATAGATTGAACCCAACCTAAGGGAGACTATGAAGTGAGTACCGACCCGGGCATTTATCTTAACTCAGGTAGTCAAAAAATTCCTATAGGGAGTTCTGTTGACACTGCCCTAAAGATAGGATGCTTGCTTGGGAAAAAGGGCCCTTTGGGGGCTTGAATTCCTAATCCACAAGCGAATTAAATTTGTTTGTTTTGTTTAGTTTGTTTATCGTAGACCCTGTTAGTTTGCGAGGGATCAAACTGAGAAGGAGCTTACATCAGCTTAGACCTATCTCAGGTTTACTGAACCAAGTGAAAATTTGCACATTCACTGAACAAATTCTCCAACCATAGGGGTGGTTACTTGGAAAGGGGGACTGTCCAATCCAATAGTAACCCGAGTAGCGTCTAAATGGGGTCGCAAAGGATGTGATCCAAATTGAGTGCCTGCAGGGGATGGAGCCGCTAAGAGCTTAATCCAAAACCCTAGAGAAGATGACATGGCTAGTCACATATCAAATAGATATTTGTGGTGAAAATTTTCTATAAGGGAGCCGCCTTTCAAATCTGTGGGGAGAAAAGAAAGAGGAGCCCTTACAAAAATTCATCTCTTTAGGATGCCACGCAGATCCAGAGATGTACTTATTCAGGTGATTGAGTACGTCATTTAAGAAATAGTATACTATCTCAAAAGATAGAAATTACTATCATTTAATGGACCTAATCACCTCAATAAGGACTCCTAAGGATGATGGGTATGCATATGCACCATAGATTCTTCCCCAACTTTACATGAAAAAAAATAAAGTAGGGTTTATTTTAAATCGAGTTTGTTAAGTTTCCTATAAAAGCAAGCCCCCAGAGTTAATTAAATCCTAAGGGATGGGGTCCCTTTGGAAAACTCTCGATTAAGGTAAATGATCGTTGTCTTTGAATATTTCAATAGGAAAGGACTATAAATCAATTGGTTTATGTGTGAAGATCAAATGGGATTGATCAAAAGAGAGAGTTATTATCGAAGCCAAAATAAAAGATAAGTAGGAGATGCCCAAGATGCTAAGAAACCTAGTGAGCATCTCAAAACTATCCTATAGTTGGGCTTTACATTTTATAAATTGATTTAGTTTATTTAGGTTGAATTTCTCATTAGAAATTTAGGACTTAAGATTCCATAACACAAGATTAATGAAATGCCTAAGAGGTGAGGAATTATGCTTATGGCCCACAAAGGGGAGAAGCAACCTCAGAACCAAAATCTAATGAGCTTCGGCGAGGGCTAGAAGCACAATCAGAATCTAAGGAGAAAATGGGTAATTTATTTTCCTTCATAAGAGAGGACAAACTGCTCGACAGCTTGGACTTACAACCGCTTGAGGGTGGCCACCAACTAACTCCTCCTATGATTTTAAATATATGTAGGCAAGTCTTTATACTTATGCAAGATAGTTAGGCTGTTATTATTTAGAAAGAGACTAGGTTCTTAAACTCATAAAGACATGTAAATGAAATCTAATGCAATTCAAATTTCATTTTATTTTCATTTTGGACAATTATTTTTGACTCAGGCTAATAGGATTCATATGATTAATGCATGTGAAATCAGATTATTGACCAAAATCAACGAGAAGGGAGGAGGTGAGTTTCTACCATGGCCCTCACAGGTCAAGCCAAGTTTCTCTGGCAAAGGTGAAAGCCCTCCAATCTAGAGTGAAATAAGATGCATTTGTGCATGATATTATAAAATAAATGCTCGTCTAACTAAGGGGTTGCTAATTCTTTTATCTTGATTTTACTCCTATGCTTTAGGTGATGTCATAGTTGTTTAATTTTCATTTGAGTTATTAAGTTGGGTAAAAGGTTTACTTTTCCTTAAAGGGCCTAATCCACATCAGGCTATACATAAAGCAAAGAAGAAACTAGGAAAAACATGCCACTTAATGCAAAAGCTAAACAAATCATCAATCAATTTATAAAGCTAATCAAAAAAAGATTAAATGGCCATTGTGGTTGGGCACGACTGCACAAACCTGAAAATATTAAATGTGGGTAGCCGAGCTCTACCCTTATACAACCCGAATTACAAATGGATTAAATTACAATTAAGAAAAGGAATTCATTGTTATGGGGGTCTTTGAGCTTTATTCTTCTTTCTTCTTTCTTCTTTCTTTCTTCTTCTTTTCTTCTTTGGTTCCTTCTTTTGGATGGTTGGATGATAGATGCTCCAAGGCTTCACATGGTGCATAAGATAGGACCTTATGACCAATGCTCATCCTAATCCCCATAACAATCATTCCAAAATCATAATTATATAAATTTTTACATGAAAAGGGAATGTGGAAATCTAACTAAAACATGCAAAACAAAGGTTAGCTAAAACACACCATGCAAATCCCAAGAATGTATATTGGACTTATCACCCCACACATGGGTGACTAAGTCCACCTGGCCTATGGTTTATGCTTAGGGGTATAAAGCACCTACAAGCAAAAGCATTTAAATTTTTATTTATGATAGCGCCCCTTTAGCACAATCCCCTGCAGAAAAGAATAGTTAGAATAAGAATGTCCTACCATTAATTCTATGAGCATACACCCTAACTTCCAGTCTAAAATATATATCACAAAATAAAACAAACATCAAACCATGCACCGACCTAACCTAAGGCTAGAAGTGGTGACTTAGGCTAATGTGTGTGCTTTGAAGGCTTGTGTGGTATGCATAGCTAGGGCTTTTAGGTTTAAATTTTCTAAGTGTGAAGAACATGTTCAACTTAGAGGAGGGTTTCATTTAAGTTGTTTAATTATTTTGGGTTGATTTTATTTCTTGTTTTAATTTGGTTCAAGTGGATCTTACAATTAATTACTAAGTTGTGAAGAGAGGGAAAGAGAAGAGAACTTCTCTTTCCTTCCCTAACCTAAGTAATTTCTAAAGTAGATTCACATTTTAGTTTCATTTAGGTGAATGTTTTGATTAAATATTTTAATTAATCCTAAGCTTAGATAAACTCTAAACAAACCTATTCAAAAAGAATGATATTTTAAGATTAAATAAAATGAATCAAAAATCACATAACACACATTACTTCATTTCTTTCCCATCATATATAACATGCATATGGATGGACCCTAAGCATATCTATACACGCAAATGAGAATATTTAACATGCTTTATGATGCATGCTAAGTAATCCATTTAAGAAAATTTAGAAGTTGAATATGCATGATTTTTCTTAAGTAGAAAAAATTTTCCATATCCAAAATTTCACATACACATATGAAAGTAAGAAAGGCATAAGTGAGTACAACGCCATTATTAACTAGAGGTATAAGGTACAAGACCTACTTAGGGCTACTTAAAGCCTCACAACCTCAGGATTGTCCAGACTAATATACTACTTTCCTTAAATACAAACATATATATAAAAGAAACAAAATGGAAAAGAAGAATGCAAAAAATTGTTTAATGGATTCATTTTTGTTTATGCAATTTATGTATGCAAATATAGGCAACCCTTCTTAGGTGATTGAATAGAGATGAATAGGGTATGTAATTAAGTAAGTGTTTGGTTCTTTTCAAGTGAACCCTACATCTTACCACCTCCTATTCAAAGCTATGCTAACATAAGAAAGAAAGGAAACCTATGCTAAGCATACCTTTATAATCTATCACATGCAAGCTTATAATTAAAGTATAAGTAGCAAAATTTTATATTTTGTATTTGGTTTATGTATTTTGAAAATAATTTGGATTTAGTAGTGATAATGGCCACTCATATTTCTACTTTAGCCAACACATGCAAGTTTGACATAAAGTAAATAATTTCATTTTTAAAATTTGAATTTCAAAACCATGAATGCTTGAAATCACATGGCATACAACTTAACATGTTGGGGAAAGATTCAAAGTAATGAAAGCATGTAAACAAACTCACTTCACTTAAATCCTAAAGACATTCTTATATAATAAGAAAGTTTAAAATAAATCAAAGTGATTTTCAAAGTGATTTTTGTTTAGTTTGAAGTTTGATTTAATTTTAAAAAGGTCAGATGAGTTTGTTGTTCCTAACCCATTCCCACATGTGTTTTATATTTTTGTTTAATTTTTAGATAATTAGATTCATTTTTATCCATTGATTAGGTTAAGGTATGAATTAAGTAGCTTAATTAACCATTACCTACACCACCTTAGCTAAATAATTATGAGCCAATGAGATGACATAAAACTCACAAGGAATTTAAATTTGCAATGCACCTAATAATGAAAAGGCCTAATGCAATTTTGCTCACAATTAAAAGTTAATTAAACAAAGGGGTTTAGCTTAAGTAATTTCAAAATTTTCATACTTATGAATAGGGTTTTGATTTCCTTAAATAAACTTAGGCTATTAAACACCTAAGCATCTACCCAAGATAGATTAATTAAGTTCTGAAAATTTTTAGAATTTATAGAAATTGATTAAGGGGATAATTAGTGAATTAACCCTTAATTAAGAGGAGATTAAGGAGAGAAGAGGGGATTTAAGGAATATCTCAAGGGAAATTCCCCAAAATTATTCCTTAAACTACGTACTTATTGGATATGACATTAATCAACCCTAATCATAAGGTAAAACCACTAATCATACCCTAACTATGCTTAATTACATGAGAAGGGTAATTAAGAAAATCATATGCAATTACTCTAATCAAGCCTTCAATAAATCCCAAAAAAATTAAGGGAGGCAGAGATCATCCGCTAAAACTTACCTGAGAAATTTGGGATTAATTCGACTCCTAATCAAGGAGTAATTAGTAAAATACACTTTCCAATAAAACCTAAATTCAGATAAAAGAATGATTAAAAATATATCAAAATTTATTTTGAAATGTTCTAGGTTTAATTATCTATCCATAGGATTTTATTTTATATTTTTTTGAATTTTCTAGGAAGAGTTATGAATTTTTGAAGTTCTCTAAGTGAATTAGAAATTAATTAAAGCACTTAACTAATTCGTGGCTAATCCCTGGCTCACGGCGTGATGCGTGGCGGCGGTAGTTAGTCTGCTTTACATGCATCGCACCATGAAGGGGTAACTTAAGTTGTCACCTCACAAATGGCAATGTCGGCGCACACTCTTATATCCTCTACCGTCTGATCGAAGATCGGACAGCTAAGGTTCCCCCTCACATTTTAGAAAGGGTAAATAGATTTCTAGGCGTGTTGAATAATCTCAGCCGTCCATCTAAAATATGTGGATGGACGGCTGAGATGATCCAAGTTCTTCCCCTTGATCAACAGAGATTGTCCATGATCATGGGGAAGATCCAAGCTAGATCTAGCATGGAATCACACCAAATTCAACCCACGCCATCTAAAGATAGAGAGCGATAAATCCAACGGTCAAAAATTGATGGGGTGAAAATTTCTTTCATAAAGCTCCATACCATATTAAGTTTAGTGATAAAAAAATCTCATACCTCATGGACGCTCGATTCCCTTGGAGAAGCATCCTCTGGTTGAGACAAAGCCTTGCTGAGAGTATGAGCACTTGAGATGAAGTGGATCAATGTATGGACCAACTCCTCCTTGCTTGAGCTTTGGCTTTGATTGAATTGGATCCTTCATTGCTGTGGGAACTCCAATAGTAGCTTAGGTGCACTCGACTTAGCTCCTAGATGAAGTATGCAAGAGCAATTGGAAGGAAATTAGGTGTGGAAGAAGTTGGCAATTGGATTGAGCTCCCCCTATTTTTGCACTATGCAAAATTGAGAAATGGGAAATTCTAATCCTCTCTAAGAAGCTTGGGAGTGCTCTCTCATGATTGCTCTGAGTTCCTTAGCTTCAATCGACGGAGGGCCAGTTAGAATTGAATTAAATTAGGGGACTATATATCCTCCTTCAAGGATAGGATGACCAAAAATTCTCTTGTCATTTTGATCCAATTGATCATATTGGAAGGGCTATTTGATCTTTTTTAAGTGTGCACATGGTCATTTTGATCCAAGGAGTGGATTGCCAACCTCCTATGTGCCTTTATTTGAGCTTAAGAGGGAGTTTGAAATTTCAATTTTGAGTTAGGGGGTCGGGATTGGTCTAGGGACCAAATGGGCTGACCCAAACCCATTAGGTTGGGTGTACCACTCATCACTAAGTCCCCTTGAGCATTTAGGAAAGCCTCAAGTGAATGTGAAGAGGGTATGACCAATTACCCATGGGTTAGGCCAAAATTTGTTCTATGTCGTAGGGTTAGGATGATTATTTTGCTATTTTTCCACTTTGGATATGTTAGGTATGTGGAGAAACTAGGGTTGGCCAAGTTTCATTGGATTTGGAGTCCATTTGATAGGGTTTGGCTCATGTTGGCCCATTTAGGTCAAAATGGGCCAACTTGGGTCAAGTTGACCAATAGGTAAAATTGGGTCAAACTATCAAAGTTCATATGACCATTTGAAATATTTTGGTGGCTTTGGTTTGATTCAATTTGGTATATATTTGATTTTGGCTCATATGACTTCATTTAGGTCAAATGAGTCAAGTTGACCTATTTGACCCATTTGACCTATTTGAGGTAGGTCAAGGTACGTTTAGGTTAGGTTAGTCATATGGAGTGGATTGGTATCTTTATTTCCAATCCATTTGGGTTAAGTTCAATTTTGGCTCAACATGACCCCTTTAGGTCATGTTGGGTCTAAGGTCAATTGGGCTTGGTTGGGTCTGGTTGGCCAATTGAGGCTTTGGTCAAGTTTCACAAGTGATTTGGAATGGACTTGACCCATTGGTTTCAATCAATTTGGCTTATATCAAGTTTTAACACATTTTGACCCTTTAGGTCAAAATGGGTCAACTTGAGTCAAGTGAGCCAATTGGGCTATCTTAGGCTTAAATGTTGGCTTGGTCAAGTTCAAACATAGGTCATGAGTGAACTTAGATCAATGGTTTCAATCAATTTGGCCTATGGTGGAATTTGGCTATGTAAGGTTTCATTTTAGGTTAAGTGTTGACTTGGTCAACCCTTAGGTTTGACTTGGTTTGACCCAATTTAATTGATTGATCATCCCTTGATGATTGTTGATCATGATGACAGGGATATATGAGTTTGGTTCAATCCAATTTGGTTAGGATCAAAAGTTGGCTCATAAGAGTACTTTAGGTCACTTTGGGTCAAGTGAGCTTAAGTGGTTCAAATGGCTTGGTCAAAGCTTGATTTGAAGTTGGTTGATCTTGTATATGACTCATGATTGAAATATAAATCCATTTACAAGTGGTTTGAAGTGAAATGGGTTTTGATCCATTTGAAAATTTCATATTCAAAGGAAGAATATGAAGGAGTTTGGACTTTGATTTTTGGACTTAGGTTTTGATTGAATGATTGAAGTTTGGATTTATATATGGGTTCATGATCGTAGGGTTGATTGAATCATGAGAGAAAATCAAGAGTTTGACTTGATTTAGAATTGTTTTGGCTAAGTTCAAGATTTTGACTTGAAAGGCTTAAATTGGATTTTGAGTTGATTTGAGTTTGATTTTTGGAATTGGTTTTGATTGTTTTGAATTTATATTTCATCTATATATTGAATATAAATGAGAATGTAAATTGATCATGAGAAAGTTTCAAGGATTTGAACTGGTTTAATCATGATTTAGGTTAAATCTATTAAAGGTAATTTAAAGGATTTAAAGAAAACTTTAAATTGAAATTTAATTTTTGAATTGGATTGGATAGATTTATATTTATATTTCATTTATATATGAGAACATAAATGAGAATATAAATAAGTTTTGAAAAAATCCCATGAGTTTGAATAGGCTTGATCAAGATTTTGGCTAAGTCCATTAATAGAAAATTAAGGGATTTAGGAAATTTTAAATTGAGAATTTAATTCTTGGATTGGATTTGATTGATTTATATTTATATTTCATTTATATATGAGAATATAAATGAGAATATAAATAAGTTTTGAGAAGATCCCATGAGTTTGAAGTGATTTGATCAAGGTTTAGGTTAAATCCATTAAAGGGAATTTAAAGGATTTAAGGAGAATTTCATGAATTGATTTTGAATTTTGAATTTGATCTGATGGGTTTGAATTTATATTTCATTTATATATGTGAATATAAATGAGAATATAAATAGATTTTGAGAAAATCTCATGAGTTTGAATTGGCTTTAGATCATGATTTTTGTTAAGTCCTTAAGGGAAGATTAAGGACTTAGGCAAAATTTGGACTTAGGAATTTTTGGTGGATTTTGATCATGGGTTTCAATCATGGAATTGAATCGTGGAATTAAGTTGAGTTTAGAGAAAATCAAATATAATTGATTTGGAGTTTGACTTGAAAGAAAGAAAGTGAGGAATGGTTTAAGCTAAGGGTGGGAAATTTTCCTAACACCCCTAAGGCATGACCTATTCCTATGACTAACTCTTCTATGTCTTCTAGGGCTAGGTTGAGTGTCCACCTAATCACTAGATGTGTCTTAAGACTAAGGAACTCTTAAAGTCTAAGAGGAGTTCTATGTCTAAGATGGAGGGTTGAGAGCTCATCCTAAAAATGAGGTCAACAGTATTCGGTGGCCAACTCAAGGAGAAAGCACGGGGACTCACATTTTCCAAGAGTGGTGTATTCACCGGGTGAGTCGCTGTCAGTATAGTGAACATCAACCAACCTAAGGTGCCCGTCAGTTTGCAGCAATCATCCTAGGAAGAAAGTGTGGGGACTCACATCCTCCTATAGCGGAATTGATTGCTGGGATAATCTATCTTTGGTTTGACTGATGTTATCTAACCTAGGGCGACTACGGTGTGAGTGCCACTAGGGGACTTATATCAACTCAAATGTAGTCAAGAGGAAAGGAGTCTCTGGGGGACTTATCTTAAACCTCAAATATACTCGACCTAGTTAGATCATGATAATTAGTTCAAGAAGAAAGAACAGGGACTCACATCTTCTTAAATAAGATCAACACAATATAGCTTACTGGCTAAGCAGTGAAGTCTACCATACTAATAAGGCACTTGTTGGTTTAAAATGATCAAGTTAGGAAGAAAGTGAGGGGACTCACATCTTCCAAACAAGTGACCACTGGGGTGACATACTAGTGAGGTAGCATGTAGACCCGACCTAAAGTAGCTAATGAGTGAGTGCCACAATGGGCTTTCTCCCACATCAAAATAGCTCGAGACAAAAGATATGTGTTTATTTTTGTGCTTGTGTTAAAAGAGAAAAAGGATGCCTCTGGGGAACTCTTACACTTACCTTAAACACGCTAGGGGATTTTGATGGAACAGTTCCACGGTTAGCAATCGAGAATTCCTACTAAGAAAGGATGCCGCTTGGGTTCTCTCACACCTAACTTAGTTGTGCTAATCAAAATAGGATGCCTCTCAGGTTCTCTTACACCTATTCTAATAGCGCTATGAGATTGTGTTTGATTATGTTTGTGTTGTGAAAGAGGGATAGGATGCCACTGGGGGACTCTTACACCTACCCTAAACACGTCATGGCAATGCTTTGAAAGAGAAGATTTTGATGAAATGGAATCAAATTTTTGTTGATTGATAGAATTATTTTTAAATACGATTTTTATGGGTAATATTTCTTCAAATAGAGTCCTTTAATTAGTAGCATCAGGTGTTCTCCTTTACAATCAATAAGATGATAAGATCCTCCTTGGTAGGCTTTTCTATGACATAGGGGCCTTCCCAGATGGGTTCAAACTTGCCTCCCATCTTTCAACAGGAAACAATTGGTCTCCTTAGTACTAACACAAGTTATTGTACTCGAAAAGACCTAGGCCAGACTAGCTTGTTGTGACCTTGAATCATTTTGGCCTTGTACAACTCGAGGTTCTTGCACACTTGTAGGTGACTCTCCTCCACACCTTAGAGCTCTTCTAACCTCAACTTTGTATTATACTCTGTAGTGATCTTGCTACCCAATGCTATCCTTGAGATGAGAGTTGAACTTTTAAAGGTATAACGGATTCAGACTCATACACTAAGGAAAATGTGGTAGACTGAGTTGGAGTTCAGTATGTGGTGTGGTAGGTCCACAAGGCTTCAACCAACTGCTCATTCCATTACAGTATATTATTATCAAGAGTCTTCTTTAGTATCTAGATGAGAGTTTTGTTGAATGCTTTTGCTAAGCCATTTGCTCTGGGGTAGTAGATGGTGGAGTATCTCCAATTTATACCGTGTCTTCAAGCGAAGCTATTGATATTGATACTTTTGAATGCAGTATCATTATCAGATATAATTCATCGAGGCTCTCTAAAGCTATATATGATATGGTTCCTGAAAAATTGAAGCACATGCTAAGATGTGACATCTCTAAGTGGGATTGCCTCCGCTCACTTGGAAAAGTAGTCGGTGGCAGCTAAGACGAACAGATGACCCTTGGAAGAAGGAGGATCGATCAGACCCATAATGTCGGTACTCCAACACTCGAATGGCCATGAGGCCAATGTAGGGTGTAGAATGTTGGGTGGTTAGTGGAGGACCACGCTGTATACCTAACACTGATGGAATCTCCTAGCTACATCCATGAAGTCTGTAATCATCGAAAGCCAGTAGTATCGTAATCTCTTAATCTTCATCTTCATCTTTAGACCGGATTGATGTGCTCCGCATAGACTTGAATGTACCTCAGTTACAATGCCATGGGCTTCGTGTTTGTCTAAATAATGTAACCACATCTGGTCAAAGGACTGACGGCACAGGGTGCCATCAATGAGAGCATAGGAGAGAGCTCTCTATTTCACCTGATGCACTTGTGACTTTTCTTGAGGTAGTTTATCGATGTTTAAATAGTCTATGAATGGTTGCCTCCAATCCAACTCCTTATCTATTTTGGCAATGACAACCTCCCCTTCAAGAGAAAGTCTCTTGATGAGTTCAACATCAATAATATATAGGACTTGTCTATTTTGGACCCTTATTGAAATGGACTCATCTTCTGGACATGCCTATTCATTGACAAGTTTTGCCAAAGCATCTGCTACTGCATTCTTTGCTCGGGGAACCTTGTAGATGGTGACTTCAGGAATTTGGGCCAACAACTTCATGGTATACTTGTGGTAATGACGATGCTTGGGTTTGAGAACCTTGTAGGACCCGACAATTTGATTGATGACCAACTGAGAATCCCCAAAGATGTTGATGCTCTTGGCACTGATAGTGATGGTTAACTCCAGACCGATAATCAAAGCATCATACTCAGCTTCATTATTAGTGTAGGGGCTGAAAACATAGTATGAGAATCTCATCATATCATAATTTGGAGTTAAGAGAACTATTCCTATGCCTGCCCTTCCTGAAAGATTAGATCATGGTTCTTCCTCTTTATGAAAAGAAGTTGCACCACCGAAATATATCTCCCATCGGTGATTGTCAACCTCCCCTAAGTTCTTGATTTGTTCATGAGGGAGATCGTTACTAAGCAGAGAATTGACAGGAAGTGGGTGTTCTGCTAAGAAATTCACTAGTGCTTGTCATTTTATCGCACGGAGGGGTACAAATGTGATATCAAACTATGAGAGAATCATAGACCATCGTGCCAAATGTCTGGATAGTGTTGGCAGTGTTATGAGATACTATAGTGGATTAGTTCTAGAGATCAAGTTCACCTTATGAGAAAGCATGTAGTGCCATAGCTTCTGAGATGCAAAGATCAAAGCTAGGCAATGTTTCTCAATAGGTGGATAGTTTGCTTCAGTAGGAATAAGATGGAGGTTGAGATAGTAGAGAACATTCTCCTTCCCTTCATCATTGGTTGGGCCAATAGAGCACCAAGAGAGTTGTCCAATGCATCAGTGTAGAGGATGAGTGGACTGCCCGGGATAGGGGCTACTAAAACTGGCAGCTTCACCAAATACTTCTTAATGTCTTCAAAGGAATCCTGACACTTGTTATCCCACTTGAACTTGGCGTCCTTTTTGACAAGTGCTAAGAATGGCTTGCATCTCCCCGATAGGTTGGAAATGAAAGCGCCTTAGAGCACCATCCAAGGATCAGTTGAGTTAAACTCTTAGGAGGTGGCATTTCCAAGATAGCTTTAATATATTTTGGATCTATTTCTATTCCCCGGTGTCAGACAATAAACCCAAGGAATTTCCCCAAAGTTACTCCGAATGCACACTTCAGGAGATTCATTTTGAGGTTGTATTCTCTTAACCATTCAAAAATTGCTCTCAAGTCAAAGAGGTGGTCTTCCTTTTCTCTGTTCTTGACTACTAGATCATCAATGTAGCACTCAGCCTGATGATGGATGAGTTCATTAAAGATTTGAGTCATGGACTGTTGGTATGTAGCACAAGCATTTTTAAGGCCAAAAAGCATGACCTTATAATAGAAGATTCCAATCGGGGTTTGGAAAGCAGTGTTTCTTTCATCTTCATGAGACATCTTAATTTAGTTGTAGCCAGATGACCCATCCATGAAAGAGGAAATTACATGAGACGAGGCGATGTCCATCATTAATTCTAGTATAGGAAGAGAAACTCATCCTTAGGACATGCCTTATTTAAGTCCCTGAAATCGACACAAATGGGAATTTGGCCATTATTTTTCTTAATTGGTATGACACTTGCTAACCAGGTAGGGTATTTTTCTTTCCTGATGAAATCAACATCGATCAGTTTCTTGACTTCAGAAATGACCTGTTGTTCAATTTTTAATTGCATGCGTCTAGGAGCTTGCTTGATAGGGTTAGCGCTATGATCTATTGCTAGCTTGTGGACTGTTACGTCAGAAGATAATACATGCATCTCTTCATAACTCCATGCAAAGCAATTCTTAAAATCCATCAATAATCTAACTAAGTCATTGATTTCTTCTTCATTCAATAATGAATTGATGTATATCGGGCGTAGATTTTCTTCTGTTCTGAGGTTGATCTCTTTAAGTTTATCAATTATTGAATGAATCTCCTCTTTAAATTCTAGAGGTGCATCCTTGATCTGGAGATCATCTAGATCATCTGAGATTTCTAAACACACATTCTCATAAGAGTTGGTGTTGTCTAAGAAGAACCTATCAGACTCCAAATGATTGGTAACAACTAATCAGTAATCATCATCATCGACTGGACCCACTATACTGAATCCTAGTCCTACTCTTGATTGTGCCTCCCTGCCTGTATTGTTCCATAGCTTTTCAAAATACTCTGACCTGTGCCTGGACCATATGTGAGGAACCAAACCTTTTGGTATAAGATTATGAACATAAGGCGAGTAAAAGTCAAATGGTAATTCCATTAGTTCTTTAAATGAATCTTCCTCAAGTTCTACATCAACTTCAAGACTTGAGGATGATGATCCCAAAAAGAATCTCTTCGGCTTCATATCATCGGAGGACTTAGGGGCTTCTTTAACTGTATTGTTCCATAGCTTTTCAAAATACTCTGACCTGTGTCTGGACCATATGCGAGGAACCAA
The DNA here is from genome assembly GCA_021442155.1 of Cymbidium sinense. NCBI lineage: Eukaryota > Viridiplantae > Streptophyta > Magnoliopsida > Asparagales > Orchidaceae > Cymbidium > Cymbidium sinense. The sequence continues at coordinate 96,473,718 of CM038222.1, forward strand.
ACCTTTTGGTATAAGATTATGAACATAAGGTGAGTAAAAGCCAAATGGTAATTCCATTAGTTCTTTAAATGAATCTTCCTCAAGTTCTACATCAACTTCAGGACTTGAGGATGATGATCCCAAAAAGAATCTCTTTGGCTTCATATCATCAGAAGACTTAGGGGCTTCCTTAACTACTAAACATTTAATTTTTTGAGATGAAAGTCAGGTTAAAGCTAAGATTCCCAACTGCTGCCTAGTAGTCTCACATAAACTTGATTCAAATACTTTGCTTTGTCTAGAGGCCCAGTCTTCATCTCTATCTAGATTGAAGGTCACCTTTAATGGAACTTGATGAGATGGGTTGGCTGGTATACTAATCACATTAGACTCATCCTCTAAGCTAGATTCCAAGTTTATATGAATAATAGGGGTACTCCTATGAATTGGAACATAACCTCTATTGGCTGATGGCTAATTGGGGTTCTTCCACCTCTGAAACTGCCTCTATTTCTACCTCTGCCTCTGCCTGGTGGAGGTTGAGTCATCTTACCCACATGTCCTATGATGGAATGGACTGTGGGTGGAATGTGATATGTAGATCAACTTCTTCTTCAATTCCCCTTTCTTGTTCACTTGGATTTTCATTTTTCTTTACTTTTTCTTTTGCCTTTTCATTTTCTTTTGAATTTGAGTTTTGTTCAAGTTCATGAGAAAGGGTTTTTTAAGAAAGATAGTTGGTTGCATCCTTATAAATCTCAACCTCTCTAACTGGAAATGGCTTTTGATCTCTATTGACATGGTATTAAATCCCATCCTTTCTGAACTTGATGCACCGATCGAGGGAGGATGGAATTTTTTTGTTCTGACGTATCCAAGGCCTACTGAGCAAAGCAATAAATGAAGTATTCAAATTAATGATGTAAAAATTGGCTTTAGTCTTCTAGTCACCAATCTCCAAAGGTGACACTATGGAACCTAAAGCCCGCTCACCTTGTTCATTGAATCCTCTCAACATCATTCAATCTACTTATAGTGTGGAGATGTCGATCTTCAAATAGGCAAGGGTCTTTAGACTCATAATGTTCATCGATGCACCTGGATCAACAAGAACTCTGGCAAGTCTAAATCTGCCCATGTCAACAATGATGTAGAGGGGATGGTTGTGCTCCAAGTCCCCCAGAAGAAAGTCTTCATCTATGAAAGTGATCTTGTGGGCTTTTTTTGTGTAATGTGCCTTCTCACCAATAATGGTCAGCTGAGCTAAGCATATCTCAGAATCAAAGAGATCCTTGATTAATGATTCCCTTATTTCTTTAGACAATATAAGGGCATCATATATGCTTAGCTTAGATGGAAACTTTCTTAGATGAGAGAGGATATTGTAGTACACCTTGGGCTAATCCTCCATAAGCATATCCAAGGGTGGAGCAGGTTATGGAGGGGCTTCTTAATCCTCTATACCAATGACTTGTTTCCCTCTATCTTGAGGTGCTGCCCTAGGAGGTAGAACCTTGCCACTATGGAGGTTGACTTCGGTGATCTCTTGTGGCAGGGTAATGGAAGGTTCTACCTGCACGTCATGCTTACCTACAACTTCTCCTATGGGACCCTCAGAATCAGATGATTCCAAGTCTATCTCAAGAGGTGAACCCATAGCATTCAGAGTAGGAAAGTCCAACTCTGAATCAGAAAGAGGAAGATTGGAATTATTATAATTATTTGAATTGAAGAGTTAGCATTAAGAATAGAAGTAGACAACCCATCAGAAGTGATGTAGATGTAATTCAAGCTAGCTTTATTCTTCAATTTCTTGGATTTGATAGGAGGTACAAAGTAGAAGTCAAGTAAAGTAAGTGGGGTAAGGGATTTGATGCCCTTATCTGCCGATACAAGAGTTCTACTAGTAGAAAAAGAAGAACTAGTTGAAGTAGAGGAAGTCATCGATGTGGTAGTTGCAACAGTAGACTAGAGTTTGGACTCGGTCGGTGGTTGTACTACTGGCTATGAGCACATGCTACTACGGAGCTCCTTTCCCAGTTGTCGAGGGTTTAGCTCCACCTCGTAGAAACTGTGAGATTGCCCCAAGGATGCCTTCGGCATCCAGGGGTCACGGACCGACCATAGACCCTGTTCAATAAGAAATAGAGATGTCTCCTACATTACCCGTTCAAATACAATATCAGGAAGTACAGCTTGCAGCCCTGAATTATCCACAAATTCCCTATTTTTTCCTTTACTGGTTCTCCAGGGAAATATGTTCGTTGGCACCAAAAAGAAAGTAGTGGATTTAGTAAGAGACTCATTTTATTATTTGATTATATGATTGTATGACTCCGGCATCTGCAAGGAAAGTTTTTTGATCTTCTGGACAATCTTTTTAGAGGTTTTGGATAAAGAGATATCCTAACCTTCTTTAGTTTTGGAAGGATCACAAGTATCCCCAAGGATTACCCTAATGGAACTGGATGGTTGTTCCATAAGGTATTCCTTCAAGATGACTACAACACTGGTCTTAAAACTATGTTCAAGCCAATCCTTAAATGTGAAGCAATCCTCCAAAACATGACCTAGCATACTGTGGTAAGGGAAAAAGTTAGGATAATGGCTTTTTCCCACTTACTCCGGTCTCCTAGGCTTAGGTAGCTAAAAATCAGGCTTAATTAAAAGATTCTTAAATATCTTCCTGATTATCTCCCTCTTAAATCAATAAGGTTTGTTGAGTTTATCCAAAAGAGTAGGTGGACCATAGCTACCTGGCGATGGGTATGTGTGACACTACTGCTGATAATATGGCTGTGGAGGCTGCTGTTGAGACCGGTAAGGCTACCTCAGTGGTGGTAGAGGAGGTGAAAGCGAAGGTTACTGAAGTTGTGGTCTATCGGGCTGATCTCTACCTGGTTGCTTCCCCTTATATACCACTATCACTACCCGAGCTTCTTCCAATAGACCTTCTGTGGCTTTACTTTGGGCAACTGTTTGGCCTCTCATTATAGATTAGCCGCTTTGTTGATTAGCTTCTCAAAGGTTTTGATGGTTAAGCTCTTAAGCATGAAGGTGACTAGGCCATGGATATTCTTTAGAAGAATCTCAATGGCATGCTGTGGCTCAGATTTCATACTTAGGTTATGCCATCTAAGAATATAGTCAATAAGGGACTCTCCTGGGTGTTGTTGTGTGACAATGAGATCGCCAATAGTAACCCTTTGCTGAGCTCCAACAACTCTCTTAATAAAGAGTTGCTCCAACTCAGCAAATATCTTTACTGAACCATTGGGGAGTTTAACAGATCAATTGAAAGCTATCCCTGCTAGGCTATTGATGAAGAGGCAGAATAGCAAAGCATCGTTGCCACCGATGTTGCAACAACTAGCCCTAAAGTGTGCAATATGCTACCTCGAGTTTCTACTGCCATCAAAACTCTTGAAGGAAGGTGGTACGAAATCCTTAGAATATTGGATTGCATCAAATTCCTCTAGGTTGGGTCTACCATTTGGAACTGATGATCCTACCTGGGCTTAAGCCAATGCTTCCTTCACCTACTGGTAACCGTAGACTTAATATCTTTCTCCTGTATGGAGGTACTTTCCACTATCTTCCTATACATGCTAGTGCTACCTTGCTCAACGGGAGGTAAGGTCTTGGCTGGGTCCAAGACATGCACTAACTCTGGCTGACTAGTCTTAGCTATAGTAGGTTGAACGGTTGGGCCTTGTTTCTGAAGTACTGAGATTGCTACTAACAAGTCCTCAAACTACATCGCCATCCTATCTATTTGTTCATCTTTCTGCTTTTACTGATATCGGAGGTGTTGGACTGATTGGCCTGTGTCTCCTCATCACCTTCCATAGCCTGCTACTCTCTGAGGAGGGATCCCCTAGTATCTGCCATGCAAACCCCAGCTGAGTCTCCCAACTTATCATCTTTGTTGAGATCAAAGCTGATTTTTTCCTCATCATAGCAGTTGTATCCTAGGATCTCCTTCTTTTCCATGAAATAATGAACTACTATGTCATCTAAAGATCGATCTATCAGAACTGACACAAATGTTTTTGCTGATCAGTGATGGGATCCACATCATGAATTGTGAGGCACCTGACCTCCCTTGCTGCTAGAGAATCAATCATGTGAGGACTATACTCGCTAGAAGAAATGCACTCCTGGCTGTCACTGACTTTGAAATAGGTGACACTCTTAGGAGGCTCTACTATCATGGGTGCAACTGGGCTATCATCTGCTCCCTCGATAACTGCCACAACCATCTCTATGTCCTGCTAAAGTGATGGTGTTGGTGAAGGGACGACCACTATGCTTCAGGGTTGCCATTCCTTTCGCACCACAATTGGGGAAGAAGGTCAAGCAGGAGAGCTCGGCCTCGCCACAATAGGCAGTGTAGATGGAATGAGATCCTTTGGCCATAGCTGGATCACTAACGGGGTCCTCTTCTCCAGATGTGGCCTTCATGGCCTTCGGTGGAAATGGACATGCTTCAACATGAATGGGTGACGGTGGACAGGGGGTAGAGCGATGTGGTGGAGACATCACTGACTCTCTCAGAACAGGGACCCTCTTCCTATGATGGGTCATTCCTGTAAGCAAAATACTATCTGTGTGATCGATGCTAGTAGCACGTCGATCAAGGAAATTAATGAGTGTAGAGGCCACTGACTGTCGACCAAACCTCTACCTCCCTCGGCTAGAGATATGTACTGAAGTGCGGGCCTCCTTGGCCCTCTCCTACCATAGATGTTTCCCCATGCTATGGGGGATAATAGATCTCAAGTCAAATTGAGATCTGAACTCAGAACATTTGTAAACTCTGCCAACTTGGGGTAGAACTAAACAAAGGCTGGCATACGACCTCCTCCTTTGGCTAACTGGGGGCTGATACTGAACTGCTGGTGGAGATGAAGTATGGATCCTCCTAGGATCCTCTCTGTCAGACCTAGAAAGAGGATGAAATGGGTTCGCTGTAACCAGCGGGGAAATCATAGTGGGCACCTCCTCCACAACTGACCATGTAGCAGCCTCCATCTCCCTGGCGATATGTGTATGGTATCGCTTAATCATGCGGTTTTTATTTCTTCTTTGAGTCCTGGTAGGGTGAGTGGAGTAAGAACTAGACCTAACCTCAAAAGCTGGGGAGGCAATCTCTGGGATCAGAGGAGCCTTACCCTTAGAGGGTGCTAATGAGTGGTGCTGGCAGTAGCACGAAACCATAGGATGCACCGAGAGGCATCGAGTGGTAAGTCATTGCATTCCTCTTTGGAGAGGCGATATCAGAGTCTGATGGCAAATCAATCTGAATGACCAGCTTTTGCCCGGCTACTGCGGTCCTGTTAACAGTTATGAGGGAGTGCCCTCATAGGTGATCCTCGCCGCCTCGAAACCTCTACCAAAATGGATGAGATGGGTGTAATCAGCTTGAGGAAGATCGGCCTAATCCAAGGCCAAGTCTATGCCGTAAGGGAAAGTAAACACATACTTCTGTGAAGCTGCCATTATAGTCAACTGAAAATTAAAAACTGAACTATTATTGCAACTGAGACTAATGCTGAGAATCTGTAATAGTGGAAACAAAATTGGATCAAATTTCTATTTTGTTGACATTTGAATTTGAATTTAAAATTTTAACCCACATCCAACATCTTGGAAGTGTTAAGTGGGGTTTAAATGGATTTAGAGATTTGATTGGAAAGAGGAATTTTTGAATATGAATCCAATTTCAATAAATTTGGGTATGCTAAAAATGGGTTCAAATATTTTTAGAAAGATGTTTCCATAGGTTCATGTTTGAAATTAGATTTTGATTTGAGGACCCTTTCCTTTAACAAATTTGAGTATGTTAAAGCAAGGGTCAATTGGTCTTGTTTTTGATTTGGTATTTTGGGATTCACTGACTTAGCAAATTTGGGTATGCTAAGTGAGGGGTTTGAAAAGAACTATTTTTTTCTTTGTTTGCTTTATTTTTGTTAATCTTTTTGTGATTCTAAAAAGAGAAATGGAATTTCTCATTTGGCAAATTTAGGTATGCTAAAGTGATGAAATCCAAGTGTGTTTTATTCTTTGGAAATTTATTTGAAAGTAGGATTCTTTGCAAATTTGAGTATGCTAAGCAAATCTTAAAGTGTTTCATTTGTTTTTGATATTTTGATTCTTTTGAAAAGTAGGATCCTTAGCAAATTTGGGTATGCTAAGGAAATCCTAATGTGTTTCTTTTTGATTTTGATTTGTTTTTGAAAAGTAGGATCCTTAGCAAATTTATGTATGCTAAGGGAATCCTATTGTGTTTCTGTTGTTGGTTTGATTTTTTTTTTTGATTGAAAGTGGAGACTTCACTTTAGCAAATATGGTATGTTAAAAAATGAAGTTTTTTGTTTTTTGAAAATTTTTCAAAATAAGATTCTTAGCAAATTTAGGTATGCTAAGAAAATTCAAGTGTATTTTGTTCTTTGGAAATTTTTTGAAAATAGGATTCTCAGCAAATTTGAGTATGCTAAGCAAATCCTAAAGTGTTTCATTTGTTTTTGATATTTTGATTCTTTTGAAAAATTGGATCCTTAGCAAATTTTGGTATGCTAAGGAAATCCTAATGTGTTTCTTTTTATTTTGATTTATTTTTGAAAAGTATTATCCTTAGCAAATTTGTGCATGCTAAGGGAATCCTAATGTGTTTTTTTTGTTTTGATTTGATAATTTTTTTTTTTTTTTTTTTTTCAAAATAGGATTCTTAGCAAATTTAGGTATGCTAAGGAAATCCAAGGGTGTTTTGTTCTTTGGAAATTTTTTGAAAATAGGATTCTTAACAAATTTGAGTATGCTAAGCAAATCCTAAAGTGTTTCATTTGTTTTGGATATTTTGAATCTTTTGAAAAATAGGATCCTTAGCAAATTTGGGTATACTAAGGAAATCTTAATGTGTTTCTTTTTGATTTTGATTTGTTTTTGAAAAGTAGGATCCCTAACAAATTTATGTATGTTAAGGGAATCCTAATGCATTTCTTTTTAGTTTTGATTTGTCTTTGATTGAAAGTGGAGACTTCACTTTAGCAAATATGGTATGCTAAAAAATGAAGTTTCAATTTTTTTTTTTTTGAAAAATTTTCAAAATAGGATTCTTAGCAAATTTAGGTATGCTAAGGAAATCCAAGTGTGTTTCATTATTTTGATTTTTGTTTAAAAAGAGGATCCTTAGCAAATTTAGGAATGCTAAGGAAATCAAAATGTATTTTGATTTTGAAAAAGAGGATTTTCACTTAGCAAATTTTGGGTATGCTAAATGAAAGATCCAAATGTTATTTTATATTGATTTTATTTTGAAAAGAGGATCTTCACTTAACAAATTTAGGTATGCTAAATGAAGAATCCAAATGTTGTTTTAATTTTGGAAAGATGATTGTTAATTTTGATTTTTAAAATGGTGTTTGTTGATTTGATTTTTGAAAAGATGATCATTGTTTCTTATTTTGAAATGAAATCTTCATTCAGTAAATTGAGTATATTGAATGGAGATATTAATTTGTGCATTTGCAAAATATGATTGTTGATTTTGATCGAAAATGAAAACCTTCATTCAATAAATTTGAGTATATTGAATGAAAGTGTTCATTTGTGCTTTTGGATAATGTGATTGTTGATTTTGATTAAAAATGAAAACCTTCATTCAATAAATTTGAGTATATTGAATGAAATTGTTCATTTGTGCTTTTGGAAAATTTGACTTTTGATTTTTGATTAAAAAAAAATGGAAACTTTCATTCAATAAGCTTGAGTGTATTGAATGAAATTGTTCATTTGTGCTTTTAGAAAATATGACAGTTGATTTTGATTTTTGGAAAGTGAAGTCGTCATTTAATAAATTGAATAAGGATGTTCACTTGTGCTTTTTGAAAAGAGTGATTTTGGATTTTATTTATTTCTTTTTAAAAAAAAATCCTACATATAACAATCATGAAGATCGTTAGATTAGGTTGGTTTGCAAAATTTTTGTGAAAATATTTTATTATGTGCATTTTGAAAAATTTCTTTTTGGAAAGATGATGTTATTAATAAAAGGATTTATTCTTTCTTTATTTTTGGAATGAACCTTTCCTTACCATAGAAATAGTAAGGAGGAAGTCTTTAGTTATTTCTTTTTATTAAATTTTTATTTTCACCTATTGGGGATCCTAATAGGGGTTTTAAGACCTACTTGGAATGAGGTCCTTAAACCTAAAGTTGTTGGTTAGCTTACCTTAAGGATGAAATAAACTAAGTGTCAACTGGAAAGAAGGATAGTCTCGGATTCATATAAAATAAAAACTCACTATCGATACTTAAAGACAACGATCATTTACCAAAGATGGAGAGAGGAACCTTCCCTAGCGGAGTTGCCAGAAAAATCAGTGGTGAATTTTTTATGATGTAATTTCTAAAGAAGTAAAATATATACTTCCATCTTCACTCTATGCGGGATAAAATGAAGATGGAAATATACATCTTTGATATATGTGTTTTTGACACCATGTAGATCCACATATATTCTTATTGAGGGTGATCGGGTATGACATTGAGGAGAAGTGTACTATCTTGAAAGATAGAACTCACCACCCTACAATGGACCTAATCACCTCAACAAGGACTCCTAAGGACAATGGGTCGGCATGTGTATCAAAAATTCTTCCCCTACTTTACATGGAAGAGTAAAGTAGGGTTTATTTTAAACTAGGTTTGCTAAGTTCCCTATAGGGGCAAGCCCCCATAGTTAATTACATTCTAAGGAATGAGATCCCTTAGGAATACTCTCGAATAAGGTAAATAATCATTGTCTCAAAAGATTTCAATAGGTAGGACTATTAATTGATTAGTTTATTTTGGAAGATCAAATGGGATTGATCAAAGAGAAGGAGTTATTATCAAAGCCAAAGGAAGATAAGTAGGAGATGCTCACGATGCTAGAAAACTTAGAGAGCATCTCAAACTATCCTATAGTTGGGCTTTACATTTTTGAAATTAATTATTCATTTGAGTTGAATTTTAATTAGAAGTTTAGTGCTTATAACTCCATAATACAAGGTTATGGAAATGCCTAAAAGGTGAGGATTTATGCTTATGGCCCATAGAAAGGAGAAGCAACCTCAGAACCTAAATCTAAGGAGCTTTGGCGAGGGCCAAAAGCACGACCTAAATCTAAGGAAAAAAAGGATATTTGGTTTGCCTCCATAAGAGAGGACAAACAACCCGACTGCTTGGACTTACAACCGCACCAACTAACTCCTCCTATGATTTTAAATTCATGTAGGAAAGTCATATGCTTTATGCAAGATAGCTAGGCTATTATTTATTTAGAAAGAGACTAAGTCCTTAAATTCACTCCCTAAAGAGACTAGATCATGTAAGGGTATACTTCAAATGACCTAAATCTAATGCAAATCATATTACATGTTGTTCTCATTTTTGGACAATCATTTGACTCAGGCTTATAAGATTCATATGCCTAATGCATAAGAAGTAAGATTATTGGCCAAAATCAGTGAGAAGGGAGGAGGTGTGTTTCCAACATGGCTCTCAAAGGTCATACCAAGTTTCTTTGGCAAAGGTGAAAGCCCTCCAATCAAGAGTGAAAATAATATGCATTTGTGCATGATGTTATAAAAGAAATACTCATCCAGCTAAGTGGTTGTTAATTCTTTTATCTTGATTTTTAGCCTAAGCTTTAGGTGAGGTTATAAGTTCTTTATTTTAATTTTTAATTATTAAATTTGGTAGAAGAAACTAGGAAAAGGATGCCATCTTAATGCATAAACTAAACAAATCATCAATCAATTTATAAAGCTGACGCAAAAGAATAAGAAGCTATTTGTGGTCGGGCATCACTGCACAAACCCGAAAATAAAAGGGGTAGCTGAGCTCTACCCTTATGCAACCTGGATTACAAATGAATTAAGTACAATTAAGTAAGGAATTCATTATTATGGGGGTCTTCAAGCTTCATTTCTTCAATTTTCTTTTCTTCTTTCTTCTTTGGTTTCTTCTTTTGGATGGTTGGAAGGTGGTTGCTCTAAAGGCTTCACATGGTGCATTAGATGAGATCTTATAACCAATGCTCATTCTAGTCCCCCATAACAATCATTCCAAAATCCAAATTGCAAAAATACATGAAAAGGAAAAGTAAATCTAACTAACACTTGCAAAATAGAGATTAGCTAAACCAATCATACAAATCCCAAGCATGTATATTGGACTTAGCACCCCACTGGCCTATTGGATTATGCTTAGGGGTATAAGCACCTGCATAACAAAAAGTACTTATATTTTTTATTGCAGCACCTCTTAAGCACAATCCCTTGCAGAAGATAATGGTTATACTAAATCATCCTATCATTCATTCTATGTACATTCACCTTAACATCCAGAATAAAATAGAACATCATAAAATAAAAGCAAATATCAAACCATACACCGCCCTAACCTAAAGCCATAAGTGGCGACTTTGTCTAATGTGTGTGCTTTAGAGGTTTGTGTGGTATGCTTAGCTATGGTTTTAAGGTTTGAATTTTCTAAGTGTGAAGATGTTCAACTTAGATGGGTGGTTTCATTTAAGTGTTTAGTTGATTTTATTTTGTATTTTGGTTTGGTTTAAATGAATCCTACAATTAATTACTAAGTTTTAAAGAGAGGGAAAAGAGAAGAGAACTATCTTTTTCCTTCCCTACCTTAAGTAATTTCTAAAGTGGATTCATGTTTAGTTTTGTTTAGTGAATGTTTTATTATATATTTTAATTAATCCTAAGTTTAGATCAATTCCAAACAAACCAATTCAAAAAGAAAGGCATTTTAAGATTAAGCAAAGGGAACTAAATTCACAAAACATACATTACTTCATTTCTTTCCCAACTTGTATAACATGCATATGAATGAATCCTAAGCATATCTATACAAACAAATGATGATGTTTAGCACACTTTATGATGAATGCTAAGTGGTTTACTTAAAAAAATTTGAATACTTTATAATGCATGATTTTCATTAAGTAGGAAAGAGGTTTTCTTATGCATTCTTCACATGCACACATGTATGTATGAAAGGCATAAGTGATACGATGCCATTGTCAACCAGGGGTGTAAGGTATAAGACCTACTTAGGGCTACTTAAAGCCTCGCAACCTTGGGGTTGTCCAGACTAATATATCACTTTCCTTAAATACAAGCATATGTACAAAAGAAATGAATGGAAAAGAATGGATGTAAAAAAAACTTGATTGTTGGATTTGTTTATGCAATTTATATGTGTTAATATGAAGATACTTCTTATGTTATAACATGGAAAGGGATAAGAGTAGATTTTAGCAAGTGTTATGCTCTTTTAAAAGAACCATACACTTTGCAAGTCTTATTCAAATCCATGTTAAGAAGAAAGAAAGGAAGCAAACATAAAACACATTTTTATATTCACATGAAAACTTATAACTAAAATATAAGTAACACACTTTCAGTTTTGGTAATTGATTCATATATTTTAAAAAATAATTTAGAATTTAATAGTGCTAATAGCCATTCATATTTTTACTTTAGCCAAAACATACAATTTGACATAAAGAAAATATTTCACTTTCATTTTGATTTTTTTTTTTTTTGAAAAGAATGAATGCATGAAATTCATATGACATACACATTTAGCATGTTAAGAAAGAACTAAAGTGATGAAAGCATTTAAACACATTCACCCTAATTAATTCCTAAAGACGATCTCATGAAATAAGAAAGTTTCAAGTAAATCAAATTATTTTTAAAGAAGGTTTGATTTTATTTTGAGTTTGATTTATTTGGGAAATATGAGGTGAGTTTGCTGTTCCTAACCCATTCTCACATATGTTGGTTGTTTTAGTTTAATTTTTAGGTGATTAGATGATTTTTATATGTTACTTAGGTTAAGGTATGAATTAAGCATGTTAATTACCCCTTACCTATACCACCTTAGCATAGTTAACCATATAATTATGAGCCAATGAGATGACATAAAACCACATAAGAAATTTAAATCAGCAATGCACCTAGTAAGAAAAGGGCCTAATGCGATAGGCTCATGATTAATGACTAATTAAACAAAAGGGGTTTTAACTTAAGTAATTTCATAACCCCTCTCACACATGTGAGTTGGGTTTTGATTTCCTTAATGTACTTAGGCTCTTGAATACCTAAGCATCTACCCAAGATAGATTAATTGAGTTTTGGAAATTTTTAGAATTTTATGAAATTAATTAAGGGGTACTTAGTGAATTAAGCCTTAATTAAAGATGGTTTAAGGAAGAAAAGGAGGTTTAGGGAATACCTTAAGGGAAGTACCCCAAAATTATTCCCCAAACCTCACACTCACTCAACCAAAACTTAATTGACTCAATCAGAGGATTAAACTACTAATTATTCCCTTAATTAATCTTCATTTCATTAAAGGAGTGATTAAGGAATGAACTAGAAATTCCCCTAATTGAGCCACCAATAAATCCTAAGAAAATTTAGGGAGGTAGGAGTCATCCCACTAATTAAGTACAAAAAGTTTGGGATTAATTACAGTAGTAATTAAATGATAATTAGCAAAATAACATTCCTAATAAAATCCAAATTAAAAAAATATATCAAAACCCATTGAAATTAATTTTAAAATATTCTATATTCAATTATCTATTCAATGCAATTTATTCTTATTTTTTTGATTTTTTGAGGCTTAGATATGAATTTTAGAAGTTTTCATAATTAATTAGAATATTTAAATACCCTAATTAAGTTTTTAATCCCGTCGATGCCACGTGGGCTGTTGACGTGGCGTGCGCTTCCCACGTGGTGTGACAGGATTGGATACTTAACCCATCATGTCATAGCATCGCATGGCGGCGGTGCTACGTGCATTATCCTCAGCCATCCGATCAAGGATCAAACAGTTGAGATTAAAGCTGTGGATCAGAGGGGTAAATCGTGGGAGGCTATGTGTTTTAATCTTTGTCGTCCATCCAATACATGTGGATGGACAGCCAAAGATCCATCCCTGCCATTCTCTATGTAAGATGGTGACTGTCCATCTTTGAAGCCATGATCCGAGCTTGATTGAGCTCGGATAGGAATGAAAATTAATCCACACCATCTAAGCATGAGTACAAGCACATTTAATGACTAGCTCAACATAAGATTGAAATCCACTTCACAAAGGACCAACATACATTGAACTTAAGCTCAGTTTAATGGCATACCTCGCCAGAGGTGATCACCAGCACTCGATTCCCTTGGAGAAGCTTCCTCTAGTTGAGACAAAGCTTTGCTGAAAGTTTAAGCTCTTGAGATTGGGTGGTTGCTTCTAGAGACCAGCTCCCCTTTGCCTTGAGCTAGGTCTTGATCAAGGTGACACCTTTATGGCCTCAGGAACTTAGGAAAGAGCTTGGGTGAGTTCAATTGAGCTCACTGATGGAGGTTGCAAAAGGAATTGCACTGGTTTTGAGTGTAGAGTCAAATGGAATTTGAGTAGAGCTCCCTTATTTTCAAGCTATGAAAACTGAGAAATGGGAATTTCAAACTCTCTCTAGGAAGCTTGGGAAGACTAGCTAGGGCTTGCTCTGAGTTCTTATGCTTCAATCCACAGAGGGAGAGTGAAAATTTTGTTGAATTAGGGGGAGTATATCTCTCCCTTTGGCAATCGAATGGCCGAGCAATGCCTTGCCATTTTGATCCAATTTACCATAAGGAGTGGGTTTGTTAGGCTGTTTAGGGTGTCCTTGAATTTGATTTTGGCTAGGGAGTGGAATGGTGAACTTCCCATGTGCTTGAATTGAGTGTAAGGAGGATTCCATGTGCTCCATTTCAAGGCATGTGGTCAGTTTGGCCATTGGGCTAGGTTGGCCTGACCCAAACCCATTGGGTTTGGTGCACCACACTCCCTAATGTTCATTTGATCCACTAAGAGGGTGCCAAGTGGTTATGGAGGGGATTTGATCAAATTCTAAGTGGATTTGGCCAAAATTTACCCTATGGCCTAGGGGTAAAATGGTCATTTGACTTTGATTTCAGCTTGGGTATGTTGATATGATGGGAAAATAGGTTTGTCCAAGTTTCATTAAATTTACAGTTTGTTTGATGAGATTTGGCTCATGTTGATCCATTTAGGTCAAAATGGGTGAACTTGGGTCAAGTTGACCAAATGGTCAAATTGGGTCAAGTTCATATGACCATTTGAAATATTTTGGTGGCTTTGGTTTGATTCAATTTGGTTTAGCTTTGAATTTGGTTCATTTGGTTTCATTTAGGTCAAATGGGTTAAGTTGACCACTTTGACCCATTTGACCTATTTGAGCTAGGTCATGGATTGGTTTAGGTTTGGTTGGTCATATGAAAGGGATTGGTATCTTAGTTTCCAGTCAATTTTGGTTATGTTTGAATTTGGCTAAATTTGACCCATTAGGTCAAGTTGGGTTCATGGCCAATTGGGCTAGGTTGGGTCTTTGGTCAAGTTCAACAATCATTTTGGAATGAACTTGACCCATTGGTTTTAATTAATTTGGCTTAGATCAAGTTTTGACACATTTTGACTTTTTAGGTCAAGTTGGGTCAAGTGGCCAATTGGGCTAAGTTAGGCTCAAATGTTGACTTGGTCAAGTTCAAACATTGAGCGTGAATGAACTTAGATCATTAGTTTCAATTAATTTGGCCTATGGTGGATTTTGGTTATGTGGGGTTTCATTTTGGCTAAATGTTGACTTGGTCAGCCCTTAAGTTTGACTTGGTTTGACCCAATTTGAGTGATTGATCATCTCATGATGATTGTTGATCATGATGAGAGATTTATGTGGGCTTAGTTCAATCCAATTTGGTTAGGATTAGAATTTGGCTCATAAGGGTATTTTATGTCACTTAGGACCAAGTAAGCCTAAGTAGGTCAAATGGCTTGGTTAAAGCTTGATTTGAGTGTGATTAAACTTACATATGGACTTATGATTGAAATATAAATCCATTTGCAAGTGGTTTGAAGTCAAATTAGTTTTGACTCATTTGACAATTTCAAGTCTAAAAGGTGAACATGAAATAGATTTTGGCTTGATTTTTGAATTGAGTTTTGATTTGGTGATTGAAGTTTATGTTTATATTTGGATTCATGATTGAAGGATTGATTGAATCATGAAGAAAAATCAAGAGTTTGGCTTGATTTGAATCTGATTTGGCTAAGTTCAAGAATTTGACTTGAAAGGCTTAGGTGGGATTTTGATTGAATTTGAGTTTAATTTTTGGAGTTGGTTTTGGCTATTTGAGTTCATATTTCATTTATATATGTGAAAATAAATGAGAATATAAATGGGTTATGAGAAAATTTCATGAGTTTGAAGTGATTTAAACATGATCTTGGCTAAGTCCTTACGAAAAATAATAAAGGATTTAGGAAATATTTTGAACTTGGAATTGAATTTCAACTTGGAATTTGATTTGATTGATTTGAATTCATATTTCATTTATATATGTGGATATAAATGAGAATATAAATGAGTTGTGAGAAATTTTTATGAGTTTGAATTGATTTGAAGATGATTTAGACTAAGTACTTAAGAGGGAATTAAGGACTTAGGAAAGATTTTGAACTTGAAATTTCAATCAAGGATTTCAATCATGGGTTTCAATCATGGATTTCAATCAATTTGAGTTTGGAGAAAATTAACTAGGCTGGAGTTGATTTGGAGTTTGACTTGAAGGAAGGAAGTGAGGAATGTGGTTCAAGCTATAGGGTAGGCAAACTTTCCTAACACCTCTAAGGCATGACCTATTCCTATGGCTAACTCTTCTAAGTCTCTAGGGTTGGGTTGAGTGTCCACATAATCACTAGAGGTGTCTTAAGACTAAGGATCCCTTAAAATCTAAGAGAAGTCCTATGTCTAAGATGGAGGGATTGAGAGCTCATCCTAAAAATGAGGTCAACATTCTTCCTAAGTCTTAACATGAAGATGCATAGGAGTAAATTTAGGCAAGTGTTATGTTCTTTTCAAATTAACTATACATATAGGATAAAGAAAGAGAACTTCATATTGCATATCTTATATTATTATCACATGCGAGCTTATAGATACTTGTAATTAGCATCACTTCATTTTCAATAATTGATTTATAGGTTTTGAAAATAGTTTTTTTTATTTAATAGTGATAATTGTCACACATATTTTTAATTTAAGTCAACACATGTAATTTGACATAAAATAAATCATTTCATTTAATTAATTTTTAAAAGAAATGAATGCATGATTTCATATGGCAAGCAATGTTTAGCATGATTGGAAAGAAATAAAGGAATGTAAGCACATGATTTCATTCATCCCAATTAATTTCTAAGGATAATCAAGTTAAATAAGGCTATTTAAAATGAACAAAAATTCTTTAGAGATAGCTATAACTTTGAGTTTGATTTGATTTAAGGAATATGAAAGAGGTTTGCTAATCCTAACCCAATTTTGCATGTGTGAATTAATTTGGTTTAATGAAGAATATTTAAGTTGATTTTATATTTTAATTAAGGTTTGAATTAAATGAATTAATTAACCCTTACCTATATCACCTTAAGTTAATTAACAAGTTTATAATAAGTCAATATGATATGCAACCACATGAAAAGTAAATTTACAATGCTCCTAAGAAATGAAAGGGGCCTAATGCAATTGGCTTATGATTAATAGCTAATTAAACTTAAGGGATATCACTTAATTACTTTTATGATTTCCTCATTCATCTGAGCCAGCCATAATTTTATTATCTCTCACCTTGGGTTATTGAACACCCAAGGAACTACCCAAAATAAATTAAGGGTTGCTTAGGTGTGGATGAGTTAATTTTTAATTTTAATTTCATTAACCCTTTAATTAATTGATTAAATATTTTGGTTATGTTTTAATTTGAATGATAAAATTAACATAGGGGAGATGATCAAGGGTAAGGCCCTAATCTTAATCCCAAAATCATTTAAGCATTCAATTATATTTTGATTTCTTTATTTTTGAAGGCTTATCACTTAATTAATCAATTACTTATTCCATTAGCCATTAATTAATTTTATTTTTAAAGGTAAAGAAAACTTAGGAAATGGATTAGGAAAAGTATCCCCAACCACATCTCCTAAGTCATTTTACTGTTCAACAGAGGTGATTATGCTTAAGTGATTAATTAAGTTACTATTCTTTAATTAATTATGATTAATTAGATTAAGAGAGTGATTAGGACTTAATCAAGTGATTTCCCTAATTAAGCAATCAATAAAATCCCAGAAAATAGGGGAGTCATAGGTCATCCCCTTAAACATCCATAAAAAATTTGAGATTAATTGAGTGCTTAATTAAGGTGTAATTAAGCTAATTAGATCTTTGATAATATCTTAATTAAGTTAAAATCACTGCTCAAATTAATTAATGATAACTTTCCTAGATTATACTCTGAAATATCTTCAAAATGAGCCTAAGTTTGTATTTTTTAGATTTTTCAACAATTAGTTATGATTTTAGGAAGTTTCAGAATTAAAAACTAATTAATTAACCCTAATTAAAGTCTTAATCAAAGGGATATGGCGGCGATTGGCGCTAACTTCATATGGCTGCGGCAATGAACCCAATCCATCCATGATCCAATCCGCAATTTAGGAAAGGAATCAAAGGCTCTACTGCGGGATTTGATCAGAGCCATTCATCTTGATCATGCGGGATGGATGACTCATGATCTATCCTGTTCACGAGCAATGAAAGACGGATGCCATCCATCTTCCCTCGTTCAATCCAAGTTCACCCAAGCTTGGATTGTCGCCAAATTCTTCCCACACCTTCGAGGAAGGGAGACACACACATCTAATGGTCCATTTTATATGAAATTTAAATTTTCTTCACAAAGGACCAACCCACTTTTGCATACAAGGCTCGGTTTGTGAAATTACCTCACCGGAGCTAATGTATGACAGTGCAATGCTAGAGGTAGCTTCGCTTAGTTGAGGTGATGCCATGTTGAAGAGCTTTAAGCTTGATTTGGTGTGGGATGCTCAGTTGACCACTCCACGCATGCAATGGGCTTGGCTCCGATCGAACTCAATCCTCTCGTGGCTTGGAAGCTTGAGAATTGGTTCGGTTGGATTCGATAGGGTATGATGATGGTGTGGTTAAGAGGAATTGATGTTTGATTTCAAAATGAGAGAGTATGCTCGGGATTGGGATGCCTTATTTTAGCTTTGCTCGGGAATGGGAAATGCCGAATGGAGAGGGCTTGGGGATCCTTGGGAACACTCTAAAGAGCTTTAGAATTGAGTTAGGAGAGCACATGATGCAAGTGTATGCGAAATCATGCTTGAATTGAGGGGGTATATCCCTCAATTTCCCATCATGGATGGACAGCAGTGTGCGTACATTTTGCATTGGCTCACCGCTGTTCGGCTGCCAGACTTGTCTCCATCAAGTTAAGGTGGCACGCTGATGGAGGAGGAATGATTTAGAGACTTTGATGGATCCCAAAGGGTGGTTAGCTGGCTGTGGGTCGTGAGAAGGTTCCATGGAGTGCTAATGAGCTGCCATGGGGATGGGAAGGTTGACTTTAGCTTGGATCCATTGATTTTAAGGTTTAAATCCTATGGTTTGATGGCTAATCTTTTTGGTGGGGTCCACTTGACTTTTGGGGAGGTCTTGGGCTGACCTTGAGTGAGTTTAAGGTAGGTTAGGTCAGCCCAAAAGATTCGATAAGTTGGATTTGAGTAGTTTGGATTGGATTGGTCAAATGGGTTTCATTTGGGCTAAGTTGGGTTGGGTTGACCAATTGGTCAAATTTGGTCAAACCAACCTTGGGTTAGGTTCATATGATGATTTGGGATATTTTGGTTCAATTAATTTGGATTGGTTTGGCTTAAGTTTGGATTTGACTCATTTAGATTCAAAAGGGTCAAATTGGTCAAGTTGACCAATTTGACCAATTTGACCAATTGGGTTGGGTTAGGTGTTGAGTCAAGTTCAATTGGTTGATTGAAAGTGATTGTAGGCTTTGATTTGGTTTAATTTGGATTTTGTTAATTTGACCTTTTAGGTCAATTTGGGCTAGGTTGGGTCAAGTTTACCAATGGGTCAACTTGGGCTCAATCATGGCTTTGGTCAAGTTCAATAAGTGATTTGGAATGAACTTGAGCCATTGGTTGCAATCAATTTAGATTAAATCATGATTTGACCCATTTTATCTTTTTAGGCCAATTTGGGTAAACTTAGGCCAAGTGGAAAATTAGGCTTGGTTTGGCTCAATTGATGGCTTGGCCATGTTCAATCATTGATTATGGTTGGGTTCATTTGGAATTAAATCATGATTTGACCCATTTTATCTTTTTAGGCCAATTTGGGTAAACTTAGGCCAAGTGGAAAATTAGGCTTGGTTTGGCTCAATTGATGGCTTGGCCATGTTCAATCATTGATTATGGTTGGGTTCGAGTCAATGGTTTCAATCAATTTGACATATGATGAATTTTGGCTAGTTTGGACTTCATTTGAGCTAAATGTTGACTTGGTCAAAGGCTAGGTTTGACTTGGGTTTACCCAATTGAAGGTGGTTGATCACCCCATGATGATTGTTGATCATGATTGAGATTTATATGGGCATTGTTCAATCTAATTTGGGTTGGATTAGAACTTGGCTCAAAAAGGTCTTTTAGGTCAAGTGAGCCTAAATGGGTCAATTGGCTTGATCAAGGTTTGATTCAAGTTTAGTTGAACTCACATATGAGCTTAGGATTAAAATATAAATCCAATTGCAATTGGTTTGGAGCTAAATGAGTTATGGTTCATATGACAATTTCAAGTCAAAAGGGTCAACTTGGGCTTGACTTTGATTTGGTTTGATAATGGTGGTTTATGTTTATATTTGGATCAATGATTGTAGGAATGATTGAATCGTGAAAAAATTCACGAGTATTGAGTTGATTTAGATGTCATTTTGCCAAGTTCAAAAGTTTGGCTAAAAGGACTAGAATTAGGAATTTGATTTGATTTGGATTTGGTTTGGACTATTTGGATTTATATTTCATTTATATCTGTGAATATAAATGAAGATATAAATAAGTTATGAGAAAATCACTTGAGTTTGGAGTGATTTGGAGGTAAATTTGACCAAATTAAAGGATATGTGTCAAAAGAGGCTAACTTAGATTTTGAATTAGTTTAATTTATTTTTGGTCATTGGAGGGTGGGTTTCATTTATATTCATGAATATAAATGACGGAATGATTGATTTATAAAGAAATCAACCAAGTTTGAGTTAGTTTGAAGGAGTTTTGACTAAGCATATGAAGTTGGTTCATATGGCTTAGGAATAGATTTTTGGAATTTGGAGTTAATCATGGGTTTCAATCATTTGGAGTTTGAAATTAATTTTTTGATTTGGAATTTGATTTGAGATTGAATTTGATAATTGAGAAAATCAATTGGATTGAAGTTGATTTGGATTTGGTCAAGGCTAATTCCATAAGATAAAATCAAATGGCTTAGGAAGGGAGTTTGAATTTAGTGATGAATTTTAATCATTGGATAGTTGGATTTGATTTTTAAATTTGAATTTGAATTTGAGGTTTGGTTTGAAAGAAGGAAGCAAAGATTGGGTGGTTTGGGCTATAGGGTAGACTAGTCCTCCTAAATCACTAAGGCACAACCTATTCTTATGGCTAACTCTTCTAAGTCTCTAGGGTTTGGTTAAGTGTTCACCTAATCACTAGAAGTGTCTTAAGACTAAGAAACTCTTAGTGTTTATAAGAGCCCTTGATCTATGATGAGGAAGCTGAGGTGAACATAGACATAAAAAGAGAAGGCAATGCCTCTAGACTGAGCAACTTAACTTTCTTTTGAGCAGGACTGTGGTGCTTATTTTCAAATGCATTCCTTATGGGCACCACAAAGATTGTTGGTGTACTTATTGATGTGATCGAGTCCGACATTGAGGTATGATGTACTATTTTAAAAGATAGAAATATCATCCTCCAATGGACCTAATCACCTAATAAGGACTCCTAAGGCATGATGGGTCTTCGTATGTACTAGAGATTCTTCCCCTACTTTACATGGAAAAGTAAAGTAGGGTTTATTTTAAGTTGAATTATTTAGTTCCCTATAGAGGCAAGCCTCCATAGTTAATTACATATTAGGAGATAGGATTTCCTAAGAATACTCTCGATTAAGGTAGTCAATTATTATCTCCAAAGATTTTAAGGTTAAGACTATCAATAAATTGGCTATTTTGGAAAATCAAATGGGATTGTTCAATTTGAAGGACTTATTTTAGAATCCAAAGGAAAATAAGTAGGAAATATTCATGATACTAGGAAGCATAGTAAACACTCCAACCTATCTTATATTGAGGCTTTATATATTTTGAAAATGAGAGAATTTATTTTATTTGAGTTGAAATTTTATTAGAATGGTAGGGCTCATAATCCATCAATACAAGATTATGGAAATTCCTAAGAGATGAGAATTTATGTTTATAGCCCAAGTAAAACAAGTAACATCATATCCTAAATATAAGGAGCTCTAATATAAGTTAAAGCATGACCTAAATCTAAGTGAAAGGGGGACATAACGGTTTACCTCTACAAGAGAGAGTAAACCCGTCCGACTCTACTGGACTTACAATCGCCTGGAGCAGCCACCAACTAACATCTCAAACGATTGAAAACCATGTAGGCCAGTCTTATGCTATTTCAAGATGGTTAAGTTATTATTTAATTTGTAAAGAGACTAGAGTATTAAACTCACTCCTTAAGAGATTATATTATGTTTGGTATGAGCATATGACTTAGTCTAAAAATGTAAAATCTTTTGAAATTTTATATTATTTTGACACATTCATTTTGGACAAAGGTTTTGGGATTTCTTATGCTTAAATGTATGATGAAATTAGATTGTTGGAAAAATCGAAAGAGAAAGAGGGTGAAGCTCCATCGTGAAGGGTTGCTCTCACAGGTCAAGCTATCCCTAAAGTGCAAGCATGGAGGCCCTCATTTAGCAAGAGTGATTCAAGATGGTATGCATGATGTTAGACATACAACATTTAGCTTTGAGGTTACTAAATCTTTTAATTATCTTGATTAGAGCCTAAGGCCCTATATGGAATCAATTTTTGTTTTTTTTAAAAATGTTTGTTTAGGTTTTTTTTTAAAAGTTTTTTGTTTTGAAAAATACTAAAAATATGTAAAATATGTTTTTTTATTTTTAAGCACAACATACTTTTTAGATTTTAAAAAATTTGGATTTGATTTTTTTTATTTTTTTAAATTATATTATATAATATTTTTAATTTTAATTAATTTAATTTAACAAGATTATCTTGAATGTAGGATAATAGTAGATTAATTTTAATATATCTTGTGTGTTTATAAATATAATATAAATTTAAATTTATATATTAATTTTTGATTGATTCTAGTTAAATTTAACTTGATCACATAATTATAATAATAATTTAACTTACTTCATCAATTATTATTTAAAATATATTTATATCTTTTCATAAATTTTTTCTTTCTCATATAATTTAAATATGGGCATTGGTATTTTACAATCATATTTATGCATCAACTCCTACAAATAAGTATATTTCTTTTGCATTTTCAATGTTTCAAATCATTGGTGTAGTTTATCTTGCAAGCAGACACTTTTAATTAGTATCGGTGATGATCAAAAAATATTGCTCAAATCACGTGATGTCGCATTTGTAGCTTATCAATTTTATTATGTATAATTGAATCAACTATAAAAATTATTATTTGATAGATTTTTACATTTTGAATTTTTCTAAGTGATTTTTTTTTTTATAAATGAGTCCTATTAAGGTTGTTTCGATAATGATTCAAATTTAATTTATATACATCACTTTCATCGATCATCGATTCCATTATATTTGATTTGATTCGAATAATAGAGTAGATATGTAGGTTGACATCCATCATCATCATTTGTGTCCTCAAATATTTTTCTACTCTATGTTAAAATAAGAAAATATCAAATATATATTTATTTTAAAATTTAAAAAATAAAAAACACAAAGTGGTCCCAAGCGGCCCCTTAGAGTAATAATTAATTTCGTTATTTTATTTTTTCCATTAAGAATTTTTAAAAAAATAGCAACTAAACATGTTTTTTTATTTTTCGTTTTTTAAAATAAAAAATTCATAAAAATACCAAACGTGTTTTTGTTTTAACATAAAAAAATAAAAACAAAAAAAGAGTGAAAACAAAAATAAAAAGTAAAATATAGAAAGTGATCCCAAAAAGCCCCAAAGCTTTATGACGAGGTTGTGAATTATTTTAAAATTTGGTTATGAGTTATTAATTGAATAGAAAAATTAATTTTTATCCTAAGAGCTTATCGCATCTAGGCCACACATACAATCATCATATATATGAAGAAACTATGAAAAGGATGAGATCCTATTGCAAAATCTAAACATAACATCAATAAAATATGAATAGATTATGTAAAACAATAAAAGGCCGATATAGTCGGGTACAGTCGTACACCCCAGAAAAGAGAAAAGATGGTAGCTGAGATCTACCCTTATACAACCTGAAATATAAAAGAATAACTATAATTATAAATTTAAAACATGATATTGGGGTCTTCATCCCTTGCTTTTCTTCCTTCATTCTTCCTTCTTCTTTGATTTGATTTGCTCCAAGGCATCAGAGGACACCCTAAGATTAAGCCTTCTAGCCACTGCTCATTCTAATCCCCCATAGCACTAATCTTAATTCTTATTGCAAAATTACATATTTATAGAAAAAGTAAATCGAACTACACCTACAAAATAGATGTTAACTAAAAATACATACAATCACAAGCAGTTATATTTATAATTTGGGCTTCGCACCCTGCACATGGGTAACCAAGCCCACATGTGCTAACTTGAATTATGTTTAGGGGCTTAAGCAATCTATAAGCAAAATATTTATATTTATTTTAAGCAACCCCTTAAACATAATCCTCTATATAAGAAAATAGTAAGTTGAGAGCGGCCTAACATCCAGTCTATGAAATGTACACCATAACATCCAGTCTAAAATATTACATCACACATACACCATCCTAAATTAGGACTAAAAGTGGTGGATTAGTTCTAATATGCATGCTAAGGCTTTGTGTGGTATGTCTTACTAAGCATGAGAGTTATGATTTTCTAAGTTTGGAAAAGTTTAATTTAATCATGAAGGTTGGTTTCATTTCAAGTTGTCTAGTTGATTTGTGAATTTTAATTTATGTTTTTGTTTTATTTCATTTAACTTATACTTAGCATCTAAGTGTTATAAAGAGAAGAAAGAGGCTTTCCCTCTTTCATCCCTGCCTTAAGACACTTTCTAAAGCATATTAATTTGATTTAGTTCTCTTTAGTGAATGACTTATTAAAAATTTTTTTATTAATCCAAAATTTAGGTTAACCTTAATTAATTCTATGCAATATGGAAGGCATCTTAAGATTAACGTAGTAGGATTACTATCACATAGCATATGTTGAACCATTCCTTCCCATGACTTATTAACATGCATATGATTTAATCCTTAGCAGACTTATACATATAATATATATTTTTGGCACACTTAAATGATGGGTGCGTACATGCATTTAGAATATATATATATATATATATATATATATATATATATATATATATATATATATATATATATATATATTGATTGAATTACTTATGTGAATTAAAGCTCTATCCAAATTCTAATACAAAAATACATAGGAATAAAATTAAATAAATACGTGCCATTATTAACCAGGAAAGTAAGATAATCAAATGACCTCCTTGGGGCTACTTAAAGCCTTGTATTCTTGGGATGTCCAGATGATATAGTTATTGTCATTCAAACATATGTAGGTCTATATATGAATTACAAGAAAGAAAGCACTACCTTTATATGAAATACATTTTTAGTTATTTAAATGGTTATAGATGTATGCATTTTTAATAGAAAAGAGGATTATCATTCTCTAATTAAACACACACACACATGTATAAAAGATGTAAGCAAGTACGTGCCATTGTTAACCAGGAAAGTGAGATAATCAAATGGCCTCCTAAAGGTTACTTAAAGCCTCGTATTCTTAGGATGTCCAACTATATAGTTGCTATCTTAAATACATACACATGTATACATAATTAGAAGAATGAATATCATGAAAATATTGTATTTTATTTAATTGAATTAATTATACACATGAATTAATGCTCTATCCAAATTCTAATATGAATATATGAAATCAATTAAGTGCATGCCTTTATTAACCAAGAAAGTGAGATAATCAAATGAACTCCTTGGGGCTACTTAAAGCCTCATATTTTCAGGATGTCCAGACGATATACTTATTATTATTCAAGCCTATGTAAATCCATATATGAATATAAGAAAGAGAGCTTTTCATTCATGTACTTAAGCTATAAACACATGCAAATCCTATATTTTTATAATTATTGTCACTCCAAACATTGTTATCAATTTATAAACCTTGTAAAATACAATTTTGAATTTAAAAGTGATAATAGCCACACATATAGTAAATTAAACCAACGCATGCAAGCTTACAAAAATAAATTTCATTTGATTTATTTAGATTTGAAAAGATGAATGTATGAAACCACTTAACATGCAACATTTAAAATGATTAGAAAAGATTAACCAATTGTAAACATTTGGTTCATTCAACCACAGTAATTTCTAAGGACAATCACATCAAATAAAATTACTTTAAAAAAAAATCAAAGCTTCTTATTAATTTGGTTTCTGAATTTGGATTGAACTTGAAGAAGAGAGATTATCATTTGCTATTTTAATCTCATTCACATGTTGGTAATCATAATTGGTCTACAGAAAGATAATTAGATAGATTTTATGAGTTAATTAAGTTGAATCATTAATTAAGTCACTTAATTACCCTTCCCTATACTTCTTTAATTTAATTAGCCATTTAATCATGAACCAAAAATGATATGAACATGGATAGAAATAAAATTGCAATGCTCCTAAAGGACTTAATGCAATTGGCTAATAATTAAAGATTAATTAAGCTAAAGAATCTAATTAAGTACTTTTATGACTTTCCTACACTTATGGGTTAATCATAATTTCCTTAAAGGGTCTTTATATTATTAAACACATAAAGAGGAACCCTTAATCTCATTATCAATTAACTAAAGTGATTATGGTTTTAATTTGATTGATTTCATTAATTACTTAATTAATTAATCTTTTAATTAAGCTTGACATCATTTAACTTTCCTTAATGAGACAAATTTGGGGGAATAATTAGGGAAGGGATCCTAATCACTCTCCCTCATCATCTCACTATTAATCAATTTTTAATGAGCCTTAATTAATTAAAATTTATTATTTAAAATATTAATTAGTCATTAATTTGATTAAGAGAGTAATTAAAATTTGAAAGATCAATTCCCATAATCCCCTAGTTAATAAATCCTAATAAAATAATGGGAGGCAAAGGTCATCCCATTAAATAATCAAGCCAAGTTTGGGATTAATTGGCCAAGTAATTAGGACTTAATTAAGCTAATTAAGTGAGCATTCAAACCCTAATTAAGCTTTAATTACTATTCAAAATCAAATGAAATTATTTTTATTAAATTCTACTATGTTTTACCTTTCCAATGAGTATTTATTTTTATTTTTCTTATTTTCTACAATAAAGTATGATTTTTCTAAGTTTTAGCCATTAAAATGGATTATTAACTCTTAATTAAGCCTAATCCCATCGGTGTCATGTGGATTGCTCATGTGGATACGCTTTCCACGTGGCGACGTCGAATTGGCTATTTAAATCATCAGATGTGGTGCTAACATGGGGAATTAATTGAATTAAATCTAATGGAAGATCACGGCCGTCCATTCCAATCATGTAAAATAGACGACAGATGATTTGTCATCCCCTGAGTGATAGAAGATGGACACCGTCTACCTTCCTCTGCCTAATTCAAGCTTGTTGGAGCGAGGGGAGGCTCGGGATCAATCCAAATCATTCATAAGGGAAATCCAAGGGGATCTAATGATGGATTTTGCTTGACATTACACATTTTGTCAAAAATTCCATACAAAAATTAAAAAATCTACAGTTTGCTAGAATTTACCTCACCCAAGCTTAGGACTGGCTGTGAACCGACCGCGGTAGCTTAATCTTGAAGAGGCGAAGCCCTGTTGAGAAGATGGCACCTTACCTCCTCACTAGTGCCTCTATCGATCAACCACTACCAAAAAGTCATTAGAGTTAGGCTTGGAGTGGTCTCCAATGCTCGACTTGCTCGGGAGAAGATTTGTTTCACCTAGTTAGAGTTTGGTGAATGTGTGGGGAAAGTTAATTTAAAAACTATTGAGGTTTGGTTGATTTGGACAGAGTTGAACCTTATCCTATTCTAGGTAGACTCGATTTCATCATCTCCGGTGATGGGAAGGCTTGGGAAGCTCTAAGAAATGCTTAGGTAGTTCATCTCTAAGTGTTCTAGTTCTTAAGAAGTCCAAGTGCACAGTTTGAGTGGAATGAGGGAGACTATACCCCCTCCTCCCTTGGATGAATGGCCTTGATTGGTTATGCCATTTGCAGCCGTCCAGTTGTTGCAGGTGATTAGAGGTGGTAGGAATGTGCTTAGGTGGTTCTGGAAGTGGGGTGGGGGGTTGAGGTGGGGTTTGGCTTGTCTCCATATCCTTTGGATAAACCAATGAGGGAAAGTGGGTTAACTCACCTCCCCTTGACCAAGGGCTGACCTAACCCCTTTGGGTTAGATTAGCCACATATCCAGGGGTTCATTTTGAGCTTCGGGTGGCTGCCAAGTGCAAAGCAGGGTTGTTGACCACCAAAATTTGATTTTGTCCCATATGGGAGGCTTTACCCATTGGGTAATGGGTAAATCATATCCAAATTAGGTTGGGTTTAATTTGGGCTAACCCAAGGATGGGTCATGCCAAATTTCAATGGGTGGTTTGGGCTTGGTTTGGATGAGTTTGGCTTAATTTGACCCATGTTGGTCAAATTAGGCTAGTTTGGTCAAGTTGACCAATTGATTTAATTGGGTAAAACCAAGGGTTGAGTTAAGTTCAAATGAGTATTTAGAGTATTTTGGTTGAATTTGTTGGGTTTAATTTGGCTTGCATTTGGGTTTGATCCATTTGCATTCATATGGGTCAAAAAGGTCAAGTTGACCAATTTGGTCAAATTGGCTAAATTGGCTTGGGTTAGGCATTGGCAGATATTCAATCGATCATTTGAAGATGATGGTAGGTTTTGATTTCAATTAATTTAGATTTAGAAATGATTTAGACAAAATTTCAATTTGGGCTAATTAGGTCAATTGGGTTCAATCAAGGCTTTGATCATATTCAATAATCAATTTGAAATCAATTTGAGTCATTTATTGCAATCAATTTGGGTTAGGTTTTGATTTGGCCCAATTTGGCCCTTTAGGTCAAATTAGGTCAACTTGGGTCAAAGGGCCAATTGGGTTTGGTTTGCCTAAATGATGGTCAAGTCATGTTCAAGGATTGATTTTAGGTTGGTGTGAATCATTGGTTTTAATTGATTTGGCTTAGGATGAGATTTGGTTCATTTGGCTCATGTAGGTTAATTGGGTTAATTTGGTAAAATGACCAAATTGACTTGGTTTGACCCTATCGATGGCAATTGATCAATCAAGGATGATCAAAAATCATCATAGGAGGTTTTGGCTGGTTTGGTTTAATCCAATTTGGGTTGGATTGAGATTTGGTTCAAATAGGTCCTTTAGGACAGTTTGGGTTAAGTGAGCCTAATAGGTCAATTAAATTAATTTTGGGTTGAAATAAGTTGAGTTTAGTTTAGTTATTGATTTGGGATTAGTTTATGGCTTTGGTTGCAATTGATTTGGGTTTAATTGGATTTTTGCTCATTTGAATATTTTTGGTCAAATGGGTTAGGTTAGGTTGATTGAATTGATTTTGGGTTTGATTGATTTGATTGTAGATTTTGGTGTGGTTTGGAATGGTAATTATTGGATTGATTTGCTTTTGAGAAAATCAATTGAGTTTAGTTTGGATTGAAGGGATTTTGGCTAAGTCTATATGATTAAATCATAAGCTTAGATTTAAGTTATGATGGATTTGATTTTGGGTTTGATGATTTGAGTATGAATTGGGATTCCATTGGATTTGGCTGTTTAGATTTGAGGTTGGATTTTAGCTATAAAGGTAGGCTTAGGTTTGGTTAGGCAATAGTCTAGGTAGGTTTCCCTAGGTCCTAAGGTGTAACTTAATCAAATGGCTAATCCTTCTAAGTCTTTAGGTTTAGGTTGAGTGTTCACTTAGCCACTAGAAGTGTCTTATGACTAAGGAGCTCTTAGTATCTAGAAGAACCTTAGATCTTTGATGGAAAGATTGAATCCTCACTCCAAAAGTGAGGTCAACAAGGACCCAACTATATCCTCTTAGTAGCATGATCACTAACCTTCTTGCCTTTAGCAAGGGCAGCAAGAGGTGTACTAGAGAAATCCAATATGGGTTGTTTATTTTTAGCTACTACCTTAATAATATGATCTAGTGACACTCCATTTGTAGTGATGTTTAAATTTTCAAAGCCAGCTCCAAACTTAATGTCGGAGCCATCTGCCAATCTGCTACTATCCATAGAGAAGCTTTGCAGCAAAGATTAATTTTCCAATCATTTTTATTTACAAAAATAACAAAATTTAAATAAGAATTAATGAATAATAACCAAAATGTTGTCAAAGAAATGCTTCTGACCTATTAGGAAATTTTATCTAATTTTGTGGCTAGGATTTTTTATTTTATTTCAAAAGATATTTTTCTAAAAATAGAGGAGTTATAAAACTGTTACACTTGATTTCCATAACTGGATAGTTCTATATTCTCTCTTTTGTTGAGTAGATATTGAATTTACACTACCAAGGATGAAATGGAGAGATAGTCAATGGGAAGAAAGGAAATATTGACCTATGTAAACACAAGTACATTGCTGAATTTAGAAGTAATAACTTATTTCTAAAGATGGAGAGAGGAACCATTTCCCAGTGGAGTCACCAGAAAATATACTCTGTGCGAAAAATTTGTGCACCACATAATGTTTAGAATTTTCTTATTTGGATGATTAAATTCTTCATTAAAAAATCAACATATTATCTCAAAAAATAAACATATTTTTTTATAATAGATTCGATCATTTAATAAAAGACTCTTAAGGTTAATGAGTCTTTCATGTACTGGAGAGTTTTCCCCTGAACTACATAGAAAGTAGAATAGGTTTATATTAAACTGGGTTCATGGTTCCATTTAAGAGCAAACCCCTAAAGTTAATTACATCTCAAGAAGGGTCTCTTCCTATGAATACTCTCAATTGAAGAAATAAGTCATTACTTCTAAGGAACTTATAAGTTGGTTTTCAAAGGAATGATCTTTGAAATTTTCAATTGAGATTGGTCAAAAGTGGAAAGAGTTATTTCTGAAAGATAAACGAGATTAAGTAGGAAATGCCTATTGATACTAGGATGCCTAGTAGAAATTTCAACTATCCTATCATTGAGCTTTGGATTTTAAATTTTAATTTAGATTTTGAGTTGACATTTTCTTGAAAGTCTAGGTCTTAGATTCTAGCAACACGAGACTGCAATAATGTTTAAGGTTTAAGACTTACTCTGAGGAGGATGCTTCAGAACCTAAGTCTACAAGTGCTTCTAACCCAAGTCAGATGCTCGACCTAATTTTATTTTGGTAGTTCTCATTCATTCCTCTCTCCTGAGGGAACTAACCTATCCTTGACTCTTCTGGACTTACAACCCACCTAAAAGGTCTACTAGGTAACACTACCTAAGCGCATTACAAATCCATAATGCTAAGTCTCATGTATGCAAGATGGTTGTACTATTGTATTTTTACAAAAAAAAATTTAAGCATCCTAGGCTGACTCCTTAATACCTAAGATCATGTACGGTACAAAATACACCATCTAAAGCTCATTTTTTAGATTTTACACATTTTAACTCGATGACCATTTTAGGCTATGGGTATAAAATTTATTCCTACATGGTGTGTAATTAGAAGAAATTTATAAGCAAAATCAATAACGAAAGGCAGACTTCCCCAAGAATGCAGTCATCCTCACAAGTCATATGCCCCTTTTGTGCAATGGGTGAAGTTTTCAAATTCAAGAGTTAGAGTAATATGATTGCATAATTTTTTAGAGCTAATTTGTTTATGAATGGTTTTAAGTTATTCCTTAGGGCTTTAGTTTATATGAGGTTTTGAATTTCATTATTTTTATGTTTGGATTGATTAGATTTAATTGGGTAGAAAATTTAATTTTTCTTATGAGCCTATGTCCAAGCATTCATCATAGAAAGAAACCTAAAAAGTAGGTTAATTCTACTACACACCCAAAATAAATCAAACCAATTTAATTAAAGAAAAAGGTCAATGCAGCCAGGTACCGTTGTACACCCCGAAAGAAAGGAAAATGGGCACCTGAGCTTTTCCCTTGTTGACCTCAATTTTAGAGTGAGCTCTCAACTTCCTCATCTTAGATCTAAGACACTTATAGACACTAAGGGCTCCTTAGTCTTAAGACACTTCTAGTGATTAGGTTGACACTTAACCTAAGCCTAGAGACTTAGAAGGATTTGCCATGGAAATAGGTCATGCCTTAGGGATTTAGGAAAACTTGCCTACCCTATAGCCTTAAACCCAATCCATTATTTCTTCACCAAACCTTAAATCCAATTCAAATCCAAATCATAAATCAATTCCAAATCAAATGATTGAAACCCATGATCAAATTCAAATTCCAAAACCCTCCCTAATTTGATATTATCTTATGGACTTAGCCTTAACTAAATTCAAATCAACCCAAATTCAATTAATTTTCTCAAATACCAAATTAAATTTTAAATCAAATTCCAACCCAAATTCCAAATCAAGTGACTAGAACGCAAAATCAAACTCAAATCCCAAAATTCCTTCCTAAGCCATATGAACCACCTTCATAAGCTTAGCCAAAACTCCTTTAAACCAAATCAAACTTGGTTGATTTCTTTATAAATCGATCATTCCTTCATTTATTTTCACAAATATAAATGAAATCCAAACTCAAATGAATCAAATAAAATTAAACTAAATCAAACCAAATCAAGACCTTTCTTAAGCCCTATGGACCTACCTCCATAAGTTTAATCAAATCTTAACCCAAATTAACCTAAACTCAATTGGTTTTTTTATAAATCAATTATTCCTTTATTTATATTCATAAATATAAATGAAACCTACCCTCAAATGACCAAAAATAAATCAAACTAAATCAATTTCTTACTTAAGCCCTTTTGACCTACATCCTTAAGCTTGGTCAAAATTGCTTCCAAATCACCCCAAACTCAAGTGATTTTCTCATAACTCATTTATACCTTCATTTATATTCACAAATATAAATGAAATATAAATCCAAATGGCCAAAACCAAACCCAAATTAAATAAAATTTCTAATTTTACCCTTTTAAGCTAATTTCTTGAACTTGGCCAAATCCTATCCAAATCAATTCAAAACCCATGGATTTGTTCATGAATCAATCATTCCTTCAATCACTCACCCTAATATAAATATAAACTACAACTATCAAACCAAATTCAAATCAACCCAAGTCAAGCCCAAGTTAGTCATTTTGACTTGAAAACTTGAATTGAGCCAAATTTCATTACACTCTAAATTGATTGTAGTTGATTTATACTTGAATCCTAGGCTTATATATGAGTTCAACTAAACTTGAATCATGCCAAAACCAAACCAATTGACCCATTTAGGTCCACTTGACCCAAAGTGACCTAAAAGACCCCTTTTGAGCCAAGTTCTAATCCAACCCAAATTAGATTGAACTAAGCCCATCTAAATATCATATCATGATCAAATATCTTGAATTGGGTCAAACCAAGTCAACTTGGTCCTTTGACCAAGTCAACCTTTAACCCAAATGAAACCCAAATTAACCAAAACACACCATATACCAAATTGATTTAAACCATTGATTTAAACCCATTCATAATCAATGATTGAACATAACCAAACCCTCAGTTGAGCCAAACAAAGTCCAATTGACCATTTAACCTAAGTTGACCCAAATTAGCCTAAAAAGCCAAAATGGGTCAAAACATGACTTGCTCCAAATTGGTTGTAACCAATGGCTCAAATTCATTACAAATCATTTATTGAACTTGACCAAAGCCATGATTTAGCTCAATTTGACCAATTGGTCAACTTGACCCAACCTAGCCCAAATTGACCTAAAAGGTCAAATTGGCCAAAATCTAAATTAAACCCAAATAAAATCAAACCAAAGCTTACAATCATTTTCAATTAACCAATTGAACATGAAACAACACCTAACCCAACCCAATTTTATCAAATAGGTGAAATTGATCAACTTTACCCATTTGACCCATTTGATTTCAAATGAGCCAAAATCAAACCTAGGCCAAATTAATCAAAATCACTTGAACCAAAACTCTTCAAAACATCATTTGAACCCATCCCAAGATTTAGTTTGACCCAATTTGACCAATTGGTCAACCCAATCCAACATGAACCTTTATGAACCCATTTAACCAAGTGAAGCCAAAGCAACCAAAACCAACCTATGGGACCCTAATGGCTGACCAAACCCAACCCAAAGTGACCCTAGGTCAGCCCAAAATCATCACAAAAGAAAAGTGGACCCCACCTAAGGGGATCATGCATTGGATAAGACCTCTTTCCATTGGATTCTCCCTTAAAAAGGAAGGTCAACTCCCCCATCACCATGATAGCCCTCAAAATACTCAAGTCAGGCTTCACATGACCCACATAGCTCACCTAACCCACCTTAGGTTGGCCATGGACCATTGGGAGGTCTGTTGACTCACCTCCTAGGCAAACCAAGCACCCCATTGATTCAAGCCAAGAAATATTTGCACACTAGCCCTTGGGAAGCCTCCCATTACCTCTTCCACTCACGTCGAGCCATGTGGACGTGAGTGTGACCCCTCCGGTGCCCTGACCATGGCTTGCTAGCTAAAAAATGCAAGCCCATCCCATCCATCCTTCACACTCAATTTCGGGGTATACTCCCCCAATTTGAGTGGGATTCATCACCATTCACACTAGGATAGCCCCTTGAGTGATTTTAAAATCCTAGAGAGTTTCCTAGAGCATTCCAAAGCCTCACGAGCACGCATTTCTTTCTCTCATGTGCAGTCAAAATATGGGAGGCCAATATGAAATCCCATTTGCTCAATTCTCCACCAAACCTTAATCAACCTTGCACACACCATCACCACACCGCGTCGAGCAATACCAAGCCATTTTCCAAGCTTCCAAGCTCTCAGAGGCCCAAGTTCAATCGAATCCAAAGCTCCTACATATGTGGATTCATCATCCAAGTGGCTCACTTCAAATTGAGGTCCAAGCTTCTCAACAGGGCTTCTCCTCAACTAGGCGAAGCTACCTCCGTCGATCCCGCCATCAGACATTAGCTTCAACGAGGTATTTTCTTAAAGCCATCGGTTGAGGAAAGAGTGGTTGGTCCTTTTTGAAGGAAATTTTTGACTGTTGGATGTGTTTGCCTTCTTCTCTTGATGGTGTGGATCAATTTGATCCCAATCCGAGCTCAAGTGAGCTCGGATCGAATGGAGGAAGATGGATGGTATCCATCTTTCTCCATTCGCAAAAGAGATAGATCACGGGCCGCCTATTACGCATGATCAGAATAGATAGTCCTAATTTGATCACATTAGATCCACCTTCATTTCCTCCTTAACTGTAGAATCTAATCGTGGTCGTCTGATCTTAGAGTGGACGGTCCACGAGAAAGTGCATCCAACATAATCCGAGTCAATGTTTCGATTTGATAACTTAAATAACATATCTCATCATGCCATGTGGAAAGCATGCCACGTAAGCATGTTGTGTCAATAGCCACGTGGCGCCGACGGGATTAGAGAGGTTAATTAGGCTTAATTAATCTGATATTAAGGATAAAACTTCTAAAATCATAACTAATCCTAGAAAAATCCAAAAAAATATAAATGAGGGCTCATTTTAAAGGTATTTTAGAGGAGAATCCAAGAAAATCATTATTAATTAACTTTGAACAGTAATGTCTACTTAATTAAGGTTTAATTAAAATTTTGATTAGCCTAATTATTTTTTGATTAATCATCTAATTAATTTTAAACTTTTCAGAGATGTTTAGTGGGATGACCTCTACCTCTCCTATTTTTCTTGGAATTTATTGGATAGTTAATTTGGGAAATTGATTGATTAAGCCTTAATTAGTCTCCAACATCAATTAATGATAATTATGCAAATGAATAGTGAATTGACCCATTAATTATGTTCATTAACCTCTATTAATAGTGGAGAAATTTTGGGAAATGGATTGGGACCCCTCTTCCAATCTTTTCCTTAAGTCTTCTTCATTCCCTCTTTAAAATTAATTAATTAAGACTCATTAATTAATTAATTCATTAAATCAATCAAAACCCAAATCATATATGAACTTTAATTAACTAATTGAACGATTTAGGGATTGAGACTTAGAATTCCTTCTTTACTGCTTTCCCTAAGTCAATTTTGTATTATTGATTAAGGATAATTAAGATTTAATTAGATAATTAATGAACCTAATTAACTTGCTTAAACCTAGCTTCTCTAACTAACTCTTGGGTAGCTCTTTGGGTGTTCAATAACCTAAAGAGAGAGCTAATGAAATTATGGTTAGCTCACATGTGTGAGAAAACCATAAAAGTAATTAAGTGAGTTCCTTAAGCTTAATTAATTAATAATTATGAGCCAATTACATTAGGCCCCTTTCATTTCTTTGGAGCACTGCTAATTTACTTTTCATGTGGTTGCATCTCATGTTGGCTCATCATTATTTAGTTAATTAACTTAAGGTGAGATATGTAAGGGTTTAATTAATTGATTTAATTCATACCTAAACCTAATCATGCCATAAAATCAACTTAATTGCTTTTCATTAAACCAAATTAACTCACACATTAGGGAATGAGATTAGGATTAGCAAACCTCTTTCACATTTCTTAAATCAATCAAACATAAGATCAAAAATGGCATTAAAAAACTTTGGTTTACTTAAAATAACCTTGTTTAATGTGATTGTCCTTAAGAATTAGTTGGATTGAATGAAATTACATACTTGCATTTATTTATTTCTTTCCAATCATGTTAAAATATTGTATGCCACATGTAGTCATGCATTCATTTCTTTCAAATTAATTAAATAAAAATGATTTTTTTATGTCAATTTGCTTGTCTTGGCTTAATTAGAAATATGTGTGGCTATTATCACTACTAAATCTCAAATATATTTTCAAAATATTTATTAATGAATGGTAATATATATTGTGACTTTAGTTATATATTCATAAGAGATGCATGTGAATATATGAAGTGAAGTCTCTTTCTTACATTCATGTGTTGATCTGCATATGTTTCAATGTTAATGGGTATATTAGTCTGGACATTCTGGAGACGCGCCACTTTAAGTAGCCCTAAGGAGGTTCCTTCCTCACTCCTTTGGTGTAGAACAATGAAGACATACTTGTTTGATTTCATTCTTATGCATTTTGACATTAGAATTTAGATAGAGCTTTAATTCATTTACACAAAATAAATTAGTTGTTTATACATCCATATGTATTTAAGAATAGCGGGTACATTAGTCTGGACATCCTGGGGATGGATGCT
Organism: Cymbidium sinense; assembly: GCA_021442155.1. Taxonomy (NCBI): domain Eukaryota; kingdom Viridiplantae; phylum Streptophyta; class Magnoliopsida; order Asparagales; family Orchidaceae; genus Cymbidium; species Cymbidium sinense. The sequence continues at coordinate 96,510,477 of CM038222.1, forward strand.
TTAATTAGCTCCAAGAAGGTTCCTACCTCACTCCCCTGGTGTAGAACAATGACAACATACTTGCTTAAAACTTTTATATATTTGAATGTGTATTTAGCTAATGAATGAAAAACCCATTTTTCTGTCAAAAAATTATGCATTCATATTTTGTTCAAGTGGTTGGATTGATTAGTCATATGATTTAGAGTTCTTTTCTTATGCTTTTGTATAAGATTTTAGATAAAGCTTTAAATTAACATGACAACATGATTCAACCAAGTTAAACATCAATTGCAAGTACATTTACTTACATTCATTATTTAAGTGTGCTAAGATACAAATTGCATGTAAAGGTATGTTTAGGACTTAATCATATGCATGCCATATATATGATGGAAAGAAATGAACAAACATGTGCTATGTTATAGTAATTAATTCTAATCAATCTTAATATATCTTTCTTATTGACTGAGATTATTTAAAGTGAACCTAAACCTAGGATTAATTAAAACATGTAATAAGTCATTCACTAAAGAGAATTGATTAATTAATTTGCTTTAGATGTGATTTAAGGTAGGGATGAAAGAGACTGATCCTCTCTTTTCCTCTCTTTATAACACTTAGTTGTTAGGTGTAAGTCAAATGAAACAAAAGAAAATATTAAGTAAAACTCATAAATTAACTAAGTCACTTAAAGTGAAACTCTCCTTCAAAGTAAATCTATTCATACTTAGAAAATTACAACAAAGCCTAGTTAGAAAATACCACATAAGCCTTAATACACAAACCTTAGATTGAGCCACCACTTCTAGCTTTATGTTAGGGCGGTGCATGGCTTGATGTATATTTATTTTATGACGTATTTTTGTAGACTGAATGTTATGGTGTATTCCTCGTAGACTGGATGTTAGGCCATGATTAGCCTAATCATATTTTTTGTAGGAGATTATGCTTAAGAGACATTTAAAATAAATATAAATGCTCTCTTTTGTAGGTTGCTTAACCCCTAAGCATAATCTAGATTAAGATAGGTGGACTTGGTTACCCATGTGTAGGGTTCTAAGTCTAGATTACATATAACTGCTTGGGTTGTATAGTGTGTTTAGCTAACACTTATCTTACATGTGTAGTTAGATTTAATTTTTCTATTTTTAATGTAATTATATATTAAGAATTAGGATTAATGTTATGGGGGATTAGGATGAGTAGCGGCTAGAAGGCTTTATCCTGGGAGGCCCCGTGATGCCTTTGAAGTGAGCAAATCCAAATGAAGAAATGGAGCAAAGACATGAAGACATAAAGATATGAAGAATGAAGACCTACATAGCATTTATTTATAAAAATTGTAATTTTTCTCTCATATACCGGGATGTATAAAGGTAGAGCTCGGCTTCCCACTACTCTTTTCAGGTTGTACGGTGGTACCCAACTACACCGGCCTATTATTCTTTTAATATTGGATTTATAAATTATTTGATGCTTTGTTTATAATTGTGTAATAAAAATGGCATGTATTTTCTAGTTTCTTCATGTATGGTGATTTAATGTATGGCCAAGAACCGCTTAGGCTCTTAGGAAAAAATAAATTTTTTACCCCAATCACAACTCATAACTAATTCTCTAAACAACTCATAACCTCATTTAAAACTTAGGTATTAAATCAAGATAATTAAAAGATTTTGCAACCCCTTAGTTGAATATTGTATGTCTAATATCATACATGCATCTTCTACCACTCTTGTAAAATGAGGGCCCCCGTTCTAGCACATATAGGAAACACTTGACCTATGAGAGCAATTCCTACTGACGAGGCTTCACACACTTCTTTCTTGATTTGGCCCATAACTTATTTCAACATGCATTTAGAAATATAAAATCCTATGGCCTGTGTCAAAATAAAGAGTCAAAATTAAATAAAAATTGATAAGATTTGCATTAGATTAAAGTCATTATTCATACCAATCATGCCCTAGTCTCTTAGGGAATGGATTTAAAGGACTTCAGTTTCTTTTCTAAATAAAATCATCCTAACCATCTTGCAAAACGTATGACTTAACCACATGGTTTTAAAACATAGGAGGAGTTAGCTGGCTGTCACTCTAGGAAGTTATAAGTCTAGCAGTCGTGTGGTTTACCCTCTCTTGTAAAGGTAAACAATATACCCATTTTCACCTTAGATTTAGGACGTGCTTTGGCTCTTGTTAAAGCTCCCCAGATTTAGGATATGAGGTTACTATTTCCCTTTGGACTACAAGCATAAATTCTCACCTCTTAGGCATTTTCACAATCTTGTAATGTGCAATTATAAGTCATAACTTTCTAATAAGATTTCAACTCAAACATATAATTTCTCCTCAATTTCAAATATATAAAGCCTAACCATAGGATAGTTTAGAATGCCCACTAGGTTATCCTGGTATCATGGGCACTCCCTACTCATCTCCTTTGGCTTCGACAATAAGTCTCTCCTTTCGATCTATGCCACTTGATTTTCTAAACATAGCTAATTTATTGATAGTCCTATCTTGAAATCTTTGGATATAATAATTGCCTACTTTAATCGAGATTATTCCTAAGGAACTCAGCTTCCTTAAGATGTAATTAACTATGGGGGGCTTGCCCCCATAGGAAACTTTAGAACCCAGTTTAAATAAACCCTACTTTATTTATTCATGTAAAGTAGGAGAAAAATCTCTAGTATATTTGAAGACCCATTATGCCTTAGGAGTCCTTATTAGGTGATTAGGTCCATTATAGGGTAGTGATTTCTATCTTCTGAGATAGTGCACTATTTCTCAATGTCAGACCCGATCACCTCAATAAGTACACCCTCAGATCTGCATGGTGTCCCCTCCATATACACACATCACATGATATCCAAAAATAAACACCATAGCCCTTATACAACCTGGCCTAGAACAACAAGTCTGAATCTATGGGTCTTCTTTCCAAGATCATCTCCTTCTTCAGGGACCTCCATTGAGCTTCACAAGGGACCTTTGCACTATCTCCTAGTATCATCATCTCATACTTATCTTAGTCCCCATAAATTAAAACCTAATTCTAAGCTCAATATTATATTTTAAATTAAAAATAAATATTACAAAAATACAAACAACACACATCAATTATATTTTATAAACATACAGACTTAACATTAGTTGTTTGTCAAGCCCATCTGTCCTATGGGCCATGCTAAGGGACTATTCAACACCTGTAAGCAAACAATAATCTTATAGATTTATATGACAGTAGACCCTTTTACACAGCCCCTTGTAGAAGACAAGGTTAGTTCTAAAAATAACACCTACCATCCAGACTAACGACAATCAATCATAGCCATCTAGTCTAAAATAGTACACAACAAAATAATAAAAATAAGTCTCATCATAGCATCACAAAATATTATAGAAAATCACAAAATGACCTAACCTAACCTTTGGATGAAATCCATTCTATTCAACATCCTAAATCCTAATAGGATGATATCTTTATTCTAAGGTAAAGATTCATCCAAAAGTCTCTAATTAAAATCCTAAGTATATTAGTTGATCCTTTCTATAAATTTAGATGATTTGAATTAGTTTAGTTTATATCATTTTATTTTAAAGTTATTTATTCTTCTTTCACTTAGTGTTTTATGTTTTGATTAGTTTAAAGTATGTTTCTTTATGATTAATATTGTTATTGTGATTTAATTTGAATTAATTTTTCTTTGAAATTTAATTCATTTGTTATTTAGTTTTATTTTCTTCAGTTTAATTCATTCATTATTATGATTTTAATTTGATTTAAGTCCTTTAGCTTAATGTTGTGTTATTTATATTTCAAATTTTATTATTTATTTTATATTTAAATTTTTTTAATTTGAGTCATTATTCCTTTACTTATATGTTTGCATTTTGATTATTATGATTTATATCTTTCCAATTTTAGATTCTTTGAATTAAATTTACTTTACTTGTTCATTAAATTTGTCTTTCTTTTATAACTTATATTGATTATGTTTAATGTTTATGTTATTTGAGTTCATTTTTTATTGTAATATTCATTTTTGTTAAACTCATGTCATTTATTTGATTTAAGTTAAATTCATTTATTCATTTTCATTGATGTTTATTAACTTAAATAAATTTATATTTAATCTTAAGTTTAGTATTATTCAACATCAATGATTTCTTCTTATTTCAATTTATTTTTTTCATGAAATTTTCTAGCGTTTATTAATAAAGTTAGATTAAGATGATTATTTCCAAATAATGATTTTATGCATTATGGAATAGTTCAACTCATGTTTAATTAATTTAAAGAGAGTGATGATTATGTTATTTTAAAAACACTTAGCATAATGTAATTTCCCTTATTCATCATGACTTAAGGAGTTTAAAGAAAAGTTATTCTCATTTGCATTAAACTTGGCCTATGTTACTTAAGAGGTTTATGTCATTTCAAGTTCAATTCAACCTACCCTAAAGTTCAATTACACTTAAACATTCATATTTGCATTTGTGCCAGTTCATTCTTTAATCTAAATGGCTTTAATGTATTTATATGTTGATGGTTTATAAATTTCAAAGATTAATGAACCTTATATATATCAGTTTATTAATGGATTTATTATGGTTTATGGGGTTATTATTCTTAGAATATGATTAAATTCCATATTTTCACTTATTTCTAATCCTTAACTTAAGATTAATTAGATTTTGTTGCTTTCAGTTTGCGTGGGTATTTTTATTTAAGTGTTCTAATGCCAATTATGATGTCTTAAGTTTGTATTGTTGGTTTTGTAATTTATGTGATATTTTTGATTTATTATTTCTTTTAAATTTACTTAAGTACTGGGAAGTTAATATATTCCCAATCTAGAGGTCAATCAGGTTTGAAATTATTAATGGTAAGTGGGGTTCCTTACCAATTTGATTTTTCTAAAATTTCACTTTAATCAAATGTATAATTAAGTTGTAATTAAGGTTTTAATTATTTCATTAAAACATAAATTTGACCTAGTTTAGTGAACATCATTTAGAGGTTTTATTTTTCTTTCATTCCCCTCTAAAATATGCATCCATTGGGGGTTCATTCATAATTTTTTTGGGTTATGCTTGATTTATTACAATTTATTTAAAATCAAGTTGATTAATTGAATTAATTAATTCATTAATTAATGGCAAAATTAAGTCATTTTGTGATTTATTGAGTTCCAATGAGTTTCAATGATTTATTTACATTCATTAGGATGTATTATGATGTTTTGAGTTGATATGATCATTTTCCATCATTTATTTCATTTCTTATTAATTTATTTTATGAAAATGTGGGTTTAGGGTTTGAAATTTCAAATATTAAGATTTATTACTCAATAAATCATGAAAAATTGACTTAATGTGTGTCTTAACAACAATTTCAAGTCCCAAAAGTTTCATTTCATGTTGATCAATGGTTTGGGATTTATTAGGGTCTGGAAGTTTTCAATCAAACCTAAATTAAAGCTAATATACCCCCCACATAATTGGGGATTTTAATTTTAATGGATTCCTCTCATCAAGAGAAATCTATAGAGCCTAAGTTTGTAAATTTTGGATGTATATTTAATTTTCTATGAATTTTTGAATTTTCAGCCATTTTCCCTAATTTTTAATTCAAAAAACCTGAATTTTTGAATTAGGCTCATTGGATCCTCATGGATCCGCGTGGTGCCTCTTTCCATGTGGCACTGTGACATTAGGCCACACGAGATCCACATAATAGCGGAGCTTTGTTCGTTGTACAGCCTCCCATCGATGAGGGGATCGGAGGATGATCAGTTTCATCTTCGTGCAAGGTGGGGAAGGTGATAGGATGGTCAATTTCACTTGGGAATGTCTCTTGGTGAATTTTTCATTGAATCATAGAGCTTTAAGCTCAATTTCCAGCTCTTGGTCAGCTATAGGTGATTGATGACTTTGGAAGTTAGCTACATGGCTTAGTAGCCACTTAATACCTGCTTATGGCTAAAGAGGTGGGAAGATCCAAGGGAAAGAAAGTATTGGCTTAGGAAATTTGTCCCTTTGTATCTTCCCTTTGCCATGACATATTTTATTGTCTTGTATTTATCTAAAGTTGATTAAATGGCTTAATGTTTGTTGGGAATCAACACTAATTTAATTTGGGAAGGATTTGGTTGCATCACAAGGAGATTAGTTGAAGATTAGGTTCAAAATCCCTTTGAATTATGCTAGTTAATAATTTTTTAATTAGCTTGATCTAAGTTTATTTACTTGATGGATAAACTTTAGATCAATGCTTGGATTATGTCCAGTTAATCATTAATGAACTTGTTAATCAAAGGTTTTAAGGATTTAAAGTTCATGAATTGCTTACTTTGTGTCATAACCCATTTTAATTCATATGGATTTGAGTTGAACCTAATTGAGTCAAATGATTTAATTTGATCAACTATAATATATTTAATTTTTATTTGGGTTAATTCAAGTAATTTAGGTTATATTAGATCAAATAATTTCAATTTTACCAATTTGAACCCATTTGACCCAAATTGGGTTTAATGGGTTAAGTTTGGGTTCATTTGAGTCAAACGGCCAAATTGGCCAAATCAGACCCAATGATGGGTTGGTTTATGTTTAATAATCATTTTAAATGATTTTGGACAATTGATTTGGGTTTATTTGAGTTTGATTTAAGTTTGAACCCAATAAGACCCATTTAGGTCCATTTAGGTCAAAGGACCTATTTAGCATAATTAAGGCCAAATTGGACTTATATTCTTTTAAATTCATGTTTTAGTATGTTCATATCATCATCCAAACCATTTAGAATGAGTTTATTTGATTAAATTTTGGTAGGTTGACCTTTGACTTGGTGAGACCCATATAAGTAAAACCTATGTCAAAATGGTTGACCAATTTTTGACCTTTGTTTTGGGTTTGGATTTATTCAATTTTGTGTCATGGTTTCATGCTTTTAATTTCATTTGATTTGGGTTTGTTTAGATATAATTTGAATATCCTTAGGTTTATATGGTTCTTAGCTTAATTAAGATAATTAAGTTTAGTTCCACTAATTAAACTTTAACCTAAGCTTAATTAATTTCAAATTTGGAGTGATGTATGTTTAGGTTGGAAATTTGGGTTGAGTCTAACTGAACCTATTCACTAGGTCACTAAGTGTCATGTTTATGTGCTTAATTAAGAGATTCCTAATCTAAGATTAGGTATCCTAATTATAGTTTTATGCTATTAACCTTATCCAAAAATAAGGTCAACAGTATCACTAAGAACAAAAGCTTGTAGATGATATACCCTCTATAATTAAAGTAAAGTCATTAGTGGAACAAAAGGTTAAAGAAGCCCTCACATAATCACAAGGCATGACCTTAGTTCCAAAGGGTAGTCCCTACCCTGAGTAATATGATTTTGTTCCCTATCTTAAAGGATTCATGCCTCCGTCCTTCAAAGTATTTGATGGGACTAGAAATCACAGACATGATTTAGCTCACTTCCATGCAAGCTATTGTAATGCCAAAGGAAGTGATCTTTATTATTTAGATAGTTCATTAGCAGCTTGACCAGAGTTGCTTTTGACTGGTATGTAGATCTGCACAATGGTTTAATGCATACTTTCATTGAACTAGAAGGCATGTTTGTAAAATGAATCAATGGAACTCAACACTGCATCATTGTAGGTAACCTAGTGGTAGAAAACAAAAGCCTATTGAGTCTTTAGCGGACTATATCTTGAGATGGAGAATCCTCAGACTCAAGTGTGATCCCCAACTGCAGGACCAGTACACTGTTGAGATTCTCCTAAAAACATCCACAATCTTGTTGCCTTCTTTTTGAAAGGCTTTACCATTAAAACCTTTAAAAAACTTCTAAATAAAGCCTCTAGCTGTATGAAGAAGACCCTAGGATGAGTTTCCTAAATGGTCACGCTTCTAAGAATAGTCAAAACCTAAGAAGCTTTTAGAAAAAAAATAAGCAATGTCTATATAGTGGATAGGGGAAACGCTCCCATTCAGATATAGTCAGAGGAGCCTTTATCCTTTAAATCACCATAGTAACATGTATCATCTTCTCTTAAGAAGGTTTCAACCAACCCATTTTCTGAAAGAATGAACCAGGAACATTCTTTCAAAAGAAAGGCAGTGCAGAAGATCTTCAAAATTTTGAAAAAGAAGCCAGATTTCAAACTACTCAACCTGAAAAGGCCAGAGGAAGTTGGAAAAGTAAATGACCCTAATTACTATCTATATCACTAGATGTTAGGGCATACTATTGAAGATTGTTTCACATTTAAAGACTAGCTCAAAAAAAATTATAAGAAGGGTTTGGTGATCATACCAAAGGAATAACTTGTGGACTCTAGACAAGGGTCCATTAAGGTTATCACAGGTGACTCTACTTCTTCCAATACTCCTTCAAATGAATGGAATATAGTTATATCCCGTTCTTCTTAAAAGTATTTGATGAAAAATTTTAAAAATGCCACACCAAATTCAATGAAGACCCTGAGGAAGATCATCTAGATTGGTCCACCGGTGTCTGGAGAGTGAGTTCCACCTCTACCCTATTCAGCATCTTTAGCTTCACAGATGATTAGAGAGAGTGGTGAGGGAGTGACATATATTGTATATGATAGAGTTCTGTAAGATAAGGATGGAAATGCTCAGCCTTACATTCTTATATCTTTTTATACTCATTTCAAATATATAAATAAAAAGTCTGCCTCCAAGGCATTTCTTACATTTTTGCCATTTCTAATGAATGTATTTTTGAAAATATTCAAAAAGAGAAAGAGAAAAAAGAAAATTCTCATGACATGTTTTATGAAATAGGATCAGATAATGATAGTCATATGGGAGACCTACAAGGCAATCCTCTTAGCATAGAGGTAGAATTAACATATTCTGATCAATATTTAGAGAGGAAAATTAGTGATGAGGAACAGGCTGACACAACCCCTAGAGATATTACTGAATTCAATCTCTATAGTTGAAGAGTTTTACCACCTCGCCTATCTTCTCCTCCTAAAGATATGTGAAGCAAATTGTGGATCAAAGTTTAACTCCAGAACTCCTACCCAAAAATAGTTTAAGGGAGGACAACCACCATATTTTAAATTTATTAAATTTATATGTTATATAAACATTCAATAAATATAGAATACAACAGCTTTGATTTAAGTTAATTCATGCATTATTTTGAGAATTTCCTATTTTAGGAAACATCTTTGGCCGAATTCTTTGAAGTGGATTTTAATGGATTTATTTTATTTGAAACTCCCACCTTCATATCTAAACTTCCTTGGCCAAAATTTCTATGAGATTTCCTCCATCCTTGGTTGTGATTCATATAGCAGACATTCTATATTAGGTTTAAAAAAATTTGCAAACGAGCCTATGGAAGATCTGTTTAGTCGATCACCACTCTTTTGGATTTGAAATTCAAATTGATGCCAAATCAATTTCCCTCTCATTGGATCAGTTTTTGGCTGGCCCTAGACTCCTTCATCTATTTAAGGGCATTGTTTCAAATTGGAAAAGGTTCCAAAAAGGTTAAAAACTCTTTCTTGCATCTTTCTCTTTGCTCTATCATGATTTCTTGCTTCTGAAATTCTTTGCACATCAATGATAAAAATTCAACACATAAAGATTCATTTGTACTACTAAATAAAACATCATCCACATAAATCTAAATAATAATCAAATCATCACCTAAATTCTTAAGGAATAGGATGGTATCTACTCTACCCTTCCTAAAACCATGATCGATGAGAAAGCTACTCAATATATCATACTAAGCTCTAGGAGCTTGTTTCAATCCATAAAATGCTTTCTTTAATTTAAAAACATGATCTGGAAATTTCACATTTTCAAAACCAGGAGGTTGTTCTACAATGACATCTTGATCTATAAAGCCACTTAAAAAATGCACTTTTTACATCCATTTGAAACAATTTAAAGTTTTTGTAACAGACATAAGCAAGGAGTAATCTAATCGCTTTTAACCTAGATATAGGGGAAAAGGATTCTTCAAAATCTATCCCTTCAATCTAAGTATATCCTTATGTAACCAATCTAGCCTTATTTCTAACAATGTGTCTCGTGTCATCTAACTTATTCCTAAAGACTCATTTGGTTCCTATAACATTTTGATCTTGAGGTCTAGACCCACACATTATTTTTAACAAACTGATTTAATTCTTATTCCATGGCTATAATCCAATAGTGATCCTCCAAGGTTTCATTTATTGAGTTTAGTTTAATCTCAGATAAGAATATAGAATGATTTCATTTCCTTAGATTGTCTTATAGTTCTAACTTCTTGAGAGGGTCTCCAATCATTAAGTCTTTTGGATGATTCCTAATGAATTTTCAATCTTTAGGTAAAGAATCATTTACAATTTCTTCCAAACTCATCTTCTTAAAGTCATCTTCCTCTTCTTCAATGACAACATCTTTAATAGGATCTATAGGATTTTCATCAAATATGACATGTACAGATTCTTCAATAATTATTTTTCTTTTATTATAAACTCTATAAGACCTACCATTTAAATAGATATACCATATTCTAGAATCAATACTTGGTAAAAATCATAAGAATCTAACTTTCCATATATCAAAATTAGTTTGATCAAAAATAAGTGCATAATAAATTTTATCATAAAAAGAACAAGGAATCATTTGAAGTGCTATAGTGATCAATTCAGAGATGTTAAGCCACTAAATAAGTTGAGGCTCTGATACCAATTGTTAAGAGGCTATGGCGGGGTGGGGGGAAGTTATAGAAAAACTTAATTTTAATGTTTTGTAGAAGACTTAAACTTTAATAAAATATAGAAACAATCAACAACAATGTAGAAAAGAAAAGTGCAAAAAAAAAGGAGAACACAAAGGCATTTAGTTGGTTTGGCCAAACCCCAAAATCAGCTTACGTCTATGCCTAGCCACCCAGACTAGAAATTCATTAAATCAAAATTGAGATTACAAAAAATCATCTGTACTCTCCTTCATGGGCAAGTACAACCATTCTTCTTATTCGCACAATGCGTATTTGAACATTTGTACTAAAATAAAATAAATCATTCATTCATTTCAAAATAATTTATTTGAGAATTATTCATAAATTCTACATGTCTTATTTACAATTATTCTTCAAATTATTCATTTTGGATAATGTGAACTAAATGCATAAACTTTGCTCCATTTATTATGCTTCCATGCAACTTATGCTTGTAGTGTTGACTAGTTTTGTCAATACCAATATGTTCAGTGTACTTTAGATAGTCGACTACTTATATTGGGGCTCCATTTATTGACCTCATTTTTGGATGAGGTTAATAACTTTCCCAAAGACAATAATTAGGATACCTAATCTTAGATTAAACATCTCCTAATGAAGTACATGGGACACTACACTTAGTGACCAAGTGCATCCTCCTTGGATTGATCTAACTGAAAAGATTTAGTTAGACATAACCCAAATTTCCAACCTAAACATAAATCACTCCAAATTTAAAATTAATTAAGCTTAGATTAAGTTTTAACTAATGGAACTAAGCCTAATTACTTAATTAAGCTAAGAACTATATAAACCTAAGGAAATTCAAATGAAATTAAAAGCATGAAACCATGGCATGAAATTGAATAAATCCAAATCCAAATCAAAGGTCAATAATTAGTCAACCCTTTGACATAGGTTTGGCTTATGTGGGTCCCACCAAGTCGAAGGTCAACCCACCAAAATTTGACCAAATAAAATTATTCTGAATGGTTTGGATGATGATATGGACATACTTAAACATGAATTCAACAGAATAAGAGTCCAATGTGGCCTTAATTAGGCTAATTAGGTCCTTTAATCTAAATGGACCTAAATGAGTCTTATTGGGTTCTAACCTAAATCAAACTCAAATCAACTCAAATCAATTGTCAAAATCATTTGAAAATGATTATTGAACATAAACCAACACATCATTGGATCCAATTTGGCTAATTTGGCCATTAGACCCAAATGAAACATTTGGGTCAAATGGGTTTAAATTGAAATAAAATTAAAATTGTTTGATCTAATGCATCCCAAAATGCTTAAATTAACCCAATTTAAATTAAATATGCTTTAATTAGACCAAATTAATCATTTTACTAAATGAGGTTCAACCTAAATCCAAATGAATTAAAATGGGTTAGGACACAAAGTAAGCAATCCATGAACTTTAAAATCCTTAAAACCTTTGATTAACAAGTTCATTAATGATTAAATGGACATAATCCAAGCATTGATCTAAAGCTAATCCATCAAGTAAGGCAACTTAGATCAAGCTAATTAAAAAATCATTAAGTGGAAAAGGCTTTTGAACCTTATATCAAACTAATCTCCTTGGGATGCAATCAAATCCTTCCTAAATTGAATTAGTGTTGATTCCTAGCCAACAATACGCAACTTAATCAACTCCAAATAAATCCAAGGCAATATAATATGCCATGGCAAAGGGAAGATGCATGGAGACAAAAGCCCTAAGCCAATACTCTCTTTCTCTTGGATCTTCTCACCTCTTTAGCCATAAGCAGGTGTTAAGTGGCTAGTGAGACATGTAGCTAACTTCCAGAGTTAGCAATCACATATAGCTTACCAAGAGAGAAAAAATTGAGCTTAAAGCTATTGACTTCAATGCAAAATTTACCAAGAGATATTCCAAGTGAAATTGTCCATCCCATCAACTTCCCCACCTTGCACAAAGATGAAACTGATCTTCCCCTGATCCCCTCACCACGAAGAGGTTAGAGAATGACCAAAGTCGATGGAACTCAAGCCGAGCTTGGTCTAGAAGGTTATCCACTAGGAGGAAACTCAATTCATTTTAAACACGAGCTCCCCACATCATTCCAAATCTATTGGAGTCAATTCCATCATTAGGATTTAGGTTTGCCATCAACGACCTCTCCAAGCTTTTAATTTTGGTACCTTTCGAAAGAAGTTTAACTTCAAGTGAGATCAAACCATTTAGATCTTCATGATTTCATCCACTGATGAATTTGGCATCAAAATTGTCTGCTTTCGATAGTATGATGGTCGAAAATCATGCGAAAATGAAAATGGCTCACCGCTTCGCCGTAGAGACAAAGTCTCACCCCGTTGCTTTTATAAGGAACGTACCAGAATAAGTTTTAAAACATCAAATTAAAATCTTTAAACTCTTTAAATCATGATGATTAAGAGAAATGATATTATGCTATGTGTTTTTCAAATAACATAATCATCATTCTCTTTAAATTAATTAAACATGAATTGAACTATTTCATAATACATAAAATCATGATTTGGAAACAATCATCTTAATCTAAATTCATTAGTAAACACTAAAAAACTTCATGAAATGAATAAATTGAAATAAGATTGAATCATTGATTTAATTAGGTTATAAAATTAAAACATAATAAATTGAATAATACTTAACTTAAGATTAAAATATAAATTTACTTAAGTTAATAAACATCAATGAAAATGAACAAATGAATTTAACTTCAATCAAATAAATGGCATGAGTTTAACAAAAATGAATTCAAATAACATATCCATTAAACCTAACAAATCTAATTTTTAAATGTAAGGCAAATTTATTGAACAAGTAAAGTAAATTTAATTCGAAGAATCTAAAATTGGAAAGATATAAACATTAATAATCAATAAAGAAAAAATATAAGTGAAGGAATAACGAATCAACTTAAAAAAAAATTGAATATAAAATAAATAATAAAATATGAAATATCAATAACACAACATTAAGCTAAAAGAATTAAATCAAATTAAAATGATAATAATGAATGAATTAAACTTAAAAAACCAAACTAAATAATAAATGAATTAAATTTCAAATAAAAATTAATTCAAATTAAATCACAATAATAGTATTAATCATGAAGAAACATACCTTAAAAAATCAAAGCATAAAACACTAAGTGAAAGAAGAATAAATAAATTTAAAACAAAATGATATGAACTAAACTAATTCAAATCATCTAAATTTAAATAATGGATCAACTAAAACACTTAGGATTGTAGTTAGATCTTTAGAATGAATCTTTATCTTCAAATAACGCTATCATCCTACTAGGATTTATGATGTTGAATAGAATGGATTTCAGCCAAAAGAGGAACTTATTTTATTCTTCATTCTTGAAAATTTAAATTTAACTTTAACATAATAAAATGAATCTAAAATGAAAACAAGAATCAATAAGTCATTAAATCATTTGAACTGAAATCATCCAAAGATAAATAAATAAATACTCAAATCCAAAATTGAAATTTAAACCCAAAAGCCTAATAATGTCTTACCACACAAACCTCTTCTCTTCACACTTTAGAGTAATAGGTCACAGACCCTAGACTTAGGTTAGGTTATTCTGTGATTTTTTATAATATTACGTAATGCTGTGATGAGAATTATTTTTATTATTTTGTGATTTACTATTTTAGCAATATATGATGCAAAAAATTTAGCTTTTAGTGATTTATACAATAGATTAGATACCAAAGAAGGTGAAAGATGTATGAATAAGTTAGCCAACCAAAGAGATAGGAGAAGTAAAGACATAGTTCAAGTGAGGGGTATTAAGGATGAAAATAATAAAGTGCTTTTCTTAGAAAAAGATATTGAAAATAGGTGGATGAGGCATTTTAATAAACTTTTCAATGAAGGATCTGAAAGTACGATTTATTTTAGCAACCTTAATACCCTAAACAAAAATAGAGAATTTTATTTTTATCGTCATATTAGTAAATCTGAAGTTAGTGAAGCTTTAATGGAAATGAAATGTGGAAAAGCAGTAGGACCAGATAATATTCCAATAGAAGTGTGGAAATGTTTAGGAGATCAAGGAATTTCTTGGCTTACAAATTTTTTTAATATTATTTTAAAGACTAAAAAGATGCCAGATGAGTGGAGAAAGAGTTTTTTGGTTCCTGTATTTAAGAATAAAGGTGATGCACAAGAGTGTGAAAATTATAGAGGAATTAGTTAATGTGCCATACATTAAAATTATGGGAGAGAGTAATTGAGCATAGGTTACGATGTGATACAGAAGTTTCTCACAATCAATTTGGTTTCATGCCAGGTAGATCTACTATGGATGCTATACATTTGTTAAGAGGTTTGATGGAGAAGCATAGAGAAAATAAGAAGGATCTACATATGATATTTATTGATTTAGAGAAAGCTTATGATAAAGTCTCGAGAGATGTTCTTTGGAGAGTCCTAGAATAGAAAGAAGTTAATATTGGTTATATTCAAGTCATTAAGGATATGTATACTAGAGCCATTACTTGTGTCCAAACACAAGGAGGATTGACAAAATATTTTCCTATTTCACTTGGATTACATCAAGGATCAACATTAAGCCCTTATCTTTTTTACTTTAGTTATGGATGTTCTTATGAGGCATTTACAAGAAGATGTACCTTGGTGTATGCTTTTTGCTGATGACATTCTTCTTGTTGATAAGACTAGAGAGGGAGTCCAACAGAAACTTGAATTATGGAGGTCAACTTTAGAGTCTAAAGGTTTTTATTTAAGTAGATCTAAAACTAAATATATAGAGTGTAATTTTAGTTGTCGAAGTTTTAGTGGTAGTGTTGTGACTTTAGGTGATCAAGTCATTAATAAGAGTGAGCGATTTAGATATTTAGGCTCTATTGTTCAAAATGATGGTGAAATAGATGGAGATGTTAGTAGAATTCAAGTTGGATGGTTGAAGTGGAGGAATGACATGCCTATTATGTGATAGAAAAGTTCCACTTAAACTTAAGGGAAAATTTTATAAGATGGTGGCAAGACGCAATGACTTATGGTGCAAAATGTTGGCCAATAAAAGAGAAATATAAGACTAAGTTAAGTTACAGAGATGAGGATGCTCGTGGATGAGTGGCTTTACCCTTAGAGATAGAATGCAAAATGAGTATGTTTGGGAAAAAGTTGGAGTAGCTAGTGGTAGATAAGATTAGGAGAGTCTCCTAGATGGTTTGGTCACATAAAGCATCAGTCCATGACCGATTAGGAGAGTAGATGCATTAGATTTGCCTTATGTTAAGAAAGTTAGAGGTAGACCTAAAAAGACTTGGTTAAGATGTATAAAAAATGATCTTAGTATACTTGAATTAAATGAGAATTTGACACATAATAGGACACAATGGAGATGAAGGATTCATGTAGCCGACCCCACCGAGTGGGATTAAGGCTTGTTGTTGTTGTTGTTGTTGTTGTTGTTGTTGTTGTGTGATTTACTATTTTAGACTAGATGGCTATGATTGAATGCCTTTAGTATGAATGGTAAGACATTATTTTTAGAACTAACCTTATCTTCTATAGAGGGCTATGTAAAAAGGACTGTTGTCATATAAATCTATAAAATTATTGTTCGCTTGTAGGTGCTGAATAGTCCCATAGCATAGCCTATAGTACAAGTGGGCTTGGCAAGCAATAAGTGCTAATTTGTATGTTTGTAAAAATATAATTGTTGTGTGTTGTTTGTATTTTCCTGACATTTATTTTGTAGGGCATATAATTTATTTTTGAAATTAAAATATAAAATTGAGCTTAGAATTAGGTTATGATCTATAGGGTCTCGGATTAGTAGGAGCTGACCCTACCAGGAGATGGTATAGAGGTCCCCTATGAAGCCCAATGGAGGTCATTGAAGAAGGAGATGATCCTGGATAAAAGACCCATATATCTAGACTTGTAGTTCGAGGCTGAGCTATATATGGGCTGAGCTTGGCTGCCCATTTTTCTTTCTTTTGGGTGTATAGTTGTACCTGACTACATTACCCTTTTTCTTTAATTAAATTGGCTTGATTTATTTTGAATGCGTAATAGAATAAACTTACTTTTTTAGGTTTCTTTCTATGTTGTGCTTTTTGTGATGAATGCTTGGACGTAGGCTCATAGGAAAATTAAATTTTCTACCTGATTAAATCTAATCAATTTAAACATAAAAATAATGAAATTCAAAACCTCAAAAAAACTAAAGCCCGATGTAATAACTTAAAACCAACTAAAACTAAATTAGCTCTCGAAAATCATGCAATCATATTTCTCTAACTCTTGAATTTGGCTACCTCACCCATTGCACATAAGGGGCATCTGACTTGTGAGGATGACTACATTCTTGGGGAAGTCTACCTTTTGTTATTCATTTGTCCCATAACTTTCTTCTAATTACATACCATGTACGCATAAATTTCATATCCTGGCCTAAAATGATCATTGAGTCAAAAATGTATAAAATCTGAAAAATGTGCATTAGTTAGTGTATTTCCAAAATTTTAAAATTCAAAGCCCAATGATAGGATAGTTGAAATGCCTACTGGGCATCCCAATATCAATAGACATTTCTTACTTAATCTCATTTGGCTTCCAGAAGTAACTCTTTCTACTTTGGACTAATCCCAATTGGAAATTCCAAAGATCATTCCTTTGAAAACCAACTTAGAAATTTCGTAGAAATAATAACTTATTTCTTTAATCAAAAGTATTCTTAAGAAGAGACCATTCTTGAGATGTAATTAACTATAAGGGCTTTCCCTTATAGGGTTCCATGAACACAGTTTAAAATAAACCCTGTTCTATTTTTCATGTAGTTTAGGGGAAAACTCTCTGGTATATGAAGGACTCGTTAGCCTTAGGAGTCTTTTATTAAATGATCAAATCCATTATAGGAAAACATATTTATCTTTAGAGATAATATGTTTATTTCTTAATGATGCATTTGATCATTCAAATAAAAAAATTCCTAAACTCTATGTGGTGTCACAAATTTTTCCCATAGATACTCCTATAAACAAAACCTCGAATCATCAATGGGACATGCTAACTCGGGTTGTTTAATGTGATGAGGATGTGAAGAAGAGGGGATCATGTTTTGAAGTGATTACATAGTATGAATCATTTCCTCCATCCTCTTCTCCATCAAAGCAATATAAGCGTCCTTCTTTTGTATTTGAAATAGTTGTTGAGTGGGATCTATTGCAAGATTTTGTTATGATTCATCCTATTTTTTCTTTGATGATCTAGTATCCACCATGTAGATATGAGCTACAGTCAATCCTTAATCATCGTCTAATAGATCATCCTGTTCTAGATCATAATGGTCTTGCATTATTTTTTTTCTTCTTCTCATTTTCTTCATCATCTTTTACAATGGTTTCCATTTATTATTTTAATAGATGAAATGGTGAGCCACTGCTATAAAGAATGATATTAAAATTATCACCCATATCCATTGGTCTTATTTCAAACTTTTCACCTTTTATGAACCCATGGACAACAGGGACTTCCTCAAGGATGGTTCCCAAGCCAAGGTGTCGTTCATCAGTAATTTCTCTAACATAAGGAGATGGATGAAGATAGTCTATTTCCTTGCAAAAATAATAAATTTTAAATGAAAATTAATGAACAATAACCAAAAATTTAGTCAAAAGAAAGGCTTTTGACTAATTAAGAAATTTTAGCCAATTTTGTGGCTAATATTTTAATTTATTTTATTTAGATATTATTTTGAAAATAGAGGAGTTATAAAACCATCCCACTTGATTTCCACAAGTGGGATAGTTCTATACTTTCTCTTTTTCTTAGTAGATTTTGAATATTCTATAACAAGGATAAAATGGAGAGATATTTAACAGAATAAAGGCGATCTTGACTCGTAAAAATACAAGTGCATAGGTGATTATAGAAATAATAATTTATTTCTAAAGTTATGAGAAACCATTCCCCAGTGGAGTTGCCATAAAATATCTTTGTGGGAAAAATTTATGACACCACATAGAGTTTAGGAATTTCTCATTAAGATGATCAAATATGTCATTAAGGAATAAACATATTATCTCAGAAGATAAACATGTTATCCTATAATAGATTTGATTATTTAATAAAAGACTCTTGAGGCTAATAAGTCTTTTATGTACGAGAGAGTTTTTCCCTAAACTACATGATAAGTAGAGCAAGCTGGGTAAACTAGGTTCATGGTTCCTTATAAGGGCAAGCCCTCATAGTTAATTATATCTCAAGAAGGGTCTCTCCTTAAGAATACTCTTGATTAAAGAAATAAGTTAATAGTTATATAGAATTCTAAGCTGGTCCTCAAAGGAATGATATTTGGAATTTCAATTGGAATGATCGAAAGTGGAAAGAGTTTTTTTAAGAGTCCAAACAGAATGAAGTAAGAAATGTCCTTTGATACTAGGATGCCTAGTAGGCATTTCAACTACCCTATCTTTGGGATTTAAATTTTGGAATTTAATTTACATTTTGAGTTGATATTTTCTTAGAAATCTAAGGCTTAGATTCTAGCAACACAATATTGCAGAAATGCCTAGGATTCAAGACTTACTCTGAAAAGGATGGTTCAGAACACAAGTCTATAAATGCTTCTGACACAAGTTAGATGCTCGGCCTAATTTCATTTTTGGAAATTATGGTCATTCCTCTCACTTTAGTCAACAAACCTATTCCTGACTCTTTTGGACTTACAACCCACCTAGAAGGGTTACTAGCTAACACCACCTAAGCACATTTTAAATTCATGACGACAAGTCTCATGTATGCAAGCTGGCTATGCAATTATCTTTTTAGAAAAAAATATAAGAATCCTAGACTCACTCCCTAATCCCTGGAATCATGTAGGGTATGAAATACATCAAACTAATACACATTTTTAGATTTTAAATGTTTTAACTCATGATTCATTTGAGATTTTGGGTATGCATTTTTATGTCTAAATGCCATGCAATTAGAATTGGTTATGGGCCAAATCAATAAGGGAAAGGCATATTTCCCTAAGAAGATGCCATCCTCATAGGTCAGATGCCCCTTTATGTGCAATAGGTGAAGTGCCCAATTCAAGAATTCAGAGTAGTATGATTGCATGATTTTGAAGAGCTAATTGGTTCTAATTGATTTTAAGTTATTCCGAGAGATTTAATTTTATGAGATGTCAAGTTTCTTTATTTTTTTGTTTGAGTTGATTAGATTTAATTGGGTAGAAAATTTAAATTTTCCTATGAGCCTATAGCTAGACATTCATCATGAAAAGAAACCTAGAAAAGCAGGTTGATTATATTATGCACTCAAAATAAATCAAGCAAATTTTAATTAAAAGAAAAGCCAATATGATTGAGCACCACTATACACCACAGAAGAAAGAGCAAATGGACAGCCAAGCTCTGCCCTTAAATAGCCCGGCCAAGAACTACAAGTTTAGATCTATGGGTCTTCTTTCTAGGACTATCTTCTTTTTTCTGGTAGGGTTAACTCCTGCTAATGCTAGACCCCATAGATTCTAACTTAATTCTAAACTAAAATTTATATTTTAAATTCAAAAATAAATCCTAAGCCCTGCCAAATAAACATGAGGAATATACAAACAGCACACAATAGTTGTATTTTATAAACATATGGGCTTAGCATTAGTTGCTTCCTAAGCTCGCCTATCCTATTGGGCTATGCTGAGGAACTATTCACCAGTTGTAAGCAAATATCATTTATAGATTTCTTTATGATGGCAGTCCCTTCTTAGCACAACCCCCTACAAATGATAATGTTAATTCTAAAAATAACATCCTACCATTTAAACTAATGGCAATCAATCCTAGACATCCAGTTTCAAATAGTACACCACAAAATAATAAAAGGCATTCCACATCCCAATATCACAGAAAATCACAAAATGACCTAACCTAAGTTTAGGGTCCATGACCTAATGATTTAGTGTGTGAGGAAAATAAGCTTATGTGGCAAGGCTTTGTTAGGCCTTCTTTTGAATTCAAGTTTCAATTTGAATTTTCGAAGCTTGTATACTTTTACCTTTGGGAGGTTTCAATTTAAATGATTTAATGATTTACAATTTCATTTTCATTTTAGATACATTTTTATGTTAAAGTTAGATTAGGTTTTTAAGAATGAAGAATACAATAGATTTCACCCAAATTCTATTCAACATCCTAAGTCCTATTAGGATAACGTCTTCATTTTAAGATGATTCATCCTAAATGTCTAAATAAGAGCCTTAAGTATCTTAATAAATCCTTTTGGATTCATTTAGATGATTTGGATTTGAAATAAGTTTGTGTTTTTCATTCTTTTAAAATTTGATTCTTCTTTTAAGTCTTTTTTATTTGATTTATTTTCATTATTTTTGTTAATGCTCATATTTAATATTTATTTTGTTTAATTTACATTCATTATATTAACAAAACATAATTAAGTTAATATATTTTTCACTCTTTCATTTCATTCCTTAGTATTATTATGTTTGCTTCAATTTAGATTATACCTTTATGTTTCCTTTCATTTAACTTAATGTTTCATCTTTTATATTTTTAAGTTTTATTTTAATTATGTTCATTTCATTTGTTTATTTAATTTTGGAATGCATTTAGTTTACTTATTACATTTAGGTGTATATATCTTATTCATTTATTCAATTCAAGTTAATTTCATTTATTCATTTTCATTGATGTTTATTAACTTAAGTAAATTTACATTCAATTTTAAGTTTAGTATTACTCAATTTATTATGTTTCAATTTTATAACCCATTTGAACTATTTTTATTATCTTGTATTGATTATTCATTGGTTATAACCCATTTTCATCAATGATTACTTCTTATTTTAATTTATTCATTTCATGAAAATTTCAAATGTTTTTTGAATGAATATAGACTAAGATGATTATTCCTAAATTATGATTTCATACATTATGGGATAATTCAATTAGTTTTAATTAATTTAAAGAGAGTGATAATTATGTTATTTGAGAAATTCTTTTTATCACTTAGCCTAATGTAATTTCCCTTATTTATTATAACTTAAGGAGTTTAAAGAAGGGTTATTTTCAAGTGTATTAAACTTTCCCTATGTTACCTTAGTTCTTATATCATTTGCTATTTTAATTCTTAAGTCATTTTAAGTTCAATTAAATTTACCCTAAAGTATAATTAATCTTTCATATTTGCATTTGTAGCCACTTTATTCCTTAATGTAAATGACCTTAATGTATTTATATGTTGATGGCTTATAAAATTTAGAGATTAATAAACTTTATATGTTAGTTTATTAAGGGGTTTATTATGGTTTAAGAGGTTATTAATATGTAATTAAATTCCATATTTTTACTTATCCATAACCCTTAACTTAGAGGATTAATTAAGTTCCTTTACTTTTAGTTTGCTTGGGTATTTTTATTTAAGTGTTCTGATGTCAATCAAGATTTTTTTTAGTTTGTATTATGGATTTTGTAATTTCTCTGATTTTTTTGATTTATTATTTCTTTTAAATTGACCTAGAGAATTGGAAATTCAAGAAATCCCAATCCAAAGGTCAATTGGGTTTGAAATTTTTATGGTCAGTGGGGTTCCTTACTAATTTAAGTTTCCTAAAGTTTCACCTTAATCTAATGTATAGTTTTAGATTAATTAAGATTTTAATTATTTCATTAAAACTTAAATTAAGCTTAATTTAGTGAAGATCATTTAAGGGTTTTATTTTTCATTATTTCCCCTCTAGAATATGCATCCAACGAGGTTAACTCATAATTTTTTGGGTTTTAGTTGATTTATTATGATTTATTTAAGTTCATGTTGATTAATTGGATTAATTAATTCAATTAATGGCCAAATTAAGTGATTTTGTGATTCATTAACTTTCAGTGATTTTCAATGATTTATTTATATTCATTGGGATGTGTTGTGATGGTTTTAAGTTGATGTGATAATTTTCCATAATTTATTTTATTTAATATTAATTTATTTTATGAAAATTAGAGTTTAGAGTTAGAAATTTTAAATATTAAGATTTATTATTTAATAAAGTATGAAAACTTTACTTAATGTGTAACTCATTGGATCCACGTGGATCTGATGTGGCACTACTGAGATGATTTCTTAAGGGTTTTAATCAATAGGACGTCGCTCCATTTATACATGCGGGATCCACAGGGATCCCACGTCAAAATAGCTTTTGGGCCTTCAGATCAAAGATTGGATGTCTTCGATCGATCCATAGTTTTTCTTAAGGGTTTTAATCAAATGATTAGGCCAAATCTCAATCATCCATTTCTTATAAAAGGAATGGAATGTAGATATGTCATCTCCTATAGTGATGATGGAAGCTAAGAGCCATCCGTTGTGTTTGAGATGATTTCTTGTGATCCAAACCATTGAAATCGCTCGATTTCAATTCCAAAACCATCAATGAATGAAATAAAATGGATCTATACAGTTTGATCTCACTTGAGATCAAATTTCCTTTGAAAAAGACCAAAGCTGAAGCTATGAAGGTGGCATTCATGGTATACCTCAATTCTGGCGATCTCCGGCAATGGGATCGACTAGAATACCCTTGAAATGATGCGATGAAGCTATGGAAGGAAGGAATTGGATTTCCTCCTTATGGGTTGGCTTCTAAACTAAGCCATGGATGATTTCCAATAGCGTTGGTCATTTTCAGGCTTCGCAACAATGAGGAGAACGAGTTACAGTCATAATTGTCTTTGTTTTAGGCGGAGAAGGTAATAGAAATGTCAATTTTGCTTGAGAGATGCTCTATTGTGTTTTTCCATTTGAGACTGAGCCTCTTGTCCCCTCTTCTCTTCTCTTTTGGTTGGCCATAGCAAATTGAGGTCCTTGGAGGTTAGCTCCAAGGCTCCTCAACTATTTAACAACTGTCCAAAGCTTTAAGGAGGTGAAATGCTAAGGGGATGAGGGATTAGGCAAATTGGATTTGGCTTCATGTAATCCCTCTTTGCCAGGTATATTCCATCATTTTGGCTTGACTTAGACTTGAATAATTTGTTTAAGATTGGCTGGCAATCTCTCTTAACCCATGTTAGGATGAATTTAGATAGGTTTGCATAGGTATAACTTCAATTTGAATCCATTTGGTGATTAATCTTAGTATTAGATTCAATTTAAGCTTCAAATGTTTTAATCACTATTAATTGGTTTTGGATTTTGGTTTAAATCATTCTTAATTGTCCATTGGCTGATTAAGAATTGAATTATCACATGCCATATAAAAGTTTAGTCCAATTCCAAGTCATCTTGATCCATTTTGACTTAAATGAGTTAAGTTTGATTTGGTTGAGTCAATGGCCAAATTTAACTAAATTAAGTTATGTTCACACTCTAATTATATTTAATCATATGTTTTAAATGATTTGGAGTGATTAATCTCATTTAATTTCAAGTGGATTTCAATTTTGACGCATTTGACCCAAATTGGGCTTAATGGATTAAGTTTGGGTTCATTTGGGTTAGATGACCAAATTGGCCAAATTGTATCCATTGATGGGTTGGTTTATGTTCGATAATTATTTTTAAATGAATTTGAACAATTTATTTGGGTTGATTTTGGTTTAAACCCACTAAGATCCATTTAGGCCCATTTAGGTCAAATGACCTAATTTGCCTAATTAAGGCCACATTGGACTTGTATTCTTTTCGATTCATATCAACATCCAAACCATTTATAATGATTTTATTTGGTCAAAATTTTGGTGGGTTGACCTTTGACTTGGTGGGACCTGCATAAGTCAAACTTATGTTTGAAAGGTTGATAATTTTGACCTTGGTTTGGGTTTAATTTTATTTTTTTAATCTGAGTTTTTTTTAGTTTATTTAGATTTATTTTGTTTTAATTTGAATTCTTTGAGTTTATGTGATTTTCTAGCTCAAATAAGGTAATTAGGTTATCGATGGAGTCGAAGAAAAAAATTTAGGAAAAAGGCAATTGAATGTACTAAATAATCATTGATGCGCTAGATAGTCGAGAAGTGCTAAATAGTCATTAAACATATGACTGTTTTTAGGATTCACAGTCATTTAAAGAGAGATATGGTAATGCAACAAATCAAAATTTATTTGGCACTAGAGAGAAAATTGGATAAAGTGATTGGTTTGGTTATACTTATTTAGACATAGAGGGTTTAACATTTCCACTCCTTATGTCTATTATATTACTTTCCTATGTGATTTCAAAATTGAAGACTAAAATTATGAATTCTAACATGATTAAGACCTATAACTACATGCATGAGATGGTAAACACTAACTTAAATCTTTTAAGCAAGGGGAAGTCACATCGAATAAGTTTATCTCATATGTTTTTTAGATCCAAAAAGAGGCATACACATTCAAGATTCAACTCAAGCTTAAGATATGTATTACTTAATGGATTTGATTAAGTTTTAATTAAGGAAGATTTAAGTTTGATTTTTTTATTATCATTCTTTGTTGGTTAATAAATTTTAAACTAAATTTTTTGATTTTAATGAATTTCTTACTTTATTAATTATTCAATATCATAAATAGGCCAAATAATCTTTAAAATATAAACATCCACTAATGGTAAGCCCAAATTTTTTGAAAAAGTTTCTAAATATACATGAGGATAGCAAAAATAAGAAGCAAAATTCCTAAGTCATTTTGGCTTACATAAAGTGATTAATTAAACTAATTAAGATTTTGATAATTACGCATTTACACTCAAAATATTCCAAACAAATTGAGGGTTTTGATTTCATTCTCTAATTATTACCTAAATTAACCCATGGATGGTTCATTCATAATTTTTGGATAATGTATAATTAATTCTAAATTTTCTTAATACTAGATTAATTAATTAAATCATTTAATTAATTAAATCCCTTAAAGTGTAACGTTTCAAATTAATTATAATTAAAGGGTTGAAAATTTTTCTAAGGGCTCTCTAATATCAATCACTGATGATCAATCATGGGAGCCACTTAACTATTTTTATATTTTTTTAATAAATTAATTAATTGAGCTAATTAATGGCTTAGGCTTAGGAAACTCTATCTTTTAATTAATTAATCAAATTGACTTGAAATATTTATGATAGATAGAAGACATCATCAAAAATGTTTACCAAAAGTTTCAAGTTAATTAAAAATGTAATTAAGGTTAATTTCATTAATATACTTTTCATTCAACCTCTAACTAATCTTAATCTAATGAGTAAAAATTATGATTTTTATTTTTCTTAAATTTCTCAATATTTAAGCTTTCGAGAGAGTATTTACTTATATTTTTTTAGATTTCACTATAATTTGGCATAAATTTCAATATTTTAGGGTAATTAAATCTTTTCAACCTTAATTAACCCAATTACACTATCAGTGCCACGTTAATGCTTTACACATGGTGTCGATAATTCGTTGCAAAAACTGTCTCACATGGTTGTTGACTCAATCAATCACGAACATTGTTTAATCAGAGCCATTTAATCAAATATTAAATGTTAAAGATTAACCCTGCAGTATTAAATTTTTAAATTTGATAAATTGAGCATGTTTAATCATGACCATCCATTCTAATCATACAGAATGGATGACGTGTGATTCATCCCCTTCCTCTAGCGAGCGACAAAGACCATGTTCCTTTTGCCACTTGATCCAAGTTGTTAGAGCTCAAATTGAAGGAGAAGATGACTCCAAAATGATTACAGGATAAAATCCTATGACTTGATCGGGCTAAAGCTCAATCGAATTCACTTCACAAAGGAAAAAATCCTAAATATTTCTATGACTTAAGAGAGAATCCCTCATTGAAGTTGAAAATTAGTAGTTCAACATGTGAGGTAGCTTCACCTTGAGGAGGAAAAGCCCTACCTGTTGAAGTTCTTTCTTAGCTCCTCCCTGGTTTCATTAGAAACCATAAACTACCATAGCTTCACTGAACTTCATTATGATCCAATGCTCCTGTGATCGAATTGAGTGTTTCTTGATTTATTTTGGTACATTGAGGTGTAAAAAAGATGTGGGGAACTTAATTGAAGTGGAGGTGAGGATTGGTGGAATCGGGTTTGTTAAGTAAATCTTGTTTGAGAAAGCTTGGTCTCACTGGCGATGGGGAGTAGAGGGAGCTTTGGGATTGCTTGGAGATTGTCTCTAGGAGGCATATAAAGGTGTGTCTTGATTTAGATGGCTAGGGAGGTGTACCTCCCTACTCATGTGAACCACTCATTTGGGTTGGTTCAGAAAATGGCAGTCGATCGAGCAATGGGGGTGGCCAAAAATGGCATGGTAGTGATAACATGGCCCTCCTCTAGTGGCTAGAGGAGATTGGTGGCTAGTGATGTAGTAGACAAGCCATGGTGGATGAACCAAGGTTTGTCACCTTGGGGACATGGGTCATCATGGTCAAGGGCTGAGAAAATCAGGCTCGAGTCAGCCTAGGTTAGTTGGATTGAGCACAAAAAGTCCTAAAAATACTGCCTTGGGAAAAGGGAGATGTTCGATCTTTCTATTTTTAGTTTTAATCCTATATGGGTGGCTTGGTTCACTTACTTTTGGCTGAACTAGATTCACCTTAGGTTGGGTCCACTTGTGTAGGTATAAGGGTACCTAAGGATGAGTCATGTCAAGTTTGGTTAGGTTTGGCACAATGTGACCTTTTCAGGTCAATTTGGGTTTAATTTAGTTAAGTTTACCAATTGCACAAATTACGCCCAAGGCTATTGGACTATGTTCAAATGATAGTTAGGAGTGTGTTGTTGTAATTGGTTTGATCTAATTTAAAGTAGATTTCAAATTAGCTCGTATGAGTTCATATAGGTCAAATGGATTAGGTCAGTCAATTTGGTTAAATTGGTTGGGAGTTAAATTATATTTAGTTATCATTTTAAGGTTGATTATAGTTGGTGGTTTGGTTTAATTTGAATTTAATTGAATTGTTACTCAAATTTACTTTTTAGGTTAAATTGGACTAGGTTGGATTAATTGGTTCAAGGTCAATTGATTGTTGGGAGGTGTTCAAGGATCAATCTTGAATCAATTGCAAGTGATATTTTGGTTCAAATTGAAGTGGGTTGAATTTTGACTCAATTTGATCCTTTAGGTCAAATTTGGTTAGGTTAGCTCGAAGGGGTCAATTGGCTCAATTGAGCTCACTTAAGTGTCAAGACATATTTAATAATCATTTTGGGAGTAATTGCAATGATTAGTTCAACCAAATTGAATTAAATCAAGGTTTGGCTTAGTTTGAGCCATTTTGGTCAAACTAAGTGAAATGAGTCAATTGAGTTAATTGGCTAATTTGAGTTTATATTCGGCTTCAATTATGTTTGGTTCAAGTTAAGAATGATCTGGGCAAGGTTTGTTCTAAGTGGTTTGGATCAATTTATAGTTTAGCCCATTTATGCCTAACTAGGTTAACATGCATCAATTAGACCAATTGGTCAAATTGGTCCTCAATTGGGTGTGATTTTGATATGATTGGAGCTTAGCATGTTATTAGATTTATTATCCATTATCAAATTTGATTTAATCAAGGTTTTGATCAATGTGCCCTAAACGGGCCAAATAGGCTTAATTGGGTTAAGTGTACTAATTAGGGCATTTGACCAATTATGCTTGGCTTGAATTTTGTTAGATATGTTTGATGTCACCTATGATTTTGTGATTGAATGGGTTTGATGTCTTAACATTTATGTGAGTTTGGGCTAAGTAGGGTCTACTAAGTCCAACCAGGGTTTAATCTTAGAGTTAAGTTTTATGAGTCTTATAGGTTAGGCTTAGTATCCTCCTAACCACTAGAAGTGTCTTAACCCTCAATATGGAAGACCTTAGTGCTTAGATCACGATCCTTGGACTAAGAGAGTGGATGATAACCTCACTTAAAGTGAGGTCAATATTGGTTGAGCTTCATCTCATTAGAGGAAGTGGGAGGTGGCCAACCATGGGGAATAGGGATGGTGTTAGTCATTGGAAGTGGTGGGAAGGTCAGAGGAGTTTGAATGGGTTAAGAGGTGAGGGAATGAGTATGGGCCTAATTTAGAGGGGATGAGGTGGCTTGACCATCTTCCCATTTAATGGCATCCACCTCACCTTCCATGGCCTCCTCACATAGCTATGAGCTGCTAATTGACTACCTAAGCTAAGTTAATAAAGGCTAGAGGTTGAACTCAAGCTCATTTAGTTTGGATTTGCATTGAGTGCTTAGATTTGGTTCAATTGAATTTGACTTAATTTGGATTGAGTTATATTGAAGTCACTTACTTAATTTAATATTGGATGATGATTGTAACCATTCTTAATTTCTCATTAGATAGGTTAGTCATCAATTGGTCTAAGGATCATGTGGGTTTAATTTGGTTTAGGCTAGATTTGATCCATTTGATCTAAATGAATCAAGTTGGTTTTCATAACATAATTAGCCATTTTAGAATTTAAATTGAGGTTATGTTTGATTATTCATTTATTATGTTTGCATTTTATTAATATCAATTAATTTAAGTGTTTGATATTGTTAAATCCAAATCTATCCATGGATAAGGGATGAAACTTCTAAGATTCTTGAGAAACATGGTGATATAGAAATATTATAAATTAGGATTTAGAAAAGTAAAGAAGTGTAAGAGAAATGATAATCTTTATTCCTCAAACTTGAAGTACAATGATTGGGGGATCTAGAGAAAGAAAAAAAGTCTCCCCATAAGAGAGGAGTTTTCCCTTTATAACACCAAAGGGTGACAATACATTGCAAGTACATATAAGACAAATTGAGTACAAGTGGAAGCCCACCTAAGCTAAAAGAGGGTATAGATTTTGGGGATAGCAGGGATAAGTAGCCCATTATTGTTCTAGTACATTAGTAAAGATTGGGCTAAAAAAAGTAGTCAGCTTATTTGTTTGAGTATTGCCTGACTAGTAGTGAGTTGATTTATGCCTTATTCTCCTGGTCATTATTCTCTAAGTCCTTGATTTTTGAGTTTAGGTTGATCTTTTTTTTATCAGATACACCTTTTAATGAGTGTACTTATTCATGTAGCCTTTTTTTAAGTACCCTATAAGGTGAGTGTGCTTGTCTTGATAAATAGGCTCATCAGGTTGCTTGGGCCTGCCCCCTATTTGGTTATACATTTAGCTCCTTGATTCTTTGCTCCATATAGAGGTACCTCATAAAAAGGATAGTAGAATGAATAGAATGATTAATAAAAATTCAATAATTTAAGAAACTTTATGCAATTATGAGTGGTCACATCACCTTTTGACCAATTTTGGTTTTCCTAAGCATCGGAGGCTGTAAATGGATACTTCTATCCTTCTTTAGTGCATTTATCATTTTCTTCAACTGCTTGCTTAGATAGATTTTCCAACTTTTAGTTGTCAAGTTTGCAAACTAAGAAAGGATTACTACTTTGGACGCCAAGAGGCCTTATGATAATGACATTGATCCTATGACTCTATGAGTACACCTTTGAGTTAAGGCCAAGAAACCCAAGAAGTTGGAAGATGCCACTACTATTCCTATGGCAGAGGTGTGCACCTTAGATCCAACTAATGTAGTTTAGCTCAGCTACCTCCACAAATCCATTGAAAGGATCAAGTACTTGGCTCACTAAAGGGCATGATATTACAATGAGTCCTCATCTGATGTGACCTATGAATGTCAATGGGGAGGAAAAGGGAGAATAGGATAAACCCTTAATTTGGTGATGGAAAATATTTAAGCTTGGTATACCTAGGAACATATTTAAGCTTCCTCTTCCCCATGAGTGGGTGGATATTTTAGAGTTCTTTTGAGTGGTGCCTACCTAGATTCTTCCCAACTCAGTGGTGAGTATCACCACCTTCATCTTATTCTTGCAAGAAAAGAGCATTCAATAGAGTATAAACCTCTTCCAATGAGCATTCATGGTGAATGTTCACCAAGATGGAACCATGTAGTTTTCAGTGACTTCATTAAAAAATTACAATTTGTAGATTAAAGAGCAAAAGTGGTGCACATAGCTTTATTTTGTAAAGAGTGCATCACCATGGCCAGTGTCAATCATTTCTTTTCCTTATCTGGCGAGTAAGGCAACCAAGCTTGGTATGCTGAGTGCTCAGGAGGAGGTGGTCATGGCAAGACTGTAGGGTCACACCTTGAATGTTTCTCTCTACCTTTGCTTTGACAAAGTTATTGTTATTCTTGATGAGTGTTTCTCTACGTACTCGTTATTCACTATCTAGTTTCACTACTCACTCTCTTCTAATTTTTATCTTTTTGTTTACTCATAGGAGGGCTGACTCTAGCACCCCCTAACCTCTACCTTATCATGCTCCAATTCCTCAAGAAAAGTTAGCATGGTATAGATGAGTGATGGGCCGGTGGTAAGGACCTAACCCCATTGAAGTTGGTGAGGAAGATGAAGAGGAAAGCGAGCCAAGCGTAGATCCCACTAAGGTTGCCAATGAAGCCCCATTGTGTACAACTCCAAAGAAGTCCAAAAAGAGAGCCACGAGCTCAAATTCTCATAGTTGCTAACAAAGTAGTAAATCTAAGGAGGAGGAATAGCAATGTGAATGCTCTAAGAGAAATTTCACTCTAAACTTGTGCAAGACTACTCGTAAAGCTTATGAGCTTTGCCCCTCCAATTTCTCCAAGAAGTTCAATGGCCTTTTGGATGACGTTCTTAATGCTCACTTGCCATATGCTATTATGACTACTCAAGTAATGGATGGTAGTCAAATTTAGAATCCTACCAAAAGTTCCTTGAGAAGAGAAACCTGTTGAGTATGAAGGAAAAGCTGACAATCTTTTGAAACCAAACATATTGACATTCAGGCAGAGGTGGTTCACCAAGAAGAAGAGAAAGAGAAGGTCTGGAGATTACTTACTTTATTAAGGAAAAATGAGATTTGGATAAAGAACTCTTTCTCATCGCATTGAGGAGTTTTAAAATAAAGAAGTAGAGTTCACTAGGTTTCTTGACTCTGATGAGTACCACAAACTTCTGTAGTAGAAATTTAAAGACAGTGCCAACTTCATTATCGCAAATTAGTGAAATAGGCCATTTGGATGCCAAGTTTTTAGAATTTTCTAATGTGCTCACACTTGTAAATTATGATGATGATGATGGTAACATTAGTTGATATGTCCTTCCTTTCTTCATTCTCTCTATATGTGTTTCTTTTCATGAGTAGAATGTATGTACCATACTCACTTTATTGTAAAGATTTTTACTATATAAAATAAAAGCCATTATTTAATATAATTATGTTTTCTTACTTTACTAGTTATTTTCTTGTCAATGCATGAATAACTCCATTCATGACTTAGAATATTTTAAGTCACTACTTAATTGAGAGAACCTTCCTTGGGTGATTGCATTTTATATAGCCAATTTATGTATGCTCTCTGGAGTGATACTCCCTTATTGATGTTCAAATAACTCTTCTCATGACTTTAAAGTGTTTTGGGATATTTGAGTTGAGTTAATTTTAGTTTAATTCGATTTTGGGCATAATAGGGTCCATTCGGGTTCACTTGAACAAAATGACTCAATTAACCCATTTAAGTCCCTATTACATTTAAAATTATTTAGATTTATGTTTGGAAATATTTATTTGATGGATTTAATCCCTAAAAATAGCTCAATTTGACCAAATTTTGGTTGGTTGACTTTTGACATGGCAAGGCCCACATGGATCAACTGAAGTCAAATGACCTGATTAGCCATCTTGAACACCATGTGAATTTAGTTTTATGTTTATTTATGTGTGTGAAACAATTCTATGCTTTTGATTTAATTTAAAATAATTTTATTTGGACTTCAATGCTTTTGAGATTAAATGGGTTAATTGAATTAATTAACCCAATTAACTCAAATAAGGCAAAATTTAAATAAGATTTTGATTCAAATTTGTTTAATTTTAATTTTTATTAATTTTTATTAAGTTTTAATTTGATTAGGTTCACTTAGTCTAATTGAGCTAGGTTAGGTCCTAGTGGGGCCATTAGGTTGACCTAGGCTCACTTTAGTGTGTTGAGCTTGATTTTGATTTCAAATTTAGTCTCAAATTTTATCTTTTGTTTAATTTGTTATTTTGGTTTGGTTATGCACTTAGTCATGTCCAAAGTATTTAATTAGGAAGCTCTTAGTTTAAGATTTGAGATCCTTATTACTAAGAGTAGGATGATTTCAATCTCATAAGAAATGAGATCAACAAATGGTCCCCTAATATGTGTAGTAGACTAGGTATAGTACCACACATATTGACATTGACTAAACTAATCAACATATCCTAAGATGTTTACAAGCAATAATGCTTGTAAAGGTTTCAATTTGGTTTAAAATTTGAGTTTGAATTTAATTATGAAATGTAGGCATGAACTGCCTTTAGTTTTTTTGATTAAAAATTTTCATCCGTGGATGAATATATATGTACTAAATCTCTAAGAAGGAAAAAATTTCTACTAAGAAAAGAATAACTAAAGAGTCTGATTCTATTGTAGTTGTAATTGCTAGAAAAGATACCTTAGGGGGCTTATTCTTATCCTGATTACAATAGATTATATTTTACATCAATTTTCAGTGACTAACCTTGGGAGAAAGCATAGGGACTCACATTGTCCTAAGTGGAACTAGTCAAAGGGATACCTCTAATGAATAACCAGCTTATAGGGTTCTCATCAGTTTGTGATGGTTAACCAAGAAAGAATGTATAAAGAGACTCACATCTTTTTAAGTGTAACTATCCAAAGGAATAGCCTTGATGACTAACCAACCTTACGGGAGGATCAATATGACTATACTAGGATATACTGGATCCTAAGGTTTTTTTTTTCATCAGTTTTCAATGACTAACCTAGGAAGAAAGCATGGAGACTCATTTCCTCAAACGCAAAACTAATTAAAGGGATAACTTTAATGACTAACCAACCTAAGGGGATGAGTTATAAATTACTATATTGGGCAAGACTAGGTCCTATGATTTTCTTTTAGCATAGATGTCATTGGGGATCTTATTCCTAATTAATTTTGTTAGAGAGGTGGGATGTCACTATTGATACTTACTGCTGTCATTATACTAATCCTGAAAAAAAAATACAATTATGGATACTTTTATTTATTGGTTTGGTTAATAGGCAGGGGCCTTGAAGTGGCTTAGGTCTTGACCTACATAGCTATTTAGAATGGAGTTGACTATACATTTTTATGTCTTTAGCTTAGTAGGAAGGTGTCATATGGACTTGTTCCTAAACCTAGATAACATAGCTAACAGTAAGGAGCCTTAAGGTGGCTTAGTTCCTAAACCTGAAAGCTAAAGTGAGGAAAGGGGCCTTAAGTTGCTTCTTTTGTAACCCTCAAAGTTTTGACTAATAGGAATGGATCACATGGACTTTATTCAAATCTAAATAGTCTATAAAAATAAGGAAATAATTAGCTTAGTTTTATTCTAAAAATTTTCCTACAAAAGATACCACTGAGGGATTTACTTCTAATTAGTTGATTTAGCTATTGGAATGGGGATTGAAGTGGCTTAATTCCTAATCTAAATAGCTAGAATGATTAAAGGGGCCTTTAGTAGGGGTATAAACGAGCCGAGCTTGAGCGAGCTTGGTACTTGTTCATGTTCGGCTCATTAAGAAATTTTTTTGTACAATATTGGCTCATGTTCGTTAACATCTCATTAATGTTGTTCGTGTTCAGCTCGTGAATTTTTTTAATGTTCGTTAACAGCTCATGTTCGGCTCAAATTGGCTCGTTAAGAATTTTTATTTATTTATTAATATTTTAAAAATATTAAATTTAATAAAAAAAATTTTAATACAAAAATGCAGCTTTGTAGTTATTTATTTATAAATTGTGGGGTGTGGAGGACTGACAATAAAAATGATCTTTTCAAAAATAAATTTAATTACAAACAAAATTACATAACACAAAATTACAATTGAATATGATTAATATCATAATTTATTATTGATAAAAATTACATTACTACGAATATTATTTACTACATTTGAATATGAAACAACAAATAAAGTAAAATCAACCATTTTATCAATGACCAAAATATAATGAAACAACAAATAAAATGAAAGCTGCAATCAAAAAATAATTGAAACAGACCCAACTAAATAAGATATATAAGTAGCCATTTTATCAAGCTAAGTTGTATCTCATATTAAAAAAATATTTAGCATCACAACCCATTAAAAACCTTAAATCTAAGCAATTCAGCATAAAACTAAGAGTAGTATTGAATATTGATAAATTAAGAACCAAAATACAATGAAACAACAAATAAAATGAAAGCTGTAGTAAAAAAAATAATTGAAATAGACCCAACTAAATAAGATATATAAGCAGCCATTTTATCAAGCTAAGTTGCATCTCATATTAAAAAATATTTAACATTACAGCCCTTTTAAAACCTTAAATCTAAGCAATTCAACATAAAATTAAGAGTAGTATTGAATATTGATAAACTAAGAACCAAAATACAATGAAATAATAAATAAAATGAAAGCTACAATAAAAAAATAATTGAAACAGACCCAACTAAATAAGATATATAAGCAACCATTTTATCAAGCTAAGTTGCATCTCATATTAAAAAAAGATTTAACATCACAGCCCTTTAAAAACCACAACTCTAAGAAATTCAACATAAAACAAAAAATAATATTGATAAACTAAGGACCAAAATACAATGAAACAGTAAATAAAATGAAAGCAATAACTTGCATGTAGCCAAATCCAATAACCTGAAGGATTTGGAGAGAACATCAAGTAGCCATATCTCATAATAACTGTAAGTATTTTTTCGGCTGTATCATGGAGAATTTATTTTTTTCTAATGAAGAAATAACCTGCCAATTTATAAAGTGACTGAATTTTGAAGGTATGGTGCGTATATATTCGATGTGGAGTTTCTCCCTCACGGCTTAGAAAATAGGAGAAATTAGCAAGTAGATTGATCTCAAAATAATAGTAAAGACAGCCAAAAAGTATTACGCAATAAAACAAGCTCACAGCTCAATAATATTGATGGCTGCTTTAATTATAAAATGGGCTTAGTTTGAAATTTCATATCAGCTAATCAATGATGCCTTCATAGTATGATGACTGCTTAAATTCTTTAAACACCCAGAAATGATAAAACTAACTTATTCATAACTAATTTGCATCTCAGTTTCTCATATTATAAAAGGTTTAACATCACAAAATATTAGCTAATCAATGAGGCCATCATAGCTTGACTTGATGGCTACTATCAAATTATTAAAAACCCTATGAATCCAAAATATTCAGCACAAAATCAAATGTAGTAATATTGAAGCAAAGACCAAGTGTAGTATTGATGAACTAAGCAGCCATTTTATCAAGCTAAGTTACATCTCATTTTAAAATTAGATTAACATCACAGCCATTTAAAAATCATAACTCTTAAATCTTAATGTAGTCATAATGGTCCTCATGAATGAAGAATCTGGAGAGAACTGTATACAATAAAAAATAATAAATAAAATAATAAAAAAATAGCAAATAATATGAAAGCTGCATCATTCAAAATTCAAAAATGAAAGATATACATTAATGTATTCATAATGGTGTAGCTCACTTGCCATATAAATAGTATCAAATGGTCCTCGTGAATGAAGATTCTGGAGAGAACAAGTAGTCATATCTCAAAATAGCTGCAAGTAATTATTAGGTTGTATCATAGAGAATTTTGATTCCTCAAAATAATAACAAAGGTAGCCAAAAAAGTATTAACCAGTAATATGAAATGGGCTCAATTTGACAATTTTTTATCAGCTAATCATTGAGGCCATCATAGTTTACTGGCTGCTTAAATTCTTAAAATCCCTAAAATAAAGTGTAGTATTGTTGAAGTAAATACCAAGTGTAGTAATGATGGACAAAGGTCACTAAGCAAGTAAGCAGCCATTTTATCAAGCTAAGTTGCATCTCATATTAAAAATTATTTAACATCATAGCCCTTTAGAAACCATAAATCTCAGCATCTAGCATAAAACCAAGTGTAGTATTGATAAAGTAAAGAACAAAATACAATAAAATAGCAGAAAGAAAATGAAAGCTGCATCAAAGATTCAATTGCAACTAATAAAACATTAAACATAGTGTTAAACTGTTAATACTCCAAAGTCCAAATAAATTCAATTGCATATACGTTGCTCCTTCATTTTCTTCGTAGACTGTAGCTTTAATATTTAGGAAGTTTTACATGCAAGTTTTCTCCATCCATGATCTCTTGCTGTAAGAAATGGTCATTTATTAGACTAACATATGAAAAAAGTTGAGATAATAATAAATTAATAATTAGTATAAAAAATAAATAAATATGAAATTGATTCTTAATAAAGGATTCTTGTTGTTGCTTTGAGAACCTCTAATCCAACTAGTTGTACAAACAAGTGCATTAATAGTTTTTACGGATAAAGAGCTTCTGTAATCATCCAAAACTCTACCACCAGCACTAAAAGCAGGTTCAGATGCAACCGTTGTTATGGGATTTGTCAAGACATCCCTAAAAACTTTGGATAAGTATGGATACTTAAGAGTATTCATCCTCCACCAATGAAGAACATCAAATTATTTTATACTGCATTGATATAACCCTTCTTCCAAATATATTTTCAAATCTATTTTTGAAGGCTGAACGGAACCAGATGCAACAACAAAATCAGTAAAACCTAACATACAATCAAAAGGAGATGAAAATGATGACTCCCTTTGTAGCTGTGAGGACTCTCAAGTGTAGTTATTGTAGTTGAACTACAACTAGCATTATCAGAAACATATTGATTATAAATCTCCAAAATAACTGCTTCAAATTCTATAATTTTGAATTCTATCTGTAAAGGTGAGTATATCTTTGGAAATGTAAATTTATGAACTTCATCTTTAAGCGTAGATCTAACACAACTGCTATAGACATTACCAAATTGCATTCTCCCCAATACTTGTTAAATTTAATTTTCATAGTATTTGCCATTTCTTTAATATATTCAGTTGATGAATTGCATTCCTCCATCAACAACTTCTTAACATGCATAACAGTAGGTATAAAAATATTTATAGTAGGATATGTCGAACCAAAAATCATTTTTGTGACATTATAAAAAATAACAAGAAACTTCCTAATAACCTCATACGTTTGCCAATCAAAATCAGATGGCAACCACTTGTAATTGCTATCTCGGGCTGCATAATGGTAGAATACACTACGAAAAACAAATGCATATTCAAGAACAATGTATGTACAATTCCATCATGTATGAACATCAACAGATAAACCCTTTATAGTGGAAATCACTAATTGCTTCGCCACCTCAACAAACTTATGTAATATAGTAGGACACTTTTTAAGATATTTTATTGACTCCCTAATTTGATAAATAATATCTTGAATTTCCTTTAAACCATCTTGAGCCATTATATTCAAGATATGAGCACAACATCTGTCATGAAAGAAAGAACCCATAAAATGTAACTTACCTCTGGACTGAAAATTAGATTTGAGAGCATTAGCGGCAACATCATTGTTACTCGCATTATCCAATGTAATTGTGGAAACTTTATCTTGCAAATTCCACTCCATCAAGCATTCACATATCGCATCAAAAATAAAAGTACCTGTGTGAGGTGGTTCAAGCTCAAAGAAATTGATAATACGCTTGTGTAATTTCCAAGACTCATCAATATAATGAATTGTTAAGCACATGTACCCCACTGTTTGATTGGAAGTCCAACAATCAGATATTAATGAGACGATAGGTATGCTTTTAAGATATGCCTTCAGCTTTTCTTTTTCCACTTCATAAACTTTCATGCAATCATTTTTTATAGTATTTCTAGAAACTCTTTCATAATTATGATTTAAGACCTTCAATAAAATATTGAACTAAGTATGCTCAACCATCATAAAAGGATACTCATACATAATTATCATTTTTGCTATTATTTCTCTAACCTGAAGATTATCATAATTCTTTGGATCAGTAAAAAGAGGAATCTCAATTTCTAAACTAGCATTACAAGGCATAAAATTTAATAATTTTTGCCTTTTATCTAGCAACTCCACAACTTTTTAATTTTTAGCTTTGATCTTATCACACTCCCTAACATGTTTGTGCAGTTGTGAAGTGGTGCCAATCTTGGATTTATGAAATTTTGTACCACAACATATGCATTATAAATAGGATGCATTGAAGCATTTTAAAGTTGAATCAGTTTCTATAATGTACTCCCAAACTATAGACTTCTTTTTCCTAGTCTTCTAAGGAGGGATTCCTCCAACATTAGTATCAAATGTAATTGCATTTGAACAATTAGGTTGTGAAGAAAGATTACGATTGTCATTACTATTTCCATCTTATATAGTAATCTCATTACCAGATGATGCAGTTTGAGATAGATCAAAATTTGACATGGTAGTAGACTATATTGAAAAAGATAATATGTGTCAAAACTAAAGGTACAATCCATATGCTTTAAATAAGAACATTAAGATAATTTATTGACATAATCCATTTAGAAATAAGCATTAGTAAATTTGATATATTAAGCATAAAAAGTCAACTTAAACATGAAGAATGATGCTTTTCTTCTTGATCCCAGCAAAGAAAAACATAATTAAATGAGAAGACATTTAGAAAAAAACCTATTTTATTTGCTGTTTTATTGTGTTTTGATCTTTTCCTTATAAAATAAGTTGGTTTTATCATTTTTGGGTGTTTGAAGAATTTAAGCAGTCATCGAGCTATAAAGGCATCATTGATTAGCTGATAAAAATTTTTAAATTGAGCCCATTTTATAATTAAAGCAATATTAGTGATGTCATGCTTGTTTCTTGCATAATACTTTTTTTTGTCTTTCTTTGTTATTTTGAGATCAATCTACTTGCTATTTTCTCCTGTTTTCTTTATCGTGAGAGAGAAACTCCACATGGAATATATACACACCATGCTATCAAATTTAGTCACTTTATAAATTGGCAAGTTAATGCTTCATTAGAAAGAAATCAAATTCTCCATGATACAGACAACCTAAAAAATACTTGCAGTTATTATGAGATATGACTACTTATCTACTTGCAGCTATTTTGAGATATGACTACTTGCTGTTCTCTCCAAATTATTCATTCATGAGGACCATTTGATACTATTTATATAGCAATCAGACTACACCCTTATGACTATATTAAGACTTAAAAGTTATGATTTTGAAAGGGCTGTGATGTTAAATCTTTTTTTAATATGAGTTGCAACTTAGCTTGATAAAATGGCTGCTTATATATCTTGTTTAGTTGGGTCTGTTTCAATTATTTTTTGACTGCATCTTTCATTTTATTTGCTATTTCATTTATGAATACTACACCAAAAACTAAAATCATAATACTACATCAGCTACATATAGATAGTAAACCCTAAACACCAAAATATGCACGACATTACAAAATCAAATAGAGAAGAGTCACTTTAGCATTTCATTGCACATTCCAACCAGAAATTGAACACTGGAAATCAGATATCTGAGAAATTTCAATAGCATATTAGCATTTTTGAGTCATCTAGAACCCAAGCACTTCAACAACTCAAGAAGTTAGGCAAAAGATGGAGAAACTAGAAAGTAATAAATGATACTGAACCGTAGAAAAGTAGGTTTTGCAATCAACGGTTTGGCTAATTGGCTCTACCTGTGGATTAGAGCATCACAAGAATATCAAGTGCTCGTGCTCTTGTAGTCGTAGAGCTGTAGAAGAGGCCCAGGAGGGAAGGAGATTGGGATAGTGATCACAAAAAAAGGGCAACAGCCAACAGTCGAAGAATCAAAGAGATAAAGAATCGAAGAGTGCGAGCCATAAACAGTAAACTGTGAACCCTATCCCCCATCTTGTAAACTTAAATAGTTAGGGTTTAGGAATTAGGTTAAGAGTTAAGACTTAATAGGAAATCTCCTTAAATCTGAACCGTTCATTTCAACAAAAGAGAATTTTAATGATTCTGATTTCATCCAAATCATTAAATTAATTTTAATTATTATAATATGTCTAAATTTATTTAATTTAAACATCATTAATTAAAATAATTATTCAAGTAAATATAAATTAATTAATAATTTAATGATAAAAAATATATATTATATAATTTTTATATAATTATTTATAAATATTTATTTATTTTGAGGTAAATCGAGCTGAACACAAACAAACAAAAGATTGTTCTTGTTTGGCTCGTTTATATATCAAGCCTAAAATATTTGTTGTTTGTTACTTTATGAGCAGCTAAACACTTGCCAAACAACAAACTTTTTTGACACCCTAGCCTTTAGTGGCTTAGTTCCTAATCCTTAAATTTTAACTAGTAGGTAAAGGCCGCATTGACTAAGCCCCTAATCTAAGTTTTTTTTACCTAAATATGGCCTTAGAGTGGCTTAGTTCCAACCCTGAATTTTCCTGAGATGCCACTCGGATACTTACTCCTAACTAGTTAGCTTATCTATTTGAAAGAGGTTGTAATGGCTTGATCCTAACTTAAATAGCTTACTTAGAAATGAGATGTCTCAATGACTTTATTCATTCCTAAGTTTCTAGAAATTGAGCCTTAAAATGGCTTTCTTCCAATTCTAAATGGCTAAAAGAAATGTCATCAAGATTTCACTTTATTTATGCATTCAAATAGAAGAGAAAAATTTAAATAAATTGCACATTCTATAAGGAAAATTACTAAGTCAATAACATTAAGATGTTCTCAACAAATATAATTTTATTATTTATTTCAAATAATATAATTTTATTATTTATTCCAAATTTAAGTTACAATTCATTCATAATATTTCTTCAATTAACATCCATTAATAGGGAGAATTAGCTGTTCTCCATTACAATCTATTAATTTATATAAACCTTTTTTTAGATCTTTTCTACAATGAATGGTCCTTACCAAATGGACATATAATATATTCTTTTAAAAAAAATAAAGCACATGATATGCTTTCACTTCTCATAAGGGAAAGGCTTTGACCCATGTTGAAAAATAATCAACCACGACTAATATAAGATGATGGCTTTTTGATGATGGAAGGTCAATAGGCCCAATGATGTCAGTACCCAAACTTTCAAAGGGCCAGGAGACGATCATTGGAAGAAATACATTATG
Source organism: Cymbidium sinense (assembly GCA_021442155.1). Taxonomy (NCBI): domain Eukaryota; kingdom Viridiplantae; phylum Streptophyta; class Magnoliopsida; order Asparagales; family Orchidaceae; genus Cymbidium; species Cymbidium sinense. The sequence goes on from CM038222.1 coordinate 96,552,432, forward strand.
TGGCTGATGTAGAACTACACAATGTACTTAACATTAATGACAATGATGTGCAATTTTCATGCAATGATTCATCATCGAAAGGCAATAATATTTAAGTCTTTTAATTTGTAGCTTCATTTTAGCACCAAATTGATGAGCACAACATAATCTAAAGTATACCTTGATTATAATCTTATGGGCTTCTAGTCTATCCAAATAGTGTGACCACATTTGATTGAATGACCAATGGTATAACACCACTGATTAGTGAATAAGACAAAGCTATCATCTTAATCTAGCTCACTAATGGTTTATCCTCTGGGAGCCTCCCCTCACATAAATAGTCAATGAACGACTATCTCCAGTCGTTTTCCTCTTGACCTTCAATAAGAGTGGCTACCTCTTTAGTTTCTACTTTTCTATTTATATAGTCCAAATCTATAGGAGATAGAACCTATCAGTTTTGAACTTCCACAGGGATGAACTCTTCTTCTATGCATGCAATTATTTTTGCAAGATTTGCTAAAGCATCAACTACGGAATTATCCTTATGTGATATCTTATACAAACTTATAAAAGGAATTTGTTCAAGTAATTTCATTAGGTATTAATTATAATTGAATAGTTTTATATGTGATACTTTGTAAATTCCTCCCACTTGGTTGATAATTAGTTTGGAATCTCTATAGATTTTAATTTTCTTAATTTTTATGAGAATAGCTAATTCCAAACCAATTTATAAAAGCTTTGTACTCAGCTTCATTGTTTATACAAGTCTTAGATAAATGATATGAATATCACATTATTTCTTTTTCTAGGGTTTAAAATTCAGCCCAATCCCTACTTCACTGGGATGGAAGAGGAAAATTCTTCACCTCTTTAAGAGGAGGTTGCACCATCAAAATACTATTCCTAGGTGGCACTATTTTCTTCCCTTAAACTCATAATCTACTTTTTGTGAGTTCATCATTTAAAGGAGAACCCTCAAGGATTGGGTGTGCTTCTAAGAAGTTAGCTACAATCTAACCCTTTGCAACATAAAGAGGGATAAATGTGCTTTTAAATTGTAATAAAATTATATAATTTCATGCTATATGTCCATATAACGTTAGATGGGTCATATTATTAAAATTAAATTCGCTTTGTGCTAAATTAGGTAATGCCTTAATTTCTGTCAGTGAAAGCCAAGGCAAAGCAGATAATTCATGTCCTTCAGAATAAGCCTACAACTTAAATGGTACAAGGCATTTTCATTGCCTTCCTCATTAACTTGAGCTAACAAGGCACTAAGGGACTCATCTAAGGCTATAATGTAGAGAATCAATGGCTTCCTTGGAATTTGGGCAATCAAGATAGGAGGATTCATCAAATATTTATTTATATTTTCAAATGCATTTTGACATTTTTCATCCCAAATATATTTAAAATCCTTTTTTTTTTTGTTAATGCTGCAAATGGCTAGCATCTTTCAAATTGATTTGATATGAATCTTCTTAAATATGCAAGCCTACCTTGAAAAGATCTTAATTGTGTAAGCTTTTAAGATGATGGTATTTCTATGATAGCTATAATCTTCTCAGAACAAATTTTTATCCCATAGTGTCCCACTATAAAGCTTAAGAATTTCCTCGAAGTGACTCCAAAGGTACACCTTAACAGATTCATTTTTAGGTTATAATTGTTTAACTACTTGAAAATAATCTTAAGATCAATTAGGGTTCTAAACATCATTTATTTTTCATCTTGAGGGGTCATCTTAATTTGATTATACCTAAATGATCTATCCATGAATGAGAAAATTTTATACAATGAGACTATATCCACCATAAGTATTGATATCGATAATAGAAACTAATCTTTAGAACAAGCCTTATTTAGGTCTATGAAGTGCATGTATACACATATTTGACCATTCTATTTTTTTTAACCAATACATTGTTGGCTAACCAAGAAACAAATATTTTTCTTCTTGAATGAAGCAAGCTTCAATTAATTTCTTCACCACAACAATTACTTGTTGTTTGATTTCTAAATGCATGTGTCTTAGAGCTTGCTTTACTAAAGTGCCATCTAGTTTAATTTTCAATTTATGGATAACTACATCTAGAGATAAATAGAGCATTTCATCATAATTCTGAGCAAAGCAGTCCTTATATTTAGTAAGGAAATTGATCAAGTCATAGAAGTATTCAAGACCTAATAGAGAACTTGTAAATGTTGTCCATGGGTATTCTTCCATTCCTAAATTAATTTTTCTCAATTCGTTATGTATGGATTTTATTTCTTCTTCAAATTTTGAGGGTGCATTTTAAATTAAATAATCATCTTTATTATTTAATGGCTCAAAGAAAAATTCTTCCATTAAATGGATGAACTCACAAAAACATGATTAGAATCCACATGATTACTTATCATTAAATAATATTCATCATCTTTTAGGGGTCTGATGGTACCAAACCCAATGCTAGCTTTAGATTTTAATTTCTTATATTTGGTTTTCCTTAACCTTTCCATGTGCTGAGTTGTATCTGTAGACTAAGAATGAGAAGTTAAACCATGTTTAATAATAATCTAAACACATTCAGGATACCAGTCAAAATGAATTCAATTATTTCATTAAAAGATGAGTCTTCAAGATTTATATCTACTTCTAAGCTTCAAAATAAAACTTTTGTGACTTGCCAATCTCTCTTCAAGAGTTAGGGCTACTTTGACTTCTAATTGCGCAATTTTTGTTGAGATAAGAGCGTTAAAGTGTTTGCATACCTTTTTAATCTCTCATATGCAGACAATTCAAGTCCATCTTTAGATGCCCAAATTCGCTCTTTATTAATATATGATTCTAATGAAATCTTAAAATTTACTAAGACATCTTTTTTATTTGAATCTTCATCAAAACTAGATTCCAAATTAATTTAAATTATAAGAGATTCATTTTTTAATTTTTCTTTTTCTTTTTTATTTATTTTTGTAATTTTATTTTATTTTATTTTTTTCAATGCTGTAGAAAAACTAAATTTCATAGAATTAGGCTTGCTTCTTAGGAAAATAATAAGTGGTGTCCTCGTAGAGTTTAACTTCATGAATTGAAAATAGATGTATGTTAACCTCATTTTTAGGATGAGCTCTCAATCCCTCCATCTTAGACATAGGACTTCTCTTATACTTTAAGAGTTTCTTAGTCTTAAGACACTTCTAGTGATTAGGTGAAACTCAACGTAACCCTAGAGACTTAGAAGAGTTATCTATAGGAATAGGTCATGCCTTAGGGGTGTTAGAAAAATTTGTCAAACTCTAATCAATTCCAACTTGATTGACTAACTCTAAACTCCAAATCAAACTAACTCCAAACTCCAAATCAAATCAAAATCAAAACTTAAATTAATTCCAACTTAATTGATTTTCTCAAACTCAAATCAATTCCAAATGATTGAAGCTTATGATTGAAATTCCAAGTTCAAAAATATTTCTTAAGTTCTTTGATTCCCTCTCACGGACTTAGCCTAAAAAAAATCTAAATCAATTAAAATTTAAGGAATTTCCTCACAACACATTTATATTCTCATTTATATTCATATATATAAATGAAATATAAACTCAAATCAATCAAACCAAATTCAAAATTCAAATCCAATTCAAAGATCTTTCCTAAGTCACGTTGATTCTATCTTATGGAGTTAGCCTAAATCAAATCTAAATCAATTCAAAATCAAGGAATTTTCTCACAACCCATTTATATTCTCATTTATATTCTCAAATAGAAATGAAATATAAATGTAAATGAAATATAAATTCAAATAACCAAAACTAAATTCAAAGATCAAAACCAAATTCAATCAAAATTCAACCTAAGCCTTTCAAGTCAAAATCTTGAACTTAGCCAAATCAATTTCAAATCAAGCCAAACACTTGATTTTTCTTCATGATTCAATCAATCCTTCAATCATGAATCCAAATATAAACATAAACTCCAATCATCAAACCAAAACTAAATTCAAAAAATCAAACCCAAGTCAAACTCATGTTCACCCTTTTGAACCTGAAATTGTCAAATGAATCAAAACCCATTTAACTTCAAACCACTTGCAAATTGATTTATATTTCAATCATTAGTCCATATTGAGTTGAATCAAACTTGATTCAAGCCTTGATCAAGTCAATTGACCTACTTAGGCTTTTTTGACCCTAAGTGACCTAAAGTACCCCTTTTGAGCCAAATTCTAATCTTACCCAAACTGGATTGAACTAGGCCCACCTAAATCTCACATTGTGAGAAACAATCATCATGAGATGACCAATCACTCAAATTGGGTCAAACCAAGTCAAACCTAAGAGTTGACCAAGTCAACACTTAGCCAAAATGAAACCTAAACTAGCCAAAATCCACCATAGGCCAAATTGATTGAAACCATTGATCAAAACTCATTCATGATCATTGTTTGAACTTGACCAAGCTATCATTTGAGCCTAATCTAGCCCAATTGGCCACTTGACCCAAGTTGACCCAACTTGACCTAAAAAGTCAAAATGTGTCAAAACTTGATCTAAGCCAAATTGATTTAAACCAATGGGTCAAGTTCATTCCAAATCACTTGTTGAGCTTGACCAAAGCCCCAATTGGCCAACTAAACCCAACTTAGCCTAATTGACTTTGAACCTAACTTGACCTAAAAGGTCAAATTGAGCCAAATCCAAATGTAAATCAAATTGATTGGAAATAAAGATACCAATCCATTTCAAATGATCAATGAAGCCTAAACCAACCCATGATCTAACCCAAATAGGTCAAATGGGTCAAATTGGTTAACTTGACCCATTTGACCTAAATGAAATCAAATGAACCAAATCCAAAAATAAATCAAATTGAACCAAACCAATGATGCCAAAATATTTCAAATGGTCATATGAACTTGACCCAACCCTTAGATTGACCCAATTTGACCAATTGGTCAACTTGACCCAAGTTGACACATTTTGACCTAAATGGGTCAACATGAGCCAAATCATATCAAACCAACTCCAAATTCAATGAAACTTGGTTGAGCCCATTTTTCAGTCATACCAAACATATTCAAATTGAAATCAAAGCCAACTGATCATTTTACCCCTAGGCCATAGGGTAACCTAAAATCAAAACTACTTAGAATTTAGTCAATTCCTTTTCATGGACACTTGGCATCCTCTTAGTGGACGAAATGGTCACTAATGGTCATGGTGCACATGACCCAATGGGTTTGGGTCATCCTAACCCAACCTAATGCTAAAATTGACTAGCTACTTAGGAATTGAGCACATGGGATCCCTCCACTTAATTAAAACACATGGGAGCTTCACTATTCCACTCCACACTCAAAATTGAAACATGTGCAAGTCCTAACAGCCTAACAAACCTATTGAATAGGGTGAATTTGATCAAAATTTTAGAGCTCTTCACAATCGTCTGATTCACCTAGGGAGAGATATACTCCCGCTAATTCCACTTCAATCATGATCACACACACTTGATTGAGCTCAAGGAACTCAGAGTAAGCACCCAAAGATTTCTCCAAGCTTCTTCAGCCCATTTCCATTTTTATGTTTTTTGGTTTTCTTCAAACCAAAAATAGGGGAGCTCCACCAAATATTCATCTCACTCAATACTTCAGATCAAGCTAATTCCTCTTGCAAGCTTCATCAGAGGACTCAACCGAACTTGTCTAAAGCTTAATCTAAGTTCTCAAGGCAAGGGAAGTGGTACTTTGATCAAGGCTATAAGGATTTGAAGGTGAGCTTGGTCCATGGAGAGATCTACTCAATCCCAAGGCTTGAAACTTTCAATAGAGCTTTATCTCCACTAGACGAAGCTACCTCATCGAATTTGAGCACCGGTGATAGCCTCTGGCGAGGTATGGATCAAAACCGAGCTTAAACTAGAGAGTGTGTAGTCTTTTATGAAAGGAATTTTTACTTCATGTAAAACTAGCCGTTGGATGTCTTCTCCCTTGCATGATGATGGTGTGGGTTGAGTTTGGGCTCAATCCAAGCTCAATCGAGCTCGGATCATGCCATCGAAGATGAACAGTGGCCATCTCCGACAAGCGAGCTCAAGGACGGATCATGGGCCATCCATCTGCGCATTTTGGATGGACGTCCATGATCAAGATGCATAGGATCCACAGTTAATCCATATTGGGCTTTATCTCATCGATCTCATCAGATGAGAGAAAAGCGCATCGCTAATGCGGTGCAACAATGTGATAAAATAAGTGAACTCTCCCATCGTGCCATGTGGAAAGCACATGCCACGTCAACCCCCCACGTGGCATCGATGGAATTAATCACTTAATTAGGCTATTTAACTCATGGATAATCTTGAAAACTTCAAAATAACATAACTAATTCAAGAAAAATCATAAAAATATAAGGTAAAATACATTGTAAAGATTTTTCTTAGGAGAATAATCTAAAAATGTTTCCAAATGGATTTTGAATAGTGTGTTTTCCTCAATTAGGATTTTAATAAAATTTTAGTAACCATAATTAATCCCTAATTATTTCATTAATTCATTTCAAATATCTCTGGTATATTTAGTGGGATGACCTCTCCCTGCCCTAATTTTATTGGGATTTATTGATGAGTTAATTAAGAAAATCATGTAATGAATCCTTAATTACCCTCTTTATGTAATTAAGGGTAATTAAGCATGATTTTTCCTAAGCCATTCCCTAAACCCCATTCCTTCCTTAATCCAAACTTAATTAAAGGCTAAGCCACTATTCACCTACTTAATTAAGTTGACAAAATTTTCAAAACTTTTCTGAACTTAAACAATTCATCTTGGGTAGGTGCTTAGGTGTTCAATAATCTAAGAAACTTAAGGAAATCAAAATCCAACCCACATGTGTGGAAAGGGTGATGAAAGTACTTAAATTAAACCCTTTAACTTAATTAATCACTAATTGTGAGCCAATTGCATTAGGCCATTTCTTTCCTAGGTGCATTACTGATTTAAATTTCTTGTGGTTTATACATTGTCATATTAAATATATTAAGTGAATATGGGGTAAGTAATTAACACACTTAATTCACACCTTAAACTAACCAAAGCATAAAATTAATCTAATCACCTACAAAATTGAACCTAAATAACTCACACATGTGGGAATGGGTTAGGACCAGCAAACCTTCTCACATTTCTCAAATTGAAATCAAACTCAAAACAAAACTAAAAATCTCTTTAAAACAAATTTGATTTGCTTTAAATAATCATATTCATAGGATTATCTTTAGGAATTAATTAGGGTAGATGAACTTACATTGCTTTCATCACTTTATTTCTTTCCTAACATGCTAAATGTGTTTGTCATATCAAATTCACACATTCATGCTTTTTAAAAATCAAATTAAAAATGAAATGTCTCTTTTATGTGAAATTGCATGTTTTGGCTAAAGTAAGAATATTAATGGCTATTATCACTATTAAATTTGAAATTATTTTCAAAACTTATAAATCAATTATCAAAATTGAAAGGTATTCTACTTATAATTATTTATGAGCTTTTATGTGAGTAAAATATAAAGATGTGCATAGTGTGGCTTTCCTTCCCTTTTCTTTTAGCATAGTTTTGAATAGGATTTGGCAAAGTATATAGTTCATTTGAAAAGAACACAACACTTTCTTAAATCCTTTCCTATTAATTCATATATTATTACTTAAGAAGGACATCCACACTTATACATATAAATTACATAAACAAATCAAACAAACAAACATAAACTTTTGCATCATTCTTTTTACATTAATTTCTTTTGTACATACATGTGTATTTAAGGAAAGTGGTATATTAGTCTAGAACTTGAGGGTTGCGAAGTAGTCTAAGTAGGTCTTGTACATTACACCCGGTGCTTGATGGCACCCTTCTTATGCCTTTCATACATGTATGCGTGCATATGAAAAATGGATAAAAGAAATCCCACCTTTTCTACTTAATAAAATCATGCATCATAAAAATATTCAGATTTATCAAACAAGTTCTCTTAGCATTCATCATTAAAGTGTGCTAAACATTTTCATTTGCATGTATAGATATGCTTATGATTCATCCATAAGCATGTTACATATGTTGGGAAAGAAATGAAGTGATGTGTGTTTCGTGACAGTATTTCACTTTACTTAATCTTAAAATGCCTTTCTTTTTGAATAAGTTTGTTTAGAAAAAATCTAAAATTGGGATTAATTAAAATACATAATAAAATATTAAATAAAAATTAAATATGAATCTACCCTAGAAATTACTTAAGGTAGGGAGGAAAGAGAAGTTCTCCTCTCTTTTCCTCTCTTTACAACTTAGTAATTAATTGTAGGATTCACTTAAACCAAATTAAAAATATAAAATAAAATCAACCAAAACAACTAAATCACTTAAATGAAACAAACCCTCTAAGTTGCACATTTTCATACTTAGAAAACTTCAAGCTTAAAGCCTAGCTAAGCATACCACACAAACCTTGAATAGCACACACATTAGGCTAAGTCACCATTCCTGGCTTTAGGCTAGGGCAATGCATGGTTTGATGTTTACTTTTATTTGATGATATTTTGTTTTAGTCTAGATGTTAGAGTGCATGTGCATAGACTAAATGGTAGGGTGATCTTAGCTTAGCCATTATCTTCTACAGGGGATTGTGCTTAAGGGGTGCTATAATAAAAAAAATATAAATACTTTTTTGTGTGCTTATACCCCTAAGCATAATCCAAAATAGGTCAGGTGGACTTGCTTAACCATGTGTGGGGTGCTAAGTCCATTATATATATATATACATGCTTGGAATTGTATGGTTTGTTTAGTTAATCTTTATTCTGCAGATTTTAGTTAGATTTTCTGTTTCTTATTTTCATGTACTTTTGTAATTAGAATTTTGGAATGATTATTATGGAGGATTAGGATGAGCATTGGTCATAAGATCATGTCTTATGTATCATGTGAAGTCTTTGGAGCAACCACATTCCAACCATCCAAAAGAAGCAACCAAAAGAAGAAAGAAGAAAGAAGAAAGAATAAATGAAGAATGAAGACCCCCATAACATGAATTATTTGCTTAATTATAATTAATTCATTTATAATATGGGTTGTATAAGGGTGGAACTAGGCTACCCAATTTATTTTTAGGTTTGTGTGGTAGAGCCTGACCAAAAATGGCTTTTTATTCTTTCACGCTAGTTTTATAAATTGATTAATGTTTGTTTAACTTGCACATTAAGATGGCATCTTTTCCTAGTTTCTTCCTTGCTTTGATGTATGGCCTAGATGATGATCAGGCTCTTAAGAAAAATAAATTTTTTATCCAATTAAATAACTCAAATTAAAATAAATAACTCATAACCTCACCTAATGCTTAGGGTATAAAACAAGATAAAAGAATTAGCAACCTTTTAGCTAGATGTTGTCTTACTTTTCTAACAACATGTATAAAAATCATTTTATTTCAATGTTGATTGGAGGGCTTCCACCTTTGCCATAGAATTTGGCTTGAGATTTGAGAGCCATGGCAGAAACAGGCCCCTTATCTTGCTGATTTTGGCCCATAATCTAATTTCTCATGCATTAGGCATATAAATCCTAAAGCCTCTATCAAATTGATTGTCCAAAATAATAATAAATTATAATAAAATTTGCATTAGATTTAAGTTATTAAAGCATGCCCTACATGATATAGTCTTTTAAGGAGTGTGTTTAAAGACTTAGTCTCTTTCTAAATAAACAAATTAGCTATCTTGCATAAAGCATTTGACTTGCCTACATAATATTTAAAATCATAGTGGAGTTAGTTGGTGGCCACCAAGTAAGTCCAACACTAGTGGTTTATCCTCTTGTGGAGGTAAACCAAATACCCATTTTGCCTTAGATTTAGGTCATGCTTTTGGCCCTCGCCAAAGCTCCTAGATTAGCTACTTTCCTTGCTACGCATAAATCCTCACCTCTTAGATTTCCATGACCTTGTATCATGGAATTATAAGCCCTAGCATTCTAATAAAAAAATTCAACTAAACAAATTAATTCAATTTCAAAATGTAAAGCCCAACCATAGTTTGGGATGCTTACTAGTTTCCTTCTATCTTAAGCATCCCCTACTTATTTTCATTTGGCTTCGATAAGAACTCCCCTCTTTGATCGATCCCACTTGACTTTCTAAAATAAACCAATCGATTGATAGTCCTACCTTTTCAAAATCTTTGGAGACATGATCATTTACCTTAATCGAGTATTCTAAGGAATCCCATTCCTTAGGATGTAATTAACTATGGGAGCTTGCCCCTGTAGGGATCTTAATGAACCCAGTTTAAAATAAACCTTGGTTTACTTTTCCAAAGTAGGGGAAGAATCTCTGGTACATTCTGAAGACCCATTGTCCTTAGGAGTCCTTAATGAGGTGATTAGGTCCATTGTAGGGTGGTGGCTTCTATCTCTTGAGATAGTACACCTTTCCTCAATGTCGTACCCGACCACCCTAATAAGAACATCTATGGATCTGCGTGGCATCCCAAAAGGCATATATTTTTGTTTTCATTTATCCTCTTCTAAAAGGATAGATGAAGGCAGGAATATTTTCACCATAGATTTTTTTGGCAACTTCGCTGGAGAAGGTTCCTCTCTCCATCTTTGGTAAATGATCATTGTCTCCAAGTATCGATGGTGGGTTTGTACTTTTGTATGAATCAAATACTATCATTCTTTCTATTGGCACTTAGCTTATTTTATCCTTAAGTTAAGCTAGCCAACATCTTTAGGTTTTAAGACCTCACCCCGTGTTGGTCTTAAAACCCCTGTTGGGTTCCCCAATGGGTGAAAATAAAAATTTAATAAAAAGAAAATGATTAAATACTTCCTCCTTACCATTTTTATGGTAAGGAAAGGTTCATTCTAAAAATAAAGAAAAATAAATCCTTTATGAAAAGTCTTAATTTTTAAAAGCACTTTTTCAAAATACACTTAATAAATTATTTGCACTACATCTAACAATTTTCACAATTGTTACATGTAGAAACATTTCAAACAAAAAACCAACAATCATAACTTCCAAAAGCATAAATGAACTTCTTCACTCAATTCATTTTGATGAAGACTTCATTTTCAAAATAATAATAATAATAATAATAAAATTCCAATAATAATAAACATTCAAAAAAAGCACAAAATTTGAAGATGGGCCTTTCCATTCAAAACATTGAAATGTGTTGGATGGATGTTACATCTTTAAGCCAAAATCACAACTTTGAAATTCCACTCAACACATTCCACATGTGTTAAGTTGGAATTTTCACATTTTCAAAAAGCACATATGAAACCTCTCTATTCAACATATCCACATTTATTGAATGGAGTTTTCATTTCCAATCAAAATAAAAAATGAACTTTTAAAAAGCACATATGAACATCTCCATTCAATATACCCAAATTTATTGAATGAAGATTTTATTTCCAAATAAAATGATATTATTTTGAAATGCCACTTAATATATTCCATATATGATTAGGTTAGAATTTTCTATTTCAAAAAAAATCAATAATCACATAAGAAAATACATATTTGAAAAATGAAACATAATTTATTTCCATCTTACATACCCAAATTTGTTAAATGGAAATCTCTCTTTTCAAAATCAACAAAACACAACGAAAATTTTCAAAATAATTTTGGAACTTCATTTTAGCATACCACATTTTCTAAAGTGAAGTCTCCATTTTCAAAACAAAATACAAAACAAAAGAAACACTTTTGGAACTTCAAATTAGCAAACCACATTTGCTAAAGTGAAGTCTCCATTTTCAAAACAAAATCCTAAACAAAAGAAACACTTTTGAAACTTCATTCTAGCATACCAGATTTGTTAAAGTGAAGTCTCCAGTTTCAAAATAAAATCTAAAACAAAAGAACACTTTTCAGACTTCATTCTAGCATACCATATTTGTTAAAGTGAAGTCTCCATTTTCAAAACAAAATCCAAAACAAAAGAACACATTGGAACATCATTCTAGCATACCACATTTACTAAGGTCAAGTCTCCATTTTCAAAACAAAATCCAAAACAAAAGAAACACATTAGGAATTTTTAGCATACCCAAATTTGCTAATAATCCTATTTTAAAAATTAATTAAAAAAAACAAAAAGAAAAAACAAAAAGAAACACATTAGGATTTTCTTAGCTTACTCAAATTTGCTAAGAATCCTATTTTCAAAATCAAATCAAAAAATAAAAAGAAGCACATTAGGATTTTCTTAGCATACCCAAATTTACTAAGGATCCTATTTTCCAAAATCAAAATCTCTAAAACAAAAAAAAGAAAAGAAAATACATTAGGATTTCTTTAGCATACCCAAATTGGGTAAGAATCCTATTTTTCAAAATCAAAATCTCTAAAAGCAAAAGAAACACATTTGGATTTCCTAGCATACTTGAATTTGCTAAGAATCCTATTTTAAAAAAATTTCAAAAACAAAACACACTTGGATTCCTCATTTAGCATACTGAAATTCGCTAAATGAGAATTCCATTTCCAAATCACAAATGATTCACAAAATAAAGCAAAGATAGGAAAAAGAAGAAATTATTTTCAAACACCTCACCTAGCATACTTAAATTCGCTAAGTGAGTAAATTCCAAAAATCATAAATAAAAAAACAAAATCAATTGACCCTTTCCTTTAACATACATAAATTTGTTAAATAAAGGGTCATCAGAATCCAAATTCAAAATTCAAATATGAACCTATGGAAGCATCTCTTCAAAAATATTTGAACCCATTTTCAACATATTTAAATTTGTTGAAAGTGTATTCTACATCCAAAAATCTTCTTTCCAATCAATCTCAAAATCACTTCTAAATCATTTGAGCCCAATTTAACATTTTCAAGATGTTGAGTGTGGGTTCGAATTTTAAATTTGAATTCAAAATCAACAAAGCAAGAAACTCTGATTCAAGTTTGTTTTTGATATCGCAGTTTCAGCCAGCTTCAGTCAGTTTTTCAATCTTAATTCAATATAGTTTGATTCAATGGCAGCGCCGAGATATGTGTTCACTTTTCCCCATGGGATGGATATGTCCTTGGATTAGGCCAACCTCCCACACTCTGACTATGCCCACCTCATCCACTTTGGTCAAGGTTTTCAAGGGGCTAGGATTACATCTGAGGGGACCTCCCTCACATAGTAGAACATAGTGCGGAGCGGTCATTAGGGTTGACATGCCATCATTCGAGATTCCCTCCAGAAGAAGGTTGTGGTTCTTATTAATGTCCGTGCCGTTGTTCCCATGTTAGTGGCTAGCACCCACTCTAGCACCTTAGGGGAAGGCTCCCCGGTCCCCAATTGTCCCACTTTTGAGGTTGGGTCTAGCGCTTACTTTGCTCACCCAACTCAAACCCAATGAAGGAACTAGAACTGCATGATTAAGGTATCTGCATGTGAGAGTTGGAGCACAGTCGTAGGAGGTGTCACCTAGGGTAATGTCTCCCCTCATTACAGAGAATAAGTTTCACCCCATTTCTGGTTCTAACAGAGAGGATGTTAGGACAATTTTTGCTTCGCCTCCACTAGCAGTGCATTTCCAAGCTCCTATTACTGAGAGGAGGAGGTCGTACGGTGGCATGAGGACAGTTCTTCACCAGGTTGGTGGAGCCTACGGATGATCGAAGTTTGGGTCTTAGTTTGATTTGAGATCTGTTATCCCCTGCGGTGTGTGGAAGCATATTAGACAGGAGAGGGCCATGGAGGCCCATACGATTCACATTACTAGCGGGAGGCGGAGGTTAGCAGTAGTGGCCTCACTATTGATTTTCATGGCTGCCGTTGATCATACCAATAGTATTTTTCTCATGGGGAGTACCCATCATAGGAGAGGAGTTCCTGTTCAGAGAGAGTTAGTGGTGTCTCCACCACACCGCTTTACCCCTCACCCACCATCTCAGATCCATGTTCCAGCATCTCCAGTTCCACCAAAGGCCATGAAGGCCACATCTAAGGAAAAGAGGACCCCACTGGTGATCCAGCTATGGCTTATGGATCCCATTCCATCTACACACTATGGCGAGGCTGGGCTCTCCTACTCAACCTTCTGCCCCAGTCATGATGAGGAAGGAATGGCGACCCTAAAGTATCATAGTTGTCCCATCACCACCACCACATAGATGGAAAGCAATTCAGGAAGGGAGAGCTGGCTGCACCTATGATGATAGATCCTCCTAGGAGTGTCACCCCATAAATTGGTGATAGAGCATATTTCTTAGTATAGCCCTCTAGGGTTAACTCTCCGGTAGGAGAGGTCAGTGCCTCATAACATGATAGTGATCCCACCACGGTGTTAGTCATTTGTGCTAGTTCAGATAGATCGTTCTCTAGATGATATAGTGGCCCATTATCTCATGGAGAAGAAAGAGATCTTAAGATATGATTGGTCTGATGAGGAGAAGATCAACTTTAATCCCAATGAAGATGATTTATTGGGAGATTCAGTAGGGGTTTTCATGGTAGACACCAAGGAATCCCTCCTTAGAGAGTAACAGACTATGGAAGGTGTTGAGGCTAGTAGGAAGACACGCCTACTCACCCAACAACACCTCCAGATAAAGAAAAGATGAGATAGATAGATGGGGGAAGCACCGAGGACTTGTTAGCAGCAGTCTTAACACTTCAGAAATAAGCACTGGCAGTCCATCCTACTATAGCTGAGACTAGTCAACTAGAGTTGGTGCATGTCTTGGATCCAACCAAGACTTTACCTCTAGTAGAGCATGGTAGCACCAGCATGTATAGGAAGGTAGTGTATAGTACCTCCATACAAGAAAGGACATCAAGAGTATGGTTGAGCAGTAGGTGGGAGATGCATTGGCTCAAGCCCGAGGAGGATCATCAGTTCCAAAGGGTAGACCCTACATAGAGGAATTTGATGCCATCCAATATCCTAAGGGTTTCGTGCCTCCTTCTTTCAAGAGCTTCGATGGCAATGGGAACCCGAGGCAGCACATTACACATTTCATGGCCAGTTATTGCAGCATCGATGGAGTGATGCTTTACTCTTCCGTCTCTTTGTCAGTAGCTTAGCAGGCATAGCCTTTTATTGGTATGTTGAACTTCCCAATAGTTCAGTGAAGACTTTTGCTGAGTTGGAGTAACTCTTCATCAAGAGGTTTGTTGGAGCTCAACAAAGGGTGACTGTAGGGGATCTTGTTGTAGCTCAACAAAACCCTAGTGAGTCCCTCATTGATTACATTCTCAGATGGCATAATTTGAGTATGAAATACGAACCACAGCTGTTTGAACAGCATGCCATTGAGATTCTGTTTATGAATATCCATGGTCTGGTCACCTTTATGCTCAAAGGTTTTACCATCAAAACTTTTGAGAAATTAATCAACAAGGCAGCTAGCTTACAATGAGAAGCCAAACAATCACCTTTTCTAGACCAATCAATAAAGCAGAAGCCATAGAAAGCTTTTGAGAAGAAGCCCGAGGCAGTGATAGCAGTAGAGAATGGGAAATAACCTGCTAGAGAGCAGTTTGAGAGACCTCGTGCTCCACAATCCACTTCGCTCCTTTACCACCCAGGCAGCCCTACCAACCACCACACGTGGCTGCAATGCCTCCTCCTCGCCACATCATCGCCAGAGTGGTACACATCGCCGCAGTAGCTATGGTCCACCTACTCTTTTGCATAAACTTAACAAGCCTTATTCATTTAAGAGGGAGGTAATCAGAAAGATCTTTAAGAATCTCTTAAAGAAGCCTGATTTTGAACTAGCCGAACCTAAGAGATTGGAGGAAGTAGGCAAAAGCAATGATCCTAACTTTTGTCCCTACCATAATATGCTAGGTTATATTTTGGAAGACTGCTTCAAATTTAAGGACTGGCTTGAACATAGCTTCAAGACTGGTTCCATGGTCATCCTGAAGGAATACCTTATGGAACAACCATCCAGTTTCATTATGGGGATACTTGTGATCCTTCGAAAACCAAAGAAGGTTGCGATATCTCCTTTTCTAAAACATCTAAGAAAATTGTTTCAGAAATCAAGAAACTTTCATTGGAAGTGCCTGAGCCAGCTCAAACCTCCAACATCAAGGAAGGTTTGCAAGTTGCTAGAGCCAACTGAGGGAAAAGGGAAGCTCAGCAGTAGCATGTGCCAGCCCGGTATAGCCTAATAGCATAACCATTGACTGAGTCCAACCTCCAGTCCACTATTTCAGCTACTACATCAATGACCTCCTCTGCTTCAGCTAGCTCTTCTTCTAGTAGACATCTTGTATCAATAGATGAGGGCATCAAATCCCTCACACCTCTTACTTTACTTGATTTCTACTTTGTACCTCCTATCAAATCCAAGAAATTAAAGAATAAAGCTAGCTTGAATTATATCTGTGTCACTTCTGATGGGTTGTCTAAATCTATTCTTAATGATAACTCTTCAAGTATAAACAACAACTATAATAATTTTGATGTTCCTCTTTCTGATTTAGAGTTGGATTTTCATACTATGAATACTACGAGTTCGCCTCTTGAGATAGACTTGGAATCATCCAATTTCGAGGGTCCCATAAGAGAAGTTGTCGGTGAGCCTGACATGTAAGTAGAATCTTCAATTACCCTGTCACAAGAGATCACTGAAGTCAACCTCCATAGTAGTAAGGTTCTACCTCCTAGGGCAGCACATCAAGAAAGAGGGAAATAATTCATTGGTTTAGGATCAGAATCCCTCCGTGATGCTCCACCCTTCGATATGCTTGTGGAGGATCAGTCCAAGGTGGACTACAATGTCCTCTCTCACCTAAGAAAGTTGTCATCTAAGCTAAGAATATATGATGCCCTTGTCTTATCCAAAGAGATGAGGAAATCATTAATTAAGGCTCTCCTTGATCATGAGATATGCATAGCATAGTTGACCACTATTGGATAGAAGGCACATTATTCTAGAGAAGCCTAGGAGATCACTTTTACAGATGAAGATCTTCTTCTAGGGAACATGGAGCACAACCGTCCCCTCTACATTATAGTTGACATGGGTAGATTCAGGCTTGCCAAAGTTCTTATCGATCTAGGTGCATCCGTAACATTATGAGTCTAAAGACCCTTGCCTATTTGAGGATCAACATCTCCACACTTCGAGGAGATCAGATGATGCTGAGAGCATTCAATGAACAAGGGGAGAGTGCTTTAGATTCCATAGTGTTACCTTTGGAGATAGGTGACTGGAAGACTGATGCCAAGTTTTATATCATTGAATCAAATACTTCATTCACCAATTTGCTCAGTAGGCCTTGGATGCACCAGAATAAGATGGTTCCATCTTCCCTCCATCAGTGCATCAAATTCAAGAAGGATGAGATTGAGTATGGTGTCAAAGGAGATGAAAAGCCATTTTTAGTTAGAGAGGTTGAGATATATAGGATGCGACCTACAATCTTCCTCAAAACACCCTTTCTCGTGAAGTTGGACAAAATTCAAACTCAAAAGAAAAAGAAAATAAAGAAAAAGAAAAAGCAAAAGAAAAAGAAAAGAAAAATGAAAATCCAAGTGAACAAGAATGGGAAATTGAAGAAGAAATAGATTCGCATATCACATTCCACCACGCTCATTCCATCATATGGACATGTGGGTAGGATGACCGACCTCCACCAAAGGTAAATAGAGAAAATGAGAGGGTGGAAGACCCCTAGTTGCCATCACCAATGGGGTTATGTTCCATTCATGAGTACCCTACTATTCACATAGACTTAGAATCCAACAGGATGATGAGTCTAATGTGATGCATACCAACCCTCAAGTTTTATTGGAGGTGACACTCGAGCTGGACAATGATGAAGACCGGTCGAATCAAATGTATGTAAAACTTTCATCCAGCAGTTAGGAACCTTAGGTCGAACCTCACTTTCATCTCAAAAAGTTAAAAGTTTAATAGTTAAGGAAGCCCCTCAATCTTCCAGGGATGTAAATCTGAAAAGATTCTTTTGGTATCATCATCCTCAAGTCCTGAAGTTGATGTAGAACTTGAGGATGATTCATATAAAGAATTAATGGAATTACTTCTTGATTGGTACTTGCCTTGTGTTATAAATCTTATAAAGAAGGGTTTGATTCCTTATTCATAGTCTAAGCATAGGTCAGAGTACTTCGCAAAGCTATGGAAAAACATAGACAGAGATGCACAATCAAAATCAGGACTAGGATTCAGTACAGTGGGTCCAATCGATGATGATGATTACTGCTTAGTTGTCACCAACCATCTGGAGTCTGATAGGATCTTTTCACACCAAACAAACTCTTATGAGGATGTGTGTTTAGATATCTTAGATGATTCATATGATCTCCAAATCAAAGATTCACCGTCAGAATTTGAAGAGGAGATTCATTCAACAATTGACAAGCATAAAGAAATCAACCTCAGGACAGAAGAAAATTCACGCCCGACATACATCAGTTCATTGCTGAATAAAAAAGAAACCAATGACTTAGTTAGGCTATTGAGTGAGTTTAAGGATTTCCTTGCATGGAGTTATGAAGAGATGCCTAGATTATCTCTTAACGTAGCAGTCCACAAACTAGCAATAGATCTTAGTGCTAAGCTCCAAGATGCATGCGATTAGAAATTGAACAATATGTCATTTCTGAAGTTAAAAAATTGATCAATGTTGGTTTCATCAGGGAAGAAAAATACCTACAGTTGGCTAGTGTCATCCCGTTAAGAAGAAGAATGGCCGCATATGCATCAATTTGTGGACTTAAATAAGGCATGTCCTAAGGATGAGTTTCCTCTTCCTATACCAGAATTAATGGTGGGAATTGCCTCATCTCATGCAGTTTTCCCCTTTATGGATGGGTCATCTGGCTACAACCAAATCAAGATGGCCCCAAGGATGAAAGAAACACTACTTTTCAAACCCCAATCAGAATCTATTATTGTAAGGTCATGCCTTTTGGCCTTAAAAATATTGGTGCTACATACCAATAGGCCATGACTCAGATCTTCAATGAACTCATCCATCATCAGGTTGAGTGCTATGTTGATGATCTAGTAGTCAAGAGCAGAGAAAAAGAAGACCATCTCTTCAACTTGAGAGTAATTTTTGAGCGGTTAAGATAATATAACCTCAAAATGAATCCCCTGAAGTGTGCATTCGAAGTAGCTTTAGGAAAATTCTTTGGGTTTATTATCCAACATCGAGAAATAGAAATAGATCCTGAAAAGATCAAAGCTATTTTAGAAATGCCATCTCCTAAAAGTTTAACTCAACTCAGATATTTCCAAGGATGGTTGGCATATCTAAGATGCTTTAGCTCCAACCTATCTGGGATATGCAAGCCATTCTTAGCACTTGTCAAAAAGGACTCGAAGTTCAAGTGGGATGACAAGTGCTAACATACCTTTGAAGATATGAAGCAGTATTTGGTGAAGCCGTTGGTTCTAACAGCCCCTATCCTAGGTAGGCCACTCATCCTCTATACTGCTGCATTGGACGACTCTCTCGGCACTTTGTTGGCCCAAGCCAACAAAGAAGGGAAGGAGAGTGCTCTCTACTACCTTAACTATCATCTGATTCTTGCTGAAGCGAACTACCCATCCATTGAGAAACTTTGCCTAGCTTTGATATTTGCATCTCAGAAGTTATGACACTATATGCTTTCTGATAAGGTGAATTTGATTTTCGAAACCAATCCACCATAGTATCTTATGACACGGCCAATGCTATTCGGATGTTTGGCATGATGGTCCATGATTCTCTCCCAGTTTGATATTACATTCATACCCCTCCATGCAATAAAAGGACAAACACTAGTAGATTTCTTAGCAGCACACCCACTTCTTGTTGATTCTCCACTTAGTCAAGATCTCCCTGATGAACAAATCATGAACTTTGAGGAGGTTGATAATCACCGATGGGAGATGTATTTTGATGGTGCAGCTTCCTTTCATAAAGGAGAAGCACCACAATCTACTCTTCTAGGAAAGACAGGGGTAGGAATAGTTCTCTCAACTCCAGACCACAATGTGATGAGATTCTCATACTATCTTTCCAATCCCTGCACCAACAATGAAGCTGAGTATGAGGCTTTGATTTCCAGTCTGGAGTTAGCTATTACAATTTGTGTCAAGAGCATCAATATCTATGGGGATTCTCAGTTGGTCATCAACCAGATTGTTGGGTCCTACAAGGTTCTCAAACCCAAGCTTTGTCATTACCATGAGTATACCATAAAGTTATTGACCCAAATCCCTGAAGTCACCATCTACATGGTTCCCCAAGCAGAGAACGTAGTAGCAAATGATTTGGCCAAACTTGTCAAAGAATTTGCATGACCGGAAGATGAGTCCATTCCAATAAGGGTACAAAATAGTTAAGTCATATCCCTTAGTGATGTTGAACTCATCGAGAGACTTTCTCTTCAAGGGGAGCTTGCCATTGCCTATAAGGACAAGGAGCTGGATTGGAGGCAACCGTTCATAGACTATTTGAATACTGGCAAACTACCTCAAGAAAAGTCACAAGCCCATCAGGTGGAATAAAGAGCTCTCTCCTATGCTCTCTTTGATGACACCCTGTACTGACAGTCTTTTGATCAAATGTGGTTACGTTATTTAGATAAACATGAAACCCATGGAATTGTAATCGAGGTACATTCAGGTCTATGCAGAGCGCATAAATTTGGTCTGAAGATGAAGATGAAGATCAAGAGACTAGGATACTACTAGCCTTCGATGATTATAGACTGCATGCATGTACCTAGGAGATTCCATCAGTGTTAGGTACACGATGTGGTCTTACATCAACCACCTAATATTCTACACCCTACATTGGCCTCATTACCATTTGAGTGCTGGGGTACTGACATGGTGGGTCCTATTGATCCTTATGCTTCCAAGGGTCGTCAGTTCATCTTAGCTGACATCGACTACTTTTCCAAGTGGGTGGAGGCAATCCCACTTAGAGAGGTCATAACTCAGCATGTGCTTTAGTTTTCTAAGAACCATATCATATATATGTTAGAGGTGCCTCGATGAATTATATCTAATAATAGTACTGCATTCAAAAGCACCAAGATCAACAGCACCAGAAGACACAGTATAGATTGGAGATACTCCACCATCTACTACCCAAGAGAAAATGTCTAAGCAGAAGCATTCAACAAAACTCTCATCCAAATACTAAAAAAGACTCTTGGTGATAACAACCAGCAGTGGAATGAGCAGTTAGTTGAAGTCTTGTGGGCCTATTGCACCACATACCAAACTCCAAATCAATCTACCCCATTTTTCTCAGTGTGTGGGTCCGAAGTCATTCTACTTTTAGAAGTTCAACTTCCATCACTAAGGATAGCATTGGGTAACAAGATCACTATAGAGAAGAATGCAAAGTTATGGTTAGAAGAGCTCAAAGGTTTAGAGGACAGTCACTTACGGGCATGCCAGAATCTCGAGTTGTACAAGGCCAAAATGATTCAAGCTCATAACAAACTGGTCCGCCCTAAGTGTTTCCAAGTAGGAGAACTTATGGTAGTCCTAAAGAGACCAATTGTTGCTCATCGAAAGATGGGAGGCAAGTTTTAACCCACTTGGGAAGGCCCCTATGTCATAGAGAAGGCCTACCAAGGAGGATCTTATCAGCTCATTTATTATAAAGGGGAACACTCAATGCTTCCAATTAATGGGCTCTATTTGAAGAAATATTACCCATAAAATATGTTTGAAAATAATTATCAACAAAAGAATAAAAATCTAATTCCATTTCATCAAAATCTTCTCTTCTTTTGAAGCATTGTTTGCTTATCCTATGAATCCGCCATGGCGTGTCTAGGATAGGTGTAAGAGTCCCCCAGTGGCATCCTATCCCTCTTTCACAACACAAACACAATCAAATATAATTTCCCAATACTATTAGAATAGATGTGAGAGAACCCAAGAGGCATCCTATTTTGATTAGCACAATGAAGTTAGGTGTAAGAGAACCCGAGCGGCATCCTTTCTTAGTGGAAATTTTTGGTTGCCATCCGTGGCACTATTTCATTAAATTCCCCAAATGTGTATAAAGGTGTGAGAGAACCTAAGAGGCCTCCTATTCCCTTTAACACAAGCACAAAAATAAACACAAATCTGTTGTCTTGGGCTATTTTGATGTGGGAGAAATCCCCTTGCGGCACTCACTCATTAGCCATTCTAAGTCAGGTCTACATGCTATCTCGCTAGTATGTCACCCTAGTGTTCACTTATTTAGAAGATGTGAGTCCCCACACTTTCTTCCTAACTTGACCATGGCAAACCAACGAGAGCCTTGTTAGTATGGTAGACTTCACTGCCCAACTAGTACGCTATCTCGTGTTGATTTTGTTTAAGAAAATGTGAGTCCCTGAGCTTTCTTCTTGAACTAATCATCATGATCTTAGTAGGTCGAGTATATTTGAGGTTCATGATAAGTCCCCCAGAGGATCATTTTTCTCTTGACTACATTTGATTTAATATAAGTCATCCAGTGGCATTCACTCAGTAATCGCCCTAGGTCTGATGGCACCTATCGAGCCAAAGACAGACTAACCCAACAATCAATTTCACTATAAGAGGATGTGAGTCCCCGAACTTTCTTCCTAGGCTGATTATTTTAAACTAACGGGCACCTTAGGTTGGTTGATGTTCTCTATGCTGACTGACTCACCTGGTGGGTGCACAACTCTTGGCAGATATGAGTCCCCGAGCTTTCTCCTTGGTTGGGCACCGAATACCTATTTGACATATGACTAGCCATGTCATCTTCTCTATGGTTTTGGATCAAGCTCTTAATGGACCCTCTCCTTGCGAACATTCTATTTGGATCACATCTTTTATGACCCCATTTAAACACTACCCAAGTTACTCTTGGATTGGACAGACTCCATTTCATAGTAGTCACCCCTGTGGTTGGAGAATTTGTTCAACAGATGCGTAGATTCTCTCTTAATTCAGTAAATTTGAGATAGGTCTAGGCTGATATAAGCTCCTTTTCAGTTTGATCACTCACAAACCAACAGGGTCCACGTTTAAACAAATAAAACAAACAAACAAACAAAATATTCGCTTGTATATTAGGAATTCAAGCCCCTTTTCCCAAAGGTGCATCATATCTTTAGGCGGTCGCAAAACTCCCTATAGGAATTGCCTAACTACTTGAGTTGAGATAAATCCTCGGGTCGGTACTCACTCCGTAGTCTCTCTTAGGTCGGGTTAAATATATTTTTCCACAAGCAGGTTACCCGTGTAGTCATTTCGCTTTGGAAGATGTAAAATTATGACACATTCTTTCTAGCATGACTATCGCAAACTAATGGGTATCCCTAGGTCGGGATCGATTTGTTGCCTAAAGCAACCAATCACCCCAGTGGTCTTTTGTAGTGGAAGATGCGAGTCCTCGAGCTTTCTTCCCTTGAATTGATCATTGCAAACTGAAAGGCGCTCCTTTGGTTGGATAGTTCTCCCATCGGCCGGGAAGCTACTCCCTTTGGTTCAGTAAACCTAAGATAGGTCTAGGCTAACATACACTTCTTCTCAATGTGATCCACCGTAAACCAACATAATCCATCAAAATAAACAAATTAAAAAAAATGAAACTAATCTTGACTATTTTTAAGCTGATTTAAGTCCCCTAGCGGTATTCACTCAATAGTCAGCCCTAGGTTGGTTTCAATTTGTTGCCTTGCTAACCGATCAGCCCAGTGGTTCCTTATTTTAGAAGATGTGAGTCCCCGCGCTTTCTTCCTAACTTGACCATTGCACACTGAAAGGCATCTCTCTGGTTGGTTAATCCTACTTTGTGGTTGGTAAACTATTCCCTTTAGATTTATAAATCTGAGTTAGCCTAAGGCCACCACAGCGCCTACTTAGTGCAGTCCATCACAAACCGATGGGATCCATCAAAATAATAAAAAAATGGAATTAATCTTGACTGTCTTTGAGTTGATCTAAGTCCCCCGCCGCCATTCACTCAATTGTCAATCCTAGGTTGGGTTCAATTCGTTGTCTTGCCAATGGATCACCCCAGCAACTGGTCCCTACTTTGAAGGAAGTAAGCCTATTATGCTTTCTTCCTAGTACAGTTGTTGCACACTGAGAAGCGTCTCCTTTGGTTGGCTAATCTTACTATGTGTCTGGTAGACTATCCCTTTGGATAAATGATGTAGCCTCCATTTTCCTTACTGCATCCATCACAAACCAATAGGATCTCAAAATCCAAAATTAAAAATCTGAAATAAACTCAACCATCCTCCCTCAGTGGGTCAAACAAAAAATAAAACAAATTCAACCAAACAAATCCAATCAACCTCCCCCAATGGAGTCAATAAATCAAAATAATCAAAATAAATTAAACAAATCAAATCAATTTCTTCCCAGTGAGACTTAAATTAAACCTCTCATCCCCTTGTGGATGATTTGAACCAGTTTTCCTAGTGGAAGGTTCACATACTCTATCCCTAGTGGATCCTCCTTCCCTCTCTTATGTTGTTGGCATAAGTAGATTCACAATGCACTAAGCTCTAGATTCCTTCTACACCTTGGGTTAGGAGTTGATCATTTCTATTAGTGTTTTTGATTATACACTGATGTTGATCATTTCAATCAACACTAATATGTGTGGTGTACCTTGTCAGATACACCACACCTATTGGGCACCCTTTATTGACCTCATTTTTAGGATGAGCTCTCAACCCCTCCATCTTAGACATAGGACTTCTCTTAAACTTTAAGAGTTTCTTAGTCTTAAGAAACTTCTAGTGATTAGGTGAATACTCAACCTAACCCTAGAGACTTAGAAGAGTTAGTCATAGGAATAGGTCATACCTTAGGGGTGTTAGAAAAATTTGCCTACCCTATAGCTTGAACCAAATTTCTCACTTCCTCCCTTCAAGTCAAACTCAAATCAATTCCAACTTGATTGACTAATTCCAAATCAAACTAACTCCAAACTCCAAATCAAATCAACATCAAAACTTAAATCAATTCCAACTTAATTGATTTTCTCAACCTCAAATCAATTTCAAATGATTGAAGCTTATGATTGAAATTCGAAGTTCAAAATTATTTCCTAAGTCCTTTGATTCCTTCTCATGGACTTAGCCTAAATCAAATCTTAATCAATTCAAATTCAAGGAATTTTCTCACAACCCATTTATATTTTTATTTACATTCACATATATAAATGAAATATAAACTCCAATCAATCAAACCAAATTCAAAATTTAAATCCAGTTCAAAAATCTTTCCTAAGTCACTTTGATTCTATCTTATGGACTTAGCCTAAATCAAATCTAAATCAATTCAAATTCAAGGAATTTTCTCACAACCCATTTATAATCTCATTTATATTCACAAATATAAATGAAATATAAATTCAAATAACCAAAACTAAATTCAAAGATCAAAACCAAATTCAACCAAAATTCAACCTAAGCCTTTCAAGTCAAAATCTTGAACTTAACCAAATCAATATCAAATCAAGCCAAACCCTTGATTTTTCTTCATGATTCAATCAATCTTTCAATAATGAATTCAAATATAAACATAAACTCCAATCATCAAACCAAAATAAAAATAAAAAATCAAACCCAAGTCAAACTCATGTTCACCCTTTTGAACCTGAAATTATCAAACGAATCAAAACCCATTTGACTTCAAACCACTTGTAAATAGATTTATATTTCAATCATAAGTCCATATCTGAGTTCAATTAAACTTGACTCAAGCCTTGATCAAGTCAATTGACCTACTTAGGCTCACTTGACCGAAAGTGAGCTAAAGTACCCCTTTTGAGCCAAATTCTAATCTTACCCAAATTGGATTGAACTAAGCCCACCTAAATCTCACATTATGAGCAACAATCATCATGAGATGATGAATCACTCAAATTGGGTCAAACCAAGTCAAAGCTATGGGATGACCAAGTCAACACATAGCAACATGAAACCTAAACTAGCCAAAATCTACCATATGCCAAATTGATTGAAACCATTGATCAAAACTCATTCATGATCAATGTTTGAACTTGACCAAGTTATCATTTGAGCCTAACCTAGCCCAATTGTCTACTTGACCCAAGTTGACCCAACTTGACCTAAAAAATCAAAATGTGTCAAAACTTGATCTAAGCCAAATTGATTGAAAGCAATGGGTTAAGTTCATTCCAAATCACTTGTTGAACTTGACTAAAGCCCCATTTGGCCAACTGGACCCAACCTAGCCCAATTGACCTTGAACCAAACTTGACCTAAAAGGTCAAATTGAGCCAAATCCAAATATAAACCAAATTGATTGGAAACAAAGATATCAATCCATTTGAAATGATAAATGAAGCCTAAATCAACCAACCTAAAATAACAAATGGTCAAATTAGTCAACTTGACCCATTTGACCTAAATGAAATCAAATGAACCAAATCCAAACATAAATCAAATTGAACCAAACCAATGATGCCAAAACATTTCAAATGATCATGTGAACTCCCAACCTTTTTTTTTGACCAATTGGTCAACTTCACCCAAGTTGACCCATTTTGACCTAAATGGCTCAACATGAGCCAAATCATATCAAACCAACTCCAAATTCAAAGAAACTTGGCCTAACCCATTTTTCAAACATACCAAACATATTCAAATTGAAATCAAAGCCAAATAACCATTTTACCCAAAGGCCATAGGGTAACCTAAAATCAAAGCCACTTGGAATTTGATCAATTCCTTTTCATGGACACTTGACATTCTCTTAGTGAACCAATGGTCACTAATGGACATGGTGCACATGTCCCAATGGGTTTGGGTCAGCACAACCCAACGTAAGGCTAAAATTGACCAGCCACTTAGGAATTGAGCACATGGGATCCCTCCTCCACTCAATTAAAGCACATGGGAGCTTCACTACTCCACTCCACACTCAAAATCAAACTATGTGCAAGTCCTAAAAGCCTAACAAACCCAGTGAATAGGGTGAATTGGATCAAAATGGTAGAGCTCTTCACGGCCTTCCAATTCACCTAGAGGGAGATATACACCCCCTAATTCCATTTCAATCATGATCACACACACTCGATTGGGCTTAGGAATCAGCAAGCCCCAAGGTTTCTCACCTTTCCATTTCTCCATTTTTTGGTTTTCTTCAAACAGAAAATAGGGGAGATCCACTAAATATCCATCTCACTCAATACTTTAAATCAAGCCAATTCCTCTTACAAGCCTCATCAGAGGAGCCAATCAAACTTTCCTAAAGCTTAATCCAAGTTCTCAAGATAAGAGAAGTGGGACTTCGATCAAGGCTGCAAGGATTTGAAGGTGAGCTTGGTCCATAGAGAGATCTACTCAATCCCAAGGCTTGAAACTTTATCAGAGCTTTGTCTCCACTAGACGAAGCTACCTCATCGGATTCGAGTGTCAGTGATAGCCTCCGGTCAGGTATGGATCAAAACTAAATTTAAATAAGAGAAAGTGTGGTCTTCTGTGAAAGCAATTTTCACTTCATATAAAACTAGCCATTGGATGTCTTCTCCCTTGCATGATGATGGTGTGGGTTGAGTTTGGGCTTAATATGAGCTTAATTGAGCTTGGATCATGCCATGGAAGATGGAAGGTGGCCATCTCCCGCAGGCAAGCTTAGGGATGGATCATGGGCTATCCATCCGCACATTTTTTATGGACGGCCATGATCAAGAAGCGTTGGATCCACAGATTAATCCTTTATCGGGCTTTATCTCGCATCTTATCTTGACGGATGGGAGAGGCGTAGCCACCATCGATGTACGATGTAACAACTTAACTTACCTCTCCCATCACGCCACGTGTAAAGCGCACTCTACATTAGCCTCCATGTGTCGCTGACGGGATTAATCACTTAATTAGGCTATTTAATTAATGGATAATCATGGAAACTTCAAAATAATATAACTAATTCTAGAAAAATCATAAAAATACAAGGTAAAATGCGCTATAAAGATACTACTTAAGAGAATAATCTAAAAATATTTCTAATGGATCTTGAATAGTGTATTTTCCTTAATTAGGGTTTTAATGAAAATTTAGTAACCCTAATTACTCCTTAATTATTTCATTAATTTATTTCAAATTTCTCTGGTAGATTTAGTGGGATGATCTTTGTCTCCCCTAATTTTCTTGGGATTTATTGAGGAGCTAATTAGGGAAATCATATAACGAATCCTTAATCACCCTCTTTATGTAATTATGGGTAATTAAGCATGTGAACAGTGGTTTAGTCCATTTATTAAGTTAATTAAGCCTTGCTTAAGTAAAGAAGAGTTTATGGAATGGATTTGGGGAATTTCCCCTAAGCCATTCCCTAAACCCCTTTCCTTCCTTAATCCAAACTTAATTAAGGGCTAACCCAATAATCACCTACTTAATTAGCTTGATAAAATTTTCAAAATATTCTAGAACTTAATCAATTCATCTTGAGTAGGTGCTTTGGTGCTCAATAACCTAAGTAACATAAGGAAATCAAAATCCAACCCACATGTGTGGAAAAAGTGATGAAAGTACTTAAATTAAGCCCTTTAACTTAATTAATCACAAATTGTGAGCCAATTGCATTAGGCTCTTTCTTTCCTAGGTGCATTGTTGATTTAAATTTCTTATGTGATTTTATTTCATACATTGGCGTATAATTATGTGTTTAAATATGTTAAGGTGGTGTAGGTAAGAGGTAATTAACACACTTAATTCACACCTTAACCTAACCAAAGCATAAAATTAATCTAATCACCAAAAAATTGAACTTAAATAACTCACACATGTGGGAACCATCTCACATTTCTCAAATTCAAATCAAACTCAAAATAAAACTAAAAATCTCTTTAAAATAAATTTGATTTTCTTTAAATAATCATATTCATAGGCTTGTCTTTAGGAATTAATTAGGGTGGATGAACTTATGTTGCTTTCATCACTTTATTTCTTTCCTAACATGCTAAATGTGTATGTCATATGAAATTTATGCATTCATGCTTTTTAAAAAGCAAATTAAAAATGAAATGTCTCTTTTATGTGAAATTGCATGTTTTGGCTAAAGTAAGAATATGAATGGCTATTATCACTATTAAATTTGAAATTATTTTCAAAACTTATAAATCAATTATCAAAACTTAAAGGTATGCTACTTATAGTTATTTATGAGCTTTCATATGAGTAAAAATATAAAGATGTGCATAGTGTGGCTTTTCTTCCCTTTTCTTTTAGCATAGTTTTGATTAGGATTTGGCAAGGTGTATAGTTCATTTGAAAAGAACACAACACTTGCTTAAATCCATTCCTATATTATTACTTAAGAAGGACATCCACACTTATACATATAAATTACATAAATAAAACAAACAAACAAACATAAACTTTTGCATCTTTCTTTTTCCATTAATTTCTTTTGTACATACATGTGTATTTAAGAAAAGTGGTATATTAGTCTGGAAAACCCCGGGATTGCGAGGATTTAAGTAGCCCTAAGTAAGTCTTGTAATTTACACCCTTGGTGCTAACGATGGCGTTGTACTCACTTATGCCTTTCATACATATATGTGTGCATATGAAAAATGGATAGAAGAAATCCCTCTTTTTCTACTTAGTAAAATCATGCATCATAAAAACATTCAGATTTATCAAACAAGTTCTCTTAGCATTCATCATTAAAGTGTGAAAAACACTTCCATTTTCATGTATAGATATGCTTAGGATTCATCAATATGCATGTTACACATGTTGGGAAAGAAATGAAGTGATGTGTGTTTTGTGATAGTATTTCACTTTACTTAATCTTAAAATGCCTTTCTTTTTGAATAGGTTTGTTTAGGAAAAATCTAAACTTGGGATTAATTAAAATACATAATAAAATATTCACTAAACAAAAATCAAATATGAATCTACCTTAGAAATTACTTATGATAGGGAGGAAAGAGAAGTTCTCCTCTCTTTTCCTCTCTTTACAATTTAGTAATTAATTATAAGATTAACTTAAACTAAATTAAAAATACAAAATAAAATCAACCCAAGTAACTAAATCACTTCCATGAAATAAACCTCTAAGTTGAACATTTTCATACTTAGAAAACTTCAAGCTTAAAGCCTAGCTAAGCATACCACACAAATCTTGAATAGCACACACATTAAGCTAAGTCACCATTCCTAGCTTTAGGTTAGAGCAGTGCATGGTTTGATGTTTGCTTTTAATTTTAGATGTTATGTTTTAGTCTAGATGTTAGGGTGCATGTGTGTAGACTGAATGGTAGGGCGATCTTAGTCTAACTATTATCTTCTGTAGGGGTTGTGCTTAAGGGGCGCTGTAATAAAAAATATAACTATTTTTTTTATGCAGGTGCTTATACCCCTAAGCATAATCCAAAATAGGCTAGTGAACTAGGTTACCCATGTGTGGGGTGCTAAGTCCAATTTATATATATACATGTTTGGGATTGTATGGTTTGTTTGGCTAATCTCTATTTTACAGGTTTTAGTTAGATTTCCTTTTTCCCATTTTCATGTAATTTTGCAATTAGGATTTTGGAATGATTGTTATGGGGGATTAGGAAGAGCATTGGTCATAAGATCATATCTTATGTACCATGTGAAGCCTTTGGAGCAACCACATTCCAACCATCCAAAAGAAGCAACCAAAAGAAGAAAGAAGAAAAAAAAAGAAAGAAGAAATGAAGAATGAAGACCCCCATAACATGAATTCCTTGCTTAATTATAATTAACTCATTTGTATTCTGGGTTGTATAAGGATAGAGCTCGACTACCCAATTTGTTTTTGGGTTTGTGCGGTGGAGCCTGACCACAAATGGCCTTTTATTCTTTCACGGTAGTTTTATAAATTGATTGATGTTTGTTTAACTTACGCATTACGATGACATCTTTTCCTAGTTTTTTCCATGCTTTGATGTATGGCCTGGATGATAATAGGCTCTTAGGAAAGATAAATTTTCTATCCAATTAAACAACTCAAATTAAAAATAAAAAACTCATAACCTCACCTAAAGCTTAGGTTATAAAACAAGATAAAAGAATTAGCAACCCCTTAGTTGGATGTTGTCCTACTTTTCTAACATCATACATAAAAAGTATATTGTTTCACTCTTGATTAGATGACTTCCACCTTTGCCAGAGAACTTGGCTTGACCTTTGATAGCCATGGTGAAAACACACCTCCTTATCTTGCTAATTTTGTCCCATAATCTTTTTTCTCATGCATTAAGCATATAAATCCTAAAGCCTGTGTCAAATCGATTGTCCAAAATAAAAATAAAATGTAACAAAATTTGCATTATATTTAAGTCATTAAAGCATTCCATACATGATCTAGTCTCTTAGGGAGTGTGTTTAAGGACTTAGTCTCTTTCTAAATAAATAACAGCTTAGCTATCTTGCAAAAGCATTTGACTTGCCTACATATTTTTAAATCATAGGAGTTAGTTGGCGGCTACCCCCTGGCAGTTGTATGTCTAACAGTCGGGTTGTTTATCCTCTCTTATGGAGGTAAACCAAATACCCATTTTTGCCTTAAATTTAGGTCATGCTTTTGGCCCTCGCTAAAGCTCCCAAGATATAGGTTCAAGGGTTGCTACTTTCCTTTGCGGGCTACGAGCATAAATCCTCACCTCTTAGGCATTTTTATGACTTTGTATCATTGAATTATAAGCCCTAACATTCTAATAAAAATTCAACTTAAATAAATTGATTCAATTTTAAAAATATAAAGCCCAACCATAGGGTAGTTTCGAATGCTTATTAGGCTACCTAATATCATAAGTATCCCCTACTTGTTTTCATTTGGTTTCGATAAGAACTCCCTCCTCTTGATCGATCCCACTTGAATTTCTAAAAATTAACCAATTAATTGATAGTCTTACCTTTTCAAAATCTTTGGAGACAATAATCATTTACCTTAATCAAGAGTATTCCTAATGAATCTCATTCCTTAGGATGTACTTAACTATGGGGACTTGTCCCTGTAAGGAATTTAATGAACCCAGTTTAAAATAAACCCTATTTTATTTTTCCATGTAAAGTAGGGGAAGAATCTTTGGTACATTCCAAAGACCCATAGTCCTTAGGAGTTCTTATTGAGGTGATTAGGTCCATTGTAGGGTGGTGACTTCTATCTCTTGAGATAGTACACCTTTCCTCAATGTCATACTCGATCACCCTAATAAGAACATCTGTGGATCTACATGACGCCCCAAAAGGGGTATATTTTTATTTTCATTTATCTTCTTCTAAAAGGATAGATGAAGGCAAAAATATTTTCACCATAATGTACAACTCTTTTTATAGTATATTCTACTCCATCTCTTGTATACTTAATGCATTGATGGAGTGGGAAACAAACCATTTTATATTCATAAATCCATTGCCTTCCTAAAAGGGAATTAAATGATTTATCTAATTCAATGATATGAAATTTTGCTTCTATTTTCAATCCATCTATCTCTAATAATAGAGTGATTGAACTTAATGCCTTTTCTCATATATCATTAAAACCCTATAATAACATCTTATCAAAACTGAGTCTTCTTTCATCAATTTTAAAATAAGTTAATATTTTGATATTCATAATAATAATAGATGTGCTCAAATTCATTAAGAAACTAGATAATTTGAAGTTCTCCACTCTGACTAAAATATGGAAGGGCTGATTATGGTTTGCAGTCCCTAAGAGCAAGTATTCATTAGAAAAAGTCACTCTAGGAACTTCTTTAAAATAGCAAGCTTTATTAATAGAAGTTGATGGTAATTTTCCTATGCACAGTTCTAAGTTATGCTTTTATTAATTATTCTTTCATTTCTTTAGATAGAATAAGGGCATAATAGATACTTAGCCTAGCAGACAACTTCCCAAGATGGGCTGACACATTATAGTCAACTTTAGGAATGGTTTTTTCAACTATTAGCTCACTTGGTTGAGAACTAAGGGATTGATTAGAATCAATGATTTGCTTGAATTTATCCTCGAAAGGAGATAAATGAGGTGGTAGGACTTTTGTACTTTTGAGATTGACTTAAATAGTTTCTCTAGAATTCAAAACAAGGGCCATGTCAACTTAACTCTCATATCATCATTGCTTGCAACATAAAAATCTCATTTTCAGATCCTAATTCATAAAGTAAACTAGGCTTATTGATATTATGAGAATAATTATCTTCATTTTCTTTATTTTCAAGTTTATTTGTATCAATCTCATCAGAAATAACAATAGTGTACGAAATGCCATTTTTAGTAGACTTTTTATTCAAAGTTTTGAAGTAAGTATAAAGATAAAGGGACGTATGGTCTAGCCTTTTTGTCCTTACCATACATAACACTATATAATATAAGTTTTAATATATGTCATTCACCACTCTCTTCAAACATATGAATGTTTAACTTTTCTGAATGGGGTTGAAGAGATACAATCTCTAATTCTTTTTTTTTACACCAATTTTTAAGACAGTCTTTGAAGATGAAGCAATCCTTAATATTATGTTCTAACATTCAATGATATAGATAATAATTTGTGTCATTAACTTTGTTGACTTCTTCAAGCTTCTTAGGATTGATAAGTTTGAAATCTAACTTTTTCATCAAGTTTTTGAATATTTTCTTTGCACCCTCTTTCTTCAAAGAACAAACTTGATTTATCCTTTCATTGGAAGGGCTTGTAAACTACTTTCTAAGTGACACTACCTACTGTTGTTGTGAATATTGTTATGATTTTTGATGGGGAGGTTTGTTCTACTTGGACTCAGATTGGCACTTTTCCTTTTTCTATTGTAGAGATAGTACTTGCTTTCTTTTATAACACTTTCTTATGATTAATAATCTGCATGATTGATAGATTCCTTAAGAATGAAAATCTAGGAGCTTCCTCTTGAAGGCTAGAGGCTTTATTCAATAACTTCTCAAAAGTCTTCAATATAAAATCTTTCAATATAAAAGCTATGAGGCCATGAATATTCTTAGAAGTATTTCTACGCCATGTTGTTTATGCAACTGAGGTTCACACTAAACATTGAGAATCCTTTATCTCAAAATTTAATCTATAAGAGATTCACCGGGCTTTTGCCTTTTACCAACCAAATCCCTTATTGTGACATGGTGTTGAGTGCCAGTAAATCATTTGATAATTAAAATTTTAAGTTTAGTGAATGTATGCAGTAAACCATTTGGTAGCTCTACATACAAGTTAAAAGTTAGTAAGAAAAAGATACTAATAATCTTTCTAAACAACTAAACTTTACTCCCTCTAGCATTAAAACAACTCACTCAGAAATGTGCTAAATGTTGTTTCTGATTCTCTATTCCATCGAAGACTTTAAAAGTATGGAGCATGAATTCCTTTTGATAAGGTATAACATCATATTCATCATGGTATGGTCTACTCTTTGGAATTAAAGTTGTGCCTGAGATTGGGCCAACCCCACCTTCACCTATTGTTCGATCATGGATTTAAATCATTTTTAGGTAGATCATCTTCCAATAATTTCTTTTCTTGATGATGCTATTTTGGACTAAATTACTTATCTTCTACCAGGTGAGACTCTTCTAGCTCTTCTAATGGATGAAGTTGGGAAATGGTAGGAAGTTGGTTTTAAAGTGATAGCATCATGGCCATCATTTCATCCATCCTCTTTTCCATTTTCAAGATTTAGTCATCCTTCTTTTGTAATTGAAGGATTAGCTATTAGGTTGAGTTAAATGAAGGACTATCTCCCATAACATTATCTTGAACTTTCTCTTGGTCTTTCTTAGACGATCTTAATTCTTCCGTGAAGACATGAGCTTTAGGCAGTCTAGAGTCATCATCCAACTAAAACCATCTTGTGTTTCTTTTTTTTCTTTCTTTCTAATTTTCCTCTCTTAAAATAGTTTCCATTTCTTCTCCAATCAAATTGATAGGGTTGCCATTACTATTGATTATTGTTTCATGATCTTCATCATCTTCGATCTCCATGGGTTTCAATTTAGGTATCTCTTCCTTAAATTTTTCTTGAACTATAGGCTATTCTTCCTAATTGGGAGTGGCTATTAAAGCAAGTCGCCTATCATCTAAAATCTCTTTAGCAAAGGGAGATGGATTTTCTTACTTATCCATGTCGGATGCTAATAAGGCAATGTTTTCTATATTTTGGAAGTGGATTGGGCCACACGAGATCCATGTGCATTTCACATATAAAGTGGTGAAGACGGATGAGTTACAAGATTAGCCTTTACCACCTAATTAATGATATGATAACTAATCTAATGATTGTGGGAAAAATTTATGACACCACATAGAGTTTAAGAAATTCTTATTTAGATGATCAAATACACCATTAAGAAATAAACATATTATCTCAAAAGATAAATAAGTTATCCTATAATGGATTCGATGATTTAATAAAAAAAAACCTAAGACTAATGGTCCTTTCATATATTAGAGAGTATTTTCTTGAACTACATTGGAAAGTAGAGCGGTGTTTATTTTAAACTTGGTTCATGGTTCCATATAAGGACAAGCCCCTATAGTTAATTACATATCAAGAAGGGTCTCTTCCTAAGAATACTTTTGATTAAAGAAATTAGTTATTATTTCTATGGATTTTGAAGTTAGTTTTCAAAGGAATGACCTTTGGAATTCTCAATTAGGAATGATCCAAAGTAGAAAGAGTTGTTTCAGAAGGGCAAACAAGATAAAGTAAGAAATGCTTATTGATATTATGATGCCTAGTAGGCAGTTCAGCTATTCTAACATTGGGCTTTAAATATTAGAATTAAATATAGATTTTGAGTTGAAATTTTTTTAGAAATTTAGAGCTTAGATTCTAGGAGCACAAAACTATAGAAATGCCTTGGGTTGAAGTCTTACTCAAAAGAGGATGCTTTAGAGCCTATGTCTACAAGTGCTTTTGACACATGTCAGATGTTTGTTGACCTCATTTTTAAAATGTGCTCTCAACTCCTCCATCTTAGACATAGGGCTCCTCTTAGACATTAAGAGTTCCTTAATCTTAAGAAACTTCTAGGGATTAGCTGAGAAATTAACCTAACCCTAGAGACTTAGAAGGTTTAGCCATAGGAATAGGTTATGCCTTAGGGGTGTTAGGAAAATTTGCCTACCCTATAGCCTGAACCAAATCCTCACTTCCTTCTTTCAAGATAAACTCCAAACTCATATCAACTTCAACTCCAAATCAAACCTTGAACCAATTTCAATGGATTTTCTCAAATCATGAATCAATTTGAAATAATTGAAACCCATAATTGAAATCCATAACCAAATCCAAATTCCAAAAAAATTCCCTAAACCCTTTGATTCTATCTTATGGACTTAGCTCAAATCAAATCCAAATCAATTCAAAGTCAAGAAATTTTCTCATAACCCATTTATATTCTCATTTATATTCATAATATAAATGAAATATAAATTCAAATATCTAAAACTAAATTCAAAACTCAAACTCAAATTCAACCAAAATCCAACCTAAGCCTTTCAAGTGAAATTCTTAAAATTAGCCAAATCAAACTCAAATCAAGCCAAATCTTTGATTTTTCTTCATGATCCAATCAATCTTTCAATTATGAATCCAAATATAAACACAAATTTCAATCATCGAATGAAAATTAAGCTAACCCAAGTCAAACCCATATTCACCCTTTTGACTTGAAATTGTCAAATGAATCAAAACTCATTTGACTTCAAATCACTTGCAAATGGATTTATATTTAAATCATAAATCCATATGTGAGTTCAACCAAACTTGAATCAAGCTTTGATCAAGGCAACTAAACTCAATTGGCTCACTTAACCTAAAGTGGCCAATTTGACCTACACGAACCAAAATTCAGTTCAATCCAAAACAAAGTAAATTAAGCCAATCCAAACTTCATGTCATGTTTGTTGATCATCATAGGTTAATCAATTGTCATGAATTGGGTAAAACCAAGTCAACCTAGCCTGTTGACCAGGTCAACCCTTTAACCCACATGAACCCAAACTAGCCAAATTGCAACTTAAACCAAATTGATTACAACCAATGGCTCAAGTTCACTCCAAATTGATTATTGAACTTGACCAAAGCCTCAATTAATCCCAATTTGACCAATTAGCCAACTAGACCCAACCTAGCCCAATTGACTATGAACCCAACTTGACCTAAAAGGTCAAATCAACTTGAAATTAAACCAAATCAAAATTAATTGAAACCAAAACTTACAATATATTCTAAATGATTAACCAAACCCAAACCAACCCATGATTCAAGCCAATTTGGTCAATTGGGTCAAATTCGTCAACTTAGCCCAAATTAACCTAAAGGATCAAATTGGCCAAAATCCAAATTAAATCCAAATTAAACCAAATTGATAGAAACCAATTGTACCAATGCAATCCAAATGATCATTTGAACTTGACCCAACTCTTGGTTTAACCCAATTTGACCAATTGGTCAACCTAACATGTTTTGACCCAATTTGACCCAAATTAAACCAAATGAACTTCAAATGACATAAAATTTGGTCCAACTTACTTTTGACTCATTTCAAATCTGCTCAAATTAAATTCAATGCCAAATAGCTACTTTACACTTAGGTCAAGGGTATCCCATGGGAAAAGACACTTGCTTAAGCGGTCATTTCTCTTCCTTGGCCACTTGGAACTCATCCATTAGTCCACATAGGCACCAAGGACACTACTTTTTTGACCCAAGGAGTGGTTGGAGCAGCCATGACTCATGGGGAGGTGAAATCACCTCACTGCTCCCATTGGAACACTTGGCATGAAGGACTCTCATTCCCCTTGGCTAGGACACCCATTTATCCTTCATGGAAACCACTTTCCATACCTTAGCCAACCAAAGTGAGCCACCTAGGATGATTCTCTTTCAGTCCCAACCACCCCAAGCCAAATGACATGAGTTTGGAGCAAAAAATTCAAAGAAAAGTTTGATTTTTGTTTACTTTTCATTCTAAGGCATTAGAGGCTAAAGCAAACATCCATTCCTCTCATTTTCCTCCTCCTATAGCTCCTAAACCCATTGAAAATCACCCCCACTTCATTTTGGAGAGAAATACTCCAAAACTAGGATTTCGGTGAAGAAATGGTGATCACTGGTGGAAACTTCATTTCGATGTGAAGGCGAAGATCCAAGCTCATTCTAAGGCCACTTCCCTTGCTCAACAGTGTGCTCGAGTCATCACCACCGCTGAAAATCATCCCCAGTGAAGTAACTTTCAAAAAAACTATAGTCAGCATTAGGATCCTTCATTTGTCATAATTTTTTGCGCAATTTTTAGGAATTTACCCTAGATAATTCTGTATTTTTACTTTAAATCATCCCAATTAGAAAATAGAAGTTTATAATGCAAATCAACACGAAAGTGGGTCCATTTGGACAAGTTTTAACTTAGAATTTTTCATTTTTTATTTCCCTAATCTAATTTTTACTATTCATGACCGGAGGATAGCAACAGCCATCCGATCCCACGGTTAGCAAGATTGGACGGCTAGAATTGCACACTGATAGTGCGATACGGGCCTTCAGATCACTAGATGTGTTTTAGACTATCCGATCCCAAGGTTTGTATGATCGAATAGCTCAGATCACATGCCGATCTCTTGATCCTGGCCTCTGGATCACGTGATTTGATCTAGACCGTCCGATCTATGATCGGACCATCCGAAGAAAATCGCAGGTCACTCTCACTGCATTGGCACATTTTTCTACTCATCCTACTGATGTGGCACTGCGCACCAATCTCACTGCGTCGTGTGGTGTGTGCGTTCCATGCAACACCACTCATCCAATCATGCGATGCCGAGCGCTAGCTGCCGCGATGCGCAGCTTCTACTACATAGGAAAATCAAATTTTTCTGATTTATAAAATTATTTAAATCACCAAAAATTTCAAAAATTCATAGAAAATAAAATACTTAACAAAAGATTACAACCAAGTGCTCGTTGGATTCGTCTTTTTGAGAGGAATCCAATAAACTTAAAATCCCTAAATTTGCTAAATATTTTGAGCTTAATTTGAGTTTTAGTAAAAATCAAATTTCATTAATCAAACCAAAAGTACATGTCAGATTAAGTTGAAATTTTCAAAGATTAAAATTAAAGTTAGAGTACACATACCATAAAACTTTCAAGTCAAAAGGACTTTTGGATTAGAAGATAATGAATTTTGAGTGTCAAATGATTTATTTTAATATAATAAATTAACAAACTTCATAAAAATCATTTAAATCAACCAAAAATTTCTAAATTCATAACTAATTGTAGAAAAATTAAAAAACAAATACAAACTCAGGTTCATCTTAAGGATAATTCAGAGGAGAATCCAATAAAATTATTTCTAATTAAATTTGGATAGTAGATTTTTCGTAATTAGGGTTTATTTGAAAACTTAATATCCCTAATTACTCCCTAATGACTTCATTAATTAATTCCAAACTTTTCAGGCATGTTTAATGGGATGACTTCTGCCTCCCCTAATTTTTTTCGAATTTAACAATGAGTTAATTAATGAAATTAATTAATGAACCTCTAATCACTCTCTTAATGTAATTAAGCTAAATTAAGCATGAGAATAGTGATATGATTCCTAGATTAAGTTAATTAAACTTTGTTTAAGTGAAGAGGAGGTTTATGGAATGGGTTTGGGGTATTTTCCCCAACTCATTCCCTAAACCCCTTTCCATCCTTAATCTAAATTTAATTAAAGGCTAATCCACCAATGACCTACTTAATTAACTTGATAAAGTTTTCAAAACATTCCAGAACTCAATCACTTCCTTCTTGGGTAGATGCTTAGGTGTTCAATAACCTAAGTAGCTTAAAGAAATTATACCTAATCCACATGTGTGGGAAGGGTTATGAAAGTACTTAAATTAAACCCTTTAACTTAATTAGTCATTAATTATGAGCAATTGTATTAGGTACCTTTCTTTCCTAGGATGCATTGCCGATTTAAATTCCTTGTGATTTTATGTCATATATTGGCTCATGATTATTTGATTAAATATGTTAAAGTGGTATAGGTAAGGGGTAATTAATGAACTTAATCTACACCTTAACCTAACCAAAGCATAAAATTGATCTAATCACCTAAAAATAAAATTAAAACAATACACACATGTGAGAATGGGCTAGGACTAGCAAACCTTTTAACACTTTCCTAATTCAAATTAAACTCAAAACAAATTGAAAGTCTCTTTAAACAACTTTTGATTCCCTTTAAATGATCTTACTTCATAAGGTTGTCTTTAAGAATTAATTAGGGTGAGTGAAGTTACATACTTACATCACTTTAATTCTTTCCTAGCATGCTAAATGTGTATGTCATATGAAATTCATGCATTCATGTCTTTTGAAAGTAAAATTAAAATGAAAAGTTCCCTTTATGTTAAATTGCATGTTTTGGCTAAAGTAAGATATGAATGGCTAATATCACTACTAAATCCAAAAACTATTTTCAAAACTTATAAACCAAACATTACAAATGAAAAGTATGTTATCTATAAGTACTTATGAGCTTGCATGTGAATAGTATAAAATGTGTTATGTGATTTTCCCTCTCTTTCTTAACATAGGATTGCATAGGTTTTGCAAAGTGTATAGTCCATTTGAAAAGGACATGATAATTGTTTGAAATCTATTCCTATACACTCCTATGTCATGGCTCAAGAGGGAATTCCACATCACACATATAAATTAAACAACTAAAATCAAACAAACAAACATAAATCTTTTTGCATGATTCTCTTTCCATGCATTTCTTTTTGTACATGCGCATCTATTTAAGAAAAGTGGTATATTAGTCTGGACAACCCCAGGGTTGGGAGGCTTTAAGTAGCCCTAAGTAGGTCCTGTACCTTATACCCCTGGTATTAACAATGGTGCCATACTCACTTATGTCTTTTATACTTGTAAATGTGCATATGAAAAATGGATAAAAGAATCACTCTCTTCTACTTAACAAAATCATGCATACATAAAACATTCCAAATTTCCTTAGGCAGCCTCTCTTAGCATTCATTATTAAGGTGTGCTAAATACTTGCATCACATGTATAGATATTCTTAGGATTCATTCATGCGCATGTTACACATGTGGGAAAGAAATAAAATGATGTGTGTTTTGTGATAGTAATTCACTTTACTTAATCTTAAAATGCCTTTCTTTTTGAAAAGGTTTGTTTAGAGAAAATCTAAACTTAGGATTAATTAAAATACATAATAAAGCATTCATAAAATATGAATCATTAATGAATCTACCTTAGAAATCACTTAAGGTAGGGAGGAAAGGGAAGTTCTCTTCTCTTCTCCTCTCTTTACAACCTTTAGTAATTAAGTAGGTTCATTCAAACCAAATCAAATCATCAAATAAAATTAACCCATATCAACTAAACAACTTAAATAAGACCACCCTTCTAAGTTGAACCTTTTCACACTTAGAAAATCCTAACCTTAAAGCCTAGCTAAGCATACCACACAAACCTTTCATGGCACACACATTAGGCTAAGTCACCACTTTTAGTCCTATGTTAGGGCAGTCCTTGGTCTGATATTTACTTTTATTTTGTGATGTGATATTTTAGTCTGGATGTTAGGGTGTATGTGCATAGAATGAATGGTAGGATGATTTAGTCTAATCATTATCTTCTACAAGGGATTGTGCTTAAGGGGCATTTAAAAAAATGTAACTATTTTTGTTGTGCAGGTTGTCTATACTCTTAAGCATAATCTAAAATAGGCCAGGTAGACTTGGTTACCCATGTGTGGCATGCTAAGTCTAATTTGTTTATATACATGCTTGGGAATGTGTGGTTTATTTAGATAATATCTATTTTGCAGATTTTAATTAGATTTACATTTTTCTTTTCACGTAATTTTGTAATTAGGATTTTGGAATAATTATTATGGGGGATTAGGATGAACATTGGTTATAATACTATGTCTTATGTACCATGTGAAGCCTTCGGAGCATCCACATTCCAACCATTCAAAAAAAGAAACCAAAAAAAGAAAGAAGAAATGAAGAAATGAAGACCCCTATAACATGAATTCATTGCTTAATTGTAATTAATTCATTTATAATACGGGTTGTATGAGGGTAGAGCTCGGCTATCCAATTTATTTTTGAGTTTTTGTAGTGGTGTCCGACCACACTTGGCCTTTTATTCTTTTGTGTTAGCTTTATAAAATATTTGATGTTTTGTTTAGCTTGTGCATTAGAAATGACATATTTTCCTAGTTTCTTCCTTACTTTGATGTATGGTCTGGACGATGATTAGGCTCCTAGGAAAAATAAATAAATCTTTTACAAAATTAATCAACTCAGAATTTGAAATAAAGAACTCATAACCTCACCTAAAGCTTAGGCTATAAATTAAGATAAAAGAATTAGCAACCCTTTAACTGAGTGCTGCCTTTTCTTTCTCATATCATGCATAAAAAGCATATTGATTTACTCTTGATTTGGAGGGCTTCCACCCGTGCTAGAGAACTTGGCTTGACCTTTGAAAGCCATGGTGGAAACACACGTCCCATCTTGCTAATTTTGGCCCATAATCTAATTTCTCATGCATTAGGCATAACAAAATCCTATAGCCTGTGCCAAATGAATTGTCCATAATTAAAATAAAACATATGAAAAATTTGCATTAGATTTTAGTCATTAATCATGCTCTACATGATCTAGTCTCTTAGGGAGTGTGTTTAACGACTTAGTCTCTTTCTAAATAAATAACAACCTTGTTATCTTGCATAAGCATAACACTTACCTACATGAATTTAAAATCATAGGAGGAGTTAGTTGGCGGCCACCCCCAGGTAGTTATAAGTCCAACAGTCGGGTAGTTTATCCTCTCTTATGGAGGTAAACTATATTCCCATTTTTTTGTTAGATTTATGTTGTGCTTTGGATCTCACCAAAGCTTCTTAAATTTAGGTTTTGAGGTTACTTCTCCCCATTGCGGGCCACAAGCATAAATCCTCACCTCTTAGGCATTTCCGTAACCTTATATTGTGGAATTGTATGCCCTAGATTTCTAATGAAAATTCAACTCTAACAAATAAATCAATTTAACTTCAAAAACATAAAGCCCAATCATAGGATTGTTTGAAATGCTTACTAAGCTTCCTAGTATCAAAAGCATCCCCTACTTATCTTCCTTTGGCTCTGAAAAGAACTCCCTCCTCTTTTTTCTCAACCCCATTGATTTTTTAAAATTAAGCCAATTGATTGATAGTTTTATCTTTGAAATCCTTGAAGACAATGATCATTTACCTTAATCGAGAGTATTCCTAAGGAATCCCATTCCATAAGATGTAACTAACTATGGGGGCTTGCCTCTATAGGGAACTTAACGAACTCGGTTTAAAATAAACCCTACTTTACTTTTCCATGTAAATTAGGGGAAGGATCTCTAGTATATACGAAGACCCATAGCTCTTAGGAGTCCTTATTCAGGTGATTAGGTTCATTGTAGGGCGGTGACTTCTATCTTTCGAGATAGAACACCCTAATAAGAATATATACAGATCTACATGGTGTCCCAACTAAAGGTGTATATTTATATTTTCATTTATCCTCTTCAAAAGGATAGATGAAGGCGACAATATTTCACCACAATGGTCAACCTAATTTCATTTTGGGAATTATCGGTCATTCCTGTCACTTGAGGGAACAAACCTATCCCTGACTCTTCTAGACTTACAACTAGCCTAGAGAGGCTGCCAGCTAACACCACCTAAGCACAATTTAAATCCATGATGCCAGGTCTCATGTATGCAAGATGGCTAGGCTATTATATTTTTTAGGATAGAATCTAAGAATCCTAGACTCACTCCCTAATCCCTAAGATCATGTCGTGTATGAAATGCACTAACTAATACACATTTTTAAGATTTTATATGTTATGACTTGATAATAATTTTAGGCCATGGGCATGCAATTTATGCCTACATGGTATGTAATTAGAATAAAGTCATGGGCCAAATCAATAATGAAAGACAGACTTTCCCAACAAGGTGGTCATCCTCATAAGTCAGATGCCCCTTATGTGCAATGGGTGAAGTGCTCATTTTAAGAGTTAGAGAAATATGATTGTATGATTTTTGAGAACAAACTTATTTCTAATTGATTTTAAGTTATTCTCTTGGGCATTAATTTATGTGAGGTTTTAAATTCCATTATTTATTTATTTGAGTTGAATAGATTTAATTGGATAGAAAATTTAATTTTTTCAATGAGCCTACATCCAGGCATTCATCACTAAAAGCACAACATAAAAAGAAACTTAAAAAATTAGGTTGATTCTATCGCACACCCTAAGTGAATCATGCTAATTTAATTAAAGAAAGGCCAATGCGGCATGTATTACTGTACACCTCAGAATAAAGGAAAATGGCCAGCCGAGCTCTGTCCATATATAGCCTGGCCTAGAACTATACGTTTAGATCTATGGATCTTCTTTCCAAGATCGTCTCCTTCTTCAGGGACCTCCATTGGGCTTCATAGGGGACCTATACACCATCTCCTAGTAGAGTCAGCTCCTGCTAATCCTAGACCCCATAGATCTTAACCTAATTCTAAACGTAAATTTATATTTTAAATTTAAAAATAAATTTTAAGCCCTTCAAAATAAATGTAAGGAAAATACAAAAAACACACATCAATTATATTTTACAAACAAACGAGCTTAGCTTTAGTTGCTTGCTAAGTCCACTTGTCTTATGGGCTATGCTAAGGGACTATTCAACATCTGCAAGAAAATAACATTTTATAGATTTATATGACCATAGTCCCTTTAAGCACAACTCCATGTATAAGACAATGTTAATTCTAAAAACAACGTCCTACCATCCAGACTAACAACAATCAATTTTAACCCTCCAGTTTAAAATAATACATCACAAAATAATAAAAATAATTCACATCACATCATGAAAAAATAT
Source organism: Cymbidium sinense (assembly GCA_021442155.1). NCBI lineage: Eukaryota > Viridiplantae > Streptophyta > Magnoliopsida > Asparagales > Orchidaceae > Cymbidium > Cymbidium sinense. The sequence goes on from CM038222.1 coordinate 96,597,363, forward strand.
TATAGAAATCACAGAATGACCTGACCTAAGTCTAGGGTCCGTGATCTATTATTCTTGTGTATGAAGAAAAGGGGTTTGTGTGGTAAGACATTACTAGGATTTTTGGTTTCAGTTTCAATTTTGGATTTGAGTATTTATTATTACATTTGGATGGTTTCAATTCAAATAATTTAATGATTTATTGATTTTTATTTCATTTTAGATTCATTTTATTATGTTAAAGTGAAATTTAAATTTTCAAGAATGAAAAATAAAATAAGTACCACTTTTAGGTGAAACCCATTATATTCAACATTCTAAATCCTAATATGATGATATCTTTATTCTAAAGTAAAGATTCATCCTAAAGAGCTAACTAAAATCTTAAGTATTTTAATTAACCCTTTCTTTATATTTAGATGATTTAAATTAGTTTAGTTTATATCATTTTTTTAAATTTATTTATTCCTTTTCACTTAGTGTTTTGCATTTTTGATTTCTTTAATGTATGTTTCTTTACCATTAATACTATTATTATGATTTAATTTGAATTAAATTTTACTTGAAGTTTAATTCATTTGTTATTTAGTTTGGTTTTCTCTATTAATTCATTCATTATTATGATTTTAATTTTATTTAATTCATTTGGCTTAATATTGTGTTATTGATATTTTATATTTAATCATTTATTTTACATTCAATATATTCTTAATTTGATTTATTATTCTTTTACTTGTATGTTTGCTTTATTGATTATGATTATTTATATCTTTCCAATTTTAAAATGTTTTAATTCGATTTACTTTAGTTGTTTATTAAATTTATCTTACTTTTATAATTTAGATTGAGTAATTAGGTTTTAATGTTTATGTTATTGGAATTCATTTTTAGTTTAATACTCATTTTTTAACTCATTTCATTTATTTGATTCTAGTTAATTTGATTTATTTGACTTAAGTTAATTTCATTTATTAATTTTCATTGATGTTTATAAACTTAAGTAAATTTACATTTTAATCTTAAATTTAGTATTACTCAATTTATTATGTTTCAAATTTATAACCCATTTACATCAATGTTTCTTTCTTATTTCAATTTAATCATTTCAATAAATTTTTTAGTATTTATTAATAAATTTAGATTAAGATGATTATTTCAAAATCATGATTTTTTTGCTTTATGGAATAGTTTAATTCATTTTTAATTAATTTAAAGAAAGTGATGATTTGTTATTTGAAAAATTCTTAGCATAATGTAATTTCCCTTATTCATCATGACTTAAGGAACTTAAAGAAAGGTTATTTTCATGTGCATTAAACTTGCCCTATGTTATTTTAGAGTTTTATGTCATTTCAAGTTCAATTCAACCTACCTTAAAGTTCAATTACACTTAATCTTTCATATATGCATTTGTGCCAATGTATTCATATGTTGATGGCTTATAAATTTCAGAGATTAATGAACTTTATATTTCAATTTATGAATGGATTTATTATGGTTTAAGGGGTTATTATTCTTAGAATAGATTAAACTCCATATTTTCACTTATTCATAACCATTAACTTCAGAGTAATAAGGCTCCTTTGCTTTCAGTTTGCTTGGGTATTTTTATTTTAGTGTTCTGGTGTCAATTATGATGTTCTAAGTTTGTATTATGGGTTTTGTTAATTTTTTGATTTATTTGATTTATTATTTCCTTTAAATTGACCAAGAGACTTGGAAATTCAAATATTCTCAATCCAGATGTAAATTGGGTTTGAAATTTTTATGGCAAGTGGGGCTCCTTGCAAACTTAATTTTCCTAAATTTCATTTAAATCAAATGTATAATTAAGGTGTAATCAAGGTTTTAATTATTTCATTAAACCTAAATTTGTATTAATTTAGTGAGGATCATTTAAAGGTTTTATTTTTTTTATTCCTCTCTAGAATATGCATCAAAAGAGGGTTTATTCATTAATTTTTGGGCTCTGGTTGATTTATTATTATTTATTTAAATTTAGGTTGATTAATTGTATTAATTAATTCAATTAACGACCAAATTAAGTTATTTTGTAATTTATTAAGTTTTAATGGGTTTAATGACTTATTCATGTTCATTATGTTGTGTTATGATGTTTTGAGTTGATTTTATCAGTTTTCATATTTTTTTTTCATTTATTATTAATATATTTAATAAAAATTAGGGTTTGGGGTTTGAAATTTCAAATATTAAGATTTATTACTTTATAAATTAATAAAAAATTATCTAATGTGAATCTTATCACCAATTTCAACACTCCACAGTTTCAATTCAATTTGATCAATGGTTTGGGATTAATTAGGGTTTGAAAATTTTCATTCAAACCCAAATTAAGGCTAAAATAGCCCCATAAAATTTGAGAATTTTAATTTTAATTGAATCCTCTCATCAAGAGGAATCCATAGAGCTTAAGTTTGTAATTTTAAAATTTGTATTTTATTTTTTATGAAAATTTTAATTTTCATGCATTTTTCCTTAGTTTTTTAATTCAAAAACCCAAATTTTTTGTTTAAGCACGTTAGATCAACATGGATCCGACGTGGAGGTGCTTTCCATGTAGTGCTGGATCATTGGGCCATGCAGGATCCATGTGGATCCCATGTCAAAATGATGGCGTACATGGCTTAATTATGGGCTGTCCGGATCAAACAACTCCCATTCAACCCACAGTTCTCCTTAAAGGTTGTTAACAAATATCTAGCTAGATTTTAGGTTTTGGTTCCTCATAAAATGAATGGACAGTGAGGATTTTGTCTCTTACGGTGATGATAAAAATCGAGAGCCATCTTTTTTTTTTGCATGATTTCAAGACATCTGACCATCAAAATCACACTATTCGATGCCAAATCTATCAGTGGATGAAATCATGAAGATCTAAATGGTTTGATCTTACTTGCGATCAAACTTCCTTCGAAGAGTCCGAAAACTAAAAGCTTGGAGAGGTCGTTAATGACATACCTTGATCTCGGCAATCTCCCATGGTGAAATTGATTACAATAGCTTCAGAATGATGTGGCGAGCTTGTGTGCAAAAGGAATTGAGTTATCTCTTTGTGGATCATCTCCTAGACCAAGCTCAACTTTAGTTTCGTTAGCCTTCGTCGTTCTCCAGCGTCTCAGCGGGACAGGGATTAGGTGAATATCGGGTTCATCTTTGTGAAAGGTGGGGAAGGTGATGGGATGGTGAATTTCACTTGAGAATAGTTCTCTTGGGTTTTTCCATTGAAGTTGAGAGCTTTAAGCTCTTTTGTCCTTCTCTTGGTCAATTGTGGGTGATCAGAGCTTTTGAAAGCTAGCTCCATGGCTCACAACCTCTCTAACATCTGTCCTAAGCTAAAGAGGTGGAGTAGGGAATGAGAAAATAGAATTATTCAAATTAGATTTAGTTTCATATACCTTTGACTTTCCATAGCATATTCCTTGGCTTTAGCACTATTTGGATTTGATTAAATGGCTTAATGTTGGCTGGGAATCAACACTAATTCAATTTGAGAATGATTTGATTGCATCCCAAGGAGATTAAGTTCAAAATTCCTTTGATTTATGCCATTTAAAGATTTTTCAATTAGCTTGATCTAACTTCTTTACTTGATGGATTAGCTTTAGATCAATGCTTGTATTATATCCACTTAATCACTAATGAACTTTTTAATCAAAGGTTTTATAGAATTTGAAGTTTATTGGTGCTTATTTATTGTTTATTCCATTTTGTTTCAAGTTGATTTGGGTTGAACTTAATTGAGTCAAATGATTTATTTGGCTCAATTACAATGCATTTAATTTTTAATTGGGTTAATCCAAGCCATTTGGAATGCATTAGATCAAACAATTTCATTTATTTCAAGTTTGAAATCAAATTTGGCTCATTTTGGTTTTATGGGTTAAATTTGGGTAAGTGTAAATCCATTTAGGTCAAGTGACCATTTTAAACTCAATTAAGTTATGTTCAAACTCCAATTACATTTAATTACATATGTGAGATGATTTAGAGTGATGAATTTCATTTAATTTCAATTTTAATTCAATTTAAACCCATTTGTTCATTTGCGTCAAATGACCAAATTGGCTAAATTGCACCCAATGATGGGTTGGTTTATGTTCAATAATCATTTTTAAATGATTTTGGACAATCTATTTGGGTTAATTTGAGTTTGATTTAGGTTTGAACACAATAAGATCATTTAGGTCACATGACCTAATTATCCTAATTAAGGCCACATTGGACTTATATTCTTCTAAATTCATGTTTAAATATGTTCATATCATCGTCCAAACCATTTGGAATGATTTTATTTGGTTAAATTTTGGTTGGTTGACCTTTGACAGGTATTCAGGTTTGGAGAGAAGGCTAAGGCGATTGATAGTTTAGGTTTTAAACTTTGGTATTCAGGTAAAAGTCGAACTAGAAATGGTGTAGGTGTGATTATAGATAAAAGTTTGAAGGATAATGTTATAAGTATTAATAGATGTGGAGATAGAATTATAGCTTTAAAGATTATTGTTGATACTAAGATTCTCAATGTTATAAGTGTCTATGCTCCTCAAGTAGGTTTGGAGGTAAGCTCAAAAGAAAAATTTTGGAATGAATTAGAGGGATTAATACAAAAGATACCTCTTGAAGAAAAGTATTTATTGGGGAGATTTAAATGGACATGTTGGTAGAGTGACTGAAGATTTTAAAAGTATTCATGGTGGTTATGGATTTGGAGTGACTAATGAAGAAGGTAGGACTATATTAGATTTTGCCTTAGCTTATGATTTTGTAGTTGCTAATACTTTATTTAAGAAAAGAGATGAACATATTGTTACTTATAAAAATGGATCTAGTAAAACACAGATTGATTATTAGTACCCAACATTGACTATTAGTTTTAGATTTTAAGATGAAAGGTTGTAAGAGAAAAAATAAACTTAATTATTATCCTAGGATTAGATGGGGACACTTAAAGAACACAAATAAAAATATTTTTAAGAGCAAGCTACAAGAAATTAAAGTTTGGGATGTTCATAAGGAAGCTAACGTTATGTGGGGAAAAGTATCAAGTGCTATTAAACAAGTTGCTAAAGATGTGCTTGGCAAATCAAAAGGAAAAGCTTCTTTTAATAAGAATAGTTGGTGGTGGAGTCAGAGTGTGCAAGAAAAGATAAGAAATAAGAAGCATTGTTATAAAACTTGGTTTAGATGTAAAAACTCAGAGAATTGGGAAAGATATAAAATGGCCTGTAGAGATTCTAAGAAAGCAATATATGATGCAAAAAATTTAGCTTTTATTGATTTATACAATAGATTAGATACCAAAGAAGGTGAAAGATGTATGTATAAGTTAGCCAACCAAAGAGATAGGAGAAGTAAAGACATAGTTCAAGTGAGGTATTAAGGATGAAAATAATAAAGTGCTTTTCTTAGAAAAGATATTAAAAATAGGTGGATGAGGTATTTTAATAAACTTTTCAATGAAGGATCAAAGTACGATTGATTTTAACAACCTTAATACCCTAAACAAAAATAGAGAATTTCATTTTTTATCGTCAGATTAGTAAATCGAAGTTAGTGAAGCTTTAAAGAAAATGAAATGTGGAAAAGCAGGAGAGATAATATTCCAATAGAAGTGTGAAAATTTTTAGGAGATCAAGGAATTTCTTGGCTTACAAATCTTTTTAATGTTATTTTAAAGACTAAAAAGATGTCAGATGAGTGGAGAAAGAGTTTGTTGGTTCCTATATTTAAGAATAAAGGTGATGCACAAGATTGTGCAAATTATAGAGGAATTAAGTTAATGTGCCATACATTAAAATTATGGGAGAGAGTAATTGAGCATAGGTTACGATGTGATACAGAAGTTTCTCACAATCAGTTTGGCTTCATGCCAGGTAGATCTACTATGGATGCTATACATTTGTTAAGAGGTTTGATGGAGAAGCATAGAGAAAATAAAAAGGATCTACATATGATATTTATTGATTTAGAGAAAGCTTATGATAAAGTCTCAAGAGATGTTCTTTGGAGAGTTCTAGAATAGAAAGAAGTTAATATTGGTTATATTCAAGTCATTAAGGATATGTACACTAGAGCTGTCACTTGTGTCCAAACACAAGGAAGATTGACAAACTATTTTCCTATTTCAGTTGGATTACATCAAGGATCAACATTAAGCCCTTATCTTTTTACTTTAGTTATGGATGTTCTTACGAGGCATTTACAAGAAGATGTACCCGGTGTATGCTTTTTTTGATGACATTCTTCTTATTGATAAGACTAGAGGGAGTCCAAAACTTGAATTATGGAAGTCAACTTTAGAGTAAAGGTTTTCATTTAAGCGAATCTAAAGCGAATATAGGTGTAATTTTAGTTGTAGAAGTTTTAGTGGTAGTGTTGTGACTTTAGGTGATCAAGTCATTAATAAGAGTGAACAATTCGAGATATTTAGGCTCTATTGTTCAAAATGATGGTGAAATAGATGGAGATATTATTAGTAGAATTCAAGTTGGATGGTTGAAGTGGAGGAATGCATCCTATTATGTGATAGAAAAGTTTCACTTAAACTTAAGGAAAAATTTTATAAGATGGTGGTAAGACCGCAATGACTTATGACTTAGAATGTTGGCCAATAAAAGAGAAACATAAGACTAATGTGTACGAGATGAGGATGCTCAGGTGGATGAGTGGCTTTACCCTTAGAGATAGAATGCAAAATGAGTATGTTCGGGAAAAAGTTGGAGTAGCTCTAGTGGTAGATAAGATTAGAGAGAGTAGCCTTAGATGGTTTGGCCACATAAAGCGTCGACCATCCGATGACCCGATTAGGAGAGTAGATGCATTAGATTTGCCTTATGTTAAGAAAGATAGAGGTAGACCTAAAAAGACTTGGTTAAGATGTATAAAAAATGATCTTAGTATACTCAAATTAAATGAGAATTTGACACATAATAAGACACAATGGAGATGAAGGATTCATGTAGCCGACCCCACCTAGTGGGATTAAGGCTTGTTGTTGTTGTTGTTGTTGTTGTGTATGTTTAGGTTGGAAATTTGGGTTGAACCCATTAAGTTTGATCAATCCAAAGAGAGTGCACTAGGTCACTAAGTATAGTGTGTTAGGTGCTTAATTTGGAGATTCCTAATCTAAGATTATGTATCCTAATTAATTTCTTTGGGAGTGTTATTAGCCTCATCCAAAAATGAGGTCAATAGTGATCTTTTGGGTATTAATCAAATTGAATCGATGGTTGAGGCTTTAACTTCTACCATGGTGGTGAGAGATGGAGCTCGTGGATGAATCAATGTAAAATTCTGGTGATTCTCACTAGAATTCTATCTTTTTGATCGGGTACTCTTCAAGAAAGAAAATGTTGGGGTTTGCGAAGAGAATTTTCCAAAACCAAGCAGATTCATTTTATAAAGCATTGAGACATATTAGTTACCTATGGTTTGGGTTTCATGCATCACTCAAGCTCATTTTGAGTGGTTTTAACATGTTGAAATGTTGAGGGATCTTGGGCAATGGTTTGTTCAAAGGCTCTCTCCCTCTCTTTACAAAATATTGAGCCTCTCCTCAATGAAGGAAGTGGGAGGTGCTTGGCCATGGGGAATAGGCTGAGGTGTCATGGAATGAAGGAGTTTAAATGGGTTAAGAGGTAAGGGAATTAGCATGGGAATAATTTGAAGGGAATGAGGTAGCTCGACCATATCCCCCCTCTATGGCCTCCACCTCACCTTCCATGACCACCTCACATAGCTGTGAGTTGCTAGTTGACTAACCAAGCTAAATTAATATGGGTTATAGATTAAACTCAAGCTCATTTGATATTTGATTTTAGTTGAGTGCTTAGGTTTCTTTCATTTCAATTTGAATTAAGTTGGATTGAACTGGATTGAATTATATTAAAGTCATTTGCTTAATTTGGCATTAGATGTTGATTACAATCATGCTTAATTGCTTATTTGATAGGATAAATATCAATTGGTCCATGGTTCATGTGGGTTTAATTTAGTTTAAGCTAGATTTGATCCATTTAATCTAAATGAATCAAGTTGGTTTTCCTAACCTAATTAGCCATTTTAGGATATAAATTAAGGTTCATTTATATTTTATTATTCATTTATGATGTTTGCATTTGATTAATTTCAATCGATTTAAGCTCAATTTTGATTTTAACCCAAATTGGCCCATTTTGACTCAAATGGGCTAAATTGAGTTCAATTGAGTCAAATGAACAATATGACTCAATCAATATGTGTTTGAGCTCCAATCATGTTTAATTAAATATTTGAGATGATTTTTCTTAACTAATCTAAAGTAGTTTGAAGTGGATTTTAATTTGGACTTTTATTGACCTAAATTGGGCCTTAATAGGTTAAATTATGTTCACTTGGGCTTGGTGACCAAATTGGTTGCATTAATTCTAACAAAAGCTTTAATTGAATTCAAATCTAATTTTAAAGTGTTCTCGGATATTAAGTTGAATTGATTTAATTTTAATTTGAGTTTGGGCATTATATAATCCATCTAGGTTCACTTGACCTAAGTGACCCAGTCAACCCATTTGAGTCCTTATTAGATTCAAATTTATTTAGAATTTTGTTTGGTAATGTTTATTTGATGGATTTTAGCCTTTGGAATACCTCAATTTGATCAAATTTTGTTTGATTGACTTTTGACTTGATCGGGTCCACATGGTCAACTTAGGTTAAATGACCTGATTAACCATGTTGAACTCCATCTAAATTAAGCTTTATTTTATTTATTTTTGTGAAATAATTTTGTGTTTTTAATTTGATTTAAAATGATTTTATTTGATTTTATTTGTACTTAGATGTTTCAAATGACCTGATTAACCATGTTGAACTCCATCTAAATTTAGCTTTATTTTATTTATTTTTTGTGAAATAATTTTGTGTTTTTAATTTGATTTAAAATGATTTTATTTGATTTTATTTGTACTTAGATGTTATTGAGAATAACTAGGTTAATTGGATTAATGAACTCAATTAGCTCACATAAGGCTCAATTTAATTAAGATTTGGATTCAAATTTGTTTAATTTTATGTTTTTATTGAATTTTACTAAGGTTGGATTTAATTAAGTTCACCTAGTCAAATTGAGCAAGGTTAGGTCCTAGTGGGGTCCACTAGGTTGACCTAGGCTGTCATTTTATGGTGTTGAGCTTGATTTTGATTTCAAATTTACTCTTAAATTTTTATGTTTGGTTTAATTTGTTATTCTGGTTTGGTTTTGCACTTAGTTGCTAAATAGTGTCTGATGTATTTAACTAGGAAGCTCTTAATCTAAGATTAGAGATCCTAATTAGTATGATTAGGATGATATCAACCTCATCCAAAAATGAGGTCAACACTCCATTGATGCATAACACTCAAGAACTAATCTCTCTATCTTTAAGCTTGAAATAGGCTGAATCTAATGCTTGAATGCTTGGACTAGTGATGGTTCTAATACTTGGCACCAACATTAGGCAGCTTTGTCCTTAACATTCTCTCATTGGCTACTTCATTTAAAAGATAAGCACTTGGTTTGGCACTTAGGCACTTGACTAGATGCTTTGACTCCAAATCAAGTCATTTGATCTATAAAATACTCACATTACTATAAATACTTAATACATGTATTTCTTTGTAAAATTCACAAAAGAATCATTACTTAATTATAAAATTAAAAATTAAATCATTAGGTTGACAAATTTTTATATTTCAAGACAAAATTTATGTAAATTAACTTATCAGCTATAACAAAAAATTGATGGATTGGGTGCTTGGCAAAACCTATAAGACACATTCCTCCCTTACATCTTAGGATAGCTAGAGTGAGGCTATGGTGGAGATGTTAGTGAAATGACAAGTTATTGTACTTAGAAAATATTTAAATATTTGCAATACTTCAATACAAGCTTAAATATAAGCAATTATCATTTGCATTGGATGTGGAGCAAATATTCTACATTAAAAAAAATAAAGAATGTGTAGAAGGATGAAGATAAGGATGAGCAGAAATAATAATAATAATTATTATTATTATAATAAAGAAGATTGTGATTTAGTGGGTACATAGAGAAAATATTGTTTACTATAATGTTTGTTGTACATACATTTTGATATTTTATATGTACATTTTTTGAAACATATTAAGCTTATATTTGTGGAATTGTTTTGACTTATGCTTGATGATATTTTGTTGCATGGTGTAAGATTGTTACCTAAAATTTTAATTAAAATATAATTGTTTTATTGCAATTGGATATTCTATGAAGTATATATATATATATATATATATATATATATATATATATATAGTAGGTTTTCAGTGGTATGTGGAATGATGCAATTCGTAATCTATTTTTACCTATTTTTAAGCTTTTCCTAGCAAAACTATTAGAATTTATGATAAAGAGCAAAGGAACAAGCCTCATGAGAATGAATATGTAAGATTTATATCCAAATTTTTTGGTGGTCATGTCATCCCTTTGAGTCTGAAATAATGTTTCTAACTAGATATCAATAGTTTAGACCTCCAAAAATTCTTATGCTAAATTCTCATGTTTCTTTTTGTTCAGCTTCTTTGGTAGCACTGATGACTCTTCTAATCGATGATTAAAACACCAAAAGGCCACTACAAATATTTTAGTGATTTTTAACAACATTGTAAACATTTTTATTTAGGTTTTTATAAGAGGCTATGAAGTATCTAGAAAGCTATTCTAAAAAGCTATTGTTTCGGTGGAAGCCCAAAAGTTTCTTGTGATTTTAGCCATTAAAAAATTATTTATAGTGTATTGAGTGTGAAGAAAATGCTTGTTGTAGGATTAACGATAGACAAGGTTATTGGAATCAGGTTGGATTGAGTTTGAAGATAGTGAATGATTAATGTTTCCTCTTCTAATCGCTTCTACATCTAATGGTGTCTTATAGTCATTCCAAGATGACTTTTTATTTAACATATGTCAGAGGGTAATATAAGGTTTTCTAGCTTGAATAAACTAAAAATGGTTATCTAGAATGATCTAATAGTTGGAATTTAATTTGACATTAATGACGAGTGCTTGAAATATGTCTATGGTAAATTATAGTTCTATGGAAGAAGAAAGTATTGTTCAAGTCCAAGAAAATAAGAATAAGAATATCTTTTTCAAATTCATGTTAAAATATAACTTTAAAAAACATCATTATGTTGATAATTTTGTGCCAACAAGTTTATTCCATTTTGAATTGAAATCATCTAGAAGAGAATTCAGTTCTATTGTTGATCAAACCAACAATTGAAGTCATACAAACATCTAAAATATCTCAATGAAACTAAGTGAATCTGTGTGAAGTTGATTGTGACTTCATGCAAATTCACCCATTTTCTAGAAAACAAAACATATATTTAAAGCAATTAAAGGACCATAATTGGTGTAAATTCATTTTATGGCAAACGTTAAATCATAGTATGCAATTTATTATTTTTTTTTAAATTGTTTTATCATAAATTTATTTCTTTATCCCCATGCACACACAAATAAATAAAGGTTAGAGGGAAAGACTAATACATAGTTTTGGTGTATAAAGTTCTATATATTTTAACAATAAGGAATCCCATAGCTTATATCTTACTCCTTTCCTTACCTCTTTTTTTATTCTCAAATTTTTCTTATATCATTATTATTAATAAGGACAAAATTTTACCCATATGAGAATTTCAATTTAACAACAACAATAATAACTTTCTAATGAAAATCTATTTAGTTCTCCATACAAATTTTAACCATATGATCATGTCAAGGAGGTCATACAACAATGAAATTTTATGTCATATAGAATCAAAATAAACTAATACACAATGCAAACTTTGAAAAGAAATTTTATAAGGAGGTCATTGATTATATGTTATTAGAAAGCATGAGGGAAACTAATTCTTGACCAATAATATTACTTCAACATTGTAGCTTCATTTATTATCAAAACTAGAAGGAGTTATGCATTTAGGGACATAAATGAGTGTCAAAGATTTTGATATTCTATAAAGTTAACGGACCCATAATGCTTTGGATGTTCAAAATTAATAAACTCAGCTTGTGGCTCGACCATATAATCTTTTGGTACAAGTATGAAAAATACGTTGGTGAATCTCTCCAATTGCTCCTTGCACACAACTCTATGTTTTATGTTATGTAGTCTTCCATTACTCCAAACCTACATAATTCATATATAAAAAAGGTCTATCAAAACATTTTTAAAATATAAGAGACTAATAATAGCTACTTTGTTATAACTATAATAGTATGATGTGATGAAATGTGAACATACTGTTTAAGAATTTATTTGGTAATAATTATTTTTACTGAGAACTAAGGTAATGTTATGCATCCATAATAAATTATTTTTTGAGATTGTTTTTCATTATTGAATATTTAGGTTAACATAACTTGTTTGGTTTGTTGAAGGCAAAAATTTCTATTATACCTGGTTGATAGGATTTGATTAATTATTTTAGAATATGATCTTTTATTGAATAAAATAAATATTTATTTAATTATGTTATGTCAAAAATGATATTAAAAGCAATATGAAATGTCAATTTATTCCATAAAAATATTATAATATTGATTTTTATTACATGCCTTAAAAAGATGTTTAAATACCTAATACAATTTCCTATTTATTTTTTAATAAGAAAGACAATTAACATAAATGAAGACTATCTTTTTCATGTCAAGAACTTCAATATTTATCATTTTTTCCTATTGATCTGTAGTGATTATTTTTCTTGATTTTATTTTATCAATTACAAATTTTATTTTATCTTTAATGTACAAATCAATGGGATTTTGCAGCAATCTAGCAATAAAAGCATTCTTTTGTGATTTCATCATTAATTTATTATGGCTTTAATTTTTTTCTTGGTAGTTTCAAGGATTAATACTTTATTGTTCCTGTAGAAAAATAGGTGGTGCTAGTGTATTATAAAGTTTTATTGGTTTTTTTTGTCTCTTTTTTTGTTTTCTCGTCAAAGACTAAAGCTAATATTAATAAAGCTTGTTTACCAAATATGCATGTAAGTTCAAGTTCCACCAAAAATTATTATGTTGAATTCTCATGGTTCTTTCTATAATTAGACTACATCACTTTCTTAGACTGAATTTTCTCTTGTAATCCCTTAGCTTTTCTTAACTTCTTTGCAAAGTTAACTTGTTTTATAGTCATTAAAGCTCTAATTTTGATGATTACAAACATTTATGATTGAACAATTGATGTTACTAATCAGTTGTGTGTGTGTGTGTGTGTGTGTGTGTAGATAGTGCTAACCTTTCAATGCAAGTACTACAAATAAGCATCTCAAGGAAAATTGACTTAGAGAACATGAACAATGTCTATTTTAAAGAGTAAGATCAAAGAAAATTCCATGAAGACTACAATTAAGAAATGGTTGATGCTAGAAGATCTAAATCTACAACAAAATTACAATTTTGATATTTGTATTTTATTTTGCTTTCATGTAATTGATATGTGAATGATGAAAAATAATCAAGTACAAACTAATCTGAGATTATATAAAAGAATTTTCTTAAATTTAAATTTTAATGGAAACTGTACCATACAATTTATATCATAGTAGATGATTCTCTATATTTGTTAAATAATTTTAGTCTTCATAATTAAATTGATTAACTCAAATTTGCTAAAATTTAACTAATCATGATATATGTTATTTGATCGTACTATATAATTATTTCTTTTTGTTAATCATTTTTAGCAATCATGATTAAGTCGATTAATTTCAATTTTATGTAATTTGATAGATTGTACATTATTGTGTGTTGAATCCAAATTTATTTATGGAGTGAAGCAGAACCTTTCTTTAAGCACATGAAAAGTAGGGCTTGATCAAGAAGGACAAAGTGAATAGAAAATAAAATAATAGTGTGCAAGAAGTATTAGAAATTCTACTATGCCAGAGAAGAAAAGTACAATTAAGAGGATAGAGAACAAGAATTTCTTTCTCTAAGGCAAAGCAAAAGGAAAAAGGCCCCCACCTACTCGATAATCTTTGTTTCTATAAGATCAAGAGATGGCTAGTTGAAGTGCACTTCAAGTATGTTTGTTACATAAAAGCAATTTTCTCACAATCTAGTGAGTCACCAAGTACTATATGTTAAGCGATGAGTTCCCAAGTGTGGTTGCCAGTGCATGTTGGGAAAGTTGTATGCTGTGAGTATTTTGTTGCATAGTCTCTTGTATGTGGGTGAGTGTTTCCATATGAGATGAGTTACTTGATGCTAATCTCCTTACTAGGATGGTATTTTTGATGTTTACCCCCTTAGAGTGAATCCTTGTGGGTGAGTGAATAACATTGTATGTGGTTGGTGCATTCACAATAATGATGTCGATCATAACTATAAATTGTGTCTCTCATTCTCCTCAAGTTATTGAGAGAGTATTAATTTCTTTTGTCACTCTCCTTTCTTCAAAAGACCCATAGTGGGGACATCTTATCAAGGCAAGTTTTAAACTCGTTAAGTTGCCTTTATATATATAAGCACTTGCTTCTTTTGACAAGATGTCTCCTTCTTTAGTCTGGTCTTTGTACTCAAAACCTATCACCGGATAGTCACTTTAGAGGAAACTTCTTCGCTAAATCCTTATTGTGAGTCATTCTTGTTGGCTGGGTGACTTTGTTTTTTGCTCAATGTTCACATGATTATTCACTAACTCAATTAATTTTGGGGGCATTTTGGGTTGTTGAATTTTATAAGAAAATCTAAATGAACCTTCCTTTAGGTCTCAAGCGAGTGTAGCCTATACTACTAGAGGTTCTAAGTCATTGACTTTCAACATTTTCTTTTGAAAGCAAGTAACTTCCTTAACGATCTGCCATACTCTTGCATCATTTATAGTAGGGCTTGGGAGCTCCTTAATGGCTTCTATACATTGGCAAATTGGATTGAAAATATTCTTTTAAATTCGATAAAAGAGGTTATGACTCCTATAGGTAGGAAAAATAATAAATTGAGGGCTGATGATTTAAAAGTAGTGAAGAAGAGGCAACACTTCATTATGTCATACAGATATAGTAAAGAAGTTGCTAATTTAAAATATGATATATGATCGGTAAGGTCTATTCAACCTTTATACGACTCTAAGTGCTAGATCATGAAACTGTGCTGTGAGAAGGCTTCAGTGACTTTCATAGAGAAAGCATTGGTTTAACCTACCTTCTTTGTGTGTCATCTTCATCGCTTATGTTATAAGAATCATCATCCATGTTTGGGGTCTTAGATAATTCCCTCTTTCATTGGCGAGCTTCACAGGCATTGAACCTAAAGAACCTTCACTTACTTTTATTTTAAGTTCTTCATTTATGGTTTTTTGCTTGGTCTTTTACACCAAGTGGGTCATCCTATCCTCCATATTCTTCAAGTCCTATTGCATAACAAATTATTGAATAATTGGCTCCATACTTGTCGAGTTATATTCATGATGAATTACCTACTTCACTTTGTAGCTAACATCTAGCTCTTGGCCTCATCCATGCTCACTACCCCTAAAAAGATGTAAAATCTAAATTTGTTTATGAAATAATATAGAACCTTATTAAGTACTTGATAATTAGGGTTAAGAGAAGTAGGGTTGTAAATAATAAGAGAAAGTGAAAGAAAATCTATAATTTCACTAGCTACTAGTGGAAAGTCCTCTACCAATTTCATAAAAGAAGGAACTCACCAATATGAGGCGAACACCTAGCTACCAGTGGAAAGTCCTCTAGTTGAAGTTCTATAGATTTTTGAGGCCAACTATCATATGTGTTTTATAGTAATACAAATATCTACTTATGGCAACTTGCCATGTTAGAGGAAAATTGCAAAACTTTGATGTCGATTGCATTGCCTAGTTGGTTTTTTTTTGTCCATTCGTCTACTTAAAGATGAGTCTTCATCTATGTGGTTGGCTTTGATGTCTTACCATTGTTCTAAGACATTCTTGCCGACTCACAATTTTTGTGGTGATACTTTTCCAGTGAGGAACACACTTGGATGGGTTCGATCTTCTTTGATGGCTTGCTAGGTCTGATTGTATATTTGGATATACAAACAAGAATGGCTATTTTTATAAATAGGAAATTTTTATACCAATGGTACCTAACCCATGTACTTACAAGTTGTGTTATCTCTATGGATAACCATGCCTTTAGTATAGAAATTAGTTGATTTAGTTTCATCTCCCATCATGTCTTTTGAGCACCCACTATCTTAGTACCACATGCTTCCACCAACCCTAGAGTGAAGGAATATCTATAAAACATATTTATGTTAGTTTTTAAACCAAGAATTACTTGGGCTCTATTCATTTAAAAATATAAAACATGTTATATGTCTTATAATCCATGCTTGTTGGGTTTATATGTGAATAATTTATGCATAAATTAGTAATGTATTCAAACATATCATGAGACAAACATTGAACATTAGGGAAGGAATACATTATTTTATTCATTTTAAAATTTCTTTTCACAGTGGATGTTTTCTTTTACAATTTTCTACTTAGTTTTGAAGCATATTCAATAAGGCCAATTTTTTAGATATATCATGTTACTTTTCAAATTTTAAATTTCTAACTCTTTGTAAACATTTCTCAGTTTTTCATACTCATGTAAAATTGTGCCATGACTTTTTCAAAATTTTCCAAAAAGTAGACATCTGAATTTTCCAAAAATCAAAAAGAATATCATCAAATAGAGGAGGTCAAGTAATAGAGTAGCCTTCCATTATGTTCATGTTCCCTAGATGGGCCATAGCTGGATCTACTTATGATTGCCAAACCATAAAATAAGGCACTCGCTTTGATGCAACTTGTTACAAAGGCACAAACCCAGAGGGGTGGAGTTTGGGAGAAGGGTTGGGGTGAATTGGTGTGCTTTAAAAAAAATTTTAAAAATAAAAATAAAATCAATATTTTATAGTTTAGCAAGAGAGAAGCTTAATAAAATAAATCCAACAATCCAAAATAAAGATAAGTGTAGCAAAAAATAAAAAATAAAAAAAGAAAGAAAGAAAAGAAAATGGATTAAAAATTTTTCTAATGGTTTGACACAATTGACCAATGTACACTCTCCATATCTCCTCTAAAAATCCACTATCTCTCCTTTGGCACAACAAACTAAGGTAGAGATGCTTCACTTTTTAATAAGTCATGTAGAAACTCTACACTACTCCCCTTCTCTTTCAATGCAAGAAGGACGCCACATGCTATCTAAGGTATAAAGAAACTTATTTTAACTAAGCAAAACCTCCCACAAGCTCTGTAGAAGAAAAAAATTCTCAAATTAAATCTTAACTTACAATGCATGCTAGATGAGAAAGAACAACCAAAGTAAAAGTATAACATTACCAACATAAAGTGCAATGCATGCTAGGTGTACTAGACAATATGATTATCTTAATAGCTATCAATATTCATTTTGTATAATAAAAAGTCAAACTGTATTAATAGTATAAACTAAAAAATGAGATCTCTATTTATTTTTTCTATATGATTACTTCATACAATATAAACATATTAAGGAAAACATAATTCATTAAATTCTTTAAATTCTAGATTAATTTTCAGAATTTATCAAATGAATTCATGTTATATGATATATGCAGTGTATACCCATAGAGTACACTTAGACCAAATGCATACTCATAAATAACAAAGAATTGACACAAGAGCATGTAGCAGTGAGACGTATAATTCAACTAAGTAATTCACTTACCCATATGAATTCTCTCTAAGCGGTGAACATGACAAATGACAATCCTAGTTAAGTGATTAGCATAAAAAAAATGCACCTTATATATGAGGACTAATCCCTATAAAAGTGATTGTTCAGCTAAACACTCACATCATGTAACTCTTCTCGCTAGCATTAGCAACCAAACTTGGGAACTCTTTACTTGACATATATCACTGGCCCACTTTTCAAATCATGATTGAGTTTGTTTTTATGTAACTGGCATAATTGATGAATACAATCTTTATGTAACCACCTATCGGTTCTATAAGAAGTGGGATTCTCAAGGAGGTGGGCACTTTTTTCTTTATAGAAAAAGATTCTTACACATTGAACCCCTTTTTATACTTTTAATCTTTAACTTAATGGAATTTTTTATTGAAATTTCTCTTTTTTATTTTCTATTCACTATCCCAACCGATCTTGCCTTACCTATCATGTGCAAAAGGTCCTGTATTATGCCATGGACATATTTAGATTTAACACCCTCCTGGGTATAATGAACTAGGATGATGCTGACGATAAGAAAATGAAGTAGGAACCATAACACGGGACAATTCAGTGGGCATGGGACCAAGTACACAGTAGTTTGTTATAGAGAAATATCTAAAAGATATCAATGAAAGGATCTCTTGCATAGTCCAAGAGGCTATGGGGAGAGCAAAAAATGAAACTCTAAAGGCCAGAGAGAATGAAGGGTTTTCTAATTCAACAACTCGCTTAACTTGACACCATAAAAATGAATTATTAAGGACACCCAACATTAGTAATGAGTCTTATTAAGCGTTAAGGTGGAAGTTAGTAGAAGAGGATAGTTGAATACTACTCCCATTAACACCTTCTTCAAGAAGCTTGCAAAGCTTTCCCCAATCAAAGTTCAATATTCCACACTTCGAATCTTATAAATTCTGCATTGACCCAACTAGCCACATAACATATTTTGAATCAACTACATCATTATTGGTTCTGAATAATGTGATGAAGTGTTAGCTATTCTTCACTATTTTTAAGGAGTTAACCCTCATATGATTCTCATGTCTACTAATGGGAGTAATCATTTATTTCATAAAATCTAAAAGAATATTCTTCACATAACCCCAAAACCATTAAAGAGCTCACAAGCTCCATACAATTAAAATAAGAGTCAAGAAAATCTTTCGAGAAGTTTGTTACTCAAATCTAAAATGAAATGTTATAAGTACAAGATTTAGATCCTACAGTCACACAAGCCACAGTCATCCAATGCCTCAAATGAGGTTCAATTAGATACACTATTAGGCTTCAACAACCCAAAACATTAGCAAAGCTATTGGAGTTAAAAAAACAACCATTTGCAATAAAATGAATACAAAAAGGTCACTAATTTCATAATGATGAGTAATAAAAGGGACTTGGTAAAGAGTTCAGGCTTAGAGAGATTCATAAAGGGTAGGTTTGGAGTCAAAATACAAGATAATGGTAGAAGACAACATTCTCGATGAGAAGAAGCATCGATGCACACGTGCAAAATTAGAAATCCACCAACTCTCCATGAATGTAGCGACTATTCATAATCAATTCTGTCACACCTTTGAGTGTGTCAATGACTGGGTTAGATGAGATCATTCAAAATAAAGAAAACTTCAAATGACCTTGACCTATGATTGAGTATACAATTGATCTAGGTATTACGCCTATCATAACAACCATGAGCACACCATAGTGGAATGTTGGCACTTGAGAAAAATGTTAGTGTAGCTCATGAAAGCAAGAAAGCTAAAAGAGTTTATGATGAGACCTAGAAAAGAAGTTACTGAGCTAAGTAATTTGCCCACTCCAACTTATGCAACTTACATTACAGAAGTAGTATTGGCCATTCTTGGTGTAGAAGTGAGTGTCAAGTGTTAATGATTAGGAGAAGTTAACTCAGCAACTATAACACGGGCACTTAGTATGAAGTTTTTCCTAATAAGTTTCTTTGAGATTGATCAACAAGTGGTCTACAACACCTATAATAATGTAGTACTCCTATATCATTAATTTCTAATTATCTGATAGGCAGTACTATAATCGACACTAGTAGCTCTGTTAATATCATCTTTAAATGTAACGAGATAAATTTGTGTTTAACAAGATAAACTTAACGAGTTCAAAACTTGCCTTGATAAGATATCCCCACTATGGGTCTTTTGAAGAAATCAGAGTGACAGAAGAAATTAATACTCTCTCAGTAACTTGAGGAGAATGAGAGACACAATTTATAGCTATGATTGACATCATTATTATGAATGCACCAACCACATACAATGTTATTCACTCGTCCACAAGGATTCACTCTAAGGGGGTGAACATCAAAAATACCATCCCAGTAAGGCGATTAGCATCAAGTAACTCATCTCAAATAGGAACATTTACCCACATACAAGAGACTATGCAACAAAATACTCACATCATACAACTTGCCCAACATGCACTGGCAATCACACTTGGGAACTCATTGTTTAACATATAGTACTTGGTGGCTCACTAGATCATAAGAAAATCACTTTTATGTAACAAACATACTTGAAGTGCACTTCAAGTAGCCATCTCTTGATCTTATAGAAACAAAGATTCTCAAGTAGGTGGGGGCCTTTTCATTTTTTCTTTCCCTTAGAGAAAGAAATTCTTGTACTCTATCCTCTTAATTGTACTTTTGTTCTCTAGCATAGTAGAATTTCTCATACTTCTTGCACACTCTTATTTTATTTTCTATTCACGTTGTCCTTCTTGATCAATGCCTATTTTTCATGTGCTTAAAGGAAGATTTTGCTTCACTCCACAAATAAATTTGGATTCAACACACAGTAATAATCTATCAAATTATGTAAAATTGAAATTAATCGACTTAATTGTGATTGCTAAAAATGATTAACAAAAAGAAATAATCATATAGTACGATCAAATACCATATAGCTTAATTAGTTCGATTTTAGCAAATTTGAGCTAATCAATTTAATTATGAAGACTAAAATTATTTAATGAATATAGAGAATCATCTACTATGATATAAATTATATGGTATAATTTCCATAAAAAATTTAAGTTTAAAAAATTTATTTTATATAATCTCATATCAGTTCATACTTGATTATTTTTCATCACTCACATACCAATTACATGAAGACAAAATAAAATACAAATATAAAAATTATAATTTTTCTCTACTCTTAGATCTTCTAGCATTAACCATTTTTTAATTGTACTCTTCATGGATTATTCCTTGATCTTACTCTTAAAAATAGCCATTGTTCATGTTCCCTAGGGTAGGTTTGGAGTCAAAATACAAGACAAAAGTAGAAGACAATATGCTCGATGAGAAGAAGCATCGATGCACAAGTGCAAATTTAGAAATCCACCAACTCTCCATGAATGTAGTGACTATTCATAAGCAATTCTGTCACGCTTTTAAGTGTGTCAATGACTGAGTTAGATGAGATCATTCAAAATAAAGAAAACTTCAAACGACCTTGACCTATAAGGCTGGTTGAGTATACAATTGATCTAGGTATTATGCCTATCATCACATCCATGAGCACACCATAGTGGAATTTTGGCACTTGAGAAAAAAGTTAGAGTAGCTCATGAAAGCAACAAAGCTAACATAGTTTATGATGAGACCTAGAAAAGAAGTCACTGAGGTAATTTGCCCACTCCAACTTATGCAACTTACATCATAGGAGTAGTATTGGCCATTCTTGGTGTAGAAGTGAGTGTCAAGTGTTAATGATTAGGAGAAGTTAACTCAGCAACTATTGCATAGGCAATTACTTTGAAGGTTTTCCTAATACGTTTCTTTGAGATTGATTAGCAAGTGGTCTACAACTCGTATAATGATGTAGTACTCTTATAGCATTAATTTTTAATTATCTGATAGACAGTATTATAATTGATACTAGTAACTCAGTCAATATCATCTTTAAACTTAACGAGATAAATTTCTCAATATCATCGATTGCTAAAATTGATTAACAAAAAGAAATAATCATATAGTATGATCAAATAACATATAGCCTGATTAGTTCAATTTTAGACAATTTGAGCTAATCAGTTTAATTGTGAAGACTAAAATTATTTAATGAATATAGAGAATCATCTACTATGATATAAATTGTATGGTATAATTTCAATAAAAATTTTAAATTTAAGAAATTTCTTTTATATAATCTCAGATCAGTTTGTACTTAATTATTTTTCATCATTCACATACTAATTACATGAAGACAAAATAATTTAGAAATATCAAAATTGCAATTTTGCTCTAGACTTAGATCTTCTAGCATCAACCATTTCATATTTGTAATCTTCATGGATTATTCCTTGATCTTTCTACTTTCTTTCAATGGAAAATGTTGAAATTCAAAGACTTAAATCCTCTAGTAGTATAGGCTACACTGGCTTAAGACCTGAAGGAAGGTTCATTCATATTTTCTTATAAAATTCAACAACCCAAAATGCCTCCAAAATTACTTGAGTAAGTGAATAATCATATGAACATTGAGCAATACAACAAAGTCACCCAGCCAACAACAATGACTCACAATAAGGATTTAGTGAAGAAGTTTCCTCTAAAGTGGCTATCCAATGATAGGTTTTGAGTATAAAGACTAGACTAAAGAAGGAGACATCATGTGAAAAGTAGCAAGAACTTATATATATATATATATATATATATATATATATATATATATATATATATATATATATATATATATATATATATATATATATATATATATATATATATATATATATATATATATATATAAGAATTTAGAAATCAATTAAATCATCTTCAACATGGCGAGCACTTGCAAACAACCATGGTGAAACCATTGAGAGTATTAATGGATTCATTAGTGTAAGCCATTCAATACAAAGATTAGTTCAAGTGGCCACCACCTATGAAAATAGATGGAGTCTGTGATTTCTCTAGATACTATGCCTATCACCATGACCATGGACATGACACTAAGGAGTGTTGTCAAAAGATATTAGTTTATGAGCTAATTAAGGATATATAACTTAAAAAATTTACTAGGATGTAGGGTAAAAATGTTGTAAAAATGGGTAATAAACTCGCACTGGTGCATTCAATGTACATCAAGAGAGTCGTACCTGTCATCTTTGAGGAGATGAGGAGTTCTCAAGGAGAACGAGTCTTAAGTGACTATGATCAAAATATGTTAACTTGATTGCATACCTCAATAGTTCCCACAACTTTTTTCGCAGAAGAATGCATCACAATAAGCAACCCATATAATGACATAATCATCATCACAACTTTAATCACAAATGATCATATTAGAAGATTATTATTTGATATTAGGAGCTTGTTCAATATTATTTTCAAATCCTTATTTGACAAACGGGTTTGGCAGTTCTATCTTATGCCATTATTAGAGGGGCACTTTACAACTTCTATGGAGAAAGAAGGAAAAGGTATAATCAATCTTCCTGTTACATATGGAAAAGGTGAAAAGTAATTTATTCTAATGGCTAGTTTCATTATTGTTGAAGCACTTGCCACTTACAATGCCATCTTTGTTTGACCATACTCAACACATTCAGAGTAGTGTTGTTAACATACCATGTTGTAGTCAAGCTCTTTACAAGTGTGTTGGAGATTCTATCAAGGGAAACTTGAACCAATCCAGGGTATACTACCAAAGAGAAGTACATAGTTCCAACAAATGAAAAGTTTTGTGATTAGAAGTCACATGCACTAGAGTGGAGGTCATCGATGAATTATTGACCATGCAAAGACATGAGAAATTCCTTAAAATTAGCTCAACATTTTGTGTTGAGCATAAGAGAGCTCTAATTCAAACTCTCTAAGATGATATTGATGTATTCATTGAGATCAAGATGTTAGGTATTGACATGAACATCACTTATCCTTGATTTAATGTATAGAAAGATGCTCAACCCTTAAAGTAAAACATGTGAAGAATGGTGATTTTACTCACTAGTCTAATCAAAGTGAAGTCACCAAACTACTCGAAACCAACTTCATTTGAGAAGTCCAATATCTAGTGTGAGTGTCAAATGTGATCATGCACAAAAGTTGAACAAGAAGTAAAGGACTTATGTTAACTTCACAAATTTGAACTTGGCATGTCTAAAATATGAATATCCTCTCCCCAGAATAAATGCACTCATTGACTCAGTAGTAGGCTACACTAAGAAGAGCTTTTTAGATGTTTGACATCACCAAATTCAAATGTATCAGGCCAACTCAAAGAAGGTGGTGGGGAAGGACTCTAGTAATACATGGTAATGCCATTTAAACTATAAAATGTAAGTGTGGCCTATCAAAAGATGGTAGATCGAGTACACAAAGAGAAAAAAAGTAGAAGCATAGAAGTTTATGCTAATGACTTGTTGGTTAAGAGTAAGTCACTTGAGAAATAGATTCATGATCTTAAAGAGACATTCACCACTCTAAAACATATAATATGTGACTTAATCCAATAAAGTATACCTTTGGCATAAGGTCCAAAAGTTTTTAGGATTTTTAATCACCCCCAAAGGCATAAAAGTTAACCTGGATAAAGTGAAAGCCATAATGAACACGCCTTCACTCAAAATGATGAAGGAACTTTAGCCACTCATAGGGCAAGTCATTGGATGAAATTGATTCATCTTAAAAGAAAGAGAACACTACTCCTAATTATTAAAAGTACTTAGAAGTGAAAAATGTTTAAATGGACTCTAGACTGCAAGAAAGCATTCTATGACTTAAAACATTCTACTCAAATCACGTTCTTTACTACAAAACCCAAAAAAGGCAAAGCCTTGCTACTGTGCTTAAGTGTTGTAGAATACTTGATTAGTTCTTTCCCAATTAGAGAAGAAGGTTAGAGCCAATTGCCCATTTATTATGTTAGTAAATTTTTGTGAGGTGTTGATATACATTACCACATCACTGAAAACTGGCACTCATTCTCATTATCTTAGCACGACAACTTCGATCATGCTACTAAGCACACTCAATCTAAGTTATCACTACTGCTTGCTAAGCTAGATCACTCAAGGGATTGTTAAATGGTCAGTTGAATAAAATAAATTTGACATATCATACTAGTCCCAAATGATGATTAAAGCTTAAGTACTCATCAATTTGCACATAGATTTTAGTTGTTCACATTTTGTCCTAGTTAACCTAGAACCCTTATGATGATTATATATAGATGGTTCTTTAAGAGAATAAGGCATGGGTGTAGGCATTATGCTAAAATGTTTACCAAAGATCGCCATAACATAATCGATCAAATTTAATTTTAAATTGATGTACAATCAATTTAAATATTAAGCTCGACTTGCTTGATTAAGATTCACCTATCAGCTTGGTGCATTTCATATCATGGTTTACTCAGACTCGTAACTCATAGTGTGATAAGTTAATGGAGATTATGAAGTCAAAGGTGAGTCATTATAAATATATATTTTTTCTAACTGAAGGTAGAGATTGGAAGATTAGAGTACTTCAAAATTAAGCAAATATACATGAAGCAGAACCAACTGACGACTTTACTTGCTAGAGCAAGCAGGCTTGGAAGTACTCTGTCAATCAACTCACAAAATTAAGCATGCATAAAAAAAGAATCCATGTAGATAGAATGTGAGGACTCACAAAGCTGAATCAATCCCATCAAAAAGTATTTGATAGATTGACAAAGTATTAAAGACAAATTAAAGAATTGAAAAGATATAAGATCAAAATCTCACGTATTTACTAATCGGAGTCAAACTATTTTGAAGGTCAACAATTCACTTAATATAAGGTGTTGTACATGAAAGAAAATAAAGAAAGGTGCTTAAGAAGATACACTCTGGCATGTGTGGGAGTCACTTTTGAAGGACACTCAATCATACAATCGTATGGTAAGGATACTTCTTGCCCACGCTGAGAAAGGATGCTAAAGAATTTTTTATAAGATTCAAAATAAAATCAAAATTTATCCCCTGTATAGCAACAACTGCCACAACCTCTCTAACATATCACAAGTGCTTGGCCCTTCATCATTTGGGGAATGGATCTAATTGGTCCTTTAATAATAGCTAGTGGGAAAAAAAGTTCATAGTTGTCATGATTGATTATTTTAGTAAGTGAATTGAAGTAAAACCACTTGCAAATATCACCACATAAATAGTTCAAAATTTTATTTGGATTAACATCATGTGTAGGTATGAGCCATAATTATCGATCATCATAGACAACATACCATAATTCATTGATAGATGACTAAGGGAATTCTTTGAGTCTCAAAAAGTTTAGTTGCAGTTCACTTCAATACACCATCCTCAAAGATATGGCTAAGTAGATGTGACAAACACAAAGATTCTTCGCCTACTAATGAAAAAGGTAGAAGGCACCAAAATAACATTAAAACTAGTGATTTAGTATTGGGGAAAGTAGATTCTTGAGATCTTAAAAAATCTACCTCTGAGATAAGCTATATCTTTGTGTCTCATTTTTCATTAAGTTATAACTATATAAGACAATAAGATTTTATAGTTCACACAACAAATTGACATGTCTTTCTAATTAACTCACATAATTACTTAAGATTTTATGTTAATAATGATCAATGAACAACAATGATTTGACTTAATACTCAGAAAGATATGTCACATCAAAAAAAATACTCAGCGAGCTATATGTGGTCCAAGTGAGAGGTTCCATTTGTCAAGCCATAAAGGGACTGAATAGAGAACCTGATAGCTTGAAGTGCCATTCTTAGCCCAAGAACACTAAAGTCAATTAGGTAGCTCCCAGAAAAAAATATAAACACTTGGTAAGCTATGTAATGACTCAGGACACTCAGCCACCTATTTTTATCCCAAGTGAGAGGTCTCATTTGGTGAGCACAGACAAAAAACATAAAAGTTTGGTGCACCATTCTTGGCTCAAGATCACAAAAGTAAAGAAGGTAATTCTCAAATTAAATTGTAAAGACTAACCTTAATCATTTTATTGGCTATGAAAGTTAATATAAAAAGACCAATTACCTAAGATTGCAACTAAAAGACCAACACTCTGTGAGGTTGGTGACTTAAGTGTAAGCCTAACACCATAAAAGGTCGACCACCATTAACTAAAAAAACCAACTCCCCATTATCAAAACCTAAAAGACCAAAACACTTATGGTTGGAGACTCAAGTGTAAGACTAACACCCTGAGAGGTTGGAAACCATTAACTAAAA
This sequence comes from Cymbidium sinense, assembly GCA_021442155.1. Classification (NCBI taxonomy): domain Eukaryota; kingdom Viridiplantae; phylum Streptophyta; class Magnoliopsida; order Asparagales; family Orchidaceae; genus Cymbidium; species Cymbidium sinense. The sequence continues at coordinate 96,624,352 of CM038222.1, forward strand.
TTATCAACTCCTAATGATTGGCAACTAAAAGAATAACACTTTGTGTGGTTAGTGACTCAAGTGTAAGATCGACACTCTAAGAGGTTGGCAACTATTAAAAAAAAGGTGAACAACCCATGTTGTTGGTGACTTAAGTGCAAGACCAACACCTCAAAAGGTCAAAAAATATTAACTATAATAATCAACACCCTGTAAGGTTAGCAGTGTAAGGTTAGCAACTAAAAATAAAAAAACTAACACCCCATTATTAACACTCATAGTCTCCTAGTATCTGATAAACTAATTACATAAATGGTGAGTACAACTAAATCATTATTAGTTTCTTAAAGGGAAAAAATCATAAGATTTTTTTTTCATTATCAAAATATACAAATATGAGGGTATATAGAAATGAGGTGTAATTAACTCTTTCTTTACTTCACTTATAAGAAAAAAAAAGGAAACGAAGCTAGCTAGGGCTCACCTTATCCCCCCCTCATAAATATATGATTTTAAAAGGCTGAGTATGTTGGCAAAGTCCATGAGCATGGCATCAAATTGGCCATGCTTCACCAATTTAGTAATGATGAAGTTGGCACCTACCTTGAATATTTGTCACAATAAGTCATATACTTGTAAAAATTGAGAAAGCTAAATAACTAGACTCCACACAAAATGTTTCTGCCTCAAAAAATAATAAAGGTAGTGACAACCATCAAGTTTGGATGAATTTGGGTAGGTAACACTTTGTAAAAATTCAAAATATCCTCCCACTTGTTGGGATGAGAAAGACGAAATGGCCACCAGAAATTATCTTGGGGGATGCATAGCTCATCTAGTCTAGTAGAATTAAATTACTAGTCTTTATCAGTTACTCACATTGAGAAGTCGAGTTATCATGATAATAGCCATAGAAGATGAAAGACACATTTGACGGCTGGAGGCCAGGAAATTATATAGCCTAAGTTTGCATGAATAAGATTGTTTCCTTCCTTAAAGCCTCCATCATCGTATGACTTGCTTAGGTTGAAAGTAGAAAAATAACTTGCATCAAAATAAAATTACTCACTTAGAGTTGAAATAAAAAGTAATAAAGATTCAACCACCCATGGTAAAAGGTAATTTATAGACTTAGTAATGAGAGCTTAGAAATACAGACATCACATTAAGCCTTAAATAGAAGAATCATTATGATATCCACTTAAATCTTAGTAGTGCAAGTCACAATAAAATAATTAATGATATTGCCATTTATAATAGCTATATAAAGAACATGATGAAGGATATGAGTAAGAAGAAACCAATATTTCTTATACAAACAAATTTTTATTGCAATAAAAAGTAAACCATTTTTTTCATCACTTTTTAAATTGCCTCATAATGGGGTCAGAGTGTCATTCCTTGACAAGTGATTCTTTATTACACAGATAATTAAAGATGAAGTTGGATACTGTGGATAAAAGAGAAGAATCTCTCGACTTAATGGAGCATTGAAGCGAGACCAACTCATCTTCCATGGCCACCAACCTCCTTTGGGGCTCCACATCCACATATTGCCTCCACTATGATTTAGCTGCTAGCTTCATTTGTAACTCGCTTCATTCTTACTTTAATGAGTTTGTGGGTTCCTCTAAGAGAGTGAATCTTCTTTGCAATGTGGTGCTCTTGACGAGGTAAGGAATGCTTGAAGTTCTCTTTTAGCATTTCCTCCCTCTAAGTGAGAGGAATCATTTCTCCCAGGTTCCTCTTTTTCTTGGTGAGTGAAAGAAGAAAAACTCACCAACATTTCCTCAATACTTGGCAAAGTGAAGCAAGTTACAGTAATGGATGACAGAGCTAGTGTCTCAATTATCACTTTAGAGGAAGGGGATCATCTCTCAAGTGGAGACTCAGGGCCATCGAGTCAACACATGGAAGAGCTAGAGTCATCCTTACAATATGACAAATAATTTCATCAATAAATATAGGGGATTTAAATGAAGAAATTAGCTAATGGAAAGATTTTCAAAAAAAAAAATCCCCTGTTTGAGCAAAAAAACTTCCTCACCACTCGAATGATGAGGTAAAAACTTACTTATAGTAATATGAACCATCTTTTTGGGACTACCTAGAGAGTCATGAGAAATAATCTAGGAATCCAATGAGTGCTCTTTATCGCCTTCCACTAAAACTTGAGCACTCATCATGCTAAGTTGAAATAATAAGGAACTTTGAGATAAAAGTCACAATAACTAGGTCCTCTAATAAAAATGAGTTCTACATCAATGAGATATTTCTCCAAATCTTTTTTCATAGAGTTGGTTCTCACCAACCTATTTACCATGACTTTTCATCACGAAATGAAGGGGCATCATCCTTCTCTTTTTAAACTTGTGCTCTCACCTCCACAAGTGGGACAAAAGATGGCTTTACTATGACATGTGCACTCCTCTCAATTAGAGAAGGAGTTATAGTTCCATCCACTTACAAGTCTCTTGCACTACTCTTATCTAAAGCCGGTTCATTGACTCGAGCAAGAGAGACCAAAGTACACATCACAATTAGAGGAACTATAACAACTTCTACTAATTTCATAGTCTTTTTTTGTCTTATTTCAAAGACACACCAAAAGCTCAGAATGAATATTATTACTCTGAGGTCTTTTAGAGTACATGATAGGTGATTATGATTCTTTTATGAATTGAGGCTCAATAAAGAATAATGATATTGATTCTATGACAAGAAGGATAAGAAATGAAAATCCCTAGGCTGAGGTTCTTTTTATAGCTAGGTATGCTAGATAATCTCAAAGAAGCGGATCAAGTCAAAGGTGATGAGACATTAATGATAAGAAAACAACACTTCTTTTAAGATTTATTAGATATTTAAGGCTACTTATCTTTTTATTCTTCTATCCTTTTCATGAGTCACCTCTACAAGGAGCAAATGATATGAAGAGCTAAATGAATTTCCAAATATATGAGTAGACCAAGCAAATCATCAACACAAATCTCACCACAGATTGAACAAGATAAGAATCATAAATAGAAGAAAATCATGGACCAAAGACTAGATCAACTTAGCTAAATGGAACTGGTAACTATGTAGATGATCATATGTTAAAACTATACATTTGATTGCTCATCTTGATAATACATAGAACTTCAATCAGAAGACTCACCACATGGCTAATATGCGTTCATCTCATAGTGGTGAGTTCCTTCTCTTATGTAATCAGCTTGATTTATATGTACTTATCATATGTAATGATCCCCATACCTTATAAAACAAATTTAAAGGGGGTGGACATTTTTTTTCTTTTTATAGAACATCTGGGGGGACTTTTCACTATTTTTGGGTCTTATGACACACATAATGTTTTATAGATTTCCAAAAAAAAACTTATTTCATACTATAATCTTTACAGATAGTGAAATTCTAGATTTTTCTTACACATCTTTTATTTTCACTTGGCCAACTTCTTTTAACCTTGCTTCCTTGGTACCTAAGAAAGTTCTACTTCATTTCATAAATAAATTTGGATTCAACATTATTGATGTTCTAAAACATAATTTTCTTAGCGTTTGTCAATTATGTGATAAGTATTTTAATGTAGAAATTCTTAACAATAAATGTTGATTTAAAAGAAAATATTATTCATGAAGGTGTCAGGGTTAGCAATATGTACATGATTTGCCTAGATAACTTATGTTATTCTTTGATTATTTGTCTTAATTGCACTTTAGAAAATTCTTAGTTATGACATAAAAGAATGTGTGTCAGCCAACATGCACACGCGTAGTAAGAACCTAAGAGCAAATTTGATTAGAGATATACCTAAATTAAATTTCACTAACGACCATTTGTGTGATGTATGTCAACATGATAAGCAAACTAAATCTTTTTGTAATCATTTTAAGCACTATTTCTTCACATCCTTTAAAAAATCTTCATATGGATTTGTTTGGACTTGTCAACACCACTAGTTTAGGGGGGAAGTCATATGAAATTTTTATTGTAGATGATTTCACTAGATTTACTTAGGTGATATTTTTGAGAAATAAAAATGAATCTTTTTCTAAATTTAAGATCATTGCTATTTGGATTTAAAAAAATAGGTGTAGTATTACATTTATTCATTGTGATCATTGTGAAGAATTTAAAAATGATAAATTTAATTTCTTTCTATAATAAGATATGGACAGATCATTGTGAAGGTAATTAGATCTTTGAGAAAACCCTAATTAAGCTAAAGTCATAGATCAAAATCAATTAATTATAAATTTTCTAGATTCTCCTTTGAAATATCTTCAATATGAGCCTAAGTTTGCATTTTTTTATTTTTTGTATAATTAGTAATGATTTTTAGAAGTTTCAAGATTAAAAACTAATTAATTAACTCTAATTAAGCCCTTAATCCCATCAAGCCACATGGTTACTGACGCGGTGTGCTTTCTACGTGGTGCAATGGGATTAGCTATTTAAGTAGTCACATCCGCATTGACTCGATGTGATGGGGGATCTAAGATCGACGCGCATGATTTAATCCATGGGTTAAGGGAGAAATCAAAGGATCTACTGCAAGATTTGATCAGAGCCATTCATCTCGATCACATGAGATGGACATCTCGTGATCTATCTCATTCGCGAGGGGCAAAAGACGAGCATCGTCCATCTTCCTCCATTTGATCCGACTCACCTAAGCTCGAATTAGGATCAAATGGATCCTACACCATCTAAAGGAGCATACAAACACATCCAATAGTTGAAATCCCTCGACATGGAGATTTCCTCACAAAAGACCAACACATGAGATTCTAAAGCTATGATTTTGAGAAATTACCTCATCGGAGCTAATACTGACAGTCAGGATCAATGGAGGTAGCTTCGTCTAGTAGAGACGAAGCCCTATTGAAGAAATCCAAACTCAATTTGGCCTAGGGTGTTCGGTAGACCAATCCACGCATGTGCACACCTCAACTTCAATTGAACTCCAATGTCTGGTGCTCGGGAAGCTCGAGAAGTGATTCAATTGGCTTCGATTGAGTACGAGGATGGTGTATGCACAAGCAATTGGAGTTTTCTTGCACGGGGAGGAAGTTAGGACCGAAATGGAGGTATCCTGTTTCGGTTCTATACGCAGAAGGGAAGGCTAAGGAAGAGGGAGCTCGGGAGGAGTTGGGAAAGCTCCGGGGAGTTTTGTAATCCTCTCTTAAGCTGAATGGGATTGAACCAACGTCAAAATTGGTTGAATTGAGGGAGTATATCCCTCAATTGAGCCAGGTGGATTGATGGGATCACTCCCACAAATTCTGCTGATTCACCACCGTCAAGTCATCAGAGGGGTTGCCGTCAATCCAAGGTGGCATGCCATGAATGGCTGAAGCCATGTCAGGAGTCTCAAGTCTTGATATGGGCAGGTGGGAGGGGATTTGGTTCTCCTTGCACCCGTCGTGTTCAGCCATGGACGGGGGAGAGTGAGCTCGGCTTAGTGAGTTCCCTCTGGTCCAAGGTAAGTTCTAGGTTGCTTAGAGTGGACCAGTGAACTCTAGGAATACCTCATTTTGTAAAAGGAGGGCTGCCATGCGGAGTGCAAAGTGGATTTTCTGACTTAGAGTAGGAATCCAAGGTGGAGGCTTTATTCATTGTGTAGTGAACTTGAGGTGAGCTTATTTGGCTTTTGGCCTAACTTGGGAGTGGCCTAAGGCTGGTTTGGGGTGTGCTTGGTCAGCCAATAGGGGTCCATGACTTAGTTTTGGGTGACATGAGCTTATTTGGTCAAATGGGTTCATGTAGGTTCATGTATGGGTTGGGTTGATCAATTGGCCCAAATTAGGTCAAACCAAGGCTTGGGTTAGGTCTAAATCATGATTTGAAATGTTTTGGTGTGACTAATTTGATATGGTTTGTCTTATATTTGGTTTTGACTCATTTGGCTTCAAATGGGTCAAGTTGAACAATTTGACCCAATTGACCAAATTGGGTTGGGTTAGGTGTTAAGTCAAGTTCAATTGGTTGATAAAAAATAATTGTTGGCTTTGGTTTAGTTTAATTTGGAATTAGTTTGGATTTTGGTCAATTTGATCTTTTGGGTCAATTTGGGCTAGGTTGGGTCAAGTTGACCAAATCATGGATTTGGTCAAGTTCAACAAGTGAGTTGGAATGACCTTGAGCCATTGGTTGCAATCAATTTGGATTAAATCATAGTTTGACCCAATTTGGCTTTTTAGGCCAATTTGGATCAACTTCGATCAAGTGGCCAATTAGGTTTGGTTTGGCTTAATTGATGGCTTGGTCATGTTCAATCATTGATTATGAATGGGTTTGGGTCAATGGTTTCAATCAATTTGGCATATGCTAGTTTTTGGCTAGTTTGGGTTTCATTTGGGCTAAATATTGACTTGGTCAAAGGCTAGGTTTGACTTAGTTTGACCCAATTCAAGGTGGTTGATCACCCCATGATAATTGTTGATCATGATTGAGGTTTAGATGGGCTTAGTTGAATCCAATTTAGACTGGATTAGAACTTGGCTCAAAAAGGTCATTTTAGGCCACTTTGGGTCAAGTGATCCTAAATGGTTCAATTGGCTTAATCAAGGCTTGGTTCAAGTTTAATTTAACTCACATATAGACTTAGGATTAAAATATAAATCCAATTATAATTGGCTTGGAGCCAAGTTCATATGACAATTTCAAGTCATAAGGTTCAATTTGGGCTTGATTTGGGTTGAGTTGGTTTTGGTTTGATAATGGTGGTTTATGTTTATATTTGGATCAATGATTGAATGAATAATTGAATCAAGAAGAAATCCATGAGTTTTGAGTTGATTTGCATGTCATTTAGCCAAGTTCAAAATTTTGGCTACAAGGGCTAAAATTGGGAATTTGATTTGATTTGAGTTTGGTTTTGATCATTTGAATTTATATTTCATTTATATTTGTGAATATAAATGAAGATATAAATGGGTAATCAGAAAATCGCTTGAGTTTGGAGTGATTTGGAAGCAAATTTGATTAAGCTTAGGGATGTAGGTTGAAAGGATTAATTTGGGTTTTAATTTGGTTTGATTTAATTTTGGTCATTGGAGGGTTGATTTCATTTATATTTATGTGTATAAATGATGGAATGATTGATTCATAAAGAAATCAACCAAGTTTCAGTTGATTTGGAGGAATTTTGGCTAAGCACATGAAGGTGGCTCATATGGCTTAGGAAGAGATTTTTTGAATTTGGAATTTGGTGTTGATCATGGATTTCAATCATTTGGAATTTAGAAGTGATTTGCGATTGGATTTGATAATTAAGAAAATCAATTGGGTTTGGGTTGATTTGGATTTGGTTAAGGCTAAGTCCATAAGATAAAATCAAAGGGCCTAAGGAGGGATTTGGAGTTTGAATTTGGTGATGAATTTCAATCATTAGATAGTTGGATTTGATTTTAGAATTTGGAATTTTAAATTTGAGGTTTGGTTTGAAAGAAGGAAGCAAGGATTGGGTTTAGGCTATAGGGTAGCCACGTCTTCCCTAAATCCCTAAGGCACAACCTATCCCTATGGCTAACTCTTCTAAGTCTCTAGGGTTAGGTTTAGTGTTCACTTGATCGCTAGAAGTGTCTTATGTCTAATGAACTTTTTGTACCTATAAGAATCCTAGAACTATGATGAGGAAGTTGAGAGCTAACTCCAAAAGTAAGGTTAACAAATGACACCCAATAAGTGTGGTGTGACTGATAAGGCACACCGCACATATTAGTGTTGACCGAGACGATCAACAACGTCCGAAGGGTTGCAAGCACTAACAGAAACAATCTACTCCTAAACCCGAGGTGTAGAAGGAATCAAGATCTTAGTGCAATGAAACTCAACTCATGCCAAGGGCATAAAGGAGGAGGGAGGGATCCACCAAGGGATCAAACATGTGAACCTTCCACTAGGGAAGCAGGTTCAAGTTATCCACGATGGATAAGAGGTTTGGATTTCTTTTGAGCATGCACTCGCTGGAGATTGCAAGTTTGAATTGGATTTGGTTAACCCCACCTAGAAAGTTGTGATGATTGATATCTCACTGGGGAGAAAATGATTAATATTTATTTAAGTTTAGGATTTTAAGATGAACCTCATCGATTTGTGATGAATCGTACTGAGAACGGGCTATGTCGGCCTAGGCATATCTCAGATTTACTAGTCCAAAGGGGTAGTCCACTGGCCACATGGTAGAACTATCTGACCTAAGGGGTCACCTTTCGGTGTATAATGGCTGTGCTAGGGAGAAAGTGTAGTAGACATACATCTCCAAAGATAAGGGGCAACCACTGGGGTGATCTGTTGGATACAACAAATCAGACCCAACCTAGGGTGACTACTGAATGAATGTATCTAGAAGACTTACAATAACTTGGAAGTAGTCAAGATAATGTCTTTTGATTGAATTTGTATTTGTTTTAATTTCATTTATTTTAATTTGATGGATCCCCTCAATTTGTGATGGATCTACTAAGAAGGGGCTAATATCAGCCTAGACCTATCTTAGATTTACCATTCCAAAGGGATTGTCTATCGATCATGGGGTAGAACTAACTAACTGAAGGGGTGGCTTTCAGTTTGCAATGGTCATGTTAGGAAGAAGGCACGGGAACTCACATCTTTCTAATCAAGGAACCACTGGGGTGATCAGTCACTCACGAAATAAATCAGACCCGACCTAGGGCTGCCCATCGATTTGCAATGGTCGTGCTAGAAAGAATGCGTAATAGACTTATATGTTCTGAAGCAAAGATGACCATCGAGGTAACTCATTGGTGGCACAACAAGTTGAACCTGACCAAAGGGCAACTACTGAGAGAGTGCCGACCCGGGGACTTATCTCAACTCAAAGTAGTTAGGCAATTCCTATAGGGAGTTTTGTTGACACTGCCCTAAAGATAGGATGTCTGGTTGGGAAAGGGGCCACTAGGTGCTTGAATTCCTAATCCACAAGCGAAGATATATTTTATTTGTTTGTTTTATGTTTGCATGGACTCTGTTGGTTAGTGAGGGACCATACTGAGAAAGAGCTTATATCAACCTAGTCCTATCTTGTACTTACTAGACCAAGGGAGAATCTGCACATCCATTGAACAAATTCTCCAACCACAGGGGCAAATACTAAGAAAGGGGGATTATCCAATCCAAGAGTAACTAGGGTAGTGTCTAAATTGGGTCGCTAAGGATGTGATCCAAATAAAGTTCCCACAAGGGAGGTGTCGTTGGGAGCGTTATGCAAAACCTTATAAAAGAAAGCCTGTAGGTATTCGGTGGCCAACTCAAGGAGAAAGCGTTAGGACTCATATCTGCCAAGAGTGGTGTATCCACTGGGTGGGTCACTGTCAGCATGGAAATAACCAACCAACCTAAGGTTCCCATCAGTTTACAATAATCAGACTAGGAAGAAGGCGTGTAGACTTGCATCTCTCCAAAGCAGAATTGATCATCGGGATAGTCTGTCTTCAGCTCGACAGAGGCTATCCGACCTAGGGTGACTACTAAGCGGGGAGACCTGTGTAAGGACTTAACCCAAGCTTGAAGTAGTGAGGAGGAAAGGAACCTCTAGGGGACTTATCCTAAACCTCAAATATACTCGACCTAGTCAGTGCATGATGGCTAGTTCAAGAAGAAAGCATGTAGGCTTACATCCTCTTAAATGAATTCAACATAGGGTAGCTTACTGGATGCGTAGTAAGACCTACCAAACTAACCAGGCACTCATTGATTGATCATGGTCAAGCCAGCAAGAAAGCATGGGGACTCATATCCACTAGACAAGTGACCACTAGGGTGGCATACTAGTGAGGTAGTACATCAACCCAACCTAGAGCAACTAATGAGTGAGTGTCACAGAGGGCTCTCTCCCATATCAAAATAGCTCTAGACAAAAGATATGTGTTTGTTTATATTATGAAAGGAGGAATAGGATGCCACTTGGGTTCTATTGCACCTATCCAAAACACGTAGGAATGTCACTCTACTAAGAAAGGATGTTGCTTGGGTTCTCTAACACCTAACTTAGTTGTACTAGTTGAAATATGATACCTCTTGGGTCCTCTTACACCTATCCTAATAGGACTGGAGGATCGAATGTGGTTTGTGTTTATGTCGTGAAGGGATAGGATGTCACTCGGGTTCTCTTACACCTACGCTAAATACATCGTGGCAAATTCGCAAGCAAAAGATGTTTCTAACACATAAGAGATGGAATTTGATATGAAAAGAAGTTTTATTGATGATTATTTTCAAACAAGATTTATGGATAATATTTCTTTAGGTAAAACCCATTGATTGAAAGCATAGGGCACTCTCTCTTACAGTTTATGAGTTGATAAGATTCTCCTTGGTAGGCCTTCTTTATGGCAAAAGGGCCTTCCCAAGTGGGTTCAGACTTGCCTCTCATCTTTTGACGGGCAACAATTAGTCTCTTTAGAACTAAAATAAGCTCTCCTACTTGAAAAGCTCTAGGACGGACAAACTTGTTGTGAGCTTAAATCATTTTGGCTTTTAACTCGATGTTCTAGCATGCCCTGAGGCATCTTTCCTCTAAACCTTTGAGCTCTTCTAACTGCAGCTTAACGTTCTGCTCTATAGTAATCTCGCTACCCACAGCTATCCTTAGTGATGGGAGTTGGACTTCTAATGGTAGAATGGCTTCAGACCCATACACTAAGGAATATGGGATAGATTTAGTTGGAGTTCTGTATGTGGTGCGGTATGCCCGCAAGGCTTCAACCAACTGCTCATGCCACTATCTTTTATTGTCATCGAGTGTCTTCTTCAGTATTTGGATGAGAGTTTTATTGAATGCTTCTACTAGACCATTTTCCCTCGGGTAGTAGATGGTGGAATATCTCCAATCCATGTTATGTCTCCGGGCAAAGCTGTTGATTTTGGTGCTCTTGAATCCAGAACCATTATCGGATATAATTTGTCGAGGCACCCCGAACCTATATACTATATGGTTCCTAAAAAACTAGAGCATATGCTGATATGTGACCTCGCTAAGTGGGATTGCCTCCGCCCACTTAGAAAAGTAGTCGGTGGCAGCTAGAATAAATCGGTGATCCTTGGAGGAAGGACAATCGATCGAACCCACTATGTCAGTTCCCAAACACTCAAATGGCCACGAGGCCAATGTAAGATATTGAATGTTGGGTGGCTGATGTAAAACCACTCTGTGCACCTGATATTAGTGGCATCTCTTAGCTACATTCATGTAGTCTGTAATCATTGCGGGCCAGTAGTATCCTAGTCTTTTGATCTTGCCTTTCATCTTTAGACTGGACTGATGAGCTCCACATAAACCTGAATGTACCTCGATCACAATCTTACAGGCTTCATGTTTTGCTAAACAATGTAACCACATATGATCGAAAGATCACCGATACAAGGTGTCACCCACGAGAGCATAGGAGAGAGCTCTCTGTTTTACCTGGTGGGCTAATGACTTCTCTTGAGGTAGTTTTCCTGTGTTTAGGTAATCCATGAATGGTTTCCTCCAATCTGACTCATCTTCCTCTTTGGTAATGGCAACCTCCCCTTTTAGAGAGAGTCTCTCGATGTGTTCATCATCAACAAGGGATAAGACTTGTCTATTTTGAACCCTTATTAAAATAGACTCATCTTCTGGGCATGCCAACTCCTTGGCAAGCTTGGCCAATGCATATGCTACATCATTATCTCCTCGAGGAATCTTGTAGATAGTAACCTCTAGGATCTGTGCCAATAACTACATAGTGTACTTATGGTAATGATGGAGTTTAGGCTTTAGAACTTTCTAGGACCCAGTGATTTGGTTGATGACAAGCTGAGAATCCTCTAAGATGCTGATGCCCTGGACGCATAATGTAATGACTAACTTTAGACCGGCAATTAGAGCTTCATATTCGACTTCGTTGTTGGTGCATAGATTGGACATATGATATGAGAATCTCATCACATCGGGGTCCAGAGTTAGGATAACTATTCCTACCCTTCCCTTCCCTGGAAGACTATATCATGGTTCTTCTCTTTTTTGGGAGGAAGCTGCACCATCAAAATACATCTCCCAACGATGAATGCTAGTGTCCCCTAAGTTTATAATTTATTTATCAAGGAGGTCATCATTAAGCGGGGAATTAGTAGGAAGTGGGTGTGCTGCTAAGAAATCTGCTAGTGCCTGTCCTTTTATAATACTGAGGGGTATGAATGTGATGTCAAACTGTGACAAGATCATGGACCATCGTGCCAACCTTCCAGATAATGTTGGTCATGTCATGAGATATTGCAGTGGATTAATTCTAGAGATTAGATTCACCTTATGGGAAAGCATGTAATGTTGTAGCTTTTGTGATGCAAAGATTAAAGCTAGAAAATTTTTCTCAATAGGTTGGTAGTTTGCCTCAGCAGGAATCAGACAATGGCTGAGGTAGTTTAGAGCATTTTCTTTTCCCTCATCATTGGCTTGGGCCAACAAAGCACCAAGGGAGTCATCTAATACAGTGGTGTAGAGAATTAATGGCTTTCCTGGGATAGGGGCTGCTAGAACTACGGTATCATCAAGTAGTGCTTGATGTCTTCAAATACATGACGGCACTTATCATATCACCTGAACTTGGCATCCTTCTTGACAAGTGCCGAGAATGGCTGGCATCTTCCTAATAAGTTGGATATGAAGCATCTTAGATACGACAATCTCCCTTGGAATAATCTGAATTCAGTTAGACTTTTAAGGGGTGGAATTTCTAAAATAGCCTTGATCTTCTCTAGGTCTATCTCTATTCCCTAGTGTCAGACAACAAACCCAAGAAATTTCCATGAAGCTACTCCGAATGCACACTTCAAGGGATTCATTTTTAGGTTAAATTATCTTAGTCATTCAAAAACTACTCTTAAGTCAAAGAGATGGTCTTCCTTTTCTTTGTTTTTGACTATTAGATCATCAATATAGCATTCAACTTGATGATGAATAAGTTCATTGAAGATCTGAGTCATGGCCCTCTGGTATGTAGCACCGATATTTTTGAGGCCGAAAGGTATGACCTTATAATAATTGATTCTGATTGGTGTTTGAAAAGCAATGTTTCTTTCATCCTCAAGGGCCATCTCAATTTAGTTGTAGCCAGATGACCCATCCATAAAGGAGAATATTGCATGAGATGAGGCAATGCCCACCATCAATTTCAGTATAGGAAGTGAAAATTCTTCTTTAGGACGTGCCTTGTTCAGATCCCTAAAATCAACACATATGTGAATTTGACCATTCTTTTTCTTAACTTGGATGACACTGGCTAACCAGGTAGGGTATTTTTCTTCCCTGATAAAGCTAGCATCGATTAGTTTCTTGATTTAAGAAGTGACCTGCTACTGAATATCTAATCGCATGCATCTAGGAGCCTACTTTATAGGGTTAGCATTAGGATCTATTGCTAGCTTGCAGAATGCCACGTCAAGAGGTAAATCGAGAATTTCTTCATAACTCCATATGAAGCAGTCCTCAAACTCAGCTAATAGCCTAACTAAGTTATTGGTTTCTTCTTCATTTAATAAGGAACTGATGTACGTCATGCATGGATTTTATTTTGTTCCCAAGTTTATTTCTTTGAGTTAATCAATGGTTAATCTGATTTCTTCTTTAAACTCTGATGGTGCATCTTTGACTTCAGGCTCATTTGGGCCACTAAAATCTCTAAACATTCCTCCTCATAAGAATTATCATGATTTGAGAAGAAGCTATCAGACCCCAAATGAGTGGTGATGACTAGGCAATGGTTTTCATCATCAATTGGACCCACTGTGCCAAATCCTAATCCTGATCTTGATTGAGAGTATCTAGTCTGGTTATCCCATAATTTTTCAAAGAAGTTTAACCTGTATTTAGACCAAGTATGTGGGATTAATCCCTTCTTTGTTAAGTTAATAACACAAGGTGAATACCAATCAAGAGGTAGTTGTATTAAATCTTTATATGAATCATCCTCAAGTTTTACATCGGCTTCTTGACTTGAGGATGATGCTCCCAACAAAACCTCTTCGGCCTGACATCTGTGGATGACTTGGGGGCCTCCTTAACTACAAAACCTTCAACTTTGTGGGAGGAAAGTGAGGATAGAGCTAAAGTTCCCAACTGTTGTCTGACTATTTTACATAATGATTTGGATACATTCATGTTTTGCTTGGAGGCCTAGTCTTCACCAGTGTCTGGCTCAAAAGTCACCTCCAAAAAGACCCACTGAGAGGGGTTGGTCGGTCTGCTAACCACATAAGACTCATCCTCCAAACTGGACTCAAAGTCTATGCGGATAGCGGGGATACTCCTGTGGGCTGGAACATAGCTTCTACTAGCTGGCCACTAGTAAGGAGGTCTTCCACCTCTAGAACTGCCTTTAGACTTGCCTCTTCCTCTATTTGGTGGAGGTCGAGTCATCCTACCCATGTGTTCATATGGAGGAACGAACTATGAGCAGAATGTAATATCTGGTTCTACCTCTTCCTCGGTGTCTGATTCTCGCTCAATTGTGATTTCTTTTTTGTTTTCTTTTTTCTTTTCTTTTTCTTTTTCAATTTCTTTTTCTTTTTCAATTTCTTTTTCTTTTGATTTTGAACTTTCACCAAGTTCACGAGAATAAATGTTTTGATTTGGAGGAAGATAGTAGGTCGTGTCTTCATAAATATCGACCTCTCTAACTGAGAATGCTTTAAGTCTCCTTTAACACAATACTTGATTCTACCTCTTCTCAATTTGATGCACTGGTGCAAAGAAGATGGAACCGTGTTGTTTGCATGTATCCAAGTCCTACCAAGCAAAGCAGTGAAAGATGTATCTGAATCAATTATGTAAAACTTGGTTTTTGTCTTCCATTCATTTATCTCTAGTGGTAACACTTTGGAGGCCAAAGCACTCTCACCTTATTTGTTAAATCCTCTCGACATCATCCGATCTCCTTGGAGTTCAGAGATGTCAATCCTCAAGTAGGCAAGGGTTTTTAGACTCATAATGTTCACTAATGCATCCTGATCAACTAATACCCTAGAGAGCCTGAATCTACCCATGTCAACTATGATGTTGAAGAGACATTTGTGCTCCATCATCCCTCAAAGAAGGTCTTCATCAATGAATGTAACTCCCTTGGCTCCTCTTGAAAAACATGCCTCCTCTCCACATCGGTCAGCTGAGCTAACCATATTTTTGGATCAAGAAGGGATCTGATCAATGACTCCCTCATCTCTTTGGATAAGACAAAGGCATCATATATGCTTAGTTTAGCTAGCAACTTTCTTAGGTGAGCGAGGACATTGTAGTCAACTCTTGGTTGTCCTCCACAAGCATATCCATAGGTGGAGCATCCTGTGGAGGGGCTTCTTGACTACTAGAACTAATGACTTATTTACCCTTATCCTGAGGTGCTACCCTAGGAGGTAGAACTTTGCCACTACGAAGGTTAACATCAGTGACTTCATGAGATGGTTTAATGGAAAGTTATACATGCTCATCAGGTTCACCTACAGCTTCTCCTATAGGATCATTAGAGTCAGATGACTCCAAGTCTATCTCAATGGGTGAACCTGAATGATTTAGAAATGGATAATCCATTTCAAAATTAGAAAGGAGTGGATTAGAATTGCTATAATTATTAGTACTTTGAGAGCTTTCTATAGGAATAAAATTATCAAGATCATCAAAATTAGAGAGAATGTAAGTGGAATCGATCATCTTCTTCATTGATTTCGTAGATTTGGATACTATTACAAAATAGAAATCAAGTAAAATAAGCAAAGTGACGGATTTTGTAATCCACCATACGACGATCTAAGAAGAGAAGAACTGAAGGAGCTATCGCAACTACTGGAAGGAGTCTTTGGACTTGGTGGCTGCACTAATGTGCTATCCTGGGCAAGTGGAAGCTATCGCTACTGTTGTTGGGCTTCTACCTCCCTCATGTTATCTATAGCAACTTGGAAACCTTTCTTAGAGTTGGAGGTTTGAGCTGCTTTAGGTACCTATAAGGGTAACTTTTTTATCTTAGAAATTATTTTCTTGAAGGTTCGGGATAGGGAGATATCCCAACCTTCCTCTATCTTGAGAAGATTGGGTGTATCCCCAAGGATTATCCTAACAGAACTAGAGGATTGTTCTAATAGGTATTCCTTGGGGATGATAATGGCACCCAACTTGTAGCTATGCTCAAGCCAGTCCTTAAAGGTAAAGCAATCTTCCAAGACATGACCTAGCATGCGGTAGTAGGGGCAATAGTTTGGATCATGACTCTTGCCTACATCCTCCGGCCTCCTAGGCTCTGGTAATTGAAAATCAGGCTTCTTCAAGAGGTTCTTGAAGAACTTCCTAACTACCTTCCTTTTGAATGAATAAGGCTTATTCATTTTTGGCAGCAAAAGTAGGTAAGTTATAGTTACTTGATGGTGCATAAGAATACGTGGATCGGGATACCGAGCGGTGGTGGAGGTCTAGAACCAGGTGGCATATGACTGAGGTGGTGGAAAAGGAGGTGGTAGAGGAGGCTACTAAGCTTGAGGTCTATCTAACTGGACTCTGGCTGGTTGCTTCCCCTTATCAACTATTGTAACTACCCCTGGCTTTTTTTTCAAATGCCTTCTGCAGTCTAGGCTTGGCTGACTGGTCTTGGAAAGGTAACTATTTGACCTCTTCTTGTAGACTAGCTACCTTGTTGATTAATTTATCAAATGTCTTAATGGTGAACCCTTTAAGCATGAAGGCAATCGGGTCATGAATATTCTTAAGTAGAATTTCAATGGCATGCTATTCAGACAGCTACGGTTCATATTTCATATTTAAATTATGTCATCTAAGAATGTAATCAATAAGGGACTCACCGGGGTCTTATTGAGCTACAACGTGATTGCCCACAGTTACCTTTTATTGAGCTCCAGCAAATCTCTTAATAAAGTGCTGCTCCAACTCAATAAATATCTTTACTAGATCATTGGGTAGTTCAGCATACTAATCGAATGCGATGCCCATCAAGCTACTGATGAAGAGGCAAAATAAGAGTGCATCGCTGCCACCGGCATTGCAACATCCAGCATTGAAATGTGCTATGTACTGGCGGGGGATCCCACCGCCATAAAAATTTTGAAATATTGAGGCATAAAGCCCTTAGGGTATTGGACACTATCAAATTTCTCTAGGTAGGGTCTACCCTTTGGAACATATGAGCCACCTCGGGCTTGGGCCAACGCATCCCTCACCTATTGGTCCACCATGTGTTTGATGTCTTTTTCATGCATGGAGGTGCTATCCACCACCTTCCAACACAAGCTGCCACTATCTCCCTCTACAGGAATGCATCTAGGATGATCTATAGTGTGTGCCAACTCTACTATGTCCACCACTGTAAGGTCGTGAAATTGAGTCAATTCTCGCAATGTCGACACTCATCCATCAACTCTTCGATCTTCTTCCCCATTTGATCAATATGATCATCCCTCTGCCTAAGCTGGTGGAGGAGGTTCTGAGTTGAATGGATAGTGTCATCCTCTTTAATTACAATACATTCCTGACTATGTTGATCCCTCTGAATGAACCCCCTAGTATCAACCATGTGAACTTCAATTGAATCCTCGAGGAGATCATCCTCATCTAAATAAAAGTTGATCTTTCCCTCCTCATAATTTGATCGGTCATTCCCTATAAGTTCTCTCTTCTCTGCAAAGTACTGTGCTAGAATCTCATCTAGGGAGAGATCTAACCATGCTGGTATGAATACGCACTGCTGACTAGTGTAGGGGTTGTTCTCACTGACAGAGATGCCCCTAACACTGCCTATCATTAGAGTTCTGGCTCTGGGAGGGTCATGACTGCTGGAAGAAATATGTTTGTGACTGCTCATGGGCAGAGTAGTGTCCCTAGGGAGATCCACTACCATGGGAACTACAAAATTATCCCCTTCCCTTTCTACAGCTATTGATGTCACTGGCTCTGATGATGATGGTGGTGGTGGTATGACTATGACACTGCGGGGCCACCACTTCTTCTTCACCAAGACTGAAGCAGGAGGTCAAGTAGGTGAACTCGTCCTCACCTCAGTCGATGGAGTAGATGAAGTGGTCCTTTGGCCATAGCGGGATCACCAAAGGGGCTTTCTTCTCCCCAGATATTGTCTTCTGTGCCTTTGTAGGCATGGTGGATGGTAGGACTTGAACTGGTGATGGTGGCCGAGGAGTGGATCTGTGTGGTGGAGACACCACCGACTCTACCCTCACCGAGGCTTTCCTCCTATGACTGGTGGTACCTATCAGTGTAATGCTATAAGTTGTATTGGCCCTGGTGGCCTGATGACTGGGAAAATCGATTAGAGTGGAGTCCATAGATTGTCTAGAAAACCTCTATCGCTCATTGCTCCCTAACTGAACTACTACCTGAGCCTCTAATGCTCTATCACTATGAATGCTCCTAGTAACACTCCTGGGGAAGATAGACCTTAAGTCAAATAATGTACCGGACTCTGAACGTCTATGTACCCTACCTAGCTATTGTAATACCATATGTAGACCAGCATAGGACTTCCTCTTATCCCAGTGAGCCTCGATGATGTAGGAGGTGGAAGTCCCTATCCTCGATGGTCATCCTCTTCCGAGAGAGGGTGGAACGGCTAGTCAAGAACGGGAGAGACCTCACGGGGGGGACCTTCCTCTATAATGTGGGATGCGACATCCATCTCTCAGGAGCGTGGTCATGGTGCCATTTGATCTTACGACTCCTATTGCATCACTGTGTGCGGCATTGTGTACGGCTCAGTAAGGCGGTGTGAGAGCTAGATCCTACCTCGAAGGTAAGGGAGACTATCTATAAAACTAGGATAGCCTTCCCCTTAGAGGGGACCATCGAGGAGGTGCTAGCACGCACCCAAGTGGCTATGGGAACAACCGACGTGAGAGGGTCGACCGAGGAGAAACCTCAATCTCTTTGGAAGAATAATACAAGGTAGGTCGATGCGGATGATTGGCTTCTTCCCAGCCACCTCATCAGGGCTAATAGTAGTGAGAGTCACCCCCTCGCAGGTGATGCAGGCTCCCTCAAATCCTCGGCCAAAGAATACTAGATGGGAGGTGTCATTCTCAGGGAGGCTGGCTTGATCTAGGGAAAAATCCATCCTGAACGAAAAAAAGTGAACACAAACTTTTGAGAGGCCATGTGTAAAGATTGCAAAGACTGTATTGACTGCTCTGAGCTGTATGTCTGCCTTTGTTGAAACATAACTTGTATCAGATTTTTGCCTTGAAATTTTTTCCATGCAAGTAACAGAAGTTTGGAGTTTTAAATACACACTCGACAATTCAAATATGTTAAGTGGGGTTCATTGGAGAGATTTAGATGTTTTAAGGAGATATTTTTTCCATTTGATTTTTATTTTAGAACCCTACTCAGTTATTTTGGTAGTTGGTAGTTATTGAAATTTCTTTCTATTTGGGAGATTGTTTGTGTTTTATAATTCTTGTTTGAAAATATGGATGGTTTGAAAGAACCTCTACTTAGCAAATTTGGGTATGCTAAGAAGTGGTTGTGATTATATGCTTGAAATATTTTTACTTTCCCTATTGACCTCATTTTTAGGATGACCTCTCACCCCTCCATCTTAGACATAGGACTTCTCTTAGACTTTAAGGGTTCCTTAGTCTTAAGACACATCTAGTGATTAGGTGGACACTCAACCTAGCCCTAGTGACTTAGAAGAGTTAGCCATAGGAATAGGTCATGCCTTATGGGTGTTAGAAAAATTTTTCCACCCTTGGAATTAAATTCCTCACTTCCTCCCTTCAAGTCAAACTCAAATCAATTCCAACTTGATGGATTTTCTCAAATCTTTAATCAATTCCAAATAATTGAAACTTATGATTGAAATTTCAAGTTCAATAATATTTCCTAAGTCCTTTGAATCCCTCTCATGGACTTAGCCTAAAACAAATCTAACTCAATTCAAATTCAAGAAATTTTCTCATAAGCCATTTAGGTTCTCATTTATATTCACAAATATAAATGAAATATAAATTTAAATATCTAAAATCAATTCAAAACTCAAACTCAAATTCAATCAAGATCCAACCTAAGCCTTTCAAGTCAAAATCTTGAACTTAGCCAAATCAATTTAAAATCAATCAAACCCTCGATTTTTCTTCATGATTCAATCAATCCTTCAATCATGAATCCAAATATAAACACAAATTCAATCATCAAATCAAAACTTAATTCGAAAATCAAACCCTAGTCAAACTTTTGAACTTGAAATTGTCAAATGAATCAAAACCCATTTGACTTCAAACCACTTGCAAATGGATTTATGTTTCAATCATAAGTCCATATGTGAGTTCAATTAAACTTAAATCAAGCCATTGACTCATTTCACTTGA
The DNA here is from genome assembly GCA_021442155.1 of Cymbidium sinense. Taxonomy (NCBI): domain Eukaryota; kingdom Viridiplantae; phylum Streptophyta; class Magnoliopsida; order Asparagales; family Orchidaceae; genus Cymbidium; species Cymbidium sinense. The sequence continues at coordinate 96,644,701 of CM038222.1, forward strand.
CAAAGTGACCTAAAATTCCTATGAGCCAAATTGAATCCTACCAAATTGGATTGAACTAAGCCCAAAGCCTCACATTATGAGCAATAATCATGAGATGATCAATCACTCAAATTGGGTCAAACCAAGTCAAACTTAAGGGTTGACCAAGTCAACATTTAAAAATGAAACCTAACCAAAATCCACCATAGGCCAAATTGATTGAAACCATTGATCAAAACTCATTCATGATCAATGTTTGAACTTGACCAAAGTCATTTGAGCCTAACCTAGCCAATTGGCCACAGTTGACCCAATTGACTTGACCTAAAAAGTCAAAATCTATCAAAACTTGATCTAAGCCAAATTGATTGAAACTAATGGGTCAAGTTCATTCTAAATCACTTGTTGAACTTGACCAAAATCTCAATTGGCCAACTAGACCCAACCTAGCTGAAATGACCATGAACCCAACTTTACCTAAAAGGTCAAATTGAGCCAAATCCAAATATAAACCAAATTTATTAGAAACAAAGATACCAATACATTTCAAATGACCAAATAGACCTAAACCAACCTATGACCTAACCTAAATAGGTCAAATGGGTCAAATTGGTCAACTTGACCCATTTAACCTAAATGAATTCAATTGAACCAAATCCAATTATAAATCAAATTGCACCAAACCAATGATGCCAAAACATTTCAAATGGTCATATGAACTTGACCCAACCCTTGGTTTGGCCCAATTTGACCAATTGGTCAACTTGACCCAAGTTGACCAATTTTGAGCTAAATGGGTCAACATGAGCCAAATCATATCAAACTCCAAATTCATTGAAACTTAGCCTAATCCATTTTTCAATCACACCAAACATATTCAAATTGAAATCAAGATCAAATGACCATTTTACCCCTAGGCCATAGGGTAACCTAAAATCAAAACCACTTGGAATTTGGTCAATTCCTTTTCATGGACACTTGGCATCCTCTTAGTGGACCAAATGGTCATTAATGGACATGGTGCACATGACCCAATGGGTTTGGGTGAGCCAAACCCAACCCAAGGTCAAAACTGACCACCTCACTTGACATAGGCACATGGGAATTATTCCTCCACCCAATTCAAGCACATGGCACTCCTCCACTACCTCTCTCTGACCAAATCGAATGCAATGCCACCCTAAATAGCCTAAAAAACCCACTTAAGGAGGTGAATTAGATAAAAATGGCAAAGCCTTGCTTGGCCATCTGATTCACCTAGGGGGAGATATACTCCCCCTAATTCCACTTGAATTCAGATGACTCACACTCGATTGACCTTAAGGAACTCAAAGCAAGCACCCCCAAGGTTTCTCCATGCTTCCTCAGCCCATTTCCATTTCTCCATTTTTGATTTCTTCAAGCCAAAAATAGGGGAGCTCCACCACTTTTTCATCTCACTCAATACTCCATATCAAGCCAATTCCTCTTACAAGCTTCATCAGAGGACTCAATCGAGCTTGCCTAAAGCTTAATCCAAGTTCTCAAGGTAGGGGGAATGGGACTTTGATCAAGGTTGCAAGGATTTGAAGGTGAGCTTGGTCCATAGAGAGATCTACTCAACCCCAAGGCTTGAAACTTTCAACGGAGCTTCGTCTTCACTAGACGAAACCACCTCATCGGATTTGAGCGTCGGTGATAGCCTCCATTGAGGTGCTATTCAAAATTGAGCATAATTTTAATTTTCTTTGGTCCTTTGTGAAGGAAAGTTTCACCCAAGTGAAATAGACCATTGGATCTTCATCCCCTTGCATGATGATCGGGTGGGTTGAGTTTGAGCTCAATCTGAAATCAATCAACCTTAGATCAAGCCATGGAAGATGGATGGTGGTCATCTCCCATGGGCGAGCTCAGGGATGGATCATGGTTCGTCCATCCACGCATTTTGGATGGATGACCATGATCAAGACACGTAGGATCCTTGATTTAATCCTATTAATACCACGGGCTTGATCTCAGCCGTCCAATCCTTGATCGGATGGATGGAGACAAAGCACGTAGCACCGCCGCTAGTGCAACGCTACAATGTGACAACTTAAGTGACCTCTCCCATCGCGCCATGTGGATAGTGCATGCCTCATCAGCGGTCCATGTGGCGCTAACCAAATTAGTCACATAATTAGGGGATTAATTAGCTAATTAGCTTGGAAACTTCAAATATTCATAACTAATTATAGAAAAATATAAAAATACATAATAAAAAGCATTGGAAAGATAATTCAAAGAGAAATATTCTAAAATTAATTTCAATTGATTTTGAACAGTAATGTTTTCTAAATTAGGGTTTTATTGGGAATGTAATTATATTAATTGCTCCCTAATTATTTACTAATTAATTCCAAACTTCCTAAGGTTGATTAATGGGATGACCTCTTCCTCCCATGATTTTCTCGAAATTTATTGATGGCTTAATTAGGATAATTACTTGGCTCATTCCTAATTACTCTCTTAATCCATTAAATGATTAAATTACCCTTTTAAATAGTGATAAATTCACTGATTAATTTTGCTAATTACATTAGGATAGTGAGTGGACTTAGGGAATGAGATTAGGGGTTCTTTCCCATATATTTTTCTCTAAGTTCATTTCATTTGGATTAAAATCTAAGTAAGGTGCAAAATTAATTAAATAATTCAATCACTTAATAAAATGGATTAATTAATCAAAATTTTAAAAAAATCAAAATATTCCAGAACTTAATCAATTCATCTTGGGTAGGTGCTTAAGTGTTCAATAACCTAAGTAGCTTAAGGAAATTAAAATCCAAATAAGTAAGAAATTAAAATCCAACCCACAAGTGTGGGGAGAGGTATGAAAGTACTTAAGTTAAACCCTTTAGCTTAATTAATTACTAATTATGAGCCAATTGTATTAGGCCCTTTATTTCCTAGGTGCATTGCTGATTTATAATCCTTGTGTGATTTTATGTCATACATTGGCTCATAATTATGTGATTAAATATGTTAAAGTAGTGTAGGTAAGGGGTACTGAACACACTTAATTTACACATTAACCTAACCAAAGCATAAAATTGATCTAATCACCTAAAAATTGAACTTAAATAACTCACATGGGAATGGGTTAGGGACAAACTCATCTCAGATTTCTCAAATTGAAATCAAACTCAAACAAAATTCAAACTCTCTTTAAAACAAATTTGATTTACTTTAAATAATCTTATTCATAGGATTATCTTTAGGAATTAATTAGGGTGGATGAACTTACATTGCCTTCATCACTTTATTTATTTCCTAACATGCTAAATGTGTATTCCATATAAAAATCATACAGTCATGCTCTTTAAAAATTAAATTAAAAAAATATATATTTCCTTTATGTCAAATTGCATGTTTTCGCTAAAGTAAGAATATGAATGGCTATTATCACTATTAGATCTAAAATTATTTTCAAAACTTATAAATCAATTATCAAAACTGAAAGGAATGCTACTAATGATTATTTATATGTTTGCATGTGAGTAAAAATATAAAGATGTGTATAGTGTGGATTTCCTTCTCTTTTCTTTAGCATAGTTTTGAATAAGATTTGGCAAAGTGTACAGTTCATTTGAAAAGAATACAACACTTGCTTAAATCTATTCCTATTCATTCCTATGTTAGTACTTAAGAAGACATCCACACTTACACATATAAATTGAATAAATAAATCAAACAAAAAAATATAAACTTTTGCATCTTTCTTTTTTCCATTCATTTCTTTTGTACATGTGTATGTTTTTAAGGAAAGTGGAATATTAGTCTACAATCCAGGGTTGCGGCTTTAAGTATCCCTAAGTAGGTCTTGTACCTTACACCCTGAGTGCTAACAATACTCACTTATGCCTTTTATACATATATGTGTGCATATGAAAAATGGACAAAAGAAATACCTTTTTTTCCACTTAATAAAAATCATGCATCATAAAGCACCCCAATTTTCTTAAGTAATATTTCTTAGCACTCATCATAAAGTGTGCTAAACATTCCATTTGCGTGTATAAATATGCTTAGGAATCATGCATATGCATATTACACATGATGGGAAAGAAATGAAGTGATGTGTGTTTTGTAATAATATTTCACTTTACTTAATCTTAAAATGCCTTTTTTTTAATAGGTTTATTTAGAGAAAATCTAAAATTAAGATTAATTAAAACACATAATAAATCATTCACTAAACAAAAATAAAATATGAATCCACCTTAGAAATTACTTAAGGTAGGGAGGAAAGAGATTCTCTTTCTTTTCCTCTTTACAACAATAATTAATTAGGATTCATTCAAACCTAATCAAACACAAAATAAAATTAAACAATTAAACAACTTAAATTGAAACCATCTCTAAGTTGAACATTTTCATACTTAGGAAATCTAAACCTTAAAGCCATAGCTAAGCATACCACACAAACCTTAAATGGCACACACATTAGCCTAAGTCACCACCTCTAGTCCTATATTAGGGTGGTGCTTGGTTTGATGTTTACTTTTATTTTGTGATGTGATATTTTAGTTTGGATGTTAGAGTGTATGTTCATAGAATGAATGGTAGGACGATCTTTGTCTAACCATTATCTTCTGCAGGGGATTGTGCTTAAGGGGCGTTGTAATAAAAATATAACTACTTTTGTTGTGCAGGTGCTTTTACCACTAAGCATAATCCAAAGTAGGCCAGGTGGACTTGGTTACCCATGTGTGGGATGCTAAGTCCAATTCATACTTAAACATGCTTGGGATTTGTGTGATTTTTTTAGCTAATCTCTATTTTGCAGGTTTTAGTTAGATTTACTTTTTCCCTTTTCATGTAATTTTGCAATTAAGATTTTGAAATGATTATTACGGGGGATTATGATAGCATTGGTCATGAGATTTCATCTTATGTACCAGGTGAAGCCTTTGGAGCATCCTTCCAACCATCCAAAAGAAGGAACCAAAGAAGAAAGAAGAAAAGAAGAATGAAGAAATGAAGAATGAACACCCCCATAACATTAATTTCCTTACTTAATTATAATTAATTTATTTATAATTCGGGTTGTATAAGGGTAGAGCTCGACTACCCAATTTATTTTTTGGCTTTGTGCTATGGAGCCTGACCATAATTGGTCGTTTATTCTTTTGCGCTAGTTTTATAAATTGATTGATATTTGTTTAACTTGCGCATTAAGATGGCATCTTTTCATAGTTTCTTCCTTGCTTTGATGTATGGCCTGGATGATGATTAGGCTCTTAGGAAAAAATAAATCTTCTACCAAATTAATTAACTCAAAACTAAAAATAAATAACTAATAACCTCACCTAAAGCTTAGGTTATAAAATAAGACAAAAAAATTAGCAACCCCCTTAGCTAGATGTTGTCTTACTTTTCTAAATCATGCATAAAAAAGTATATTATTTCACTCTTGATTGAAGGGCTTCCACCTTTGCTAGAGAACTTTGCTTGACCTGTGAGAGCCATGGTGGAAACACAACTCCTTATCTTGCTGATTTTAGCCCATAATCTAATTCTCATGTATTAGGCATAAAGAATCCTAAAGCCTGTGTCAAATTGATTGTCCAAAATAAAAAAAAAAATGTAACAAAATTTTCATTAGATTTAAGTCATTATTCATGCACTTACATGATCTAGTCTCTTAGGGAGTGTGTTTTCATTTAGTTGGCGTACCCAAGTGGTTGTAAGTTCAACAGTCAGGTGATTTATCCTCTCTTATTGAGGTAAACCAAATACTCATTTTTCACCTTAGATTTAGGTCGTGCTTTTGGCCCTCGCCAAAGCTCTCTAGATTTAGGTTTAGAGATTGATATTTCCCTTTGGGGCCGCGAGCATAAATCCTCACCTCTTAGATATTTTTGTGACCTTGTATCATAGAATTGTAAACTTTACATTTTGAATAAATATTCAACTCAAACAAATTAATTCAATTTCAAAACTGTAAAGCCCAACTATAGGATAATTTGGGATGTTTATTGGGCTTCCTAGTATCTTATGCATCCCCTACTTATTTTCATTTGGCATTGATAAGAACTCCCTCCTCTTGATCGATCCCACTTGACTTTCTAAAAATAAATCAATTGATTGATAGCCCTACCTTTCAAAATCTTTGGAGAATGATCATTTACCTTAATAGAGTATTCTAAGGAATCATTCCTTGGGTTGTAACTATGGGGCTTGCCTCTTGGAACTTAGAACCGATTTAAAATAAACCTTTTTTACTTAAAATAGGGAAGAATCTCGTACATTTTGAAGACCCATAGTCCTTAGGTCACTTAGGTGGTTGGTCCATTGTAGGGTGGCGACTTCTATCTTTCGAGATAGTATAGCTCTCCTCAATGTCGTACTCGATCAGCCTAATAAAAATATTTGTGGATCTGCATGGCATCCAAACAAGGCGTATTTTATATATTATGTTCTTATTTATCCTCTTTCTAAAAGGGGGATAGATGAAGGCAGGAATACATAAAATTTTTCACCGCAGATTTTTCTGGCGACTCCACTAAGGATGGTTCCTCTCTCCATCTTTGGTAAATGATCATTATCTCCAAGTATCGATAGTGGGTTTGTACTTTTGTATGAATCCAAGACTATCTTTCTTTCCATTGGAACTTAGCTTATTTCATCCTTAAGTTAAGCTAGCCAACATCTTTAGGTTTTAGGACCTCACCCCGTGTTGGTCTTAAAACCCCCTATAGGGTTCCCTAATTTGTGAAAATAAAAATTTAATAAAAATAAAATGATTAAAGACTTCCTCCTTACCATTTTTATGGTAAGGAAAGGTTCATTCTAAAAATAAAGACAAAATAAATTCGTCATAAAAGTCTTGCTTCTTAAAAGCACTTTTGCAAAATACACTTAATTAAGTATTAGCACTACTTCTAACAATTTTCACAATTGTTATATGTAGAAACATTTCAAAAATAAAACCAACAATCATAACTTCCAAAAGCACAAATGAACTTCTTCACTTAATTCATTTTGATTAAGACTCATTTTGAAAAATAAAATTCCAACTATCATAAAATTTCAAAAAGCACAAAATTTGAAGATGGGCCTTTCCATTCAATATATCCAAATGTGTTGGATGGATGTAACATCTTCAAGCAAAATCACAATTTTTTAAATTCCACTCAACACATTCCACATGTGTTAAGTTGGAATTTTCACCTTTCAAAAAGCATATATGAAACCTCTCCATTCAATATATCACATTTATTGAATGGAGGTTTCATTTTCAATCAAAATCAAAAATAAATTTTCAAAAGCATATATGAAACCTCTCCATTCAATATACACATATTTATTGAATGGAGGTTTCATTTCCAATAAAAAAACAAAAATAAACTTTCAAAAAGCATATATGAAACCTCTCCATTCAATATACACACATTTATTAAATGGAGGTTTCATTTCCAATCAAAATCAAAAATAAATTTTCAAAAAGAATATATGAAACCTCTCCATTCAATATACACACATTTATTAAATGAAGATTTCATTTCCAATCAAAATCAAAAATAAACTTTCAAAAAGCACATATGAACATCTCCATTCAATATACCAAAATTTATTGAATGAAGATTTTATATGTAAATAAAATGACATTATTTTGAAATGCCACTTAACATATTCCATATATGATTTGGTTGGAATTTCCTCTTTCAAAAAGTAATAATCACACACGAAAATACTTCTTTAAATAATGAAACATAATTGATTTCCATTTTACATACCCAAATTTGTTAAATGGAAATCCCTCTTTTCAAAATTAACAAAAAAAAATTTCGAAACACATTTGGAACTTCATTCTAGCATACCCCATTTACTAAAGTGAAGTCTCCATTTTCGAAACACAAAAATTTGAAACATATTTTGGAATTTCTTTTAGCATATTCAAATTTGCAAAGCAAAATCTCCATTTCACCAAATTTTAAAGCACATTGGAACTTCATTTTGGCATACCCAATTTGCTAAAGTGAAGTCTCCAGTTTCAAAAACAAAATCCAAAACAAAACTTCAAACATATTTTTGGAATTTTGTTTAGCATGCACAAATTTGTTAAGTGAAGTGTCCATTTCACAAAATTCAAAACACATTGGAACTTCATTCTTTAGCATACCACATTTGCTAAACTAAAGTCTCCATTTTCAAAATAAAATCCAAAACAAAAGAAACACATTAGGATTTCCTTAACATACCCAAATTTATTAAGAATCCTATTTTTCAAAATCAAATCAAAAACAAAAAAGAAACACATTAGGATTTCCTTAACATACCCAAACTTGTTAAAAATACTATTTTTCAAAATCAAATAAAAAATAAAAAAAGAAACACATTAGGATTTCCTTAGCATACCCAAATTTGTTAAGCATCCTATTTTTCAAAATCAAATCAAAATAAAAAAAGAAACACAATAGGATTTCCTTAACTTACCCAAATTTGGTAAGGATCCCATTTTTCAAAATCAAATCCAAAACAAAAAGAAACACATTAGGATTTCCTTAACATACCCAAATTAGCTAAGGATCCTATTTTTATCAAAATCTATAAAATAAAAGAAACACATTAGGATTTTCTTAGCATTCCCAAATTTGCTAAGGATCCTATTTTTCAAAATCAAAATCTCTAAAAATAAAAGAAACACATTAGGATTTTCTTAGCATACACAAATTTACTAAGAGCCCTATTTTCAAATTTTTTTTCAAAAACAAAACACACTTGGATTCTTCATTTTAGCATACCAAAATTTCCTAAATGAGGATTTCATTTTTCAAAATCATAAATGATTCACAAAATAAAGCAAACAAAGAAAAGAAAAAAATTATTTTCAAACACCCCACTTAGCATACCCAATTTTCTAAGTAAGTAATTCCAAAAATCACAAATCAAAAATAAAATCCCCCTTTATTTTAACATACCCAAATTTGTTAAATAAAGGGTCCTCAAAAACAAAATCAAAATTCAAATATGAACCTATGGAAGCATCTCTTCAAAAATATTTGAACCCATTTTCAACATACCCAAATTTGTTGAAAGTGGATTCTACATCCAAAAATTCCTCTTTCCAATCAAATCTTGAAATCTCTTCTAAATCCATTTGAGCCCTACTTAACACTTTCAAGATGTTGAGTATGGATTCAAATTCTAAATTTGAATTCAAAATCAACAAAAAAAATCTGATTCAAGTTTATTTTTGACATTGTAATTTCTGTCAGCTTCAGTTAGTTTTTCAGTCTCAATTCAGTATAGTTTGATTCAATGGCAACGTCAAGATATGTGTTTACTTTTCCCCATGGGATGGATCTGGCCCTAGATCAAGCCAACTTTCCACGCTATGACTATGGCCACCTCATCCACTTTGGTTGAGGTTTTGAGGGGGCATTACATGAGGCACTCCCCTCACTTGTTAGTAGCATAGTGGTAGGAGAGCCGATCATTGGTTGACATGCCATTTTGAGATTTCCTCATTGAAGAGGAAGGCAATAGTGGTTCCTATAGCAATAGTGTCAGTGATAGTGTCAGGCACCCAGTTGTTCCCCATGATGCCCCAGTCATTGCTAGCAACCACTCACTAGAACCTTCTAAGGGGAAGGCTCCCCTAATCTGAGGGCTTATATCCCCTACTTTTGAGATTGGTTCTAGCTCTTACTCTGCTCACCCTACAAGGACCTAAAGAAGAAACAAGTACTGCATGATAAAGCGATACCATACTCACATTGCTAGGAAGATGGAAGCGTACGTGAATGAGTTGAGGAGTTCTTCGCCGCGATGGTTCCATCCACTCTCTAGGTCTAATAGAGAGAATGTCAGGAAGATTTCTTCTTTGCCTCCACTAGCAGTGCATTTCCAGGCTCTTATTACTGAGAGGAGGAGGTCATACGCTGGCCTGAGGACAGTTCTACGTCGAGTAAGCAAATCCTATGGATGATCTAAGTCTGGGGTTCAGTTTGATTTGAGATACGTTATCCCCCACAATGTGGGCAAGCATATTAAGCGAAGAGGGCACGGGAGTTACGCACTTGGTTCATATCACCTGCGGAGATGCAAAGGTGCAGTAAATTGACCTACACTAGTTGATTTTCGATCGACATGCTACTGCGTCGATCATCATCTTTGATACGCTCATGGGGACTACCCATCATAGGAGAGCGGCTCTTTTTCAGAGAGTGTCGATGGTGTCTCTACCACACCACTCTACCCCACATCCACCATCTCCGATCCATGTTCCAGCATCTCCAGTTCCACTAAAGTCCATGAAGGCTCCATCTAGGGAAAAGAGGACCCCGTTGGTGATTTGGCTATGCCCAAGAGAAACCATCCCATCCACACCACCTACTATGGCGAGGCCGAGCTCTCCTGCTTGACCTTATGCCCCAGTCATGGTGTGGAAGGAATGGCGACCTCGAAGTATCGTAGTCATCCCTTCATCACCACCACCAGTACAACATATGATGGAGATTGCAGTTGACGAAGGAGATGGTCATAGCTTAGTTGCACCTATGATGATAGATCCTCCTGGAGTGTCACCCATATAGATTCAGTGAAAGTGAGGAGCATATTTCCTCCAGCGAGTATAGCCCTCATGGCATTAACTCTCTAGCAGTAGGGGAGGTCCGATTCCTCACAATACATGATAGTGATCCCACCACGGATTAGCCAAAGTCATTTATGCCAGTTCAGATGGATCATTCTCTAGATGATATAGTATCCCATTATCTCATGGAGAAGAAAGAGATCCTAGGATATGACGGGTTTAATGAGGAGAAGATTAGCTTTGATCCCAATGAAGATGAATTATTGGGAGATTCAGGAAGAGTTTGAATGGTAGACACTAGGGAATCCCTCCTTAGAGATCAGCAAACTATGGAAGGTGTTGAGGCCAAGCAGAAGACACTGCTCCAACACCTCCTTGATAAAGCGAAGGATGAAAAAATAGATATGATGGAGAAGAGGCTCGAAGATCTGCTAGGCACCGCCAATCCATCCTACTATAGCTAAGACCAGTCAGCCAGAGTTGGTGCATGTCTTGGATCTAGCCAAGACTTCACCTCTAGTAGAGCTAGGCAGTACCAGCATGTATAGGAAGGTAGTGGATAGTACCTTCATACATGAAAAAGATAACAAGAGCATGGTTGAGCAGCAGGTGAGAGAAGCATTGGCTTAAGCCTAAGGAGGATCATCAGTTCTAAAAAGTAGACCCTACTCAAAGAAATTTGATGCAATCCAATATACTAAGGGTTTCGTGCCACCTTCTTTCAAGAGTTTTGATGGCAGTGGGAACCCGAGGTAGTACATTGTGCAATTCAGTGCTAGTTGTTGCAACACTGGTGGCAGTGATGCTTGACCCTTTTGTCTCTTCGTTAGTAGCTTAATGGGTATAGCATCTGGTACACTAAACTTCCCAACAGTTTAGTGAAGACTTCTGTTGAGTTAGAGCAACTCTTTATCAAGAGGTTCAAGCACAAGGGTCCTTGTTGGCGATCTTGTATTGTCAACAAAACCATGGTGAGTCCCTCATTGATTACATTTTCAGATGTCATAATTTGAGTATGAAATGTGAACCTCAGCTGTCTGAACAGCATTCCATCGAGATTTTGCTTAAGAATATCCATGGCTCGGTCACTTTTATGCTCAAAGGTTTTACCATCAAAACTTTTGAGAAATTAATCAACAAGATGGTTAGCTTGCAAGGAGAAGCTAAACAGTTTCCTTCTCTAGATCTACCAACAAAGCCAAAGCCACATAAGGTGTATGAGAAGAATCCCGGGATAGTGATAGCAATATACAAGGGAAAACAGCCTACCAAAGAGCAATTTAAGAGACCTCATGTTCCACAGCCGTCACTTTTCACCTCCTCTACCACCACATAGGCTGACCCTCCAGCCTCACCTCCTCCTCCTCACCACATCATGATGGCCATACCCCCCACCAGGTAGCTATGGTCCACCTACTCTTTTTGATAAATTTAACAAGCCTTATTCATTTAAGAGGGAGGTAATCAAGAAGATCTTTAAGAATCTCTTAAAGAAGCCTAATTTTTAGCTACCTAAACCTAAGAGACTGGAGGAAATTGGCAAAAGTAACGGTCCTAACTTTTGCCCCTACCTCCATATGTTAGGTCATATTTTAGAAGATTGCTTCACATTTAAGGATTAGCTTGAACATAGCTTCAAGACTGGTGCTATAGCCATCCCAAAGGAATACTTTATGGAACAACCATCCAGTTCCATTAGGGTAATCCTTGGGGATACATGCGATCCTTCCAAAACCAAAGAAGGTTGGGATATCTTCTTATCCAAAACTTTTAATAAAATTATCTCGAAGATCAAGAAACTTTCCTTGCAGGTGCCTAAGCCAGTTCAAACCTCCAACATCAAGGAAGGTTTGCAAGTTGCCAGAGCCAACTCAGGAAAAGGGGGAGCTCATGTGATGGCAGTGCCCATTTCGGATAGCTAGTAAGCAACCAGCGATAGAGTCCGACCTCAGTCCACCATTACTATATCGGAACCTCCTCTACTCTCTTCTCTTTGTAGACATCTTGTATCAACAGATGAGGGCTTCAAATCCCTCACTCCTTATACTTTACTTAATTTCTACTATGTACCTCCTAACAATTCCATGAAATTGAAGAATAAAGTTAGCTTGAATTATATCTATGTCACTTCTGATGGGTTATCTAAATCTATTCCTAATGATAACTCTTCAAGTATAAATAATAACTATAACAATTCTGATCTTCCTCTTTCTAATTCAGAGTTAGATTTTCTTACTCTGAATACTACGGGTTTTCCTCTTGAGATAGACTTGGAATCATCTGATTCTGAGGGTCCCACAGGAGAAGCTATAGGTGAGCCTGACATGCAGGTAGAATCTTTCATTACCCTGCCACAACAGATCACTAAAGTCAGCCTCCATAATGGCAAGGTTCTACCTCCTAGGGCAGCACGTCAAGATAGAGGGAAACAAGTTATTGGTTCAGAGGATCAAGAAGCTCTTCCATAGGATGCTCCAACCTTGGATATGCTTGTGGAGGATCAGCCCAAGGTGGACTACAATTAGATGGCAACTTTCCTAGGTGAGAGAGGACATTGTAGAGCCGCATATCACATTCCGCCCACAATTCATTCCGTCAAATGGACATGTGGGTAGGATAACTGGACCTTCACCAGGCAGAGGCAGAGGCAAAAATAGAGGTAGTTCTAGAGGTCGAAGACCCTCTGGTTGGCCATCAGCCAATAGAGGTTATATTCCAATTCATAGGAGTACCCTTACTATTCACATAGACTTGGAATCTATCTTATAGGATGAGTCTAATGTGATTAGCATACCATCCAACCCCTCTCAGCGGGTTTCATTGGAGGTGACACTTGAGCTGAACAGCGATGAATACCGGGCCTTCAGACAAACCAAAGTATTCGAATCAAATGTATGTAAAACTATCAAGCAGCAATTAGGAACATTAGCTCTAACATCACTTTCATCTCAAAAAGTTGAAGGTTTAGTAGTTCAAGAAGCCCCTCGATCTTCCAGAGATGTCACCCTGAAGAGATTCTTTTTGGGATCCTCATCCTCAAGTCCTGAAGATGATGTAGAACTTGAGGATGATCCATATAAAAAATTAATGAAATTACCTTTTGATTGGTACTCTCCTTGTGTTATTAATCTTGCAAAGAAAAGTTTAATTCCTTATTCATGGTCTAAGCACAGGTTAGAGTACTTCAAAAGGTTGTGGAACAACATAGAAAGGGCTGGACAATCAAGATCAGGACTAGAATTCTATACAGTGGGTCCAGTCAATGAAAATGATTATTGTTTGGTTGTCACCAACCATCTGGAATCTAATAGGTTCTTTTCACACCAAGCCAACTCTTATGAGGATGTGTGTTTAGAAACCTCAGATAAAATAGATGATCTCCAAATCAAAGATGCACCGCCAAAATTTGAAGAGGAGGTCCATTCAATAATTGACAAGCTTAAAAAAATTAACCTCAGGACAGAAGAAAATCCATGTCTGACATACATCAATTCATTGTTGAATGAAGAAGAAACTAATGACATAGTTAGGCTATTGACTTAGTTTAAGGATTACTTCACATCGAGTTATGAAGAGATGCCCAGAATATCTCCTACCGTAGCAGTCCACAAACTAGTAATAGAATCTAACGCTAACCCTATCAAGCAAGCTCCTAGACACATGCGATTAGAAATCGAGCAACTGGTCATTTCTGAAGTCAACAAACTGATCGATGATGATTTCATCAGGAAAGAAAAATATCCTACCTAGTTAGCCAGTGTCATCTCAGTTAAGAAGAAGAATGGCCAAATTCGCATATGTGTCAATTTCAGGGACTTAAATAAGGCATGTCCTAACGATGATTTTCCTCTGCCTATGCCAGAATTAATGGTGGACATCGCCTCATCTCATGTAGTTTTATCCTTCATGGATGGGTCATCTGCCTACAACCAAATTAAGATGGCCCCAAAGGATGAAAGAAATGCTGCTTTTCGAACCCCAATCAAAATCTATTATTATAGGGTTGTGCCTTTCAGCCTTAAAAATGTTGGTGCTACATACCAATGGGTCATGACTCAGATCTTCAATGAACTCATCCATCATCAGGTTGAATGCTATGTTGATGATCTAATAGTCAAAAACAGTGAAAATGAAGACCATCTTTTTGAATTGAGAGTAGTTTTCAAACGATTAAGATAATATAACCTCAAAATGAATCTTCTAAAGTGTGCATTCAAAGTAGCTTTAGCGAAATTCCTTAAGTTTATTGTTTGACACTAGGGAATAGAAATAGATCCAGAAAAGATCAAAGCTATCTTAGAAATACCATCTCCTAAGAGTTTAAATCAACTCAGATCCTTCCAAGGATAGTTAGCGTATCTAAGATGCTTCATTTCTAACCTATCAGGGAGATGCAAGCCATTCTCAATACTTGTCAAAAAGGATGCAAAGTTCAAGTGTGAAGATAATTGTCAGCATGCATTTGAAGATATCAAGCAGTATTTGGTGAAGCCACCAGTTCTAGCAGCCCCTATCCCGGGTAGGCCACTCATCCTCTATACTTCTGCATTGGATGACTCTCTTAGCACTCTGTTGGCCCAAGCCAATGACGAAGGGAAGGAGAGCACTCTCTACTACCTCAGCCATCATCTGATTTCTGTTAAAGTGAACTACCCACCCATTCAGAAACATTGCCTAGCTTTAATCTTTGCATCCCAAAATCTACGGCACTGTATGCTTTCTCATAAGGTGAACTTGATTTCTAGGACCAATTCACTGCAATACCTCATGTCACGACCAACACTATTTGGATGTTTGGCATGATGGTCCATATGATTCTCTCGCAGTTTGATATCACATTCATACCCCTCGGCATGATAAAAGGATAAACACTAGCGAATTCTTAGCAGCACACCCACTTCCTGCTGATTCTCTACTTAGTGATGATCTCCCCAATGAACAAATCATGAACTTAGGGGAGGTTTACAATCATAGAAGGGAGATGTATTTCAATGGTGCAGCTTCTTTTCATAAAGTGGATGCACCACGATCTACTCTTCCAGGAATGGTAGGGGTAAGAATAGTTCTCCTAACTCCATACAGTGATGTGATGAAATTTTCATACCATCTTTCCAATCTCTGCACTAACAATGAAGTCGAGTATGAGGCTTTGATTATCGGACTCAAGTTAGCTATCACAGTTTGTACCAAGAGCATCAACATCTTTAGGGATTCTCAATTGGTTATCAATCAGATTAACGAGTCCTACAAGGTTCTCAAACCCAAGCTTCATTATTACCATGAGTATACCATGAAGCTGTTGGCCCAAATCCCTGAAGTCACCATCTACAAGGTTTCCCGAGCAAAGAACGCAGTAGTAGATGCTTTGGCCAAACTTGCTAAAAATTGGCATGTCTAGAAGATAAGTCCATTCCAATAAGGGTCCAAAATAGACAAGCTCTATACCTTATTGATGTTGAACTCATCGAGAGACTTTCTCTTGAAGGGGAGGTTACTATTGCAAAATTGGATAATGAGCTGGATTGGAGACAACCATTCATAGACTATTTGAACACCGATAAACTACCTCAAGAAAAGTCACAAGCCCATCAGGTGAAACAGAGAGCTCTCTCCTATGCTCTTGTTGATGGCACCCTATATTGACGGTCCTTTGATCAAATAAGGTTACGTTATTTAGATAAACATGAAGCCCATGGCATTGTAGCTGAGGTACATTCAGGTCTATGTGGAGCGCATCAATCTGATCCAAAGATGAAGATGAAGATCAAGAGACTAGGATACTACTGGCCTTCGATGATTATAGACTGCATGGATGTAGCTAGGAGATGCCATCAGTGTCAGGTACATGGTGCGATCCTACATCAACCACTCAACATTTTACACCCTACATTAGCTTCATGGCCATTTGAGTATTAGGGTACTGACATTATGGGTCCTATCGATCCTTCTTCTTCCAAGGGGCATTGGTTCATCTTAACTGCCACCGACTACTTTTCCAAGTGGGTGGAGGCAATCCCACTCAGAGAGGTCACAGCTCAACATGTGCTTTAGTTTTTCAAGAACCATATCTTATATAGGTTCAGGGTGCCTCGATGAATTATATCTGATAATGGTACTGCATTCAAAAGTTCTAAGGTCAATAGCTTCACCAGAAGATATGGTATAGATTGGAGATACTCCACCATCTAAAACCCATGAGCAAATGGCTTAGCACAAGCATTCAATAAAACTCTCATCCAAATACTAAAGAAGACTCTTGATGATAACAAGTGACAGTGGAATGAGTAGTTGGTTGAAGCCTTCTAGGCCTACCAAACCACATACAGGACTCCAACTCAATCTATCCCATTTTTCTTAGTGTCTGGGTCCGAAGTCATTCTACCTTTAAAAGTTCAACTCCCGTCACTAAGGATAGCATTGGGTAGCAAGATCACTACAGAACAGAATGCAAAGTTACAGTTAGAAGAGCACAAAGGTTTGGAGGAGAGTCACTTATGGGCGTACCAGAATCTCGAGTTGTACAAGGCCAAAATGATTCGAGCTCACAACAAGCTGGTTCGCCCTAGGTCTTTCCAAATTGGAGAACCTGTGTTAGTCCTAAAGAGACCAATTTTTGCCTGTCGGAAGATGGGAGGCAAGTTTGAACCCACTTAGGAAGGCCCCTATGTCATAGAGAAGACCTACTAAGGAGGATCTTATCAGCTCATTGATTGTAAAGGAGAATACTCGATGCTTCCAGTTAATGGGCTCTATTTGAAGAAATATTACCCATAAAACATGTCTGAAAATATTTATCAACAAAAGAACAAAAATTTGAATCCATTTCATCAAAATATTCTCTTCTTTCGAAGCGTTGTTTGCTTGTCTTGCAAATCCTCAATAGCGTGTTTAGGATAGGTGTAAGATGCCCCTAGATGCATCATATCCCTCTTTCACAACACAAAGACAATCAAACACAATCTCCCTGATACTTTTTGAATAGGTGTGAGAGAACCCAAGAGGCATCCTATTTTGATTTGCATAACTGAGTTAGGTGTAACAGAACTCGAGCGACATCCTTTCTTAGTGAGAATTCTCGGTTGCCATCCATGGCACCATTTCATCAAATTCCCCGAGTGTGTTTAGGGTAAGTGTGAGATAACCCAAGAGGCGTCCTATTCCCTTTAACACAAGCACAAAAACAAACACAAATCTTTTATCTTGGGGTATTTTAATGTGGGAGCAAGCCCCTGTGGCACTCACTCATTAGCTGCTCTAGGTTAGGTCTACATGCTACCTCGCAAGTACGTCACCCCAATGGTCACTTATTTCAAAGATGTGAGTCCCCATGCTTTCTTCTGGACTTGACCATTGCAAACTAATGAGTGTCTTATTAGTTTCATAGTCTTCACTACCTAGCCAGTTGCTACCTCATGTTGATCTTGTTTAAGAAGATATGAGTCTCCATGCTTTCTTCATGAACTAACCATAATGCACTAACTAGGTTGAGTATATTTGAGGTTTAGCGTAAGTCCTCTAGAGGCTCCTTTCCTCTTGACTACATGTAAGTTGATATAAGTCCTCCAGCGGCATTCGCTCAGTAGTCTCCCTAGGTCGGATGGCACCTGTCGAGCAGAAGATAGACTATCCCAGCAATCAATTATATTATAGGAGGATGTGAGTCCCCGAGCTTTCTCCCTAGACTGATTATTGTAAACTGACGAGCACCTTAGGTTGGTTGATGTTCATTATGCTAATAGCAACTCACCCGATGGATATGCCACTCTTGGCAGATGTGAGTCCCCATGCTTTCTCCTTGAGTTTTCCACTGAATACCTGTTTGATATATGACTAGTCATGCCATCATCTCTAAGGCTTTAGATTAAGCCCTTAGCGGCCCCTCTCCCTACGGGAATTCTATTTGGGTCACGTCTTTTGGACCCTATTTAGACACTACCTGGGTTATTCCTGGATTGGACAGTCCCCCTTTCCCGGTAGCCACCCCTGTGTTTGGAGAATTTATTCAACGGATGTCCAGATTCTCCCTTGGTTCAGTAAATCTTAGATAAGTCTATGCTAATATAAGCTCCTTCTCAGTTTGATCCCTCACAAACTAACAGGGTCCACAATAAAACAAACTAAACAAACGAACAAAAATTTTTTCTTATGGATTAGAAATTCAAGCCCCAATGGGCCCCTTTTCCCAGGAAGGCATCCTATATTCAGGGTAGTGCCAGCAGAACTCCCTATAGGAATTTCTTGACTACCTAAGTTTAGATAAATCCCTGGGTCGGTACTCACTCTGTAGTGGCCCTTATGTCAAGTTCAATCTATTTTTCCATAAGCAGGTTACCTTGGCAGTCATTCCACTTTGGAAGAAATAAGACTATGACGCATTCTTTCTAGCATGACTGTCGCAAACCGACTAGTAGGCCTAGGTTGGGTTCGATTTATTGCTTAATTTATTGCCTAAAGCAATCGATCACCCCAGTGGTCTTTTGCAGTGGAAGATGTGAGTCCCCAAGCTTTCTTTCCTTAAATTGATCATTGCAAACTGAAGACACTCCTTTGGTCTGATAGTTCTCCCATTTGCCGGGAAGCTATTCCCTTTGGTTCAGTAAATTTGAGATAGGTCTAGGCTAATATAAGCTCCTTCTCAGTGTGATCCATCGCAAACCAACGGAATCCATCAAAACAAATTAAAGAATAAAATTAATTTTTGACTATCTTTGAGTTGATCTAAGTCCCCCGGTGGTATTCACTCAATAGTTAGCCCTAGGCCAGGTTCGATCTGTTGCCTTGCCAACCGATCACCCTAGTGATTCCTTATTTTGGAAGATGTGAGTCCCCATGCTTTCTTCCTAACTTGACCATTGTACACCAAATGGCATCCATTTGGTTAGATAGTCCTATCTTATGGTTGGTAGACTACTCCCTTTGGATTGGTAAGTTTGAGTTAGGTCTAGACCTCCATGGCCCCTACTCATTACAGTCCATTGCAAATTGATGGAATCCATCATAATGAAAATAAATTAAAAAATGAATTTAACCTTTAACTATATTTGAGTTGATTTAAGTCTCCCACTGACATTTGCTCAATAGTCAGCCCTAGGTTGGGTTCGATCTGTTGCCTTGCCAACCGATCACCCTAGTAGTTCCTTATTTTGAAAGATGTGAGTCCCTACGCTTTCTTCCTAACTTGACCAATGCACACCGAAAGACATCCCTTTGGTTGGTTAGCCTTACTATGTGTTTAGTAGACTACCCTTTAGATTGGTAAATTTGAGTTAGGTCTAGGCCTCCGTGGCTCCTACTCAGTGAGTTCCATAGCAAACCAACAGGGTCCATCTCAAAATCCAAATTCTAAAAAAAATTTGAAACAAATTCAACCCACCTCCCTCGGCTGAGTCAAACAACAAACAAAACAAATTCAACAAAACAAATCCAATCAATCTCCCCCAGTGGAGTCAATCGAACATAGCAAATCAAATAAATCCAATGAAATAAACAAAACAATCAATCAATCCAAATCAAAATCTTTTACTTCTCCTCAATGATATGCAAATCTTTCTAGTTCTCTAGCAGATCTCTAATTCTGATCCCTTAGCGGATTTCACAACCTTTCCTCCCTAGTGGATGACTTGAACTTGCCTCCCCAGTGGAGAGTTCACTTTTTATATCCCTGGTGGAGTAATATCAAACACAATTAAACAAACAACAAATTAAATCAAATCAATTTCTCCCCAGTGAAACTAAAATCAAGCCTCTCATCCTTTTGTGGATGACTTGAACCTGTTTCTCTAGTAGAAGGTGCACATACTCTATCCATAGTGGATTCCTCCTTCCCTCTCTTATGTCCTTGACATGAGTGGAGTCACATTGCACTAAGCTCTGGATTCCCTCTACACCTTGTGTTAGGAGTAGACCATTTTTATTTATGCTTGTGATCATTCGGTATTGTTGATCATTTCGATCAACACTAATATGTGCGGTGTTCCTTGTCAGTCACACCACACCTATTGGGCACCCTTTCCTGACCTAATTTTTAGGATGAGCTCTCAACCGTTCCATCTTAGACATAGGACTTCTCTTTGACTTTAGGGGTTCCTTAGTCTTA
The DNA here is from genome assembly GCA_021442155.1 of Cymbidium sinense. Taxonomy (NCBI): domain Eukaryota; kingdom Viridiplantae; phylum Streptophyta; class Magnoliopsida; order Asparagales; family Orchidaceae; genus Cymbidium; species Cymbidium sinense. The sequence continues at coordinate 96,665,337 of CM038222.1, forward strand.
AGATACATCTAGTGATTAGGTGGACACTCAACCTAGCCCTAGAGACTTAGAAGAGTTACCCATAAGAATAGGTCATGCCTTAAGGGTGTTAAGAAAATTTTCCTACCCTATAACTTGAACCAAATTCCTCACTTTCTCTCTTCAAGTCAAACTCAGGTCAATTCTAACTTGATGGATTTTCTCAAATCATGAATCAATTCCAAATAATTGAAACTTATAATTGAAGCCCGTGATTGAAATTCTAAGTTCAAAAATATTTCTTAAGTCCTTTGATTCCCTCTCATGGACTTAGCCTAAACCAAATCTAAATCAATTCAAATGTAAAAAATTTTCTCAGAACACATTTATGTCCTCATTTATATATACAAATATAAATGAAATATAAATTCAAATATCCAAAATAAATTTAAAACTCAAACTCAAATTCAATCAAGATCCAACCTAAGCCTTTCAAGTCAAAATCTTGAACATAGCCAAATCAATTTCAAATCAAGCCAAACCCTTGATTTTTCTTCATGATTCAATCAATCCTTCAATCATGAATCCAAATATAAACACAAACTTCAATCATCAAATCAAAACTAAATTTGAAAATCAAACTCATGTTCACTCTTTTGAACTTGAAATTGTCAAATGAATCAAAACTAATTTGACTTCAAACCACTTGCAAATAGATTTATATTTCAATCATAAGTCCATATGTGAGTTCAATCAAACTCAAATCAAGCTTTGACCAAGCCATTTTATTAGGCTCACTTGACCCAAAGTGACCTAAAAACCTATGAGCCAAATTCTAGTCCTAACTAAATTGGATTGAACTAAGCCCACCTAAGCCTCACATTGTGAGCAACAATCATCATGAGATGATCAATCACTCAAATTGGGTCAAACCAAGTCAAACCTAAGGGTTGACCAAGTCAACATTTGACCAAAATAAAACCTAAACTAGCCAAAATCTACCATAGGCCAAATTGATTGAAATCATTAATCAAAACTCATTCATGATCAATGTTAGAACTTGACCAAGTCATCATTTAAGCCTAACCTAGTCCAATTGGCCACTTGACTCATGTTGACCCAACTTGACCTAAAAATTCAAAATATGTCAAAACTTGATCTAAGCCAAATTGATTGAAACTAATGGGTCAAGTTCACTCCAAATCACTTGTTGAACTTGACCAATGCCTTAATTGGACAACTAGACCCAACCTAGCCCAATTGACCATGAACCCAACTTGACCTAAAAGATCAAATTGAGCCAAATCCAAATATAAACCGATTGATTGGAAACAAAGATACCAATACATTTCAAATGACCAAATAGACTTAATCCAACCTATGACCTAACCCAAATAGGTCAAATTGGTGAAATTAGTCAACTTGACCCATTTGACATAAATAAATTAAATTGAACCAAATCCAAATAGACCTTAAATTGAGCCAAACTAATGATGCCAAAACATTTCAAATGATCATATGAACTTGACCCAACCCTTAGTTTGACCTAATTTGACCAATTGGTCAACCTGACCCAAGTTGTCCCATTTTGACCTAAATGGGTCAACATGAGCCAAATCATATCAAACTAACTCCAAATTTATTGAAACTTGGTCTAACCTATTTTTCAATCATACCAAATATAGTCAAATTGAAATTAAGGTCAAATGACCATTTTACCCCTAGGCCATAGGGTAACCTAAAATCAAAACCACTTGAAATTTGGTCAATTCCTTTTCATGGATACTTGGCATCCTCTTAGTGGACCAAATGGTCACTAATGGACGTCATGCACATGACCCAATGGGTTGGGGTCAGCCAAACCCAACCCAAGGTCAAAACTGACCACCTCACTTGACAGAGGAACATGGGAATTATTCCTTCACCCATTCCAAGCACATGGCACTCCTCCACTACCTCTCTTTGGCAAAACCAAATGCAATGCCACCCTAAAAGGCCTAACAAACCCACTCAAGGAGGTGAATTGGATCAAAATGGCAAAGCCTAGCTCAGTCGTCTGATTCACCGAGGGGGAGATATACTACTACTACTAATTCTACTTGAATTTAGATGACACACACTCAATTGACCTTAGGGAACTCAGAGAAAGCACCCCAAGTTTTCTCTAAGCTTCCTCAGCCCATTTCCATTTCTCCATTTTCGATTTCTTCAAGCCAAAAATAGGGGAGCTCCTCCACTTTTCTATCTAACTCAATACTCCATATCAAGCTAATTCCTCTTGCAAGCTTCATCAGAGGACTCAATCAAACTTGCCTAAAGCTAAATCCAAGTTCTTAAGGCAAGGGGAGTGGGACTTCGATCAAGACTACAAGGATTTGAAGGTGAGCTTTCTCTATAGAGAGACCTACTCAACCTTAAGGCTTGAAACTTTCAACAGAGTTTCATCTCCACTAGACGAAGTTACCTCATTGGATTTGAGCATTGGTGATAGCCTCTAGTGAGGTACTATTTAAAATTGAGCATAATTTTAATTTTCTTTGGTCCTTTGTAAAGGAAAGTTTCACCACAAGTGAAATGGACCGTTAGATCTTCATCCCCTTGAATGATGATGGTGTGGGTTGAGTTTGAGCTTAATCTGAGCTCAATCAAGCTCAAATCATGCCATGGAAGATGGATGATGGCCATCCCCATAGGCGACCTTAGGGACAGATCATGGGTTGTCCATTCGCACATTTTGGATGGACGGTCGTGATCAAGATGCGTAGGATCCTTAATTTAATCCTATTAATACCGCGGGCTCGATCTCAGCCATCCGATCCTTGATCGGATGGATGGGGAGAAAGCGCGTAGCACCGCCGCTGATCTGACACTACGATGTGACAGCTTAAGTGACCTCTCCCATCACGCAATATCAAAAGTGCATGTCGCGTCAGCAGTCCACGTAACACCGACGGAATTAGTCACATAATTAGGGGATTAATTACCTAATAAGCTTGGAAACTTCAAATATTCATAACTAATTATAGAAAATAAAAAAATACAAAACAAAAAAATATTGGAAAGATAATTCAAAGAGGAATATTCAAAAATTAATTTCAATTGATTTTAAACAGTAATGTTTTTTGAATTAAGGTTTTATTGGGAATGTAATTACATTAATTACTTTTTAATTAATCCACTAATTAACTCCAAACTTCCTAAGGTTGATCAATGGGATGACCTCTGCCTCCCATGATTTTTTTGGAATTTATTGATCCCTTAATTTGGGTAATTGCTTGGCTCATTCCTAATTACTCTTTTAATCCATTAAATGATTAAATTAACCTTTTAAATAGTGTTAAATTCACTAATTAATTTTGTTAATTACCTTAGGACTGTGAGTGGACTTAGGGAATGAGATTAAGGGTTCTTTCTCATATCTTTTTCCTAAAGTTCATTTCATTTGGATTAAAATCTAATTAAGGTGCAAAATTAATTAAATAATTCAATCACTTAATAAAATGGCTTAATTAATCAAAATTTTAAAAAATCAAAACATTCCAGAACTTAATCAATCTATCTTGGGTAGGTGCTTAGGTGTTCAATAACCAAAGTAGCTTAAGGAAATCAAAATCCAACCCACATGTGTAGGAAGAGTTATGAAAGTACTTAAATTAAACCTTTAGCTTAATTAATTACTAATTATTAGCCAATTGCATTAGGCTCTTCCTTTCCTAGGTGCATTTCTGATTTAAATTCCTTGTGTGATTTTATGTCATGCATTGGCTCATAATTATGTGATCAAATATGTTAAAGTGGTGTCGGTAAGAGGTAATTAATACACATAATTCACACCTTCTCATAACTAAAGCATAAAATTAATCTAATCACCTAAAAATTAAACTTAAATAACTCACACATGGGGGAATGAGTTAGGACCAGCAAACTCATCTCACTTTTCTCAAATTGAAATCAAACTCAAACAAAATTCAAACTCTCTTTAAAACAAATTTGATTTACTTTAAATAATCTTATTCATAGGATTGTCTTTAGGAATTAATTAGGGTGGATGAACTTACATTACTTTCATCACTTTAATCCTTTCCTAACATGCTAAATGTGTATGCCATATAAAAATCATGCATTCATGCTCTTTAAAAATTAAATTAAAAATATAATATTTCCTTTATGTCAAATTACATGTTTTGGCTAAAGTAAGAATATGAATGGCTATTATCACTATTAGATCTAAAATTATTTTCAAAACTTATAAATCAATTACCAAAACTGAAAGGTATGCTACTTATGATTATTTATATGCTTGTATGTGAGTAAAAATATAAAGATGTGTATAGTGTGGCTTTCCTTATCTTTTCTTTTAGCATAGTTTTGAATAGGATTTGACAAAGTCTATAGTTCATTTGAAAAGAATACAACACTTGCTTAAATCTATTCCTATTCATTCTTATGTTAGTACTTAAGAAAAACATCCACACTTATACATAAATTTCATAAACAAATCAAACAAATAAACATAAACTTTTGCATCTTTCTTTTTCCATTCATTTCTTTTGTACATGTGTATGTAATTAAGGAAAGTGGTATATTAGTCTGACAACCCCAGGGTTGCAAGGCTTTAAGTATCCCTAAGTAAGTCTTGTACCTTACACCCCTGGTGCTAATAATTGCTTCGTACTCACTTATGCCTTTCATACATATATGTGTGCATATGAAAAATGGACAAAGGAAATCTCTTTTTTTCTACTTAATGAAAATCATGCATAAACAATTGTTAGCATTCATCATAAAGTGTGCTAAACATTTCTATTTGCATGTATAGATATTCTTAGGATTCATCCATATGCATGTTACACATGTTGGGAAAGAAATGAAGTGATGTGTGCTTTGTGTAATATTTCACTTTACTTAGTCTTAAAATGCCTTTCTTTTTGAATAGGTTTGTTTAGGGAAAATCTAAACTTAGGATTAATTAAAACACATAATAAAATATTTAGTAAATAAAAATCAAATATGAATCCACCTTAGAAATTACTTAACGTAGGGAGGAAAGAGAAGTCGTCTTCTCTTTTCCTTAATTTACAACTTAGTAATTAGTTGTAGGATTCACTCAAACCTAATCAAAACACAAAATAAAATTAACCCAAAATAACTAAATAACTTAAATTGAAATCTAAACCTTAAAGCGATAGCTAAGCATGCCACACAAACCATAAATGGCACACACATTAGCCTAAGTCACCACCTTTAGTCCTATGTTAGGGCGGTGCATGGTTTGATATTTTCTTTTATTTTGTGATGTAATATTTTAGTCTGGATGTCAGGGTGTATGTGCATAGAATGAATGGTAGGACGATCTTAGTCTAACCGTTGTCTTTTGTATGGGATTGTGCTTAAGGGGCGCTGTAATAAAAATATAACTACTTTTGTTGTGCAAGTGCTTCTACCCTTAAGCATATTCCAAAGTAGGCCAGGTAGACTTGGTTACCCATGTGTGGGGTGCTAAGTCCAATTCATTCTTATACATGGTTGGGATTTGTGTGGTTTGTTTAGCTAATCTATATTTTGCAGGTTTTAGTTAGATTTACTTTTTCCCTTTTCATGTAATTTTGCAATTAGGATTTTACAATGATTATTATGGGGGATTAGAATAGCATTGGTCATAAGATCTCATCTTATGTACCATGTGAAGCCCTTAGAGCATCCACATTCCAACCATCCAATAGAAGGAACCAAAGAAGAAAGAAGAAAAGAATAAGAAAGAACAAATAAAGAATCAAGAAATGAAGAATGAAGACCCCCATAACATGAATTTTCTTGCTTAATTGTAATTAATTCATTTATAATCTGAGTTGTATAAGGGTATAGCTCGGCTGCCCAATTTATTTTTCAAGTTTGTGCGGCTGAGCCCGACCATAAATGGCTTTTTATTCTTTTGAGCTAGTTTTATAAATTGATTGATGTTTGTTTAACTTGCACATTAAGATGGCATCTTTTCCTACTTTCTTCCTTGCTTTGATATATGGCCTAGATGATAATTAGGCTCTAAGGAAAAATAAATCTTCTACCAAATTAATCAACTCAAAACTAAAAATAAATAACTCATAACCTCACCAAAAGCTTAGATTATAAAACAAGATAAAAGAATTAGCAACCCCTTAGCTGGATGTTGTCTTACTTTTCTAAAATCATGCATAAAAAAGCATATTATTTTACTCTTAACTGGAGGGATTTCACCTTTGCTAGAGAACTTGGCTTGTCCTGTGAGATCCATGGTGGAATCACACCTCCTTATTTTGCTGATTTTGGCCCAAAATCTAATTTCTCAAGCATTAAGCATAAAGAATCCTAAAGCCTATGTCAAATTAATTGTCCAAAATAAAAATAAAATGTAATAAAATTTTCATTAGATTTAAGTCATTATTCATGCCCTTACATGATCTAGTCTCTTAGGAAGTGTTTTTAAGGATTTAGTCTCATTCTAAATAAATAACAACCTTGCTATCTTGCATAAACAAATGACTTGCCTACATATTTAAAAATCGTAGGAAGAGTTAGTTGGCGGCAACCCCTAGGCGATTGTAAGTCCAATAGTTGGGTGGTTTATCCTCTCTTATAGAGCTAAATCAATTACCTATTTTTTGGCTTAGATTTAGGTCATGCTTTTGGCCCTCACCAAAGCTCCCTAGATTTAGGTTAGAGGTTGCTATTTCCCTTTGGGGCCATGGGCATAAATCCTCACCTCTTAGGCATTTCTGTGACCTTGTATCATAGAATTGTAAGCCCTACATTTTTAATAAAAATTCAACTCAAACAAATTAATTCAATTTCAAAAATGTAAAACCCAACCATAGGGTAGTTTGGGATGCTCACTGGGATTCCTAGTATCTTAAGCATCCCCTACTTGTTTTCATTTGGCTTCAATAAGAACTCCCTCCTTTTGATTGATCCCACTTGACTTTCTAAAAATAAACCAATCGATTGATAGTCCTTCCTTTTCAAAATCTTTGGAGACAGCAATCATTTACCTTAATAGAGAGTATTCCTAAAGAATCCCATTCTTTAGGATGTAATTAACTATGGGGTCTTGCCCCTATAGGGAACTTAACAAACGCAGTTTAAAATAAACCCTGCTTTATTTTTCCATGTAAAGTAGGGGAAGAATCTCTGGTACATTCCAAAGACTCATAGTCCTTAGGAGTCCTTATTGAGGTAATTAGGTCCATTCTATGGTAGTAACTTCTATCTTTCGAGATAGTACACTTCTCCTCAATGTCATACCTGATCACCCTAATAAGAATATATGTGGATCTTTGTGATGTCTCAATAAGGCATATTTTATATATTTTTATTTTTATTTATCCTCTTTTCCAAAAGGGGGATAGATGAAGGCAAGAATATATAAAATTTTTCTCCGCATACCCCCACTTAGTAAATTTAGGTATGCTAAGAAGAGATTGTGATTGTGTGTTTGAAATATTTTTTTTGCCTGTGAAGGTTCGATTGTGTGATATTTTGATTTGGAAATGGGGCTCCTTGCTTAACAAATTTGCTATGTTAAGTAAGGGCCACATGTGTTTTATTTGTGAGATAGATTTGTTTTTCTCTCTTTGATGATGGGAGTCCCATTTAACAAATTTGGTATGTTAAGTGAAAGCCCCAAATGTGTTTGAGTTATATTTATTTTCCTTTGAAAATGAGACTCTCACTTAACAAATTTGGTATGTTAAGTGAAAGCTCAAGTGTGGTTGATATGAAAAATTGGATCCTTATTTAACAAATTTGGCATGTTAAAATGGCGATCAAATGTGTGTTGAAAAGAGACCCTCACTTAACAAATTTAGTATGTTAAGTGAAAGCCTAAATGTATTTGATATATTTTTGAAAATGGGATTCCCACTTAATAATTTGTTGTGTTAAGCAAAAAATCAAAGTGTAATATGACTTGAGAATGGGATTCTCACTTTAACAAATTTGGTATGTTAAGTGGGAATCCAATATGGCATAGTTATGTGGTTCTTACTTAACAAATTTGTTGGTGCTAGATAGAACCAAACATATGCTTTGAAAATGATACTCCTACTTAGCAATATTGGATATGTTAAGTGAAAGCCTAAATGTATTTTTCTTTAAAAATGAGACCCTCTCTTAAGAAATTGGAATTGTTAAGTGAAGGTCAAATTTTATGTTTAATCCATATAGAGATTCTCACTTAACAAATTTGGATATGTTAAGTGAGGATCAATTATGGCATGATTTTCTTTTGAAAAGAACCTCCGTGTAGCAATTATGGAGGGGTCTTGATATTATGAGTTTGTGAAAGGAGCTTTTGGCAAGTGCCATTTTTTGTGAAAGGAATTATTTTCTTTAAATTTTATGATGAACCTTGCCTCAGTAAGCTAGTGGTGAGAGATTCTAAATTTTTATTATCTCCCCTTTCATTGATAAGTTATGTTTTCACCTATTGGGGAACCCAATAGGGGTTTCAAGACCTACACGGAGTGAGGTCCTAAATCCTAGAGGATGTTAGCTAACTTTGCTTATGAATGAAATAAGCTAAGTGGTAATGAAAAGAAAGATAGACTCAGACTCATATCAAATACAAGTCCATTATCGATGCTTGGAGACAACAATCGTCTACTAAATATGGAGAGAGGAACCTTCCCCAGTGGGGTCGCCAGAAAAATTTGTCGTGTTTATTCTTCTTTTTTTGTGTTTGGGTGTGTTTGTGTGAGAGGACACCATGCAGATCTGTAGATGTACTCGTTAGGGTGATCGAGTATGACATTAATGAATAGTATATTATCTCAAGAGATAGAAGTCACAACCCTAAAATGGACCTAATCACCTAATAAGGACTCATAAGGCATGATGAATCTTTAGATATACCATAGATTTTTCCCCTACTTTACATAAAAAAGTAAAGCAGGGTTTATTTAAACTGGGTTTGTTAAGTTTCCTATGGAGGCAAGCCTCCATAGTTGATTACATCCTAAGGAAAATGAATCCCTTAAGAATACTCTTGATTAATGTAAGCGATTGTTGTCTCCAAAGAATTCAAAGATAGGTCTATCAAAGGATTAGTTATATTTTTGAAAATGAAGCGGGGGAGATCAAAAGGGAAGAGTTCTTATCGTAACCAAGGGAGATGGGTAGGAAGTGCTCATGATACTAGGAAGCCTAGTGAGCACTAATCTATCCTTTTGTTGGGCTTTATACATTTGAACTTAAGAAGATTTATTTGTTTGAGTTGAATTTTTATTAGAAATCTAGGACTTATAATTCCACAATACAAGATTATGAAAATGCCTAAGAGATGAGGATTTATGCTTGTAGCCCGCAAAGGAAGATAGCAACCTCAGATCCTAAATTTAGGGAGCTTTGGTGAGGGCCGAAGCACGACATAAATCTAAGGCAAAAATGAGTATATGATTTATCTCCACAAGAGAGAATAAACCACCCGACTGCTGTGCTTATTACCGCCTGGAGTGGTAGCCAAGTAACTCCTCCTACACTTTAAATCCATGTAGGCAAGTCATTTGCTTTGCAAGATGGTTAGGCTATTATTTATTTAGAAAAGAAACTAAGTCCTTAAACACACTCCCTAAGAGACTAGATCATGAAGGGCATGAGTAATGAGAAAAATCTAAAGAAAATTTTGTCAAGTTTTATTTAATTTTTGGACTTTTATTTTGACATAGGCTATAGGATTTTGTATGCCTAAATGCATGATAAATTGATTGTGGGCTAAATCAGGAGAGAAAGAGGTATCTTTCCATCAAAGGCTCTTACAGGTTAAGCATTTATTCTCTGGCACAAATGGAAGCCCTCCCTTTGCAAGAGTGGAAGAATATAAAATGCATGATATTATACATTCATTCATCCAACTAAGGGGTTGCTAAAAATCATATTATCTTGATTTAATTCCAATGCATTTATGTGAGGTTATGAATTATTTTAAAATTTTAATTATGAGTTATTTATGAGATAGAAAATTTATTTTTATCCTAGGATCCTAATCACATCCAAGACACACAGCAATCACCAATCATAAAAAAATTATGAAAAGGCATGTTATTTCTAATGCACAAGCTAAACAAAATATCAAGTAATTTTATAAAGCTATCACAAAAGAATAAAAGGCCGGTACAGTCAGCTACCGTCGTACAACCCGAAAAGAAATGTGGGTAGTCGAGCTCTATCCTTATACATCCTGGTACAATGAAAGAATAATTACAACTATGAGATGATAAAAGTTATGGGGGTCTTCATTCTTCATCCTACATTCTTCACCCTTCATCTTTCATTTCTTCAATTTTTATTTGGTCCGCTTCTTTCTTTTGACTTGAGTGGGATGTAGTTTGCTCGAAAGGTATCACATGGTATATAAGACATGGTCTTATAACTAATGCTTATCCTTAATCCTCATAACACTTATCCTAATCCTAATACAAAAGTTACATTAAAAGGAAGAAAAGTAAATCTAGCTACACCTGCAAAATAAATATTAGCTAAACACACCATACAACCCAAGTAGTTATAAGAATAATTTGGACTTAGCACCCCACACATGGGTAACCAAGTCCACCTGTCATAACTTGGGCTATGCTTAGGGGCTAAGCAACCTGCACAGCAAAAAGTATTTATATTTTTATTACAACGGCCCCTTTAAGCACAGCCCCTTGCATAAGACATGATTAGGCTAATATCGGCCTAATATTCAGGCTGAGCACATACACCCTAACATCCAGTCTAAAATAATACATCACAAAACTAAACATTCATCAAACTATGCACCGCCCTAACATAAAGCTAAAAATGATAACTTAGCCTAATGTGCATGTGTTAGAGCTTGTGTGGTATATCCTAACTAGGCTTTAGGGTTATGATTTACTTAGTATGAAGGATTTAATTTATGAAGGGTTTATTTCTTTTTAAGTGATTTAGTTGATTTGGTGATTTTTTATTTAATGTTTTATTTTATTTCATATAGCCTACACTTAGCAACTAAGTGTTATAAAGAGAAGAAAGAGAGGGAGAGTCTCTCTTTATCTCTACTTTAAGTAATTTTGTAAGGTAAATTGATTAATGAGTTTCTTTTAGTGAATGATTTATTATGTGTTTTAATTAACCCTAAGTTTAGATTCAATCTAAATAGCCCTATTCAATAAGAAAGGAATTTTAGGCTTAGTTAGGGTGGATTACTATCACATAACACACACCCATTCATTTCTTTCAATCATGTATATCATGCATATGAATAATCTTAAGCATACCTATACACACAATGAAAATCTTAGCATACTTTGGTGATGAATGCAAAGAAATGTATTTTAAAATTTAAATATTTCATTTATTAATTGGATCATGAATGCATGTCTTTGTTATGTAGAAAAGAGGGATTTTTTTATCCATTAGCTGAATACACATCCACTTGTATAAAAGTTATAAGTGTGTATGGCGCCATTATTTTCTTCACTAGGGGCGTAAGGTACAAGACTTACTTGGGGCTACTTAAAGCCTCATAGCCCCGGGATGTCCAGACTAATATACCACTTTTCTTAGATACATGTAAATATATGAATAACTTCAAGGATAATAAAACCCATGCAAAATTTATGTTTTATTTATTTGATTTTTGATTCTTTATTCACTGGCTACATCACACATGCATGTGTATAAGATTTTAAAGTGAGTACAGTGTCATTATTTTTCACACCAAGGGCATAAGGTACAAGACCTACTTAGGTCTACTTAAAGCCTCGCAGCCCCGAGATTTTCAGACTAATATATCACTTTTCTCTAATATATATGAACATACAAAAATAACCAAATAGATAAGGAATCATGTAAGAAATTATGTTTGATTTGATTGTATGATTTACATGTGTAATATGAAAATCCTTCCTAAGTCTTAACATGGAGATGCATAGGAATAGATTTAGGGAAGTGTTGGGTTCTTTTTAAATGATCTATACACTTGCAAATCCTATGAGAATCCATGTTAAGAAAAGGAAAGAGAACTTCATAATACACATCTTATACTATCATCACATGCAAGCTTATACGTATTTGTAATTGGCATTACTTCATTTGTAATAATTTAATCATAGGTTTTGAAAATAGTTTTTAGTTTAATAGTGATAATAGTCACTCATATTATTAATTTTAGTCAACACATACAATTTGATAAAAAAGGAAACATTTTGTTTAATTAATTTTCAAAAGAAATGAATGCATGATTTCATATGGAAAATAATATTTAGCATGACTGGAAAGAAATAAAGGAATGTAAATATATGATCTCATTCACCCTAATTAATTCTTATGGACAATCATATCAAATAAGGTTATTTAAAATAAATCAAAATTCTTTAAAGGCATTTTTATCTTTGAATTTGATTTGATTTAAAAAATATGAGAAAGGTTTGCTAATCCTAACCCATTTCCCCATGTGTGAATTAGTTGGGTTTAATGAAGAAGATTTAAGTTGATTTTATATTTTGATTAGGTTAAGGTATCGATTAAATGAATTAATTATCTCTTACCTATAACACCTTAAGTTAATTAACTAATTAATAATAAGCCAATATGATATGCAATCACATGAAAAGTATATTTGCAATGCTTCTAAGAAATAAAAGGGGCCTAATATAATTGGCTTATGATTAATAGTTAATTAGGCTTAAGGGATCTCACTTAATTACTCTTATGATTTTCTCACACATGTGAGCCAATCATAATTTCATTATCTCTCACCTTGGGTTATTGAACACCCAAGGAGCTACCAAAGATCAATTAAAGGTTACTTAGGTTAGGATGATTTGATTTTTTTTAAATTTTAATTTCATTAGTCTTTTAATGAATTGATTAAATGTTTTGGTTATGTTTGAATTTGAAAGATGAAATTACCTTTGGAGAAAGGATCAAGGGAAAGGCCTCAATCCTAATCCCTAAATCATTTGAGCATTCAATTATGTTTTGATTTCTTTATTATGAAGATTGATCATTTAATTAATCAATTAATCATTCCATTAACCTTCTAATTAAATTGATTTTAAAGATGAAGAAGATTTAGGAAATAAATTACTACAAGTATCCCCAATCGCATTTCCTAAGTGATTTTACTATTCCATAGGGATAATTATGTTCAAATGATTAATCAAGTTACTGTTCATTCCTTAATTACAATTAATTAGATTAAGAGAGTGATTAAGGCTTACTCAAATGATTTTCCTAATTAAGCAATTAATAAAATCCCAGAAAAATAGGAGAGGTAGTGATCATCCCCATAAACATCCACACAAAAATTTGAAATTAATTGAGTGCTTAATTAAGGTATAATTAATCTAATTAGATTTTTTATAAAACCAAAATTAAGCCAAAGTCAATGTTCAAAATAAATTAATTATAATTTTCCTAGATTCTCCTCTGAAATATCTTCAAAATGAGCCTAAGTTTCCATATTTTGGATTTTTTTATAATTAGTTATGATTTTTAGAAGTTTCAGGATTAAAAACTAATTAATTAAGCCCTTAATCCCGTCAGGCCACGTGGCTACTAACGTGGCACGCTTTCCACATGGTGTGATGAGATTGGCTATTTAAGTAATCACATCCGTGTGCTAACTCAGTAGTGATGGACCCGCTTTCTTTCTAGGCCATCTGATCTAATATCGAATGACCATGATTTAATCTGCAGGTTAAACGAGAAATCAAAGGATCTACTGCAGGATTTGATCAAAGCAGTTCATCTGAATCATGCGAGATGGATGGCTCGTGATCTATCCCATTCGCGAGCAGTGAAAGACGAGCTCCATCCATCTTCCTCCATTCAATCTGAGCTCACCCGAGCTCAGATTAAGATTAAATGGATCCTACACCATATAAAGGAGCATACAATCACATCCAACGGTTAAAATCCCTTGACATGGATATTTCCTTCACAAAAGACCAACACGCGAGAACCTGAAGCTACGATTTTGAAAAATTACCTCGCTGGAGCTAAGATCAGTGGTCGAGATCAATGAAGGTAGCTTCGTCTAGTAGAGACGAAGCCCTGTTGAAGAAGTCTGAGCTCAATTTGGCCTAGGGTGTTTGGTCAACCAATCCATGCACGTGCACACCTCAGCTTTGATCGAACTCCAATGTTCGGTGCTCCGGAAGCTCAGGAAGTGATTCGATCGACTTTGATTGAGTACGAGGATGGTGTATGCACAATAAATTAGAGTTTGCTTGTACGGGGAGGAAGTTAAGATCGAAATGGACATGTCATGTTTCGCTTGTACACGCATAGGGGAAAGCTAGGGAAGAGGGATCTCGATAGGAGTTGGGGAAGCTCTAGGGAGTTTCAAAATCCTCTCTTCAGCCGAATGAGATCGAAACATCATGAAGATAGGCTGAATTGAGTGAGTTTGTCCCTCAATTGAGCCAGGTGGATGGACATAACCACTCCCATGAATTCCACCGATTCACTGCTGTCAAGTCATCGGAGGGGTCACCGTCAATCTAAGGTGGCATGAATGAGTGGTTGAAGCCATGTTAGGCGTCTCAAGGCTTGATATGGGTAGGCAGGAGGGGATTTGGTTCTCCTTGCACCCGTCGGGTTCGGCCATGGATGGGGGAGAGTGAGCTTAGCTTGGTGAGTTCCTTCTGGTCCAAGGTAAGTTCTAGGGTGCTTAGAGTGGGCTAGTGAACTCTAGGAATGCCTCATTTGGTAAAAGAGGGCTTCCATGGGGAGTGCAAAGTGGATTTTGCTACTTAGAGTAGGAATCCAAGGTGGAGGCTTTGTCCATTGGGTAGTCAACTTAAGGTGAGCTTCTCTGGATTTTGGGCTGACTTGGCAGTGGCCTAAGGCTGGTTTGGGGTGTGCTTGGTCGGCCAATAGGGTTCCATGACTTATTTTTGGGTGATATGAGCTTATTTGGTCAAATGGGTTCATGTAGGTTCATGTATGGGTTGGTTTGACCAATTGGCCCAAATTGAGTCAAACCAAGGCTATTTTAGTTCTAGATCATAATTTGGAATGTTTTGGTGTGACTAATTTGATATGGTTTGGCTTATATTTGGTTTTGACTCATTTGGCTTCAAATCAGTCAATTGGGTCATGCTGACCAATTTGACCCAATTGACCAAATTGGGTTGGGTTAGGTGTTAAGTCAAGTACAATTGGTTGACAAAAAAAATGATTGTAGGCTTTGGTTTGGTTTAATTTGGAATTAATTTGGATTTTGGTCAATTTGATCTTTTAGGTCAATTTGGGCTAGGTTGGGTCAAGTTGACCAATTGGTCAACTTGGGCTCAATCATGGCTTTGGTCAAGTTCAACAAGTGATTTGGAATGAACTTGAGCCATTGGTTGCAATCAATTCAGATTAAATCATGGTTTGACCCATTTTGGCTTTTTAGGGCAATTTGGGGCAACTTAGGTGAAGTGGCCAATTAGGCTTGGTTTGGCTCAGTTGATGGCTTGGTCATATTTAGTCATTGATTATGAATGGGCTTAGGTCGATGGTTTCAATCAATTTGGTATATCGTGGGTTTTGACTAGTTTAGGTTTCATTTGGGCTAAATATTGACTTGGTCAAAAGCTATGTTTGACTTGGTTTGACTTAATTCAAGGTGGTTGATCACCCCATGATGATTTTTTATCATGATTGAGGTTAGATGGGCTTAGTTCAATCTAATTTGGGTTATATTAGAACTTGGCTCAAAAAGGTCATTTAAGTCACTTTGGGTCAAGTGAGCCTAAATAGGTCAATTGGCTTGATCAAGGCTTGGTTCAAGTTTAATTGAACTCACATACGAACTTAGGATTGAAATATAAATCCAATTGTAATTGGTTTGGATCCAAGTGGGTTTTGGTTCATATGACAATTTCAAGTCATAAGGGTTAATTTGGGATTGATTTGGGTTTAGTTGGTTTTAGTTTGATAATGGTGGTTTATGTTTATATTTAGATCAATGATTGAATGAATAATTGAGTCATGAAGAAATCCATGAGTTTTGAGTTGATTTGTATGTCATTTAGCCAAGTTCAAAAATTTGGCTACAAGGGATAAAATTGAGAATTTGATTTGATTTGAGTTTGGTTTTGGTCATTTGAATTTATATTTCATTTATAATTATGAATATAAATGAAGATATAAATGGGTCATGAGAAAATCGCTTGAGTTTGGAGTGAATTGGAAGCAAATTTGATTAAGCTTAAGGATGTAGGTTGAAAGGGATAATTTGGGTTTTGATTTGGTTTGATTTATTTTTGGTCTTTGGAGGGTGGGTTTTATTTATATTTATGAGTATAAATGAAGGGATGATTGATTCATAAAGAAATCAACCAAGTTTGAGTTGATTTGAAGGAATTTTGGCTAAGCACATGAAGGTGGCTCATATGGCTTAGGAAGAGATTTTTTTGTAATTTGGAACTTGGAGTTGATCATGGATTTCAATCATTTTGAATTTGGAATTGATTTGAGATTGGATTTGATAATTGAGAAAATCAATTGGGTTGGGGTTAATTTGGATTTGGTTAAGGCTAAGTCTGTAAGATAAAATCAAAGGGCCTAGAGAGGGATTTGGAGTCTGAATTTGGTGATGAATTTCAATCATTAGATAGTTTGATTTGATTTTGGAATTTTGAATTTGAGGTTTGGTTTGAAAGAAGGAAGCAAGGATTAGGTTTGGGTTATAAGGTAGGCAAGTCTTTCCTAAATCTCTAAGGCACAACCTATCCCTATGGCTAACTCTTCTAAGTCTCTAGGGTTAGGTTTAGTGTTCACCTGATCACTAGAAGTGTCTTAAGACTAAGGAACTCTAAGTTCCTATAATAATCCTAGACCTATGATGAGGAAGTTGAGAACTCACTCCAGAAGTGCAGTCAACAACAACCAAGGTTATCCTTAGAGAATATGAGCAATGTCTATAGCAAAGGCATCACACCAAATTCAATCTTTATAGCTTCTTATTTTAATTAGAACTAAGCATTAATTTATGATAGGAAGACATGTATGATTTACCTAGTTAACATGAAATGGCTTAAGGTGAGGTTCATATCTTCGGTTGGCTCGAGTGAAAGTGTGTATTGAAATGACATTCATAACAGTTCCTCCATCTTTAACTAACATACTTCTCTTTTCATTACACAAAATATACATGTTAGAAATATTCTTTTTCTCCAGTCTTATGCCTCATTTTTAATTACAAGAAAGCACCTCATCATATTGACATGAGAATTCTTAGTTAATTCTAATTCTTCATCAGATAATGAAGTGTCATCATAAACTTCTTCTAAAAAAAATTTGGGCTTTACATTGATTTTGCATATGAATTTTTTTAGGACATTTGAAACATATTACTTCCCTAATATTCTTAGAGTTCCACTTAGTAAGAGTTTTAGACATGTGGGTCCAGACAATTGGATGGGTGGGTCTAATAACAAACCTATGGGATGAAGTGGAAAGTACTTGACTTTTACTTTTAGAGATGGAAGCAGATTTCTTTTGTTGTTTAACCAATAAGGCATAGTGAAAGGCTTCCTCTAAAGATTGCGGGTCAAATAATTCAACATCATTTTTAATGTCAGTCACAAGTTCAATAATAAATTTATTGACTAATTTCCAATCACTATCAACACAATTAATTTTAGGAACCAAATCTTTAAAAGTATTCAAGTATTAAGTTAGAAAAAAGTTATCTTATCTCAAAGTTAATAATTGATTATTTAATTTCTTAGCATGATAACTAGGATAATAATTTGCTCTTAACATTTTTTTCATTTCTATCCAAGTGAGGTTTGTCCTTCCTAATCTTTGTTCTTTAGCCAAAGTATTTGACCAATAAATTTCAGTATGTTCTATCAATTTCATTTTAGCAAAAGTAACTCTATGATAAACATCCATTGTATACCAATCAAAGATGTTATACATTTGAACTAACTAATCAAGAAATTTATTCGGATCATGTACTCCATCATATATTAGGGCTTCAACTTTAACTTTTTAAGATGGATCATTAGAGTCT
Source organism: Cymbidium sinense (assembly GCA_021442155.1). NCBI lineage: Eukaryota > Viridiplantae > Streptophyta > Magnoliopsida > Asparagales > Orchidaceae > Cymbidium > Cymbidium sinense. The sequence continues at coordinate 96,683,308 of CM038222.1, forward strand.
TCTATAGTCTTCAAAAAAATTTCTCCCCTTCGCCCATTTATGGCAATTGGTGGTCTTCTAAGTTGTTGTTTCTCTTTTTGGTTTGGGTATGAATCTTCCTTGTATATCCTTATAGGTATAGTTTGAGTAGGTATGGAGGAGTTTCTACTCTATAATTTTGTAAATGAGTTATAAGAGTTTACACTTGTTCTTTAATCTCTTGCATTTGATTCTTTTCTAATCAAGTTTTCAACTTGGTCATGAGAGATAGATTTTAGTGTTATGTAGATTTTTTTTTAGAAAAAGAGATATATATAAAAGGGATTAAAGAAAAAAACTAAACAAAAATAAATACTCATTCAAAGTGAAATTTTAGGCTAAGAGAATTTATAGGTGAGGAGGGGAGTACTTGACCAGTTATATCTCCAGCTCTCCTTAGACGGTTTAGGTTTTTTTGGACAAAGTTCTATTTAGCCTCCAAAATCATCAAGCTTAACACACTTGTATTCTTATGCATTAAATTATTATTTTTAATGTAATGAAAAAAAATTCTCAAAACTATCAAGCCTTTTTTTTTTACTTAAGAAAGCAAGTTGTCATAAGTTAATCAAAGAAACTTTTAAAATTAATCACAAACATCAACAAAGATAAAAAATCAAGTAATTAGATTTTGATTTGTAGTAATGACTAGGTTGATTTTAGAGTGGAGCATCACCTCACTAAGGTGTTCTCTTAATTTTGTTAGAGGGGGCAAGTTTACAGAGTCAGGAAGTGACTAAGTTATATAGTGGAGTTCATTAATCAAAATTTTATATGATCACCATAGATTTGCAAGTAATATACATCATTTCAAGCTACAAATATGAATTTAAACTATCATAAAAAATAAATTTAATTAAATTTACAAGTTCAATAAAAACTCACAAGTTTGAAGACAAGTCCACCCCTTAACATGCTCCTTTTGTTGAAGAAAAAAACTCTGACCCAATTCGCTCCTTCCTGGCTTTGCTCTGATATCAAATTTGATGGAGATAGGTGTCCTTTCTTTGGTTGATATTGAGAGAATTAAATTTTGATGGATCTTTAGATTGATATCTAAGGATATATTTTGGAGTTTTGATGGGATAATGAAGGCGGGTGTAGAATAATAAGATAGTGGGAATATCTAAACTAGTCTAATTTGGGCTGATTTATGAGATTGAGGTGATGTAAATGGCTAAACAATTTATGGAGGTTTAGGTTTGGATATGTATTTATGATCTAGAGTAGTTGATTTAGAATTGAAGGGTTTGAGTGATTATTTTGGTGTAAGGACTAGGACTACATATTAATTGGTGAAGTAGAGATATTACTAAGTGGAAGGATGGCGTGAGCTTATGGAGGAGAGTAGATGGCTTATTATATGGTTAGGGATGATGTTAAGAGGTATGTGAATGATTAAAATAAGTTAACTTTGTATTTAATGTAAGAAAAGAAAGATATATTGGTCTCCAAGCAAGGATTGTCAAGGTTTGACCACCAAGCTCTCAAACCACAAGAATAACTCAAATAATTTATAATTTCTAAAAGATCACCTTTCATTCTAGCAAAGGGGGCTATTTATATCAATTACAATTATCTTACAAACAAAACCAAATTAAAAATATGGAGGAAAAGGTGGATGGCCACATTAATGTGAAGCATTGAGTAATCTTATTATTTTATGCCATCCACCCATGTCACATGGTATTATTTTATATAGATTCAATCTCCTCACATGTCATGCTTTAAATTTTTAAATTTAAAGTTTCAAACATCAAGTTTCTAAAAAATAAAAATAAAAATTACATAATTAGAAAAAAGATGAATTTATAAAATAGGCATTGATAGTATAATAAGCTAAGTATTCTTCTTTCTTAAATTTTATTGGGCTTTAGCTTGAGATCTAATAAATTGATGTTGAGTTCTAATTTCTTGATTTATATGATGTTCTACATCACTAATAGAATAGTCTTCTCTAGGAGTTTTATGTTTTTCCTCCCCTATGTTTTCTGGATCATTCTGAAGTGGAAAAGTCAGTGGGGTTTGAATACTATTATTCAAGATTTGAACTTTAGTAGCTAGGTTATGATAAAGTCTTCTACCCTAGTGAGCCTTTCTTCACTTTGCATAGTTACCTCATCTACCCTACTAGTTAAATCATCTAATTTATCTAGACTAACAGAATTGGGTAGCATGACTAAAGTAAAGAAAATGCAAATATGTCATTCCGAATTGAATTGTAAATATGCATTATATAAATTAAATTTTACATAATGAGATGCACAAGTTTAAAATAATTTTAGCATTTAATAAACACAAATTAACTCTGGATAATACAAAGTATTAAGTAAACACACAAAAGAGATAATCACAAAGTCATTAAAGATATGAGTTCAATTTTTATGTAAGGTTTGTATCCTAGGTTTGGTTATTTTAGTGAACTCTCCCTTACTCAAGTTGTCACTCAAGTATCATAGTTTATAGGTGTGTTTTAAGTAGGTGAAAGTTAAGCTTTATAGATATAAGCAAATAATTTGTAGTAAAATAAATGGTCATAGAATTGCATACAATATAAGTCTTGCATAAATTCCTCAAGTGAAATCACTAAAATTTGTAAAGCAAATTATGCAAAATATAAAACAAAGAACAAATCTTGCTTAGATTCGATATAAATCACTGATAAGCATTTGTTCCATGCCACCAAACTTTGGGCTTTGATACCAAATTTGATGCAGTAACATCGATTTATAGTGGAGGGAAAAAGAAATAGTGTACAGGAACTTCCACTCGAAAATTTGAAAAGGTCACGAGAGATCACCAAATATCCTAGGAAGGTTGACCACCAAGCTCCAACCAAGAGTTAATCACTTAATTCTTTTTCACAATAGTCTAAAAGTCCTCTATTATACTAAAATAAACATTCATATAGATTATAAGACTATGAAGGATGTGTCCCTTTGGAATAACCACTGAAAAACTATCATTAAAACAGAATCAATCGTCTCATAGTGCCTAAGTGCTAGAAACCAATGATATGGTGCTATCCTTTCAGTTTAGAGATAATAAATAGTAAGACAACTTTATCACGGTGTTAAATAGATAGTGCCTAGGCACTAGGATGATTTATAATAATAGATACAAAATTTTGACTAAAATTCACATGCAACACTTATATACAATAAAATTCATCATCTAGTACATAATACAAAACATAAATCATAATTATAAAATACTACAACATACAGAACACAACATAAAGTCTCATAAACTTTATCTTTAAAATTCTTTCCTACATCACATTCACACCAACTTCCTCTTCTTCTTATTATCCATCCTCCATTCTCTCTTCCACTACCTCCTCTCCCTCTTACTCCAACTTCTATCTATCTCCTTTCATCACTTTTGTCTCATCTTCATTACAAGCTATCTACCCTTCATCCTTGAAAATTTCTCTTTTCTTCATTCCACTAAACTTAATATTTGAACGACCATTCAACCTTCACTTAACTTCTAGATTTATTAATGTGTGCAACAGCTTAATGTTAGTTAATAGGGTATTATTAAAAGTTTTTGTATTGGTTATCTCATATGGAAATGATGTATGATTTACCTTATTAGAAGTAATATATGTTTTGGATCTCTTAATGATGTCACTATAAAAAAAAATTTCTAGGTTAATAAAAGATGCATAAGAATATGCATTAGAATGATGCCAAGGTTCTACTCTAACATGGCCTATATTTGAAGGATCTAAATTAGACATCTCTCCAGTATAATAGAATGAGAAGCCAATAGAAGTAGAGGAGTCCATCAAAGATTTCCAATCTTAAACATCAAAATTTTAGAAAAATAATCACTATGAAATAATAATTTTATCTTTGTCTTCATTAAAAATGGAAAATATAACCTCCAAGCATGCAATTTGAATATGCATGACATATCCATTGCTAGAACTTTGATAAACAACTCATCCTAGTATTCAAAAGAGTCATGATATATCTCACCAAAGATAAGAGAGTGCAAAGATTTAA